>BSBN01000694.1:1498152-2996305 GCA_027924645.1 Cunninghamia lanceolata
TGTTGCTTACTATCTGCCGTTTGTAAGCTGGTGTTTCCTGGGTTTTGGTTCTAGGCTCTTTTTGTTTGCTGAGCCTGTGCTTTTTATTATGTAATCTCTGTTTAGGGTTCGGCCCCTTGTTTTTGCCGCCTGTTGTAATAAAAAATAGTAAATAACTCACTTAAATTTCCATCATCTTTTCTTTGTATGCAATAAAATTTATGCAACAACTGGTGCATATATTTTTTTTGCAAAGAATAATGACAGGAAAATATATATAATTTCACATGCATTTCACAAACTCACCAACTCCACAACATAGGAAATCAACATTTTAATAAAACATAAAGAATGCATCCATTACAACACTTATTATAGCCAACTCCATGGGCAAAACAACTTAACAAAACTAATCACAATAGGGCCACAAAGGCCATGGCTCAAATAGTGAACAACATACAACTATAGAAACATAAAATTAGACTTCTCTCTAACTTCATTTCTCTAATAAGAACCTACAAATAAAACACAAGGAGGGAAACCCAGCCACTATGAAATGCCCTCCTCCCTACCATAGACTCCCAAGTGGGTCACCCCCGAGCTAGGGAGGTAGGAATTCACACGGTTGCAAACACACCATAACAAGCATCAAAGCAACAACACAAAAATCAACCCCAAAGATAAACACATAACACAACTCATGAAAATGAGTTTGATGGGGGTAGGGAATGGACCCCTCTACTTCAAAGGCCACACCAAAATACCAAAATACCATGTCTCATGGCCTCAAGACAAAACCTCCAAAACCACAACTCCTCCAATATCTCAAAATAAACTTCCATGTCACTCTTTCCATTCAAATAAACTCCACAAAAAGTAAGAAGCCCTCAAGGCCATAAATAACACAAATATAGGAGTGACCTCAAGGAGGTTCCTTTCCCCTGCCCCAAACAAGTTGAACCTTACCTCCAAATGGAGGTGCTCTCACCAAACTCCCATCCTACACAAAAAGAAAATAAAACAACAAACAACAATTCAACAAACACATCACAATAAAAGGATGCAAGGGTAAAGAACATAGTCATGAGGCTTACCTTCAAAAGCCCTATTATGGAAGCACGTTTGGTGATGAGCTCCAAGCTTCTCCAAACCTTCCAATCTCCAAAAATTCTTCTAACTTCCCCAAAAATTGCTCAAAAATAGAAAGAATATCTAAAATGCAAGAACCCCACACTCCTCAACAAGAGGAGGTAATATAGGCCTTCTAAATTGGCCTTGAGGAATGAGAAGGTGACACTTGTCACCTTCTCCTTCCTCCTCCTATGCCACTTGTAAGGGAGAGGAAGTGTGAGGGTGACAAGTGTCATCCTCCAATTCCATCTCATTCCTCACCTTATCCACTTGTGCTCTCACACATGTGTGAGAGAACAAGTGGTGAGGTGGCATTCCCCTCCAAGCCTCCATGAGGATAAGGGATGCCATATGGCATCCTCTTATTCTCTAAGAGAGCCATCTCCCTCCAAGATGCTCTCACACATGTGTGAGAGTCTTGGAGGAAGATCCCACACACTTGGGAGTCTTGGAGACTTCCCAAGTCTTATTAGGGAAGGGATTCCCAAACTTTGGGAAGGGAGATGAGTCTTTCCCAAAGCATGACTCATCTCCCACCCTTATCCAATTCAGATTTTGTTACTTTAACTAAACCTCAGTTTAGAGTGACCAAAAGTGAGCTAACCCAAGGTTTAGTTAGTCAAAATTGACCCTAGACCCATGGGTAACCACCTAGGGTAAATTTTGGAACACTAAGGTTCACCTAGGGGGTCATAAATCCACTTTAAATGGCCTCAAAAATAAAAATAATTACCAAGTGGTATAAGTCAATAAAAATTATACAACACATAATATTAATCAATTAAACAAACGGGTAATAGGCCAAAATGATAAAATTAAACAAGCACTTAAATCAACACTCAATTCAAATGTGATCCTCATCCCTCTTGGGAATGGATCAGTTTCATAGGGAATAACATGTGTGAATTCTACCTCCAATTTCCCATGGCTTGGGAATATAATCCTGCACATCTCGATCAAGTGTCAATTATATCATGAATAATCATAGCCAAAGCAATTGGAATTAAATTCATGCAATTGAATACAACAATAATCATCTATAACATAATTCTAAATTAAACTGCATTTTTCTATCAAATGTCACTCATCATCACATAAATAACTAGAAATCACATCACAAAATATCATCTAATATATCTCACATGTCTAGTCTCCACATAGCATCAAAATATGATCAAATCGAATCACCAAATGCCTAATCAATGTCATAACAAAATCAGGAGATATAATCAAATCTGTATAATGAAACCATAGTCTCTAAAAGTCTGATAATGTCATCAATTGAAATGCATAACGATCAAAATAAGGAAGGAAAAATAATCAGCCTCACACAGATGATGTTCTTTATGTCAAGGGTCTCTAGCATAATCTTCTAATTATAGGATAAATGTGTAATAGAGGATATAATCTTGTGTTTCAGGATGGTGGCTGTGAAATCAGAAAATAAAACTTTGTAACTCTCATTGCTATAGGAACAAGGACAAAAGGAAATATATATCAGCTCAAAGGTGCTAATGGTATGTGCCTTATGACTCAAATTAATGAAAGTTGGCTATGGCATAGATGAATGTGTCACATCAATTTTGACAACCTAGTGAGGATCAACTCTACTCAAGCTATGAGGGATCTACCAAGAATTACAAATCCTATCAAGGAAACTTGCAAGGAATGTCAGATTGGGAAGAAAACAAGGAAGAATTTCAAGATCAAAGAGTATTCTACCACCGAACCTCTGGAGTTGGTGCATACAGATCTATGTAGACCTACAAGAGTAGGTCAAGGTGATAGGTATTTCATGTTGTTGATTGATGATTTCTCTAGAATGGCTTGGATAACTTTTCTCAAAGAATAATCACAAGCCCTAGATGAGTTTAAAGAATTCAAGGTTATGGTTAAAAATGAAATTGATCTAAAAATCAAGTGTTTGAGGTTTGACAGAGGTGGTGAGTTCACCTCTAATGAGTTTAACTAATTTTGTGAAGATCATGGAATAAAAAGGAATTTGTTAGCCCCTAGGACTCCTCATCAGAATGGAGTTGTGGAAAGAAAGAATAGGATAGTTCAGGAAGCAGCAAGGAAAATGTTGAAAGAAGCAAATTTACTAGATATCTATTAGAGAGAAGCCATTCACACTGCAGTCTACATACAAAACAAAGTGCAAGCAAGGGTCAACAGTTCAAAGACTCCATATGAACTATGGTATGGAAGAACTCCTACTATAAAATACTTTAGAGTACTTGGAAGTAAGTGCTACATTAGGAGAGATTAAGAAAATCTAGGAAAGTTTGATACAAGATCGGATGAAGGAATCTTCCTTGGATATTCTACAAAGAGCAAGGCTTACAGGTGCTACAACAAGAGGCTGAAGAAATTAGTGGAAAGTGCAAATGTCAAAGTGGATGAAGAACCATATCAAAGTTTAGTGCTATTAGAAGGATATGAATTTGATGAGAACCCTTGTAGAGAAGAAGAAAGAGAAGAAGAAAAGGAAAAGTGTTGGCAAGAGACACTGTGTGGCTTCATGAGTGTTGTCATTAATGGCAACAAAGTCTATTCCACACATCTACAGCACATAGTATGCCTATACCGGAAGTTAGATTGAAGAGTGTTTTGGTCTGGTGAACAAGAATAGAGCATGCAGCAAGGTCTGACAATCAGGTCTGGATCTCTCAGGTGATGTAACTCAGCAAGTTGCAGACTTAGAGAAGTCAAGAGAAGTATCATGACTATTATATTCTAGAGATTGAGCCTCTGGTGATAAAACATGGAAAAGATATGAGGATCTGAGTGTTGGGTTCCAGACAGGCAGAGCAGACCAAGGAAGAACTGACCGGTAGAGTATCAGACTTCAATCCGGATGAGTAATTGATGTTGATCAAGTTATTTGAGGGATCATACAATGTTGGCCGACATGATTGATGACTTCTATGTCTATGTTTTTGATATGCATCACAAATCAAGTATGGATTCAGTTAACAAATTAGTATCTTGTAAATATTTTAAGTATTCTAGTTGTTGACTAAAAGTTGTTGAAATCCTTGGTGCAGATATATATACTAGATGGTTTCTAGTATGAAGGTGTGTGTGTGTGAATATAGATATGATAATATAAAGTGTGAAGAAAGGCAAGAAAGCAACAATACAAGTCCGGTATGTGACAGAGTAGCAACACTAGAGCAAAGGAAGAATGAAGTGCATTAGATCAATATATTGAGCCTAACTAGAATTGAACTTTAGCAACTGTGGATGTCTCTCATCAGTTCAAAACACTTGTTACCTTCTATAAACTTTGTAGACAATGATTCTCTTGTAGGCAGTGTGCCTCTTGTGATCAGTGTGCTCGGGTAGTGAGCCCTAATTGGCAAGTGTCATTTTGTACTTCTTATTCTTTTAACAGAGAATACAATCTTGGGTTAGTCACCCCGTGGTTTTTCCCTTAACAGGGTTTTCGACATAAAAATCCTTGTGTTATGTGTGTTGATTTTATTTCTGCTCTCATGATTGTGTATGCTTATATGTTTTGATGCTGCACTAATTATTAAAGGAGAAAAGAAAGTTAAGATATTTGAGATAACTAATTCACCCCCCCTCTCAGTTATTTGCCTTGTTTCCAACAATTGGTATCAGAGCTAAGTTCCTCTAAATAGAGCCTAATAGCTTGAGGAAGATTTGGGAATCTCAATGGATATGTATGGTATGAAGGAACAACTTTAGTTTTCCCTAGATGATCTTGAGCAATCTCACTCTGAAGTCAATAACTTGAGAGAAAGACTCAAACAAGCTGATGATTTCATAAATGAGCTAAAAGAAAAACTGAGTATCTCTATGAAAAAGAGAAAGGAACTACTTTAAAAATTAGCAAGTCCGAGTGAAGCCAATGATACTAATGAAGATCTTAATGAGAAAAACAAGCTATGTGAGAAGCTATCAAAAGAGGTCATTATGGTAAGAAATGAGATGGAATCAGAGATTATGAGATTCACCCAAGAAATTGAAGAGAAAAGGAAAAATGAAGATAATCTAAAACAATCCCTCAAGGAAAAAATAGAGGACTACCACAAAATGGACATAATAATTAGGCATCTAGAATCTTATCTTGAAGAAGCTAGAGATAATGAAGAACAACTTGAGAATCAGATAGACACTCTTAAACAAGATCTTCAAACAAAAAATGAATACAAAGAGAAATTCAAGATAAGCTCAGCTCAACTTGAAGTTCTTCTTGAAATCCAAAAGAGGGTAGATGACAAGCGTGGCTTGCGATATGAGAAAGGTGAAAGCTCCAGATCTGGTCAGAAGAATTTTGGATCAGGAAATCAAAGAAATAGGCCTAGAAGACTACTGGTAAGGCAGCCAAATGCTTAAAGATATCCATCCTTCAATGGATACTGCTTCAATTGCAACAACTTCGGTCATAAGGCAACTCAGTGCAGAAGGAGAATGAATCAGACCAATCCATCCTTCTCTGGACAATGTTTCAACTACAAAAGGTATGGTCACAAATCTCATGAATGTAGAAATATGCAAATAAACAATTCATTCAATGGTAGATTCTTTGCATGCAATAGAATGGGACACATGGCTAATCAATGCAAATCAAGAGGATATCAATCAAATATGCAAAGAAATGTTGTTTGTTACAATTGCAATAGATCCAGTCACATTGCCAAATTCTGCAGAAGTAAAAATCAGGATAAAAAGGGTCCAGTGCATCATAATCAAAACCAAGACAAGGGAAAAGGCAAAGTGAATGCGGATGAAGTTCAAAGGGAGATGAGCAACATTTGGGTGAAGAAGAGTACAAAAAATGATGGGGATGGACCCGTACTGGAATCTGGTGCCGATATTCCTTCTGGAAACTGAACAGATGAGCTCTGGCTCAAGGGGAGTCACAAAGAAAAATAAATTCCCCCAGCCAATGAATTGGTGCCTAAATTTGGCACATGGAATGTTGCAGATTAAAGGGTTCTCAGAAAATTATCTAAATAACCTTCGGTGAAAATATGAAAGATCTGCATGGAGTTTTGCAAGAGTTTAATCATCCAAGATTGATTCGGTCTGATAGCCATCCGGTAAAACAAGATTTTCATAGATAGATCCAGTATGATTCAAAATTGAGATATCTTGATTTACGGATCCATGGTATGATTGGAGGAAAGAAGATATGTTGTCAATTATCACTGAAAATGATTCTAAGTGCAACACAGTGATTCGAAAAGAGCTCTCTCAGAGCAAGGCAACTGGATAACTTAAGTTGTGCATTTATTGCAAAAGGAAATTAGGGTTTGTGAGAATAAAAGGGTTCTTTCACTCATCATTTGCACATTTGCATTCAAGAAGAAGAAAAGAAGATCTCTGCATCAAGTTTCTACAACTCTCTCAAAGATCAACCACAAAATCCAATTCAACCAGTGATTTGTTCCGGCTCTTATTTTGACCCTAAAAGTGCAAAAAGGTACTTCCATTATGAATATCTCTCTCTAAATCTTTTGCAAAAATGGCTACTCCAATGGTTGTTAAGATCACTAATAGGCCGCGCCCAAAGTTCAAGAAACACCCCTACAAATCCCTAGAAGTTGATCCCTTAGGCACTTTCTCTAGCATTCTGCATGGGGTTCTACACGTAGAAGATGTTAGGGTTTACATCCATGCCAATATTGAGGAATTTGGAGAATCTAAGTTGATGGACATCTACCATAAACAATTAATAGATGAAAGTTTTGAACTCAAACCTCAATACAAGGCCCTCCGAGATAAGCACTTTGGACATTGCATCCACTTTCCCTGTTTTGCAGAAGATGATTGGGTCCGGTATGTTCTTAGTAGAATACATGATAATTTTATGTGGTTGATAAAGCCCTTCAAGATAACAAAAGATGCCATTAGGGTAGTAACTGGATTGCACTCATCCAGTGGGTTACCTGCACTCAAATCTATTAAGAACCAGATAGTAAGTGAAGCTACCGGATCTAAGTTTGACAAGAGGGCAATGACCATAGAATACATCACAGATCCGGTTATCAAATTTGCCTCTATGATAATTGGATATAAGATCTATCATTCCAGTAGGGAGAATTCTATGTCTGGGACTGCAATATATACAACATATCAGATGTTAAGGGAAAATGCAGATTATGACCTATGTGATCTTCTTTTAGACCAACTATTAGAAAACTTGCAGAAGATCAAGAAGGATAAGAAGAACTCATTCAAGTATGGTTGTTTAATACTATGTCTATTCTTCTACTTCATGAATGAGCTGCCCAGATCAAGTGGTTGGGTTTGGCAAAATGACAAACTAGTTGCAATACAGATCAGAGACTATATGTATGGACTTGGTGATGCCAAGGCTCAAAGCACAGCACTCTAGGGATACTTCAAGAACTTCCAAAGTATGATGCAAGCCAGAGAAAGGATACCTCAAACCATAGTTGAAAAATATAAGGATACAGTGTGCTTCATGTTTGACACTGATCAATGCCTAATGGAGGTAGTTGAGGCTAGAACAGTGTGGATAATACCAATGGGTTACGATGAGAAAATCTTGGAACTACACGTTCAACACCTGTTGAGCTAGCCAAAGGACCCTGAGGTAGAAAGATTTGGAACCTTTCAAGAATTAAGTGTAAAGATACATGTTGAGCTGAGACAACTAGAGATAAAAAGGAAAGTTAGAAGGGAAGTAGAGGAAATTGCCAAAAGATATGGCATATCAAAAGAGGTAGTTGATGCAAATAGAGAGAAAATAGACAGAGTTGAAAAAGAGAAACAAGAAGCAGAAAAAGGAAGTGTTCTGGTACAAGCCTCCTCCTGGACTAGATCCTCAAAGAGCTCTGCACCTGCCACCCCTAAAAACTCAAGAGCCTCCAAACTAGAAGCCAAGACATCCAAAAAGGGAGAAAAGGGAACAAAAACAAAAGCCACAAAATCTTACACAAGTCAAAAGGATGATGAAGAAATAGAGTTTGATGAGGAAGTTAAGAAAATGAAGAAGAAGAAGAAAACATCTAGGGAATCCTCTGCCAGAAAAAACAAAGAAGAAAAGATAGAAAAATTTGTTGAGAAACCCACTCTTTCCATTGATGATATGATCAAGGCAGTCACCATGGATTGGAATCTGCAACCAGTAATAGAATTTTATGATAATTATAGTGATACTGACAAGAGGATCTTGGAAGAAGCTACAGTCAGGTACTTGAATATTTATAATAAAGCATTTATTGAAATCATTTCATTAATTCCCAAAAGTCTAGAAAAGGTAATTGAACTTAGAAAAGAGAATGCTAAGGCAAAGGACTTAGAGATCCGAGAACAAATTGCAATTTAGCTCTATCCTTCAATTACTCCCAAGCAAATGAACATGATCTTTAAGGACTGCAAGGATGAATTTTGGAGCAAAGAAAGAATGAACAAACTTATGTTTGGAGAGACTGATCAGGTAGCAAGAGAAACAAAAGATATCCTTTAGAATGCCTTCAAAAGATTCAATCTTCCTATTATAGAGGAAATAGATAAAGAACCTTCTACCATGGATGTCTAAGGATTAAATGCATAAAAAGAAGAATCTATTGAGAAAAATGAAGAAGGGTCAAAAGAGGTAGATAAAGAGAAGTCTAAGGACTTGGATTCCTCTGTTTTGGAAGAGGAAGTTCATGAAGAAGTTAACATCTCTCTTCCAGATCCCACTACAGACATTCCAGATTTAGGAACTGGAGGAGAAGGAAGAAAAGAGGAGAAAGTGAGTCAAGAAGAGGAGGTAAAGGGAAGAGAATAAGAACAAACAGAGAAGATCTCTGATGATAGTTCAGAGATTCCAAAAGAAAAGAAGACTCAGTCTTCGGCAAGAGACACTATAGAGGCAGTGAAGAATTTCTTGAACAAAGAGCTGAAGGAGATAGATGAACCAGAACTATTCCAAGGACCACTAAATTTTGATTCCCTCTCTCTGATCCAGACAATGAAAATAGCATCTTTTGCTCAAGCCAAGGCAAAAGAAAAACTTCTAAAGTCTCACATGGAAGACTGCGAACTGGTAGAAATTGCATCCGGTATGCTGGAGAAGATTATGCCATCTTTTCAAAAAGATCCTTTGACCTCTCCATCTGGTAATCTGAAATCTCTAGTAAACTTTGTTGGCACTCATTTTGATTCTTTAGAGAAATCGGCAGAAGAAAAAGTCTAGAAAGAGTTTTTGGGAAAGAGATTCACTAAAGTATAGGGACTCATAGTTAATGATAGGAGGACCCTAGATATTGGAATAAAGAGCCTAGAAAATGCTCTTAAAGATGGTGGGGACATGTACCAATTTTTTCTATCTTGGTCTAAAGTGACAAAAGATATTGAAAAGAAGGTGAAAGAACAAGAGGCTAAACTATCCAGTTTATCTCAAAATTTTGATCCCCTCACTACATCCATAATGAATCAAGAATGCCAGGCTATTTCCATTATAAATGAAATAAAGAGGCTGGATAAAGAGAAGAAGAATATAATAAGCAGGATGAGTGAACTTAGAGGGATAATTATCCCTAAGTTAGAGGTAATGCATGAGGCCTTACCAGATGCTCAGACCACAGCCCGGACCAGTGATCCGACAGACTTAAGAAGGGCAGAAGCTTATGCATTTTTGTTGAGTGGTGACATCTCTATTTTTGACAGGATGAAGTAGAGCTAGGCAACATAATTTGTACAGTTGAAGGCCACTTTTGCGGATATACTTAAGTATATGTAAGTATAAACATGTCTATATACTTATGCTGCTATGTATAGGTTAATTTTTGCAAATTTTGGTGTGTGTCTTCCACCCTTTGCCATTGATGTCAAAGGGGGAGTGAGGAGTAGTGAAAAATGTGGAATCCAACTAAGGGGGAGCTCTGGTATAACAGTGCATAAGATAGAGCATCGGCCAAGGGGGAGTTTGCTGCGACACTTAGTCATTTTTCACTAAGTTTTGCCATCAATGCCAAAGGGGGAGATTGTTGGCAAGAGACACTGTGTGGCTTCATGAGTGTTATCATTGATGGCAACAAAGTCTATCCCACACATCCGTAGCACATAGTATGCCTATACCGGAAGTTAGATTGAAGAGTTTTGGTCCAATGAACAAGAACAGAGCATGCAGCAAGGTCTGACAATCAGGTTTGGATCTCTCAGGTGATGTAACTCAGCAAGTTGCAGACTTAGCGAAGTCAAGAGGAGTATCATGACTACTATATTCTAGAGATTGAGCCTCTGGTGATAAAACATGGAAAAGATATGAGGATCTGAGTGTTGGGTTCTAGACAGGCAGAGCAGACCAAGGAAGAACTGACCGACAGAGTATCAGACTTCAATCCGGATGAGTAATTGATGTTGATCAAGTTATTTGAGGGATCATACAATGTTGGCTAACATGATTAATAACTTCTATGTCTATGTTTTTGATACGCATCACAAATCAAGTATGGATTCAACCGACAGATCAGTATCTTGTAAATATCTTAAGTATTTTGGTTGCCGACTAGAAAGTTGTTGAAATCCTTGGTGCGGATATAGATACTAGATGGTTTCTAGTATGAAGGTGTGTGTGTGGATTCAAATATAATAATATAAAGTGTGAAGAAAGGCAGGAAAGAAGCAATACAAGTCCGGTATGTGACAGAGCAGCAGCACTAGAGCAGAGGAAGAATGAAGTGCATTAGATCAGTACATTGAGCCTAAACAGAACTGAACTTCAGCATATGTGGATGCCTCTCATTAGTTCAAAACACCTGGTTACCTTCTATAAACTTTGTATACAGTGAGTCTCTTGTAGGCAATGTGCCTCTTCTGAGCAGTGTGCTCGGGTAGTAAGCCCTAATTGGCAAATGCCATTTTGTACTTCTTTTTCTTTTAATAGAGAATACAATCTTGGGTTAGTTACCCCGTGGTTTTTTCCTTAACAGAGTTTTCCATGTAAAAATCCTTGTGTTATGTGTGTTGATTTTATTTCTTCTCTCATGATTATGTATGCTTATATGTTTTGATGCTGCACTAATTATTAAAGGAGAAAAGAAAGTTAAGATATTTGAGATAACTGATTCACCCCCCCTCTCAGTTATCTATCTTGTTTCCAACAAAAAGGACAAGCAAGTTGATGAAGAAGATGCTCCAGAAAAGATTCCTAAGACCGCCAACTATGTGCACAAGAATCATTCTAAAGATCAAATCATTGGAGATAAGAACAAAGGTGATTTAATAAGGAGAAGTATTGCTATGGTAGATGAACAGGTAAATTTGTGCTTATTGTCTAAAATAGAACCCAAAACAGTGACTGAAGCATGCAAAGATGAGCACTAGATCAAGGCTATGGAAGAAGAATTGATGCAGATTGAGAAGAATCAGACTTGGGGAGTTGTCCCAAGACCAGCAGACAAAAATGTGATTGGAATTAAATGGGTCTTCTAGAACAAATTGAATGAGAATGGAGAAGTAGTCAGAAATAAGGCTAGACTTCTGTGTAAAGGCTACTCACAAGTGGAATGAATAGATTATGAGGAAACATTTGCTCCAGTGGCAAGATTGGAGACCATTAGAATGTTCTTGGCCTTTGCAGCTCATAAGGACTTCAAAGATTATCAGATGGATGTGAAATCTATATTTTTGAATGGAGAGTTAGAAGAAGAGGTATACATTGAGCAACTAGAAGGCTTTTAGTTATTAGATGATCCAAACATGGTCTACAAATTGAAGAAGGCATTGTATGGACTCAAACATACTCCTAGAGATTGATATGCAAGGTTGGATAGGTACCTATTGCAACAAGGATTCAAAAAGGGCACTGCAGAGAGCAATCTGTACTTTAAAGTTGAAGAAGATCAAATCCTGATTACAGAAGTGTATGTTGATGATATAATCTTTGGAGGAAATGAAGGTATGTGCAAGAGATTCGCAGAAGAGATGCAAAAAGAATTTGAAATGTTAATGTGTGGGGAAATGAATTTCTTCCTTGGGTTACAAATTAGTCAATTAGAAAAAGGTATTTTCATTTCACAGTCAAAGTATGCTAAGGAAATGTTGAAGAAGTTTGGAATGGAAGACTCCAAACCAGTATGTACTCCCATGACTACTGGTTATAAACTGAGAAAAGATGATGAATCTCCTAAGGCTGATCAGAGAAAGTATAGATCAATGATTGGTGGACTGTTATACCTTACTACTACTAGACTGGATATCATGCATACAATTTGTCTTGTGGCTAGATTTCAAGCTGATCCCAGAGAGTCACATGTTTCAGCAATAAAGAGGATATTCATATACTTGAAAGGCACTCCAGAGTTTGACCTATGGTATCCTGAGGATATTGATTTCTCCTTGAGTGCATATACAAATGTAGATTGGGCAGGATGTACAAATGATAGGAGTACAAGTAGTGGTGCTTTCTTTCTTGGAAGAAGACTTGTCTCATGGTTAAGTAAGAAGCGGGGCTCAATGTCATTATCTACAGTAGAGGAAGAATACATTGTAGTAGCATCTTGGTGCACACAGGTGTAATGGATGAAGTAGACATTGAAGGATATCAAAGTGTCATAATATGAACCTATTCCTATCTTATGTGATAATACAAGTGCTATCAACATTTCAAAGAATATGGTAATGCATTCAAGGACATAGCATATTTCAATTTGGTATCACTTCCTAAGAGAGAAGGTTGCAGAGAATGAGGTGAAATTGGAGTATGTGCCTACCCAGGATCAAGTTACAGACATCTTTACAAAGGCTCTTCCTAAGGATAATTTTGAGTATCTCTGATAGAAGTTAGGGGTTATTGCCCCTCCTTCTTTTAACTAGATGCATAAGTGTGTACATTTGTCTGGGAAGTATTTCAAGATACATTCTTGGTCCTAGACTGATGTTGAAGGCTACCTCTCAAGGGGAGTAGGTAGTGATACTATTGGTTGGTACAGTCAAATGGAGCATATCTTATGATCCTAAGGGGGAGAGTGCAGAAAAGTGAGAGCAGTGGAGATAGTGCAGGTACTTACTGGTGTTGTAGTAGTTGCCCTTTGCCATTGATGTCAAAGGGGGAGAGAGTTGAAGTGATTGAAAAACCATTATGTAGAAAGGTGTGTGAAGAGTAAGATTTGCTTCAGTTAGGGGGAGTACTATTGAGCTACTGATTGATTGCTTTAGGTCTTGATGGTTTTTCAGAAATTTGGTGTTGCCATCAATGATAAAGGGGGAGATTGTTGGAAACTTGCTGGTGTTGTCATTGATGTCAACCTCCAGCAGATGGTTCACTTGGTTTCCAAGTGCTTTTGAGAAAATATTCAGTGTTGTGCTCCACATTTCTTTAAAGTTGAAAATATGATTCTGTAGTTTGGAAGTGATGATCAGAGAAGTTTAAACATGTTATATCTAGAGTTTCAGGTGATGGATCATGTGGAAGTGGAAGATGTGTTTGACAGAGTGTTTTCTGGTATAGAAGACTATCTAGGAGAAATGAGGTTTCTCTGCATTTCTTCGCGTTAAGGTTTCTTGTCTTGCGGATCTAGAAGAGTGCTTATATTGTTTGTATCTACCTTCCCTTGAAGTTTCTAGTGTTGGGGTGCTCCGCAAGTTTAGCTCTTGTGTTGGTGATCAGTAGCAGTGTGTTCTGATGTGCATATTGAAGACATTCTTTGTTTCAAGTGGTTGTGGCAGTGTTGTAGAAGATTCTAATGATAGTGAATAATCTGGTAAGGTGTGTGGATGCTATAGAATGGTTCCTTGTGGTCTGTATAATGTTTTGGACTTGGTGAGGCATGGAGGTGATTACTTGTTGTGTTAGTTCAGGTTTGGCCAACTTGACCTAATTGTACTATTTACGGAGGTACTTCGTGGATTGTGGATGTGATGAGAAGCATGGTGATATAGATTTGGGTCCTAGTTAACCCTTGGTATGGTCCACTTTCACTTCTTCCCATTGTGGATGAAGAGAACTTGTGTCTCAAATTACTACTTGAACCTCTTAGTTGAACCTATGCTTTGAACCACTTCGTTGAACCTCTTGTTTGAACCTCTTTGTTGAACCTTTCTAGAGTTCATTTGGTAGGTTCAATGAATTTTAGTTCAACTGTTCCTTGGTTCATTGGTCTGAGGATATGCGATGTCGGCATCGCTGTGACGAAGCACTATCGGCAGGACCGTGTTGAAGACCATTGGCATCGGTGAGACAAGGGCCGTCGGAATAAGCATCGAAGGTTTGTCCGATGCTGAGTGTCACCCCGATGGAAGCATTCAACCGTCGGCAAGACAAGGCCTATCGGCCAAACTTTGTGGAGTTACTCCGACAGGAGTAGTCACTCCGACGAAGGTTACGGTCGTCGGCAAGACAAGGGCCTATCGGCCAAACTCTGTAGAGTTACTCCGACAGGAGTAGTCACTCCGATGGCGTATGTCTATCGGCAAGAGAATACCCGTCGGCTAAAGGTGTTGGGCCGATGTACTGCGGACATCCTGATGGAAGTCTTATTGGTATCGGTGAGACAAACCTCTGTCGGAGCGAGGGCTAGATCTTTTGCCGATGGAGAATGTCATACCGATGGTAACCTTGGTGATCGGGGAGACAATGCTCATCGGTGGGAGGTGAAGTCTGAGGGCCGATGGGAGTTGTTATGCCGATGGACTTGGAGGCTTGGTATTGTCGGCAACAAAATTGCTGACAATACTCTTTCGCCTGTTGGCGGTTATAAACTGCAAAGTCCTTTGCGACTTGGTACATGTGGGACTAAACGCCTCACTGAAATGTGAACCGTTGCGACGGTTAGATGGCAGCGACGTATGAGGAATTTGTTCTATCAGTTAGAGCAGAAGTCTGTAACGATTCTTGTTCTTGCAGATTGGAAATAGAATGATATGTCTATAGGTGTCGTTGGTATGATTATGATGAGACTTGAATAAAGGTTCATTCTGTAAATGTACAGGGAGATGAACTGTGTATGATGTCGAGAATCAAACACCAGAGCAAGAAGCTGAGTTCTTTATTGTAACTGTATATCTTACTGTAATAAAGATTGTTTTCTTGTGGTGGTGGGTTTTTTACCCGTAAGGGTTTTCCCACGTAATTCTGTGTGTCAGTGTTCTAACTATTGTCTATGTTGGTTTCTCTTGTGTATTCATCTGTGTTATTGTAATTTAAAAAGTGACTGGTCTACACTGTCCCCTGGGAATTAACATTAGGGAAGCTGTTTTCCGCACCTGTGCTTTCCTTACAGTGGAAATGTTTAGTGCTGACGTATTTGGTGTTGCACGTTTGAGGTGCACACGCTTCATTAGGACTGACCTAATTGAGATAGGTCTTGGTTGTAGATGGTATAAATGCAAGATGAAGTTGAGTGGAGCAAGTAGAAAAGATGATGTGAATGTGAATCAAGGGTAGTGAGTTGTGTGTGAGCTTAAATGCTTATGAATCCTAAATGTAGTGAGCAGAAGGTGTCTACATTTTAGTGTGCTTAAAGTTGTTGGAGGCAGTGAGCCAAAGGTTACGGATGCAAAGAAATTGCAATGGTGGATTTCTCTTGTTGCTTTGAGATAGTGAATCTCTCTATAATAGTCTTCTTCTATTCTTCTCTCTTCTAGACAGTGAGTCCTTTTGGGCAGTAGCCCTTGACAATAAGCCTTTCTTTTGGCAGTGAGCCTTTCTTCTGGGTAGTGAGTCCTTGATAGTGAACCTATTTGTTTTTAGTGTTCCTATTCATATATATGTGATCTAATCCTCACCATGGTCTTTCCCTTCTTGGGTTTTCCACGTAAATCTATTTTTCTTATGTGTTTGAATGTGTTTGCATTAATGCTTCATATGTTTACACTCTACTAATGCATATTAAGAGGTTGATGTCTGGAATTGCTTTGAGGATTTAAAGTTTTCATATACAACTGATTCACCCCCCCTCAGTTATCCTATGCATTTCAACATTTCCATGCTCATGGTGACTTATTTCCTTCATGCTTTATTAGAACATTCCATTCTACTTCAGATTTACCTCTATCCTCCTAGGGCACACACTCTTTGATCTCTTATCATTGCTATTGTGGAGGTGGAAACACCATTCACGAAGCTTGAGTTAGACAAGCTCCTAAATAGTACCAACCCTTTTCCCTTCTTGTTTGTGTGTAGGTTGCATCTGGAGGAATATGAAGATAACAAGTGAAAGGAGACAGGAAGACAAGCAGGTGAAGGCACCTAGATCTAGAGATTTTGTAAAACCCTAATTTAGGTCTAGGGTGCCTAGCACCCTGGTACATGTCTACTCCCGAAGGTAGATCCTGGTTCTCGTCTGTTCCCTGATCTCTATTGTGGCATTAGATTTCCTATTTCTATTTTCAATTGTCTTCTATTTACAAATCTTGCTCAATTAGGGTTTCATGTTTTGCCCTAGTTTGGTTGGTTGAATTTGGTTGACACTCCTTTAAACAAAAAAGGGACAAAACACATGTAGTTTGGCTCTCCTTCAAAGGCAGAAGCCAAGCTCGATTTGTGTTCCAATGTTGGTAGAAGAGGGTTTGACCTAGTTTAGGGTTTTAAGCTAAGTCTCGCTTTTCCATCTAACACATGGATATGATCATATAAATTTAATTTGGCACTCTTTACAGGGACCTACAAAATAGAGAAAAAGTGTACAATGAGTAGCTTTTGCCTTGCAAGTGAAAATTAAGTATAAAATAGGAACCTTCCAACTATATAGGAAATAAAAACAATAAGAAATGAGTAAAAACAAAAAAAATATGCTTGTTCAAAATATGATAGCTAGTATTTTTATCATGGTAGCCATGGGATGAAAAGGCACATGGAATCCAAGGCATGTCATGTGATAATTCTCCATCTAGTTATGTTAATGAGTCTCTATAGCATGTGTACTACCTAAACTCTTAACATAGGATTGTAAGTAACAACATATGCCCCTCTTTAATGATTATATTAGTAGAATACAAGGAATTGAAGTAGAGGGGAATCTACACATGAAAATCTATAAGTGTGTAAGCATTTGGATCATGTAAAGAAATGATGATAATGAATACATTGTGTGATGAACATGCATAACATCTAGAATGATAAAGCATGATAAGCATACATGAGCTAGAGATAGGATCTAGAAGGTAATATTGCCCCCAATATGGACAATATAAAATGATGATGTGGCCCTTAATGGCCAAAATAAAGTGTAAGTACATGAGACACTACAACAACATATACCCCCAATGAGAATATAAGAGCATAAGAACCCAAAGGTGTAGGTATGACAATAAGTCCCTAGTGGGTGTAAATAGGAACACGATAATATGTGGGGGAAGGCATGATGCCTTAGTGTATAAGGAACATATGGTAAGGAGATAGCTATGGAAGCCAAGGTTGTAATAAAGGGAAGGATTCATGCCCCTAAGTGTATGGATGTAATGATGATGGTGCAAAGTATAGAAAGGGAAGGCATGATAGTCCCTATTGTGTAGTCTCACAACACATCCCATTTTGCTCCTAGAAAAATGAGGACCCCAACTTCTTTTTTGTTTTTTCACTTGTGCTTTCCCCTTTGTGGTGCTTTGGTGGTAAAGGATAAATGTGAAGTTACTATGAAACAACAATTATAAACTTGAATAATTCCAAGTAAGGTCTTAGATTGATAAAGCATTAAATTTTAGCTAGGGTCACTTTTGGAATTTCCTAAAAATTCATTGAAATGAGAAAGTCATCCCTTAGTAATGGTTAAGTCCAACTAGAGATGTTCTAATCAGACATGATGTTCCAATCAGAGATGATGTTCCAACCAGACATGATGTTCTATCTAGACATTTCTAACTAGACATTAGTTCCAACTAGGCATGACACTCAACAAACTTGAATGTTCCACATCCGGATGAAGATCACTACAAATCTCATGTTAAGAACATCCTGTTGCAAATGGTCCATAAGTATTTTGAAATAACTGGAAGTAGTTACCCTAGACTTGATGCAAGTTTAAAATACAATTTAATCATTGAGACGTGAATTTTCAACTGAACTTGACTTTTCAACTAAACCTTTCAACCGAACATGATGTTTGTAAATTTAACAATCCGGTTTAGTTGGAAATCCCTACAAACATTTGGTTGGTAAAAAATGTCTTGTAAATAGACATTTTCCATAGTATAGTAATACACTCTGAACCGAACCCAATCTTACAAAACATAACATTTGGTTCACTTCCTTTTTATAACTTAATATCTAATAGTGTTTTGATAAGTTATCATGATGTCATCTAACCTCCTGATTCCTACCTGATGATATCCTGATAACATAATATTACTAACCCAATGCAAATATTCCAACCTAACCTGACATTTTCAACTAGACATTTCAATTGGACCCAATATTGTAATTTTTGAATGTTCCACATCTAGCTGGATTTCTACATCTAGTTGAAGTAATTCATTGTCAATTGTAAAGGTAACCAGACTATCTGTTTGGATTTAAATTTCAAAAGACAAAAGCATGTTGAAGTGGATATTCTCTCCCGCTCTTGACCATTAATGCTCACCTACTACATGTTGCATTGAATGTAATTTATACTTAGAGATTTTTGAGTGCTAAAGTAGATTTTACTTCATAATTCACTATCAAAGCAATCAAGAAAACAAAAAGTGAGTTGCAGAGTGAATTATGGAGATAACAAATTGCAAGGTGAAAATTGTGATCTGAAGGTGAATTCGAGGGAAAGCGACAGCGACAACTGAACCCGACATCCAAATAGTGTATTATACTCGTATAAAGGTGAAAGATACACAATAATTAGGTATGTACACAATTCAATAACCCTAATCTCAAATTATAGTGATTTCTTTAAATAGAATTAGTTAAATTCACCAAAGGGTAAACTGAATTCACCTTGTTTTTACCATAAGTGAATTTACATTTCTTCCTATAACAAAATGGTTATCTTTCGTAAGAGGTAAATTCAAACCTAGATCTAATTAGGAAAAGAGGTTAAACATAAGCCCTATGTAATTATAGTTAATTTCATTTGTGTTTTCTTATGGATGACCACAGGTAAAATGGTGAAGCAATTGAAGGAGATGAAGGAAGAGTTCAAAATGGAGGGTTACACCTCAAAGATATAGCCAAAATTTAGAATCATTGTCGACACAAATCTAGGGAAATTAGACATAGAAGAATATGAACAAAGAATCATAGCTTTTGACAAAATCCCATTGGCCAAGAATATTGTGAAGAGTAGATTATTTAGGGCTGTGTGGTTTCCCATCTTGATGGAGGCTCAAGAACTAGTAATTCAACACATTTAAAAATATGATGTGTAGAACTACAGGGTGGTCAGTGAAGGTAGGGTATATGCAAAACTTTCCATTGATGACATCACTCACACATTCAACCTCCTAGTGTCTACCAAAATGTACAAGGTGGAGAAAGACAAGATGGCAGCTAAGTATAAAGATAATGAACATTCATGTAGAAAGGTCATCTTTGCGTCTTGGCTAGCAGAAGGCAGGAAACCCATAGTTCTGTCTAAAATGGCACAAACCTTGTATAGGAGTGACTTCAATGAGGAAGTCTGGTATATCATCATACTGTTGAGCAAGATGGTGGGGTTTCTAGAATCAGGAAAATTTGAGTCATGGATGCACGAACCAATCAGAATGGTCAAGGAAGACACAAGCATGATGCATTGGGCTCAGGCCATTAGCGATCCCATCCATTACCAAATTCTCAAGTTCAAGAAGATGAGCATCTTCCACATGAAATCTTATATGGTATATTCATGTGCAGTCCAAGCATAATTTAATGGACTAGAGAAGGTAGGCTCATTGGGCAACAAACCAGGGAAAAACCTTGTGTACAAATACTACCCACAACTAGAGAAAAAGAGGTCTATGATGGACTACAGAAGGGTAAATGATACATTTCACATGTGGTTTGTATGGATAATGGAAGGGGACAAGGCTAAAAGGATATCCATAGATGCCCAGAGTATCATTGATCTACATGGTAGCTAGTTCATCCAGTTCCATACATTTATGTACATCTGGATGGAAAGATTCACTAGACTTTCTTATATGCTACCAAGATACCCAACTGATAAAGTTGTCTTGTTGGAATTCTCCCGCCAGATAATTGAATCCTATGAAGCTTTTCAATCTTGGAATAGGCATGGAAATATTAAATTTCCTATTGATATAGGAATGTATCAATGCAATGCCTTGACAAATGCAAAGGCATCTAATGCAAAGTTACAGGTGTTCAACTTGCAGCCTTTGAAGAGGATCTATGATCCTTATAGCCAAATGGAGAAGTACATTAGCAATAAAATTCAACATGAACCTCATATAGAAGACTACTAGGTTGATTGTGCTGATGACTATGAGGTTAGGAAGAGGCAATATCAAAGGTTGACCCTCAACCAGATGAGGACATTAGATATACATGAAATACATCCATGACTGAAGGATGATGATGAAAAGGTGTTGCATCCTAGCTATGAGATGAACAAGATATATAACCAGAGCTTAATTGATCTAGACTGGTCCCAACCAAAAGAAATATCAGTAGATGTGATATCCAAGGATATCCTAGAGTGGATTAAGGCTTGGTTGAGTCAATGCATCCAAGCATTGAAGGGTAAGGGCATAGCCATAACATACCTTGGAAAGAATAGTAAGAGAAAAGATAGGGATGACCTCGATTATGATGACTTCTTAGTGAAGAAGAGGAGAATACAAGAGGCCAAGATGGTAGAAGTAGGAACCTTCGGATGCATGGGGGAAGAATTAATCAGTGAGGGTATAAGTGTTGTATTTGCACCTCCTACAACAAATCAACCACTAATAGCAATACCAGTGACCATGACAACCATAATTGTAGATAAACCATTATAAGAAATACCAATAAATCTTATTGGTTTAGCAATGGTCGTAGTTGTAACAATGGACCAACTAAACACTCCAAGTGTAAAACATCTCAATCAGAAGGAGATGTTCAACAAATGGTAGCTAAGGATGTTTTGTTAGCCTAGCAAGGTAATATTGATCCTCAACATGCAACAAAACTCCAAGGATTTACTAAATTAAAAAAGGAGATGGCCAAAGAAGAAAAAGCCCAAGTCACCATTGGATCAACACAGTTTCCATTAACATAAGTGGTGGATCTCTCTAATGATGAAGTTACAGAATGGATGGACATGGGAGCTATTTTGAAAATGACAACTTCTACAACTGCAGTGTTCCTAGCAAATTCTAAAACTGATCCCATTTTTTATGAAATTATTTCAATTAGTCAAGAAGCTCCCACTGTTCACATTGAACAAGTAGAGGAGGTAGAAAAAGATACCAGTATTTCTAAGGAATAGTCCCAAGGGGATGGTAAAGAAGTTGATGGTGATGCGAAGCAAAACCAAGAGGATGTTCCACATCCAAATACTTCACAATAAGAGGTTCCTCAACTGGATATCTTGCAACCTGATTCTCCATCCTGATAGAATATTTCTCATCTAGATGATTCTCAACTAGATATAACACATGCAAAATAGCTGGATGTATCACACGAGGAGTAACACAATATTGCTAAACTGGATGTATCTTCTCAATAGGATGTTCCACATCCGGATGACTCCTAGGATTATTTTCAAGAGGAAGATGCTACCCAACATGTTAGTCAACCGAATTCTTCACAACATCAAGTTGCACATGAGGAAGAGCATCTAGATAAAGACCAACATGATGAGGAACATCCAAAATAGGATGTCTACATGGAACAAGATCAATAGGAAGATCCATAGCTAGATGTTCCACAAGGAGAAGGACATCAAGTTGAACAAGAAGCGCTGACCAAGGAAGATGACATAAGAATCTGCACATCTAGATGGAGATAAGAACATAGAAGAGCATCACGAATGGGATGTGCATATGGAAAAACATCAGGATGGTGGACAACTAGAAGAGAAACCAAATGTAGAAATTCCCAACTGGTTGACATCTGAGGTACATTTGACTCAACCAATTCAATTGATTCCATTAGATTTCAAGAGCAAGAAGTTCCTAAGCCTAAAAGGAAGGCTAGAGTAATGTCCTCCATAAGAAGGGACACATCTAGATCTAGGATAGCCAAATTGGCTAAGCCTACTTCTGATAAAGATAAGGGAGAAATAAGTTAGGATGAGTATAGTATCTCCACTATTCATTTAGGACATACCACCCAAGAGCAAGAGATTGATGAGCTTTGGGAGAATGTTGAGATGACAGAAACTCAACTTCAAAGAGATAAGAAGAGGAAAAGGGAGTTAAAAGGACAAATTATCCAACTACAAAACTTTATCATGGGATTGGTAGTGCCTAGGTAGGTGATTACTAACATGCCAGTTAATCTTGCTTTAGTTTCTCAAGAATAGTGTTGGAAACACGGTTGCCGTTGCACCAAAAAGTCAAACTGTTAATGCCCGATACAACCGTCAGAGTTAATGAATCCACGAGAGATAGTTAAGAAAAAGGTCAACCTATTAATGCCTGATACAACCACCAGAGTTACTGAATCCACGGGAGGTGGTTAAGCCATGTCACGAATCCTGCAAGAGATGCTAGCTCACTGCCAACAAATAGGTCATTGAACTTGATGTCAAGAAGCATGAGGCCAATGTCATGGAGAGTTGGAACAAGAATTTCCTATCTTCAGGAGAAGAGGTAATAAAGATAGCTATATCTAATTGAGATGCCATTGCTCCATTGAAAGATAAAATCGCATCCTTGAAAGAAGAATTCATGGAGCAACTAGAATAGAATGACATTGAGTTAATCAGGTTAAATGCCATTCAGGATGCAAATAGAAATATCTTGATTAACAAGGGGATATTGATAGATAAGACCCTACCATTACTTCTTTTATGGGTTAATGAGCTCAAGTTCAAAAGGGATTTCCTTAGGTAATGTCAAGAGAAGATGGATAACCTAAACTTGAAGGCTCGTGAACTGTTGATAGAAAAAGTTGAAATTTTGGAAGTTTTGATAGGACATCTAGTTGGGGTAGAGGTTAGAGATGATGAACAACAATCTCTTGAAGAATTCAAGAGAATTTTTCAAAAGATCCTAGATGATCCTATACATCACTTCACATAAGCTTTGATAGATGAGATGATGGACAAGAATGAAAAGATAAGATCATATAAGAAACAGATAAAGTCCAGATCAAGAAGGAAGTTGGCAATAGAGAACAATTTAGAAATATATAAGTTCATTAGGAACAAAGCTTAGGCATATGATAAAAGGGAAATCAACAAATTTTTGATAGCATATGGTGATTATAAAACCTGAGAGGTAGGGACATGTATAATTGAGGAGTGTATAAGTACTAATACTGAGTAGCCTTATTATTTTGTATGTTTCATGTCACTTTGCCAACCAGATAAGTGGAAGTCATTCCAGATGTAGTTTGAGATGTTATTTTTTGGTCAACCAGATTGGGTCAGGTTGAGGTAATCAGCATATTAGTATGGACTAGATGTCTGGATGAATTAGTGTTACATTCATTTATGATGAAGGGGGTAAATCATAAAACACATAATAAGAAAAATTGCACACAGGAAATAGAATTTTCTTTATTGATTTGGACAACTTATTACATTACAGAAGCTCAAATACAGTCGAAGGAATCAACCCTCCACAGGTTGCAACACATTATAGCTTCCTATTCCTAGACTCTAGAATCATCTGCCTTCTGTAACCCCAAGTCAGCTAGGGTTTCTATTTTTCTAACCTATTCTTGACTCTACACTTCCCCCCTTAACTCTACTACTGCCCAAGGTTCCCAAAAATGGTTATTAATAGCCTTTTTGGTGGCCAACAACCTAATTTCAAAATTTGCATCTCCCTCCAAAAATAGGTCAACTTCCGTGAGCCATAACTTTTGATCTGAGTGTTTGATTGACGAACTGTTTTATGCGTCGGAAAGATCACTGAGTGCTCTACACGCTAAGAACTAGCTCTACTAGTTCCAGCCATTTTTGGACCTATACAAGGCCATTTGGTGCCTCAAACATGAGTTTGAATAATTTTCAGGCATTTTTTAGGAAACAGAAACTTTAATATCTTTCAGCTTGCAAATGATCTTTGTGTGATTCCTTCGCCAAAGGTATTATATTTCTGTTATGTAACTTCTTGTAAATTTTCACTTCAATCCGTGCCCAAATGCAAACTTTCTAAAAATAGTAGGTTACTATTTTTAGCAGTTTGGAAAAACTGAAAGTTCTACATCATTATTCAAGCGATTATGGAACTAGAACCACAAATTTTGAAAAGAAATGGAAAGAACATGAACAATTTTGAAACACATCTTTTTTGGGTGATGCAAGATTGCCCTTACACCACTGGATGCTCCTGCATCAATTTATCAGGCAACTAGATAGGATATCCAAATACAGTTCATTGAACATTTCACATCTGGGACCAAGTACCCCATCATACTAAGGCCACAATGTGTGCCAACTATCAAGAGATCTAGATTCTAGGAGAATATTCCAAAAGGCCAATTATCTTTCACGTTCTATGAATTTGAGTTGTTAATTTTCTAGATGTAATATGAACCATTGATTATGTAATTAACTTAGGGTATCCTTGTTCTATAGAAGGACTTGCACCATTCATTATTAGGGGAGATTAAATTGTTGATACTTTCCAAGCTTGAAGTGTAAAAACTTGTAAATTCTCGCTTGCTTTATGGCTTCTTCTCACACTCAATGAGAACATTTGTATATTTTTCTTAGAATTGTGAATGTGAGGCTAATTGCTGGTCATGTCCATAGTAAATATTGTTGGGAATTGGTGTCTCAACCTTGGTAATTCCTTGCATTTATTTATTGTAATATATTTATTTATTGCCTATTGTGTAATTAGGATGCAAATCTTGTTTTGTCATCTTGTGGGAGTTGGCACAATGATGTGTCATCCTACGTGGAAGGTGACCACATGTAATTTTGTCCTCACATGAGGAGATAGGCATCCTACTTAGTGGTAGAGGTATTTTTCCATGTGTCGGCACTTTGACTAGTGTGTAAGTGAATCTTAACCGAAACAGTTATGACAGATTCCTGTGACAGAATCTATGACGCGTAGGAGTCGTAAATGGAATGTTCTATGACACGTAAAGACACGTGTCACAAGGCATCTTGGAAGAAGGAATCTTTGGGCACCCCAAGGAGAGTTATGACATGTAAGAGAATATGCTATTTTTAGTCAGTGTATGACAGATTCTCTTACAGTTGTAAGTATTGTCAGTATGACAGATTCTATGATGGTCGTAAGATGCGTAAGAGCATCTGTCATTGCCCAACTTGGGAATACGGAACCATATTGGGATGGGGTGTTATGATAAGTGTCATGACCATGCTACAATGTTGGACAAGTGTCCTTAGGCATGGGTTTTGGGCCATGAGGCCAAGTTGGATGGCCATCTCAAGAAAAGTTCATTTTTGCCGTGTAAAGTTCTATTTAAGTAGGTGCTTTGAGAGGAGATGTATTATGTGATTGGTAGGTACTGTTATGCTTTCGAATTGTCTCCAAATACAAGTGTTGAAGACTTGTAAAGACTTACATTGCAAGTGTATTGTCAACTTCATTGCTTAGATAATACAGTGTGCAGATTTTAGAGTGTGGATTTTTTCACTCGTAAGGGTTTTCCCCACATTATATCTTGTCTCTCTCTCTCTCTCTCTCTTGTCTTACATTCTTGTGTTGTGTATTGCTGCAATATCTTTGTTCTTGGGTTAATAACACTATAATTATAAAGGTTAAAAAGAATTTGCATTCATCTCTCCTCTTTAGATTAGTGTAGGAAGTGATTTCTGCACACCTAGCTTCCTTTCAGTTGGTATCAGAGCCTGGCCAATTTTGGTTCTAGCTACTGGGTAGGGGTTTTTTGAGTTAATCTTAGGTTGAGTGGGAGTTTGTGTAGAGTATTATGTAATCTTGTTGCAGGAAGGAGATGGCAGGCACATTCAGAAGATTAGAGGTGGAGAAGTTCAATGGCACAAATTGAGTTATGGAAACTTAAGATGGAAGACATGCTTGTTGATTGAGACCTATTGGAAACTATTTCCAGTGTAAAACCAACCACAATGGCACAAGATGATTGGGATCTCAAAGATCGGAAGGCTAAGGGTCTCATAAGACTCAATCTAGCTGACTCTGTTATATTAAATGTCCATGAGAAGAAGACCACGAAAAACCTTTGGAAGAAGCTGGGAGATGTTTATCAGGCCAAATCCCTAGTGAACAAGATTTTTCTGAGAAAGAAGTTGTATTCTCTGAGGATGGGGGATGGAGGATCTATTGCAGATCACCTAAATACTTTCAACATGTTAGTTGTACAATTGACATCCATTGGTGTGAAGATGGAGGAGGAGGATCATTGCATGACCTTGCTTTGTTCTTTGCTAGACTCATGGGATCATCTTGTTATAGCTATTGGGAGCACCACATCTACTTTCAAAATGGATGAAGTAGTATTTGTTGCAAGTATGGGCCTAACCGGTGTTGTCATTGATGTCAACATACTCCTGTTGCATTGATGTCAAGGATTGGATGAGCTGTGTGCTGAGGATATTGAGAAAATTAGTCCTATCAGAAACAGAGAAGAATAGTGAAACTCTATGAAGTGAAGATCCTAGATAGATGAAGATCAGAGAATGCGTATCAAAGAGATATGTGTCTAAAGATGATCCAGTCAAGATTTGAGAGGTCTACATGAATATTTGAAGAAGTTATAGCCATATGAGTAAAACTAGTTCTGGCAGCTGTTTAGAGGTGACAGATTGACACAGATAGGTCCAGTGAGATCCAGAAATGAAATATCTTGTTTTGCAGATTTGGTGGAATGTTTAGGAAGCTAATGTGAATTGACAACTCAATTGGTTCATGGTCTGGAGGTCCACAAGCATCTATTCTAATGTGACAGTGATGACAAACTGTGTTCTTGAGGTACCAGATGAAGATGCGAATGATTTCAGTAAGCAGAATAGATGCTTGTGGACCTTCAGTAAGCAGAAGTGGTGTGGATGCTCTTGGTGATTCAAGCAAGTTTGTGGGAGTCTCTAGACTATGTCCAGTTTGTGTTGGCAGTCTGCATTGAAGATTGAGCTCGTAATTGAAGATTTACTTTCGGGTGATGGTGTTCTCCCTAATCATGGTTGACTGGATGTTTTACACATCTTGCGGATGATCTTGAAGATGTTCTGTGAAGCATGGCGTGATCCTCAAAAAGATTGAAGTCCCAGATATGTGTGACTGACAGTGTGGTGATATGCATGAAGTTTTGTAATAAGTCAAGTTGTATTTGAGTAATTGCTCTGTAATAAAATGAAGTATGTGTTGTGCCGACTTGGACGTTTATCCCTAAGTCGATGTGTTGTATAAATAAGATTTGTGAAGTCATTTCAAATTATTAAGGTGAAGATGAGGAAGTGGTAGAGAGGAGAAGAGCAAAAAGCAGAGCTTAAGTGTTGAGCTTAAATGGAACTGTCTCAAGCATGGTGAAGATGCTAATTTCTAGTTCAAGTATGTAATATTTATATTATCATTCCATAGACAATGTGTCTCCTATAGGTAGTGGGCCTCTTTTGAGCAGTGTGCTCGGGCAATGAGCCCTAATTGGCAAGTGCCATTTTATTCTTATTATTCTTTTAACAGAGAATACAATCTTGGGTTAGTCACCTCGTGGTTTTTCCCTTAACCGAGTTTTCCATGTTAAATTTTTGGTGTCATATGTGTTAATATGTTTCTGCTCTTGAATTATGCTTCTATGATTGAACTATTGTTATGTTGTTGAAACACAAGAAGGATTTAAGTGTTTAAAGAAAAGAAAGTTTTGTGACAACTGATTCACCGCCCCTCTCAGTTGTCTATCGTAAAACCAACAATTGGTATTAGAGCAAGGTTCCTCTAAAAGGAGGTTAATCACTTGAGGAGATCTAGGATGTCTTCCTACAAGAAGGATAGTCTGAAGTTTGATGTAACTAATTACACTCTTTGGAAAAGCTGCATGGAATGTCACTTGCATTGTATGGGAATGCAATATTGGATCATAACTTCAAAGAAGTATGTTCCTCCAAAAAATGGTTTGACAAATGTAGATGAAATTAGAGATGCTGAAGATAATATTCGAGCTAAAGAAGCCTTACTAAGTGCCTTATCTGATTCAGAGCTAACAAATGTTATGGATTTAAAAATTGCATATGAAATTTGGGCAAAGCTGGAACTTCTGCATGGAGACAAATATGTTAAATGTGCCAAGCTACAGAGTTTGAAAGGAAAATTTGAAAACCTGAAGATGAATGAAGATGAGAATATCACTACATTTATGCCAAAAGTAAATGAGCTTGTTTGTGGCATTAGGTGTGCTGGTGGAACCTTGGATGAAGATGAGATTGTTGCCAAGGTTCTCAAATCCCTACTTCCTGCTTACAAACACAAGGTTGTTGTTATTGAAGAATTCAAATCTTTATCAAATATCACAAGAGATCAATTGGTTGGAAAATTGGCTGCATTTGAATTGGCTGAGTTTGGAGATGCACCCCCAAGACTGAATCTGCATTCAAAGCTAGTGCCTCTATAAAAGGTAAAAAAAGGTATGATCTAAGAGAGAACTCCTCAAAGAAACTATCATGGTATGAAAAAGAAAGAAAAGATTTGCAAGAAGATGAGGCAGAAGCTACTCAACTTGAATCCCTTATTGCAAAAAGACTGCCAAGAGGATCTGGTAAGTATAAAGGAAAATTGCCCTTCAAATGTTTCAACTGCAACAAGATTGGTCATTTTGCTTCAAGGTGTTTGGAAAGATTTTCAAGGACAAATCCAAATAGATCAAGATTCCAAAAGAAATGTTACTATGTTCATGAAGATGATGATGATGAAGGAGTAATAGATGATGAATCAGAGATAGGAAACAAATCTGGAAGTGACTGGGTGTTTATTGTCATCAAGGCAGAAGATCCAATGCCCACTGAATCTGTCAATCATAAATAGGTAGAAAGAGCTCTGGTTGCTCAAGTCGAAGAAAAGGATGAATGGGTCATTGATAGTGGATGCTCCCACCATATGACTGGTGACAAAAGTAAGTTCATAGATCTGGAAAGATATGAAGGAGGAGTTGTAAAATTTGGTGATAATTCTGTTGGCAGAATCAGAGGTAGAGGAACTATTTCTTTTGATGGAAAGAATAAAACTAGTGATGTACTATATGTTGAAGGTCTGAAGCACAATCTTCTTAGTGTTGGGTAGTTGGTGGACAAAGGTTATGATCTCTGATTCAAAAATAGAAAATCTAAAATCTTTGAAAGTTCTAGAACAAAGATTGCATTCGGTACTCAAACAAAACGTAACATCTTCCACTTGGTTGGTACTAACAAAAGTTGTTTATTTGTTCAAATTGATCAGAGTTGGTTGTGGCATAGGAGAATGTGTCATGTAAATTTTGATAACATCATCAAGATAAGCAATACTCAGGTTGTAAGAGATCTTCCAAGACTGGTGAAACCTACTAACAATTTGTGCAAAGAATGTCAGTTGGGTAAGCAAAGTAGACTCACATTCAAAAGTAAGGAACAATATTCTACCAGATTTTTGGACTTATTACATACTGATCTATGTGGACCGGCAAGAATCAGGAGTTTACAAGGTGATAGATATTTCATGTTACTAATTGATGACTATTCTCGGATGATGTGGGTGACTTTCCTGAAAGAAAATTTTGAGGCTCTTGAGAAATTCAAAATATTCAAGGCTATGATAAAGAATGAAACTGGGTTAAACATAAAATGTCTTAGGTTTGATAGAGGTGGAGAATTCACATCCAAAGAGTTCATAGAATTCTATGAGAAACATGGGATAAAAAGACAGTTATCTGCTCCAAGGACTCCACAACAGAATGGAGTAGTGGAGAGAAAGAACCAGACCATCTAGGAAGCATCTAGAACCATGATGATGGAGGCAAATGTTCCTTAGATATACTAGAGAGAAGCTATAAGCACTGCTATCTATACACTTAATCATGTACAAATTAGAAGCAATACTGGTAAGACCCCTTATGAACTCTAGTTTGGCATCACTCCTACTGTGAAGTATTTTAGAGTCTTTGGTAGAAAATGTTACATTAAAAGAGACGAAGACCTTGGAAAATTTGATGCTAGAAGTGATGAAGGAATATTCTTGGGTTATTCTACTCAAAGCAAAGCATACCAGTGTTATAACAAGAGATTAAGAAAGATTATAGAAAGTACGAATGTGAAAGTTGATGAAGGCATTGAAAAACCCTCAAGGTTTTATGAATATGAAGAAGATGATTAGAATGATGTTTTGGTTCAAGAAGTTCAAGCCCCTTCTGAAATTTAGATCCAGACTGATCCAGAGAATCCTGAAATATAGGAAGAAGAAATAAGCTTGAATGAACCTGTTCAAGAAACATAAGTGCAAGAAATTCCCAAAACTCCCAGGTATGTAAGATTGAATCATTCTAAAGACCAGATCATAGGTGATAGAAGCAAAGGTGTTCAAATAAGAAGAAAGATTGCTCAAGATTTAGAAAAGTATTGTCTGATTTCAAAGATTGAACCAAAAATAGTAAGTAAAGCTTGCAATGATGAAAGCTAGGCCAAAGCAATGGAGGAAGAATTGATGCAGATTGAGAAAAATCACACTTGAGATCTTGTTCCCAAACCTAGAAATAAAAATGTGATTGGAACCAAATGGGTCTTCCAGAACAAACTGAATGAAGATGGTGAAGTAGTAAAAAATAAAGCCAGATTGGTCTGCAAGGGTTATTCTCAAGTAGAAGGAGTTGATTTTGAAGAAACTTTTTCTCCGGTGGCAAGAATTGAAGCAGTTAGATTATTTCTTGCTTTTGCTATCTTCAAGGATTTCAAAGTATATCAGATGGATGTCAAGTCTACCTTCCTGAATGGTGACTTGGAAGACGAAGTATACATTGAGCAATCAGACAGATTTTAGTTGTCAAGTCATGATGATATGGTCTGTAAATTGAAGAAAGCCCTACATGGACTCAAACAAGCCCCAAGGGCTTGGTATGAAAGACTGGATAAACATCTTTTGAAGATTGGTTTCAACAAAGGTACTGCTGACAGTAACTTATACTTCAAGATTGAACATGAAAATATCTGGATTGTTGAAGTATTTGTTGATGATATCATTTTTGGAGGAAGAGATAGTATGTGCAAGACTTTTGCAAATCAAATGAAAAGTGAATTTGACATGTCTATGTTTGGGGAAATGAATTTCTTCTTGGGTCTACAAATCACTTAAACAAAGAAAGGAATAATCATATCTCAGACCAAATATGTGAAAGAATTGTTGAAGAAATTTGGGATGGAAGATTCAAAACCAATGAATACTCCCATGGCAACCAGATGTAAACTAAGCAAAGATGATGAATCTCCTAAGGCTGATTAGAAAAAGTATAGGTCAATGATTGGAGGACTATTATATCTTACTCAAACTAGACCTGACATTATGAAATTTGTTGGTCTTGTTGCCGGAATCCAAGTTGATCCTAGAGAATCTCATGTCATGGCAATCAAGAGAATTCTCAAATATCTAAAGGGAACAGTTGAGTATGGTTTATGGTATCCTAGGGATCATGATTTCTCTCTTCATGCATATATAGATGTGGATTTGGCAGGAGATGTGGATGACTAGAAGAGTACTAGTGGTGGTGCATTCTTTTTGGGGAAAAGATTGGTTTCTTGGCTGAGCAAGAAACAAGAGGCAATATCTCTGTCCACTACAGAAGCAGAGTATATTGCAGTAGCAGGCAGTTGCACTCAAGTATTGTGGATGAAGCAAATGCTAAGAGACATCAGAGTGGAGCATGAGGAACCTATCACAATCTTTTGTGATAACTCAAGTGTAATAAACATATCAAAAAATCTGGTGTTGCATTCAAAGACAAAACATATATCCATAAAATTTCACTTTTTGATAGAGCAAGTGAACAAGAATGAAGTTAGATTGGAGTTTGTGCCCTCTAAGGATTAGATTGCAGACATTTTTACTAAATCTCTACCTAAGGACTCTTTTGAGTATCTCAGGGAGAAGTTAGGGGTTACTACCCCTTCGATTCTAAATTAAGATGCACTAATGTGCATCATTCCGGTGGATCTCACAGTCATATCTTGTGGTTTGGATTGATGATAGGAAGCTGCTACTTAGGGGGAACAGTCTGTATGATTCTGATTGATGCAAGTATGTGCCCTTTTCCATTGATGTCAAAGGGGGAGAGAAGACATGTGAAAAACAAAAGTGGTTAATGATCAAAGGGGGAGCAATTGCTGTTGATAGGGGGAGCTATGTCAGTTAGTGAGGAGAAGTTCTTGTCTTGATGGTTAAAACCGTTTTTCACATCATATGTTGCCATCAATGACAAAGGGGGAGATTGTTGCAAGTATGGGCCTAACCAGTGTTGTCATTGATGTCAAGGATTGGATGATTTGTGTGCTAAGGATATTGAGAAAATTAGTCCTATCAGAAATGGAGAAGAACAGTGAAACTCTATGAAGTGAAGATCTCAGATAGATGAAGATTAGAGAATGCGTATCAAAGGGTTTGTAGACATGTGTCTAAAGATGATCTAGTCAAGATTTGAGAGGTCCGCATGAATATTTGAAGAGGTTATGGCCATATGAGTAAAACTGGTTTTGGTAGTTGTTCAAAGGTGACAAAGTGACACAGATAGGTCCGGTGAGATCCGGAAATGAAATATCTTGTTTTGCGGATTTGGTGGAATATTTAGGAAGCTAATGTGAATTGACAACTCAATTGGTTCATGGTCTGGAGGTCCAAAAGCATCTATTCTAATGTGACAGTGATGACAAACTATGTTCTTGAGGTTCTAGATGAAGATACGAATGATTTCAGTAAGCAAAAGTGGTGTGGATGCTATTGGTGATTCAGGAAAGTTTGTGGGAGTCTCTAGACTATGTCTAGTTTGTTTTGGCGGTCTGCATTGAAGATTGAGCTCGTAATTGAAGATTTACTTTTGGGTGATGGTGTTCTCCCTAATCATGGATGACCAGATGTTTTACACATCTTGCGAATGATCTTGAAGATGTTCTGCGAAGCATGGCATGATCCTCAAAAAGATTAAAGTCCCAGATATGTGTGGCCGACAATGTGGTGATACGCATGGAGTATTGTAATAAGTCAAGTTGTATTTGAGTAATTTATCTATAATAAAATGAAGTATGTGTTGTGCCGACTTGGATGTTTATCCCTAAGTTGATGTGTTGTATAAATAAGATTTGTGAAGTCATTTCAAATTATTAAGGTGAAGATGAGGAAGTGGTAGAGAGGAGAAGAGCAAAAAGCAGAGCAAAAGTGTTGAGCTTAAATGGAACTGTCTCAAGCATGTTGAAGATGCTAATTTCCATTTCAAGTATGTAATATTTATATTATCATTTTGTAGACAGTGTGTCTCCTGTAGGCAGTGGGCCTCTTTTGAGCAGTGTGCTCGGACAGTGAGCCCTAATTGGAAAGTGTCATTTTATTCTTCTTATTCTTTTAACAGAGAATGCAATCTTGGGTTAGTCACCCCATGGTTTTTCCCTTAACTGGGTTTTCCACGTTAAATTTTTGGTGTCATATGTGTTAATATGTTTCTGCTCTTGAATTATGCTTCTATGCTTGAACTATTATTATGTTGTTGAAACACAAGAAAGATTTAAGTGTTTAAAGAAAAGAAAGTTTTGTGACAATTGATTCACCCCCCCTCTCAGTTGTCTATCGTAAAACCAATAGTATCTTTGTTGTTATCTAAATAAATGCGGAGAAAGTCTTCTGAAGTAGCCAAAAAGGTTATTGCAGTTCATGGAAGGCCCAAGGACAAAGGGAAAAAGAAGGACAAGAAAGCTGAGAAGGGTAGATCCAAATCCTATGGGAGATCCAAATCTCCTGGAAAGTCCAAGGCTCTATGTTGGAACTATGGAAAAACTAGGCATTTCTGAAAGGAATGCAAAGAGTTAAAGAAAAAGAAGAAAAAAAATGTTCCAGATTCAGATTCTGACAAGTCACAAGATGATGGTGATGCCTTCATCACAGCCCTAGCCACCCATGCATCTGATGATGTGTGGTTGATTGATTCTAGTGCATCATTCTATATGACCTCGCATCGAAGCTACTTCATGAAGTATGAAGAGTTTGATGGTGGAAGAGTGTACTTGGGTGACGATTCTCATCTAAAGATTGTTGGTCATGGAAGAGTCTCAATCTGATTCCCTGATGGATGAGTGAAGGGGATCACTGGGATCATGTACATCCCAGGCTTGGCACGAAACCTACTTTTTGTAAGTTGAATGATGGAGGTGTGCAGGTTGTCTTTTTGAAGGATGGATGCAAGATGACTAAAGGATCTATGGTGCTTGCGAAGGGTACTCAGAGAGGCACTCTATTTCAGCTGGAGGCATACACTTCACAGTGCAATAGTTCTCCTAACTCAAAGAAAAGAGCTGCAGTCACTTCATCCCCACCATCTGAACTAGTAGTGAAGAAATCTATTGTAACAAATTCTAATGGTAGTGCATCTTGGGTACCCAAGGGTGCTCATGCTTTGGAAGTTAAGTTTCCTGCTAAAAAGACAATGTTATGGCATAAGAGATTTGGCCACATTGGTGAGAAGGGTCTTAGAACCTTAAAAAATAAAAACCTCTTTGAGGGGTTAAATGATTGTAATCTCGAGTTTGACTTTTGTGAACATTGTATATATGGAAAGCAAAAATGTGTTTAGTTTTACTGTAGTTCTCACAAGTCTTTTGGTGTGTTGGACCTTATTCATTCTGATGTGTTTGGTCTTGTTAGTGTTCCTTCGATTTCCAAATCTGTATATTTTGTATCTTTCATAGATGATTACAGTAGAACATGGATTTATTTTCTCAGAAGCAAGTCTGAAGTCTTTAGTTGGTTCAAAGAGTGCAAATCTTTTGTTGAGAATCAAACTAGTAAAAAGATTAAGTGTTTGAGAACTGACAACGGTGGTGAGTTTTGTACGGTAGAGTTCGATAAGTTCTGTAAAGAGCAAGGGATTGAAAGACATAAGACAACTCCATACACCCTACAAAAAAATGGAGTTACAGAGAGGATGAACAGGACACTGATGGAGAAGGCTAGGAGTATGCTCAGTGGAGCAAGCCTTGAACAAAATTTTTGGGCTGAAGCTGTAGCCACTGTTTGCTACCTGGTAAACAGGTCTCCTATATTAGCTCTTGTTGGTAAGACACCTATGGAGGTGTGGTCTGGTAAGAAGCCTTCAGTTAGACATCTTCGTGTTTTTGGTTGTGAGGCATATGCACATGTGCTTAGGGGGAAACGGTCTAAATTAGAGAACAAGGCTATTAAGTGTATTTTCATTGGCTATGTTATCGGTGTGAAAGGATACAAGCTTTGGGATCTTGTGGCTGAAAAAGAGTTGTATAGAAGAAGTATTGTTTTTAGAGAGCTAACACCTTCTCCCATTGTTCTACAACTAGAAGAAATAGAAAACAAAGAGGATGTGGTTCAGTTTCCTTCTACCCCTAAGAAGACTAAACCGATAGACCTTGTGAAACCTGATGATGAGGAGAGCTCTAGCAGCTCTGAAAGTTCAGAAGAAGAAGTAGAATCTCAACCTCAGCTATTGAGGAGGTCTAAATGAACAAGGAAGCAACCTGATAGGTTTTGTTATTCATTTCTTGATTCTAGTTATGCTTTTGCCTTGCTTACTAACACTGATGAACCTAGAACTATGACAGAGGCTATGGGCATGAAAGATGCAGGTTCCTGGAAGGAGGCCATGGAAGATGAGATGGCTTCTTTAGAGAAGAATAAAACATGGGACCTGGTGCCTTTGCTTGAAGGACAGAAACTTGTTGGATGCAAATGGGTGTTCAAGAAGAAATGCGGTGCACATGGCAGTGTTGAAAAGTACAAGGCTAGACTAGTTGAAAGGGGTACTCACAAGTGGAGGGAATTGATTATGGTGAAATTTTCTCTCCCGTTGCAAAGCTGACATCTATTTGGTTCTGGTTATCTCTTGTAGCAACTTATGAATTAGAGGTGGAGTAGATGGATGCAAAGACAACATTCCTTCATGGTGATTTGGAGGAAGAGATTTACATGTCACAGCCAGAGCATTACATAGAGAAAGGTAAAGAAAATTTGGTTTGCAAGTTGAAAAAGTCTTTGTATGATTTGAAGTAGTCTCCTAGGATGTGGTACTTGAAGTTTGATGCCTTTGTGTTATCGGTTGGATATCTGAGATCAAAATCATATCATTGTGTGTATTATAAATTTGACAATGATCGCATTCTCATTATTGCATTGTATGTTCATGATATGTTGTTGATTGGGAATGGTAAGAATATGATTTCTGATTTGAAGTCTTAGTTGTCAGCATAGTTTGAGATGAAAAATCTAGGGGTAGCTAGGTACATTCTTGGAATGGAAATCAAAAGAGACAGAGCTAATAGAAAACTTTGGTTAAACCAGAGTAAGTATGTGAAGACAATGTTAGATAGGTTCAGCATGGCAGATTGTAGATCATTGTGTGTTCCTGTTTCTTTGGGGACAAAGTTATCTATTAACGATTGTCCAAAATCTCCTAGTGAGGTGGAGGACATGAGCAGAGTACCTTATACTAGTGTTATTGGCAGTTTGAAGTATTCTATGGTCTGCACAAGACCAGACATTCCCCAAGCAGTGGGAGCCCTTAGTTGATTTATGGCTAATCCTAGACAGGTACATTGGGATGCAGTAAAGAGAGTGTTTAGATATTTGAGGGGTACTTCTGAGTATTCCATATGCTATCATGGTAATCCTATAGGACCTCCACATTTAGTTTGTATTTGTGGATTTGTGGATTCTGATTGGGCAGGTGACATTGACAGCAAGAGATCCACCAGTGATTACATGTTTACTATGTTCGGTGGTGCAATTAGTTGGATGCGTAAGCTGCAACCTGTGGTCGCTTTGTCCATGACAGAAGCTGAGTATATGGAAAAAACTCATGCTTGCAAGGAAGCCATTTGGCTTAAGAGATTGTGTTCATATATTGGTGTTGATGTAGGACAGATTACGATCTATTGTGATAGTTAGAGTGTGATTTTCCTAGCAAAGAATCCAACTTTTCATGCCAGAACAAAGCATATTGATGTATAGTTTCATTTCGTGTGAGACATGGTAGAGGATGGGAAGGTGAATTTGGAGAAGGTAGACACTTTGAAGAATGTTGCAGATGCATTGACGAAACTAGTGGGCACAGAGAAGTTCAGATGGTGTTCAGAGTCTATGGGCCCCTCAGCCTATAGCAGTTAAATCCTGTTATTTCTATTGGCTCTTACAAGGTGTTCGACAAGTGGGAGAATGTTGGGAATTAAGGTGTCTCAACCTTGGTAATTACTTCCATTTATTTATTGTAATATATTTATTTATTGCCTATTGTGTAATTAGGATGCAAATCCTATTATGTCATCTTGTGGGGGTTGGCACGGTGATGTGTCATCCTACGTGGAAGGTGACCACATGTAATTTTGTCCTCACATGAGGAGATAGGCATCCCACTTAGTGGTAGAGGTATTTTGTCACGTGTCGGCACTTTGACTAGTGTGTAAGTGAATCTTGACCGAAACGGTTATGACAGATTCCTATGACAGAATCTATGACGCATAAGAAAATGGAATGTTCTATGATAGGTGAAGACATGTGTCACAAGGCATCTTGGAAGAAGGAATCTTTGGGGGCCGCAAGGAGAGTTATGACATGTTATAAGAGAATATGTTTTTTTTAGTTAGTGTATGGCAGATTCTCTTATAGCTGTAAGTACTATCAGTATGACAGACTGTATGATGGTTGTAAGATACGTAAGAGCATCTATCATTGCCCAACTTAGGAATAGGCAACCATATTGGGATGGGGTGTTATGACAAGTGTCCCTAGGCATGGATTTTGGGCCATGAGGCCAAGTTGGATGGCCATCTCAAGAAAAGTTCATTTTTGCCTTGTAAACTTCTATTTAAGTAGGTGCTTTGAGAGGATATGTATTATGTGATTGACATGTACTGTTATGCTACTAGATTGTCTCCAAATATGAGTGTCGAAGACTCCTATAAAGACTTACATTACAAGTGTATTGTAAACTTCATTGCTTAGATAATACATTTTGCAGGTTTTGGAGTGTGGGGTTTTTCACCTGTAAGGGTGTTCCCCACGTTATATCTTGTCTCTCTCTTCTGTTTTACATTCTTGTGTTGTGTATTGCTGCAATATCTTTATTTTTGGGTTAATAACACTGTAATTGTAAAGGTTAAAAATAATTTGTACTCATCTCTCCTCTTATGATTAGTGTTGGAAGTGATTTCTATACACCTAGCTTCCTTTCAAATATCAAGTGATTGTATATTAATCAATAGCAATGGAATATCAAATTGCTATGTCTAATTTGGAGTGCATTTGACTATCTTCATACTGTTCTTAATTTCCTTTGAAGATTCACATCATTTATACATAGCTGTGAAGAATTCTGGTGAAGTATAAGTTGATTTGTCTTGGTTCACGATTTTGGTAAAATATATGTGTGTGATCATTGAAAATTTAACTTTCTTAGAACCTTTTCTCTCTCTTCCCTTATCTTTTTCATTTCTTTATCAAAATCGTTAGAAATAAGTGCAAATCAAGTTAAATCCATAAGTAATTTATTGAAATACTTGTGAATCCATTGAATTCATGAAGATCTTTAAGTAATTTTAGAAGAATTGATCAAAGGTCCACTAATCCAAGTAATTCAGATGAATTGATCAAAGTTATCTTTTCCTTTAAGAAATTTAACGAGATAATTGTAGACTTTAACCAAATAAGTGCAAATCCAATGGAATCTTGATAATATTTTTAGGTATTTGATGATCCTTTGAAGATTTGTCAACTTTGTGAGATCAGAGCTACTATAGACCCCTTGAGAAAACTACAAGATACAATGAACCCTAAGTGATAACACGCACATCAAGACCTAACCACTAGAGCCTTGGGATTGCAAATTCTTCATGAATTTGAAGTCTTTCAAGAGAGATAAGTGTTATGTTGAATACAATTTCTATTTGTGTTTGATGTGAATAACATCCACGTCAACAGTTCCTAATGTAAGGATATAGAAAGGGATGAAAGTATTAAAGTTTTGTCACCCTTTTATAAAGAAAAGGGTCAACAACTTCTAGCTTTTTAACTTAAACACTTGAAATCAATATATATGTTTCCAATTTTGAAATGATCTAAACTAATTAAATGTAGATATTTTAGTGTAGTGTATGACTATATTTTTAAATTTTTTTGTTTTGTAAAATTGTTTGTACTATTTAATTACTAAAAAAAATTCAAAAAGTAAGGTTTTTCAAACATCAAGAAATTTGTAACAAATTTCATTTTTTTTTCCATTTTTTCCCCATATTGTGAACTTCATACTTTTTTGCAATCAAAACAATTGGTAAATATTTTTTACATAAATGATTGAAGTCAAATGTCCCAAAAACAAAGCATTTCTAGTGCAATGAATTTTTTAGATTTTTTAATAAATTTAACTATTTTCTTGGTGAATGGAATCACCCTCAACTTTTAGGATAATGGCCCACTTATCATCAAAATTTAAGAAAAATGGTAAATATAATTAAATTATAATAAAAATTACATTTTAGAATCCATGCAATGAGATCTATGAAAGGGTATTTTTTTATTTTTTTCCAAAAAATACAATTTACATTTGTAAAAATTTATCAAAAGTGGTGGGAAAAAAGTTCATTTGACCCCAATTTGGAACATAAAGTAAAATTGGCACCAAAAGCTTTGCCACCTAGGCTACCATTTCACATTTCAACCAAAATTGGTTCAACTAAACATGGTTTGGCTAAACCTATTTAGTATGAATAGCTAAAAAAGTGACCTCCATTTTAGTAGTTTTCCACAATTTTCATTTCATCTAAAAATTAAGATTAATTTAAATAAATATTTTGGACACCTCATTTTTAACATTTAGACCAAGCAATTGATCTTTTCACATCTTGATGATTTGATATCTAGGTATGAATTATTTCAAACTATTATTTTATATGTATGTAATGTTCATTATTAGTTTACTAATGTTAAATTATACTAAAATTTCATTTCATATAATTTTTATTCCTTTCAGCCCCCTCTATAGTGCATTAAACATAATATTTGACAAGATTATGCTCTCATACCATGGGAAATGATACCCACAAAGGTATATTCAAGGGCTATTGAGGTCCCTTAAAGTGATAAGGAGACTACACACATTTTTATTATAATTTTTTCTTTATATTATTCCCTCCTTTTGTTCTCTTTTTATTTCAATGGAGATCTCCTTATCTTTGTTCCTGTAGACACCTAAAATTGACCATGTCCTAATGACATATTCCAAATCACTTTCGACACCTCCTAACCCACTTTTGACACCCTGTCGAGATCACCTTACAACACCTTGTGACACACTTGTCCTTGGTCCCCCTTTATCCCAAATAAATTAAATAAATCATATTTATTAAATTAATTAATCTATTTTATCCATTTTCCAAATTAATTAAATAAATCATATTTATTTAACTAATTTTATCTATTTCTCCTTTTATCCAAATTAATTAAATAAAGTAAATATTTATTTCATTAAATTATCCTCCCATTATCCTCTCCAATAATTAATTAAATAATTTTATTATTTAAATTAATTATTGAGAGTCATATGTCTCTCATAATTGATTAAATAATTTTATTATTTAATCAATTATCTCCCACTCATCCTCATCCTCACCCACTTGCACAAAAGTCAAACTAGATTTTAATCCTAACCATGTAATTCAAACTAAACCTCTTAATCTCAACCATTCACATAAGAATGCCCTATCCTTGCCCTAATCCTCCACCTCTTAATCCTAGCCATTCATCCTATCAACCAAGCATCTGTAAATCAACCCTCATCCAAGCCATTATCAAGCCTTCCTATTCTGCAAAGTTATGATGCTGAAATACTGAGCAATCAACATATCATATCAATAGTATCATTGAGCATAGCTAGGTAGTACTAGGTGTTATGGAGTAAAATGTGTACCCTTGCCATTTTACACCTAGTTTAGCACCCAAGTGGACCTAAAACAATTCATTCTTAATCCCCATGAACAAAACCTGAAAGATGACTTTAGGGCTGGCCTAAACACATTTAATTAAGCTTATCTCAAAGTTTTTAGGGATAAAGGACAAGGGCGCCCAACGCTCTGGTCCCTCCTTTAGCCTAAGGCTAATTTAAATTTATGTCATCTTAGGACATCTCTAATGCTTCCTAATGTTGGCCTCATTTGGTTTAATTCCCCAAAAATCAATGGGAATGCATATATAAGAAAGTTAGTTTATTCATTTGAGCATCTCTAAGTTCTCTAAGGATTCTAGCTCTCACTCTCTCTCTCTCTCTCTCATGCTCTCTATGGTGGATTATTGTTGTTATACTAACTTCTTGTAGGTCTTGTGAAGATCTCTCTACTTCTTTGGGCTACACCAACTTCTTAAGTCAAGTTGTGACACCACATCAAGCAAGCTAGGGCTTCCATGCTCATGGGGACTTCTTTCCTTCATGCTTTATTATAGCATTCCATTCTACTTCAGATTTGTCTCTACCCTCCTAGGGCACACACTCTTTGATCTCTCATCATTGCTATTTTGGATGTGGAAACACCATTCACGGATCTTGCATTAGGCAAGCTCCTAAATAACACCAACCCTTTCTCTTCTTGTCTATGTGCAAGTCGCATTTAGAGGAATCAGAGTACAACAAGAGACAGGGAGGAGGAAGACACACATGTGAAGGAACCTAGATCTTGACATTCTACAAAACCCTAATTTGGGTCTAGGGAACCTAGTGCCCTGGTACTTTTCTGATCCAAACTCAGGTTCTAATTCTCCTCTGTCTCCTGATGTCTGCTATCACTTTAGAACTCTTATTTCTATTTTTAGGAGTCATTTATTAGTTAATCTTGCTCAATTAGGGTTTCATGCTTTGCCCTAGTTTAGTTGGTTGAATTTGGTTGACACTCCTTTATACAACAAAGGGACAAAACCCCTGTAGTTTGGCTCTCCTCACAAGGTAGAAGCTACACCCAGTTTGTGTTCCAATGTTGATAGAAGAGGGTTTTGACCAAGTTTAACCTTTTAGGCTAAGTCTCCCTTTTCCATCAAACACTAGGGTGCAAACTACTTCCACTCTATCAAAGGAGAAATGGTAGTTGTGGTCAAGGTATTGTGTTGTATTGCATTATCTTTCTATTATTTACCTCTGCTATTTTCTTGTCTTCATTTTGGCACACCCAATGGGACGCCCTATCCCTTTAATCTCTCTTTTTTTAGGCTTTGTTGTCCTATTTTTGTAGGTTTTCCATTGATCTTTTAAAAATTTCAGGGGTGAACTTTCATAAGAGTCCTCCTACTACAAAAATGATCTCACCATTGCATTTAGAGTAGCTCAAAGATGAATTTAAACATGAAACAAGTCATATTTTGAAGGTAAAAAAATTATTTTTTTTTGAAATTATTTTCAGTTCACAGATCGTACTGTATAGATCCGTACCATACAAATATGTTGTATAGTTCTGCACAGTGTACCATCATCTATCTATAATTTTAACCATAGGTCCCTGGTATGCTTTTATCCATTGGTTTAATAAATTTTTCACAGATTTAAGAGTTTGTCTTCTAACTTTCGAGTGTAGGGTTTATATCTTTTAGGCAACGATTTTATTTGTTGGTTTAAATATTTATCCATGGGTCTAACATAGTTTTTATCCACTTGACATATTTATTTTACCACAAGCTTTTGTCTTAACCACATGGAGGGGAGTTTCCCTTAACCAGTGGTCTTTTGAATTCTTCACCGCCTAACGATTAGAATCTCATATGCGTAGTTCCAACCTTGGCCCATAGGTTTCCATGTTCCCATACAACCATCAACCTAGGCCTGCATCCCTAAGTCTCTAGTCACATGTGTGACCTATCATTGAGTGCCTAAACCTTAGAAATTTACCCAACCATCCACTCGCAACCCTTTGGTCACATGTGTGACCTAGTGCTTAGCGCCTAAAGCCATCGACCTTCTCTGCTTAGACCCCTAGTCATATCAATGACTAGGGGCTAGCACCCAAACATTAACCACTAGATAAGCCACCAAAACATGACCACTAATGTGACCACCCCATGCCTAACTACTAGTGGTTAGAGATAATCACTAGACAATCCCCTTTGTCCTCCTAGGTGCTAAAATAGGCATTTTTCTCAAAATCTCACAACTTGGGAAAATCATATCAAAAATTCTCAAAATTTCAATCATTGGAAATCTGATTTGCCCAGCTTCATAGTGGCATAGACCTCATCAATAGATTCAGCCCATATTTCAAGTATAATTAGTTAAAGTTCATGTTTGCTTACAAATTCAAAACACTATATATTTTACAAATTTTTTCAAAATTTGACAATTTTTTTTGAAATTGCTTAGAATTTCATAAGGAATATTATCATTTCATCTAATCTATTGTATCTTTTTATATAACATCTATTTTTTCATATTTCATCTTTTTCAATCTAACATACTTGTTTTGTAGCACCACTTGTCAAATATCAAAATCTATCAAACTACTAACAAGTTTGTTGTAGGATTTCATTGATCAAAGTCATTATCTTTTAAAATATTGTATTTTATTTTCTTGGTGGATGTGATTGTGACTTTGGGTGTGTATGCTCTTCCCTTGCACTTAGTGTGATCTTGGGAATCAAAATCATGCTCTAGTCACTTTCATTTTCACAACACACATTTTTTTTATCTAAGGGAATTAATCTTTGCTTGTGTCGATCAAGAGTGTGTGTATGAACTACCCTTTCACCTAGTGTGATATTGGGGATCAAAAACACCTCTTGTATTCACGTTTTTCACCCAAGGCGTGCTTGTATGTGTATGTTCTCCTCTAGCACCACTTGGTGATCTTGAGGATCAAAAATGCCTTGCATTACCTTTCCATTTAGGAGGCATGTTAGGGGATTTCATCACCCCTAGGGAAGACCTCAACTACACGTTTTGGTGGGGTATATCAAAGGGGAGAGAGTTTCAACTATACCTCAATCTAGTCACGTAGTCATTGGCACAGTCTTGGGGCCCCATGTAATTCCAGATACAAGGTGAAGTGATACTTGCTTGTGTCACATGCCTTCAATAGACTAGTGTTCATGGACTTGTGCCCATGTACCTTGCATATATTAGGGACTCCCTTAGCAAACTTGTACATCCTATCTTAAGACCTTTCGGCTGTCTTCTAGTGTGGTGCAAGGTTTAGCAACAAGCTTGAAGATACTCACCATGTACCTCATTTAGTAGAGATAGAAGGCTTCTTTGGGCAAGCATAAAAGGCTCTAAAGAAAGGGATAGTAGGTACAATCCCTTTATCCCTAGCTATCCACTCTTAGTGAAGTAATCCTAGTTAGGTAGGAATATGGATTGGTATTCTATTGTGTGGACCTACACTATGAAGAAAATCCTACTTGAATAATCTAGGGTGTTGTTATGTTTTGCGTGTGTATTAATTTGCATTAGCCCAATCCAACAATACAAATCCTTTTGCAAACCTATGCATGTATGTGTGAAACCTTTTGTTTTCAAGTTTCCTAAATTCAAGCTTTAAACCATATCCAATCACCTTCTAGTCATCCATTTTCATCCAATCCACTTTATCCTAATCCTCCATCTAATCATACAATCCCATCCTAATTATCTCTCTTATCCACCTCATCCAAATCTAATCCACATCACCTCCTAATCATCCCTAATCATCCAATCCTATCCAAATAACCTATCTTAATCATCCTAATAACCCATCCTGATTATCCCTCTTATCCACCCCATCCAAATCTAATCCACATTACCTCCTAATCATCCATAATCACCCTGTTAGCACTCATTTTGACCTGGGGGTTTTTTTTTTTTTTCATGTTCAGGGGATTTCTTCATTTGAACCCTATATCTTCTTGCCCATTTTCCTAAGTGTTGGACCTCCTCGGCATTTTTCAGCTGCAGCATCATATTTTCTTCGAGGAGGAAGTCATCATCATCATGTTTGCTTCGATGGTGGTCAGCATCTCATGTTTTCTGTCGACTTATTTTTCATCAGGATCATCATGTTTCAATATCGGGTGATGTTTGGATATCATCCTGATCCTGCTGATGAGCTACAGTGTGCCCTGATTTGCTTGCGGGGGTGATTTTTCAAGTATCCGGTGATCTTCCAATTATCACCTTGCCCTTTTATGATGATGATGTCACCCCGATCTTCTGAAGGGGTTATTCTCTGAGTTGTTTGACCTGACTTGTTTTTTCTTAAGGGTCGTCATCATCATCATCATATTTCTAGTTATCGCCGTGTTGCTTGCGAGGGTCATCATATTTTCTGCCTGCATGATATTTCGCCGGGGTGATATTTTTATCATTGGGTGATCTTGGTTATGATCATCCTGATGATGTTGTTTAAGAGTTCTAAGTATGACCCGATATTCACTAGGGTCATCATATTTTGAACGTCAGGATGATCTTAGTCAATATCATCCTGATGTTGTTGTATCACTTCATGTTTGTTGTTTTATCATCCTGATGATGCTAACGTCATTCTTACGTCAGGGTGATATCCGCTTTTCTGCCTGTCTGCATCATGATATTTCCGAAGGGAGATATCCGCCTGTCGGCTTCGTGCATTATCTAGTGGGGGTGATCTTTTCAAATATCTGGCATATTCATCTATCACCCTGATCTTATAGTGGAGCTACAGTGCAACATGATATTTGTGCATCAGGATGACATTTCCAAATATTCGGTTATCTTCCGAATATCATCCTGATGTCGATATGGTGATGACGTCATCAAGGTCCGGGGGGGTCATATTTCTAACACTGATCATCTTGTGGAGATCCCCCGATATTTGCAAACATGATGATGACAACATCCGGATATGAGGAGGTGCGCAGTAGGCAGATATGCTGATGATGTCAGCAGGATATGACGATGACGTCATTAGGATGTTCATCGGCCAGACTTTTGGTATCGGGTAAGCAGGAGGATCTTCCTCCGATGGATCAGGTTGTGCCGATGAAGGCGATTATCATGCAGGTTATATTGCGATATGATGCTGACGTCAGGGTGATATTTCAAGCGACAGGATATCATGCTATTGGAAGAAGATGATGAAGTCTTATACTAGTGTCGTTAGGAGCAAAAGCACCGACATTATATGTGCTCGTGGCCTAGTATATAAAGTGTTGAAAAGGTCACCACGGGGTGCATGTGGGATAATTGATATCCTGCATATTTGAAATATCATGATGATGAATCTTGGCGGGAAATGGTTGCGATGCACAGTTTGACGTTTTCCCGAGGCCGCGGGTTGGTGCGCCATTAATGGCGAAGGTTGCAGAGGTATGGACGGATCTGGTACCCGATTGAAGGTGTACATCAGCGGACAGTGGCGCAGGGCTCGAGATTTCTTCCTGTCTCCTCCCCTACCTGCTGCATTCATGTTTGGGCGCCAATCTGGTAATGCGTTGAGCGCCATTTTTCTGATACTGTGTATCTGGCAGGATTTTTGGTCAACCATGTAATTAATTGTTGTGGTACACTACCTGGCTGTTATAAGCAGGAAGTGTTACTCATTTTTGGTTGTTGAAAGTTGAAGATTTTTGGCTCTGTAATTCAAAACAAGCTGATCTGGTTGCTCTGTACAGCTAAACCTGTGAGTCTATGTATCTCTTGTTGTATGTTTTGGCACGAACCCACTGATTTCATGATTAATCTTATATGAGAAATGCTATCTTAGCATGTGTTTTGTTAATTCTGTCTCCAGTATTGCATGTATTCTTCTTCTGAATCTGGATATTTGGGTAATGTTTAGATTCTAGAGCATAGAATTCCTATGTTGAATGTCTGATCTTTTAACTTCTGCTCAAGGGGTAGATTAAACTGTTCTCAGGTTGAACATTGGGAAGGATATACTGCAGTAGGGATGCCATAAGTAGAGATAACTTAACACTCTATATTGGGAGATATCTGTAAGGCAGGTATCACATATATCCCCTTGAAATCTAGTTTTAGCTGTTCGTGTTGATCATTCACAGGTGTATGTCTACTGACTCCAGGCCCTGGATAGGCACCAATCTTGCTTTGTGTTTGTGTTACAACCATGTCCAGCTTTGCATCCAAACTTAAAATCCAAATCAAAATCTAAAACAACCATTAGGACATTAGAATTAGTTTTAGGATCCTCAGTCCTCTGTCTACAACTGCAAATAGGCCCAAAGCTAGCCCCTTTGCTCTTATCTTTCAGTTTTGGTCTACTTACAGGAGGACTTATCTGCTTTCTGTCAGTATCCCAGCCTTTGTATGCATATCTTCATGGATGTTGAGTAGGGAATACCCCCCTAGGTTTTGCAAAGCCTGAAGAAGAAGAGGAGATAAAATACAGAGTCTATCTCCTACACTATTGGCCCCTGGCCCAGAGATCCTGTTGATCACTGATGGCTACCTTGTAGGGAAATCTGGGAATAAGCATCCAGTCTGGGAAAAAGTCAACACACCCAATCCTATCCAAATAACCTATCCTAATCATCCTAATCATCCTAATCATCCTACTTATCCACCTAATTATCCAATCATGTCATCCCTAATCATCTTAATCCATCTCATATCATAACAATCCCTCTTATCAATCTCATATCCCTAATCATCCCTAATTATCCAATCCACTTCATCCTCATCCTAATCCAATCAATTTCATCCTAATCATCCTAATAATCCCAATCATCTTATCACCTTATTCCAATAATCCTAATCACCCTATCCACATCATCCCAATCTATATCCTAATCCAATCTACCTAATCATCCATATCATATCCTAATATCCTAATTGTCCATTTTATCCAAATAATACCTTATCCATCTCATATCCTCATCATTCCTCTTATCCACCTCATCCTAATCATCCTACTTATCCACCTAGTCATCCCTAATCATCTTATCCACTTCATCCCTAATCATCTTATCCACCTCATTACTAGTCATCCTAATCACATCATTTCAATTTCTATCCCCAATCCAATCAACCTCATCCTGATTATATAACCTAATCATCCAAATCATCTTTCTCATCCATTTTATCCCAATCAGTGTCCTAGTCATCCTAATCACCTAATCATATTCATCATCCTATCCACATCATCCCAACCTATCCATAATATATCCCAATACTAATCAATTTATCCAAATCCTATCAAGGTCTTAACCCTAATCCATTCTTATCCATCCTAATCCAATCTCATTATACACTCTTATCCTAACCCAACCTCATCCATTATCATCCTTAATCCGCATCCTTCATCATCATATTAACCCAATCCCTATATCAACCTAATCCCATTTTGACCAAATCCTAATCTCATCCATTTATCCCTCATCCCAAGCCAATCATTCATTATCCATTTCTCTCAAGTATCCAGTCCTTAATAAAAATTTGGTTAAGGACTTAGCCTCCTTCAATCCCATCAACTTCCATCTAAATCCAATCATAATTATCCAAATCATCATCAAAATCCCTCATCCAAGGATCCTAGCCCTAATCCTATATCATCCATTTCAAATCCAACTTTAAAATAAAAAATCAAGACCTTAAGTTGATCTCATTATCATCATCCCAACTTGCTTAAGATTGTTATTCTATCTTAAGTATAGTCATCAAATCTCATCAATTCCTACTTAAGAACGTAAGGATATCTTAAGTATGTTGGATCTAGGGCATACAACTGAGAGGGGGGGGTGAATCAGTTGTATAGAACTTCTTCTATTTCAAACACTTAATTCTCTGTTGTTAGTTAGCAGCATATCAAATTATCATTCATGGAAGCATGATACATAAACATAAGAGCAGATAAGCATCAACACATTGAACACCAAGATTTTGACGTGGAAAACCCGGTTAAGGGAAAAACCACGGGGTGATTAACCCAAGAATTATTCTCTGTTAGAAGAATAAAGAAAAATGAATGGCACATGCCAATAAGGGCTCACTGCCCGAGCACACTGCTCACAAAGAGGCCCACTGCCTACAAGGAGACACACTATCTACAAAGTGATAAAAATCACAGTCTTGAACTGGAGAATGACATCTCTACCATGTCCGAATCAGTTCCAATTAAGCCCAACAATCTCTGCTCTGCCTTTCGCACCTTTCTTCGCTATATCATGCTCATCCACATACCACACACACTGAAATGAATTCACAAATCATTATTTATACAAGACATCGACTTAGGAACAAGCATCTAAGTCGGCAAACAACCATAGGAGTATCCGCAAGATGAATAACGCATCCGGTCGGCCATCACAAGAACATTCGCAGGATGAACAACTCATCCGGTCGGCTAAACAGAGCAATAACTTCATCCGGAAGAATAACTTCAATTCCGGGCTCTACCATCAATGCGGACCAACAACACAACCTAAACATGATCCAAGAACCTTCACAAGCCTGTCTGAAGGTCCGGATACATCCGCACTTCCTCTGCTTACTGGGATCTCTTGTCTTCCTCATCCGGAACTTCAAGAACACAGTCTGTCGCCACTGTCATAATGCAAGAGGTACTTCCGGACCTCCAAATCACACACAAATCAGGATGACACATCACAAGGACATCTCAAACACTCCTTCCAATCCGCAGATTATGATAATACAATTCTGGACCTCACCGGACCTTTTTGTGATCCTCTGTCACCTCCGGATACTTGCCGGACCCGGTTCTATACCGGCAGCCATAACTCCTTCAGATCTTCATGCGGACCTCTGAAATCTTAACTGTAGCATCTCAAGATTCATATCTACTAACCCTTTAATCCGCATCCTCCGGTTCTCATCCTATACAGTATATTTACCTTCTTCTCATCACTGTTCTTCACTGTTCCTGACTGAGGCTAATTTTCTCAATAAAGCTCATCAAATCCTTCTTGTCAGTGTAGTATGAGTATGTTGACATCAATGACAACACTGGCTCACCTCATACTTGCCAACAATCTCCCCCTTTGTCATTGATGGCAACATATGATGTGAAAAACCATCAAGACAAGAACTTCTCTTTTCTGTCACAGCTCCCCCTATCAACAACAACTCTTCACATGTCTTCCTTTGCTGCTCCCCCTTTGATCATCAACCACTTGTTTTTCACATGTCTTCTCTCCCCCTTTGACATCAATGGCAAAGGGCTCATACTTGCAATTCTCATGCATCAGAATCATACCAGCTGCTCCCCCTTAGTTGCAGCTCCCCATTAGTCCGGATCACAAGATATGACTGTGATAGTCACCGGACTGATGCACATCAGTGCATCTTAGTTCATCACCGGAGGGGCCATGACCCCTAACTTTTCCCGGAGATATTCAAAAGAGTCTTTGGGAAGAGGTTTTGTAAAGATATCTGCAATCTGATCCTTGGAGGGAACATACTCCAATCTGACTTCTTCCTTGTTTACTTGTTCTCTTAAAAAGTGAAATTTGATAGATATGTGCTTAGTCTTAGAATGCAATACCGGATTCTTGGAAATATTAATTGCACTTGAATTATCACAGAAAATTGTGATAGGCTCCTCATATTCAACTTTGATGTCTCTTAGCATCTGCTTCATCCATAAGATTTGAGTACAACTACCTGCTGCTGCAATGTATTCTGCTTCAGTTGTAGACAGAGATATTGCATCTTGTTTCTTGCTTAGCCAAGAAACCAATCTCTTCCCCAAAAAGAATGCTCCACCACTAGTGCTCTTCCGGTCATCCACATCTCCTGCCCAATCTGCATCTGTGTAAGCATGAAGAGAGAAATCCGGATCTCTAGGATACCATAGACCATACTCAACTGTCCCTTTCAAGTATCTAAAAATTCTTTTGATTGCCATAACATGAGATTCTCTAGGATCAGCCTGGAATCTTGCCACAAGACCAACAGCTTGCATTATATCTGGTCTAGTTTGAGTGAGATACAACAATCCACCAATCATTGATCTATACTTTGTCTGATCTGCCTTTGGAGAATCATCATCTTTGCTTAACTTACATCCGGTTGCCATAGGAGTGTTCATAGGCTTTGAGTCTTCCATACCAAATTTTTTTAACAATTCTTTCACATATTTGGTCTGAGAGATGAAGATCCCTTCTTTTGTTTGAGTAATTTGCAGACCCAAGAAGAAATTCATTTCACCAAGCATAGACATTTCAAACTCACTTTTCATCTGATTTGCAAAAGTTTTACACATACTATCTCTTCCTCCAAAAATGATATCATCCACAAACACTTCAACAATCAGAATGTTTTCATGATCAATTTTGAAATATAAGTTGCTGTCAGCAGTACCTTTGTTGAATCCAATCTGCACAAGATGCTTATCCAACCTTTCATACCATGCTCTTGGGGCTTGCTTCAATCCATACAAAGCTTTCTTCAACTTGCAGACCATATCATTATTATCAGACAATTGAAATCCATCCGGTTGTTCAATGTAGACTTCTTCTTCCAGATCACCATTTAGGAAGGCAGACTTGACATCCATCTGATATACCTTGAAATCTTTGAAGGCAGCAAATGCAAGAAGTAATCTGACTACTTCAATTCTTGCTACCGGAGCAAAAGTCTCTTCAAAGTCAATTCCTTCTATTTGAGAGTAGCCTTTGCAGACCAATCTAGCTTTGTTTCTGATTACTTCACCAGCTTCATTTAGTTTGTTCCGGAAGACCCACTTGGTTCCAATTACATTCCTGTCTCTAGGTCTGGGAACAAGATCCCAAGTATGATTTTTCTCAATTTGCATCAATTCATCTTCCATTGCTTTGGTCCAGTTTTCATCATTGCAGGCTTCATTTATTGTTTTAGGTTCAATCTTTGAAATCAGACAACATTCATTCTGATCTTGAGCAATATTCCTTCTAGTTTGTACACCTTTGCTTCTGTCACCTATGATCTGATCTTCAGAGTGATTCAGTCTTACATACCTTGGAATTTTGGGAGTATCCAGTACTGCTGTTTCTTGATCAGGCTCATTCAAACCTAACTCTTCTTCCTGATTTACCGGATCAGGCTGACTCTGTTTCACCGGAGAGGATTGAGGTCCTTGAACACTATCTTGGTCATCTTCATCAAATTCATAAAATCTTGAAGGCTTCTCAATTCCTTCATCAACCTTTACATTGGTGCTTTCTATCATCTTCCTCAATCTCTTATTGTAACACCGGTATGCTTTGCTTTGAGTGGAGTAGCCCAAGAAAATTCCTTCATCACTTCTAGCATCAAACTTTCCTAGATCTTCATCTCTTTTAATATAACACTTGCTACCAAATACCCTGAAATATTTCACAGTAGGAGTGATGCCAAACCAAAGTTCATAGGGGGTCTTACCGGTGTTGTTTCTGATTTGAACTCGATTGAGAGTGTAGACTGCAGTGCTGATAGCTTCTTTCCAAAACATTTGAGGAACATTTGCTTCCAACATCATTGTCCTAGCAGCTTCCTGGATGGTCCGGTTCTTTCTCTCAACTACTCCATTCTGCTGTGGAGTCTTAGGAGCAGACAACTGTCTCCTTATACCCTGTTTCTCACAAAAGTCAATGAATTCACTAGATGTAAATTCACCACCTCTATCAGACCTTAGACACTTTAGTTTCAATCCGGTTTGATTCTCCACCATAGCTTTGAAGATTTTGAACTTCTCAAAAGCTTCTGATTTTTCTTTTAGAAAGGTAACCCACATCATCCGGGAATGATCATCAATTAACAACATGAAATATCTATCACCTTGCAGACTCTTGATTCTTGTCGGACCACATAGATCAGTATGTACTAATTCCAACAATCCGGTAGAAGACTGATCTTTGCTTTTAAAAGAGACTCTGCTTTGTTTGCCTAACTGACATTCTTTACACACACTGTTTGTAGGTTTTATCAACTTTGGAAGATCTCTCACAGCCTGAGTATTGCTTATTTTGATGATGTTATCAAAATTTACATGACACATTCTTCTATGCCATAACCAACTCTGATCAATTTGAACAAACAAACAACTTTTATTTGAACCAACCAGATGAAAGATGTTACCTCTTGTCTGAGTACCGGATGCAATTTCAGTTCCGGAGCTTGTAAAGATTCTGCATTTTCCATTCTTGAACCGGAGATCATAGCCTTTGTCCACTAACTGACCAACATTGAGAAGATTGTGCTTCAATCCTTCAACATATAGTACATTACCTGTTTTGCTCTTACCATCAAAGGAAATAGTTCCCCTACCTCTGATTCTGCCAGCAGAATTGTCACCAAACTTTACCATTCCTCCTTCATATCTTTCCAAGTCTAAGAACTTATTCTTGTCACCAGTCATATGGTGAGAACATCCACTGTCAATAACCCAATCATCCTTTTCTTCCACTTGAGCAGCCAAGGCTTTTTCAACAACTTTGTGATTGACAGATTCAGAGAGCAAGGAATCTTCTTCCTTGATGGCTATAAACACCCACTCATTTCCGGATTTGCTTCCTGGATCTGATTCATCATCTGTTACTCCTTCATTGTCATCTTCCTCATGAACATAATAGCAATTCTTTTGAAACCTTTGTCTGTGAGTATTAGATCTTGCAGATCTCTCCGGACATCTTGAGGCAAAATGACCAATCTTATTGCAGTTGAAACACTTAAAGGGTAGTTTTCCTTCATACTTACCGGATCCTCTTGGCAGTCTCTTTGCAATGAGGGCTTCAAGTTGAGCTGTTTCTGCTTCTTCTTCTTCCATGTCTCTTCTTGCTTGATCATACCATGACATTTTCCTTGATGAGTTTTCACCCGGATCAAATCTCTGTTTGCCTTTCACATAGGCACTGGCTTTAAAAGCAGATTCAGTCTTGGGAGGATCATCTCCAAACTCGGTCATTTCAAATGCAGCTAGTTTGCCAGCCAGTTGTTCTCTTGTGACAGTTGTGTGGGCTCTGAATTCATCAATGGCAGCAACTTTGATTTTGTAAGCAGCAGGAAGGGATCTTAGGATTTTGCAGACAATCTCATTTTCATCTAGAGTTCCACCAGCATTTCTGATTCCACATACCAGCTCATTTACTCTTGGCATAAAGGTAGTAATGTTTTCATCATCTCTCATTTTCAATCTTTCAAATTTCCCTTTCAGACTTTGCAACCTTGCACTTTTGACAAACTCATCTCCTTCATACAGAAGTTCCAGTTTAGTTAGGATCTCATATGCAGTTGGTAGGTCAATGACATTCGAGAGATCTGAGTCATTCAATGCGCTTAGAAGAGCTTCCTTGGTCCGCAGATTGTTTTCAGCTTCTGTGGTTTCATCTGGAGTTGTCGGACCACCTTGTGGGGGTATATATGGTTTTGAAATCATAGCCAAGTATGCTTTTCCCATACATTCCAAATGACACTTCATGCGACCTTTCCAGAGAGTGAAGTTGGTTCCATCGAACTTCGGACTATCCTTCTTGTAAGACGACATCCTGGATCACCTCAAGCGGTTAAGCTCCTATCAGAGGAACTTAGCTCTGATACCAATTGTTGGATCTAGGGCATACAACTGAGAGGGGGGGGGGGGTGAATCAGTTGTATAGAACTTCTTCTATTTCAAACACTTAATTCTCTGTTGTTAGTTAGCAGCATATCAAATTATCATTCATGGAAGCATGATACATAAACATAAGAGCAGATAAGCATCAACACATTGAACACCAAGATTTTGACGTGGAAAACCCGGTTAAGGGAAAAACCACGGGGTGATTAACCCAAGAATTATTCTCTGTTAGAAGAATAAAGAAAAATGAATGGCACATGCCAATAAGGGCTCACTGCCCGAGCACACTGCTCACAAAGAGGCCCACTGCCTACAAGGAGACACACTGTCTACAAAGTGATAAAAATCACAGTCTTGAACTGGAGAATGACATCTCTACCATGTCCGGATCAGTTCCAATTAAGCCCAACAATCTCTGCTCTGCCTTTCACACCTTTCTTCGCTATATCATGCTCATCCACATACCACACACACTGAAATGAATTCACAAATCATTATTTATACAAGACATCAACTTAGGAACAAGCATCTAAGTCAGCAAACAACCATAGGAGTATCCGCAAGATGAATAACGCATCCGGTCGGCCATCACAAGAACATTCGCAGGATGAACAACTCATCCGGTCGGCTAAACAGAGCAATAACTTCATCCGGAAGAATAACTTCAATTCCGGGCTCTACCATCAATGCGGACCAACAACACAACCTAAACATGATCCAAGAACCTTCACAAGCCTGTCTGAAGGTCCGGATACATCCGCACTTCCTCTGCTTACTGGGATCTCTTGTCTTCCTCATCCGGAACTTCAAGAACACAGTCTGTCGCCACTGTCATAATGCAAGAGGTACTTCCGGACCTCCAAATCACACACAAATCAGGATGACACATCACAAGGACATCTCAAACACTCCTTCCAATCCGCAGATTATGATAATACAATTCCGGACCTCACCGGACCTTTTTGTGATCCTCTGTCACCTCCGGATACTTGCCGGACCCGGTTCTATACCGGCAGCCATAACTCCTTCAGATCTTCATGCGGACCTCTGAAATCTTAACTGTAGCATCTCAAGATTCATATCTACTAACCCTTTAATCCGCATCCTCTGGTTCTCATCCTATACAGTATATTTACCTTCTTCTCATCACTGTTCTTCACTGTTCCTGACTGAGGCTAATTTTCTCAATAAAGCTCATCAAATCCTTCTTGTCAGTGCAGTATGAGTATGTTGACATCAATGACAACACTGGCTCACCTCATACTTGCCAACAAAGTAGATATCAAAATCCAATCCAATCCACTCTTACTTAAGAATGTTAGTCTATATTAAGTATAGAGAATCATCCCTTGTTCATCAAATCAAATTATTTTAAGGTCTTGACATTTGATCCCCAACCTACATCACATTTATCTATTATCCTATATCATCTCATCCCCCAACAACATGGATCCTTATGCAATAATAAAAGTATCTATGATGGTTTTGATCCTATCACCAAGGCACAATGCTAAAATCTCATTAGTGATATCCCCTTATCACATCTCATCATTAGAGATTCACAAGCTCCTATCACATTAACACCACCATCCTCTATGTCATCCCCATCAACCTCATACCAACCTTCACCCCCTTATGTGACCATGTCATCATATCTATCCAACCTATCAATACCTCCAAGTTATCCACCATCCACCTTTTTATATACCTCACCAATCTCTTCATTACAATATCCCTCCAATCCTCCTAACCTTAATACATTAGCATACATACCACCTCCCAATCCATCGATCCCCACAGTCCCTCCATCACAATATCCCTCCAATCCTCCTAATCCTAATCCATTGGTCCAACCATCTCCCAGTCCATCAAACCTTATAGTCCATCCACCATCTAATCTACCATCAAGCCTTCCAAACCCTAATCCATCAACCCATGAATGCTTGAAGGAGTTTCTCCAAATACTCTTTGCAAAATCCCAAAGTAAAAGAAAAGATATGGAGCCATCCAAATCCACTCATCAAATGTAATCTCCCTCTAGCACAAGCAATCCCAATTCTAGTACATCCCCTACTATTATCTATTCATTCGATCCTAATCCTAACCCTAGAACATCCACCATCATTGTCCATCCACTATATACCTATCTTACTCCATCAACCCATGAATCCATGAAGGATGTGACCCAAGGAATATTAGCAAGGAATCCAAAACTATCATGCATTCAAATACCTATACTTGAGCCTAACAAAGAGCCTCCTAGCAACATGTCTACCACTCCAACACCATCATCCAATCCTATGCCTATCAATTCCATTGAAGAACCTCTTACCATGAATTCAAATCAAGACCCATCATCTAGCCATGTTGTCGACCATCTAGATCCTATCAAGTCCATCCAAGAACCTCCCACTTCCATCCAAACCCAAGGGCTATGTCATGAGCCCAGTCCAAAGTGTTGAAATTAGGGCAGACAACTAAGAGGGGGGGTGAATCAGTTGTCATAAAACTTTTATATTTTACTACATTTAATCTCCTTTACCACTTATTAACAGAGTAATGATATAACCATGAAAGCATGAATCAATAACACATGAGTAGAAACATAATCAACACACATAACACTAGGATTTTTATGTGGAAACCCAGTTAAGGGAAAAACCATGGTGGGGGTTAACCCACACGATTTATTCTCTATTAAAAAAATAGAATAATGGGAAGACACTTGCTTTCGGGTGCACTACCCAGAGCTCACCGCCTACAAGAACATTCATAATGTTAACACTAAAAGGTTGTACTGAGAAACAATATCGTCTTCATGCAAGGTTCAATTCCATTGAAGTGCACAACCTCTGCTCTGCCCCTACTCACTTCCTTGCTACATATGCATCTTCGCTCACCTCCACACTTTTCCATGACTTCACAACACTTATTTATACATATCATCGACTTTGGAATGAACATCAAAGTCAGCCAAACAATCATCTATCTAGAACATTCTCCAAGATAGGAATTACAAGTAATTATAATCACAAGACTTGACTTACTACAAAATGCTACATGTGAACCACTCCTCTATCGGCCAAGCATAGTTAGGACTCAAATCTTCCTCGAACAACATGTTATGCTCCATAGAACTTATTTTAGATCATCTGCAACACGCGCCAAGCATCTGGTTAGCCAAGACTGGAAAGAACGGTAACACCCAAGGAGAAATATTTAACTACGAGCTCAATCCTCAATGCAGACCACCAACACAATAGGCACACGATCTAGAGACCACCACAAGCACAATGAAATCAACTAGAACAACCGCACCACCTCAAATCACCAGAAACACTTGCACCTTCATCCAGAAACTCAAGAACACTAATTTTCATGACTGTCACACTAGAAAGATTGCTTGCAGACCTCCAAACCATGAACCACTTGAGTTGAGGATACACACCAACATCCCAAACATACCACCAAAACCGCAGACCATAATATTCCAATGCAGAGCAATCTGGACCAAATTCCTGTCACTCTATTACCTTTGAACACTACAAAACCTGGTTCTACTCAGATGGCCATAAATTCACAAATTCTCCATGCGAACCTCTCAAATCTTGACTGGAACAACTTTAGACAATCCTCTACAAACCCTTTAATCTGTAGACTCTGATCTTCATCTCACTGGGAATGCGGAGCAATCTACTTTACTAAACTATAATGTCTTCAATGTTTCTAACATAGAGATATGTAACTCACTTGTTTCTTCCAGAGATGCTAATTTTCTCAATATCCTCAACATACAAGTCTTCTAAACAAGTAATAGAATAAGATACAGTTGACACCAATGACAACAAGGATATGTTGACATCAATGACAACATCGATTAGGCACATATTTACAACAATCTCCCCCTTTGTCATTGATGGCAGCATATGATGTGAAAAACTGTTTCAACCATCAAGACAAGAACTTCTCCCCCTTTCTCTTATCACAACTGCACCCACTCTCTTCACTGATCCCCCTTTAACCAGCAACTACTTCAAGTTTTTCACATGACTTCTCTCCCCCTTTGACATCAATGGTAAAGGGCACATATTTGTAATCATCTCTCACCCTTTTTGTTTCTTAGACAAGACCAAACTGAACTCAGAACATACTGACTACTCCCTCTGAGTAGCATCCCCTTACCATCAATCCGGATCACAAGATATGACTGTGAGTTCCATCGGACTAATGCACACTGGTGCACCTTAGTTCTGAATAGGAGAGGTAATCACCCCTAGCTTCCCTCTAAGATACTCAAAAGTGTCCTTAGGTAGAGGCTTAGTGAAGATATCCACAATATGATCCCTTGAAGGAACAAACTCCAATCTGACTTCATTCTCATTTGCCTTCTCTCTCAGAAAGTGAAACTTGATGGATATATGCTTTGTCTTTGAATGCAACACTGGATTCTTTGAAATGTTTATTGCACTTGAATTATCATAGAAGATTGTAATAGGCTCTTCAAACACAATTATGATATCCTTCAACATTTGCTTCATCCATAAAACTTGAGTACAATTACTTGCTGCTGCTATATGCTTAGCCTCTGCAGTAGATAGAGATATTGCCTCCTACTTTTTTCTCAACCAAGAAACCAATCTCTTTCCCAAGAAAAATGCACCTCCACTAGTACTTTCCCTGCCATCCACATCTCCTGCCTAATTAGCATCTGTATATGTATGAAGAGTGAAATCATCATCCTTATGATACCATAAGCCATAATCAGATGTTCCCTTCAGAAATCTAAAAATTCTTTTGACTGCTACAACATGAGATTCTCTAGGATCAACTTGAAATCTAGCAACAAGGCTAACTGCATTCATAATATCAGGTCTGGTATGAGTCAAATAAAGCGGTCCTCCAATCATTGATCTATACCTTTTTTTGATCTACCTTAGGGGAATCATCATCTTTACTCAACTTACATCTGGTTATCATAGGAGTACTCACTGGTTTTGAATCCCCCATTCCAAACTTTTTCAACAACTCTTTCACATACTTAGACTGAGATATGAAGATGCCCTTATCTGACTGAATGATTTGCAGACCCAAGAAGAAATTTATTTCACCAAGCATGGACATCTCAAATTCACTTTGCATTTGATCAGCAAATTTTTTACACATGCTCTCATTTCCACCAAAGATGATATCATCAACAAATACCTCAACAATCAATATGTGTTCATGATCAATCTTGAAATAAAGATTACTGTTAGCAGTGCCTTTGCTAAAACCTAATTTTAGCAGATACTTATCTAATCTTACATACCAGGCTCTTGGGGCTTGTTTAAGTCCATACAATGCTTTCCTCAACTTGCAGATCATATCTCCTTGAATAGACAATTGGAATCCTTCTAGTTGCTTAGTGTAGACTTCTTCCAAATCTCCATTTAGGAATGCTGACTTGACATCCATCTGGTAAACTTTGAAATCTTTGTAAGAAGCAAGGGCAAGAAATAATCTGACTGCTTCAATTCTTGCCACCAGAGCAAAAGTTTCTTCAAAATCAATTCCCTCTACCTGAGATTATCCTTTGCACACCAATCTTGCTTTGTTTCTCACAATTTCACCATTTTCATTCAATTTATTCCAAAAGACCCATTTAGTTCCAATTACATTTTTGTTTTCAGGTCTAGGAACAAGATCCCAAGTATGATTCTTTTTAATTTGCATTAATTCTTCTTCCATTGCTTTTACTCAACTTTCATCATTACAAGCTTCATTCACTAATTTTGGTTCAATCTTTGAAATCAAACAATACTCCTCTTATTCTTTAGCATTTTTTCTTCTAGTTTGAACACCTTTATTTTTATCTCCTATGATCTGATCTTCAGAATGATTCAACCTTACATACCTGGGAGTTTTGGGATTATCTTGAACTTGTTCCTCAACATTTGCACTGGCTTCTTGAGTCACTGGATTCTCTGGAGCAATCTAAATCTGAGTTTGAGGACTTTCATTTTGATCATCTAATTCATATCCACAAGACTTGGAAGGTCTCTCCTTGCTTTCATCAACCTTGACATTAGCACTTTCAACAATCCTTTTCAATCTCTTGTTAAAGCATCGGTATGCCTTGCTTTGGTTAGAATAACCCAGAAATATTCCTTCATCACATCTTGCATCAAACTTGCCTAGATCTTCATCTCTTTTGATATAGCATTTACTACCAAAAACTCTAAAGTATTTCACAGTAGGAGCATTACCAAACCATAGTTCATAAGTAATTTTACCAGTATTACCTTTGATCTGCACCCGATTAAGAGTGTAGACAGTAGTACTCATAGCCTCTCTCCAATAGACATGTGGAACATTTTCTTCCATCATCATGGTTCTAGCAGCCTCTTGAATAGTTCAGTTCTTTCTCTCCACAACTCCATTTTGCTAAGGAGTCCTAGGAGTAGATAGTTGTCTTCTTATTCTATGCTTTTCACAAAATGCATTAAACTCACTGGAGGTAAACTCTCCACCTCTGTCAGATCTCAGACACTTTATCTTCACACCAATCTCATTCTCCACCCTAGCCTTGAACACCTTGAATCTGTCAAGAGCCTCTGATTTCTCTCTCAAGAAAGTGACCCACATCATTCAAGAGTAATCATCATCAGCAACATAAAATCGCTGTCTCCTTGTGAACTCCTAACTCTGGCAGGACCACACAAATTAGTGTGCACAAGTTCCAACAATCCACTTGAAAATTGTTCTTTACTTTTGAATGTAGTTCTGCTCTATTTACCCAACTGACATTCCTTACAGGTTTTACAAGCTTTGGAAGATCTCTCACAGCCTGAGTAGTACTTATCTTGACAATATTATCAAAGTTTACATGACACATTCTCCTATGCCATAACCAACTCTGATCAATCTGAGCAATCAAACAACTTTTACCCGTACCACTTAAATGAAAGATATTACCTCTAGTCTATGTACCAGATGTAATCTCAGTTCTGGAGCTTTCCAAGATTCTGTATTTTCCTTTCTTGAATCAGAGATCATACCCTTTGTCAACCAACTATCCAACACTGAGAAGATTATGCTTCAACCCTTCTACATACAAAACATCATTAGTGTTATTCTTACCATCAAGAGAGATGGATCCTTTGCCATGGATTCTACCAGCTGAATTGTCTCCAAACTTCACAATTCCACCTTCATACCTTTCCATACTTACAAACTTACTCTTATCACCTGTCATATGATGAGAACATCCACTATCAATCACCCATTCATCCTTTTCTTCAACCTAAGTAGCCAAGGCACTTTCCACATTCACATAGCTAGAAGATTCAGTAGGCACTGGATCTTCTTCTTTGATAGCAATGAACACCCATTCATTTCCAAAGGTACTTCCCTTATCAGATTCATCATCTGTAACTCCTTCCTCAGTAGCTTCTTGGACATAGTAGCATTTCTTTAGAAACCTAGGTCTGTTAGGGTTTGGCTTTGAAACCATCTCCGAACATCTTAAAGAAAAATGACCAATCTTATTGCAAGAAAAACATTTGAAGGCAACTTTCCTTCATACTTACTGGATCCTCTTGGTAATCTTTTGGCAAAAAGGACTTCAAGTTCTTCAAGCTTCATTTCATCTTCTTCAAGTTCCTTCCTTGCCTTCTCATATATGGTTAGTCTTCTTGAAGAGCTTTCACCTGGATCAAATCTTTGCTTCCCAGAAACACTAGCCTTAAAAGAAGATTCTGATTTAGGAAGAGAATCACCAAACTCACTCATTTCAAATGCTGAAAGCTTGCCAACCAATTGATCCCTTGTAACAGTTGTCACAGTCCTGATCTCCTCAATAGCAACAACTTTATGTTTGTATGAAGCAGGTAAGGATATGAGTACTTTGGAAAAAATCTTTGATTCTTCCAGTATTCCACCAGCACACCTAATACTGCTCACAAGTTCATTCACCTTCTACATATAGGAAGTGATGTTTTCATCTTCACTCATCCTCAAACATTCGTATCTACACTTCAGGCTCTGAAGCTTAGCACATTTGACATATGTATCACCTTCATACAGAGTTTCCAACTTCTTCCAGATTTCATGAGCAGTTTTCAATTCTAGGACATTTGTCATTTCTATATCAGTTGGGGCACTCAACAATGCTTCTTTAACTTGAATATTGTTTTCAGTGTCTTTGATTTCATCTGGAGTTGAAGGACCATTCTGTGGAGGTTTATACTCATTCTTAATTATCAACCAATAAGGATCACCCATGCATTGTAAATGACATTCCATGTAACTCTTCCAAAGAGAGTAATTTGTTCCATCAAATCTCAAACTGTATGTCGACATCCTGGATCTCCTCAAGCGGTCAAGCTTCTTTTAGAGGAATCGACTCTAATACCAATTGTTGAAATTAGGGCAGACAACTGAGAGGGGGGTGAATCAGTTGTCACAAAACTTTTATCTTTTGCTGCATTTAATCTTCTTTACCACTTATTAACAGATTAATTATATAACCATGAAAACATGAATCAATAACACATGAGCAGAAACATAATCAACACACAACACCAGGATTTTTACGTGGAAACCCGGTTAAGGGAAAAACCATGGTGGGGGTTAACCCACAAGATTTATTCTCTATTAAAAGAATAGAATAATGGGAAGGTACTTGCCTCTGAGTGCACTGCCCAGAGCTCACTACTCAAAGGAGGCTCACTTCCTACAAGAACATTCACAATGTTAACACTGAAAGGTTGAACTAAGAAACAACATCTTTTTCATGCAAGGTTTAGTTCCATTGAAGCACACAACACCTCTACTCTGCCCCTACTCACTTCCTCACTACATCCGCATCTTTTCTCACCTCCACACTTTTGCATGACTTCACAATACTTATTTATACATATCATTGACTTTGGAATGAACATCAAAGTTGGCCAAACAATCATCTATCTAGAACATTCTCCAAGATAGGCATTACAAGTAATTACAATCACAAGACTTGACTTAATACAAAATGCTACATGTGAACCACTCCTTTGTCAGCCAAGCATAGCTGGGACTCAAATATTCCTCAAACAACACACCACGCTCCATAGAACTTCTCTTAGATCATCTACAACACACACCAAGCATTTGGTCGGCCAAGACTGGAAAGAACAACAACCAAGGAGAAATCTTCAACTACAAGATCAATCCTTAATGCAGACCACCAACATAATAGGTACATGATCTAGAGACCACCACAAGCTTAATGAAATCAACCAGGACAACTGCACTACCTCAAATCACTAGAAACACTTACACCTTCATCTGGAAACTCAAGAACACTAACTATCATGATTTTCACACTAGCAAGATTACTTGCAGACCTCCAAACCATGAACCACTTGAGTTGAGGATACACACCAACATCCCAAACATACCACCAGAACCACAGACCATAATATTCCAATGTGGAGCAATCCGGACCAAATTCCTATCACTTTGTTACCTCTAAACACTGCAAAACCTGGTTCTACTCATATGGCCATAACTTCACAAATTCTCAATGCGGACCTCTCAAATCTTGAATGGAGCAACTTCAGACAATCCTTTACAAACCCTTTAATCTGCAGACTCTAATCTTCATCTCACTGGGAATGCAGAGCAATCTACTTTACTGAACTGCACTGATTTCACTATGTCTAACAGAGAGATATGTAACTCATTTGTTTCTTCTGGAGAGGCTAGTTTTCTAAATATCCTCAACATACAAGTCTTCTAAACAAGTAATAGAATAAGATGTAGTTGACACCAATGACAACAAGGATATGTTGACATCAATGACAACACCAATTAGGCACATATTTGCAACACAAAGCATGTGGAAACATCAATCCCCCAACCAAATCAAGATCAAAGCCTCCCAATTCATCCTATCGATAACCAATATCAAACTATCCATGCTGATCCTCTCTATGATCAAGATATTATATATGATCAAGAATGATCACAAAACCCACATCACTCCTATCCAGTATCTAACTAATTGTATCATTCATCCACCAACATCCAATGAGACACTTGGTCCCCAAGACAACATAGGTAATCAAACAAATAACTTTGATCCTATCACACCACATTCTAATGAGCTTAGAATTAATCAAGATCCAAGCATCCCAAGTCATCTCTTTCCTAATCCATCATTATCTCATATCTATCCCATCCCAAATCCATCATCCTATCCTCTCAATCTCACTACATTGATCCATGGTGGTTCTCTCCTAGGTGAGAAACAAACTTTATCCACCACCCACCCTTCCACATCCAATAATGGACTCTCATCTTGTTTCCAAAACAAAAAACATCCTATAAAACATCGTATGCTCCAAAACATGAATTATCAAGGCAAAGGTTTAGGCCTTCTTGAACAAGGTATCTTGGAGCCCATCCATGTTAAAACCCATCCACGTTTACATGGCCTTGGCTATACATCCCAAGGAAAATAATACAAAAATATTGGTACAACCTCCATACCTTATAAATGTACTTCTTCCAATCCCAAAACTATGTACCTCATCATACCTCCAAATCATATGTTGCCATCCCTCCTCCATCATCATGCTGGCCTCAAAAGCATGTGACCATACATCTCCCTCCATCCACTCTACCTCCACTCCACCCAACTCCTAATATCCCTATCCTCAAATCTACTCATCCATTCATCCACAAGTCCACTAATCCATCCATCCACAAATCCTGCTCCCTTAAATCCCCCAAAATTCTTAATCAAGATCAAAAAACACACACATCATCCAAACATGAAGATATCAAAAAATCTTTGGGATCCCAAAACAATTGTTTGGATATCTCCTTACATAAAATGAAAAATCCACAAAAGCCTAAAGAGTGTCATGCTATAAGGCATCAGCACCAAAAATCAAAGACAAATCAAATATCCAAAAGGCTACCTATGCCCATACCCCCAAAAGAAAAACCAAAATGGTGTGGGTCCCCAATCAAATAGAATTCAATCCACATGGAGTATCCAAATCACAATCTATCAAACATCCCCAAAATCCTAAGTCTGTTTGGGTTCCTAAATACTCAAATTAGCAATTCCAAAATCCCCCATTCTAATCCCATAATAAAAAATCTTCATTACTTGCCACTCCCCATCCCAAATATAAGCTTCAAACTCCACAACAATGTGTGAAAATGTTGGTATTGGTTCCCCTCAACACCACAACATTCTCACATACCTCCATTTCCCCATCCTATATCCGCTATCCCATATATATCCCCATAATATCCCTATGGTCTATGCTTTTGCATAATCCTTTCATCCATCATCTATTTATCCACTATCCTTCATCCATCCATAATCCACATCCAGTATCCCCATCCATCCATAATCAACACCATAATCCACTATCCCCCATATATTACCACCCATAATCCACATCATAATCCACTAGCCTAATCCACTATCCTCCATCCATCTCATCCAATCATCTACCAACATTCATGCACCTAATGACACTTGACATGTTCTATGTGACACATCTATCCAAAATGGGACATTATCACCTCCTCTTGAAAACAGATGCTCGACTCCCCATCCTCCATCCAAATTTCTCTCTCTCTCCCCATCCACCCATCCTATCAAAATATCCAAATAGAAAAACAAAACAAAAAAGCAAAAAAATCAAAAAAATTGAAATAGTAAAGAGAAATCCTTCATCCAATGGTGAAAACCACCTCGGTGGTACCTTGGATAAGTACCATGATAAAATAAACTAGAAAACACGTGTCATGTGTAGCTTTATTGTCTTTATACCTCACACTTGGGGTCAAGTGGTCTTATCTATCCCATTCTATCATTTCTATCCTAGCCTATCACTCCAATTTTATCATTTCCCTCCTCCCATTCCTTATCCATTCTATCCTTATACATATCCCATTGAACCAACCCATCCTCCCTTCCTTCTTTGATCTTGATAAGGATAGGGGCAAAATGTTGAAAATTGGTTTGGACATCTCTTGATATACCCAATCCTTTCCAACCAAACTTATCACCTATCCTCATAAGCATTGTCACACAAATTCCTGAGCATACTATCTAGAGTGGGGCATGTTATTCTCAGGCAGCAGTCCTTAGAGATCACATCCTAAACCCCTCCATCCATCATGAATCTTCCATCCATCCCATCCATTATTGCTAATCCTTTTATCTATCCATCCAATCCTCCTTTCATCCTTTCCTCTAGGCTTGGTTTTCCCTTGTTATTGGTATCTAGCAAACATGCTAGCCCAAATGCAATCCAATGTCACCCATAAATCCAAAAAAACCAAAAAATCCAAATGCAAGCCATCCTTAATCCACACCAATCTAGCCACACAATCTACCCAATTATCCAAAAGTATCTAATGGTTTGTTCCAACCTCATTGCAAACCTAATCAATCAATTCATCAATCCAATCAACTCTTGCTTAAGAATGTAAAGCTATCTTAAGTATAAAAATCTATCTATCCATCTTGGTGTTTCTCACATGGCCAACAACACTATCCAATCAATCATCAATTTTCAACTTGATAGGTGTAGCAAATTTTTTATCTTTTTGTATCTTTTTTGCATTCTTGCTTTCTTATTTGTGTGTGTTATCATTTTATCTTACATTTGTACCAGTCCTTGCATCATATTGTCACCACTACATAATGATCCTCCATATGATGGTGCCCAACGAAATATGTTCGCTTGCAATCTTTATCTTTTTTAAGTCAGTCCTTTATGCATGAGACACATCATCACCCTGGTCTTTATACCTTGGTGCATAATGTCTAGTGCTCTATCAAACTATATGGTTGCTCACCCAATGCAGAATAATGCATCGTTCATCCATTCCATCCATCCCTTATCTTTCCTCCATCTTCTTAACCAATATGTTTCATCCATTTTGAGAGCATACATATGTTTTTTTAACCCACCTATCTTTTGTGTAGTCTCACAACATGCCCCATTTTGCCTTGGAAAAATGAGGACCCAACTTCTTTTGCTTTGTTAGTCTTGTTGTTGTCCGCTTGGGTGGTATGGGTAAAATGTCATGTCAATTGAAGCCAAATTTCAAGTTATAAAGTATCCCCTACAAAGGTCATGAATGGATAGAGGACTAAATTTTAGCTAGGGTTGCCTCTTAAACCTCGTGAAAAATTGTTAAAATGAGAAGTTATGCTCACTAGACATTCTGGTCAATCGAACATTTTCGGTCAACTAGACATGGACATTTGTGAAATGTTCAAGTCATGTCTGATATCCTTATTAGGTTCCAAATACTTTGTGAGAACACTTGGACCTGAAATCAAATTCAAATATAACTCATTAATCGTTCAACCTGACCAGACATTAATGTGTCCATAAAATCCATGTTCAGATCATGTTGAAACTGTCAAAATTATCCTCATAAGCATTGGACATTCTTACTAGACAGGACCAAACAACTGTCATGTTCGGTCCTATCCAAAGATTTGTATCTGGTGCAAGCCATCAAATTTATCCTGACCTGAAGACATTCCATTGGACCGAACATTTTTGACTATAATTGTTGCACTGGACATTTCGTATTGTCCATATCCACATCTAGGTCCTATTCAAAACAACATAAGCCTTTGCACTTACCCATAGTCTGTTGAATTTTACACCAGACATTTCACACTAGACATTTCTAAATGTCTTGACCTTCCTAAATTAAATATGAAGATCTACTCATCCAATACTCCAGTCAACATAGTTTGACCGAGAAAGTAATGACATCACTTGACTGGGTTATCACCATGCCTTCTTACCTAACTTCGGTAAAGTCAACTAGTCATTTGCAATAGACATTTCCAGTGGACATTTCAAACAGGATATTTAAGACCTGGATGTCCATCTAGTTCTAACTGCATTGAACTCCCATACCGTGAATTGATTTTTTCCATTGGAGTTTAAATTTAAAATGCAAACCTAAATCTAGTTTTCATTTTTCCCCACTCCTCAAAAGTAATTGCTTACCAAATATAGTGAACATTCAATGCATTTTCATACTTAACAAATTTTATGAAGGATAAAAGCAATTTTTTGACTAATTTGTTAATCACAAAGCATTCTTCAGAGATCAAACAGTGAATTTGCAGAGAATTATCTTAAAGGCAAATTTGTAGAGAGTAGAAGGTGAATCAAGAGACATCATAGGACCAGCTAAGTGAATGGAATGCTTGAAGGTAAACAAACCCCCTTATCACAATGTAACAAAGGTGATTTCCCATTTGCACTAGTACATATACGACAAATTTTCTCTTTGCTAGTGGTTATAGTGACTTCTTTTTACAAAAGGTAATTTTGTTTACCTAGGATAAACTAATCGATTCATCTTACCATGGTAAAATCCATATTATCTCGCAGGATTTTTCCCCAATAAATGTATTTCTACAGGATTTAAATGTGAATTAGGGCATAGAAAAGTTTGTAGGCCCCTAAATCCCTATATGTGTTTGCATCATGTAAGACATGATGATGAAGCATTTGAAGCGACACAATGAAGAATTCAAGGAGAAACTAAATAAAACCCTTAGAGGAGTCTAGTGCAAGCTCTCCCAGGTTACTGATACACATGTGGGCAATGTGGACATGAATGCATTCCATGCAAGATGCCAGGAACTAGATGCAAGTGACTTGCTCAAGAATATAGTGAGTAGTGGGATGTTTAATGTAGCTGGCTTCCCTATGACAATGGATGCCCTGGAATTGGTGATAGAATTTGCTCAAAAGTATAATCCAATAAGATGGAGGGTAGAACACAAGGGTCGGGTATATGTAGACTACTTGCCTAAGGGAATCTATGAGACATTCAACCTCCTGAGGAGCTGAGATGTGTTTGAGATAGACATCAATGCATTAATGACGTAATAACTTGAATGTGACAGGGTGTAGAAAAGTGATGCACACCTCATGGATGGATGCAATAGCTAGGTCAAAGGAAGCTTCCAAAATGCCTAAAAATATATATAGGTTCAAATTCTATGAAGAAGTCCAATATATGATCACATTGCTCCATCGAATGATTGGGAGTGAAAATGTTGAATCCTTTGAGATCTAGATGTATGGAGTGATAAGGTCAGTCAAGGATGAGGGCGACATCGTCCACTGGGCCCAATTGATTAGTGACTCCCTGCATAATAGACTAATCGACTGGAAGAAGAAGAAAAGGAGGTTTTTCATGCCATCTTACATCGTATATTCATGTGTTTATAGATCCTAGTTTGATGGGCTATATATAGTGGGAAAGTTGGGGAACAAGCCTAGAGAGAAACTAGTACGGCAGTACTACCCATAGTTAGAAAGAGGCCAAATATTTGTCCATTACATAAGAGTCAATGACTATTTCTTAATGGGGTTGGTCAGGCTTATGGAAGGAGATAAAGCCAAGAGGGTGTCAATAGATGCTCAAGGGGTTATCACAGCTCATGGGTCTTGGTTTATCCAGTTCCCAACCTTCACTTATATTTGGATGGAGGGATTTGAGGGCTCTCCCTACATGTTGCCTAGATATCCTACAAATAAAATCTTACTCCTAGAGATAACCAGGCAAATGATCACATCCTATGGGGCATTTGATGTGAAGCATGGATGAGGAATGGTCAAGTTCCCACTAGAAATCAACTAGTTTTGGTGTTCAGAATTCAAAGATGCCAAATTATTAGAAGTTGAGCTTCAAATGTTGAACTTGCAACTATTTCCACTCCAGAGGATCTTCGATCCATATCATAGGATGGAGAACTACGTTGATAATAAACTTCATCATGTGCCTATTGAACACAGAATACTGAGAGGGGGGTGAATCAGTATTATGTTAAACCATTTACATATAAAAAAATTAATCCATTCAACATATTTAATTGCAGTAAAGGATATTAAGCATAAAGCAAACAACCACAACTCATAACACATGAAAACTAGATTTACGTGAAAAACCCAAGAAGGGAAAAACCATGGTGAGGATTAGCTCACATTATAAAGTAGTATCAACACCAAATTACAAAAGGCTCACTACCAGAGGGCTCACTGGCCAGAGGAAAGGCTCACTTCCCAAGGACTCACTATCCTGAAAGAAAGATATAGAAGAGGTGGCTCACTGCTAGAGTTGAACTGTTATAATCGAATCTAACATACTTATGAAGTATAGTTCCAATGAAGCTCAAAGTACTAAAACAATATTCATCACACTATTTTGAAATACTAGACTCTACTATTCTGTATTCATTCAATTCGCTTCTACAAGTACTTGTCGCATCACACATTCATTCACACTATTATTCACATCACATTCATAGAACTTCCTCAATCACAATCCCTTGACACTTATTTATACTATCATCAACCTTGAGAACATTCTCTAAGGTTGGCAAATCACCTTAATCCAAAAAATTCAAATCACGTCTAGACCTAAACATTCCTGTGGTGGAAAGGAATGAAGGTGGACCATAACACATCTTAGATTGGACACAAATTCATCCAATCATGCCACCACACACTTTCACAATCACCGAAGCACCTCTGCAATAAGTACAAACACCCAAGGTCAGCCAAACCTGTGTTATCACAATAAACTTTTAAGTACATGCTTCTTCAAACCCAAAGACAACTTGCAAACCACATGTAAGGATTCAACACAATCTAGAGTATTCCACGAACATCCTGAAACATCCTGAAATACAACAAATTGCTCCGTAACAACTTTCACCTGCCGCATAACCTTATCATGTTTATCTAGCATGCTTAACTATCTCTGTCATACACTACAACTCAAGAATTCAACTTGTATAGCACCAAACCAAGAACAACTTGAATTGAAGCAATATATAAGCATTATACGCACAAATCCAGAACTACAAAGCCAGAAACAAATCTGCGGAGAAATGCAGAGAAAAATAGTTTCTTCCAGACACCTCTGCAAAGCTCAGAAACACAGTCCACACTCTGGTGAACACAACTTCCTCTGCACAACGAACTAGAGCACCAAATTTGGAATATAACATATTTGAATATCCCTGAACAACATACCCAAACCACAAAGGTAGATCTTCAACATAGAAGAAATGTGGAGCAAAATTGGAACACTACTTTGTTAAGCCAAACAAACTCTTCAACACACTATTTCCTTTATTAATCAAATTTTCTCAAAAGCACATGGAAACCAACCATCAAAAACATATTCCTAACATCTTCAGTACTTCTTCAAGGTAGCCAAATCATCTTCAACAAAGCAACTTAACTAAACAACTCATACACTTACAACAACCACATAGTAGACACAGTTGACACCAATGACAACACAAGCTTGTTGACATCAATGACAATACCGACTGCACATACTTGAAACAATCTCCCCCTTTGTCATTGATGGCAACACATAATGTGAAAAACCATCTTTTTTTTTTTTTTTTAAATGCACCTGGTAAACTTTTTAACGTGACCGGCAACGCTGGTGCGACACGCCCTCCGGCTCCACGCGAATGCTTTTGCCTGGAGCAATGAATCAGTGAGGCCACAACTGGGGTACCTCATCCCCTAGGAAGAACACTTCAAACCCGAAAGCTCATTGGCCCATTAGGGGTTTGAACTCTGGTGGCCGCCACTACATCTTGAGCGACTTAACCACCGAACCATGCCATCATCGGCTGTGAAAAACCATCTAAACACAACTTTGCACCAAACTTATTTTCTTTCTTACTCTCCCCTTTTCTTTCTTTCTTTCACACATCTTACTTGCTCTCCCTAACCACTGACTCTTTTCTTTTTCACATTGCTCTCTCTCCCCCTTTGATATCAATGGAAAAGGGTTGCACATCTCTCTTTCAATCTTACCAGGTCACAACACTTTTTCTTTCACTACACTAAATTCTCCCCCTTAGGAGTACACACCAAACTCTATCAACTCTTACTCTCATTCCAGAGGACTTCAGGACCTGAAACTTTGAATTTGGACTCTCTGAATATTTAATAGCAACATCTTACAACCACAAAGAGAAATATTTCATGCCAAAGAAATACAAAGCATTACGTCACCTTCACAAAACCAACACTTCCTATGATCATATTCCCATGAAACTTGGAACATACATAATGTTACACTTTATAAAGCTATTTTCCAAACCACAGACAAAACTTCAACATAGAAGAAATGTGGAGCAAAACTAGAACACTACTCTATTAAGCCAAATAGACTCTTCAACACATTATTTCCTTTATTAATCAAATTTTCTCAAAAACCAAGCATCAGAAACATATTCCTAACATCTTCAACAAAGCAACTTAACTAAAAAACTCATACACTTACAATAACATCATAGTAGACACAGTTGACACTAATGACAACATAAGTTGACATCAATGACAATATCGACTGCACATACTTGCAACAGTGCCACATCTAGAAGATTATTGGGTAGACTACAACAATAAATAGGATGTGAGGAAGAGGGGATTCCAACAACTAACATTAAATCAGATGAAAACTCTGGAAATACCAGAGGTATCTCCACAAGTCTAGATCAATGATGGTTACATTCTAGATCCTGACTATGACATCAAACAGGTCTACAAAGAGACATTACCCCTACCAAATTGGACCAAGCTGGATGAGACATCAATCAATGTCATTTCTCAAAATGTCTTGATCACAACGCAAAGATGAGTGGATAAACAAATAGTTGGCTTGAAGAACAAATGGGTCAGCTTGACATATGACAAGAAGAGAAAGAGGAAGGATAGAACTAATGCAAACTATTCCTTCTTGTTAAGAGGAGATTCATGGAAGCCAAGATAGCTCAGGTAGGAGCATTGATGTTTGGAGAGCCTCTAATAGCTCAGAAGGCTTGAACATCACCACAAGGACATCACCTCCAAGAGAACAGCCAATTTCTGCTATCCTAATCACAATTATAGCTCCAGAGGAGCGCATTGCCACAAATATATTGCAAGGGGTGGAAATCCCCAAGAAAAATAGAAGAATTCTGACTACACCCATGAGGGGTTCCATCTCAAAACCCACTGACACTCAAGTTGAGGCATCAAGACCAATGCCAATGGAACATTTATTGACATCGAGTCAACCTCAAGTAGAATTGTCATCACCATAAGCTGCAATACAAGCCCATTTAGTGCAATAGGTGGTTGCCCATCAGGTTCAAAGTGGAAATTAGGTGGTGGAGCTTCCTAATTGCCAAAATATCCAACAAATCATTTAAATAAAGTAGGAAATGGCTAAGGAAGAAGTCTTGCAGCTACCATTAAGTCAAGTCATGGACTTGACAGATGATGAGGTCATCATAGATGTGATGAATAACCCAGTGCCTTCACTCTTCACTCTGCAGGCATAACAAGTTGCTGAGACACAACTGGTACAGGCTAGGGAAGAAGAGAAAGGACTGGAAGTAGAGGTCTTATTAGACACTGAAATGTCTAGACCTTAGGATACACCAAAGGAAAATCCCAAGGAAACTAAAGATACTAGGGAAATGGTGCATCCAGAGATGAGTCTACCATAGAAAATGCTACAACAAAAAGTGGACATCATCATCTCTTCACAAGAGAAACATGCTACTACCGAGGAAGAAGTGCAACAAGAAGAAGAGCTTTAGGTAGAAGATCCAAGTAGAGAAGGGAATGAAGAATAGATATCTGGGGAAGGTCCAAAGGACCAAAGGACTGAAGAGCCTCAACAAATGGAAGAGGACGAGCTAAATGCTGGAAAAGACTTGAATGTAGAAGTTATATAGGGAACTCAAGGCCCAGAGACAGGTGCAGCTCCATCACACCAAGAAAAGGAGAAAAATCCAGACTGAGCTCTCCAATAGTAAGAGGTCCCTCAATAAGAAAATCCCCAACAAGAAGTTCCTCAGCTAGAAACTTCACAACAAGAAAAGGGACCAAATAAAGAGACTGAATTGGCAATTGAAGATGTTTGTATTGAAAAATCTAGTTATGAAGGACCTATGCTTAATGTCCTAGACTGGTTAGCCTCAGAGGTAAATGATCCTCCCATTAATTTGATTTCAATTCATTATTTTTCAGTGGGAGAAATAAAGCCTAGGAGAAAGGATAGAGTGATATCTTCTATTAGAAGAGATGCAACAGGATGTAAGACAACTCAATTGGCTATGCCTATGGTGGACAAGGCCAAGGGTGAGATCACTATGGATTAGTATCAAATTACTACCCTTGATCTAGGACATTCTATTATTGAGCAAGAGACAGATGATCTCATGGGCAGTGCTGAGGCAATAGTAGCTAGAATTCATAAGGATAAGTTGAAGAAACAAGAACTGAAAGGGTACATTGCCTAGCTTGAGGTATTCATTAAGGGGTTATTCACCCTAGGCATATCAATAACTAAGGTCCCAACCAATTTAGCGTTGGTGACTTAGGATCAAATAAGTGAATTGGATGCAAAGAAGCATCAAGCACAAGTCATGGAAGGTTAGTTCCAAAAGTGCCTGAAAGATGGGGAGGAGGTCATCTGAACCGTACTATCAAATTGGGACACCTTGAAGGAAGAGTGCACTATGAGGTTAGATCAGAATGATCAGGATCTTGACAAGTTAAAAGTCATCCAAAGGTTGCAATACAAGGTGTTACTAAGAAAGAATATCATGATGGTCCAGACCATGTCCAGGATAGTCATCTAGATGAAGGAATTGAGGTTTGAGGATGAAGTCCTTAAAGGGTGCAGGTAGAAATCCATTGACATCAGCACCAAGGCACATGAGCTCCTATCTGACAAGATGAATAGTTTAGAGGAGGTCTTGGGGAATATGGTGGATGAAAAGGAGACCTATGAAGAGCAAGCCTCTGTTGTAGATTTCAAGGCCAGGTATGAGCCAGTTTTGAAAGATTTGGTGGGGAATTTCTTAGATAATACAATCGACAAGGTAGTGGACCTATCCACTAAAATAAAGGCATATAAGGATAAACTAGACACCTATACAAATAAATGGATATCTTTGGGTGAACAACTTTAGATGAATGAGTATGCTAAGTTTAAGGCCTAGAATTTTGATAAGGATGACATAGGTAAAACAATTGTAGCATATGATGAGTACAAGACTCTAGAGTTTGGCAGCATTTTGGCCAAAGAGGACACAAGATTTGATATGGAGTAGTGTGGTATCTTGGTGATGACACTTTGCAGTGATAAGATATCAACAAAGAAGATACATATTAGGGAGAATATCCAGATGGTCAGGATGTATGTTGGGCCATGTATAGGGCAAAGAGATATCCTGATGCTAGTACATGGAATATTCCAAAAGATGTGACTTCAAAGATGTTGGGGAATATACTTGGTGATAGCTGTCATCCATTCTTGAATGCCAGCTAGCATTCACGTGCTTGTGATCTTAACCATTTGTTTTGAATGAGTTAATCATGATTGTTGGCAATGTAACTGATTCTGGATCCTTGTCTTATAAAAGGATCCAAATCATTTATAAATAAGGCGATTGGATTGATGAAACTTGTTAAGCATTAAGTTTGCATTCTAGCAACTTCTTGACTTACCTCATGGTTCCTTCTCATGCAGTGAAGACATTTGTATATTCTATGCATATAATGAATTTGAAGAAAGTAGATTACAATATAATTGTAAATCTTGAGTAATTTTTTGATTGGTTTCTAGTAATGGAATATCAAATTGCTACATCCTTTTGGAGTGCATTTGAATTATTGCTTGCTATCATCGATTGTCCATTGAAGATTTGCATCTATTATACGTACTTGTGGAACACCTAGTGAAGTTTAATTAGATTAACTTGAATTCATGAAAGTGTCTAGATGTACGCATGAAATCACTATAAAACTTGGCTTCTTAGAACTTTTCTTTCTCAACCCTATCTTTTGTCTTTTATTTTTACAAATTATCATAAATAATTGCAAATAATGATAAATCCAAAGAAAATAACTAGTAATCTCAATGAACTCAATGCTTGAAGGAAGATCTTTAAGTGAATTTAGTAGAATTGTGTAAAGATCAGTTAATTAGGGATAATTTAGAAGAACTGATCAAAGTTATGTCCAAGTCACCATAATTTGCTCAAAGTTTGGTCATTCATTGACAAATTTGACATGAATCATTAAAGATATGTACAGATCATATAGGATATACAGGATATTTGCAAAGGTTGACTAAATCAGGGGAATCACCTTTGGTCACATAAGTCCCCAAAGTGAAAACAACAAAACACAACGAACCCTGGGTGAAGACTAAGCAGTCAAGACCTGACAATCAGAGACTTGGGACTTAAAATCCTTAGGGACCTTGAAGTCTTTTAATATAGATAAGGGTTTCATTGTGTAAATTTCTATCTATGTAGATGTGACTAAAAAACACATCAACAATTTAGTGCTAGAAGTAGGGCCAATTTTTTATCTCAAGTTGATTGAACTCCAAAGATATGGTAAACACTTTGCACCTTTAGCAAGGTCACACCAAATATCCTCATTATTTTACTATCTGGACATGACTTTGCAAAGATCATGTCCTAAACTTTAAAGTTCACTCTAATCTTCTGAGCTGGCTCATCGACCTGTCACAAGGTCCAAATCTAGTGGTCCTTTGAGTGAATTGTCTAATGTGAGGCAAATAACTAACTCAGCTCTAGTGTGCAACCAAGAAATCCAGTCCATATTTTCCCAATAGCTCCAATACAAGTTTTGATGGCATTCTTTAATGTTAAATCACCTATCAGTTTTGTTGCATATAATGACATGCCAAAGAATCCAGACAAACTATGTCCTAAGTATCATTTTCACCAGGATGCTGAAAATTACCTCAGGACCTTTAAGGAGGCTTGCTTTAGAGCAAGAATCCAGCATGAAGACATTGTTTGCCGATTATTCCCATATACTCTTGGTGAGGAGGCATATGGATGGTATGCCAATTTACCACAAAATTTGATTATGTCCTAGCAATTAATGGAACAAGCTTTCAAAGCTAGATTTAGAGTTCTAGTTGATGCAGCAATGATGTATCATCGATTTGTTAAAATTAAGAGAGGAGAAGGTGAATTCATAATGACCTTCAACAATCAGTTTTAAAAGGCCTACTCAAGGTTAATAAGTCCTTATAATATCACTAAACCCATAGCCTTGCTAGTGTACTATTCGACATTAGATCCTTTGACCACAATGTTTGTGAGGAGGACAAACCCTACCATAACATATTTATTTGGTACCTATGCCGAAGTAGTAAAGGTAAACACTGAGATGAAACAAGTAGGATACAATTTGATGCAAAGTATAGGACATCCCACCCTATCTAATCAGATGCAACAGATTAATGGAGCCATGATGAACCATGCTCCTTTGATGAATTCTTTACCAGTTCCACCGATCAATGATTTCTAGCCACAAGGAAACAATCAACTGGTTCTAAATCTTGGACCTACTTTCATTGAGGTCTGACCAAATGGAAACAGTAACTCTTTCTTTATTCCTACTCAAGATATTGTATTAGCTAAAGAGAAGGAAGAGAAGAAAGATATAAGATAAATTATAGCTCAATTGAAGAGACTAATGACTAGGGTGACAAAGCTAAAAAATTAGAGCTCTGTGCTCAAAATAATAACCAAAATTAGTAGAACCGAGGCTATAATGCACCTAGACCTCCAAGAGTCTGGAACACTAGGCCAAATAATGGAATTATTCCTTCACCTTTCGATAATCCATCCCCTACAAAGCCAAAATAGACAACTAGAGTTAATTAGCTAAAGTTGCACTAAATAATTGGTGCATAATACATAATACAAGTGCACATGTTGAACTAGATTGTCTATAATTCAAGATTGTTGCAAGTATCTTCCAAGTAGAAGTACATAATACTAAAAGAGAATCAAATGTTCTAGAAGGAAACAAGATCATCCCTCTTGGATACAGATCGACAATGATGCTTGAAAGCTTCATGTTTCCAAAAGAGAAAATGAACACAATTCATGAAAATTATACTGTCATGTGTGAAGAGTCAGCTCTAGCACTAGAAACTTATACTTTCCCTTTCAAAGGTGATAATGAGCTAGAATAAGAAGTCGATGAAATCCATGTCTTTCAGTAGTTCCAAAGAGGTCACAATTACAACCTAAGGAACAACAACAATAATTGACCGTCATGACCTCTGACAAGTTCCATTCCACCGAATAACTTTGACATGCCTCCATATGTATCATCCAGTAACAATCCTTTGCTTCCGAAGGTGAGTCAATAGCATACCGCTTCATTTTCAGCCTCAGCTAGAGGTATGTATGAACTATCTGAGTCAGATAAATTAGTCAATTACTTTGCTGATGAGATCAAGAAGATGAAAATAAGTTTGTTAATATCTAAATTTCTTAAAACCCTAGTCATCAAAAGAGATTTCCTCAAGTCCTTGGAAGAACCCTCACCAAAGGAAAGTGCTCCTAGTAATGTCTAGACCAAAGAACCTTAGAACAAAGATGTCTTCCCTAGACCAAGAGACAAGGGTCAAGTGCATGCTACAGATGCATAGATTGCAGTAGACAAGGATAAAATAGAATCTCTTCCATTTCTCTTGACCTTGAGAATTTTTGGTAAGAACTTGCATAATTGTCTAGTAGACTTGGGAGCATCCACCAATATCATGCCTTTTTTAGTTTGCCAAATCCTAGGTCTTTCTCCTACTAAGTCCTTGAAGAAACTTACTCAATTAGATAAATCTATGGTAAATGTCATAGAATAACTAACTCATATTCATATGTAATTAGCCTCTGATATTAGAGTCTAGCACTTCATTGATATCCAGGTAGTGGACATACCAGATACATATGGTATGTTATTGAGCTAAGTTTGGTCAAAGACTTTAAATGGATATATGGCAATTGATTTCTCCCACATGTGGTTACCATGGAGAGGAATTCTAAACCAAATCTACATAGAAGCTAAACCCATAATGAAGCACATGATCATGGAATATCATCAAAATAATGAAGTGTTGTATGCAGAAGCAGAGCTAGGAGTGTATCATGTCATGACTCTAGATGTTTGGGTTGAGGAGTTATTGATGTGTAGTCAGATACAAGAAGGCAATGAAGTAAGAAAAATTACACCAAGAACTAACATCTTGATAGAATCAGATTATGATTACTCAAAAGATGATGAAGATAGCCACTTATATGATTTTGAAAGACATCTGTCCAAAGAAATGCAGAGATGCATACAATAGGAAATTCCCTTGAGAGAAGTCTTGCTGGAAGGATGGTGTAGGCTACACCAAGCTTGACATTCCAAAACCATATGTGCATTATGCTTAGACATTGTTGACAAGAAAGAACACACATATCAAGAAATGAAGCTAGATTTGTACAGAAGTCAAAAGGCAATAGAAATGTTGTAGACTAGAAGCTTAGATAGAACAAGACTGGATGTCAAAAATAGAAATCATACTAAATCAGACAAGGGTCTACATGTATCTATAAATAAAGTGAAAATATCCAAATAATTCTAGGATGATGTTGTTCAGTTATTAGCAGTCAAAGGTCTGAATGATGAAAGGGATACAAAGGAAAAGTCATGTACCTACACCAATCTAGATGACAGGTTAGGTAAAGGTCCAGATACATGTATTAGTATAGATAGAATGGTAAAGGAACAACCAGAAGCTCATGAATTAAAGGTTTTCATAGAAAAATATTCCCCAAAGAATGTTAAAAGAAAGAAAGGTCTTGAAAAGGACATCAAGAATAATTATCCCTGGATACTGAAATTTGATGGATTGAAATCCAAGCAAGGTGTTGGAGTCAGAGTTGACCTAGTAAGTTCATAGGGTAAGTCCTTCCTAGCAGAATATAGATTACAATTTCATTACACTAACAAAGTCATAGAATACGAAGATTTGATCCATGGATTTGTCCTGGTATTAAAGAAGAAAATCAAGAAACTTCATGTGTTCAGAGATTCTAAATTAGTTGTTAGGCAAGTAAGAAAGCAATACATCAGCAACTACAAGAGATTGTCCAATTACAAGCATCGAGTATGGGACTTGATAGAAGGCTTTGATTCCTTCAATATCACCCATGTACCATAGAAATTCAATCAGTGAGTGGATGCATTAGCCACAGCTACTAGTACATTGGAGTCACTGACATTGTCAGGGTTGAAAAGGTTTTTTGTAGAACTGGTCTCCATTCCTTCTATACCAAACAACACCACCAACTTCCAAGTTTTTGATAATGATAGATGCATCCTTTATTTCATTGCTATTTAGGATGTCTTTGAAGCACAAGTAGTTGATGAGCAATATCAAGAAGATCCTGAGTGGGATGAAGAATCCATTATTGATTTACAAGATAACAAAATTCCCAGGGGACGATCAAACTAGAAAGATTGTTTGATCTAGATAAAATGGTGAAACAAAAGGATATTCCTAAAATGGATGGAGGTGCTTATGAACTCATAAATTTAAGTGAAGGTTTGCAACCTAGGAAAGTGTTGATTGGAAAGGTCTGCACTCAAGCAAAATGAGAAGGGATTACCCAAGCCATGAAGGATTACATACATGTGATCGCTTGGTCATATGATGAACTCAAGACATATGACACTTTAATTATCACACACACTATCCCATTGAAACTAGATGTGAAGTCATTTAGGAAGAAAAAAAGGTTGGTTAATGCCTTGCTGGAGCCCTTGATTCTTGAGGAAGTCAAAAAACTACTGGTAGCACACATCATCTTTCATGTTAGGAATTTGACATGGGTTGCAAACTTGGTGCCGATCAGGAAGAAAAATGGAGACATCTGGTTATTTGTAGACTTCCCAAATTTGAACAAAGCATCCAAGAAGGACAATTATCTTCTTCCCTCCCTAGATGAGGTACTTTAGATGGTTAATGGAGCACAAATGATGTCCTTTCTGGATGGATTCTCATGGTATAATGAAGTCATGGTAGATAAAATAGATAGACTAAAAACCACCTTCACTACTAAATGAGGAATTGTTTTCTACAGGAGGATGCCATTTGGATTGATCAATGTTGGGGCAACGTTTTAAGGTGCTATGGACATTGCTTTTAGAGTTCTAGTTGAAAAATACATTATTATATATATGGATGACCTGACCATGTTTTCCAAAAATAGAGATGATCATGTCATGGAATTGAGAAAAGTATTACAGAGGTGTGAACGATATGTAATTTCTCTTAATCCAAAGAAGTGCATTTTTAGAGTCATGACATGCAAGTTGTTGGAACATTGATCTCAATCAGGTCAATTCCATCATGAAACTCCAATTTCTTGGGAGTAAAAAGGAATTAAAGTCATACTTTGGAAAGATTAACTTCATCAAGAATTTTATAACTAGTTTCGCCGAGATAGTGAGACCACTCAATGCAATGTTGAAAAAAGATGCTATGATAAAATGGACACCTAAAGCTAAAGATGCATTTGAGAACATCAAGAATGTGATTGCCAATGCTCCTATCTTGAATAGTCTTGATTACACTAGATCCCTTTACATCTATTCATTTGCATCTGATCACGTATGTGTTATGGTGTTGACACAAAGAAGTGATACAAAAGAAGAGAAGCCTATTACATTTATGAGCAGTCCATTTAGGGATGTGGAGTTGAAATACTTAGACATTGAAAGACAAGATCTGGTATTGGTCAAGGCAGTCAAGAAGTTTAAGAACTACATATTAAGAAGTCATGTTATCTCGGTAATACCAGATTCAACAGTTAAGATGCTCTTGATGCAAAATGAACCAGGGGAATGATGAGATAAATGGATCACTATTTGATAGGAATATGATTTGGATATTACCTTGATGAATTTAGTATGAGGACAAGCTTTGATGCAAACGATCATTGAAATAGATCCTAGTTTGATAAGCCAACAATACGTAGTAAGTACGTGTGAACAAAGTGATTGGTACTCAAACATCACCCATTACTTGATCATAGGTAGATATCCTTCAAACTTGAAGGCATCACAAATAAGAGCTTTGAGGTTTAAATCTTAGGGATATATGACCAAAGGAGGGATCCTTTTTAAGAAAAACCATGAAGGCATATATCTGAGATGCCTAAACCGAGGTGAAGCTGACAAAGTCCTACATGAACTACATGAAAAATTTGGGATGGACCATGGGTCAAATTTAGCCACTACACATCAAATTCTCATAGCTGAATACTACTGGCCAACCATATTCAAAGATATTGCTCAACACATAAAACATTGTCATACATGCCAAGTTGCAACAAATAGAGAAAGATATTCTACCCAACCATTGCAACCAGTAAGGGAGATGCATCCATTCGCACAATGGGGACCAGACTTCATTGGGATGATTAATCCTCCATCATCAAATGGACATAGGTACGTCCTAACCATTACTGACTATTACACCAAATGGACTGAAGCTATGTGTAAGAAATTGTGCACAACTAACATCGTGATTAAGTTCCTGGAAGATAACATCATCACTAGATTTGGTGTCCCATATGCATTGGTATGTGAAAATGGCCTTGCTTTCCCTTCATTAAAGTTTTCTAATTAGGCATTACTTTGAGATTCTCATCCAATTATTATCCCCAAGAAAATGGTTTAACTGAATCTACCAACAAAAAACTGTTAGATATCATCAAGAAATTGGTAGAAAATAATCCTAGAGAATGGAATACTCTATTGAAGTATGCCTTATGGGTGGACTGAACTAGAGTGAAATCAGCACTTGGAAACTCACCTTATCATCTAGTCTATGGAGTTGACCCTATCCTGCCTATAAACTTGAAAAATTCCCACTTTGCAATTTTCTCAAGAGTGCCTAGGTTTAGAAGACAAAAGGGAAGTTAGGTTATTACAACTCTTACACCTAGAAGAAAAAAGAAATAGAGTCATAGACCATTTCTCTAAACATCAGGCTACAATCAAATGTTGGTTTGATGAAAGAGCCAAGATCAAGACCTTTCAAATATTATACCTTGTCTTGTCATGGGATAAAGCTCATGAAAAGAAGGGAGATCATGGGAAGTTTGATAAACTATGGATAGGCCCCTTCCAGATCGACGAAATCTTAGGAGACAACACTTATAGATTGAAAACCTTAATGGGTGAAAATGTTCCATTGTCTGTCAATGGATAGTTCTTAAAACATTACTTTCAATCCTAATTACCCAAAGAAGAGGAATGAAAGCCTATATATATGTAAATATCCTTGTACAATTGTTTTCCTTGTTTCTATTTGTTTGTTGAGTCTTTATTTTGGTTACGTGCAATAAGGAACAACTTGCAACCTTAGAAAACAATGGAGTTTTCAAAATTTAGGAAATAAGTTCAAATTCCTACATAAATTGTGATTTCTACAAGTATGACCAGTCTGGTTTGTTTCTAGAAATCATATTCACCAATAGCAACATGGATTATCTAAGGAATCACACAAACGAACATGCTTAAAATTCCTTGAAACAACTAGGAGTAGGAGTTGTTTGCATTAAGTGAAAAACCTTAAGGTTTTCCTTTTCTGTCATTGCAATTCTCAACCTAATGGCAAGTGTCATAACCTTGCAAATGAGCTAACAGGATATATCAAAACAAAATATAAGAAAACAAAATATTAAAAATTAAAAGAAAAAGATTCATTCTCTAGGTCATCCAAGTAACTCTACCAGGGCTATGGATGCATGACTGGTAATAAAGCAATATTTGGGAGAATTATAGAGATAACCTGGTCAGGGCTATAGATGCTTGACTGGTAGCAAGGCTCTATCTAGGTTTGTCATAAAAGGTTAAACCAAACTATGTAGCTTAATGCAAATGACTTTTACTTTCTAGCTTTTCCAAAGGAAATGAAATGAATCAACTACACACAATTGCATTCCTTTTAAAACCTGGTTACATCGGTGAATATAATTTCCTTTAACTGAACTGGAATGGTCATGTCCAATGGAAGTTGGAAATTTTATGTCTGAATTTATCCTTCTTTCTTAAATTGTTTGAAATTTAGTGGTTTTCTTTGGTTGCAAGTTGTTGTGTAGTCTCACAACATGCCCCATTTTGCCCTAGAAAAATGAGGACCCAACTTCTTTTTCTTTGTTGGTCCTATTGTTTTCTGCTTGGACAGTATGGGTAAAATGTCATGGGAAAAATTTTGTTGGTATGTGGTGACTAATCATGCAAATATTGTACACTTGTAATGTATCCTTGCCAATGTTCAGGGTCAGTAGTTAATTTTTGTTAACTGACAAATAAAAAATGACTTTGTAAAACCTTAATTCTAGAAGCTTCCAAAAAGCTTGTTATAAGCTACTGGGATGTATGTTGTGGGATGGAATTCACAAGATTGTAATCTATTTTACACTAGATAATTAAAATCATTGGATGGCTGAGTTTTTGTCGATGTAGCCCATTTTGGGTGAACCACGTTAAAATTTTGTGTTGATCTCTTTTGTGTTGTTCTTCATTGTTATATTTGGGTTATTTAATCTACATATAATTGTTAATGTTTATTGCTCTGATCTACCTGAACCCTAACAATTGGTATCAGAGAGAGTTGTGTTTGATTATCATCTGTAGGAAGGTCTCACAATTGAGTGGGAGTCTCATAGTTAAGTGGGAGCAATGGCGGACGACAGTAAATTGAAGGTAGATAAATTCAATGGGTAGAACTATCAATTATGGAAGATGTAGATGGAGGATTATCTCTATCAGAAGGATTTATGGAGGCCATTGGAAGGAAAAGCCAAGAAATTAGCAGCAATGATTGATGAAGATTAGGAACTTCTGGATAGAAAGGCACTGGGAAGCATTCATTTGTGCCTGGCACCATCTGTGGCATTCAATATAACAAAAGTGAAGACAACAGATGATCTGATGAAAGATTTGTCTAAATTGTATGGAAAACCCTCAGCCTCAAATAAGGTATTTCTCATGAAGTGTTTGTTTAATCTGAAAATGATTGAAGGTGGATCTGTGATAGATCATTTAAATGAGTTTAATATGATTACCAGTCAGTTAACTTCTGTAAAAGTGAAATTTGATGAAGAGGTGAGGACTCTCTTGGTTTTATGTTCTTTGCCAGAAAGATGGAATAGCTTGGTAATGGTTGTAAGTAACTCTGTCTTTGGTCCAAATACTTTGAAATTTGATGATGTTGTTGGTGTTATCCTTAGTGAGGAAATGTGACGGAAAAGCAAGGGTGAGCGTTCAACATTGGGTAATGCTTTGACTATAGAGAACAAGGAAAGAAAAAAGGAGAGAGGAAAAAGCCCAACAAATCATGGGAAGTCACAAGGGAAGTTGAAGAAAGGCATATCTAAATCCAGAGGAAGAACAGATTGCTAGCACTGTGGAAAGCTAGGACACTTGAAGAAGGATTGTTGGTCTCGAAAGGGAAAACAAGGAGACGTACAACATGATGATAGTAAGGAAGCTAATGTTGAAAGTAATAAATTATAGGATACTTTAATTCTATTTTTAGATAATGCTAATGATTTCTGGATAATAGATTCAAGGGCTTCATTTGATGCCACACCCCATAGGAAATATTTTGTAGATTATGTTCAAGGTGATTTTGGACAGGTATATTTAGGTGATGATGAACAGTGTTAGATTATTGGAAAAGGAAAGATAAAAATCAAGTTGCAAAATGGAAATGAATGGTTGCTACAAGAGGTAAGGCATGTTCCAAATTTAAGAAGGAATTTAATTTCTACAGGACAACTGGGTAGTGAAGGATGCATAGTTACCTTTTCAGACAAAATCTAGAAGGTCACTAAAGGTGCATTAGTAGTAGCTAAAGGCGAAAAGGTAGGCACATTGTATTTGTGTACTGGTAATACTTATTCTACCTTAGCTGCTACAAAAACAATTGCTACTAAGACAGTTATAGCACTTGCTACAGGGACAGAAATAGAATTGTGGCACCATAGGCTTGGGCACATCAGTGAGAAAGGGATGAAGATCCTTCACTCTAGAAAGTTGCTACCAAGTGTAAAGCAGATTGACTTGGAGTTTTACAAAAATTGTGTTTATGGAAAATAGAAAAGAGTCTAATTTCTCAAAGTTGGGAAAGAGAAGAAGAATGAGAAATTAGAGCTTGTGCATTCAGATGTATGGGACTAGATTAGGTATCTTCTCTTGGTGGCTCTTGTTATTATATTACTTTTATTGATGATGCAACTAGGAAAACATGGATGTATTTCCTAAATCAAAAATCAAAAGTATTTGAAACTTTTAAAAGGTGGAAAGCTTTGGTTGAGAATGAGACAAGAAAAAAGTTAAAGTGTCTCAGATCTTATAATGGAGGTGAGTATTGTAGCAGAGAATTTGAAAATTACTATTCATATAATGGAATCTGTAGGCAAAAAATGGTTCCTGGAACCCCACAAGAAAATGGTGTGTCTGAGAGAATGAATAGGACCATTATGGAGCGTGCAAGGAGCATGAGATTGCATGTTGGACTACCTTTACACTTTTGGGCAGATGTTGTACATACCATTGTTTATTTAATAAACAGGGGACCTTCAAATCCTTTGGATGGTGGCATTCCAGAGGAGGCATGGACGGGTAAAAAGGTAAACTATTCATTTATAAAAACCTTTGGTTGTGAAGCTTTTGTCCATGTTTATATTGAAAAAAGAACCAAGCTTGAGGCTAAGTATAAAAAATGTACCTTCATTGGATATGGAGTAGATGAATTTGGTTATCGGTTATGGGATTATGAAAATCATAAAATCATTAGGAGCAAAAATGTTATATTCAATGAGAAGGTCATGTATAAGGATCAATTGTAGGAAAAGAAGCATAAACAGGCCAAAAAGGAATATGTGGTGATGAGATTCCAGAAAATAAAATGCCAGTGGTACCTGATGCTCAACAACAACAAGTTATCCCATAGACTTTTGCAAGTGTTATACATTTTACAAGGATAACTAGACCTCCAAAAATATTTTCTCCATCATTATATTCTATATTATTAACTAATTCTGGTGAACCTGAAGGTTATGAAGAAGCAATGCAGGTAGATACCAAAAAGTAGTGTGAGCTAGGCATGAAAGAGGAAATGGATTCCTTGCTGCAGAATCAGACTTGGGACTTAGTCCAATTGCCTGCAGGTAAAAGAGCATTGCCAAATAAATTGGTTTACAAGTTGAAGGAAGAAGATGGAGGTAAGAAAAGATATAAGGCCAGACTCGTGGTAAAAGGTTTTGCACAAAAAAAAGGTATATATTTTGATGAAATATTTTCTCCGATTGTAAAGATGACTTCTATTGGAACTATTCTAAGTCTTGTGGCTATGAAAGACTTGCATCTTGAAAAGCTAGATGTGAAAACAACATTTCTCCATGGGGATTTGGTAGAGAAAATATACATGCAGCAACCACAGGGATATGAGATCAAGGGTAAGGAGGAATTTGTGTGTACGTTAAAGAAGAGTTTGTATGGCCTAAAGCAAGCACCTCGGCAATGGTATTTGACATTTGATAGTTTTATGGCTAAACAAGGTTACAAAAGATGTCATTTTGATTATTGTGTTTATTTTAAGAAATTGGGTAATGGCATCTATATTATCTTATTGCTTTATGTTGATGACATGCTTGTTGTTGGGTCTAACATGTAGCATATTAATGAACTTAAGCAGAAATTAGCAAATTCATTTCCTATGAAGGATTTGGGTGCAGTAAAATAAATCCTTGGTATGAGGATCACATGAGACAAGACAAACAAAAAATTATTTTTGTCTCAAAGTGAGTATGTAGAGAAGATGTTGAAAAGGTTTAGCATGTAGAATGCAAAAGCAGTTAGTATACCTTTGCCTAGTCATTTTAAGTTGACTAAGGAGATGTGTCTAAAGACACAAGAGGAGGAAGACAAAATGTCTAAGGTACCATATGCATTAGCAGTTAGCAACTTGATGTATGCAATGGTATGCACAAGGCCAGATATTACACATGCAGTGGGAGTTGCGAGAAGGTACATGAGCAATCTAGGAATGGAACATTGGAATGTGGTAAAATGGATTCACTAATATTTGAGAGGTACTACTTCAAAGAAACTATGTTTTGGAGGAACAAATTCTGCTCTAAAAGGATATGTTGACTCTAATCTGGTGGGTGATATTGATAGCAAGAGGAGTACTACAGGGTATATTTTTATTGTAGGAGGTACTGAAGTTAGTTGGATTTCAAGGCTGCAAAAGGTGGTTGTGATTTCAACCACTAAAGATGAGTATGTTGCTGCTATGGAAGCTAGCAAGGAGATGATTTGGTTACAATGTTTTCTGGATGAATTAGGACAATGACAAGAAGATAGCCCTTTGTACACTAATAGCCAGAGTGTCATTCATCTTGCTAATAATTCAACTCAGCATTCAAAAACTAAGCACATACAACTTAGATACAACTTCATCCGGTCAGTTTTAAAGGATGGACAATTGAAGCTAGAGAAAATTCACACAAGTGAGAATCCTGCAGATATATTCAAAAAGGTAGTTACATGGGAGAAACTGATTTCCTCATCAGTTTCCATTGGCCTTCACAACTGATAATGGTGGACATAAGAAACCATCTAGGCCTGTAATCCAGTGGGAGCTACAAGTGCAGCGGTGTTGTCCAGGATCAGTCTCCAAGTGGGAGATTGTTTGGTGTGGAGCCTGATCAGTCTCCAAGTGGGAGATTGTTGGTATGTGGTGATTGATCATGCAAATATTGTACACTTACAATGTATCCTTGTTGGGGTTCGGGGCCAGGCTAGGCCCCAAGCAGGAGTTCAGGGGCGGCAGCCCCCAAGAGCATGGGTTCGGGGGCACAACCCCCAATTTTTTTCCCTTTTTTTGTACATTAAGGGTTAGTAGTTAATTTTTTTAACCGACAAATGAAAATGACTTTGTAAAACCCTAATTCTAGAAGCTTCCAAAAAGATTGTTATAAGTAGTTGGGATGTATGTTGCAGGATGGAATTCCTGAGATTGTAATATGTCTTGTACTGGATAATTAAAATCATTGGATGGCTGAGTTTCTGTGGATCTAGCCCATTTTGGGTGAACCACGTTAAAATTTTGTGTTGATCTCTTTTGTGTTGTTCTTCATTGTTATATTTGGGTTATTTAATCTACATATAATTGTTAGTGTTTATTGCTTCGATCTACCTAAACCCTAACAAATTCAAGCCAAATTTCAAGTTACAAAGTACCCCCCTACAAAGTTCATGAATAGATAGAGGACTAAATTTTATCTAGGGTCCCCTCTTGAACCTCATGAAAATTTGTTAAAATGAGAAACTTATGCTCACTAGACATTCTGGTGAACTGGACATTTTTGGTCAACTGGACATGGACATTTGCGAGATGTTCAGGTTATGTCTGGTATCCTTATCAGGTTCCAAATCCTTCATGAGAACACCTGGACCTGAAATCAAATTCAAATATAACTCATTAATCATCCAATATGATTGGACATTAGCATGTCCATGAAGTCCATGTCCCAATCATGTTAAAACTATAAAAATTATGCTCATAAGCACTAGACATTCTTACCAAACTGGATATTTTAACTTGACAGGACCAAACAATTGCCATGTCTATTCCTATCCAAAGATTTGTATTTGGTGCAGGTAGTCAGATTTATCCTGAGTTGAAGACATTCCACTAGACCAAATATTTTTGACTGGATATGTTGCACTAGACATTTCATAATGTCCATATCCACATCTAGGTCCTATTCAAAACTGTTGTAAGTATGGGCCTAACCAGTCTTGTCATTTATATCAACATACTCCTGTTGCATTAATTATAAGGATTGGATGAACTATTTGCTGAGGATATTGAAAAAATAAGTCTAATTGGGAACAGAGAAGAACAATGAAGACAGTGAGCTAAAGATCCTAGCTAAGATGAAGATCAGAGGATACACATCAAAGGGTTTGTAGATATGTGTCTTAAGATGATCTAGTAAAGATCTCAGAGGTCCACATGAAGATCTAAATAAGTTATGACCGCTCAAGTAAAACCAGTTCTGGCAGGTGTTCAGAGGTGATAGAGTGACACAGATAGGTCTGATGAGATCTGGAAATGCAATATCCTGTTCTGTGGATTTGAAGGAGTGTTTAGGAAGTCAATTTGAATTGACAACTCAATTGGTTCATGGTCTGGAGGTCCGCAAGCATCTATTCTTTTGTGACAGTGATGACAAACTATGTTCTTGAGGTTCCGGATGAAGGAGATAAGGTTTTCAGTAAGCAGATGTAGTTTGGATGCTCTTGATATTTTAGGCAAGCTTCTGGAGGTATTTGGATCATGTCCAGTTTGTGTTGGTGGTCTGCATTGGATTTTGAGCTCACAATTGAGGAATTACTTCTGGATGATGGTGTTCTTCCTAAGTCAGGCCAACCGGATGAATTATACATCTTGCAGATGATCTTGAAGATGCTGTGTGAAGATTGGAGTGTTCCCAAATGAAGATTGAAGTCTCAAATCTGTGTGGCTGATAGTGTGCTGATCTACATGAAGTCTTTCTATAATTAGTCATGTTGTATTCATGTATTTGCTCTGTAATGTTTACCGACTTAGATGATCATTCCTAAGTCGATGTCTTGTATAAATAAGGAATTGTAAAGTCATTTCAAAGGGTATCTTGTGGAGATGAGAGTGTGGTAGAAAGGAGAAGAGCGAAAGGTAGAGTAGAAGTATTGGGCTTAAATGGAACTGACTCAAGCATGGTAAAGATACTATTCTACAGTTCAAGTATGTGATACTTATTCTTCTGTAGACAGTGTGTCTCTTGTAGGCAGTGAGCCTCTTGTGAGCAGTGTGCTCGGGCAGTGAGGCCTAATTGGCATGTGCCATTTTGATCTTTCTATTCTTCTAATAGAGAATACAATCTTGGGTTAATCACCCCGTGGTTTTTCTCTTAACCGGGTTTTCCACGTCAAAATCTTGGTGTCTTATGTATTAATTTGTCTCTGCTCTTGATTTAATGCATTATGTTTCCTTGATTGATTTATCATTATGTTGTTGAATTACAAAGTGGATTTAAGTGTTTAATTGGAAGAAAGTTTTGGACAACTGATTCACCCCCCCTCTCAGTTGTCTGTCCTAAATCTAATAATTGGTATCAAAGCTAAGTTCCTCTAAAAGAGCTTAACCACTTGAGGAGATCCAGGATGTCATCCTGCAAGAAGGATAGTCTGAAGTTTGATGGAACCAATTTTAATCTTTGGAAAAGTCACATGCAATGTCACTTGCAATGTATGGAAATGCTGTACTAGACCATGGCTACAATGAATAATACTCCTCCACAAAATGGCCCGAAAACTGCAAATGAAATTACAGATGCTGAAAACAATCTGCAAACTAAAGAAGCTCTTCTAAGTGCCTTGTCTGATTCAGAGCTTACAAATGTTGTTGACCTACAAACTGCTTTTGAGATTTGGGAAAAACTGAAACTTCTGCATGAAGGAGACAAGTATGTTAAATGAGCAAGGCTACAGAGTCTGAAAGGAAAATTTGAAAATTTAAAGATGAGAGAAGATGAAAATATCACTACTTTTATGCCAAGAGTAAATGAGCTTGTTTGTGGCATTAGATGTGCTAGTGGAGTCTTGAATGAAGATGAGATTGTTGGCAAAGTTCTCAAATCCCTTCCTACTTCTTACAAATACAAGGTTGCTGCCATTGAAGAATTTAGAGCCCATTCAGGTGTCACAAGAGATCAATTGGTTGGTAAATTGGCTGCATTTGAATTGACCAAGTTTGGAGATGCCCCCTCTAAGACTGAATCTGCATTCAAATCCAATGCCTCTGTAAAAGGTAAACAAAGGTTTGATCTAGAAGAGAACTCTTCAAGGAAACCATCATGGTATGAAAAAGCAAGAAAAGACCTGGAAGAAGAAGCAAAAACTGCTCAACTTGAAGCCCTTATTGCAAAAAGACTGCCACGTGGGGATCCGGTAAGTATGAAGGGAAATTGCCTTTTAAGTGTTTTAATTGCAATAAGATTGGTCATTTTGACTCAAAGTGTCCGGAAAGATTTTCAAGGCCAAATCCTAACAGATCAAGGTTCTAAAAGAATTGTTACTATGTCCATGAAGATGCTGATAATGAAGGAGTAACAGATGATGAATCAGAGACAGGAAATAAATCTGGAAGTGACTGGGTGTTCATTGCCATCAAGGAAGAAGATTCAATGTCTTCTATATCTGTCAATCATAAAATTGTGGAAAGAGCTCTGGCTGCCCAATTTGAAGAAAAGGATGATTGGGTCATTAACAGTGGATGCTCTCACCATATGACAGGTGAAAAAAATAAGTTCATAGATTTGGAAAGGTATGAAGATGGAGTGGTAAAGTTTGGTGATAATTCTACTGGCAGAATCAAAGAAAGAGGAACCATTTCTTTTGATGGAAAGAACAAAACCAGTAATGTACTATATGTTGAAGGTCTGAAGCATAATCTTCTCAGTGTTGGATAGTTGGTGGACAAAGGCTATGATCTCCGATTCAAGAATGGAAAATGCAAGATCTTTGAAAGTTCTAGAATAGAGATTGTATCCGGTACTCAAACAAAAGGTAATATCTTCCATTTAGTTGGTACTAGTAAAAGTTGTCTATTTTTGCAAATTGATCAGAGTTGGTTATGGCATAGGAGGATGTGTCATGTGAGTTTTGATAATATCATCAAGATAAGCAACACTCAAGTTGTAAGAGATCTTTCAAAACTGGTGAAACCTACAAATAGTTTGTGCAAAGAATGTCAATTGGGAAAACAAAGCAGAGTCTCAATCAAAAGCAAGGAACAATCTTCTATCGGATTATTAGAATTAGTTCATACTGATTTATGTGGTCCGGCAATAATCAGAAGTGTGCAAGGTGATAGATACTTCATGCTATTAATTGATGAATACTCCCAGATGATGTGGGTAACTTTTCTGAAGGAGAAATAAGAGGCTCTTGAGAAATTCAAAATATTCAAGGCTATGGTGGAGAATGAAACCAGATTGAACATAAAATGTCTAAGGTCTGATAGAGATGGTGAATTCACATCCAGTGAGTTCATAGAATTCTGTGAGAAGCATGGAATAAGAAGACAATTATTTGCTCCTAGGACTCCACAGTAGAATGGAGTAGTGGAAAGAAAGAACCCAACCATCCAAGAAGCATCTAAAACCATGATGATAGAAGAAAATGTTCCTCAGATCCACTAGAGAGAAGCTATGAGCACTGCAGTCTACACTCTTAATCGAGTTCAAATCAGAAGCAATACCAGTAAGACTCCTTATGAACTCTAGTTTGGCATCACTCCTACTGTGAAGTATTTCAGAGTCTTTGGTAGCAAATGTTACATTAAAAGAGATGAAGATCTAAGCAATTTTGATGCTAGAAGTGATGAAGGAATATTCTTGGGTTATTCTACTCAAAGCAAAGCATACCGGTGTTATAACAAGAGACTGAGAAAGATTATAGAAAGTACAAATGTGAAGGTTGATGAAGGAATTGAAAAACCCTCAAGTTTTTATTAATATGATGAAGATGATTAGAATGATGTTCTAATTCAAGGAGTCCAAGCCCCTTCTAAAATTCAGATTGATTCGGTAAATCAAGTAGAAGAGATGAGTTTGAATGAGCCTGATCAAGAATCAGAAGTGCAAGAAACTCCCAAAGTTCCCAGGTATGTAAGACTGAACCACTCTGAAGATCAGATCATAGGTGATAAAAGCAAAGGTGTACAAACAAGAAGAAGGATTGCTCAAGATTTAGAAGAGTACTGTCTAATTTCAAAGATTAAACCTAAGATAGTGAATGAAGCTTGCAATGATGAGAACTGGACTAAAGCAATGGAGAAAGAGCTGATGCAAATTGAGAAAAATCACACTTGGGCTCTTGTTCCCAAACCTAGAAACAAGAATGTGATTGGAACCAAATGGGTCTTATGGAACAAACTAAATGAAGTTGGTGAAGTAATCAGAAATAAAGCCAGATTGGTCTAAAAAGGTTACTCTCAAATAGAAGGAGTTGATTTTGAAGAAACTTTTGCTCCGGTGGAAAGAATTGAAGCAATCAGATTATTTCTTTCCTTTGCTGCCTTCAAGGACTTCAAAGTATATCAGATGGATGTCAAGTCTGCCTTTCTGAATGGAGACTTGGAAGAAGAAGTATATATTGAGCAACCGGATGGATTTCAATTGTCTAATCATGGTGATATGGTCTGCAAGTTAAAGAAAGCATTGTATGGACTGAAGTAAGCCCCAAGAGCTTGGTATGAAAGATTGGATAAGCATCTTTTGAAAATTGGCTTCAACAAAGGTATATCATTTTTGGAGGAAGAGCTAGTATGTGCAAAACTTTTGCAAATCAAATGAAAAGTGAATTTGAGATGTCCATGCTTGGGGAAATGAATTTCTTCTTGGGTCTACAAATCATTCAAACAAAGAAAGGAATCTTCATTTCTCAGACCAAATATGTGAAAGAATTGTTGAAGAAATTTGGGATGGAAGACTCAAAGCCAATGAGTACTCCCATGGCAACCAGATGTAAGTTGAGCAAAGATTATGACTCTCCCAAGGTTGATCAGAAAAAGTATAGGTCAATGATTGGAGGATTGTTGTATCTCACTCAAACTAGACTTGAAATTATGAATGTTGTTGGTCTTGTTGATAGATTCCAAGATGATCCTAGAGAATCTCATTTCATGGAAATCAAGAGGATTTTTAGATATCTAAAAGGGATAGTTGAGTATGGTCTGTGGTATCCTAGAGATCATGATTTCTCTCTTCATGCATATACAGATGCAGATTGGGCAGGAGCTATGGATGACCTGAAGAGTACCGGTGGTGGAGCATTCTTTTTGGGGAAGAGATTGGTTTCTTGGCTAAGAAAGAAACAAGAGGCAATATCTCTATCCACTGCAGAAGCAGAATATATTATTGTAGCAGGTAGTTGCACTCAAGTTTTGTGGATGAAGCAAATGCTAAGAGACATGGGAGTGGAGTATGAGGAGCCTATCACAATCTTCTGTGATAATTCAAGTGCAATAAATATTTTAAAGAATCTGGTGTTGCATTCAAAGACCAAACATATATCCATCAAGTTTCACTTTTTGAGAGAGCAAGTGAACAAGAATGAAGTCAGATTAGAGTTTGTGTCTTCCAAAGATCAGATTGCAGATATTTTTAGTAAACCTCTACCTAAGGACTCTTTTGAGTATCTTAGGGAGAAGTTAGGGGTTATTGCCCCTCCGATTCTGAATTAAGGTGCACTGATGTGCGTTAGTCTGGTGGATCTCATAGTCATATCTTTTGGTTTGGATTGATGATGGGGAGCTACTACTCAGGGGGAGCAGCTGGTATGATTTTGAAGTGGCAGAGTTGCAAGTATGTGCCCTTTGCCATTGATGTCAAAGGGGGAGAGAAGACATGTGAAAAACAAATAGTTGCTGATCAAAGGGGGAGCAATAAAGGAAGAAAATACATGTGAATGGTTTTTGTTGATAGGGGAGTCGTGTCTGTGAGAAAAAGTTCTTGTCTTGATGGTCAAAATAGTTTTTCACATCATATGTTGCCATCAATGACAAAGGGGGAGATTGTTGCAAGTATGGGCCTGACTGGTGTTGTCATTGATGTCAACATACTCCTATTGCATTAATGTTAAGGATTGGATGAACTGTTTGTTGAGGATATTGAGAAAATAAGTCTAATTAGGAACAGAGAAGAACAGTGAAGACAATGAGCTAAAGAGCCTACCTAAGATGAAGATCAGAGGATGCGCATCAAAAGGTTTGTAGATATGTGTCTTAAAATGATCCAATAAAGATCTCAGAGGTCTGTATGAAGATCTGAAGAAGTTATGACCGCTCAAGTAAAACCAGTTCTGACAGGTGTTCAGAGGTGATAGAGTGACACAGATAGGTCCGGTGAGATCCAGAAATGCAATATCCTATTCTACGGATTTGAAGGAGTGTTTAGGAAGTCAATTTGAATTGACAACTCAATTGGTTCATGGTCTGGAGGTCCGCAAGCATCTATTCTATTGTGATAGTGATGACAAACTATGTTCTTGAGGTTTCGGATAAAGGAGATAAGGTTTTCAGTAAGCAGATGTAGTGTGGATGCTCTTGATGTTTCAAGCAGGCTTGTGGAGGTCTTTGGATTGTGTCCAGTTTGTGTTGGTGGTCAGCATTGGAGTTTGAGCTCACAATTGAAGAATTACTTCCGGATGATGGTGTTCTTCCTAAGTCAGGCCAACCGGATGAATTATACATCCTACGGATGATCTTGAAGATGCTGTGTGAAGATTGGAGTGTTCCCAAATGAAGATTGAAGTCTCAGATCTGTGTGGCTGATAGTGTACTGATCTACGTGAAGTCTTTCTGTAATTAGTCATGTTGTATTCATGTATTTGCTCTGTAATGTTTGCCAACTTAGATGATCATTCCTAAGTCAATGTCTTGTATAAATAAGGAATTGTAAAGTCATTTCAAAGGGTATCTTGCGGAGATGAGAGTGTGGTAGAAAGGAGAAGAGTGAAAGACAGAGTAGAAGTATTGGGCTTAAATGGAACTGATTCAAGCATGGTGAAGATGCTTTTCTTCAGTTCAAGTATGTGATACTTATTCTTCTATAGATAGTGTGTCTCTTGTAGGTAGTGAGCCTCTTGTGAGCAATGTGCTCGAGCAGTGAGCCCTAATTGGCATGTGCCATTTTGATCTTTCTATTCTTCTAACAGAGAATACAATCTTGGGTTAATCACCCCATGGTTTTTCTCTTAACCGGGTTTTCCACATCAAAATCTTGGTGTCTTATGTATTAATTTGTCTCTGCTCTTGATTTAATGCATTATGTTTCCTTGATTGATTTATCATTATGCTGTTGAATTACCAAGTGGATTGAAGTGTTTAATTGGAAGAAAGTTTTGGACAACTGATTCACCCCCCCTCTCAGTTGTCTGCTTTAAATCTAACAAAAACAACATAAGCCTTTGTGCTTACCCACAGTCTATTGAATTTTCAACCAGATATTTCATACTGAACATTTCGCTTTGGACATTTCTAAATGTCCCGACCTTCCTAAATTAAATATGATGATCTACTCATCCAATACTTCGGTCAACATATTTTGACTACGACAGTAATGACGTCACTTGACTGAGTTATCACCATGCCTTCTTCAATGACTTCGGTCAAAATCAACTGAACATTTCCAATGGACATTTCTAGTGGACATTTCAAACAATATATTTAAGACCTGGATGTCCATCTAGTTATATCCATAGATTAGTGAAAGAGTCATAACGCATCAACAAAATTTTGTCACGGATGTGAGGTTGTAAGTTTCCAATAAAGATTCTTTGTATATTAGCATCCAGAATAGAATATTGAATTTGTGAGAAAAGGGCTTGATAAATCCCCATGAAATCTATTACTTTCTCCTTTATTCCTTGTTTACAATGGACCAAATTAGTCAAAGAAACTTGAGGTCCAATGTTTGCATGAAAGTGTTGAAGAAATTTATTGATTAATTGCGAGAAAGAATTGATTGAATTAGGAGGCAAGGAGCAAAACCAATCCAAGGCCATGTCTTTGAGTGACCTAGGAAAGAGTTTAGCCAATATTGCATCTTTGAAGAAGAAATCACTACACATAGTAGTAAAGTCCGCCACATGGTTGTTAGGGTCTCCCTTCCCATTATACTTCTCAAAGTAAGGGTTTCAAACTTCTCAAGCATTTGAACTCTTAGGATTGGATAAGATAATGGGATACAAGTATAATGTGATGGAATAGTGGGTTTGGAGGTATACTGACTCATGTTTGGTAATTGTTGTTGGATGGAAGTCATATTTTGCAAAAGTTGGTTAATGACAGGGATAGGAGGTGAACTAGGTTGAGATTGGTAAGAATGAACATGGCTAACCATTGGTTGCGACATTGTATGATTAGCTTTTTGGAAAGTTGTATTAGGTTTATGTTGATTAGATGTAGGTGGAGTAACACTTGGATAATTAAAGGGAATGGCACTATAATGATGAATGTGATTCCTAGTAGATAACCCAACACATGTGGTAGCACTATTACTTGGTTGTGTTGTTGTGGTGAGGATAGAAGAAGTGTATGTAGGAATAGGGGGTGTTAGTATGGATGCCAACACTTGAGTCCCTATTTGATTTGAAGAAGTCATAGTAGTGAGGATTTCTGCACAACTAACTACTGACATAATATTATTGTGCACTATGTGAGCTACGCCATGCAAGATGTCTAATCCCTCTTGTCCTTAAAGTAATAAACTTCTTGGACTCTCAACAACAGGGACGGCCTCCTTAGCTATATGTTCTGAGCTTACAAATTTCTAAAAAATAGCCAACTCAGTGTCTAATTTTTGAATTTGAGCTCTGAGAACATGAGCCACAAGGTCCTCTATGTCAATGGTTTCATGAGAAGTTGATGCTTCTAGGATATGTGAAATAGGAATATCATGAAGAGGTGATGGGCCCTCATGTGTGATTGGATTCATGAATTGGGGTTCTGATTGTTGGTGTTGGTGCTATTCAAAGCATTAGAACCCATAATTCGAAGACTTCACACAAAGGTGTTAGAGTCAGGGAACTGGGTCACAAAACAAATAAAATGTTTACAAGTTTGAGTGACACACAAGATGCATAAATAGAAGAAAGTAGAAGAAATGAACTATGTGAAAGAAGAAGAGGTTGATTTTTAGTTTAAATGAATCAATGTTTTGCTCTTTTAATCAAATGTAAATAAATATAATGCAATAATAAACCTTTGATCAAATTCACCTCTACTTAAGCTCAACTAGATTTAGCCAATGCTCATATTAAAATCAAACCCTAAATCTAATGATTCTTCACTAATCCAAAATATAACAATTCAATAATGCCCTTTCTTTCAAATTTCAACACAAGATTATATTTATGATATGCTAAAGCAATGTAAAATCAGATTTCATAAGCAACTAACATCAACACAATTTGAAACAAGACATCAATTACAAACCCTAGGCTTTAAGACTAGCTAGGCTTTCTTAGAAGTGCAAGGCTTTTGTAAACCCTAACAATGAAATAATGCAAAAGTAAACTATGAAACTATATAAAATGATTAATGAATTCAATCTAATCAGATCTAGGGTAAAAAATAACTCATATTAGAAGCAATAAGGATGTAACGGTGCAAGATATTTCAGGTTCACCAAAATGTTTGATGGAAAAGGGAGACTTAGCTTAAAACCCTAAACTAGGCCAAACCCTCTTCTATCAACATTGGAACATAAACTGAGTTTGGATTCTACCTTTGAATGAGAGACAAACTATATGGGTTTTGTCCCTTTGTTGTATAAAAGAGTGTTAACCAAATCTAGCCAATCAAACATAAGGTAAAGTAGGAAACCCTAATTGAGAAAGATCAGTGAATATATGACTAATGGAAATTGTTATAGAGTAACTGAGACCACATCAAAGATTAGGGGATAGAGAATAATTGTAACCTAAGTTTTAGGGTAGAGAGGAACTAGGGTGTTGGGATTCCTAGACCCAAATTAGGGTTTTGCAGAATGTTTTGATCTAGGTGTCTTCGCCTGTCTACCTTCCTGCTTCCTGTCACTTGTTGTCGTCTGACTCCTCTGAATGCAACCACAAGATATGAAACCATAGTTGGAGTAGGTGACTCAAGACCATGCACCAACAAGGAGATAGAGAATGAAGACTTGAACTATCTTCAAGACCTCCAAAAAAGCATCACAACATCCACATACAAAGAGCTATTCAAATCATGAAGAATACTTGAGCATAGGAGAAAAATTCACTAAGGCATAAGGTGAGTCCTAAAATTTTAGATGTAAAATGAATAATAAGAATCCTTCTTATATGCATTCCCATTGACTATCAGTGAATAAAACCAATTGAGGCCAACAAGGGTAAACCAAAGAGGTGTTTTAAGCTGACACCACCAAATTAAGGTCAGAGCTAACATCTGAGCCTAGGGCACTAGGCAACTTGGTCCTTTAGCCCCCACAAACTTTAGGGAGTGCTTAATGGGGTGAGCTTAAACCAACCCTAATTTTATTTGTCAGGGTTTATTCATTGGGATCAAGAATTAATTATTTATTGTTCCAGTAGGTGCCCAAATAGGTCCACATAAGCAAGGGTAAACATTTTACTCCATAACACTTTATATCCTTAATGTAATCTTTGATATTTCAAGGGGGAGGGTGAATTTTTTTTACAAGGTCAATAATGACCTTAGAGTCCCCTTCTACTTTAGTATGTTGAAAATTATAAGACTGAGCTCTTCTAATACCCCACCATAAGGCATAGACCTCAGCTTGGTTATTAGTTTTCCAACCAATATGTTTAGCATATGTTTCAATCAAAATCCCTTTATCATCTCTAAGGATACCTCCCTCAGCTGAGGGGCTTGGATTTCCCTTGGAACACCCATGAAAATGTAATTTAACCCATCCAAGAGAAGGACATTTCCACTTAGTATGTTTTCTAAAAAAATTATTTGCCAATCAATATTATTCAGATCATGGGAGATTCCCCAATTTCTACAAATTCTCAACTCTAAATCTGAAGGTGGATACTTAGGCTTTCCAATTTTAGCTACATTGATATTTTCTTAGATGGCACCATTTATTTTTTGAGAAACTTGCTGAGCATTAGAAATAGAATCCTAGAATATTCTATTATTTCTTTCCCTCCATAGGCCTCAAGCAATATGAAGAGGAGTTTGAGCCCAAAGTTCCTTAATGACAGGATGTGCATAGGGGGAGTTTATCCATGTTGCCTTAAACAAATATATACCTACAGGCATAACCCAACAAATCTCAAATTTTTGAAAATCCATCTCCCATATATTTGTGAAAAAGCTACAAAGAAACAAAAAATGCTTCACCGACTCTTCATCAACCAAACATAGTTGAAATCTACTAGGAAGCTAGAAACCTCTCCTTTTGAGATTATCAATAGTAAGAATCTTGTTATGATTTGCCACCCACAAAAAAAATTGACTTTAGGTATAATTCTATGATTCTACACAATGTTCCAATTAGAGTTATCAAGTTGGTGAGTATTGGCAATCATACTATAGGCTGAAGGAATAGTGAGAGTACCTAAAGAGTTAAGGAGCCATATAATTTCATCCTCTCTTGAGGCCTTGAAAAATTACAATTCCCCAAAAAACTATGAAATTGGGCAAACAAAACCCCTCCACCATTCATAAAAGTAGAAAAATTCTTCCACTGAGTAATGCGACCTTAAAAAGAAACATAATTATGCAGAAAATGACCAAAAAACCTCACCATTCTATCTTTAAGAACAACAAATTGAGGGTGAGTTGATAGAGGAATATCCTTCCATATATCCTCCAAAAAGTAAACCCTATTCCCATTCCCAATTCTCCATCTAATACCCTCGTTAAGGATCCCTCTAACCTTTCTGAGAGAATTACATATAACAAAGCCATTAGGTAGGTTGGAATTGTGAAGGAAAAAGATAGGATCATGATTTTGGAAATACTTCACTTTGATAATATAGCCCTAGTCCTTGTCATCATTCAAGAGTCCCCAACCAATTTTTTCTAGCATAGCTTTATTAAAGTGTTCAGGTTTCCTGATCCCCAATCCACCATTTCTTTCTTCTTTACAAATAGTCTCCTAGGCAACAAGAGCCAACCTTTGCTTTTCTTCTACACGAGTCCAAAGAAACTTCTTTTGAATTTGTTCAATTTTTTTAGCAATAAAAGTAAAGACCTTGAAAAGAGAAAGATAGTAAACTGGAATATTCTGTAAAGAAGCTTTAAGCAATTGAAATTTTCCAGCCTAACTCAAAAGTTTACCTTTCCAATCATCCAAATTTCTCTATATTCCTTCCATAATGCCAAACCAATAGCTATTTGAGAGTTTTTTTGTGGTAAGAGGGAGTCCTAGGTAGGTAGTAGGGAGAGTAGCTTTATTACATCCAAGAATCCTCACTATCTTATTTTGGAGAGCCTCTTGAGTATTGAAAAAATAAAGTTGCTTTTGTCATAATTGATGTGTTGACCAGACAACTCTGCATATTGATTAAGCAAGAGTTTCCGCTATTTAGCTTCAATAACAGAAGAGGTACCAAACATGATGGTTTCATCAACAAATTGCTGATGGGAAGCAAAGGGGATAGAGGAAGCAACCTTAACACCAATGAGAGTCTAGGACTTGATCAAGTTAGTGATATCTACCAATAACTTTAGCCACGAGGATAAAAAAGTATGGGGAAATAGGATCTCCCTACCTCAAACCTCTATTGCTATTGAAAAATCCCCTTGGAATCCCATTTACCATTACATAATACTTTGTGGTAGTGACACATTGTTTGATCAAGTGTAGAAACTTGCCTTGGAAACCAAATTTTTGAAGAACAACAAATAGAAAGGACCATGAGACTCTATCATAAGCCTTAGAAATGTCTAGTTTAAACACCATTCCTTCTTTTTATTGTTATCCATGGAGTGAATGATTTCATGAGTAGCCAAAAAAAAATCCAAAATCTACCTCCCTGGAATAAAACCTTTCTGATTTTGTGAAATGGGGTCTTCAAGAAAAGATTTCATATGATTGACAATGAGCTTGGAGAAAACCCTATAAATAGTGTTACAAAGGTTTATAGGTCTATAGTCACCAAGAGTAAGAGCCTCTCTTTTTTTGGAACTAGAACAATAAAAGTAGATTTTAATTGTTTTAGGAGTTGACCTGATTTAAATAAATCTTTAGCAGCAACATAGTATCTTTTTTGACAATATCCCAATACTCTTGGAAAAAAGAAGCAGCGAACCCATCAGGCCTAGGTTCTTTGAAAGACCCAAAGGAAAAAATAGCCATTCTCACTTCCTCTTTAGTAATATCTTTATCAAGTTTAGCATTATCATTCTCAGAAAGAACAGTAGAAATAACTTCAAGAAATTGAGGAAGAAGAGCAGAATTAACTCTGGGATCATGAAGAAGGTTTCTGAAGAAAGAAGTGGCTTTATCTCCAATAAGATCATCATTATAAATAATAGTGCCATCCTCTTGCATAATTTTATTAATGAGGCTTCTTTTCCTATGTTTTAGAGTGGATTGATGAAAAAAATTTGTATTTCGATCACCATCAGTTAGCCATTGAATCCTAGACTTTTGTTTCCAAAAAGTTTCCTCTCTCAGCATGAGACTATGACATTCTTCTCTATAGTTTATTTCTTGTTGACAAGTGTCATAATCCATGTTCCCATCTACCATAAAGTCTTGGATTTCCTTCAATTTTAAAGAGAGTTGTTCCTTTTTTTGAAAGATGTTCTCAAAGGTAAACCTATTCCATCCTTTAACCTTTTCTTTAATAAACTTAATTTTCTACGCAAGCCTAAACATTGCAATGCCCTTGAAAGGGGTGTTCCACCATTGTTAAACAAGACCTCTGAAGTCTAGGTGTGAGGCCCACATAATTTCATAGCGAAAAGGATAAGTATATTTCATAGGGTTTAGATCCCATTAGATTAAGAGAGGATTATGATCTGAACTGATCCTTGGAAGAGTAGAAAAAATGAGGTTGGAGAGAAGCGGCCTATCTAGTTTGACCTATACTTCAAGATTCTTTCCCATTCTTCTATTGGACTAGGTGAACAAAGTACCATCAAGTTCAACATCAATAAGACCAGTAGAGGAGAGGAAATTTGTCAGATCTATCATGCTATCCGAATAATCCTCCAAACCCCCTAGTTTCTCTGAGGGATAAAGAGGGGTATTGAAATCTCTAACAAACATCTATTTAGCATTAGGTATTCCTCTCATAAAATCAGTTAAAGAATCCTAAGTACATTTCTTGGTAGATTTAGAATTTGGGGCATAAACATTCACTGGTAGCCATTGATCATTAGTTGGTTTATGTGTTAAGGAAATTATAAGATAATTTTTACATTTTTCAACCAAAGTACCCATAAAAATAGTGGGATTACACATAGTAACCATATCCCCTGAGGTACCTTCTAAGGGGCTTAAAGAAAAATCTGCACCAGGCCAAATAGAATTAGCTATAGAAGAAAAGTTACTCCTATCACATCAAATTGCACCTAGCTTGGAGAAAGTCCAAGCATTCTAATGACATAATGGGAATGATCTCAAGGTGTGGGACCTTGCAATATGAGATCAGACCTCCAAAGAAGGATGATTCCTCATTCTAAGCCTAAATCTTAGAGAAATTAACTAAACCTAGTTCTAATGCTTGCAGGGGAAAGGGGATAGAAGGAAATAGAAGGAGAAAAGGTGATGCACTAGATTTAATATGTAGTAGCTGATCTGAATCAACACAACAATAATCTCAACTCAAAAGAACTCACACATACTTGCAATCCTGACAGAGGTTTTGGAATAGAAAACCCTAACCTATAAAGGAGCCATTTTACTCACAAGATAGATTATAATTTCAGATAAAACACAAATACAAAACACAAGAGAGGCAAAATATTAGAAGTATATTGGTCATGAAGGTCAAATGAACATTATAGAGAAGAATAGATTGTAGTAAAGAATAGACACAAAATAATCAATTACATTCATTGTTGAATCAAATTAGAAGACATCAAAGGCCTAGCTACAAGCACAATGCATAAGATTCTAGTGATTCCTTCAATTGCATTACAAGGTAACAACCCAGAAAACTCTCTCTAAGATTACAAGACCATAGAATTTATACCAATCTTGTTCCTGTAGTAAATGTTGAAACTAGTCATAGGGACCCAAGATAGCCCATACCCCATTTAATTCGCTGATCAGAAACCTCCTACGACTTGGACAAAACCCATACCTCTGGCGGACCTACAACCTTTACAACTAGATGCTTGCACACATGACTAGCAAGAGCATTCAAGAAGGGATGCCAAAGATTCAACCAGCCACCCAAAAAATTTGAATTGTAGTTGCGACTGTACCTCATCATTGAAGAACTACACTATTCCATCCAACCTCATTCAGCTCTAACTATGGAATGAATGATGAGTATGCCTACCCAATTGGCAACCCCCTACCATTGGATCACCATAGACTTGCATTTGAATCTGGACCATTAGATGGAGCTGTTGGGAATAAAATCAATGACCATTGCCTATCGCAAATAACACTGAGGCTCAGGGGAACACAATCGCAATATGAAGGATAGCCACGATGGGCCATGGAGGTGCCACCTGGCAAGGAGAGAAAAGGCACTGAGAACCTTGTGTTTGGAAGCCTATTGCATATCACGGATCACCCTCGTCGCTAGCCCTCAAATTTACGATGTGAAGGAGGTACGTGACGAAATGCAGAGCATACATGTGGCACCGCTGGTAAAATCCTGACGTCCATCACACTGTGTACTTCCATTGATTTCCATTGAAGACAAACCACGATGCACAAAACCTTCACAAGAGACTATAGCGCTGACACATAGCACACTGCTACTGAAGAAACATGCCTTCACCACCATTGCACATCACCCTTAGGTATTTTTCACTATCATGTAATTCACGATGCAAAGGAGGGTTGCAACAAGCTATGATGGAGACACGTGTCAGAAATCTGGGACATAGCGCACATCATGCATACACCTTTGCCATAGAAACAAGAAATGTGATATATTGAGGCCTCGCAATGGGATGAGACACTAACATGTAGCACACCTCTACCAAAGAAACGTGCCCACCTTAACCTTTACTGCGGTCCCACCAAACATTCTCACTAACCACCGTGGCACCATGATAACATTTCTTAAAATTGCCAACATCCATCACATATCGCCAAAATCCTAGAGCAAACAAGATATAAACTGTGATGCGAAGGAGCATCACGATGAGACGAGAGGACGCCGCGTGGCACAAGGATGCTTACTTGAGGAGCCTTTTCTATGAAACCTTGGAGAAGGAGCACCGACCCGCCACATGGAGGCTTTTGCTGCCATCATTTCCCTAGCGTTCATCGTGCATCACCTTTTAACATGAGGTGCCAAAGATACAAATGCGATGCGAATGACACACGTGATGAACTGTGAAGCCGACACCTATCCTAGGAAGGTCCATCGCACATCGTGATTCTTTATTTTTCCTTATTATACCATCTGTGATGCAAAGGACACTGTAACGAAATGCAGAGCATACATGTGTCACCAGATCAGGAGTTGTTGCACATCATAGATCGCCATCTAGTTGAACAAATGCAAAATGTGATGCATAAGACCGGTGTGATGAAAAACCTAAGTGGACAAATGCATACATGCACAAAAGATGTTTTAAAAGGGGGCCAACGTTAGGAAAAGAACAAGGGGGGCCAATAAAATGAAACATTATTCCCGGACTTAGGATAAAAGCAAAAATATTTTGGGTCCAGATATTTGACATAAGTTTTGACAAGGCACAGACTGGGAGGCAAACATAAAATTATGAAATGAAGCTACCTTGGCGCCAAAAGACCCTAGGGTTTGAATTCAAATTCCTTAAGGACATAATTTTCAAATGTTGTAAAACCCTAGACCCTGAACACTAGAAACTGAAGATTTGCTTGCTCACATATGTTCAGGGAATTTCAACAAATCCATAGGTGAACAATTTGACTCAGGTAGAGTAAAATGGGTCAACAGTTACCTCAGACATCTTGGTCTCCTCTATCATAAAAATGTCAACTTTATTCTCCAAAACAAAATTTTTTAGAAGGAACTATTTATGAGGGCTATTTAACCCTCTAATATTCCATGAAAGTCTTCATGAGAAAAAAACCTCTAGATAGCAACTACAGAACTTCAACTGTTAAAACCATTCTTGCTAAAGCAGTGAGTGCCTAGAGAGGCCAAAGAGACCCCATTATCATAGAAACTCATTTTCTTGAGGACTTCCTAGAGACCAAAAGGTTCTCCAAAGTTATTTTCTTACCTATAGCAATCTCTTTTGTGGCCTCATGGGATCTGGTATCTCTTTGTGAAGGTCGAACAACATTACCAACATCTACCTTCTTCATATTATTCTTTTTATTTCCTCATCCTACAGCAATCCACTCATTCCTCTTCTTGAAAACCAAAATCCTTCCCATTTAGAAAGATAGTGTCAAAACCCAGCCCATATGTTATATTAGGAGAAACATTGCTAAAATTCAGCTCCAAGCTTCTTTTTTTAGTAGATCCAAGATTGTCTTTAGTTGTGTTGGACTGAAGACCCTTTATAGGTAAAGGGCTTTGAATGTACTTCCCTTCCACCAGGGGGCTTGAGTAGAGGGAGTAGAATCCTTGAGTTGTTCGACCAGGCTAGGAACCTTGAGTTGATTATCCTTATGGGATGGGGAGAGTTCCCCTTCTTCTGGGATATAATCTGCATCTTTTAATTTAGCCTCAACAAAGGTATTAACCTTTTCTTGCTCAACATTGGAGACAGTAGCATGGAGAGTTTCTTCCATTGTGTTGTTTGTCTATTGTTTATCTATCTCAATAGTATTTGCAGGGGGTTCCTCAGATCTCCTTGGGCTTTCCTCTAGATCTTTTTATTCTTAGGTCAGGAACCTTAGTAATAGGTATTTTGCATTCATTAACGAGGTGACCAAATTTATTACAATTTTGGCAAAAAGGGCCAAAATTTTCATACAATATTGGCTAGTTCCACTCTCCATATTTGGATTTAAGTATGATCTGAGTCAACAAAACTTCATTCAAGGTCACATTGACACAAAACCTTGCAAATACTAGCCTAGTTTTATTCAAAGTAACTTTATCAATAGAGAGAAATTGACCAAAAGAGTTTGCTAAGTTTTTCAAGATAGTTGGACTCCAATATTCTAGAGGTAGCCCTAGAAAATGGACCCATGTAAGAGAAACCATACATAAATCAACTTTGGGATCAAATTCAGCCTTCCACTTACACAAAGAAAGATTGTTTATGTGGTTTTTATCAAAAAACCATGGTCCCTCAATCAGAATACTAACAAGATCCTCATTAGCAGAAAACATAAAGAGGAAAAGGCCTCCTAACATTGCACTAATGGAAACACTTCCTTTGATTTTCCAAACTACTTTCATGCATTTATGAACAACATCAATATTTGGACGAAGAAAACTTACCAACCAATGTGTTTTACATAGCAAGAATAGCCTCATCCATGAGAGAATATGAAATTCGTAATGCAAACCCTTTTCTATATGTTCAAACTCAACAGAACTTGCTTCCTTTCTCTTCAAAACTCTGGATCCTTTGACTTGGATAGCCCACAAGGGCTGACCCATCACATCTAAGTCCTATAGCAAAGTGTCAAGCATGGGGCTCATGATAGGGGAGCTCGAGAGCTACCCACATAGTCCCCAATCATGAAAAGAGTGCCAAAAAACCTCAAAAAAAATCAAAAAGTGCAAACCTTAATTGAGCTAAGGATCTTGATGACCATTTATAGGTGCTATTCTATATAGATTGTTGATAACCTATTCTTTTTAAGTTTGAAAGGGTATGGCGTTGAAAACAAATGGAAAGGATTTTAACAGACTTATGGAAAAAAATTGTCAAAATGTGATAAGACTATTAGAATGGCAGTATTCAATGAATGTAAAATTACACAACATATCACTTTTGTGATTGAATTGAATAATTTCCTACCCTAAGCTTTGAAAGGAAGGTAGGTGTGCGGAAACGCTTCCTACACTAATCTATTAGGGAGAGGGCTATGCAAATTCAACTTTAGCCTAACTATTACAGCAATGTTAAACCATTAACATGAGATATTGCAGCAAAACACAAGAACTAGAAAGTAGATAGAAGAAGAGAGACAAAGATTTATGGTGGGGAAAACCCTTATCGGGTGAAACACCCCACACTCAGAAACCTGCACAATGTATTAACAAATCTGAAAGTTGTTTACAATACACTTGCAATGTAAACTTCAATGGTCTTCGACACTCGTGTCTGGAGTCAATCTGACAGCATAATAGTACCTGTAAACCTGTGATACAAACTCCATCTCCAAGCACCTGTATATAAAGGAAATATGAGGCAATATTAGACCTTTCTTGGAATGGGCGTCCAATATGGCATCTTGGACCAAAACCCACGCCTAGGGACACTTGGTCAACATTGTAGAATGTTTTTGACACTTGTCCACAACTCCCATCCCAAAGAAGTCACCTATTTCCAAAATGGGCTATGACAGATGCTCTTACGAAACTGACGACCATCATAGAATCTATCATAGCGGTTACAACTTACAGCTGTAAGAGAATCTGTCATACACATGCTATAAATAGCATATTCTCTTACAACATGTCATATTCCACCTTGGGGAACCCAAATATGCCTTATCTAAAGATGCTACATGACACATGACATCACCTGTCTTACAACTTTCTATTCTCGACTCTTACATGTTATAGATTCGTCATAGGAATCTGTCATAACCGTTTTAGTCAAACATTCCTTACACAACATAGAAGATACCGACACATGGCAGAATATTCCTACCACTAAGTGGGATGCCTCTCCTCATGTAAGGACAAAAAATGCAAGTTGTCATAATCCATGTAGGATTGACACATCACCGTGCCACATCCCAAAATATGACAATATGGATTTTCCAATTATTTACAACATAGGCAATTAAATAATAAATACAAACATTACAAATGTAGAGAATTACCAAGGTTGAGACAGCTTAATTCCCAACATTCTCCCACTTGTTGAACAACTTGTAAGAGCCAATAGAAAATAGGATTTAACTGCTATAGGCCGAGAGGCCCATAGACTCTAAACACCATCTAAACTTCTCTGTGCCCACTGGTTTCATCAAAGCATCTACAAAATTCTTCAAAGTATCTACCTTCTCCAAATTTACCTTTCCATCCTCAACCATGTCCCTCACGAAGTGAAACTAAACATCAATGTGCTTGGTTCTAGAATGGAAAGTTGGATTCTTTGCAAGGCAAATTGCACTCTAACTGTCACAACTGATCGTGATCTGACCTACATCAACACCAATATCGGAACACAATCTCTTAAGCCAAATGGCTTCCTTACAAGCATGAGTTGCTGCCATATGCTTAGCTTCTGTTGTGGACAAAGCAACAACAGGTTGTCGCTTACTCATCTAACTAATAGCACCACCAAACAGTGTAAAAACATAAGCACTAGTGGATCTCCTGTTGTCAATGTCACCTACCCAATCTGAATCCACAAATCCATGAATATCAACAGAATGCGGAGGTCTTGAAACATTACCATGATAGAAAATAGAATACTCAGAAGTACCCCTCAAATGTCTAAACACTCACTTAACTGCATCCCAATGAACCCATCTAGGATTAGCCATAAATTGACTAAGGACTCCCACTGTTTGGGCAATGTCTGGTCTCGTGCAAACCATAGCATACATCAAACTGCCAACAGTACTAGCATAAGGTACTCTGCTCATGTCATCCACCTCACTAGGAGATTTTGGACAATCCTCAACAGACAGCTTTGTCCCCAAGGAAACAGGAACACATAATGGTCTACAATCTGCCATGCTGAATCTATCCAACACAGTCTTCACATACTTACTCTGTCTTAACCAAAGTTTTCTATTGGTTCTATCTCTTATGATTTCCATTCCTAGAATGTACCTGGCTGCCCCTAAATCTTTCATTTCAAACTAAGTTGACAACTGAGATCTGAAATCAAAAATCATATTCTTACCCTTCCCAATGAGCAACATATCATCAACATATAGTGCAACAATGATAATACGATCACCATCAAATTTATAATACACACAGTGATCCAATTTCGATATCACAAATCTAATTGACAACACAAAGGCATCAAACTTCAAATACCATCTCCTAGGGGATTGCTTCAAACCATACAAAGACTTTTTAAGTTCACAAACCAAATTTTCTTTACCTTTTACCATGTAATGCTCTAGCTGTGACATGTAGATTTCTTCCTCCAAGTCACCATGAAGGAAAGTTGTCTTCACATCCATCTATTCTACCTCCAAGTCATAAGTTGCTGCGAGAGACAACAAGAATTGAATCGATGTCATCTTTGCAACGAGAGAGAAGATCTCACCATAATCTATACCCTCCACTTGTGAATACCCCTTCGCAACCAATCTAGCCTTATACTTCTCAACATTGCCATCTGCACCAATTTTCTTCTTGAACACCCATTTACATCCAATGGGTTTCTGTCCAAGAGGCAAAGGCACCAAATCCCAAGTTTGATTCTTTTCCAAAGAAGCCATTTCTTCCTCCATGGCCTCCTTCCAGGAACCTGCATCCTTCATAGCCAAAGCCTCTGATACAGTTCTAGGTTCATCATTTTTAGTAAGCAAAGCATAAGCACAACTAGAATCAAGCAATATAAAACCAAACCTTTCAAGTTGCTTTCTTAGCCATGTAGACCTCCTCAAGAGCTGAGGTTGAGGTTAAGCTTCTTCACCTGAGCTTTCAGAGCTGCTAGAGCTCTCCTCATCATTAGGTCCAACATTGTCTTTCTGTTCAGTCCTCTCAGGGGTGAGAGGAAACTAAACAACATCCTCTTTCTTTTCTCTTTCTTCTGGCTGCAAAACAATGGAAGAAGGTGTAAGCTCTCTGAAGATGACACTTCTGCTATACAACACTTTTTCAGCCACGGGGTCCCAAAGCTTGTATCCTTTCACACCAACACCATAGCCAATGAAGATACACTTAACAGCTTTGTTCTCCAACTTTGACCGCTTCTCCCTAGGCACATGTGCATATGCCTCACAACCAAAAACATGAAGATGCCTTACTGAAGGCTTTCTACCAGACCACACCTCCATGGGTGTCTTTCCAACAAGAGATGATGTAGGAGATCTGTTTACCAGATAGCAAGCAGTGGTAATAGCTTTAGCCCAAAACTTTTGTTCTAAACCAGCTCCACTAAGCATACTCCTAGCCTTCTCCATCAGTGTCATGTTCATCCTCTTTACAACTCCATTTTGCTGTGGTGTGTATGGAGTTGTCTTATGTCTTTCAATCCCAAGTTCCTTGCAATACTTATCGAATTCTATAGAACAAAACTCACCACCATTGTCAGTTCTCAAACATTTAATGTTTTTACCAGTTTGATTTTTAGCAAAGGCTTTAGACTCCTTAAACTTGCTATAGACTTCAGATTTGATTCTTAGAAAATAAATCCATGTCCTTCTACCGTAATCATCTATAGAAGATACAAAGAATACCAATTTTGATAATGAAGGAACAGTAACAGGACAAAACACATCAGAATGAATGAGGTCCAAAACACCAGAAGACTTATGTGAACTCGAGTAAAACTGAACATGGTTTTTTTTTTCCATAAATAAAATGTTCGCAAAAGTTAAACTCAAGATTACAATCATCTAACCCCTCAATGAGGTTCTTATTTTTTAGGGTATGCAGACCCTTCTGACCAATGTGGACAAATCTCTTATACCATAACATTGTCTTTTCTGCAGGAAGTTTAACTTCCAATGCATGATTACAACCATCAAGATTAGAAACAACAGATTCCTTCACTGCTCATTTAGATGGTGGGGATGAAGTGACTGCTACCCTCTTCCTTGAATTAGAAGAACTATTGCATTGTACAATGCATGCTTCCAGCTGAAAAAGAGTAGCTCTTCGAGCACCCTTAGCAAGCACCATAGATCCTCTAGTCATCTTACATCCTTCTTTCGAAAAGACAACTTGTACACCTGCATCATTCAAACTACTTACAGAAAGTAGGTTCTGTTAGGTCTCAAAAATGCAAGTTGCTAATCCTAAGAGGATGCCAGGCTCTATGTTTGGATTTGCAACGTTTTTGAACTAACTTGACGAAATCAACCTTCAAGGTTTGATGATTTCCTACACTTTAGGTCCTGCTACACCTAGGTGGGTGAACCTTGAAATATTAAAGCAGTGGATGAGTGGACTAACTAGATCTATCTATAATGGCATAGGATGTAAGATAGATGAAAAAGAAGCTGACTACTTAATTCTATGTATAATGTTTAATAAATGATTGGCAGAAATTGTATAAGCAATATCAAGGTTTTAAATAATGAGTTGAATGAGACTAGTGCCTTGTTGGGTAACAGAGTCAATTTGAAGGACCTAGACCAGTAGTTTCTTAGTGGTAATAATTCTAATTGCTTGGCACAGTTTTGGTTTATAGCTTGTATATATGTGCAAGGAAGTGATTGACAAACTCTTCTTAGTAACCAATATAATCAATTATCTTATAATTCACCAGAAGGTATTTTAATCCTTACTTGAAGGAACCAAATGAAATGAATGAGGCAAGATTAACAGATAATATTTTACTGGAGACAGAATAGTAATCCTAATTGTATGGCTCTACTTAGTAATCCTAACTTACTACTTCCAGGCTACTACGACTAAATTAGAAGGGTTTAATTCCTCAGATGGACACCAACCAAATTAATCACACAGATACAGCAAGTGTGTAATGACAGATTAACTATATACTTGATATCTTAATCTGAATAACCAGGAAATGCAGAAATGGAGACAGCCACACAATTGAATATTTTCAACAAGCAACTGATACCAAAATAGAAATACTGAATCAGAGAACTTCCAATTTCTTCTTCAAACAAAATATGCAACATAGTCAATTTGAGACATTGTATATTATGTATATATGAAATCTTCTACTGCTGATGATTTTTCAGCATCGATTGTTTAAACTTATATAGATATTTTCATGAAGAGATACAACTCTTCAATAAGTCTCTTGGGAATTTAACCAACATAAACAATAATTACATAAGCTTAATTAGGCTCTATTTAGCCATAAATAGACTTTTGCCAGATGATCTAAATACTCCTGCTCACGGTGAGAATTAGTAAGATCAACTGCGCTCCTGGTGATTATATCAAGGGTGACCATTTCCTCCAATTGTTTGCAAACTTCTTTAGACGCAGAGGCTTTATCTTTCAGAGCTCCTGTGGCTTTGTGCAATATAACTTGACAATCAACAGTCCACTCTTCTTTGCTCTTTACCTCTCCATTATCTTTAAATATCCTTGGCACTCCTGCGTCTGAGGCATCAGTCCCTTCCTTAGCATCAGCTTTGAGTTTGTCATAGTAATTCTGGTGCTGTTTGAGCAATGCTCTTGCATCAGAGATATCTGTACCATCAGTGGCACTTCTGTTTTGTAACTCAATCACCTTTTCTTGTATCCTCTTATCAAGCCTTTCATGTTCTTTGACTGCTTTATGATTTTCTGAGTAGTTATCCCAAAACTGGTTTAACCACCGTACCATGTTTGCATACCTGCTCTGCAGTATTGTAACAAATGCATCTATTTGAATTTGTTTGGCCTGATCAGGGGATATTACTTGACTACCTTGTGAGCTCTCACCTTGAGTTATTCTTTTTGTAGTTTGGCCAAAGGTACTCTTAACAGCATCCTTCAAGTAATCATTCTCTTTTGTTAATCTCTCACAATTCAGTTTATAAGCATCTCTTTCCTTGATCAACATCTGAGCTTGTGCTTTATTTAACTTTGCAACATTGATACCAATGTCTGCAGTAATTATAGGGTCAGTTTCACCTGCTCTGAAAGTCATAACATGGCCAAAAGTTTTTTCAGTGTCTATGATGGCCGTCTTCTTATGGGAAGGATACAATGCCCATATCATCAAAGAATTTTCATCATTATTGTATCTAGTTCCCATATATACTTCATTAACTCCTTCTGGAGTTAGCTTATACTTGTCATTAGCATTATTCAAAAAGCTATCAAAAACCAAAGCAGAATTTCAATCCAAACCAGGAAAAATCATAACCCCTGCATCCTTGAGCAGCTGTCTGCCTTTGCTTGGTGTCATGTCCTGCATTTCTTTATCCACTGTTTCCTTCAACATATCTAATAACTATTTTTCATTGTCAGCAGAAACATCATCTACTGACTCTCTAATTTCTTTTCCTTTGTATTTATACAGGAATGACCTAAATTCCTTTGACTGAATGAATGTATCATCTGAAATGAAAGAATCATAAGCCTTTTGCTGTGGATCTTCATCAGCAGACCCCTCCTCATCATGTAGCACAACTGGAGGCTGATATTGTTGCATCTTCCTTTTGGACATTTCTATTGTTTTCTCTTGTGGCTGCTCCTGTTCTGCCAGTTCTTCATCTTCAGAGGATACCACTTCAACCTCTGCTAACTACTTTTTCTTTTCATTTAACTCCCTATTATATTTCTCTACCACCAATTCGACTTCAGCTTCTTCCAAATTTCTAATAACATCATCATGTGGATAATGGATGTGCATGTATCCACTGAGATTTTGTTTTCTTCTTGCAGAATCAATGAAACCTTCAGGGTCGAACCCTTTCCTCACTTCAGCAGTCATCATATTATAATGCATTAATTTGTCCAAAATGAGATTGTATCCTTCTTTCGAAACCACAGTAAAATTTCCAAAGCACAAAGTACTGGGCATGAATGATTGTTTATCATGTGAACTTAGATGCATGACATTTGAACAATGCATTTGCCTAATTATTTCCAAATATGCAAGTCTGTCAGGGACAATTTTAGGCAATATGAATGGAGCATCCTCAAAACCATAAACTCTGATCATAGTAGCATCCTCAAAACAATACCAATCTCCCCAATTATGAGTGACAGTAGGGGGCCACCAAAATCTTTTGGTCTGAGGAATCTTTTTATTTCATTTGAAATTGAGTATTCACAGGGGTGATTGAAATATCTATACAGTACCTTTACACAATGCTCTTCAAATTGAGCATAGCTAGAGTTGGCATACCTGCTATCCCAGATTCTGGTCCACAGTTGTACAGGTATCTTTTCCCCTTTCTTATCTGCAGCAACAACTCGAAACTCACTTGGCCACAACCCTACTTCCTGGCCATAGTATAACACCATATGCATAAGCATTGAGTAATGCTCAAAAGAGCACGTTGGAGCATTGTTTTTTATTGCAGATAGACCGGAGTCTATTCTATTAGCAATGTAAGAAGCATAATCAAATTGTCTGGCATTATGACACTGGATATCAGAGGCTATGACCATCAGAGGAATAGTCATGAATTCAGGGACCTCTGAGCCAAGGACTTGGCCTACAGAATAGTAAGTATATTGAATGTATGGTTCAAAAATGGCTACATGAAAGGGAGGGCCATCATTCTCAGTCAAGGGTATCACTTCTCCTTCAATCCTGGGCCTATGAATGGGTAACCTCCATCCATTGTAGGTTGTATCCATTCTCCAATACTCTTTATCCAAATCTTCATAAATAATAGGGACAGTGCACAAATCATCTAAATCATACACCACACAAATAGCATTTTTTGACAGGTGTACAATTGGTTCTCCTTGAGGGTTGCAGATAGCTTTCAGGCCTGAATTGTAATGCCTAGCTAGCAGTTGAAGGAGTTCTACATTCAAGAATACGTTAGGTACAACCAGTTTGCCTAAATTCATGTGCCATGGGTTTGACACAGGAGCATTTCTAAACCGTCTATTATAGTGAAATCTGAAAAGCTCATACCCCCAAATTGGGGTCCAGATATCTCCCAGGTGTTTATGTTTATCTTCTAGTTTTTCTACTTCTGCTCTGAGTTGGGCAGACCTCCTGGCCTTGGGAGTTGACCCAGGCAATTGATCAATTAGGTCCTGATTTAGTTTTCTATCCTTCACTTTCTCTTCAGGGGTTTGATCAGTTTTTTGCTTTTTTGGCTTACTGGTTTCCCCTTGGGACTTTCTTCCTTTTCCCTTTCCTGGAGTTTCCATTTTAAATATAGGCAATATAGTGGTTTGTGTATGTGTACCTGTCGTTTGATGGCTGGAATTGGAAGCCTTTGCTTTTGTCCTGAGAATTCCTCTGTATTCTGCTCTCAGACAGTTTTTTGCAATTATAATGATCGTATGAATTTCGTAGCCGTTTGTATTAATTATCTGATCAATTCAATGTTCATCGCTGTGAAGTGTCACATCGCCATAACTCTTCTTATCGGCGTGATTTTTGAAATGTCTGGGCGACCTCAACATTTTTTATGGCGCGAACAGTCAATCGCCGTGACCCCTCAATTGTTTTCCCGACGCTATGTAATGTCATATTTTAAGTGGGCAAGACCATCGGTATGACTTCCTTCATCGCCAAGGGTTTTAGATCTCTCTGCGATATAGCGAGTCCCACCGATATGATTTGCTTATCGGGAAGATTGAGACTATCGGGATAATAAAATTATGTTCTTCCGATCTTTATTGTCTCGCCGATAATCGTCTTCATGTATGAACTTTATCTTTATCGGAATGACATTCACTATCGGGACAGCTTTCTCAAGATATCCTGATCCAAATCATCTCCCCGATGATTCTTTTCATATCCTTCATCAGGCAAAGTTTAGTAAAGTGTCACCGACACCCTTTGATCGCCGTGACTTGTGAATCGGCAAGACCTGGTTCTTTTGTTCCCATATGTCAAGTTATCCCGATAGAGGTGTTTCGCTGTGAGTCTCGCCGATGGCTTTCTTATCGCCAAGACTCTTAATCATCGGAGGCTTACTTGTTTTCTATCCCGATAGTTTATTTCTCACCGATGACTATTTTCTTCGTTACCCCCATAGGATGTTCGGTGAAACTCTTGCCGAAGTGCTTTATCGGTATGATATATACCGTCGGGGTATCTTTTAAAAAATCATCCGATAGATATCTGTCATACCGATCGGTATGACCACTTACCTTTCTTGCCGATGTAAGGTCATCGGTATCACTTACTCCATTGGTGACTTCCATAATTCCTCTTTCGATCCCTATTTTCACGCCGATGGTTGTTTTCAAACGATTCCTTGTGTATCGGTGTAAGCAACACAACCTCTTGCCGATGGATTGATTTTGATGAAATTTGGCACTGCTCCTCCATAGACATCTTGTGAGATACAAAAATCTTTTATTGTGGTCTTTTTGGGATATTCTTCAGGGTTTATTCAAATATGATGGAGTAAGGAGATAGTAAAAATTTCAAATTTTTACTGTGCTAACAGTGGCTCTATCTGAGATGTATACTCCCTGTGAGTATAACAAGGATCCAGATCTCCTGTGGAAGTAGACCACATATTTTATTATTTTGGGGTGAGGTTTTTATGAAACTGGGAAAAGGAAAGGAACAAATGATGGGGAGCGGGAATGATTCCTAGACTACTATGCATGGAATAAGATATTTTTGAGAATTATTTGAATGTTGTCCATGCACTGGCAACACTCAATTCTCTTTGTACATGTTTATGAAAAGAACTGCTTCAAGTATTGCCCATGTACAGGCAATTCCTGCTCCTCTCCTGACATATTTTGTACATAGTAAGAATCATCACCTCCCTTGCCAGTGATAACAAAAGGACCCAACCACAGGGCTTCAAATTTTCCATGTTTTCCTTTGTCCTGACATCTTGCATTCCACATTAGTACCAGATCATTTATTTCAAACTTTCTTTCTCTGGCCTTCTTGTCAAAGAGATATTTTACCTGTGATTGTAATTTAATATTCTGTCTCTGAGCTATTCTTCTTGTTTCATCAAGCTCTGCCAATTGTTCCAACCTTTCCTCCATTGGTTCAGGGATATTCAAGTCTTCCTGAAGAATGAATTTGTATACTGGTATAAGATTTTCTAATGGTAACCTTGCTTGGGTTCCATATACCAATTCATAAGGGGATCTCCCAATTGCCCTTTTTATAGTAATCCTGTCAGCCCACACTACCATTCTTAATTTTGAATCCCAAGCCTTCTTATTTCTATCCAACATTCTTTTTATGATTTTCAACAGGCTCTTATTACTTGATTTAGCTTGTCCATTGGCCTGTGGATGGTAAGGAGCAGCATAAGAAACAGTGATACCATGTGTGCTGCAAAAACCTTTGAATTCATCAGATCTAAAGCACATCCCATTATCGGTAATCAGTCTTACAGGAGTACCAAATCTGCATATAATGTTATCCATTAGAAAATTTATCACAACTTTACTTGTAGCCTGTCTGGTTGGGATTGCTTCCACCCATTTTGTAAAGTAATCAGTAGCCACTAAAATCCATCGGTGTCCCCCACTCAATTTCTCTGAAATTTCACCTATAAAATCAATACCCCACTGATAAAATGGAGCCTCAACTTGCATTGGTTTTAAGGGTAGTGCCCCCTGATACTTTAACTTCCCTAAGAACTTTTGGCATGCTTCACACTTTCTAGTGTACTGTTATGAATCGTTAAAGACTTTAGGCCAATAGTACCCTACCCTCAGGATCTTGTGGGCTGTGGTTTTTGCTGAGAAATGTCCTCCGCACATGCCTTCATGCAACTCCTTCATAATATGTTTTGATTGATATTCATCCAAGCATAATAGTAGAACACCATCTCTATTTTTCCAATAGAGATCCCCACCAATGAGTACATATTTTGAAGCTTGTAGTTTGAGTGTCCTTTTATTATCATCATATCCTTCAGGACACTTCATATGTTTTAGATAATATACTATATCAGTATACCACGGAGTGTGTTCAATACTGGTACTTGCATCAACATTACATATCTGGGAAGCTTCTAGATTACTTTCAGCCATCAATTTGGCAAGACCCTATCCTCTTACTAATTTAGTGATTTGGATTTCAATGTTGAATTCCTGAATCCTATTGATCCACCTACATCTCCTACCGGTGACCTCAGTTTGGATCAGTACATCCTTCACTGCAGCATTAGGAACATATGCTATGATTTTAGCCCCCACCAAATATGGTCTAAAATTTTTTACTGCTTTTACCAATGCATATGCCTGTTTTTCAATAATGTCATACTTCAACTCTGCATTCTGAAGGGACTTGCTAAAGAAAGAGATAGGCTGTTCATATCCATCATTGTTTTTCTGCAACAACACTGCTGCTACTGTATGATAGGAAGCAAATGAAAAGAGTTGGAAAGGTTTATCGAAGTCAGGGGATATTAAGACTGGAGCTTGCTTGATGGCCTCCTTAATGTTACCAAATGCTTCCATTGTTTCTGTTGTCCATTTCATATCTGAGTTCTTCTTCAGCATTCTTGATATAGGACAAACAATCTCTGCGAAATTTGGTATAAATCTTCTGACAAAATTTATCTGACCAAAAAATGATTGTATAGCTTTTACATTTTTTGGAATAGGGACCTGATCAATTGCTTTCACCCTTTCAGGATCTATTTTAACTCCTTCCTTCGAGACTATATGGCCAAGCAATTTTCCTTCTGTTACTGCAAAATGGCATTTTTTAGGATTCAATGATATTCCATATTCTAGGGCTTTGACAAATATTTGTTCTAGATGTGTGCAATGATCTTCGCCCTTTTTGAATATGCTGTTAAGTCGTCTTGATATACTATCATAATCTTATTGATCAATTCAGCAAAAGCTACATCCATCGCTCTTTGAAATGTTGCCCCAGCATTAGTTAATCCAAATGGCATTCTCAAGTATACATATGTTCCCCACGGAGTGGTGAATGCCGTCTTAAATTGTTCAGACTCCTTAACCTTTACCTGATTGTAGCCGGAGAAACCATCCATCATGGATAGCAATTCACATCCAGTAACTTTATGCAATATCGCCTCCATATTGGGAAGAGGATAATTATCTTTGAGGGAAGATTTATTCAGGTTTCTGAAATCCACACATAGTCTAATGTCACCATTCTTTTTCCTGACAGGTACTAAGTTTGAGACCCAGGAAGAATGTCTAATAGGTTTGATTATAGCTCCATCCCTTAACTTTGTAAGTTCCTCCAGCATTTTCAGAGCCAATGTAGGATTAATCGGCCTTTGTTTCTGTCTGAATGGTTTTGCATCTGGCTTGAGTGGTATCTCATGTTGAAATAAATCCTTTCTATATGCCTTTAAGTCATCATATGACCAAGCAAACACATGCCTGTACTTCCTAAGTAGATTGATGATTCTATTTTTGATTTTCTGGTCAAGATTCCTTCCAATATATACATTTTTTGGGGTTGTCTGAGTCCCCAAATTCACTTCCTCAAGGTTCTCAGGTATCACTGGTGTTTCTTTCTTTTTGTATCTATCATGCCCATCAAATGCTTTTTCTAATGCAATAAGCCCTTTGGGTATCTTATTTGTCTTCAGTTGAACCACTTCTTGGCCAAAAAGGGTTTCTTTCCCATCGTGTTCCTCCACAAATGCACTGAAATCAATTTCTTGATTTTCATAATAATCAGCACAATGTAAGAAATTGATTATATCAGCATCGCTATCAAACACTTGCCAATTCTGTATATTATCAGGGATGGTAGGTCTAGTTTTAAATTCTACTTCTGTGATCCCTCCTAATGTTACATCATCTCTCTTTAATGCAATGTTTGCTAAAAAGTCTGCCATGATGTTTTTAGACTTATCAACCCAGCTGATTGAAAAAGCATCAAATAATTCAACACTATCCCAAACTGCATTTCTGTACTGTCTTAATCTTTTATTCTTAGATAAATATTTTTCTCTTACTTGGGAGATGACCAATTCAAAATCACCATAGACAGCCAATTTTGTTATTTTGTATTTGGTGGCTATGTTTAGGCCAATGAGTAGGGCTTCATACTCAGCTACGTTATTGGTGCATTCAAATGTCAATAAGAAAGAGTATTTGAACATTTTACCTCCTGGTGAGATAAAAACTACTCCGGCCCCATTTCCTATCTTGCTGCATGCACCATCGAAATACATTTTCCACAAATCATTTTCTCTTTTCATAGATTCAGTGTGTATTGGGTCAGTGTTATGCAATTCTGGGGTAGTTTCTCCAACTTTGAAAACTCCTAAATCTGTGTCACAAAAGAAATTCACCTGATGCCGGTCCATTCTTTCTATAATATTGTCATACCTTGGTTCTCTGCACAACTTAATTTCCTTGTCACCTACTGGTATGGTGGCATATGATAGATCTAATTGAACATTGCCTCCTGCCATTGCAGCCCACTGCCTTGATAATAACATTCCATAATACGGTGGGATATCAACCACAGTGATGTCAATGTTATATGTTGCTTCAGGATGTGAAGCAAGTTTTATCTCTACATCTTTCATAATACCAACTACTGGAATAGATCTGTTATCCATTGCATAACACTGGCCATACGTAGTATCAACCCACATCCCCAATTCTTTCATCACTGCTATAGGCATGATATTCATAGCAGCACCTGAATCAATCATACAATTCCTGACTATTCTGTTCTTGATTACTAGTGTAGTATAGAATGGATATACATGTGAGGGATTTTTTGTAAGTGTGTCACCAAGGTATACCTCAGGCATCTTAAAATTTTCTTGATGCACATTATTTGTTATTTTTTCAAACCCTTTATGTTTTGAATTTGGTGTATCAGAAATCATCTTGACAACTGTACTCCTATATTTATCTATTTTCATCATCTCTAGGAGTGGGACTGATATCTTCACCTGAGACACTGCCTGTGCAATGTCAAAAGAAGGGGTTATGATCTGGTCATTCTTTTCTATTTTTGTGTTTTCTTTTTCTTGATTTCCTTTCATTTTATTTTTATCCCCCTTTTCTGGTTCTTTAGGTGATGATTTTGTATTATTTTCTTTGTTATTCTGGTCTTTTATAAATACACTTCCAGGAGTTCCCTACCCAACATTTGTTGTTCTATTCCTTAAGTTATAAGTGTTTCGAGCTTGAGCCACTGCAGCCACTGTGAGAGCTTCTCTTTCATCCTCAGTAGGTTTTCTCCATTGACCACATGACTTGTTGTTACAACTATCTTCCTGGTCTGAGAATACCTACTGTTCCCCCATGTTAATATGATATTTTTGGTTCCCTACATCATACTCATATCCTTCTTCTTCTGAAGAAGAATAATCTTCTGTTACTACACATGGTGTATCCTGCATCATATTGATGGTGTGATTATCCCTATTGTAGCTGTATAGCATTTCCTCTTGCTGTATTGATTTAGCTACCTCACAGTATTCAGGTGAATGTGGCAAGTTACATACAAAACACCAAGGTTTATTTTCTGCCATATGTGCCATGTTTCTCTTCAAGGGATAAGGAGTATCCTTTCCATATGGCTGCTTTTTGTTGTTGTCAATAGGTCTTCCATCCTTCCAATTTGTATTGTAAGGCATATCATGTAACCTAGGTCTATCATGCCTATGCTGACCCTCTGGTTTAATCTGTTGAGCATTTGGATTCTGAAGATTTCTATGATTTTCCCTTTTACTGACCATTCCTGTAGCCTTCCTATTATTTTCAATAGTTATGGCTACTTTTTGTGCTTCGGCCAATGTTGCAGGACACCGGTTTCTGAGTTCATATCCTGTTTTGGGGTCAAATGCTTTCATATAGATACTCAGTGCTGCCTGGTCAGATAACTTGGCTCCATGTGGTACCTTATTATGTAACTTGGAAAACTTCAGGTTGAAATCAAACACTGATTCATTTTGATACTTCTGTATACTTATTAGTTCATGTAGTGCAAACTCAGGAGCATATTGGTTACCATACTGATCCTTAAACTGGTTATGGAAATCAGTAATTGAATTGATTGATGCATCGAGCAAGCTATTAAACCAATCTCTGGCATCTTCAGTGAGGGACATCACAAATAACCTCATTCTAATGTCTTCCCAATCCATACCTATATCCTGTACAAAGGCATTAAAACTTCTGATATGATCTTCTGCAGATACTGCATTGTTTCCAGTAAACTTGGGAACCATATTTCTCCAAGTACTATCCATAGGATATGGATATAACTGATATCCTGTTAAATCAAATTGACTGCATATATTAGCTAGGTTCTGGGGAGGGAAATTCAGAGGTGGTGGATTGGGATAGTAATTATATCCACCTGGTGGCTGATTATATGCATATTGTTGATGTTGGTTCATATGGGGATTTATGTGTTGATTTTGTGGCCTATAATATTGTTGGCCAGGGGGTGGATAATTATTTGCCATATGTTGAGATGCATTACGTATGGGAGGTGGTCTAGGGTTTTGGGGAACAATGTTCTGATGACTTCCAGAAGCATGTGAGTTTTGAACACCACCTATATTTTGCTGTGTATTTCTTGAAATATTCCCTCTATGCAAAGGTACATATTTTGGGGGAGCTGTTTTGGCTTTATTTTTCCTTTGTTGAATTTCTTGCTGCAACAACTCCTTCTCCTCTTGTATCTTGTACCTTTCAAGTTCTTTCCTGAGCATGAGTATTTCCTGTTGCTCATCACTCATGTCTTGATTATTTATTTCCAGATGCTCTGGATTGTCATTCATTCCCTGATTTGAAAATTCATATCTTATCTCTTCTCCCTGATATAATGACATCTCGAAATCATGTTCGGCTTGGTTTCTATCAATATCCCTCATGACCTTTGCATCATGATCACGCTGTTCTTGAGGGGTGGGTCTGTACCTTGCCAAAATATCATTAGTTGCTCCACTAATGTTCTCGTTTGAATCATGTAGAGGTGTGAATTTGTTGTGAATTGAAATATTTTGTTCTGAATCATTCTCTTGGATGTCTAGATAATTATCTTGATGGGAATGCTTTAAATTCACATTTCTTCTGGAAATGTTTCTGAGGGGTGGAGATGACTGCAAATTTTTACCTTCCATCTTGGATCTCCTACCATCCATTTGAAATTTTTGTTGTAATTGTAACTAGAGTCGCCACCTATTGAATAGGAAAAGTTTATATTTTTATCTGTAGGGTTCTTGTCACCAGCAGAGTTACCAAATTAAAATTTTGAAATGACTCTATGCAAGAAAGGATTAATTTCTAAGGTCTTTTTAATAAGTGCCCAGTAGAGTCGCCAATTTGTTAGGTCTCAAAAATGCAAGTTGCTAATCCTAAGAGGATGCCAAGCTCTATGTTTGGATTTGCAACGTTTTTGAACTAACTTGACGAAATCAACCTTCAAGGTTTGATGATTTCCTACACTTTAGGTCCTCCTACACCTAGGTGGGTGAACCTTGAAATATTAAAGCAGTGGATGAGTGGACTAACTAGATCTATATATAATGGCATAGGATGTAAGATAGATGAAAAAGAAGCTGACTGCTTAATTCTATGTATAATGTTTAATAAATGATTGGCAGAAATTGTATAAGCAATATCAAGGTTTTAAATAATGAGTTGAATGAGACTAGTGCCTTGTTGGGTAACAGAGTCAATTTGAAGGACCTAGACCAGTAGTTTCTTAGTGGTAATAATTCTAATTGCTTGGCACAGTTTTGGTTTATAGCTTGTATAAACGTGCAAGGAAGTGATTGACAAACTCTTCTTAGTAACCAATATAATCAATTATCTTATAATTCACCAGAAGGTATTTTAATCCTTACTTGAAGGAACCAAATGAAATGAATGAGGCAAGATTAACAGATAATATTTTACTGGAGACAGAATAGTAATCCTAATTGTATGGCTCTACTTAGTAATCCTAACTTACTACTTCCAGGCTACTGCGACTAAATTAGAAGGGTTTAATTCCTCAGATGGACACCAACCAAATTAATCACACAGATACAGCAAGTGTGTAATGACAGATTAACTATATACTTGATATCTTAATCTGAATAACCAGGAAATGCAGAAATGGAGACAGCCACACAATTGAATATTTTCAACAAGCAACTGATACCAAAATAGAAATACTGAATCAGAGAACTTCAAATTTCTTCTTCAAACAAAATATGCAACATAGTCAATTTGAGACATTGTATATTATGTATATATGAAATCTTCTACTGCTGATGATTTTTCAGCATCGATTGTTTAAACTTATATAGATATTTTCATGAAGAGATACAACTCTTCAATAAGTCTCTTGGGAATTTAACCAACATAAACAATAATTACATAAGCTTAATTAGGCTCTATTTAGCCATAAATAGACTTTTGCCAGATGATCTAAATACTCCTGCTCACGGTGAGAATTAGTAAGATCAACTGCGCTCCTGGTGATTATATCAAGGGTGACCATTTCCTCCAATTGTTTGCAAACTTCTTTAGACGCAGAGGCTTTATCTTTCAGAGCTCCTGTGGCTTTGTGCAATATAACTTGACAATCAACAGTCCACTCTTCTTTGCTCTTTACCTCTCCATTATCTTTAAATATCCTTGGCACTCCTGCGTCTGAGGCATCAGTCCCTTCCTTAGCATCAGCTTTGAGTTTGTCATAGTAATTCTGGTGCTGTTTGAGCAATGCTCTTGCATCAGAGATATCTGTACCATCAGTGGCACTTCTGTTTTGTAACTCAATCACCTTTTCTTGTATCCTCTTATCAAGCCTTTCATGTTCTTTGACTGCTTTATGATTTTCTGAGTAGTTATCCCAAAACTGGTTTAACCACCGTACCATGTTTGCATACCTGCTCTGCAGTATTGTAACAAATGCATCTATTTGAATTTGTTTGGCCTGATCAGGGGATATTACTTGACTACCTTGTGAGCTCTCACCTTGAGTTATTCTTTTTGTAGTTTGGCCAAAGGTACTCTTAACAGCATCCTTCAAGTAATCATTCTCTTTTGTTAATCTCTCACAATTCAGTTTATAAGCATCTCTTTCCTTGATCAACATCTGAGCTTGTGCTTTATTTAACTTTGCAACATTGATACCAATGTCTGCAGTAATTATAGGGTCAGTTTCACCTGCTCTGAAAGTCATAACATGGCCAAAAGTTTTTTCAGTGTCTATGATGGCCGTCTTCTTATGGGAAGGATACAATGCCCATATCATCAAAGAATTTTCATCATTATTGTATCTAGTTCCCATATATACTTCATTAACTCCTTCTGGAGTTAGCTTATACTTGTCATTAGCATTATTCAAAAAGCTATCAAAAACCAAAGCAGAATTTCAATCCAAACCAGGAAAAATCATAACCCCTGCATCCTTGAGCAGCTGTCTGCCTTTGCTTGGTGTCATGTCCTGCATTTCTTTATCCACTGTTTCCTTCAACATATCTAATAACTATTTTTCATTGTCAGCAGAAACATCATCTACTGACTCTCTAATTTCTTTTCCTTTGTATTTATACAGGAATGACCTAGATTCCTTTGACTGAATGAATGTATCATCTGAAATGAAAGAATCATAAGCCTTTTGCTGTGGATCTTCATCAGCAGACCCCTCCTCATCATGTAGCACAACTGGAGGCTGATATTGTTGCATCTTCCTTTTGGACATTTCTATTGTTTTCTCTTGTGGCTGCTCCTGTTCTGCCAGTTCTTCATCTTCAGAGGATACCACTTCAACCTCTGCTAACTACTTTTTCTTTTCATTTAACTCCCTATTATATTTCTCTACCACCAATTCGACTTCAGCTTCTTCCAAATTTCTAATAACATCATCATGTGGATAATGGATGTGCATGTATCCACTGAGATTTTGTTTTCTTCTTGCAGAATCAATGAAACCTTCAGGGTCGAACCCTTTCCTCACTTCAGCAGTCATCATATTATAATGCATTAATTTGTCCAAAATGAGATTGTATCCTTCTTTCGAAACCACAGTAAAATTTCCAAAGCACAAAGTACTGGGCATGAATGATTGTTTATCATGTGAACTTAGATGCATGACATTTGAACAATGCATTTGCCTAATTATTTCCAAATATGCAAGTCTGTCAGGGACAATTTTAGGCAATATGAATGGAGCATCCTCAAAACCATAAACTCTGATCATAGTAGCATCCTCAAAACAATACCAATCTCCCCAATTATGAGTGACAGTAGGGGGCCACCAAAATCTTTTGGTCTGAGGAATCTTTTTATTTCATTTGAAATTGAGTATTCACAGGGGTGATTGAAATATCTATACAGTACCTTTACACAATGCTCTTCAAATTGAGCATAGCTAGAGTTGGCATACCTGCTATCCCAGATTCTGGTCCACAGTTGTACAGGTATCTTTTCCCCTTTCTTATCTACAGCAACAACTCGAAACTCACTTGGCCACAACCCTACTTCCTGGCCATAGTATAACACCATATGCATAAGCATTGAGTAATGCTCAAAAGAGCACGCTGGAGCATTGTTTTTTATTGCAGATAGACCAGAGTCTATTCTATTAGCAATGTAAGAAGCATAATCAAATTGTCTGGCATTATGACACTGGATATCAGAGGCTATGACCATCAGAGGAATAGTCATGAATTCAGGGACCTCTGAGCCAAGGACTTGGCCTACAGAATAGTAAGTATATTGAATGTATGGTTCAAAAATGGCTACATGAAAGGGAGGGCCATCATTCTCAGTCAAGGGTATCACTTCTCCTTCAATCCTGGGCCTATGAATGGGTAACCTCCATCCATTGTAGGTTGTATCCATTCTCCAATACTCTTTATCCAAATCTTCATAAATAATAGGGACAGTGCACAAATCATCTAAATCATACACCTCACAAATAGCATTTTTTGACAGGTGTACAATTGGTTCTCCTTGAGGGTTGCAGATAGCTTTCAGGCCTGAATTGTAATGCCTGGCTAGCAGTTGAAGGAGTTCTACATTCAAGAATACGTTAGGTACAACCAGTTTGCCGAAATTCATGTGCCATGGGTTTGACACAGGAGCATTTCTAAACCGTCTATTATAGTGAAATCTGAAAAGCTCATACCCCCGAATTGGGGTCCAGATATCTCCCAGGTGTTTATGTTTATCTTCTAGTTTTTCTACTTCTGCTCTGAGTTGGGCAGACCTCCTGGCCTTGGGAGTTGACCCAGGCAATTGATCAATTAGGTCCTGATTTAGTTTTCTATCCTTCACTTTCTCTTCAGGGGTTTGATCAGTTTTTTGCTTTTTCGGCTTACTGGTTTCCCCTTGGGACTTTCTTCCTTTTCCCTTTCCCGGAGTTTCCATTTTAAATATAGGCAATATAGTGGTTTGTGTATGTGTACCTGTCGTTCGATGGCTGGAATTGGAAGCCTTTGCTTTTGCCCTGAGAATTCCTCTGTATTCTGCTCTCGGATGGTTTTTTGCAATTATAATGATCGTATGAATTTCGTAGCCGTTTGTATTAATTATCTGATCAATTCAATGTTCATCACTGTGAAGTGTCACATCGCCATAACTCTTCTTATCGGCGTGATTTTTGAAATGTCTGGGCGACCTCAACGTTTTTTATGGCGCGAACAGTCAATCGCCGTGACCCCTCAATTGTTTTCCCGACGCTATGTAATGTCATATTTTAAGTGGGCAAGACCATCGGTATGACTTCCTTCATCGCCAAGGGTTTTAGATCTCTCTGCGATATAGCGAGTCCCACCGATATGATTTGCTTATCGGGAAGATTGAGACTATCGGGATAATAAAATTATGTTCTCCCAATCTTTATTGTCTCGCCGATAATCATCTTCATGTATGAACTTTATCTTTATCGGAATGACATTCACTATCGAGACAGCTTTCTCAAGATATCCTGATCCAAATCATCTCCCCGATGATTCTTTTCATATCCTTCATCGGGCAAAGTTTAGTAAAGTGTCACCGACACCTTTTGATCGCCGTGACTTGTGAATCGGCAAGACCTGGTTCTTTTGTTCCCATATGTCAAGTTATCCCGATAGAGGTGTTTCGCTGTGAGTCTCGCTGATGGCTTTCTTATCGCCAAGACTCTTAATCATCGGAGGCTTACTTGTTTTCTATCCCGATAGTTTATTTCTCACCGATGATTATTTTCTTCGTTACCCCCACAGGATGTTCGGTGAAACTCTTGCCGAAGTGCTTTATCGGTATGATATATACCGTCGGGGTATCTTTTAAAAAATCATCTGATAGATATCTGTCATACCGATCGGTATGACCACTTACCTTTCTTGCCGATGTAAGGTCATCGGTATCACTTACTCCATCGGTGACTTCCATAATTCCTCTTCCGATCCCTATTTTCACGCCGATGGTTGTTTTCAAATGATTCCTTATGTATCGGTGTAAGCAACACAACCTCTTGCCGATGGATTGATTTTGATGAAATTTGGCACTGCTCCTACATAGACATCTTGTGAGATACAAAAATCTTTTATTGTGGCCTTTTTGGGATATTCTTCAGGGTTTATTCAAATATGATGGAGTAAGGAGATAGTAAAAATTTCAAATTTTTACTGTGCTAACAGGTTCCGTGCTAAGCCTGGGATGTACATAACCCCAGAGATCCCCTTCACTCGACCATCAGGGAATCGAATAGAGACTCTTCCACGACCAAAGTTCTTCAGATGAGAGTCGTCACCCAGATACACCTTTCCACCATCAAACTCCTCATATTTAGTGAACCAGTCTTGATGCGAGGTCATGTGGAATGATGCACCAGAGTCGATTAGCCACACATCATCAGATGCATGGGTTGCCAAGGCTGCAATGAAAGCATCACTGTCATCTTGTGATTTGTCAGAATCTAAATTAGGATCTTTCTTCTTCTTCTTCTTGTCCTCCTTGCATTCCTTTCGAAAATGCCCGGTCTTTCCACAGTTCCAACAAAGAGCCTTGGACTTTCCAATAGATTTGGATCTCCCACAGGATTTGGATCTACCCTTCTCAGCTTTCTTATCCTTCTTCTTCCCTTTCTCCTTGGTTCTTCCATGAACTGCAAGGGCCTCTTTGGCTACCTCAAAAGACTTTCTCTGCATCTCTTTAGACAATAGCAAAGAAACCACCTCTTCCATTTTGAATGTGGATGTGGTGCTTCCAATTGCCATGACAAGATGATCCCATGAGTCCGGTAGAGAACAAAGCAGGGTCATACACCGATCCTCCTCCATCTTTACACCAATAGATGTCAATTGTGCAACCAGCATGTTAAAGGCATTCATATGCTTAGCAATGGATCCTCCATCCTCCATTCAAAGAGAATACAACTTCTTTCTCAGAAAAAGTTTATTAACTAGGGATTTGGCTTGATACACATCCCCCAACTTCTTCCAAAGGAGTTTTGTAGTAGTCTCCTCATGGACATTTAACAACATAGAATCGGCAAGACTAAGTCTTATGTGACCCTTAGCCTTCTGATCCTTAAGATCCCAATTAGCTTGTGACATTGCAGCTGGTTTAGTTCCATTCACACTATCCCAAAGGTCTCGGTCAACTAACATATCTTCCATTTTGACCTTCCACAGCTCAAAATTACTGCCATTGAACTTCTCTACTTCAAACCTTCCTGATGTGCCTGTCATCTCCTTGCTGCAATAAGATACAGAATGCTCTACACAGATTCCCACTCAACCTAAGATTAGCTCAAAAAACCCCTAACCAACAACTAGGACCAAAGGTGATCAAGATCTGATACCAACTGAAAGGAAGCTAGGTGTGCAGAAACGCTTCCTACACTAATCTATTGAGGATAGGGCTATGCAAATTCAACTTTATCTTAACTATTACAGCAATGTTACACCATTAACATGAGATATTACAGAAAAACACAAGAACCAAAAAGTAGACAGAAGAAGAGAGACAAAGATTTATGGTGGGGAAAACTCTTATTGAGTGAAAAACCCCACACTCAGAAACTTACACAATGTATTAACAAATCTGAAAGTTGTTTAACATACACATGCAATGCAAGCTTCAATGGTCTTCAACACTCATGTCTAGAGTCAATCCAGCAGCATAATAGTACCTGTAAACCTGTGATACAAACTCCATCTCCAAGCACCTGTATATAAAGGAAATATAAGGCAATATTGGACCTTTCTTGGAATGTGCATCCAATATGGCATCTTGGACCAAAACCCACACCTAGGGACACTTGGTCAACATTATAGAATGTGTTTGACACTTGTCCATAGCTCCCATCCCAAAGAGGTCGCCTATTTCCAAAATGGGCTATCACATATGCTCTTACGACACTTACGACCGTCATAGAATCTGTCATAGCAGTTACAACTTACATCTATAAGAGACTATGTCATACACATGCTATAGATAGCATATTCTCTTACAACATGTCATATTCCACCTTGGGGCACCCAAATAAGCCTACTCAAAGATGCTACATGACACATGTCATCACCTGTCTTACAACTTTCTATACTCAACTCGTACATGTCATAGATTCGTCATAGGAATCCATCATAACCGTTTCGGTCAAACATTCCTTACACAAAATAGAAGATCCTGACACATGGCAGAATATTCCTACCACTAAGTGGGATGCCTATCTCCTCATGTGAGGACAAAAAATGCAAGTTGTCATAATCCAGGTAGGAGTGACACATCACTGTGCCACATCCCATAATATGACAATATGGATTTTTCAATTATTTACAACATAGGCAATTAAATAATAAATGCAAACATTACAAATGTAGAGAATTACCAAGGTTGAGACACCTTAATTCCCAACATTCTCCCACTTGTCGAACACCTTGTAAGAGCCAATAGAAAATAGGATTTAACTGCTATAGGCCGAGAGGCCGATAGACTTTGAACACCATCTGAACTTCTCTGTGCCCACTGGTTTCGTCAAAGCATCTGCGACATTCTTCAAAGTATCTACCTTCTCCAAATTTACCTTTCCATCCTCAACCATGTCCCTCACGAAGTGAAACTGAACATCAATGTGCTTGGTTCTAGCATGGAAAGTTAGATTCTTTGCAAGGCAAATTGCACTCTAACTGTCACAACTGATTGTGATCTGACCTGCATCAACACCAATATCGGAACACAATCTCTTAAGCCAAATGGCTGCCTTACAAGAATGAGTTGCTGCCATATACTTAGCTTCTATCATGGACAAAGAAACAACAGGTTGTCGCTTACCCATCCAACTAATAGCACCACCAAATAGTGTAAAAACATAAGCACTAGTGGATCTCCTGCTGTCAATGTCACTTGCCCAATCTGAATCCACAAACCCATGAATATCAACAGAAGGTGGAGGTCCTAAAACATTACCACGATAGCAAATAGAATACTCAGAAGTACCCCTCAAATATCTGAACACTCGCTTAACTGCATCCCAATGAACCTGTCTACGATTAGCCATAAATCAACTAAGGACTCCCACTGCTTGGGTAATGTCTGGTCTCGTGCAGACCATAGCATACATCAAACTGCCAACAATACTAGCATAAGGTACTCTGCTCATGTCCTCCACCTCACTAGGAGATTTTGGACAATCCTCAATAGACAACTTTGTCCCCAAGGAAATGGGAACACACAATGGTCTACAATCAGCCATGCTAAATCTATCCAACACGGTCTTCACATACTTACTTTGGCTTAACCAAAGTTTTCTGTTGGTTCTATCTCTTCTAATTTCCATTCCTAAAATGTACCTGGCTGCCCCTAAATCTTTCATTTCAAACTGAGCTGACAATTGAGATTTAAAATCAGAAATCATATTCTTACCCTTCCCAATGAGCAACATATCATCAACATATAGTGCAACAATGAGAATACGATCACCATCAAATTTATAATACACACAGTGATCTGATTTCGATCTCACAAATCCAATTGACAACACAAAGGCATCAAACTTCAAATACCATCTCCTAGGGTATTACTTCAAACCATACAAAGACTTCTTAAGTTTGTAAACCAAATTTTCTTTACCTTTTACCATGTAATGCTCTGGCTGTGACATATAGATTTCTTCCTCCAAGTCACCATGAAGGAAAGATGTCTTCACATCCATCTGTTCTACCTCCAAGTCATATGCTGCTGTGAGAGACAACAGGAATTGAATGGATATCAGCTTTGCAACGAGAGAGAAGATCTCACCATAATCTATACCCTCCACTTGTGAATACCCCTTCGCAACCAATCTGGCCTTATACTTCTCAACACTTCCATCTGCACCAATTTTCTTCTTGAACACCCATTTGCATCCAACGGGTTTCCATCCAAGAGGCAAAGGCACCAAGTCCCAAGTTTGATTATTTTCCAAAGAAGCCATTTCTTCCTCCATGGCCTCCTTCCAGGAACCTGCATTCTTCATATCCAAAGCCTCTGATACAGTTCTAGGTTCATCATTGTTAGTAAGCAAAGCATAAGCACAACTAGAATCAAGCAATGTAAAACCAAACCTTTGAAGTTGCTTTCTTATCCATGTAGACCTCCTCAAGAGTTGAGGTTGAGGTTCAGTTTCTTCATCTAAGCTTTCAGAGCTGCTAGAGCTCTCCTCATCATCAGGTTCAACATTGTCTTTCTGTTCAGTCTTCTCAGGGGTGAGAGGAAACTAAACAACATCCTCTTTCTTTTCTCTTTCCTTTGGCTGCAAAATAATGGAAGAAGGTGTAAGCTCTCTGAAGATGACACTTCTTCTATACAACACTTTTTCAGCCACAGGGTCCCAAATCTTGTATCCTTTCATACCAACACCATAGCCGATGAAGATACACTTAACAACTTTGTTCTCCAACTTTGACCGCTTCTCCCTAGGCACATGTGCATATGCCTCACAACCAAAAACATGAAGATCCCTTATTGAAGTCTTTCTACTAGACCACACCTCCATGGGTGTCTTTCCAACAAGATATGATGTAGGAGATCTGTTTACTAGATAGCAAGGAGTGGCAACAGCTTCAGCCCAAAACTTTTGTTCTAGACCAGCTCCACTAAGCATACTCCTAGCCTTCTCCATCAGTGTTGTGTTCATCCTCTCTACAACTCCATTTTGTTGTGGTGTGTATGAAGTTGTCTTATGTCTTTCAATCCCAAGTTCCTTGTAATACTTATCAAATTCTGTAGAACAGAACTCACCACCATTGTCAGTTCTCAAACATTTAATCTTTTTACCAGTCTGATTTTTAGCAAAGGCTTTAAACTCCTTAAACTTGCTATAGACTTCATATTTGCTTTTGAGAAAATAAATCCATGTCCTTCTACTGTAATCATCTATAAAGGATACAAAGAATACCAATTTTGATAACGAAGGAACAGTAACAGGACCAAACACATCAGAATGAATGAGATCCAAAACACCAGAAGACTTATGTGAACTCGAGTAAAACTAAACACGGTTTTGTTTTCCATAAATGCAATGTTCGCAAAAGTCAAACTCAAGATTACAAACATCTAACCCCTCAACGAGGTTCTTATTTTTCAGGGTATGCAGACCCTTCTCACCAATGTGGCCAAATCTCTTATGCCATAACATTGTCTTTTCTGTAGGAAGTTTAACTTCCAATGCATACAACCATCAAGATTAGAAACAACAGATTTCTTCACTGCTCATTCAGATGGTGGGGATGAAGTGACTACTGCCCTCTTCCTTGAGTTAGAAGAACTATTGCATTGTGCAATGCATGCTTCCAGTTGAAACAGAGTACCTCTCAGAGTACCCTTAGCAAGCACCATAGATCCTCTAGTCATCTTGCATCCTTCTTTCAAAAAGACAACCTACACACCTGCATCATTCAAACTACTTACAGAAAGCAGGTTCCATGCTAAGCCTAGGATGTGCATAACCCCAGAGATCCCCTTCACTCGACCATCAGGGAATCGGATAGAGACTCTTCCATGACCAATGATTTTTAGATGAGAGTCATCACCTAGATACACCTTTCCACCATCGAACTCCTCATACTTAGTGAACCAGTCTCGATGCGAGGTCATGTGGAATGATGCACCAGAGTCAATTAGCCACACATCATCAAATGCATGGGTTGCCAATGCTACGATGAAAGCATCACCGTCATCTTGTGATTTGTCAGAATCTAAATCAAGAGATTTCTTCTTCTTCTTCTCCTCCTTTTTGCATTCCCTTCAGAAATGTCTGGTCTTTCCACAGTTCCAACAAAGAGCCTTGGACTTTCCAGGAGATTTGGATCTCCCACAGGATTTGGATCTACCCTTCTCAGTTTTCTTGTCTTTCTTCTTCCCTTTCTCCTTGGGTCTTCCACGAACTGCAAGGGCCTCTTTGGCTGCCTTAGAAGACTTTCTCCGCATCTCTTCAGATAACAGCGAAGAAACCACCTCTTCCATTTTGAATGTGGATGTGGTGCTTCTGATTGCCATGACAAGATGATCCCATGAGTCTGGTAGAGAACAAAGTAGGGTCATACATCGATCCTCCTCCTCCATCTTTACACCAATAGATGTTAATTGTGCAACCAGCATGTTAAAGGCATTCATATGCTCAGCAACAAATCCTCCATCCTCCATTCGAAGAGAATACAACTTCTTTCTCAAAAAAATTTTATTAACTAGGGATTTGGTTTGATACACATCCCCCAACTTCTTCAAAGGAGTTTTATAGTAGTCTCCTCATGGACATTTAACAACACATAATCGGCAAGACTAATTCTTATGAGACCCCTCCCAATCCTTAAGATCCCAATCAGCTTGTGACATTGCAGTTGGTTTAGTTCCATTCACACTATCCCAAAGGTCTCGATCAACTAAAATGTCTTCCATTTTGAGCTTCCAAAGCTCAAAATTACTGCCATTGAACTTCTCTACTTCAAACCTTCCTGATGTGCCTGCCATCTCCTTGCTACAATTAGATATAGAATGCTCTACACAGACTCCCACTCAACCTAAGATTAGCTCAAAAAACCCCTACCGAACAACTAGGACCAAAGGTGATCAAGCTCTGATACCAACAGAAAGGAAGCTAGGTGTGCGGAAACACTTCCTACACTAATCTATTGAGGAGAGGGCTATGTAAATTCAACTTTATCCTAACTATTACAGCAATGTTAAACCATTAACATGAGATATTGCAGCAAAACACAAGAACCAGAAAGTAGACAGAAGAAGAGAGACAAAGATTTACAATGGGAAAAACCCTTATCGGGTGAAAAACCCCACACTCAGAAAGCTACACAATGTATTAACAAATCTGAAAGTTGTTTACAATACACTTGCAATGCAAGCTTCAATGGTCTTTGACACTCATTTCTAGAGTCAATCCGGCAGCATAACAGTACTTGTACACCTATGATACAAACTCCATCTCCAAGCACTTGCATGTAAAGGAAATACAAGGCAATATTGGACCTTTCTTGGAATGGGCGTCCAATATGGCATCTTAGACCAAAACCCACACCTAGGGACACTTGGTCAACATTGTAGAATGTGTCTGACACTTGTCCACAACTCCCATCCCAAAGAGGTCGCCTATTTCCAAAATGGGCTATGACAGATGCTCTTACGACACTTACGACCAACATAGAATCTATCATAGCGATTACAACTTACAGTTGTAAGAGAATCTATCATACACATGCTATAAATAGTATATTCTCTTACAACATGTCATATTCCACCTTGGGGTGCCCAAATATGCCTTATTCAAAGATGCTACATGACACATGTCATCACCTATCTTACAACTTTCTATTCTCGACTCTTACATGTCATAGATTCTTCATAGGAATCCGTCATAACCGTTTTGGTCAAACATTCCTTACACAACATAGAAGATGCCGACACATGGCAGAATATTCCTACCACTGAGTGGGATGCCTATCTCCTCATGTGAGGACAAAAAATGCAAGTTGTCATAATCCATGTAGGATTGACACATCACCGTGCCACATCCCACAATATGACAATATGAATTTTCCAATTATTTACAACATAGGCAATTAAATAATAAATACAAACATTACAAATGTAGAGAATTACCAAGGTTGAGACACCTTAATTCCCAACAAGCTTGACTATAGCAACTATAAAAGAATCTAATGTAGATAGCCAAGTTTATGGATAGGAAAACTTTTGACTCAATTATTAATTTTCTCTTTTATTTATTTATATGAAATGCAATGAGTGTTAAAAACAATTTAGAGAAAGAGGTGTGTGAACTTACAACATACATTACCATTTTTGCAATGTATTTTTTATTATTAAATCTTTAGCCAAAGTAATGCAAAATCACTGCTTGCATTTTTTGGTTCACAGTGTCTTTGATTTTCAATTCAGTTGGTAATGTCATATACTTAGCTAGAAAAATTCTAGAGTTGTATGACTAATTTTTTGTAATATAGACACAACACTAGTTCTCATATGGCATACTGGATCTTGTTGATTCACATAATCCACTACTCTTGTGAAGGGTAGGGCCACTTCCAGGAGGAAGGTGTGCAGGAGATCGTTGGTCTATGGTTAGAGGAAAAGCACTCGGGTGATGCTCTCCCTCTTACAGTTGAAGATTGCCAAAGAATTGGTTATTCAGAACATCATTGTCATTCAAAATATCATTCTTTTATTGGATTGTATAACAATCTTAATTATATTTTAAAAACATCAGAATGAGGATGCATACTTGTATAAGATATTATATATTTATGGATGTAAGATTATACATTATCATATTGAATTGAAATTGAAATACTATTCTTGTAACTATCTTTACTAAATGATATAAATACTTTGTAATGCTTTTTTTAAAATAATTTTTAATGTGCTTTTGGTTAAGTTTTTATTGTTTAAGTTAATGAACAGGTGTTCGTTACATGTGGTATCAAAGCACGGTTTGAACACTAGGGCCTATGATCCTGCTTCATAACAAGTTGTTATAGATAGATAGCATTGTGTTTATCAAATCTAATCTTATGATGCTATTTTGTGAATGCAGAAATGGGAAGGTCAAAAACCAAGAAAAAGGGTAGAAAGACCAAGAAAACTAAACAACCTAAAATTCTAATTAAGACATAAGTAAACTTGAGTTATGATGGAGAAGCTTGGATCTCATATTCTGAGACTCTTGCCACTACCTTAGAACAACTTAAACTAGAAAAGGAGACATGATCAAAGGCTCCAAATACTGAGATATTAACTTTTTAAGTTGAACCATGTAAACCCTTGGTGATTCGTCACATGCCTTTTGGATGTGGTTGTAATGTGCCTATTTTTAGTAAAGAGGTGATAGGGGAGTACCTGTGACTACATCCTACCTCTAAGTTTGTATTAGTTGACTCTGAAGGGGAGGAGGAACCCAAAGAAAGTCCTCTATCTTATAGTGATTTTTAAAACAAAAATCCTATTAGACTTATTAAATAAGGATGTATAAATTCATTATTATAATAAAGATCATTCTTGGTTGGTATTGAGTAACATGACCTTATGTTGGAAATATTGTAGAAATTGTGGAGTTTATTTTTGTTTAAAGTTATGAATGTGTTAAAAATTGGTAATAAAACATAACTAAACTCAAAACTAATGAACCTTAGTGACTCACCAAGTGGAAAATGGTTTGGATGAGAACAAACCCTGGAGGTAGTCAAGATGGTTCAGGTCTAGCTATGGAGAACCCAACAGATAAATTGGACCAAATTCTTGCTCTATTGAATGAAACTAAGGAGAGGTTGGGAGCCTTAGAACAGGAAGTTAAAGGGGCTTGGTGGCACCTGCCTAGGTTTAGGGTTTTGAGTCTAAAATTTATAGGTCTCTGTTCATATAAACCCTTAAACCCCTAATCTTTTAATCCCACGGTTCGCCTCTCGCTTTATCTTTTAATATTTTGTTGACCGCTTACTCTAGGTTCCTAGTTATTCAAGTTATGACTTAGAGCCTTTATCATCATGAAATGACCAGCCCCAGATCCTAGCATCTACCCTTTACAGCCCGTGACTATATTGCCCCTTTATAAAAAGGAAGTTCCTAAGTTTTCATAAGGGTCGGGAGTGCCATGTATCAGTTTATCGCAGCACCACAGAGATTTAAAGATGATGTCAGTTCCCTCCTACGTAGCTATGATGTGAAGACATATGTCAAGGTGGTTGGGCTTACAGCCATTCAATTGAGGACCCAGAGCTAAGGAATCATGTGTTTCCAAGTGTCATGACAAGAAGTGACCTGCAAAAAGGGTGAAATCCGATGATAGTGCAAGCGCACAAAAGGATCCCGTCAGAGGTAAAGGTTTGTCGTGCGGTCATGAAATGGTGACACGTGGCTGTCTTTTAAGAAAGGAAATAAAAGTATGTACATGGAAGCCTACATTGAGGCTTTAGCGCACCTGCGCAGAGCAATTGGGTGGCGAGCCATTTTCCATCGCGATGCTACGAAATGGCACCATGTGTCCAGATTGGACAAAAGACGAAGGAGTCAGTAGAGGGAGTACATCTGACATGGCTCAATTCTATTGGTTGACTGAATTTTCAATGAAGGATACTTGGATTTTCAAATCCAGCAGGAAAATGGTGATCATAGATTTCACAAAAAGAAGACTGAATCTATGGTAGGCATTTAAACCTCCTATGATAAACATTGAGGGTGCCCTATGACACAAATCAAAGTAAAAGCCAAGGTGACTTGCATTAATTCCTCAGAGCTCAAGATTATAAGCTTCTTAAAGGACAAAAATAGGGTTTCTTACATCATTTTCTCGAGCATGAACAGAGTTTCTCGCACAGTGAATTTCTAGGTGAACCAAAGAAGGAACATTAAGCTTTTGCAAGCAAAAAAACTAGTAAGTTGGCTCTGTTCTGATCATGTTCATTTAAATTCTTAGTTGCTTCCTATCTGGAAATCGAATACTGTTGAAGGAGAAAATCTTAATTTAAGTAGAATTCATCTGAGACAATGAGCCAAACCAGTCAACCCTCCACGTCAAAATGAAGCTTGGATGAGGACCTCATGGTCCAATTCCCAGGGTTTGTGAGACACCCTATAAATGTACATGGTCCTGGTGGGCCGAATGACAAAGTTTTGGACCTCTACTACAATTGCAGAGATGCTATATTGTCTGTGCCAGGTTGGGTTCTCTTTAAGCACTGGTATGATAGAATAGATTTCAAGGTCCCAGTTTGTAATGCTTGGACGTTAGACTTGGCCAAGCTGATATGTCTAAATGTATTTCCTAGCCCAGAATTGGTAAGGGCGATTGCACAGAGGTATGACCCTTAGACAAGGTCAGTCCTAGCAGGAAATGGTCCTATGATGATAAAACTCACAAAGGATTATATCTCAAGTGTATTTGGTTTGAACCCTATAGCCACTAAGAAAATTGACCTAAATGCACTGAAGGAAGGATATAAAAATGTAAGATGTGGATATAGAGCCTTCAACCTGCCCAAGCATAGACCAAAGGGGGTAGATGGAAAATTGGTAAAGATATCAGATAGGGAGGAGGAGCCCTTTGAATGCTCCTTATTTATGTGATATTTTGTAAGAACTTACCACAGTCTCTATCAAGTACTTGGGAGAGCTGCCCTGGACAAAATGCTAGTTTCTTTGATGATGATGGTGGTGAACATTCAGGACCCATCCACAAAAGAACCATATGATTATGCGTCATACCTAGCAGAAAAAATACACAAGTAGATGATTGGGATTAAAAGCAAACTGCATGTTGTGGATGCTAAGATAGAATTCACATGGTACTCGTTGATGTGCCATATGATTTTGTTTGTTGTATCAGGCATGTGGCATAAGGATTTACATGTCAAAGAAACTAATTTGGAAGGAAACATGTTGCCTGTTCAGATGTGGACCTGCATGTTGGACATGCATTGCATTGATTCTGATTATGTGATTTTTGAAGAAAACTTTGTTAGAAAGATAATTAGGTTTTTAGAGCTAGAAGGAGAAAGAATACATGCAGATGTGCTAGATTTTTGAAGACCTTTGGACAAGACCCCTAAATTGGGGATAGAGCATAACTGGGGAGACTGGTTTTTACACAGCCACACCACTTGTATCAGGATTTATGGGAGCCCTATTGCTCCATATATTTTGCCCAAATATGTGCCTAAAAGGATTACATTCTTGGAAATAATCAGACAATTGAATGAGTCTGATAAAGGACACTTGAGGAAGCATAAGAAAGGCTCATTCTTTCCCACTTCTATCAAATTCAATGATTTCACAATTGTTAACAAGGATGGCTTAGATCAAATTGATTCAATTTTGCAAGCCTTTAGGATGAATGTGGAGAAGCCTAGGGTATTTGACCCTGACGGTTTTATTGACAAAATAAGGGTAAGTGTAAAAAGACCACGCTACATTCATCGAGTCTTTTATGATGAGGATACAATTAGAAATTGTTTTACCATGGGTGATGTTCACTATTTGAGGAAAAGGTGGGAAGCAGTCATGGCAGGAGAGAGGGTAAGGAAAAATTTGAATGTTGCTTACCAAGGGGCCTTTGTAGAGATACTGGATCCAATAATGAGAATCCAAATGATCCTTGACACTATAGATGAGTTGATCAGCAATGCCCCAGCAGGTGAAGAGGGGCCCTCATATGAACCTAGTAGCTCAAGGGGAAGATATATCAGAAAAGGAGACTCACTTGATACCCCTGCTACTAAGAAGATAAAAATAATTGACTTGGAGCAGGAGGAAGAGATTGAAATGGTGGATTTACAAGAGGAAATAGAGGAGCAAGAACAAGATACCTCCCATTAGGTAAATTCACCTACTAGGATTAGGCCTTATGTTTCCCCTGACAAAAGATTAGCAAGGTCAGTGATGGGTCATCCTGTGGACACTGAAGATATCAGGGTATTGGCTTGTTCACAGTTTTTAGAAGATGATAGCTTTGTTAGCACTCCTGAGTTTAGGAGTTATGTATTAAAGGTCAAGAGTGAAGAATTCCAAAAAAGAATAGAGGAAGCTAAAAGTGGGTCCAATCCCTCACAATATGAGGCCATCACACAAAAGGTGTTAAGTGAAGTGAATAAGGATATAAGTGCAATGACCCCAGAAGAGGGAAGAGCTTTGGTAGCCAAAAGTAATGTGTTGTTGCTTCCACATTGGACATTGGCTGATGCAATTGCATTTGACACAATAATCATAGATGAAACAAATGTAACAGATGATCAGGTAGAGAGAGTGCTCTCTGGTGTAGCCTTTAATTCAAGGTTTGAGACTCTGGCTATATGGGCATTAGCTCCTAATGACAATAAGCCTAGGATTGGACTAGGGGAGCTAACAGGGGATGTTATCATTAAAAGAGTGTCAAACATTCTAGCTCCCCAAGCTAGTAGCTTAAATGTGCAAACAACACAATTTGCAGAGGCAATAAAAAGTAAGCTGTAGAAGGACAACGATGACCTATTGTTGAAATATGGATAGGCTGTTGCAAAATTGAACAGGTATAAAGAGCAGCTATTATTGGGACTTAGCACTTCAAATGCTCCAGCTTTAGTACACATTGCAGAAGCATTTCCTATTCATATGGAGCCATTGAAGTCAGAAATAAGGGAGCTGAAGGAGGAAGTGAATAATTTGAAGAATGAAAAGAAGACTATTGTCAAGGAGTTGATCACAATTTTGATCAATCATAGATTATCCAAGATCATAGCTAAACTGAAGATACATGGAAGGCCTATTCAAGTATTAGGGCAGCCCAAGATTAATATGAAAAGGATAAGGGAGGCTTGGATAATATAATCAAGGTGTGGCTGCCACAGATAGGGGATATGAAAAGTTTGCATAAATGCTCTAGATTTTCCCTTGATGTCCCACCAAAAATAAAGATGACCCTGGATATGTTGATTGTTTTGGAGGATGTGGCAGCATTCCAATCAAAATTTGGAAAAACTTTGAATGAGAAAAGGCAAGTAATTAAGGAGATGGATAAAAAATACTACCAAGTATTTTGGGGAATGATGGACAAGTGAAGAACATAGAGAGCTGGAAGAAGGATATTGAAAATTAGGTCGGTCAGTTGGTGTCCTCGAGCTTTGTAGATGGGGATTCAAATTTAATTATGTTAAATTCTACATTGGACATGCTTTTTGCTTTGGAATTGAGTCTAGATACATTCTGTAGAGAATCAAAAATTCTGTTGGATGCAAGATACACAGGACACAATGATAAGATAGCAACATTAATTCCATTCCAATGGCCCACACAATGGCAATATACAACTTGGATGGAGACCTATGTTCTTGATGAATGACAAATCTAGTCATTTATTGTATTTCCTACTTTCCCCATCTTTATTAATGCAATGTAATTTGTCTTTTTCTAAGATATGATTTGTAATTGTTCCCAAGACTTGTTGGCAGTGGCTTATGATGCAAGGCCCACTTAACTACCAAGATGTAATAATTTCTGAGTATCGCTTTCTGAAGTCTATAAAGAATAGTTGGTGTTTCATTGTATGGTTGTTGGTGATTTGGGAATTTTGCTAATGGAAATATAGAGTAATTTTGGAGGTTGGCTTGATCCTGAGTTGTGAGTTTATTTTCTTGTTATGTTGAATGTATGTTTTCATTAAGCATTTTATCAGTTTAGATTGAGTTTATATGAGAAATGTTATTTGCATGTGTTTCTATTAGTTGTCTCTTGTGTTAACTGCACTCTTCTTTTGAACAAAGATACTAAGGGTTTCTAAATTCATTGATACACATTTGATGTACTGCATGTCCAATTTTTTGCTTCTAATTAAGGATTAGATTAAAATGCTTTAAATTAGACATGGGGAGGTTGTGTGATAACGGGGATATTTATTAGAAGAATTAATAGAAATACCCATCCTTGGAAAGTTTTCTGTAAGATAGGGAACATTTAATATCCTCTGAATCTGTATGTTTGTGATGCTTAAGGGAACAACTTTACATTTGTGAGAGATTGACTTCTAACCCTAGGATTGGCACTGCTCAAGGTTGGGCTTGTTTTCACAAAATACCCATAATCAAACAATCACATATATATTTAAGAACAAAATATGAACCAACTTGTTAGTTTGTAGGAGTAGGATGTAGTTTCATGTTCTCTGAGCCATCTAGTAAGTAAAATTCTAAAGCTAGCCACTTTGAATTAGACTATACAGCTTTAGTTTGCATAAAAGGGAACATATCTGCTTATAAATCAATATCCAATTGAAGTAAAGGTTTATAAAGTGATATTGAACAAGGGAATCCCCCCTAGGTCTTGCAGAGCCTAAAGTGCAGAGGAGATAGAGAGTCACTCTCCTGTTCGTTGGCCACTGACCTGAGGGTCCTATTGATAAAAGATGTCTACTTTTTAGGGACACTCAAATAATTAGTTGGGAACACCAACAGGGCTGATAACCTAGAAGGTATTGAAGACCATGATCAAGATAACAATGATCATGAAGGTGAGAATGGATCTGAAGAAAATTCTTGAAACAATGAAGAACCTATAAGAGAAGTTAATGTCAGGAGTCAATTAACTCATGATTTAGCAAAGGATATGAAAAAGATAACCCCACCAAATTTTGATGGCACCATGTTGGGTGATGGAGATGAAGCATGGCTCACTGATATGGAGAAATATTTTGAAATAATAAATTATTCTGAAATAACCAAGGCAGTGTGGGGAGCATACTAGCTAGCTGGAGAGGCATCCATGTGGTGGATGTATAAGAAAATGGAAATGGGATTGAGTTCCCTGGGAGTTACTTGGGACCATTTTGTAAAAATCTTTAGACAACGATGGTTGCCCCAGTTATATTTTGATTAGAAGCTAACATATTTTTAGAATTTGCATCAGGGTGAAATGACAGTAATTGAATATTGGGAAAAGTTTACAAGGTTGTTGAAATATGTTCCACAATATCAGGAAGATAATTTTTTTTGCATAAGGAAATTCATCATGGGATTGAATTCTCAAATTGGTGGAGAAGTGAATGTGCATGGACCAACAATTATGGACCAAGTGTTTGAAAAGGCAATCAAATAGGAATAGAAATTAAAGTCTATTTTAACATATCGAGAGAAATCTCAAAAGAAGTTTGGATGGTTCAAATCCTCACTGTTATTTAAGAAAATAATTGGAATCAAGATGTTAATTCCAAGTCAACCAAGAAGGGATCCAAAGGTAATAAGAAAGAATTTTTAAATGGAAAGAATAATGGAGAAGATAAGAACAGTGGAAATAAGTTTGATCGAGCTCCTGAGAAGAAAGGACCTCCTGGAGGGTGTTTCAATTGTGGAGGTGAACATTATGCCAATTAATGTCCAAACAAGAAGCAAGGAAATAAATTCAAGAATTGTTCCTTACCTTCTCAATAAACTAGTTTTAACAAAGAATTCATGTAGCCTTGGATAATCGACAAGTAGAATACCAGATTACACCTATTGAGCTAACATGTACTTTCTTTGGTAACCTATTTCTATTTTAATTAATACTGGTGCTACTAAAAATTTCATAGCAGCTAAAATATTACATAGAATTCCTAGAAAGGTTTGGGTATATGGCTCAGCCTTGGTCTGTGGAATATGCAAACCAATCTAGAGCTCAGGTAGAGCAGTGTCTATTTAAAGTTGAGTTAAAACTATCTACTTTCTCAACTAAAATTAATTTATATGTATCTCCCTTGGGATCCTACAATGTTATTTTAGGGATGAACTAGTTATGGCATCATAGAGCGAAAGTAGATTGTTTTAGCAAAATAGTTGATTGCTTAGACGATATGGGAAATCCAATTTCTCTTCAAGGAGGTAAACAAGAAATTAAAATTAGGTAAATACCATCTATGAAACTTAAGAAAGCTAAGTGGAAAGGGTGTCAACTCTTCACAGTAAAGATGGAACAAGTTGAGGGATCAAAAAACCATCTATTCAGGATCACCCTTTTCTTTTTGATTTTGGGATGTATTTCCTAATGAATTGACGGACCTTCCACCTAAAAGAACCTTTGATTTTTCAATTGATATAATACCAGGTTCAGAACCAATATCTAAATCCCTATATAGGATGACAACAACAAAAATAATGGAATTAAAAGCCCAGTTACAGGATCTGTTAGAAAAAGGTTTAATAAGACCCAATGTGTCACCATGGGGAGCACCTGTAATTTTTCTCAAAAACAAGGATGGAACCTTGAAATTATGCATAGATTATCATATGCTGAATAAAGCAATGATAAAGAATAAATATCCTTTACCACGTATAGCTAATCTTTTTGATCAAATGCGTAGAGAAACAATGTTTTCCAAAATTGACCTAAGGGCAAGGTATCATCAATTAAGGATAAAGGTTAAAGATATTCATAAAGAAACATTTAGAACAAGATATGTGCATTATGAATTTATGGTTTTACCTTTTGGTTTAACCGATGCTCTAGTTGCATTTATGAATTTGATGAATAGTTTCTTTAGAGATTGTTTAGACAAATTTGTGTTAGTCTTTCTGGATGATATTTTGATATACTCCAAGAATGAAGAAGAACATGCACAACACTTGAGAGTTGTTTTGCAAAGACTGAGAAAATATAAATTGTATGGAAAGCTATTCAAGTGTACATTCTTTCAGAAAGAGCTGCAATATCTTGGACATGTATTAGTTTTACAAAAGGAATTGTAGTTGATCCTTCCAAGATTAAAGCAATTATGGAGTGGCATGTGCCTAAGAATGTGTCAGAGGTCCACAACTTTATGGGATTGGTTGGTTACTATAAGAATTTTGTATTAAAGTTTTCTAAGATTGAAAATCCTATCACATCACTCTAGAGAAAAGGAAAAATATTTGAATGGACAGAGAAATGTGAGGAAGCTTTCCATATCCTTAAGGAGAATTTGACTTTCACACCAATTTTTTGAGTACTGAATCTGAAAGGACACTTTGTAGTTGTGACTGATGCATCAAGTAAAGGACAAGGAGGGATTCTTTTGCAAGAAAGATAGGTAGTAGCTTATGAGTCTATGAAGTTGTGACCATATGAGTTAAACTATGATTCGCATGATTTTAGCTGCTATTGTACATGCTTTGCAAGCATGGAGAAATTATTTGGTGGGTAAAATTTTGAACTTAAATCCAATAGCCAAGGACTTAAGTATATTTTTACTCAACCAAATCTTAATTAAAGACAAAGATGATGGTTGGAGTTGATATCAAATTATGATTTTGATATAAGTTTTATTAAATGAAAAGAAAACTGAGTAGCAGCCGAAAAAGGCATATTGCGACTATGGTCACAATCCTTTCAACTTTTCAAGAATGGGTGAAAGAAAATTCTCCTGGGGATGAATTCTATGATTAGGTTAAGAATGACTTATAAGAAAACCATACAGATAACAGAAATGAAGGATATGAAATAGAATCAGATGGGTTGATGAGATATAAAAACAAAATATATATTCCAGAACAAGGTGGATTGAGAGAGCTTGTGCAAAAAGAAGTTCATTGTGCACCATATTCTCAACATCCTAGAGTAACATATCTTATGGTAGATTTGAAACCACTCTATTTTTGGAGAGGAATGAAGCGAGACGCTGTAAGATTTATAGAAAAATGATTGGAGTGTCAGTGAGTCAAAGCTAAACATCAACATCTAGTAGGATTGTTGTATCCTCATAAGATACCACAATGGAAATGACAAGTTATTAGCATGGATTTTGTCCAAGGCTTATAAATGTCAAAAAATAGACATGACACCATCCTGGTGGTAGTAGATAATCCTATGAAAGTAGCTCATTTTATTCTTGAAAATCTTTTTGATAGTGCACCGATCTTAGAAAGAAGATGTATCTAAGAGATCTTTAGATTGCATGGAGTTCTAGAGAAGATAATCTTAGATAGAGATACAAGGGTAACTTCAATATTTTGGAAAACTTTATTTGCAGCCCTGGGAACTAAACTAAATATAAGTTCATCTTATCATCCAAAAATAGATGGTTAGACAGAAAGAGTCAACCAAGTTTTAGAAGATTTGTTAAGGATGTACTATATGGATTAGCAATATAAACAGGAAGAGTATCTTCCATTAGTAGAGATTGCCTAAAATAAGTCCTATCATTTTGCTATTGAGATGTCTCCTTTCAAAGCATTTTATGGCAGCAAATGTAGAACTCCTATAAGTTGGGATAAACTAGAAGATAGAGTCAACATTGGACCAGAAATGCTTATAGAAATGGAAGAGTAAGTTAAGCAAATCAAGAAAATAATAGAAGAAGAAAGTGATAGACAAAAGAGTTATGTTGATGCCAAATGAGTTCCTAGACAATTTTATGTTGGTGATAAAGTCTTATTGAGAGTGAAACCTCATAAGAGTTCAATTAAGTTTGGAAAGTCTACTAAATTAGCACCTAGATATATTGACCCTTTTGAAATCCTAGAAGTAGTCAACCTAGTTGTCTATAGAATTTCTCTACCACCAGCTCTTTCTCGTATGCACAATGTGTTTCATGTATCTTATCTTAAGAAATATGTGTTCAGATTTAATCGTATTCTTGATTGGAATTCTCTTCAGGTTTAGGATCCAGGAGTGATCATGATTGATCCTCTCAAAATGCTTGAGATTTGCAAGTTCCGCTTGCGTAACAAAGAGGTTGCCTAATGCAAGGTTCAGTGGGACCAGTATTCTAAAGATAGTGCTACTTGGGAAAACTATGAGGAATTTCATTAAAAAATTTCTCATCTTTTTAATTAAACATTTGCATGAAAAACTACTTATTTTCTTTTGCTATGATTAAGTTTTAAGAACTCAAATCATCGGGGACGATGATCTCCAAAGGGGAGGATATGTCACACCCCAATTTTTTAACGACATTAGTCACTTTTATTTTTAAATAGTTATCAATATAATGCTTTTGTGTGCATTGGAAAACTATGATTATTAATATGTTTAGAAATTGAAAATAGATGGATGAATCTATTTTAATTAACTATGTAGAAAATACAATATTTCTAATAAGGATAAAGGTTTATCTCATTAAAATAATGATGATTATATTAATGTGGTTATGGACTAACTAGTTTGTTTTTAAATGAGGTGGATGTAGGAGAAATAATTCCTACCCTTATTGAAAGAGGGAGAGTATCACTAGAGAGAGAGCGAAGTGGATTCTGTGGAATGAATGGGACAGTATGCCTTAGGACACACACATACACATTAGAATAATAATGAGTTTCTTGATGGTTGCATACTATTCTTGTGTTTGGAAACAATGATACGCCATGTTAGATCTTGTGTGACTAACTTAACTAGGTGTTTGTTATTTATAATTAGCGAATGGATAGTAACTTCTGCTCACCTGATTAACTTTGTCTTACTATTTGTTCATGTGGTTGTATCCTAAATTATTTAAGATATAGATAACATTCTGTGTTAAGAATGATTCTAACATTATATGTTTTCTTATTTGAATTATGATTTCATCTTTTATTATTTGGAAGCCATATTTATATATAAATTTAAATCTATTAAAATGGAAGTCTATGCATATGAATATTTATATGTATGCTTATACATGTTTACACACACACACACACACACACACACATTTTAAACATGTATAAGCACACATATAAATATTCATATGCATAGACTTGCATTTTAATAGATTTAAATTTAAATCCTTGAGCTCAAAGTGAACTCCACGAAGTAGAGCCACTGAGCAGTATGAGGCATTAAATTTGCATTTATGGAGTTGAGAACCACATTGATAGAGAAGTCTCATATAAATGGAGAGAAATTAAGAACCCATCATGCTAGTTGCGAGGAGTGGGCGTAGCGTAGAGAAAATTGGGGAGGAAAATATGGATCATGAGGATGATGAAAGGAGAACAGGGAAGGAACTGAGGGATGATATTTTCATTTTGCAACTTACTTTTTGGGTGAGAGAGAAAGGAGCAAATCGACATTTTTCATGAAGCACTACTTGGTTATTCAATATGATATCAACCAAACCTTGTTTTGATATATCAATGGTTCAAATTTGAAATGTACATTGTTTTATTTTGAGATTTAAGAATCTCTGATACTTTTACTTACTAGTAAAGGAGTTTCTATTGATAAAATATAGGAATTAGAGGGTTTTAAATCATTTATAAGAGTTGGGATATTCCAAAACCCTACATATTTAAAGTTATAAACCCTATCAAATACATTAAATACTCTGTGGAGTATGTATAGTTAAATTTGATGGTTTTTTGTATTCGTATTCCTATACATGACAAAACATGTAAGAATGTGTGATCATAATTAGAGTACTATGTATGACTGTAGTAAGTTAAACCGGAAGCCCTTCTATAAGAGTTATAGAATTAATATGAGTTCAGGTAGAGTCTATTCACTGTATTATATCTATTAAACATAGATATTCGATGTCTCTAAAGGAATTATATGCTAGTATGATGGATACATTAGACATTAATCATATGTTCTTGTCTATAGATTGTCATATGGTTGTATACGGTTCTATACAATGTTTTTTGTTTATTAAAAGGTTATGACTATTCCATTTATAAGTCGTAATTTATATTATACCTAGACTCTATTCATAGTTATATTGTTTAGGGAATAAGCATGTTTTTTGAGATGACGTTCTATGACTTAACAGATGCAGTAATCATTCTTAGAATGATAGCTATTAAGTAAAACTCTTGGGGCTTAGAGTAATGAAGTATATTTATTGTGTTATATTACTACTTGAGTTTGAAAAGAATCAATGTAATATAAGAGCTTATGGGCTTGAAGGTTATATGTTTATAAATTTATGTCATTTATGAGCACAAAATGCTCAAAAGCCTTCTGTGAATAGAGTCCATAATACTCTTATGTAACTCTTTTGAATATTGAGTTTCACATATGATTGTTCAAGAAAAACTGCGAGTCTAGAGACTTCAAGGGGTAGGATTAAACAAATGTTTGAAAAAATGTACAGTTAAATATTTATAGAGACTAGAAAACTGTTTGAAACATATCATGAAGGTCAAAAATTCTTTTGAAGAAACATAGTCTCTGACAGAACTGTGCTTTTGGAAACTATTTGTGAGGATCGTATATTGTTAGGAATGTACAAAATCTTATTATAGCATACATTATATTTTTAAATGAATACATGTAATTTACATATATTCATATAAAAATATATGTATGGGTTTCTTGGACTGAAGGAATAGAACTTCACTATAGTTAAGTATAAATCATTGTTATTTTCAATTATTTAAAGGATAATAGTAAGTATCATATAATATGTATACGATTTTGGATAACCTATTCTTTTCAAGTTTGAAAGGGTGTGGAGTTGAAAAAAATTAGAAAATTGGAAAGGATTTTAATAGACTTATGGAAACAAACTGTCAAAATGTGATAAGACTGTTAAAATAACAGTATTCAATGAATGCAGAATTACATAGTAGTTCACTTTTGTGATTGAATTGATTAATTTGCTACCCTAAGCTTGACTATAGCAATTGTAAAAGCATCTAATGAAGATGGCCAAGTTTATGGATAAGAAAACTTATGACTCAATTATTAATTTTATCTTTTATTTATTTATATGAAATGAAACGAGTGTTGAAAACCAATTAGAGAAATAAGTGTGAACTTATGACATACTTTATCATTTTTGGAATGTATTTTTTATTTTGATTATTAAATCTCTGGCCAGAGTAATGCAAAATTACTACTTGCATTTTTTAGTTCACAGTGTCTTTGTGTTGTTACACCGAATACACAATCCGTGTATATATCGTTATTGTATATTGAGAACATTTCAAGTGTATACTGTAAATGAATGTGAGTATCATTTTGTGTGTATCCTGCAAGTGTATGTTGAAGTTGTATGTTGCGAATGTACATTGAAAAGATACTTTGAGCTAGATACTTAGTATGACTGGTTGTATCAGTGACTTCGGGGAAAGTTACATTGTTTTACTAGTTGTAGCAAGTCAAGTCTTGCATATACAAGATTAGCTCTTCGGTGTATCGGCAAAGGAAGTATTTGGGTGGTTGAAAGTCTTGCCGATAGGTGAAAAAGAGAATCTCCATTGGTAAGAGATGTGAGATCGGGAGGCAAGATTAAAATTACGGCGACAGAAGTTTGTCACAGCGAAGGAGTCGTGGACACTTCGGCATGAAGTATGTCCGCAGGTGGCAGCTTTTGCACTTTGGTAAATCTGTGCAGGAAGTTTTTCTTAACCCGAATTTTTTGCAGGAAGTTTTTAATGCTATGGTTTTTTTTGCAAAAACTTTGATATGGTAAGAAATTTGAGCCTTATGTTTGTTCAAAATGCTCTTTTTCCTGTAGATGCTTTTATTAATGTTTTAGAGGATTTTGTTTTGCATTCGGGTACTGCTCGTGTGGGAGGTTTGTTTGAGTGCAGGGATCTTTCCAATTAATAGGTGATAGTTGGGGAGGCATTTGGCAGAAGAAGAGGCTCTTGATCTGCAGGGTCTTGTTGATGAAAATGGCAGGAGGATAATTAAAATCTTTGTGTTTTGTAGACAGTTTTGTTATCTGTTGACTCTATTAGTTGGTTAGTTTGTAATAGTGTTGTTTGCACAAAGTTTTATTCTTGTAAGGCTTTAAGCCATAGACTTTTTTTGGGTTGACTCATCCTTCTAAGTCAATTTTGTATTGTATCTGTTTTAAAGGGCTACAACCAAAGGTTTTCTTTGTCGATTCTTTCCTGCCGGTATGCCTTATTGAATCTGGGATTTTGTAAATTTCATGTTATAATTAATATAATTTTAGTGGCTTTGCCACTTTTTCTTTTAAAAAAAAAAACTATCTTTACTAAATAAAATGATTACTTTGTAATGTTTTATTTAAAAAAAATTTATGTGCTTTTGATTAAGTTTTTATTGTTTAAGTTAATGAACAAGCCTTGATTACACACCACCATAGATCTCTAGCACACCAACCCCAAGATGGAAGAGAAACCATTTTATCCTTGTCCATACCCACATGTTGCCAATCCTTGTTAGAAAAAATAACTTGTTGATAATTACTCTACTAGGGGATCCCAAATCAAATCTTGCCTTCATGAGCTTGAAAATGGAGATCAAGTTCAAAGGAATTCTTCTAGGCTTTAAGATCTTGTCAAACTTACTAAACTATCGAGAGTATCAAAGAAGGACAATGATGCAGGAGCATCCAGTGCTGTAAGGGCAATCTTGCATCACTTAAAAAGAAGTTGATTCAAAATCATTACAATTGTTTTCATTTCTTTCCATAATTAGTATTTCTAGTTCCATAATCTCTTGAATAATGATGTAGGACTTTCAGTTTTTCTAAAACTGCTAAAAATAGCAAACTGCCAGTTTTGGAAAGTTTACCTGCCATTTAAGGAAAGTTTGCATTTGGGCACAAATTAAAGCAAAAACTTGTAGAAAGTTTCATAACAGAAATATAAGACCTTTGGCGAAGGAATCAGACAAAGATCATTTGTGAGCTGAAAGATATTAAAGTTTTTGTTTTCTGAAAAGCCCCTGAAATTTTTTGAAATGAGATATAAGGCACTAAAACATCCCATGATGTCCCAAAAAGTTGATGGAAATCCATTTATGAATTTTTAGCATGATAATTCACATCATGATCTTTCTGGTGCTTAAAACAGTTCATCAATCAAACACCCGGATCAAAAGTTATGCTTCTTGGAAGTTGACCTACTTTTGGAGGGATTTGCAAATTTTAAAATTTAGCTAGAGGCCGCCAAAAAGTGCTATTTATGACTATTTTGAGAACCCTGGGCAGTAGTAGAGTTAAGGGGGAAAAGTGTAGAGTCAAGAATAGGTGAGAAAATAGAAACCCTAGTTGATTTGGAGTTTACAGAAGGCAGATGATTCCAGAGTCTGGAGATAGGAAGTTGTAATGTGATGCAGCCTGTAGAGGATTCATCCTCTGATTGTATTTGAGCTTCTGTAAGGTAATGTTTTTCCCATATCAATAAAAGATCATTTTATTTTCTATGTACAATTTTTATTGTTGTGTGTTTTGTGATTTACCCCCTTCATCAAGTGGTATCAGAGCAAGGGTTCTTGAGTGTGTAGGTAGATCGCCGACCGTGAGGTAGTTTGCACCAGGACCTGAGGTCGTGGGTTTGCTATGGAGATCAAGATGCCTCTATGAAGAAATCATATTGGGAGGAATGCTTTGACCAAAGAGGGTTTTAGAGACCTACAAAGGCAAATCAATGCATTGCAAGAGGAGCTGCAAAGAGGGTTTGATCCGAGAACAAGAGAAGAAAGTGATGATGAAGCTGAAGAAGAACTATTTGAGGAAGAACAAGAAGCTGCGGGAGATCCTACAGAAGTTAGGTTGTTGAGGGCTATTTCAAAGATCAGAAAGAGGCCCAGCATCAAAGTTTCTACATATTCTGGAGATTTGAATCTAGAACAGCTTATTGATTGGATCAATGACATGGAGGAGTATTTCGAGTATGAAGATGTGGAGGACCCAGATCGGGTCAAGTTTACAAAAACAAAGTTGAAGGGTCATGCCAATATTTGGTGGAAGGAAGTCCAATTAGAGAGAACAGAAGAGGAAAAGGAAAGATCACTAGATGGGATTGGATGGTGGAGAAACAGAAGAAGCAGTTCATTCCTGTGGACTATGAGATGGAGTTGCTGAAGAAGCTGTAAGGACTAAAGCAAGGTAACAAGTCTGTTAAGGAGTATATAGAAGAGTTTTATAAGATTACTATTAGGATAGGCCATGTAGAGCCCAACAAGGAGAAGGTAGCCCATGACATTAATAGGTTAAGGCCAAGTATTCAAGAGGAGTTGAGCTTGGTCAAAATGACCACCATAGAAGATGCATACTAGTTTTCCCTGAAGGTGGAAGAGAAGCTGAATAAAAGATTTGACAACAAGCAAAGGGGAAGGGGTCAAGGCGGAAGGACTGGTGGAAGACCCTATGGAGCCTGTAATGAAGATCAAAAGAAAAATGAAGAGGCTAGCACCAGTTGAAATCAGAGAGGGGATAATGCCTACCGCCCTTGTGACCAGAACAATGGTGACCAAAGAGGAAGAGAAAGAGGCTGACTTGGGCAAGGACCTGGAAGAGGAAGTTTTAGAGGAACCTGTTTCGAATATGGAGAAGGGCATCGAGCATACGAGTGTCCGCAACATCAAGGAAGGACAAATAGAAGACCTAAAGGTAATGTACGAGTTGCACATGTAGATGAAGATGCACATTTTGAGGATTCTGAAGATGCTGAAAGGGGAGAAACCCTAGTTGTCAGAATAACCCTGCTGAATGAGGAGAAAGAACCAAATCAGAGGAAGAGTTTATTCCACGCAAGGTGCAAATGTGAAGGTAATTGTTGTGATATTATTATTGATAGTGGAAGTACTGACAATCTTGTTTTAGAGGAGATGGTTGACAAGAAGAAAGCATCCACATCCATATCAGATTGCATGGTTGCAGAAGGACGATAGAGCTTTGGTCAATGAGCAGTGTTTAGTGAAGTTCAAGATTGGGGACTACCATGATGAGGTGCTGTGTGATATCATACCAATGGATGAATGTCATATGTTGTTGGGGAGGTTGTGGCAGTATGATAGGAGTGCTGTCCATGATGGCTGTGCAAACACATATTCCCTAACAAAGGATGGAGTTCGTCATAAGTTGAAGCCCTTGAAGGATGTGGAAGAGAAGGTATGTAGTACTGCCAGAATTTGCTTGGTAGATGGTAGGAAATTTTTGGAAGGTATGAAGCATGAGCATCATTGCTTTGCATTGATTCCTAAGATTAGTCAAGAGAAATGTGAAGATGTACCAGCAAAAATTTTAGATATGTTGGAAGAATTTCAGGACATTATCTCTGATAATGTACCAGAAGGTTTACCACCGGTGAGGAAGATAAGTCATCAAATGGATTTGATACCAGGAGCTAGTTTGTCGAATAAGGCAGTCCACAGAATGACTCCTATAGAGAGTGAAGAGCTGAACAGACAAGTTCAAGAGCTATTAAGGAAGGGACTGATAAGGGAGATCCTAAGTCCATGTGTGGTACTTGTAGTACTAGAACCAAAGAAAGATGGAGAATGGAGAATGTGTACAGATTCTCGGGCCATCAATAAGATCACGATCAAGTATAAATTTCCATTACCTAGAATGGATGATATAATGGATTATTTGAGTGGAGCCAAATACTTCATGAAGATTGACCTGAAGAGTGGGTATCACCAGATCCGAATCAGAGAAGGAGATGAATGGAAGATAGTCTTCAAGACAAAGGAGGGTTTGTATGAGTGGTTAGTCATGCCATTTGGGCTAACCAACGCACCGAGCACATTCATACGGCTCATGAATGAGGTATTGAAAGAATTTTTGGGAAGTTTTGTTATTGTTTATTTGGATGATATTTTAATTTTCAGTAAGACTTGGGATGAGCTTCTGATGCATATCAGAAGAGTTTTAGATAAGCTGAGGGAGGAGAAGTTGTTGATTAATCTGAAGAAATGTAGTTTTGCAAAGAAGGAGTTAGCATACATGGGATTTGTTGTCTCAAAGGAAGGTCTTATGATGGACCCAAAGAAGGTGAGAGCTATCCTTGAATGGCCTACGTCAATGAGTGCCACAGAGGTAAGATCTTTTCATGGTTTGGCAAGTTTTTACAAAAAGTTTATCAAGAATTTTAGTAGCATTTGTGCACCCCTAACTGAGACAATAAGAGGGGATAGAAAAGCATTTAAATGGACTAAAGGAGCAAACAAAAGCTTTGATAAATTAAAGCAAAAAGTCATAGAGCAACCTGTTTTGGCACTTCCAGATTTCAATAAGGTATTTCAGGTAGATTGTGATGCAAGTGGTAGTTCTATAGGAGTTGTTTTGAGTCAAGAAGGTAAGCCCATTGCCTATTTTAGTGAGAAGCTTAATGATGCCAAGAAAAAGTACTATGTTTATGATCAGGAGTTTTATGCAATAGTTCAGGCTTTGAAGAAATGGAGATATTATTTGTTGCCAAAGGAGTTTGTTTTATATACTGATCATCAGGCTTTGCAGTATCTTAATAATCAAGAAAAGTTGAACCAGAGGCACTTAAAATGGTTTGAGTTGTTGCAGAGCTATACTTTGGTTTTGAAGCATAGGAGTGGGAAGTCCAACAGAGTTGTAGATGCCTTGAGCAGAAGGCAAAATTTGTTGACAGAAATGAAGATAGAGGTTGTTGGGTTTGATGAGCTCAAAAGGTTGTATCCTAAAGATCCAGATTTTGCAGAGGCTTGGAAAGCTTGTTTGAAACCTATTACTTTGGACAAGACAAAATGGTTGGATTTCATAATCCAAGATGGCATGTTGTTTAAAGGAAGCCAGTTGTGCATTTCGAGGAGTTCCATGAGAGAGAACCTGATTAAGGAGAAGCATAGTGGAAGATTGGCTGGGCACTTTGGTTGAGATAAGACCATTGCTATTGTTGGTGAAAATTATTAATGGCTATAGTTGCATAGGATGTGAGGAAATTTGTGTAGAGTTGCAGAGTATGTCAAATGGCGAAAGGAGCAAGTTAGAATATAGGTCTATATTAGCCACTACCTGTACCAGATAAGCCATGGGATGATATTAGTATGGATTTTGTTCTTGGATTACCAAGGACACAGAGAGGACATGATTCCATTTTTGTGGTGGTGTATAAATTCTTGAAGACGGCACATTTCATTCTTTACAAGAAGACAAATGATGCTGATCATATTGCTGAATTATTTTTCAGAGAGGTGGTGAGATTACACGATCTACCAAAGAGCATAGTTTCAGATCGAGATACCAATTTGTTGGTTATTTCTGGAGGACATTATGGAAGAAGTTGAAGACAAATTTGAAGTTCAATTCTGTACACCATCCACAGACTGATGGACAGACTGAAGTGGTGAATAGGAGTTTGGGTAACCTGATATGATGCTTAGTAGGGGATAAGCCCAAGGGATGGGATTTGATTTTACCACAGGCAGAATTTGCTTACAACAATTCTGTCAATAGGAGTACTGGTGAATCACCATTCTAGATTGTATATGGCAATAGCCCAAGAAATGCTTCTGATTTAAGGAAGTTGGACAAAGGAGAAAAAACTAGTGTTGAAGCCGAAGACTTTGTAGAACACACGAATTTGCATGAAGAGGTGAGAAAGAACATTAATAAGATGAATATTCAGTACAAGGATAAGGCAGATCAAAAGAGGAGATATAAGGAGTTCCAAGAAGGAGATGAAGTCATGGTTCACTTGAGAAAAGAAAGGTTCCCAATTGGAACATACAATAAGATGAAAATGAAGAAATTTGGACCATGCAGAATCTTGAAGAAGCATGATTCAGGAAATGCTGATGAGGTAGAGCTGTCGAGTGGGATCAATATTTTCCCTGTTTTCAACATTGCTTATTTATCATAATATCATGAAGGTGGAACAGAGGATGGACCAATAGAAGAACAGTGGAGTATTCTGGCATCTACTTCAACAGAGGAGATAGAAGAGATCTTAGATACCCATGTGGGAAGAAGTACTCGGAGTAGGCAATATGAAGAATATCTAGTGAAATGGAAAAGAAGGCATATTGAAGATTCTTCTTGGTTGTCTAAGGCAGAGGTTGACCATTTGGGTTTTCCTCAAACAAACACCTAAGATGTGACAGGGTCACTTCTCAAATTACCCTGGGTGTCTGATGTAGGAGCATCCAGTGGTGTAAGGGCAATCTTGCATCATCCAAAAAGAAGCCGATTCAAAATCATTATAGTTGTTTTCATTTCTTTCCATAATTAGTATTTTTGGTTCCATAATCTCTTGAATAATGATGTAGGACTTTCAGTTTTTCCAAAACTGCTAAAATAGCAAACTGCTAGTTTTGGAAAGTTTACCTGCCATTTTAGGAAAGTTTGCATTTAGGCACGGATTGAAGCGAAAACTTACAGAAAGATTCATAATGGAAATATAAGACCTTTGGCAAAGGAATCAGGCAAAGATCATTTGTGAACTGAAAGATATTAAAGTTTTTATTTTCTGAAAAGCCCTTGAAAATTTTTGAAATGAGATATGAGGCACTAAAACATCCCATAACATCCCAAAAAGTTGATAGAAATCTATTTATGGATTTTTGGCATGATAATTCACATCGCGAGCTTTTCGACACTTAAAATGGTTCATCAATTGGACACCCAGATCCAAAGTTATGCTTCCTGAAAGTTGACCTACTTTTGGAGGGAGTTGCAAATTTTGAAATTTCGCTGGAGGCCACCAAAAAGTGCTATTTATGACTATTTTGGGAACCTTGGGTAGTAGTAGAATTAAGGGGGGAAAGTATAGAGTCAAGAATAGGTGGGAAAATAGAAACCCTAGTTGATTTGGGGTTTACAGAAGGCAGATGATTCCAGAGTCTAGAGATAGGAAGCTGTAATGTGATGCTACCTGTAGAGGATTCATCCTCTTATTGTATTTGAGCTTTTGTAATGTAATGTTTGCCCATATCAATAAAAGATCATTCTATTTTCTATGTGTAATTTCTATTGTTGTGTGTTTTGTTATTTACCCCCTTCATCAGACAATAGCTCTTAACTAAGCTTCCCACTAATACTTAGGATTTTTTCTACCAAGTGTTCTAGTACCCTTCAATAATGCAGCAATGTGGTTCCTATTAGGTTTCCTCCTCTCATAGAGCTCTATGTGAGCAAATTCTTACCTTAGCAGACCTTTTTGAGGCAATGTTCTCTATGGAAATTGACAAAGCTCTAGGATGCAATGGCTATCCTTATGAATTATGAAAAGCCCTATGGGATATTGTTTGTAATGATTTGAACAAAGTCTATCTGGAATCTTATAATTCCAATTCCATAGTTAATATTAGCAATAAAGGTAATATAAAATTCATACCTAAGGTTGAAGATCAAAGGATTTTTGCAATTGGTGGTTGATTTTCTTTCTTAATGTCTCCTATGAGATTATTGATAAGGCCCTTGCTCTCATTTTTCATCTTCTCTTTGTGATTATTTGACCATAGCAGATTGGTTTCATCAAATCCAAATATATTCTTGACAACATCATTTTTGTTTAAGAAGGAATGAAATGGGCTAGATAGCCATCTTTATCAAAATTGACTTTGTAAAAGCTTATGACTATATGGAGTGGCCTTTTATCATTTCTATACTATAGGATTTAGGTTTTGGTCTTAATTTTTTGTGCTCTATTAAAAAAAAATATTATTCTTCTACCTGCATTATTGTTAATGGCCATCAATCATACTCTATTTGGATTTTCCACTACATACAATAAGGATGCCTTCTTTCTTTTGCACTTTACAATCTTGCAATTGATGGATTTGGCTAACACTTGGCTCATTTTTCACAAAACCTAGTCAAAGATATCACTCTTTCCAATACTTCTCAATAGAGTGTCAATGGTCATTTTCTAAGGATTGTTTTCTTACTCTTTTAGAAGATAAAGTTAATGCCAAATAGGATCTTCAATGATTAGATAATTTTTATTTAGCCTCTAGTTCAAGAATTCAATAGTATAGAACTCAATGCCATAAGAAATCTTTTTTTCCTAAGCCTAATTGGCTCAATTCATTTGGATAGAAATGGACTAAACATGGATTTTTTTATTTACAGGCATCCCCTTTCCCTTTTAGGTGTCTCCCTCCTCTTTATGGCAAGTTATTATCCAAGTGGGAGAAATTGGCCTACTAGATTACTAAGCCACTCTCTCTATAAGGAAAATTCCAAGTCTATTTTAAAGTCCTTGTTGTAACTCATGTTCATCATTCTTTCAGTTGGGTGCCTTTTGAATATTCTTATCAAAATCTTGAAAAACTTCTAAGTGATTTCTTATGGGCTTCTTCAGAATAGGGAAAATGTTTTCACAAGGTTTCTTGGGAGTTATGTTGTCTCCCTAATGATTTTGATGGGCCTAGGCTTATTGACATTCATCACCAATGTACAACCTTGTGCTAAATAGATTATTAGATTTTTTGAGGGAAATTAAGCCTAAAAATCTTGCTTAGAACCTACATATATGTTGGTGTGCCTAATGTCATAAATATTTGAGAAACCTCAACTTTCATTCCCTTATTATTATGAACCATTTCAAATTCATGACACTTTGTTATAAAAAGCATATGGAAATTTTACGAAGCAATCAAGGCCTAGCTTCTATGGAATGGATATTATTTCTGCAATGGGTTATCAAACAATTAATAGTTCATTTATTGGTCTCCTATGATCACTTGCTATGATAGACCTCTTGTTAAGGTCCCTTAGGTTTATTATTTGAAATTTTATAACAAAAGAATTAAGACTCATCCAAATTTTGTCAAGAACTAAAAGAAATATTATTTCTTGGCCTAAGGCCATATTGAAGTATAGATGCACTAATTAGGATTTTAACTTCTTCCAAACTATTGTTGATGCTATTCCTATAGAGATGTTATTTAAAGTTAGGGTGAGGAGTTTTAAACCCAAGTGGAAAGATTGGAAATGGTATCTTGATATGCCATTTCCCAACTACAAATCTTGTAAAGGATATGCTTAGATTTCTCCACATTTGCCTATGGTTCAAAATCTTAATGATAAATGGGCTTTACAGTACTCGGCTGGCTCTTGGTAGGACATATTCCAAACTATTTAGTTATCCATTATTGAGCTGAAGGTTGCTCACTTTACTTAGTGCATTCTCTACTAGGGTCTCCCTATTTTCTCTAGATTGATTCATTTGGGGGTTGTCAATCCCCATTGTCTGTTAGGGTTAGCCGGCAAAAGATATCAATTAAATGCAAAATAAAGATTAAACAAATAAATGATAATACACATAAATAATAACAGCGAGAGACAAGTTTTAACGTGGTTCACCCAAACTCAGGCTACATCCACCAACATAGAGAGTCCAATATTATTATCCAGTAAATCAAACTAATTACAACTAGCAATCCCTACAACTCAATACCACTGCAAATGCTATAATACAATATCAATGGAAACCCTAACCCTTAGCTATTTTTTATCACGACTTTTGTCAGTTACAAAATAGGGTTTTTTTATGTTAGCCAATGAAAAATAACTCCCAACGCCATAATAAAATAATAAAAAATTGTGTGAGGGGCACTGCCCCTTGACCTTATCTTGGGGGTGCTACCCCCACAAGGGGCGCTGCCCCTTGACCCTGCAGGAATTTGGGGGGAAACCGCACCAATAAAAGTGGGGTAAATTTAACCTCTGAGTCTAATTAGGCTCCATATAATAACAATCTCCCACTTGGAGACTAATCAGACTCCACACCATATCATCTCCCACTTGGAGACTGATCATAACACTGTTGACCCTGTAGCTCCCACTGGAAATAAGCACCCTAGACTCTGTTGTTCTATTTTTGTTATTTTCAGTCTTGAAGACCAACTGAAGATGAAGAGGAGCTCAGCTTCTCCCTTGTCACTGCCTTTGTAAACATATCCGCTAGATTTTCATCGGTATGTATCTTTTCCATCCTTAATTGTCCATCATCCAACACTGACTGAATGAAGTGATACCTCAACTGTATGTGTTTGGTCTTTGAATGCAAAGCAGAATTCTTTGCAAGATGTATGGCACTCTGGTTGTCCATAAACAAATGACTGTTAACCTGTTATTTTCCCAATTCTTCCATGACAGATTGCAGCCATATCATCTCCTTTCTTGCCTCTGTTGCAGCTACATATTATGCCTCTGTGGTGAATAAAGCAACCACCTTTTGCAACCTGGAAATCCAACTCACCGCTGTCCCACCTACAGTAAAGACATAACCTGTAGTACTCCACCTGGTATCAATATCCCCTACCAAATTTGAGTCTACATAACTTGCTAAATCAGTATTAGAGCCACCAAAACATAAGTGTTTATTGGATGTACCTCTCAAATATCTTAGAATCTATTTTACTACATTCCAATGCTCTAATCCAAGATGACTCATATACCTTCTTACGACTCCTACAGCATGTGCAATATCCGGTCTTGTGCATACCATGGCATACATTAAACTTCCTACAGCTGAAGCATATGGTACCTTGGACATTTTTTCTTCCTCCTCTATGTTAGATTCAGGACAGACAACTAAGGGGGGGTGAATCAGTTGTCTAAAACTTTCTTTCCAATTGCACTCTTAAATTCTCTTAGTGATTAGCAGTATATCAACAAATCAATCATGGAAACATAATGCATTAAATCAAGAGCAGAAAGACATCAACACATAAGACACCAAGATTTTGACGTGGAAAACCTAGTTAAGGGAAAAACCATGGTGTGATTAACCCAAGATTGTATTCTCTATTAGAAGAATAGAAAGATTAAAATGGCACATGCCAATTAGGGCTCACTGCCCAAGCACACTTCTCACAAGAGGCTCACTACCTACAAGAGACACACTATCTACAAAGTAATAAGTATTACATACATGAACTGGAGAATAGCATCTTTAACATGCTTGAATCAGTTCCATTTAAGCCCAATACTTCTGCTCTACCTTTCGATCTCCTCCTTTCTACCACACTCATATTCCACACAACTCTCTTTGAAATAACTTTGCAACTCCTTATTTATACAAGACCTCGACTTAGGAATGATCATCTAAGTCGGCAAACATCTACAAGAACATCCGCAAGATGTGTAATACATTTGGTCGGCCAGTCTTAGGAAGAACACCATCTTCCAGAGGTTATTCTTTAATTGTGGGCTCTAAATCCAATGCAGACCACCAAAATGAACTAGACACGGTCCAAAGACCTCCACAAGATTGCCTGAATCATCAAGAACATTTGTACTTCATCTACATACCGAAATCCTTCTCTCCTTCATCTGGAACCTCAAGAACACAGTCTGTCACCACTGTCACGAAGGAATAGATGCTTACGGACCTTCAAATCATGAACCAATCGAGTTGACACTTTACAAAGACTTCCTCAACACTCCCTCAAATCCGCAGAATAGGATAATGCATTTTCGGATCTCACCGGACCTATCTGTGTCACTTTGTCACCTCTGAACACCTACCAGAACTGGTTTTATTTGAATAGCCACAACTTCTTCAGATCTTCATGCGGACCTCTGAAATATTTACTGAATCACCTTACGATACATATCTACAAACCCTTTAAACCGCATCCTCTGATCCTCATCTTATCTTGGACTTTTACCCTACTGTCTTCACTATTCTTCTCTATTCCTAATTTTCTCAATATCCTTAGCACTCAGCTCATCCAATCCTTTCCATCAATGTAATAGGAGTATGTTGACATTAATGACAACACCGGTTAGGCCCATACTTGTAACAATTTCCCCCTTTGTCATTGATGGCAACATATGATGTGAAAAACTATTTTGACCATCAGGACAAGAACTATTCTTTACTGACACAACTCCCCTTATCACCAACAACCATTCACTTGTCTTTTCTTTCTTTAATGCTCCCCCTTTGTTCAGCCTCCACTTATTTTTCACATGTCTTCTCTCCCCCTTTGACATCAATGGCAAAGGGCTCATACTTGCAATTTCACCATTTCAAAATCATACCAGCTGCTCCCCCTGAGTAGCAACTCCCTATCATCAATCCGGATCACAAGATATGACTGTGATATCCACCGGACTAATGCACATCAATGCACCTTAGTTCATTACCGGAGGGGCAATAACCCCTAACTTCTCCCTGAGATACTCAAAAGAGTCCTTAGGTAGAGGTTGAGTAAAGATGTCTGCAATCTGATCCTTGGAAGGCACAAACTCCAATCTGACTTCATTATTGTTTACTTGCTCTCTCAAAAAGTGAAACTTGATGGATATATGTTTAGTCTTTGAATGCAACACCAGATTCTTCGATATATTTATTGCACTTGAATTATCACAGAAGATTGTGATAGGCTCCTCATACTCCACTCTCATGTCTCTTAACATTTGTTTCATCCACAAAACCTGAGTGTAGCTACCTGCTGCTACAATATATTCTGCTTTAGTAGTGGACAAAGATATTACCTCTTATTTCTTGCTTATCCAAGAAACCAATCTCTTCCCTAAAAAGAATGTTCCACCACTGGAACTCTTCCGGTCATCCACATCTCCTACCCAATCAGCATCTGTATAGGCATGAAGAGAGAAATCATGATCTCTAGGGTACCATAGACCATACTCAACTATCCCTTTTAGATATCTAAAAATCCTTTTAACTACCATGACATGAGATTCTCTGGGATCAACTTGGAATCTAGCAACAAGACCAACAACATTCATAATGTCAGGTCTAGTTTGAGTAAGATACAACAGTCCTCCAATCATTGACCTATACTTTTTCTGATTAGCCTTGGGAGAGTCATCTTCTTTTCTCAACTTGCATCTAGTTGCCATGGGAGTATTCATTGGCTTTGAGTCTTCCATCCCAAATTTTTTCAACAATTCCTTCACATATTTGGTCTGAGAAATGAAGATTCCTTTCTTTATTTGAGTGATTTGTAGACCCAAGAATAAATTCATTTCCCCAAGCATGGACATCTCAAATTCACTTTTCATTTGATTTGCAAAGGTTTTACACATACCATCTCTTCCTCCAAAAATGATATCATCAACAAACACTTCAAGAATCAAGATATTTTCATGATCAATTTTGAAATACAAATTACTGTTAGCAGTACCTTTGTTGAAACCAATCTTCAAAAGATGTTTATCCAATCTTTCATACCAGGCTCTTGGAGCTTGCTTCAGTCCATACAGTGCTTTCTTCAACTTGCAAACCATATCACCATGATCAGACAATTGAAATCCATCCAGTTGCTCAATGTACACTTCTTCTTCCAAGTCACCATTTAGGAAGGCAGACTTGACATCCATTTGATACACTTTGAAATCCTTGAAGGCAGCAAATGCAAGAAATAACCTGACTGCTTCAATTCTTGCCACCGGAGCAAAAGTTTCTTCAAAATCAACTCCTGCTATTTGAGAATAGCCCTTGCAGACCAATCTGGTTTTATTTCTGATTACTTCACCAACTTCATTCAGTTTGTTCTGGAAGACCCATTTGGTTCCAATCACATTCTTGTTTCTGGGTCTGGGAACAAGATCCCAAGTGTGATTTTTCTCAATTTGCATCAACTCTTCCTCCATTGCTTTAGTCTAGTTTTCATCATTGCAGGCTCCATCTACTGTCTTAGGTTCAATCTTTGAAATTAGATAATACTCATCTAAATTTTGAGCAATTCTCCTTCTAGTTTGTACACCTTTGCTTTTGTCACCTATGATCTGATCTTCAGAGTGGGTCAGTCTTACATACCTTGGAACTTTGGGAGTTTCTTGCAATTCTGATTCTTGATCAGGCTCATTCAAACACATCTCCTCTTCCTGATTTACCGGATCAGTTTGAATCTATTTTTTAGAAAAGGCTTGGGTTTCTTGAATCAGAACACTATTCTGATCATCTTCATCATATTCATAAAACCTTGAGGGTTTTTCAATTCCTTCATCAACCTTCACATTTGTACTTTCTATAATCTTTCTCAGTCTCTTGTTATAACATCGGTATGCTTTGCTTTGAGTGGAGTAACCGAAGAATATTCCTTCATCACTTCTAGCATCAAACTTGCCTAGATCTTCATCTCTTTTAATGTAACACTTGCTACCAAAGACTCTAAAATACCTCACAGTAGGAGTGATTCCAAACCAAAGTTCATAAGGAGTCTTACCAGTATTGCTTCTGATTTGTACTCGATTGAGAGTGTAGACTGCAGTACTGATAGCTTCTCTCCAATAGATCTGAGGAACATTTGCTTCCATCATCATTGTCCTAGATGCTTCTTGGATGGTCCAATTCTTTCTCTCAACAACTCCATTCTGCTGAGGAGTCCTAGGAGCAGACAACTGTCTCTTTATTCCATGTTTCTCACAGAAATCTATGAACTCACCAGATGTGAATTCTCCACCTCTATCAGACCTCAGACATTTCAATTTTAATCCAGTTTCATTCTCTACCATAGCCTTGAATATTTTGAATTTCTCAAGAGATTCTGATTTCTCTTTTAGAAAAGTTACCCACATCATCCGGGAATAGTCATCAATTAGTAACATGAAGTATATATCACCTTGCACACTCCTGATTCTTTCCGGACCACAAAGATTAGTATGAACTAAGTCCAATAATCCGGTAGAAGATTGTTCCTTGCTTTTAAATGAGACTCTGCTTTGTTTTCCCAACTGACATTCTTTGCACAAACTATTTGTAGGTTTCACCAATTTTGGAAGATCTCTTACAGCCTAAGTATTGCTTATCTTGATGATATTATCAAAATTCACATGACACATTCTCCTATACCATAACCAACTCTGATCAACTTGAACAAATAAACAACTTTTACCAGTACCAAACAAGTGGAAGATATTACCTTTAGTTTGAGTACTGGATGCAATATCTGTTCTAGAGCTTTCAAAGATCTTGCATTTTCCATTCTTGAATCGGAGATCATAGCCTTTGTCCACCAGCTGACCAACACTAAGAAGATTGTGCTTCAGTCCTTCAACATGCAGTACATTACCATTTTTGTTCCTTCCATCAAAAGAAATAGTTCCTCTTCCTCTGATTCTACCAGCAAAATTATCACCAAACTTTACCACTCCTCCTTCATACCTTTCCAAATCTATGAACTTATTTTTGTCACTTGTCATATGGTGAGAGCATCCACTGTCAATGACCCAATCATCCTTTTCTTCAACTTGGGCAGCCAGAGATTTTTCTACAACTTTATGATTTACAAATTTAGAGGACAATGGTTCTTCTTCCTTGATGGCAATAAACACTCAATCACTTCCGGATTTGTTTCTTGTCTCTGATTCATCATCTATTACTCCTTCATTATCATCTTCCTCATGAACATAGTAACAGTTCTTTTAGAACCTTGATCTATTAGGATTTGGCCTTGAAAATCTTTTCGGACACTTTGAGGCAAAATGACCAATCTTATTGTAGTTAAAACACTTAAAAGGCAATGTTCCTTCATACTTACCGGATCCTCTTGGCAGTCTTTTTGCAATAAGGGCTTCAAGTTGAGCAGTTTCAACATCTTCTTCCAGGTCTTTTCTTGCTTTTTCATATCATGATAGTTTCCTTGAAGAGTTCTCTCCTGGATCAAACCTTTGTTTACCTTTAACAGAGGCACTGGCTTTGAATGCAGATTCAGTCTTTGGGGGGGCATCTCCAAACTCGGTCATTTCAAATGCAGCCAATTTACCAGCCAATTGATCTCTTATGACAGTTGTATGGGCTTTGAATTCTTCAATGGCAGCAGCCTTGATTTTATAAGAAGCAGGAAGGGATCTAAGAATTTTTCCAACAATCTCATCTTCATCCAAGACTCCACCAGCATTTCTAATTCCACAAACAAGCTCATTTACTCTTGGCATAAAAGTAGTGATATTTTCATCTTCTCTCATCTTTAGATTTTCAAATTTTCCTTTTAGACTCTGTAGCCTTGCACATTTAACATACTTGTCTCCTTCATGTAGAAGTTCTAGTTTTTCCCAAATCTCAAAAGCAGTTGGTAGGTCAACAACATTTGAAAGCTCTGAATCAGATAATGTGCTTAGAAGAGCTTCTATAGTCCACAAATTGTTTTCAGCATCTGTGATTTCACTTTGGGATTTCGGGCCACCCTGTGGAGGAGTATACTTTGTTAAGACCATGTTCCAATACTGCATTCCCATACATTGCAGGTGACATTTCATGCAACTTTTCCAGAGATTAAAATTTGTTCCTTCAAACTTAGGACTATCTTTCTCATAGGACGACATCCTGGATCTCATCAAGCGATTAAGCTCTTTTAGAGGAACCTAGCTCTGACACCAATTGTTAGATTCAGGACAGACAACTGAGAGGGGGGGTGAATCAGTTGTCTAAAACTTTCTTTCCAATTGCACTCTTAAATCCTCTTAGTGATTAGTAGTATATAAACAAATCAATCATGGAAACATAATGCATTAAATCAAGAACAGAAACACATCAACACATAAGACACCAAGATTTTGACGTGGAAAACCTGATTAAGGGAAAAACAACGGGGTGATTAACCCAAGATTGTATTCTCTGTTAGAAGAATAGAAAGAACAAAATGGCACATGCCAATTAGGGCTCACTGCCCGAGCACACTTCTCACAAGAGGCTCACTGCCTACAAGAGACACTATCTACAAAGTAATAAGTATTACATACATGAACTGGAGAATAGCATCTTTAGCATGCTTGAATCAATTCCATTTAAGTCCAATACTTATGCTCTGCGTTTCACTCACCTCCTTGCTACCACACTCACATTTCCACACAACTCTCTTTTAAATGACTTTGCAACTCCTTATTTATACAAGACCTTGACTTAGGAATGATCATCTAAGTCAGCAAACATCTACAAGAACATCCGCAAGATGTGTAATACATCTGGTCGGCCAGTCTCAAGAAGGACACCATCATCCAGAGGTTATTCTTTAATTGCCAGCTCCAACTCCAATGCAGACCACCAACACAAACTGGACATGGTCCAAAGACCTCCACAAGATTGCCTGAATCATCAAGAACATCCGTACTTCATCTGCATACTGAAATCCTTCTCTCCTTCATCTGGAACCTCAAGAACACAGTCTGTCACCATTGTCACAAAGGAATAGATGCTTACGGACCTTCAAATCATGAACCAATCAAGTTGACACTTTACAAAGACTTCCTCAACACTCCCTCAAATCCGCAGAATAGGATAATGTATTTCTGGATCTCACCAGACCTATCTATGTCACTCTGTCATCTCTGAACACCTGCCGGAACTAGTTTTACTTGAACAGCCACAACTTCTTCAGATCTTCATGCGGACCTCTGAAATCTTTACTGAATCACCTTACGATACATATCTACAAACCCTTTAAACCACATCCTCTAATCCTCATCTTATCTTGGACTTTTACCTAACTGTCTTCACTGTTCTTCTTTGTTCCTAATATTCTCAATATCCTTAGCACTCAACTCATCCAATCATTTTCATCAATGCAACAGGAGTATGTTGACATCAATGACAACACTGGTTAGGCCCATACTTGTAACACTCTGGTGTCTTAGGACACATCCTTTAGTCAATTTCAAATGACTAAGCAAAGGTGTGCTGACAACTTTTGTATTCTCCATATGGAATCTCTGCAACACCTTTTCAATATAATCAACCTGAGATAGAGTCATTTTTCTATTCTTCCTATCTCTGCAAATTTTCATACCAAGGATTTGTTTTGCTACCCCTGAATCCTTCACAGCAAAGGACTGTGCTAACTGCTATTTTAACTCTCTTATGTGATCCATGTTAGACCCAACTAAAAGCATGTCATCAACATATAAACATAAAATAATGTAATTGTCATTATCTAACCTCTTAAAATAAACACAATGGTCAGAATTACACCGACTGTAGCCTTACTCAGCCATGAAACTATCAAATTTCAAATACCATTACCGAGGTGCTTGCTTCAGGCCATACAAACTCTTCTTCAATCTGCACACCAGTTTCTCCTTGTGACCTCAAATCCTTCGGGTTGTTCCATGTATATCTCCTCCTCCAAATCACCATGGAGAAAGGCAATTTTCACATCTAGTTGTTCCAAATGCAAATCTTCAGCAACCGCAATACTTAAAATAGTACAAATAGAAATCATTTTGACAACCGGAGAAAATATCTCATCAAAATCAATACCTTTTTTTTGTGCAAATCCTTTTACAACTAACCTAGCTTTAAATCTTTTCTTACTTCCATCTTCCTCTTTTAGCCGATAAACCCATTTGTTTGGTAAATCCTTTTTACCTACAGGCAACTTACATAATTTCCAAGTCTGATTTTTCAGCAAGGAGTCCATTTCTTCTTTCATTGCAAGCTCCCACTTGATGCAGAGTGGTCAGCAGAAAACCCACAAAATAGCAATTTCTGTCAATATCGGCAAGATATTTCTATTGTCTCACCGAACTAGTCCTCTCCTTCCTTATCGACCAGAAAATATACTGTCGGCTTTCACTCCATGCCTCATTTTGATGCTTGCATATACATAAATTGACTTCCAATTGCCAGTTCCTTCACCGTTTCTACCAGTCACTATTTGTATATCACGAAATGCATATTAACTCATACAACCCCCGATGTACAATTGCAGTTGCACATACATAGCTTGACCTTCTATAGCCGGTATCCCATTGTATCTTCTCCCACTTTGACCTGATGCAGTCGGTTATTACTTGTATCTAAATCAATGCATATTTGCAACATACATTTATAACATACAACCTTCGATATATGATTGATGGATACAAACAGAATGCTTTCACATGCAACTGTGGTATACACATACACTCTTTGCGACATATAACTGTAGTATACTCACAAATTGTATACCCAATGTACTTAAGTGATATACACACAAAATATCTCTTCTCATACATCTGTGGGATACACATAAAATGTTCTGCCATACAAATGCAATATACTCATAAAATGCATATTCGCTCGATCTTTCACCACGACCACCCCGATGTACCAAAGCTTATAAACTACCCTCCGTAATGCCGAATCATTCTTCTCCAACATAGGCACACAGATATACCTCTCATGCAGACTTATTCCTCTGCTTCACGCTTGAACCATCCTTCCCGTGGTCCCAACTTTACATTCTAATGGTGATCACCATTCGAACCTACACTCCTCCTAAACTGTTAGGGTTAGGGTCATAATATACAGTTGTCCAGGACCTATTCCTTGAGAATTAGAATCATACATTCATGGAAAGGTCCCATAAAACATTGTCACCCTCAAAACAAAACAAGAACAGTTCATGGTTCTTTGTGCCAGTCAGAGGAAAAACTATCAAAACAGAAAGAAAATGCAAGAAATAAATGAACTCCTTTGTTTATTGTAGTCAATTCGTGCTACCTGATCTCCAATTACACCACTCTATCATCTCTGATCTCACAGGCCTGTTTAAATAGTTTACTGCGTGGGTGGTAGTTGCACTGATGGGAATGCCAACCACTCTACAACTGTCCACCACACGGTTACATATAATATCTTGCCAATTACAACCTTCTTCGACTACCTAACATGACTAATTCGAATTCACACATGGCCCTAAGGCCTTACAATTGGTCTCTTGGACCTTATGCAACATAGAAATATCAAAATAAACTATATAAACAAGAAATTAACTAAATTATCTGGGTGCCCCTGCCCCTGAGGCACTATTGGCCCAATTTACATCGGTTTTGATCCTAGGGTCCTGACTAGGACCCTCGGGACATTTGACCCTTATATCACCTTGACCATTACCACATGCCATAACTAGTTTTAAAATGCTCCAATTTACTTGACTAGCTCCATAGGATCCTCTCCTGGTCATAGGTGTCTTTTTATTCCAAGGTGTTTCTTTAGGTGCTCCTGCACCATACTCCCCAGCATGAAGAAAACTCTTGTCCCAAGAGTTTTGTGGACTACTCCAAACATCCTGCAGTCTTTTTGAAGGGTTCCTCTGATTTATAACAGGGAACATGAACTCTCCAAGGGTTATCCTCCTCCTCCAACCTGCATGGCTTTTACAAAAAGTGTTAGTATCACAAAACATATTTTGATGTCCTTGCCTAGGACCTTGCTGCTGTAATGCTTCTACTCTCTCCATCTTAAGGTTATGATTTGTTCTTCTCTGCAATGGTTGTTGTCTGCTTTTCTTTTCCTGCCTCCTTATATGGCAATCAATGTCCCCAATCTTGATTTGATTTAAGTCCCAAACTTGCTGTTCCTTAGGACTGTCATCCACCTTCCTCTGCTGCAACTATCCATGTTGCTTCCAACCATCCTTAACCTACACATTCAACTGCAATTTCTCTCCAAAACAAACAATAGCATGCTCCTTCTTGTCTTCATGAGGCAAAGGTATTAGTTTAAATTGTTTACCATCTTTGTGCACCAAATAGTTATTTGTATAGCCATCATGAATTGTCCTTCTTGAATGTTGCCATGGTCTACCCAAGATTATATGCCCACATGTCATTGAAATGACATCACACAAAACATAATCCTGATATGGACCAATTGAAAAATCAACATATGCCCTCTGACTAACCCTTACTTGCTGTTCTTGACTTACCCAAGTGACATTGTAAGGATTAGGATGATCAAATGTCTTCAATCCCAATTTGTGTACCATATCCCAGGAAACTAAATTGTCATGTGAACCTGAGTCTATGATCAACTTACACATTTTTCCATGGCTTAAATAATTAGTTTTAAAAATAGATACCTGTGGTGCTTGCTACATTTTGCCTTTTTCCACCATGAGCAATTCTCCATCTATTTCTGGATAGGCTACTATTGGTTCTTGGTCTTCTTTCTTTTCCTCTTCTTGTGCCAAATGAACTCTTCTCTCCTTGCTCTTATCAACATCATCCCTCTTAGGACATTTGAAAGATGTGTGTCCCACTTCATTGCAATGATAACATCTGCCTGTGAATACGCCTCTACCTGATCCAAACCTACCTCCACCTCTATATCCACCTCTCTGATTTGCAAAAAACTCTTTTCCTTTCTCATTGTTGCTCTGCCCTTCATTAGTAGGTCTGCCCCTACCTCTATATCCTCTACCACTACCTCCTTGTCTTTCTTGCTTCCTCTTCACCATCTCTTCAGCCCTTATGGCCAACTGAAAACATTCTCCAAGTGATTTTGGTATGGTCAAACCAATTTCATCTTGCAACTTTCTCTTCTTCATCTTCCAATCCTCCTCTAATACTAAGCTTATGAAATTGCTCAGTATAGGACATAACATCCATGTCCTTCTGCTTCAAATTCTGCCTCATCCTCTTTGATTGAAAAGAATAGTCAGATGGAAGAAACTGATCCTTCATCCTACCCCAAGAAGTGATTCTTGTTCCACCTCTAGCCACTCTTTCTATTTGTACACTACTCCACCAAGTAAGTGCTGTCCCTCTCAACTTTGTTTTTGCAAATTTAACCTTCTTCTCATCACTCATTTCCTCATACTCAAAGAAATTTTCAAGGGCATCTACCCACCCTAATACCTCTTCACTATACATCTTCCCCTAATAGATAGGTAACTCTATGTTTGCCTTTGTTCCACTACCTTGAACTGCCTTAAGCAATCTCACAAATTTCTTTTCTTCAGGATCCAATTCATCCTCAGGAGGGTTCTCATCTGCCTCATCATCTCCTTCTGGATCATTTTGTTTATCCCTTCTAGGATTCTTCTCCAATGCTTCCAACCTTGCCAAGATTGATGTATTATCTCTTCTCACTTGTCTTAACTCTCTTTCTCTTGTAGCATCCTGTTCTCTCCTCTCCCTCAACTCTCTTTCTCATGCCTCTAAGGCTTCCCTCAGTTCATTATTCTCCCTAGCCATCTAATTTTTAGGGGGCATCTTCACAACTTTCACCAACCCTTACTCTTTCACAAGATCCTACTACTCCCTCAAGGACCTACTTGTTGCTCTGATACCACTATGATGCAGAGTGGTCAGCAGAAAACCCACAAAATAACAATTTCTGTCAATATCAGCAAGATATTTCTATTGTCTCACTGAACTAGTCTTCTCCTTCCTTATCGGCCAGAAAATATACTATCGGCTTTCACTCCACGCCTCATTTTGATGTTTGCATATACATAAATTGACTTCCAATTGCCGGTTCCTTCACCGTTTCTACCAGTCACTATTTATATATCACGAAATGCATATTAACCCATACAACCCCCGATGTACAATTTCAGTTGCACATATGTAGCTTGACCTTCTATAGCCGGTATCCTATTGTATCTTCTCCCACTTTGACCTGATGCAGTCGGTTATTACTTGTATCTAAATCAATGCATATTGACAATGCATATTCGCAACATACATTTATAACATACAACCTTCGATATACTATTGATGGATACAAACAGAATGCTTTCACATGCAACTGTGGTATACACATACACTCTTTGTGACATACAACTGCAGTATACTCACAAATTGTATACCTGATGTACTTAAGTGATATACACACAAAATGTCTCTTCTCATACATCTGTGGGATACACATAAAATGTTCTGCCATACAAATGCAATATACTCATAAAATGCATATTCACCTGATCTTTCACCACAACCACCCCGATGTACCAAAGCTTATAAACTACCCTCCTTAATGCCAAATCGTTCTTCTCCAACACAGGCACACAAATATACCTCTCACGTAGACTTACTCCTTTGCTTCATGCTTGAACCATCCTTCCCGTGGTCCCAACTTTACATTCTAATGGTGATCACCATTCGAACCTACACTCCTCCTAAACTGTTAGGGTTAGGGTCATAATATACAGTTGTCCAGGACCTATTCCATGAGAATCAGAATCATACATTCACATAAAGGTCCCATAAAACATTGTCACCCTCAAAACAAAACAAGAACAGTTCATGGTTCTTTGTGCCAGTCAGAGGAAAAACTATCAAAACAGAAAGAAATGCAAGAAATAAATGAACTCCTTTGTTTATTGCAGTCAATTCGTGCCACCCGATCTCCAATTACACCACTCTATCATCTCCAATCTCATAGGCCTGTTTAAATAGTTTACTGCGTGGGTGGTAGTTGTACCGGTGGGAATGCCAACCGCTCTGCAACTGTCCACAACACGGTTACATATAATATCTTTCCAGTTACAACCTTCTTCAACTACCTAACATGACTAATTCGAATTCACACATGGCCCTAAGGCCTTACAATTGGTCTCTTGACCTTATGCAACATAGAAATATCAAAATGAACTATATAAACAAGAAATTAACTAAATTATCTAGGTGCCCCTGCCCCTGAGGCACTATTGGCCCAATTTACATCAGTTTTGATCCTAGGGTCCTGACCAGGACCCTCGGGACATTTGACCCTTATATCACCTTGACCATTACCACATGCCATAACTGGTTTTAAAATGCTCCAATTTACTTGACTAGCTCCATAGTATCCTCTCCTAGTCATAGGTGTCTTTTTATTCCAAGGTGTTTCTTTAGGTGGTCCTACACCACCACTGAACCTGTGTATCCACCTGCATAGCTTCATCATACCCTTCTGGTTCACCAGCATTTGTTAACAAAATAGAATACAAAGAGGGAGAGAACTTTTTCGAAGGTCTACTTAGCCTTGTTGACCGTTTAACATTCATTGGAGTTTGTGGTATTTCTAGTTGTTGTGGAGCATGAGGAACCACTGGAACATCACTATTTGGAGTATCATCCAGCACCACATAATCCTTTTCTTTCTTCTCATGTTGCTACAACTGATCTTTGTACAACACCTTCTCATTGAATACAACATCCCTACTGTTCACAATTTTCTAATTTTCAAAATCCCAAAGCCTATAACCAAATTCATCAATGCCATATCCAATGAAAGTACATTTTTTTGATTTTGCATCCAGCTTGGTTCTATTTTCAGAATCTACATGTGCAAATGCTTCACATCCGAAGGTTTTGAAAAAAGAATAACTCACCTTCTTACCTGTCCATGCTTCCTCTGGAATACCACAGCCCAAAGGAACTGAAGGACCACTATTAATTAAATATACAACAGTGTTGATAGCCTCTGCCCACATGTTTAAAGGTAGCCCAGCATGCAATCTCATGGTCCTTGCATGCTCCATTATTATCCTATTCATGCGTTCAGCTACTCTATTTTCCTGTGGAGTCCTTGGAACTATTTTTTGCCTACGAATTCCATTAAAGGAACAATAATCCTCAAATTCTTTGTTGCAATACTCACCACCATTATCAGATCTGAGACATTTTAATCTTTTACTGGTCTCAATCTCAACCAAGCTTCTGCATTTCTTAAATGTTTCAAATACATCATATTTCTGCCTAAGGAAATAAATCTATACTTTCCTAGTTGCATTATCTATGAATGTAACATAATATCGAGAGCCACCGAGATAAGATACCTGAGCTGGTCCCCATACATCTGTATGCACAAGCTCCAACTTTTCATCTTTCTTTTGCTTCCCATCCTTGAGAAAACTGACTCTCTTTTGTTTTCCATACACACAACTTTCATAGAAATACATATTAATACATTTCAGACATGGTAAAATTTTCTTATAATGAAGTACCTTCATACCTTTTTCACTCATGCCCAAGTCTGTTATGCCACAGCGTTGTCTCAGAACCTGCATCAACTATTTCAGTTTCTTCCTGCGAACCTGCACCAACTGTTCTTGAACCTATTTATTTTTTCTCTGCAACAGCTAAAGTAGAAGGAACAATATGACCTATAAAAAGATATAAGGTACCTACTTTCACACCTTTTGCTACTATTAAAGCACCTTTTGAAACCTTCCAATTTTTATCAGTAAATGTAACAATGCAACCTTCTTCAGCTAGCTGCCCTACTGAAATTAAATTCCTACTCAGCCTTGGAATGTGCCTTACCTCTTGTAGTAGCCAATGATTCCCATTTTGCAACTTAATCTTAATTCTTCCCTTTCCAACAATTCGGCAGGGTTCGTTATCTCCCAAATAAACCAGCCCAAAATCCCCTTGGACATAATCAAGAAAATAACTTCTATGGGGCTTAGCATGAAATGAGGCCCCTGAATCTAAAACCCATGAATCATTAGCATTATCTAGGGAAAGAATCAAAGCATCATCTTCAGACTTATTACTTACCACATTTGCCTCCTTATTGCCTTCTTGTTTGTCTCCTTCTTTATTCTTCTGAGACCAGCAATCTTTTTTCAGATGACCTAGTTTTCCATAGTACCAGCAGTCCTTCTATCCTCTGGATTGGGATCTCTTATCCTTTGATTTTCCTCGTGACTTCCCATGACCTCCAGAACCTTTTCCTCTCTCCTTTGATATGCCCCTACTTTCTGCATTCAAAACACTACCTGATGTGGACCCTCCTGAGCTTTTCCGTCGCATTTCCTCGCTAAGGATAACACCAACAACATCATCAAATTTCAAAGTGTTTGAACCAAAGACAGAGTTACTTACAGCCATTACCAAGCTATTTCAGCTTTCTGGCAAAGAACATAAAACCAAGAGAGCCCTCACCTCTTCATCAAATTTCACTTTTACAGAAGTTAACTGACTAACAATCGTATTAAACTCATTTAACTGATCTATCACAGATCCATCTTCAACCATTTTCAGATTAAACAAACGCTTCATGAGAAATACCTTATTTGAGGCTGAGGGTTTTTCATACAATTTAGCCAAAGCTTTCATCAGTTCACTTATTGTCTTTGCTTCTATTATATTGAATGCCATAGATGGTGCAAGGCACAACCGAATGGTTCCCAGTGCCTTTCTGTCCAGAAGTTCCCAATCCTCATCCGTCATTCCTGTCAGTTTCTTGGATACTCCTTCCAATGGTCTCCATAAATTCTTTTGATAGAGGTAATCCTCCATCTTGCATCTTCCATAACTAATAGTTCTGCATATTGAATTTATTGACCTTCAATTTACCCTCATCCGCCATTACTCCCACTCAACTCTGAGACTCCCACTCAACCGTGAGACCTTCCTGCAGATGATAATCGAACACAACCTGCTCTGATACCACTTGTTAGGGTTAGCCGGCAGAAGATATCAATTAAATGCAAAATAAAGATCAAATAGATAAATGATAATACACATAAATAATAATAGCAAGAGACAAGTTTTAACGTGGTTCACCCAAACTTGGGCTACATCCACCAACACAAAGAGTCCAATATTATTATCCAGTAAATCAAACTGATTACAACCAGCAATCCCTGCAACTCAATACCGCTGCAAATGCTACAATACAATATCAACGGAAACCCTAACCCTTAGCTATTTTTTATCACGACTTTTGTCGGTTACAAAATAGGGTTTTTTATGTCGGCCAATGAAAAAATAACTCCCTACGCCTTAATAAAATAATAAAAAATTGTGTGAGGGGTGCTGCCCCTTGACCCCGCAGGAATTTGGGGGGAAACCGCGCCGATAAAAGTGGGGTAAATTTAACCTTCGAGTTTGATTAGGCTCCATATAACAACATTGTCCTTTTTATGGACACCAAGAGACTCTTACGCATCTCTTCTAGTTTTTCCCCAGAGCCCAAGTACCTAGAATTGAATTCATGATTTCTTAAAACCCTTTAGATCTAAATCTTTTTCTTGGCATATGGTTCTTCTTAGGGATTCACCTAGAATTCCTACAAAATTTACTTAGATTTGGCATGCTTTTAAAGGGGAAAATCTATTTAGTATTTGGAAAGAGAAATTATGCTCTCTTTTCTTGATGTTTTGTTGATGTTCATTTTTTTCATGTATTATAAGTTCATGATTTGTTCCAATCTCCTCATGTTGATATAAGTGCAAGAAAATAAAGCTACAGTAAAGTTGCTCACTTATCAGTGTTTCTTGATCATTGGACTAATGCACCTTACACAGTTGCTGGAGTCCTACAATTTTGTCCTTCCAATAGGGGTCAATCTCCCCCTTGAGGGCATTAAAATGGACATAGTCATAATTCACATGGGCATGATTCTTGAGACTCGCATGCTTCTTAGCCACCTTAACATTGAGACCAAGGCCACAATGCTCATGGTTGACCTCATCAACCTTCAATTTCTTCTCAACTTCATGATCATGGTGTTTCTAGTTGGTCAAGTAACAAGAAGTTTGACCACCTTTCCATAGCTTTTTCTCCTATCAAAAATGATACTCGACCCTCAGATGATGAACAAGCTAATGATGATGGTGCACTTATAAGTTGGGAACCTATTCTAGATAGCCAAGACCTATCTAATGACTAGGCCAAATAGGATGATAGTGACCCACCTTACCCTCTTAGCATTAGATCCATAACTCTTGTTTCTTAGGAACTTCACTGCGTATTCTTTTATTTTTCTTTTCAAATATATCATTTAAGGCTTTACCTTGCCTAACCTTTAAAATATAAAATTTTCCATCCATTTTTTAAAAATATGATTATTATTATTGACACCAATTCATTAAAAAAAAGTTTGTTTTAAAATAAAATTGGCATATATTCTTGAAGCACCTTCAAATTTATTATTATTTTAAAAAATCACTCACAACTAAAAACAAAGTAGCTTGCTCCTCGTAAGTCTAAATCTTCATAGTATATCAAAATATAATTTATTTATAGTACTTACTTAATATCTTTCGTATGATGTTAGAGCGTTTATCCTTTCGTCTAGTCTTTTATATCTATAGACATTTTAAATTGAAGGCACTTCTCAATTATAAAGTTTATTCCTACTCCTTTTTGCTTTAATTCTCTAGAAAAAAAATATGCCATAATAGCTTTATTCCTTAGAAGGTTGTACAAGATAACATGGGATTTAACTTTGGAGATGACTACGTTTCCTTATGAAAGAATCACTTTGTGGGCATAGATTAATAATTGTTGTTGATTATCAAATTTTTAATTGGAAAAGTAATATATATTCATACACTATCTTTAATTCGACTAGACGAGGATATTTTGTGTTTATCTCCTTTTTGTTCATAGCATTTTTCATTCACATTACCATGCAAATGCATCAAGTATTCTATCATTATTTTTCCATTGCTTTATTTATTTTGTTGAATCCTCCAAAAGCCTTGTATCCGTTGAGAGTGTAATGGAAAAAAGGTGTATATTTTGTTTTTTTTCTTCCATTTTATTTCCTTTTGTATGGATATTATTAGTCCCTTTGTAGGCAGGGATACTGTTGTTTTCATTGTAAACTAATTTTTTCATCTCGAATCTCGTGCAGAATAAATATTTTTGCCTTCCTCTAAAGTTTGTTTTTTCTCCGGATTTTTGTGGTACACAAATTCATCAAGCTTTTTTTTCTGATTCGTCTGTGGCTATTTTTAGCCCATTAGCAATGATTTTCCCATTAGCTTAAATCTTGATAAATGAAAAATTAGGAGGTCTAAAAATTTAGGATCTTTTGTAAAGTTTTTTCTGTCTTTCTAGAGAGACATGTGCCCTGCATTGTGGGAAATGTGGCAGAATAAAATTTTGCTTCCAAACTCCGAAAATCCATTCCTCATATCACAAGGATTGGGAGAGGGAATTTGCTTCCAAAAGGCTTCTTCACTGTGTTTTCTACATACAGACGCGGTGTTGGTGGGAGGAAGTTGTGGGAAGCCAAAGATGACAGGGAATGGTTGCATGACAGATTTGAAGACATCAATTTGCAAGATGATGATGAAGTATGTTATACTTCTCTTTTTTTTTCCAGCCTATAATATAAATATATTCTTACTATATTTTACTAGAAACAACCAATAAAAATTATGTGGAAAGTCCAAAATCTGTTTCATTAGTGAAGTCAAGCTTAACAAATACATGAAACTAAAGCTATAGATTTATCTTTGTTTTGTTAACTTATAAGCATTCTGAAGATGTGGTAGCCATGAGGATGAACATTTCTTGTCACATGCTTATTATGTGTAGTTCTTTTTGTAGCTTTGAGGAACATATGGATTTCTATATGAAAATTGCTAGGACTTTTTAAGGCTCAACAACCCCAAGGAGGCAAGCAATGACGATGCACTTTAAAAATTTGGAGATTTAGCTCAGCTTTTGATGCCTCATTTTGTTGCTATTGTATCTTATGTCTTTGCTCCTATATGTGCAAAATAACCTTTCCTCAGCCTGACTGGTATAAGATAAAATTTGGATTTTCCCTTAATGTTTTAAAAATGGCTTGAAGGCTGAAACCTTGAACATAAATATGTTTGAGAGATGAAGCAAATTCCTTTCTGATATCCATAGCTTGGAAATAGTCTAGGTAATCTTTGTAGTCCTGTGGTTTCCAACCAAGATTATGAGCAATATGTAGAGAAGGCAAAGGTTAATGTGGAAACAACTAATGCCTTTTCTGAAGATCTAATATTTGCAATGGTCTCTGCAAACGTGGATAGTGAACATGGGTAGATAGAGATCTATATCCAAGTTAGAGCATATGCAAGAGGACAGCTTACCACAGACCTATTTAAGCAAATGCATCACTACTTTCTAGGTCTCACATAGGGCAATACAAGCAAAAGAATAAAAACTCAAGTATCTCTAATTGTTTAACCCATCGCAGGTTGCATTGTCAAGTCACAGAAGATGGCACAGAGAAGTGAATTGGGGGTTGGTGATTGGAGAGTGGGGATGAGGAAGAATCAAGCGTACAAGGCCATGGAGAGGGCCAAGATGAACACTATTGGGGGGCCAAACGAAACTGAAATGGAATGGTGTGTACCCTTCCATGCCCTCCTATCTATTCATTTTGTCTCATCCTTTTTAATTGAAGTGGATACTCCTTGTTTGTCATTTGCGCTTCATTTATGCAACATTTTCTTTGGATTTGGGAAACCTTGGCTCTGAATCACATTTTTTTTTAAGCTTCCGTTTTGAGTCATATTCCATGCAGTGTTTATTGAGTAATGGATGACCGTTATTGGTTGGAAATTTGAAAGAAATTTTTGAATTGATGTTCACTTTTTAAAGATTATGTATAAAGATTCCAGTCATTGCATAATTAACACTAAATTCCAACCATCTTTCACAACATTGCAACAATATTCTCTGAATTTTCAAAATAATCATTTTTGGGGATAATGGATAATGGTAGGCCTTTAGGAGTTTTGCTTGGTCACGTCCTTATTGCTAGCGTGTGATAATCCACATATTGTTTTAATTCTTTACCCCATAGGTTTGGACCTTATGATAATCTATTTGCACCCTTCAAAGAGAGGATGTTTTTTTCCCAATTGAGAATTTTCTTTTGTTGTGTACAATAAATCCAATTTCAGAACTTTTGCAACTAGAATCTGTTTCCATTCCACTGGATGTCAAATTTTAATATCCCCCATTAGAACAATTGATACATCTATTCCAATGTAGCTTCCACTTGGGTCAGATTTATATGTTTCCAAAGTAGCCAAGTTTTGTGGGGGAGCTAATCTACCAATGTCAATGAGTATTTGCACCTAGCCTCAGTCTTTTCATTAATTTCACATATCATATGATGAAGCAGGCTCTAGCTAGGATTCGAGCTGAATTGGAATCTTGATGGGTAGCATATCACTCCACCAAATTCACATTATTGTTTTCCTTTGAGGGAGTTCACTTATTTCATTCCTAGCCAATAAGTCTTGTCTTTAGGAATTTTATTTTCACTAATGAGTAGTCTTTATTTCCAAACATGCAAAATTAATGTACTTCTAATCACATAGACTCATAGAGCTAGTAGCCTAGTTATGCCAAAAGTAAACTTAGTAATATTGTCCTTATCTACTTCTGCTATTGCTTGAGTTCATCTAATAAGATTGAGAAATGGAGGGAGTCTTGATGCAATGATTGTGAAAGCTACAAGGGATAGTCCAGTGTGCACTATGGAAATATAATAGCTCTTGTAGGAGATTTGTGATTCTTTGAGGGACACATTCTTTTAAGTGCCTACATTATTTTTTGACATTCCTTTGGTCTATCTCTAAATATGTATGATGTTGCATAAATGCCACAATGCTTTAAATAAAACTGGGATGTTAAAAGTTATCTGTTTAGAAGCTCATTTTCTCATTCATGTTCATAATTTGAGACCATTCATTTGGTTTGTCACTAGACGTCATGAATTTGCAAAAGCATATTTGATAAACTAATATGTACAGCTGAAATGTTTTATTTTAAATTTATTAGGAGGCTATTACCTTGTTCCATCATTTATATTACTATTCTCCCTTCTCTTGGATTTGTTGGTACTCAATGTTCAAGTCATTTTGGTACATATGGTGTACAAATGCATCAACACTTTTACAAGTTACTTGCCTCACTTGGTGGTCTATCTTTAGTTATGCCTTCAGATAATGCGCTTATGCTATTTTATTGAAATTGACTATACTTCTAAATAGTTAGTGGCTAGTCATTGTATATTATCTCATAATATTGTCATGGATGTTGATTGCAGGATGGTTGCTTGGATCAATATACAACCTTTTAGAGAAGTTTGGTCAAAACTCATTCTTTCAAGCTATCAGTAATTTTGAGTTGATGGAAGGTCGTTGTCTTTACTATCTTATTAGTCTAATCTTATGAGTAGTAATAACATTCCAAAGGAAAAGTTCAATTGAGGATGGTAAACAATGAGAATAGTCTCAAACTGAAATGGCTTGTTACCAACATCAATGTTGTGAGAAGCGGGATTTATGTGTTTTTAGTTGTTTTCATATTGTTTCTGTCAATAATGAACCAGATTCAAATGCCTATGTCGTATGGTTGGAATCATATTTGAGCATATTACTGGTCAACAGTTATAACTAGAATCAGGGCCAATTACTGCCATAGAAAGCCAACTGTGATATTAAGATAATGAGCTTTCATATAATTGTTTTGTATGCTAATTGTTGAAATTTTACTTAAGCAGAACACTTTTCTATATAGAGCACTCAAATTAGGCCCGCTCTTTAGGATTTTATTTCTGAAGTATAATACTTGTGCCAAATTCTTTTTTAGGAGGGGGTGGTTTGACCAATGCAAATATTTTAGTTTTATGAAATTTATTCAAAAATTAGAATTAGATTCTTGTATAATTTTTATTTTTATTTTGGGTTTTTTGGTTCTCCCACATAAATTCTTTTAGGGTTCATGCAGTGATCGGTGAAGGAACCAAAATGGTTGTCACTATAGCACCAATGATGATGTCTTCTACAAGTCCTCATTACACCACACAAAATAAGTTCTCTTCATCTTCTAACATGAAAGAGATATCCAGGGCATTTGATTGAGGGTCTAGTAAAAATCTCTGCTCAACCTCCTTTCACTGTTTAACAGTCTCTTACAAAGAGGGTGTCCTATCATTTTAAGGCTTCTAGATTTCCTTCATACCAAATAAATAAAAATATTATATTTCTGAATCACCTAAACAGCTGGAATCTGACATACCCAATTCTTGTTTGATTGACTTTAAACACATTCAATTAATAATTTGTCCTGTCTCTGTTGAGTTCCAACACACCCTCTGAACACTTTTCCTAGCCTATACTCAGATAAAATGTTGGGCTCTTTGATAGATTTTAAAAAATATATAGCAATTTGGTCAGGGGCTGCTACTGCAGCTTTAGGCAAGGACTGTTGCTGCAGCACAACCCATGTTAATATATTATTTTTGACTTTTTTTTTGGTGTATATATTGATTTTAATTTTGAACCTCTCATTTTATAGTATTAAATTATTTATCTCAAACTAATAGTAATTGATTTTCTAGAATTTTTATTTTTATGTTTTGGATCATGGATGTGATCCACTCCAGAGATTTGAAACTCAATTTTTCCACTTTCTAAGGTTAATAATCTTAGAATAAAATCGTTACTCATTGGTATGAGCACATAAAAGGTTCAAATTTTGTGTTTAGGGTTGTGTATTGAAGGACATCATAATGGGACACTTTTATTAGGGGCTATTGATAAAAAAGAATCACAAAGAAGGACAATGAATATCTCTCACACTAGTCTCAATTAGTATTAGTCATAGTTTAATTCTTAGTTAACATATGACACAACAATCGACAATAGGCATTCATTGTCAACTTCATTATTGAAAGCTCATCACAAAGTCAATATCAATTTTAACTTGCATCAAATTCAACTTTACATTGGACAATTTGTATTCAAACTTACCTAGCATCAAGCATCAACTAATTGACATTTATTGCAATCTCTAATACCTTTTTCACTACTATTAAATCAACCTAAAGGCATAACTATTGGCAAGGAAGTTGAACACTCTTCCCTCTATCCAATAATGTTCTTTAACACCTCTTATTTTCCTAACATAGATATACACCCAAATGAATATTTTCTGCATATACTAAAGGACAAATTGTGCATCAAACAAAATCTATCACTACTAGGATAGAATCACACCAGTTAGACCAAATCGTAGGCACAATCTAGTCCTAAGCCCCAAAACTATTATATCTCAGTCATCTCAAGTATCTAATCCCATACCTAATATTATATTCTAGTTTTCAAGTTTCTATTGAAGCATATCAACATCCAAAGTTCACATTGCATTAAATTCTAGGTAAGTTGTAATCTCTCTCACTTTCATTTATCATTTCTATTTATCAATCTCAATGTCTTAGATTGCAACTATTAAATTAATTTAGAGTCTAATCTTATCGATTGATTTATAATCCTCATTTAAACTTCTAAACAAATGTAGGGTTATTTTATTTGGCTACAAAAATTAATTGCAAAATAATAGTAGTGTCATGGATTTTTTACTTAAATAGTTAACATTAACATAATTATAATGGAAAAATTTGTATATAATGTCAATTCCTATTTAGTTTTGATCCCATTTTGAGAAAATGTCTTAATATGATTACATGGCAACATTAGCACACTTTTGTGCTAAGTTTGACTCCTTCCACAATCCTTTTCTACCCTCATTTACTCCCACTACCATACACCTCTATACACATGATCTTGTACCTACCTTCTTTTATCTAATAGCTCACATTTCTAGATATCAATCTTTGATCTTGAGATCTAACATTCCTATCCAAAGTCATTTATGTGGCATGCTTGATTGATCCCACATGGTGCAAGTCTAGCCCAAATTTTAAATTTTTAAAATTCAAATGACCAACTTCTACTCTTTTTCATCATAGTCATTGGGAGCTAACTTGGTACACACTTGTTCAATGATTCATTATGTCTTATTGTTTAATTACATTCATTTGACAATTAAAACACATCTTGGAATCATTCCAGAGCACTAAAAAGAACTTATAGGAACATTTGGAATTGAGGCACTAGAAGGAACAATACTTTATATATGAATCAACATCTAGATAACTTACATGCTTATATATTATCTACACACATTTTTATTGACTGTAAATTTGATCTAATCAAGAGAGTTGGACTTAAAGAACTTGGCTCTTGAAATCTAGTGATCTCCTCAAGGTATTTTTAAATATATGTTCTTATTATCAATAGAAGAGTATAGAGTTCATAATGAATCAAATAGTAAAAGTGCACAGTTTGCTAAGTTAGGACTGTGTGTTAGAGATCATGATCATCACAACACAAAATTGATCCATATCCAACACAACACAAATTTGATCCATATCCACATAATCGACTTACATAGAGTTGCAAGCCTACACAGAATTTGAGGACAGTGAGTGTGCTAAGGTTTCTTATTTTTTGTACTTGATAATTAAGTTCTGAAATACATCAAGTTTTATCTTCATCATAATTCCAAGAGCTATGTGCACAAATTCCTTTGCATTTAGTTTCCTAAAATAACATAGATTTAAATGCTATATCATTCCTAATTGTATTTTATTTAATCTAGGTTAATTATGTTTGATTTGGTTGCATTTATTTAATTATCCTAAGTTAATATTAGGGAAAGTATATTTTCAAAACTTCTTAGAGTTTATATTCCTACTTATTGCTAGTTCATTGCTAGATATTTTCTTTTAGGTTTTGAGCTTCATTTTGTGATATCTCTTTTGCTTATCCTACTTGTAGACACCTAAAATTGACCATGTCTTACAACATTGCCTTTCGACATCACCTTGCATCACCTTGCAACCTATTTTCCTCTATGTCCCTTTCATGACCACTTCCATCATTCCCTTTAGTTAAATAAATTATATTTATTTAACTAATCCTTTTTATCCATTTATTCTCTTCTTGAACCAAATAATATAAATTCTTTTTATTTAATTCCCATATTCCTCCAATTAATTTAAATAAATTAAATATTTATTTAAATTAGCTCTCACATGCCACTTGTCTCTCATAATTTAAATAATTTTATTATTTAAATTATTTATTGCCACTCACATCCCTATTTTTAACCTCATTCATTGTACGTCATAAGCAATTCCTCTCCAAAATCAATTAAAAATCCTATTTATTCCCACTCCCATCCTTATTTTAGTAACCTGTCATCCTCATTTACGGTGCATCATAAGCACTAAAATTGACTTTCAATCCTATCCATCCACCTCATCTCTCACCCTTCTAATCTTGGCCATCCATTTGATTCCCTCTCCTTCTATAAATGAAGCTTCCATTTTCATTTCAAACCCTCACACTCTCTCATCAAATTCCATACACATGTTCATATCATATCATATTTTATATCATTTTCATAGTAGAGTTATGCTGGTTGTGTGAGCATCCCACAAATCATCCACAAGACAAATCAATGGAGCTTGGGTGCACTCCATTATGTCCTATCAGAAGACCAATTTGGTGCAAGGTTTGAAGGTATTGTTTTATTGTTTATCTTTATATTTTTGTCTTGCATGATTTCCTGGGTTGCATTATTATCTTTTGTTAGAGCCTACTAGTCCTATCCCAACACCACCATGTACTCCCAATCATTTGGTCCATCAACCTCCTAATCCATCCCCTCATATTATCCATCCACCTAACCACGATCCCAATCCTAATCCATCCCCTCCTATTATCCACCCACCTAGCCACAATCTGAATCCTACTCGATCCCCTCCTATTATCCATCCACCTAACCACAATCCCAACCCTAATCCATCCCCTCCTATTATCCATTCACCTGATCCCAATCCTAATCCTACAACATCCACCATTATTGTCCACTGATTATATTGTCCATCTACCCATACACTTATGAAGGATGTGATCCAATGGCTATTAGCAAGGAATCAACCACCTCCATGTAATCAAATGTCTATTATTGAACCTATCCAAGAACCTTCAAGCAATATGTCTATTCCTCCAAACACATCATGTAGTCCACAACCCATCAAGCCTCTTGAAGATCCCCTTACCATGAGTTCAATTCTAGATCCATCAAATAGCCATGTCGATGATCATCTAGAGCCTATCAAAACTATCCAAGAGTCTCCCACTCCCATACAACCAAACCAAGAGCTATGTCAAGAGTCTAGTTTAAATCCTGTAGAAACATCAACCCCTCATCCTAATCAAGATCTAAACATCCTATCTAATCCCATCCCTGATTCCATTCCATCATATGATCAACCTATACATAACCTATATCTTTTCTATGATCAAGAGATTATCTATGACCAAGACCCTATCCATGAGCAAGAAATCCAAATTCCTCCTATCCATAATTCACTTAGTCCCATCCATAATCCCACTACTTCCAACACTAGTCCTATCCATCCTCCAACTAATCCTATACATCGTCCAACATTATCCACTTCTCTTGATGAGACAGTTGGTCCCCAAGAAAATATAGACAATCAACTTCTTACTGAGCATAATGTTAATCAAGATCCTCATGATCCTTCACCATCCTCTATTGATCCCATTCCAAATCCATCATCCTATCCTCTTGGATCCAACACCTTCATTCGTGGTGGCTCTCTTGTAGGAGATAAACAACTTCTATCCACAAATCCACCCTCCCCATCTAATAATGGACTCATGTCTTGTGTCCTAAATAATAAACATCCTATTGCACATTGCATGCTCCAAAACATGAATTACCATGGTAAAGGCTTAGGCCTTCATGAACAAGGTATCTTGGAGCCCATCCATGTCAAAGTTCCTCCACGATCGCATGGCCTTGGCTATATGCCCCAAGGAAAACAACCCCAAAATGTTGGTACCACCTCCATGCCTTCCAAATCCACTTCTTTGCATCCCAGACCCCATGCATCCCATCGCATCACCAAAACATATATCGCTATCCCTCCTCCATCGTCACACAAATCTCAAAAGAATGTGACCATACACCTTCCTCCATCTACTTTATCTCCACTCCTCCCAACACCTAATATCCTCATCCTCACATCCCATTATCCTTTTATCCAAAAGTCCACTAATCCCTCCATCCACACATCTCATTCCCTTAAATCCCCCAAAATTCCTAATCATGATCAACAAATGCACACATCGACCAAACATGAAGCTACCACAACCCCCATGTGATTCAAAAATAAAAATTTGGATGCCTCCCCATATATAGAAAAAAATCCATTAAAGCCTAATAATGATCATGCCACCAGGCATCAATATTTAACATCCAAGCAAAATCTCACACCTCAAAAAGTAAAAGAAAAAAAAAATAGTGTGGGTCCCCAAGAAAAAAGTACTAATCCAAATAAAGCATCCACAATTCAAAAATCCCAAAAAACTCGTTCTCTATCACAAAATCATACAATTCCTAAGACCATTTGGGTCCCAAAATTAGGAAATTGACCATCCCCTAAGCAAACATCTCCATTATTCCCAACTCTTTCTTCCATTCAAAATATTCAAAATCTAATTCGGTGTGTGCAACCGTTGGTCTGGGTTCCTTTCCATCCTGCAACATTCCCACATACCTCCATCTCCCCATCTTGTATCTATCATCCCACATATTTCCCCCATCATATCCCTATGGTCCATGCTTTTGCATAATCCTTCCATCCATAATCCACATCATAATCCACTATCCTTCACTACATAATTCACTATCTATCCACCTCCATCTCCCTCTCATGCAATCTTCTACCAACATCCATGAACAAAATGACACTTGACATGATCCATGTGCGACATCCCTCTATAGTGGGACATTATCATCTTTCATGGAACTAGATGCTTGTGTCCCCATCCTCTTCCAAATCTCTCTTATCCATATTCCCCTATCCCATCCAAAAATCAAAAAAAGAGAAAAAGAGAAAAGAAAAAAAAAAGAAAAAAAGAAAAATCAAAATAGTAAAGACAAATCCCTTTGTCCAATGGAGAAAACTACCTTGGTGGCGCCTTGGATAAGTACCATGATGAAAACCTAGAAAACAAGCATCATGTGTAGATTCCTTGTCTATGTGTCTTACACTTGGGGGCATGTTGTCTCATCTATCCCATCCTATTATTTTCCTCCTATCCTACCATCTTCATCCATCATATCCTCATACCTACCTATGCCATCTATCCTATCCACATACCCATCTTCCCTTCTTCCTTTGATCTTGGTAAAGATAGGGGAAAAATGTTGAAAAATGCTTTTGACGTCTCTTGATATATCCAATCTTTTTTGAACCAATCCTATCATCCATCGTCATAATCTTTGTCATGTAAAATCCTAATCATTATACCTAAAATGGGGCATGTTATTCCTATGTTACATAGTCCTTGGAGATCACATCTTAAAACCCCTTCCTCCATCCATTATGTATCCTCCATCCTTCCTATCCTTCCATCCATAATCCTCTTATCCATCTATCCAATCTTTCTTTCATCCTTGACTTGGTTTTCCCTTGTCATTGGTATCTAGCATCTAGGCTATCCAAACGACAATCCGATGTCATCCCAAAACATTTCCAAAAATCTAAAAAAACCAAAATATTTCCAAAAATCCAAAAAAATTGAAACATTTCAAAAATCCAAAAAAATCAAAACATTTCAAAAAATTCCAAAAAAATTAAAACATTTCCAAAAATAAAAAAAAAAATCAAAACATACCAAAAATACAACAAAATCAAATATCCAAAAAATCCAAGCAATAAAATCCAAATGCAAATCACCCTTAATCCATACCAATCTAGTAATCGACCCAAATCATCCAATCACATCCTTGGTCTTGGTCCTAATCTTGTTGTCAACCCAAACAATCAATCATCATCATCAATGGGATATATCATTCCTACATCCTTGTGTTGTTCTAGGGATATATCGTTCTCTGCAATGACAGCACTATCTCAATCAATCAATCAATCAATTATCGATTTACAGCTTGATAGGGGCAATACCTTGTTTGTTTTTGAAACAAGTAGAAACATTCATACAATGCATTATACCTTAACCAAAATCATCTATCTAGTCACTTTATCAATTGCCACATCATTTGACTTCAAACAATCATCATCCAGTCTCGTCTATGGATATATCATTCCCGTCATCAGGTGCCTATCTAAACAACACTTAAACTCTTTGGCGATAGATACAATGGTTATGTGACTTGTGTTGTCATTTGGTCTTTTGTTTTTAATTTATCTTTTCTATCTCCTTTTGATTTATCAAAGCCACCTAGATCCATTTATATCTTGGTGCGTTATGATTAGCAGAAAATGGGGCATAACATTTTACGTGTCTATTGGATATTCTTATCACTACAACTAATATTCATATATTGTGTCTAGACAAGGTTGTATTACACTGGGTATAAGGATACTCTGTTTGTTTGCAGTGTCAAGTTCATGCAAAGGATACAAAGTCACCCTAGTCCCTTATACCTTGGTACATAATATCCTCTTTCTATATCAAACTAGGGCTGCTCTACACATTATACTAGCATAGCTATCCCCTCTCTATCCACTATATCCATAATCTCTCTCTCTTTACTATCTATTTCACCTATCTATTTCAAATTAGAAATCCATCATATTTATACATTCCTAACCCTTATCCTTTTCCATCCTTTCTCTTATCCAACCCCTTTCATCCATTTCGAGAGCATACCCATGTTCTCCTAACCTGCCTATCCTCTTGAGGGGGCATCCCATACATCATTCCTCCTTGTCACTCCTTCAAGTGGTTGGGGCATCCTTTTCCCTCCATCCATACCTCTTCTTCTTTGAAATGATGTTACTTCTCTTAGTCACAACATCATCTCAAAGAGGGGCAAAATGTAGACACCTAAAATTGACCATGTCTTACAACATTGCCTTTTGACATCACCTTGCAACCTATTTTCCTCTAGGTCCCTTTCATGACCCCTTCTATCATTCACATTAGTTAAATAAATTATATTTATTTAACTAATCCCTTTTATCCATTTATTCTCCTCTTGCACCAAATTAAATAAATTCTATTTATTAAATTCTCATATTCCTCCAATTAATTTAAATTAGCTCTCACATGCCACTTGTCTGTCATAATTTAAATAATTTTATTATTTAAATTATTTATCCCCACTCACATCCCTATTTTTAACCTCATTCATTGTGTGTCATAAGCACTTCCTCTCCAAAATCAATTAAAAATCCTATTTATTCCCACTTCATCCTTATTTTAGTCACATACCATCCTCATTTATGGTGCGTCATAAGCACTAAAATTGACTTTCAATCCTATATGTCCACCTCATCCCTCACCCTTTCTAATTTTGGCCATCCATTTGATTCCCTCTCCTTCTATAAATGAAACTTCCATCTTCATTTCAAACTCTCACACTCTCTCATCAAATTTAGAATGCACATTCATATCATATCATATTTTCTATCATTTTCATAGCAGAGTTATGTTGGTTGTGTGAGCAGCCCATAAATCATCCACAGGACAAATTAATGGAGCTTGGGTGCACTCCGTTCCGTCCTATCAGAAGTTGGATTTTGTGCAAGGTTTGAAGGTATTGCTTTATTATTTATCTTTATGTTATTGTCTGGCATGATTTTCTGGGTTTCACTACCCACTCTTGGATGCCTCATTAGGGCTTCATTTTCAAATATGATATATTACTAATTTTCCTAATTTGTTAAATGTGAAAGTGGTTTACATTTTCTCATCATGGATGTCTTCTCCCCCTTCATTTCCAAGCTCACTTCTTATGTCACTATGCTTTATGATGATACTTCTTTTTGTGGCTTATGATAGTTTCTTCACTTGATCCATATATGCACTTCATATGTCTATGATCTTAACTCATGTGATTTTATACCTAGCAAGCATATCCTTCTTCCATCTCATGATATCTTTCCTCCAAGTGCCTCTCATGATCCATTCTTTCTTGAGGATCCTTGTATTGTGCGCCTCACCAATACACATGTTTCACCTTCACTTACACATGAAGATGATGCACTTTCTCCCATGCCTAATTATAAAATTTTGTTGACTTGGGAATATCTATCTATGATGATTACCCTAGTGATTAGATTTATGAGTGTACCATTTTCTATCACTACTAATCTTCTTATATATGATACACATGTTTTACCTTCACGTGAGGTTGCTAGTCCTTCTTCTCTATCCCATGGTTCATGGTCTATTGAAGATATGTTTAGATTTGATCATAGTGATAGTTCTTTATATTCTTATAATGAAGATGACTCTTTATCCCATGATTATTAATTACTTCACACATATTCTAATGGCCTTTCCCCAGTGGATCCCATGGACTTTTCTATGCATCGTGATGATATAAAGATTTTTGATAGAGACCAACATGTGGATCCAACATGATAGATTTAATGATTTCTGTGAAGCATGTTTTTGGCACGCCCAGTGGGACCATTATTGAAGTTTCTGTCAAGATTGTATGAGCCAGAAAGCCACAGGAAGTCAGAGCTGTAGACCTGTAACAAGAGCTCAATCTGCTACTAATCCAGGCATTCTTTTGCCACCACTGATAGCTAATCCAAGGAGAAGAGTGAATCAGTTTGCAGCAGCACCAAGAGTAAATATGGGAGCACCTATAGCCCCAAGAAATTATGCAAATTGGAACACTGGCAGTCCTCTGATTCTCCCAATACTACCAGCCACTTGGGATGCTATTCTAGCCAATGCTCTGAAGGCTCTGCCTAAGTTCAGTGGGGAAGATTTCAAGACACCTGAGGAGCATCTGCAAGATGTATCTGATGTATGTGCAGTACATGTTATCACTCAATAGAATGTGGCTATAAGACTGTTAGCAGCTTCTTTCAAAGGGAAGGCTCTGGACTGGTATAGATCTTTAACCCCAAACACAATATCTACATGGGATTAGCTTGGTGATGCTTTCTTTGAAAGATTTAAAGAAAAGGGTGATAAATCTTCTTTGCTGCAACAACTGATCACTATCAAAAGGGCACCACAAGAAGCCATGACTGATTTCAACTCAAGATTTCAAAAAACTTGGGAAAGGATTCCTGCTACAGCAAGACCATTACCAGGTATGGCTATTGTGTTTTACCTTAAAGCTTTAAACTCAGATATATCAGTGATGATTCAGTCCCTTGGAGGTCAGACACTATCAGAAGCATATGAGTTAGCAGTCAAGGCTGAAAATAACTTAATAGATGCTGGAAAGCTTCTCCCAAGACCTCCTATGCCCATGTTCCCAGAAATCACCTTACCTTTGCCTCAAGAAGTTCCTAATCCTACAACCCCACCTATGTCTATGTATGTATTCCCTCAACAACCTGCTAAGACAGCCACCCATGTTCAATCATCTGAAATGGATGATGTCAAGAACATTTTAAGGACCTTCTCAAATGAGATAATTAACCTTAAGAGACAACAAAATCCTTATCCAAAGCCCCCTTATAAATGTTACCAAGGAAATAGACATCCCTTTCAGCCAAATCAATATCAAGGCCCTCAAAGGCAAGCTAATCCTCAACCATCAAACCAGTTGGTTACAGTCCCTACACCCTTACAAACTGTTCCTCCTAATCCCAACAGGGAAATTGTTCCAGGGCAAAAAAAATTTGTAGATGGCACAAATGCTTGGTGTTTTCCTTGCAATAATGCCCATATGCCTGAGACTGCCCCAGAGGAAATTTACAGCAGATGATAGCAGAACAGAGAGGATTAGAAGGACAATTTGCAACTTCTAACACTCCACAATATCAGTGTCCTGGTGTACAAAATGCAGTCTTGGTGGCCTAGACGCAAGGAATGTCCTTACAACAGAAAGAGGAAATAGCCCCTGAGCATGCTTTATTTTCATGGATTGAAGATGAAGATTCAATGTTCTTGAATGAAGCATCTACTTCCAAGAAGCCATTGGTTCAATTAGATTACTATACCAGAGCAAAGAGGAGAATGATGGAGCAGCCTGAAGTCACTAATAATGAGATCATGGGAGCTCCTCCATTTTAGAATCATCAGAACACAGTCTCTAGACAAGAAATACCCCAGCCTGTGTAGAATCAAGTAGCCTTAGGACAAGTGCTAGAAAAGTCAAGGTACCCTTATTACTCAAAGGCCCAAGCATTAGGACCTATGAATGTGGTGGATCAACTAAAAAGAACTCCAACGTGTGTATCAATCTAGGACATGTTAGCTATTCCTGAGTAGAAGACACTATTGTAGGAGGCTCTACAAGGCCAAGAAGTCCCTAAACATACTAGTGCTAAAGGAGGATCAGCTGATAAAGAAAAGGCACAGCTCAAAGATACTATACCTCTGCAGACAACAACCATGTTGAACAATGCATCTGAGGTAGGTAAATCTAAACTAGATCCCTTTTATTTGACTCTAATAGTTGGGAAGAAGTTGTTGCATAATGCAATGATAGACTCTGGGGCTAGTACTACAGTAATGCCAAAGAAAACTTTGAAGATAAAATATGAGCCACTTACAAGAGGGGTCATGCAGTTGGATGGGAAATCTGTGCAAACAATAGGGAAAATTAAACAACTCCCATTGCAATTATATACTTGCCCCGATATAATTATAAATCAGGATGTGGTAGTCATAGATATTTCCCCTGTATTTGGTCTATGTTTATCCAGAGATTTCATAGCCAAGATAGGATGTTACATGTCACTAGATTGGTCACACCTCATCCTAAGAACCAAATATGGGACAAAGATGAAAATACTATCTGAGCCATTATCAAAAGACCACATCACAAATGAATCAACCCCAAAATTAGAAGCAGCCCATGCTATGCTGAATAAAGAGGAGAGAATCTTTGTTGAAGAGTTAGGTGACTGGACTAAACATGACCAACATGAAGAAGAGAATAATTAGTTGTTGACTATGATGCAAAGTGATCCCTATGGAAATTATGACTCCACAGGTCTAGGCACTTATGTCATATTTGAAGAAGACCAAGAGATCCCTAATGTTTTAAGGAAAGAAACATCACAGACTCAAGAATCTGAAAAAGATTTAGAAATTTGGACTCTAAATTTTGATGGGGCTAGAAGTAAGAATGGAGCTGGAGCAGGAGTTTGCCTTACTGCCCCAAATGGTGAGAAAATTTTGAGAGTCATTCCCTTTTAGTTTACCTATACCAATAATGATGCTGAGTACGAATCCTTGGTGCATGGACTCATGTTGGCAAAGAAAAGAGGAGTAAAGAATCTGATAGTAAGAGGAGATTTAGAACTAGTGGTGAAACAAATCAGAGAAAAGGCAGTAGCAAAAAATGTAAGAATGAGATCCTATAGGCACATAATTTGGGACCTAATATATGGTTTTGAAGCTTTCAATATTGAAGTAGTTCCTAGAGCCCAAAATTTTGAGGTAGATAGAATGTCACAGATTGGTTCACAGTTTGATCCAGCAACTGATCTACTAGTAAACAATGAGTCAATCAAAGTTATAGTGAGGCCAATTATCTGAGACAATGATCAAAATTGACAAGTTTTTGAAAATGATTTCCAAGTCCTCTCATTTTTGCAACAGTCAAGAGAATTTGCTGATCAGTTGTACCCTAAAATTGAAGAAGCATATGGTGACCAAATTATTCAACTGAAGCCAAATAAGCTCCCTAAAGGACTAATTACCTTAGAAAACTCATTTGACCCAGAAGATGTAAGCCTGGAGAAGAAGAGGTTTCAAGCAAATAAAGAAGATTATTCTGAAATTCAGGCTAGTGAAGGAAGAAAATTGAAGATTGGCAATTCTACAACCCAGCAAGAAAGGGAAAGATTGATTGATTTGTGTGAAAGATATGATAGGGCGATTGCCTGGACCTATGAAGACCTCCATGGCTATAATAGAGATATCATCCAGCACACCATAGAGCTTACTAAAGGATCTAAACTAGTCAGACAGAAGCAAAGGCCAGTGAATCCTAGAATTGAACCTCTAATGGTGGATGAATTGCAAAAGCTCTTAGAATCAAAGATTATTTTTCCAATGAAGCATTCAACCTAGGTATCAAACCTAGTGCTAGTAAGAAAAAAGAATGGTGACATAAGACTCTGTGTAGATTTAAGGGATTTGAATAGAGCATCTTTGAAAGATCATTATCCCTTGCCCTCTATGGAACAAATTTTACAGACTGTGGCTGGATCAGAGAGATTTTCCTTGCTGGATGGTTTCTCTAGATACAATCAGATTTGGTTGGCTGATGAAGACCAACATAAGACTGCATTTACTACAAAAAGGGGAACATTTGCATATGCTAAAATGCCTTTTGGTCTTTCAAATGTTGGAGCTACTTTTTAGAGGGCCATGGATGTAGCATTTGGGGAACTTATAAACAAAATCATCTTGATTTATCTAGATGACCTCACTATTTTCTCTAAAAATGTTGTAGATCATTTTGACCATTTAGAGGCTTTTTTAAAGAAATGCCAAGAGTTTGGAATATCCCTGAATCCCAAGAAGTGTATCTTTGCAGTACCTAAGGGTAAAGTGTTAGGGCATATAGTGTCAAAGGAAGGAGTCTCTATTGATCCAGAAAGAGTCACTGCCATAATGAATCTATCTCTACCAGTCAATAAGAAAGTAGTTCAGTCTTTCCTGGGGAAGATCAACTTTGTCAGCCGGTTCATATCTAACTTTGTAGGTCTAATTAGACCCATGACACTGTTGCTAAAGAAGGACCTAGTTTTCAAATGGACTACAAAGGGGAGACAGGCTTTTGAAGAAATCAAAAGAACCATTTCAACAACCCCAGTACTCAGAATCCCAGACTTTTCTAAGTCTTTCATAATGTATGTGTATGGAGGAGAATTCAGTGTTGCTATTGTTTTAACTCAGAAAGATGAGCAGCAAGATGGAGAACACCCAATAGCCTTTTTCTCTAGGACTCTCAGGGAATATGAGGCCAAATACAATTTTGTGGAGAAGCAAGCATATGCCATGGTAAAAGCCCTTAAAAAATTTAGACACATGGTAATAGGGAATAAGATTCTAATATTAGTGGCTCATCCTAGTGTAAGAGAATATAATATGAAGGGTGAGATCACTGAGAAAAGAGCCAATTGGATAACAAAGATCCTTGAATATGATGTGGAGGTCAGACCCACTAAGTTAGTAAGGGGCAAAGGATTTGTTGGCAAGAGACACTATATGGATTCATGAATGTTTTCATTGATGGCAACAAAGGTTATCCCACACATCCGCAATGTATGATAAGTCCTCACCGGAAGTCAGATTGAAGAAGTGTTGAGGTCCGGTAAGCAAGAACAGAGCAGTCAGTAAGGTTCGACAGACAGGTCTGGATCTCTCAGTAGAAGTATCTCAGTGAAGTGTGAATTTGGGGAAGTCAAGAGGAGTATCTTGACTGATAGATTCCAAGGTTTGAGCCTCCAGTGTGGAAAGGATAAAGAGATATGAATGCTTGAGTGTCAGGTTCCCAAGTGACAGTGTGAATAGAGGAAGAACTAACTAGCAGAACATCAAACATTATTCTGGATGTGTTACTGATGTTGGTAAAGGTTATGAAGGCATAAATTATGGTTGGACGACATGATTGATGATTTCCACAAGTATATCCTTGATCCGCATTACTTGGTAAGCAAGGATTCAGCCGACAGATCAGAGTTTAGGTAAAATATTGACTATTCTAGGTGCCGACTAGAAAGGTGATGAAATCACTTGTGCGGATATATATATACAAGATAGATTTAGTTATGAGAGGTGTTGAGGTTGTAAGCAATGTGTGAAGAAAAGCAGTAGAGCCGAATAAAAGTAGAAAGGAAGATCTAGTATGTGAAAGAAGAGCAACATAAAAGAAGAGGAAAGATGAAGTGCAGCAGATCAGTGTACAGAGCCTAACCGAAACTGAACTCCAGCATATGTTGATGCTCCTTATCAGTTCAAGTATTGTATTACACTCTTTATAAATTGTAGACAATGTGTCTCTTGTAGGCAGTGTGCCTCTTGTGAGCAGTGTGCTCGGGCAGTGAGCCCTAATTGGCAAGTGCCATTTTGTACTTCCATTCTTCTAACAAAGAATACAATCTTGGGTTAATCACCTCGTGGTTTTCTCCCTTAACAGGGTTTCCACATCAAAAATATTGTGTCATGTGTATTTCTATTTCATGGTTATGTTTGCTTGTTTGAATTGATGTTGCACTAATTATTAAGAAAGTTCAGAAAGCTAAAATAATTAAGATAACTGATTCACCCCCCTCTCAGTTATCAACAATTGGTATCAGAGCTAAGTTCCTCCTAAACAGAGTCTAACAGTTTGAGGAAGATCTGGGAATCCAAATGGATGCATATGGTTTAAGGGAGCAAATCAAGACTGCCCTTGATGATCTTGAGTAGTCAAACTCTAAAGTCAATGAATTAAAGGAAAGACTCAAATAGGCTGATGATTTCATGAGAGAACTAAAAGACAAATTAAGTCTCTCTATGAAAAAGAGACAGGAGCTACGTCAGCATTTGGCAAGTCAAGGTGAAGCAAATGATGCAAATGAAGATTTGAAGGAGAAAAACAAGTTATGTGAAAAGTTATCAAAAGAAATCATTATGGTAAGACATGAAATGGAATTAGGAGTTATGAAGTTTACCCAAGAAGTTGAAAAGAAAAGAAAAACTGAAGATAATCTAAGACAATCTCTCAAGGAGAAATCAGAAGATTGCCACAAGATGGATAGAATTATCAGACATCTTGAATCTGATCTTGAAGATGCTAAAGATAATGAAGAAAAAATTGAGGATCAAATTGTCTCTCTCAAAAGGGATCTTCAAACAGCAAATGAATATAAAGAGAAATTCAAGATAAGTTCTGCCCAACTTGAAGTTCTTCTTCAAAGCCAAAAGAGGGTAGATGACAAGTGTGGTTTGGGATATGAGAAAGGAGAAAGCTCTGGATCCGGTCAGAAGAATTTTAGATCAGAAAATCTAAGGAATAGGCCTAGAAGTCCTCCAGTAAGGCAGCGTAATGCTCAAAGATATCCATCCTTCAATGGATACTACCACAACTACAATAACTTTGGTCATAAAGCTAATCAGTACAGAAGGAGAATGAATTAGACTAATACATCCTTCTCCGGACAGTGCTTCAACTGCAAAAGGTATGGTCACAAATCTCATGAATGTAGAAATATGCAAATGAATAATTCATTCAATGGTAGATGCTTTGCATACAATAGAATGGGTCATATGGCTAATCAATGCAGATCAAGAGGATATCAATCAAATATGCAAAGAAATGTTGTTTGCCAAATTTGCAATAGATCTGGTCATATAGCAAAATTCTGTAGAAGCAAGAATCAGGATAAAAGAGGTCTGGTATATTATAATCAGAATCAAGATAAGGGAAAACAAAAAGTAAATGTGGATGAAGTTTAAAGTGAGATGAAGAAAATTTGGGTGAAGAAAAGTACATAGAATGTAGGGGATGGATCCGCACCAGACTCTGGGAATCATATTCCTTTTGGAAATTAAAAAGTGAGCTCTGGCTCAGGGGGAGCAACAAAGAAAACCTTGTTCCCCCAGCCAGTCAATTGGTGCCGGAACTAGCACAAGGAGAGCTGCGGATTAAAAGGGGTCATACAAGAAACATCTAAAAGGGGTATGGTAAAGATTTGAGAGATCTGCAAGAAGATTTGAAGAATCTAATCCTACCAGAATTAATCCGATAAAATAGTCTTCTGGTAAAAGTAGACTCATTACAAGTTTGGTCTGGTATGATTCAAACTATGGTGTCTTGATCTGCAAATAGATCAAATGACTAATGAAAGGAAGATAGATTATCACTACTCTCCTAGAATAACTTCAAAATCTATCTCAGTGATCTGGAAAGGTTTTGTCTCTGAATAAAACAAACAAGGCAAACTGGAATGAATTAGGTTGTGCATTTATTGCAGAATGAAAATTAGGGCTTCTCAAAAATAAAAGAGTTCATTCGCTCATCATTTGTACACTCACATTCGAAGAAAAGAGAAAAGGAGCTCTGCAACTACTTCTCCCAAAGATCAAGACGATTCTTCATACAGCTCAATTCAGATTTCATCGTGTGTGCCCTAAATAGCATAAAAGGTATTCTTCGTTCTTGATATCTCTTAGTAAGATTCCTTGATGATGGCTACTCCGAATATAGTAAAGATTTCTGATAGACCTCACCCCATATTTAAGAAGCATCCATACAAATCCTTGGAGGTAGATCCCCTAGGAGCCTTCTCTAGTGTTCCGCATGGTGTTTTGCACACAGAAGATATTAGGGTTTACATACACGCAAATGTTGAAGAGTTTGGGGAATTCAAACTAAGAGATATCTATCACAAACAATTGATAGATGATGCTTTTGAGCTTAAACCAGAATATAAGGGCATCCAAGAGAAATATTTTGATCAGTTCATTCATTTCCCCTACTTTGAAGAAGATGAATGGGTCCGGTATGTGTTGAGTAGGGTACATGACAACTTTCTATGGCTTAACAAACCTTGCAAAATCACCAAGGAAGCAATTAGGGCAGTAAGTGGTTTACACTCCTTCGGAGGAATACCTGTCCTCAAATCTATCAAAAACAACATTGTAACTGAGGCCACCAGATCAAATTTGATAAGAGGGCAGTGACCATTGAAGATATTACTGACCCGGATATCAAGTTTGCATCTATGATAATAGGATACAAGATATATCACTCCAGTAGAGAGAATTCAGTATCCGGAACTGTAGTATATACTGCCTATGAGATGCTGAGAAAGAATGTAGAATATGATCTCTATGAACTTCTTTTGAGCCAATTAATGGAAAACATACCGAAGATCAAAAAGGACAAGAAGAACTCCTTTAAATATGGTGGACTAATATTATGCCTATTTTTCTACTTCATGAATGAGCTGCCTGGATCAAATGGATGGGTATGGCAAAATGATAAACCGGTAGCAATTCAGATCAGAGATTACTTGCATGAACTTGGGGATGCTAAAGCAAGAAATACAGCCCTGTGGGGATATTTCAAGAATTTTTAGAACATGATGCAAGCAAGAGAAAGGATTCCCCAGTCTCTTGTTGAGAAATACAAAGACACAGTATGTTTTATGGTAGAGACTGATCAATGCCTAATGGAGGTAGTAGAACCAAGAACTGTATGGATCATGCCCATGGGGTATGAAGTTGATGAACAAATTGTGGAGCTGCATGTTCAACACATGCTAAGTCAGCCAAAGGATCCAAAGGCAGAAAGGTTTGGAACCTTTGAGGAGCTGAGTGTAAAGATTCATGTGGAACTCAGACAACCAGAGATCAAGAGGAAGGTAAGAAAAGAAGTTGAAGATGTTGCAAAAGGCTTGGGCATATCAAAGGAGGCACTTGATGCCATCAGGGAAAAGATGGAAAGGGCTGAGGAAGAGAAGAAGAAGGCAGAAAAGAAAAATGAGGAAAGGGCTCCGGCAAAACCTTCCACCCGGACCAGATCATCAAAGAGATCTACACCTACCACTGCCAAAGGCTCAAGGACATCATAACCAGAAGCACAATCATCCGGCAAAGGAGAGAAAAGAACAAAGACAAAAGCTACAAGAGCTTATGCCAGTCAAAGGGATGAAGAGGAGACTGAATCTGATGAAGAAATCAGGAAAATGAAGAAAAAGAAGAAAACATCCGGTCAACCCTCTATTGGACAGAAGGAAGAAGAAAAGACAGAGGAATATGTTTAAAAACCCACTCTTCACATTGATGACATAATCAAATCAGTCACAGTGGACAAAAATCTTCAGCCAATGGTTGAGTTCTATGATGATTATGGTGAAGCAGATCAGAAGATATTGCAAGATGCCACAGTCAGGTACCTAAATATCTACAACAAAGCATTCATTGAAATTATATCTCTGATTCCCAAAAGCTTGGAGAAGGAACTAGAAATAAGAAAGAACAATGCCCAAGCCAAAGACCTAGAAATCCAGGAACAGATAGCAATTCAGCTATATCCTTCAATCGACCCCAAGACAATGAATATGGTATTCAAAGATTGTAAGGATGAGTTCAGAAGCAAAGCAAGGATGAATCAACTTATTCTTGGTGAGACTGACAAGGTAGCCAAGGACACAGAAGAGTTCCTCCGGAAGGCCTTCAAAAGATTTAATATTCCTATTATAGAGGACTTGGGTACTGACCCCTTGACCACAAGTGTTGCAGAAGAGTCTACTGAGAAAATAACAAAAGAGGTAATGAATACCGGTGTAGAAACAGCTAAGGAATTGGAATCCTCTGCTCTGGAAGAGGTGGCCCATGAACAGACCAACATCACTCCTCCGGTTTCCCCTACTGACTCCGGATCCAAAGGAGAAGAAAGAATAAAGGAAAAAGAAGCAGAGGTGAAGGGAAAAGAAGATATCAGTACAAAGGTTGTGGAAGGGGAGAAAACTCCAAGAGATAGCTCTAAGAATGCAAAAGCAAAGAAAAATCTGTCTCCAGCAAGAGACATTGCAAAAACTGTCCAAGAATTCTTCAACAAAGAAACAATGGAGATTGATGAATCGGAGCTTCTACAAGGACCATTTAATTTTGATTCTCTTTCTCCAGTACAGACAATGAAGATAGCTTCATTTGCTAATGCAAAGGTTAAAGAAAAACTCCTGAAGTCTCACATGGAAGACTGTGAGTTGATAGAAGCTACTTCCAGAGTGCTTGAAAAGATTATGCCATCATTTCAGAAAGATCCGACAGCCTCCACTTCTGGTAATCTCAAAACTCTAGTCAACAGTGTTAGCACACATTTTGATTCTCTAGAGAAGTCAGCTGAAGAAAAGGTTCGGAAGGAGTTTTTGGATAAGAGATTCTTTGAAGTACAGGGTCTGATAACAAATGATAGGAAAGTTATGGATATTGGGATAAAGAGCTTGGAAAATGCTCTTAAAGATGGCAGAAATATGTACAAATTTTGCTTATCTTGGCCCACAGTGACCAAAGATATTAAGAGGAAAGTAAAAGAACAAGAGGATAAACTATTAAGTCTATCTCAAAGTTTTGATCCTCTCTCATCCTCCATAGTAAATCAAGAGTATCAGACTATTACAATCACAAATGCAATAAAGAATTTTGAGAAGGAAAGGAAGAACATAATTAGCCGGATGGGTGAACTTAGAAGGATCATTATCCCTAAGTTAGAGGCCATGCATGAGGCCATAAGTGAAGTTCAAATCACAGCCCAGACCAATGATCCAACAGATCTAAAAAGGGCAAATGCGTTTGCATTCCTGTTGAGTGGTCATATATTAATTTTGGACATAATGAAGCAAAGTTGGGCTACAGAATTCATTCAATTGAAAACAACTTTTGTAGACATACTTCAGTATATGTAAGTATTCCTTATGTATTTACTTATGCAGACAAAATTTTGAAAATTTTGGTATGCGGACCCTACCCTTTGCCATTGATGTCAAAGGGGGAGTGAAGAGTAGTGAAAAATGAGGAATCCAACTAAGGGGGAGTTCCGGAAAATGTATATAAAAATAGAGCATCAGCTAAGGGGGAGCATAGTGTAAACACTTAGTCATTTTTCACTAAGTGTTGCCATCAATGCCAAAGGGGGAGATTGTTGGCAAGAGACACTATATGGATTCATGAATGTTGTCATTGATGGCAACAAAGGTTATCCCACACATCCACAATACATGATAAGTCCTCACTGGAAGTCAGATTGAAGAAGTGTTGAGGTCCGGTAAGCAAGAACAGAGCAATTAGTAAGGTCCGACAGACAAGTTTGGATCTCTCAGTAGAATTATCTCAATGAAGTATGGATTTGGGGAAGTCAAGAGGAGTATCTTGACTGATAGATTCCAAGGTTTCAGCCTTTGATGTGGAAAGGATAAAGAGATATGAATGCTTGAGTGTCAGGTTCCCAAGTGACAGTGTGAACAGAGGAAGAACTGACTGGCAGAACATCAGACATTATTTTAGATGTGTTACTGATGTTGGTAAAGGTTATGAAGGCATAAATTATGGTTGGACGACATGATTGATGATTTCCACAAGTATATCCTTGATCCGTATTACTTGGTAAGCAAGGATTCAGCCGACAGATCAGAGTTTAGGTAAAATATTGACTATTCCGGGTGCTGACTAGAAAGGTGATGAAATCACTTGTGCGGATATATATACAAGATAGATTTAGTTATGAGAGGTGTTGAGGTTGTAAGCAATGTGCGAAGAAAAGCAGTAGAGCTGAATAAAAGCAGAAAGGAAGATCTAGTATGTGAAAGAAGAGCAGCATAAAAGAAGAGGAAAGATGAAGTGCAACAGATCAGTGTACAGAGCCTAACTGGAACTGAACTCCAGCATATGTTGATGCTCCTTATCAGTTCAAGTATTGTATTACACTCTTTATAAATTGTTGACAGTGTGTCTCTTGTAGGCAGTGTGCCTCTTGTGAGCAGTGTGCTCGGGTAGTGAGCCCTAATTGGCAAGTGCCATTTTGTACTTCCATTCTTCTAACAAAGAATACAATCTTGGGTTAATCACCCTGTGGTTTTCTCCCTTAACAGGGTTTCCACGTCAAAAATATTGTGTCATGTGTATTTCTATTTCATGGTTATGTTTGCTTGTTTGAATTGATGCTGCACTAATTATTAAGAAAGTTCATAAAGTTGAAATAATTAAGATAACTGATTCACTCCCCCCCCTCTCTATTATCAACAGGATTGTGCCAATATATGGCTCAGGACATGGAGAGAATGATGATTGAAGAAACAGAAAGAGAAAATGTATTGAAAATACAAGAGGTTGATCAAGATTGTTGGGTCACAAATAGAATACAATTTATGAAACATGGGGTTTTCCCAAATCATCTCTCCCATGATAAGATAAGGTATTATAGGCAACAAGGGGCCCACTTTGTACTAATTGACCATATCCTATTCAGAAGAAATGTTGATGGCATACTTCTGAGATGTATAGAGAAAGATGAAGCTCAAAGAATACTACATGAGTTACACCATGGAGCCTCAGGTGGACACTTTTCAGTAAGGACCACAGCAATCAAAGTGACTCAAGCAAGATACTTCTGGCCCACTCTATTCATAGATTGCTATCAGCTGGTTAAAGAATGCCAGGCGTGTCAATTTTATACAGGAAAAAGAAGAAATGCAGCAATGCCTCTAAGCCCCATAATTGTAGATGAACCCTTTGCCCAATGGGGTCTTGATTTTATTGGTATGATCAATCCAGTGTCAAATATGGGACACAAATGGATCCTCACAGCCACAGATTATTTTACCAGATGGAGTGAAGCAATACCACTCAAGGAAGCAACAGAAAAGGTAATATTAGACTTTCTAGAAGGTATTATTGCTCAGTTTGGTCCCCCCCGTACCATCATATCAGATAATGCTAAGGTATTTTTGGGAACAAAAATATCTGAGTTTGCATTAAGGAATGGGATTTACTTGAAGACTTCTTCAAACTATTACCTTCAAGGTAATGGTCTAGCAGAGTCTACTAACAAGAACCTAATCAAACTCATTAAAAGGATAGGGACAAATCATTACAGAGAGTGGCACAAACTACTTAATACGGCACTGTGGGCTGACAGGATCACACCTAAGCAAGTGACAAAGATGTCTCCATATGAATTAGTTTATGGTAAACCAACAGTAATGCCACTGAGCTTAGAGATCCCTACTTTGCAATTACTGAAACAAATAGAGATTGAAGAAAGTGGCCCCATGCAAGTTAGACTTGCTAAACTGTTGGAAGTACAGGAAAAAAGAGAAAAAGCACATGAGTCATTGATGAAACACCAGAAAATAGTCAAGGACTATTTTGATAGGAAGACCTCAAATCCTTTTTTTGAAGTTGGCTCAATAGTGTTGAAATGGGATGAGAGAGCTGCTAAGCCAAGTCGACACAGCAAATTTGAATCACTGTGGACTGGCCCTTATAAGATTCGTTCCTGTAAGAAACAAAATTCCTTTGAACTGGAAACTATGGATGGTGAACCTGAAGAGATTCCTGTTAATGGGATCTATTTGAAACATTTCAATTAATTAGGGGCTCTTGTGTATCATAGTTAGTTAGTTTCCTTTTCTGCTTTCCTGTTTTCCCGCTTTCCTTTTTCAATAAGTGTTCTATGAACACATGTCACCAACGCAAGCCCCTTCTCTTTTTGAAAATCTCACTTTTATTAAGGTTGTCTCCAGTCCCCAAAATCCCTGAAAGTACACACTTTTGCAGCCACTCCCGTAGCGTTTCTGACACTCCTTTGCAAGCGGATTTGGAAAGATGCACTAACGGTTTCTTGGTGTTAATGCCATTTATAAGACAAGATGTGTCATTAAAGCCCCATTAATTAGAGTTAAATCCTAAGTGTGACTTTCATTTGCTTCCGTATCTTTGTTGAAAATCATTGTTGCCTCGAATTTTCCATCCCTAACAAGTGCTTTCAGCTGTGTGTCATTTTTGTGAAGCATTTTCATCCTCTCCTGTGTCAAAGTTTCCCACATTCTCCCCACAGATACAGATATGGTTGAAGCATAGTCTTCTCAAGAGGGACTCAGGATCTATGAGTCAATTAACAGGCTTTTGAGCAGCAAATCGTACGCCTCAGCGCCTGTGCAACCCAAGAGAACCTATCCAAGTACGAGGGTCCCTGAGGTAGGGTATTCTGTCGACCCAACGAAGGTAAAGGATTTTGTAGATGGCATCTTTGACCCAGCCCTTCAAAAATCTACCAAGACTCTCTATTAAGGGGCACACCAGAGATGCATGCAAAAGGCAAAGAGTGGACAGTCTGAAACTTTTGGAATGAGGATTTGGACCTCACAGTTGGCATAGTTCATGGTTTTGAGTGTGCACCTATGTCCTGACCTAATTGATATATGTGTGGAGCTGTTTCATGCACCCTCAAATAATATACAACAGGGTCCCTTTATGGTGCAAATTACACCCAAAGCCATAAGAGACATGCTGGCCTTGCAACATAATCGAACGGCCACATTTCCCACTATTGCTAAAATGGAAAAGACATGGGCTAATGTCAACAACCAGATTAGGTTCCTCAACTCAAAAATGTAGTTGGGGGATGAGAATACCTAGATGCCCATACTACCTACAGGAAGGGCACAATTTAGCCAAGCTAATCAAGAGGCACTGTCAATGATATCTTTCATTTTTGGGATGAAGGAAGACAATACAGTCTACGACTGGCAAATTGCTATCATTTTCAGATTGAAGACTGTAGATAAGTCACAGGAAATACCAGTTGGATTTCTTAGAACAAATTGATTACTCCATGGTGGATCAGCTCACCAATTTCAAAACCAAGAGAGTTTTCAAGTATTCTGCTTATCTGTTTCATTTAATGTTATATCATAACCACAATCTTTTTGCACAAAATATGCAATTGAACATGTATGACCCTGATTTTGGTCATAATAGAACCATTCCTATGTCTGCATGGACACATGTGCTATCTGAGGCATCAGACCCTTATGAATTTTGGGAACTCTTTGTTGCCCTTGCCTTTTGCCATTTGAGCCCTGAGCCTGTAGAACATAGGTTGACATAGAGCATTAGGGGTTTCATGACCAATTTCCCAATCCCATGTGATTATTTCTTTGGGACGCAAAATACTATCATTAGGGTCCATGGCTTCAATGGGGAACCCATGCTTCTACCTAAAATTTTGACCCCTAGGGTAGCATTTCTAGAAGTGACTCGGCAAGTGTCAGTGGTTGACAATGAGTTTGGCACCAAGAAGAAAAAGATGTATGACATCCCCTGGGTCAAAAGGAACATGGCCCTAGAAGTTAGAGATGCTGAACACCTATTGCTACGAAAGCTAGTTGTCTTGGGATTCTTCATCATTGAAGATAAGTGGAGGTATGACCCAGACAATTTTATGGCCTCTTGGGTTAAAAACAACAAGGTCCGGGCTAAAATAGCACATGAGGGTCGGCCTTTCTGGGAAGATAGGAGAAACCCTAAGGAAGATAACCCTGACCTATATGTGGAGCTAGCAGACTTGCCCTTTGAGGGGCCCAGGCCATGGGAGACCTTTTATGATAAACAAAAAGCCCATGACCCTAAGATCATAATGGGTACTAGTTTAAAGAAAGCTTTGAAGGCCCAGGAATGGAAACCAGAGAAAATTGAGGCCTATTGGAAATATAGGCAGGAAATTTTAGAGTTGACATAGCCTTTTGGGAAAATTGACACAGATGAGAAATGGGAGTCGATCTGGGATGAGTGGCATCCATCCCCAGTCTCTAGCCCTGATACAAGCAAAATCCAAAAGAAGGGTGAAGAGTCAGAAGAGGAAGTTGAGTCAACCCATACAATGCAAGAAGTAGGACAGGCCTCATTTGTTGTCCCTATATGTTCCTGGCCCCAATCTCTCAGTACTTTAGAGAAACAAAAGGGTGTGGTGTCATCACCAACTAGAGGGACTCCATCAGTGTTAGCTATTGGGGCTTCTAGTTTTGTCCCCTTTCCACCCTCAGTAGTGGTAAATGTTGAAGAGAAGGAATTAGAAGAGGACACAGGAGAAAGACCAAGGAAGCATAGGAGACTACACCTGCAGGAGGGGTCAGAAGAAGAAATAGAACCACTACTACAGCAAATACCAGTCACATCTGATGCTCCTCAGGTAAGTGTTTCTTCTTTTTCCTCTCTGCCTCTTTCTTCTACCTTAGGGGTGGCAATCCCAACTAGCCAAACATTAGTATTCCCTACCACTTCTGTTGTGCCTATATCACTACTTGCCCCAACTAGCAGTCCTCAGGCCATGTCTTCACAGGCCACCTCATTGCCACTTTTTTCCCCTTCTGTTCCCAAGTAAGTAGAGTTTTTGATTCATCAAGGAGGTCAAAATCCACACCTCCAATACTCAGTCCTTCAACTCCAGTATAGAGAAGTAGGAGTCCAATGCTAATAGTACAAATACCACTGATTCCTAGAAACTTTGCATTTGCACCTTTTAATGGGGGCGGCCCATTAAATATTACTCAGTATGACGACATCCTAGTTGTAGCCCTCAAAAGTCTATCATTCTTCACTGGAGAAGATCATACCACTCCTATGTGGCATATCCAAGACATGGAAACATTGTACTTAGTGCATAATATCACCTCGGATAATGTAGCACGAAGGCTTTTGGCTACATCACTGAAAGGGAAAGATTTACAGTGGTTTAGAGGACTCATAGTAGGCTCCATCACATCATGGGATAACCTAGGAGATGGTCTGCATCAACATTTTTAGGACAAATCTGATCACTTATCATTGCTGGAGCAGTTGAGTACCATCAAGAGGGCTCCTCACGAGCACATGGCAGATTTTTTAACTATCGTTTCTAGAGAACTTGGGATAGGATTCCCACAGTGGTAAAACCTACACCACAGCATGCATTTTTATTCTATCTTACAGCTTTAAATAGAGAAATATCTGTTATGATTCAGTCCATGGGTGGGACTACTCTTCCTAATGCTTTTGATATAGCTATTAGAGAAGAAGATTGCCTTATTCAAGCAGGGATAATAGCCCCAAGGCCCCCTTTACCCACTTTTCCTAAAATACAACCACCTGTACCCATGGCTGTAACCCCTTTAGTTGTTGTTGTTGGCAAGAGACACGTTGTGGCTTCATGAGTGTTGTCATTGATGGCAAAAAATTCCATCCCACACATCCACAGGACATGGTGTGTCTATACCAGAAGTCAGATTGAAGAGTATTATGGTCTGGTAAGCAAGAACAGAGCATGTAGCAAGGTCTGACAGTCAGGTCTGAATCTCTTAGAGGAAGTATCACAGTAAAGTGCGGACTTGGGGAAGTCAAGAGGAGTACCATGACTAATATATTCCAGAGATTGAGCCTCCGGTGATGTAAGAGTGAAAAGATATGAACACCTAAGTGTTGGGTTCCTGTTTGGTAGAGTAGACTGAGGAAGAACTTACCAGCAAAGCTTCAGACCTTAATCCGGATGAGATATTGATGGTAATAAAGTTTCTTAAGGCATCATTCATGATTGGCCCACATGATTGATGACTTCTATAAGCATCTCTTTGATACGCATCACTTGGTAAGCAAGGATTCAGCTGATAGACTAGAGTTTGGGAAAATATTGAGTATTCCAGATGCCGACTAGAAAGTTGATCTCAAAAGATGACACTGCCAAAATCTAGAAAAGTATGCACAATGAGTTTAATCACAAGATGACACTGCCAAAATCTTCCACAATCCTTTAACATGTGAGATTTTTACTTATGCTTCTCTAAGTGGATTTGTGGCACCTTATTTTAGAAGTATGAGGGTAGAGATGATCCATTATGACATTAATACTTTCAAGTAATGTGACTCCCTTACTTCTATCAGGATCAATTGGTAAGATGTCCCATCAAGCTTGAGTGATCACACAAGTTTACATGGTTTTATTCATTACCTCATGCTTCTACCAACTCCTTTAAGGATTTTTCTAGGGATTTCATGAAACATTTTCATTAGAACATTAAGCCTAAGACATCCATCATTCAACTTAGGCAATGCAAACAAAAGGAACAGTGGCCAAATAAGGATTATATTTTTAGATTTCAAGATTTGGCTACAAATAAGAGGTATCCATTATGGGATGATGAGATTCAACATATATTTATGGATAGTTTACTTCCACTCTTTGAGAGAAAAGTATATTACATATCTCTTTGCTCATTTTTAGATTTATGTGTTACTATATACTAGTGTGAGCATGACTTATTAGAAGATCACCTTTTATATCAGTGTATTTGTAGCACATCCCCCTTTTTCCATGAGTTAACATCATTTTCCCATTCAAAAATAGGAATAACTAGGATGTACCTGATGATATGATGATCATAATACAATTTCTACACAAAAGAACTTTATAGAATTCACTACATTGAAGGAGCCTCCACATATCGTATTAGAAAAACTTTTGAAACACAATCTCATTACTTTATCTCTCATCTTGAAATAATTGATAACTCTAATCTTGTGCCACACAAGTCTAAGTACTTTTTTTCTTATCATCTAACTCAAGGACACTCTATAGTTAGATGCATTATATTTTAACTTAATTCAATATCTTATAAAAAAATGGAATATAAACATCAAACACAATCATGAGACCACAAATCACTCACTTGATGAAGGTAATTATATGAAATAAAATGATGTGTGTCAAGGGATTGGTCCTATTCACCATAACACATCTCATGTTGAGGTTACACATGAATTAAAATAGAAACCACCTTATGTGAAGCCAATTACTAATGTATTTGTAAGGGATCATCAACAAGAGACATATGTGATACAAGAAACAAATAATGAAGATAAATATGCAAGAACCAATAAAGAAGATCATGTTGATACATTTTGGGATGAGGATGATGATGATGATCCTCCTAGGTGCATTGGATGATACATTGACATCGTATATATCTATATATACCATTTTTTGTTTTGATTTTATCTTTTTATTTATTGCATTGGAGTTTTTATTACACCTTTTTGTTGTGCCTTTACATTGTAAGGAAGCTAAGGTAGCGAAATAACTTCCTACACTAATCTTGAGAGGAGGGTTATGCAAAACTTTTTAGATCTTTACAATGGTTACAAAAATAAACATAAATAACAATCATACCACAACACAATGATTTAACTGGGGAAAACTCTTTTGGGAGAAAACCCCACACTCCAAAAGAAACTAAATATATTATTCAGAAATCTCAACAAGATTACAATATACTTGCAAAGAAATCTTTCACGAGTGTGTCACTAACTAGAGATCTGGAGGCAACTTAACAACATCTATAATACTCTCACGCATAACCTCCATCTCAATCACCTAATATATAGGAGATACAATACATGAAAACTTCAAACAATAATTACAAAACCATAAGCTAAAACCTTCCCAAAAGTGACACCCAAATCCTTAGGGTTCCATTATCTCCAATCAAAGATGCCTTATGATGTACCATAACATGCATCATAAGTTGTTCAATATGTGTAACTCCCCATTACAACTATTTTCTATGTCCAACACATTTTTACCTTTTCCAATGTGGGAGGACCAACTTTTAGAGGCCATAAATTTTGATTCAGAAGGAAGAGTGGGCTCCTTTTTCTTAATTTGAAGAGCCAAACAACCCAAAAATTTTATTTTTGCCAAAAACCAACTCTATAGCCCATAAATTGAGTTTTTTTGTTTTTGCAATAGAAAAATCACACTTTTTGTAATTGCAAGGTTAAGACATATTTCCTAACATTCTCCCACTTTTCAAACACCTTGAAAGAGAAAAGGGAGTATCAACACCATGATTTAATTGCTAGGGGCTCAGAGGCCCATAGACTCTGAACACCATCTAAAATTTTCTATGCTTACAAGCTTAGTTAATGAATCTTCTACATTCATCAAAGTCTCTACCTTAACCAGCTTCACCCTACCATCCTTAACTATATCTCTGACAAAATGATATTGTACATCAAGATACTTGATCCTGGCATAAATTTTAGGGTCTTAGATAGGAAAATTGTACTCTAACTATCACAATAGACTATCACTACACCTTGTTTTATTCCAATATCTGAACATAATCTCTTAAGATAAATGTCTTCTTTGTAGGCATGAGTAGTTGCCATATAATCAGCCTCAATAGTGGATGAAGCAACCACATCCTATCTCTTACTCATCTAACTAATGGCACCACCAAATAAAGTAAACACATAAGCACTAGTGGATCTTCTACTACCAACATCACATGCCTAGTTTGAATTTGCATAAATACAAATATCAATGGAATGCATGTCTCCTATAAAATTATCGTGATAACACAAGGAATACTCTGAGGTACTCCACAAATATTTGAAAACTCTTTTAACTACATCCCAATGAACTCTACCAAGATTAGACATATATCTGGAAAGAACTCCCACTACTTGGGTAATGTCTGGTCTACTACAAACCATAGCATACATCAAACTTTTGACTGCACTAGCTAGTAAGGTACTCTGCTCATGTCTTCCATCTCTGATGGGGATGTTGGACATTGTGAAGTACATAACTTCTTTCCAACTATAAAAGGAAGACACAATGGTGTACAATCCTGCATGTTAAAGCTCTATAAAACTAAATTGATGTACTTTCTCTGGCTAAGCCATAGTTTTATATTCCTTCTTATTTCTTTTAATTTCCATCCCAAGAATTTGTTTAGTTACACCAAGGTTTTTCATTTCAAATTTAGTTGTAAGTTGATACTTTAGTTCTAAAATCATTCCTTTCCCTTTACCAGTAAATAGCATATCATCAACATATAATGCAATAAACAGGAAATGATCACCATTTGATTTATAATAAACACAGTGATCTAATTTAGAATGCTTAAATCCCAAACTCAACACATGTATCAAATTTTTGGTACCATATCCTAGGGCTCTATTTTAGGCCATACAAAGATTTCTTTGATTTACAAACCAAATTACTTTTACCTTTCATCGTGTAGTGCTCTAGCTATGTCATATAAATATCCTCCTCCAAATCACCATGAAGGATTGTCATTTTCACATCCATTTTCTCAACTTCTAGATCATAAGTTGTAGCAATAGAAAGAAAGAATCTAATGGATGTCATTTTTGCAATATGAGAAAATATCTCACCATAATCAACAGCCTCAACTTGAGAGTAGCCTTTCGTAACCAATTGTGCTTTGTACTTCTCAATACCTCCATCTGAACCAATCTTTTTCTTGAACACTCATTTGCAACCAACATGTTTTTGTCCTTCATGCAATGGTACTAGATCCCATTTATCATTCTTTTTCAAATCTATCATTTCTTCATCCATGGCAATCTTCCAATGTTTTGCATCATTCATACCTAATGCCTCTTCTGTAGATCTTGGTTCATCCATGTTAGTATTCTAAGAAAAAATACATCTCCAGTCATCAAGTGAATACCTTTTAGGTGGTTTCTTATACCTTGTAGACTTTCAAAGAAGCTAAGTTGGACGTTCTTCCTCCTCTTTTGAAGATTCAGAGCTAGATGAGCTCTCGTCAACTTCCTGTCTATTTAGGGGTCTCTATTCAACTTTCTTAGGTGTTGAAGGAAGTTGAATCACATATATTTTTTTCACTTTGTTATTGCTGCAATTTAATAGAAGAAGGCTTGGTTTCTCTAAAAATCACACTTCTACTATATATTACCTCCTATGCACTAAGATCTCAAAGCTTGTATTCTTTTACACCATAACTGTACCTAATTAAGATACATTTCACATCATTGTTTTAACTTTGTTCACTTCTCCTTTGGCACATGTGTATATGCCTCACAACCAAAAAATCTAAGATGTCTCAATGAAGGCTTGTGACCTAGCCACACCTCCATAGGCATTCTATCAACAAGATTTGATGTCTAGGAGACCTATTAATTAGGTAGTGAGAAATGACAACTTTAGCCCAAAACCTTTCTTCTAGACCAACACCACTAAGCATACTACTAGCCTTCTCCATTAGAGTCATGTTCATTCTTTTTGCAACTTCATTCAGTTGTGGAGAATACGTAGTTGTCTTTTGTCTCTAAATGCCACAATCTTTACAAAATCTATCAAAATCACTAGAGAAAAATTTAACGTCATTATCAATCCAAGTAAATATTTTATTTTCTTTCTAGTCTACAACTCAACCATTGCTTTAAATTCTTTAAATCAACTAAAAACTTTAGATTTACTCTTTAGAGAATATATCCATGTCCTTCTACTATAATCATCAATAAATGAAACATAATATGTGGATTTTCCAATGGAAGGAACATCTACAGAAGTAAACACATCAAAATGAATAAGATCTAAAACACCACAAGATTTATGAGAACTCAAGTAAAAATAAATGCAATTTTTTTTACCATAAATACAAATCTCACATAAATCAAAATCAAGATTACAATTAGTCAACCCTTCAACAAGATTTTTTATTTTTCATGGTCCTTAGACCCTTTTCTCCAATGTCGCCAAGTCTCTAGTGCTATAACATAGTCTTCTCTATAGGTAATTTTGATTTAGAAGAAAGAGCACCCTTAGGTACCCAGAAGCCATGACCATCCGCTAAAGATGAAACCCTCATTTTTTCTAATGAAGTAGTCATTGACATTATTTTCATAGAAGTACTATTGCACTCAATAGTGTATGCATCAATCTTATACAATGTTCCAAATTTGACATCACTAGTGATAACCATAGCACCTCTAACCATCTTGCATCCTACATCAAAAAAGACTACCTACACACCTATATCTATTAGTTTTCTCACAGATAATAAATTTTGTGCTAACCCAAGGATATGAAACACACCATTAATCTTTTTACTCTACCATCAAGAAATTTGATTGTAACTTTACCACGAATAACAATAGTTAAATAAGAATCATCACCCAAGTACACCTTACCTCCATCAAATTCTTAATATTCAGAAAACCAATCTCTATTAGGGACATATGGAAAGATGCACCTAAGTCAATTAACCATGCATCATTACCTGCACAAGTGGCCAAAGTTCTAGTGAACACATCACCATCTTTCTTCTTAGATTCAAAATTAGAATCAAATTTATTCTTTTTCTTCTTCTTTTCTATTTGTACTCCTTACAAAAGTGTCTAGGGTTATTGAAATTCCAACAAATAACTTTGGACTTTCTAGGAGATTTGGATCTCCCCTTTGACTTGGATTTGTCACGCTTCTCACTCTTCTTGCCTTTTTCTTTAGATCTTCCCTGAACATTCAGAGCCTCTTTGGTACTAATGGATACCTTCCTCCTCATCTCTTCAAAAAGTAAAGAACCCACAACATCTTCAAATTTTAAGACAATAGAAGCACTTACAATAGCCATAACAAGAGAATCCCATGAATCAAGAAAAGAACAAAGAAAGATCTAACATCTCTCCTCCTCATCCATTTTTACACCAATTGATTCTAATTGATCCACCAATATACTGAATACTTCCAAGTGGTCTACAATTTGTCCACCCTCTTCCATTCTCAAGGAATACAACTTCTTCCTCAAGAAAATCTTGTTCACTAAATATTTGGCTTGATATATCTCACCAAGTTTCTTCGTAGAGAACTCTTCATAAACATTGATTAAAATGGATTCTACCACACATAATTTGATTAGGCCCTTGGATTTACAATCTATAACATCATATTGAGCATCCAAAGTAAAATCTACAGTCCTTGAAACATGCTCATCAACAACATCCCATAGATCTTGATCAATTAACAAATCTTCCATCTTCAGCTTCTACATCTCAAAATTATTACTAGAAAATTTCTCTACCTCTATTCTCCCTGATGTGCTCACCATTTGAAAATTCTTGCAACAAGATCACAAAGTATCTTCTACACAAACTCCTTCTCAAAACTAGATTAGTTCAAAAAACCCAACAACACACAACTGAAACCAAAGGTGATCAAGCTCTGATACCACTTGTAAGAGAGCTAAGGTAGTGAAACAACTTCCTACACTAATCTTGAGAGAAGGGTTATGAAAAACTTTTCAAATATAGTTACAAAAGTTATATAGAAATAAACATAAATAGCAGCCATACCACAACACAATAATTTACATGGGGACAACCATTTTGGGAGAAAAACCCCACACTCCAAAAGCAACCCAATATATTATTCAAAAATCTCAACAAGATTACATTATACTTGCAAATAAATCTTTCATAGGAGTATCACCAACCAAAGATCTAGAGGAAACTTAACAACATCTATAAGACTCTCACATACAAATTCCATCTCAAGCACCTAATATATAGGAGATACAATACATGAAACCGTCAAACAGTAATTACAAAACCATGAGCTAAAACTACCCAAAAGTGGCACCCAAATCCTTAGGGTTCCATTATCTCTAATCAAAGATGCCTTATGATGTGTCATAACATGTATCATAAGATTTTCAACATGTGTAACTCCCCATTACAACTCTTTTCTATGTCCAACATGTTTTTACATTTTGCAATGCAAGAGGCTCAACTTCCAGAGGCCATAATTTTTTTATTTTAGAGGTTGATTGGGCCCTTTTCTTAATTGAAGATTTCAAAAGAGATCTATGCACTAGGCACCCCCAATGGTGGTGCCAAACAACCCAAAAAATTTATTTTGGCTAAAAACCAAATCTATAGCCTAGAAATTAAGTTTTTTTTATTTTTATAACAAAAAAGTCATACTTTTTGTAATTGCAAGGTTTATACATCTTTCCTAACATACAATTTTAAGATTTTCTTTCCTCTAGCCAGGAGGTATTTCCCTTTTTTTGACATGTTTGCTTTTATGCTTATTTACATCTCCATTGATTATCAATATGTTGTTGCATGCTTTACCTTTCTAATATTATCATTTCTTTAGTGTTTCCTACTTTTATGCCTAATGCTACATTATGCATTCTTATGTTTTCTTTGTTTTACCCTGATAATTATTTTTCTTTTCTTACCATGATTATCCACCTATCCTCCTATCTTCCATACCTTATTTTAATCATTTGTTTGCCTTTATTTACATATTTATGTTATATTATTTATGTGCATTATCATGCCTTTGTATTATGGCTAGCTATCTCTTGTGCATATTTCTCACATTTATGCTACCATATTATGCTTTTATTTCCATATCCCCCTATTACATTGGGGGAACCATGCTTCTCCCATGCTATATTGTTCTTCTATTTCCATTTCTTGCTTCTAGAACTATCCTACTAGAATGGAGGCATCTTGCCTTCCCCATTCTCTATTGTGTTATCATTTGTTATCCTTTTATATTGGGAGCATTAGGATTTCACCCTATATCATTTTATTCTCACATGCTTTATTTTACACCAAGATTTGTGTTACCACGAGGGACCTCATGCCTTCACTATACCATTGTGTGTTAATGTGCTTGGAGCCACATTGAAGGCATGCACATTTTCTAACTTGTTATGTGTACTTACATGAGAGTACCTAGCCATTAGGACCACCTCACTCTTCTCATTTTCCTATACTAAGGGTAAATCCATGTACCTTCATGATTATTCCTAAACCATATAATTACCACACATAGCATTTGAAATGTCTTATTTATTTGATTGTCACACAATGCATTAACGATACTCATTTACTTTACATGATACATTTTCTTTGTGCTTAGCTTACATTTACATTTCATGTACTTATTTTTCTCTTCTCCAATTCCTTACATCTAATGGATGCATCCAATTAAAGGGAGCATATCTTGTCACTAACATTTCTTTGTTGAGTTTGCAAATAGTTATAGGTACCAATACAAAGATGAAACATCATATCTATATGGATCACTATTACATGACATGACAATGACCAATATGTCATTTCCACTTTTCATACAAGTAGCATTTTTCTAACCCTACTCTCTCCCTCTCTCTCTCTCTCTCTCTCATGTTCATAGACAATTAACTTAGCTTGAAATTGTTCTTATCTTTACTTATGAGACAAAAGTTGATTATTGTATATATTTTCTCTATTTTATAGGTTCCCATGCGACTGTGTGTTCAAGGATGGATTAAAAAATGAAGATATCCAATTAGGTCCATTACTCTTCATGGACGCCAATATTCTTTTTATGTATAAATATTTAATTTACATGCATATTTGTAAGTTCTCATTTACTTTGAAATACATGTTCTTTTAGAATTCACATGCACCTCAAAGTGGGGGAAAAATGTAAATGTATGTCTTGCATTTTTCCAATTAGTATGTCTTGTTTTTTTTCCAATTAGTAAGAGCAAGACTATCCAAGTTGGATAGTCTTGCTTTTTCCAATTAGTATCTTGATTTTTTCCAATTAGTAAGAGCAAGACTATCCAGGTTGGATCATTTTGTTGCAATTGAAATCAAATGAGCTAACTAAACTAACCAAACTAACTAAGTATAGCAAAAAATAGGAAAATAAGTAGAGATGAAGAATTGAATTCATAGAAACTAATTTAGAAGAAAAAATAACAGACAATAGGGAACCTAGCACCAAATTTTGGATCCCATTGTTAGGGACATCATTGTTTGGTGCGAATGTCTATGTTGGGCACTGTCATCTAGACGATCCCAAATTCTACAATCCATACGTGTATGACTTTGCATGAGTTTCGGGAAATCTTGTTGACAACAACGATGAAAATTTGTGTACAAAAATTAAGTATTAACATAAATAACTTGAAATGAAATAAAGATAAGGAAAGGGAAAGAATGCGAAAATGCACGCTCGTGTGTTTGTGATCTTTATTCACTTGATCTTCAACCTACAAGAAAAGAGGAAAAGAGTTGGGTTGTATGGATGTTTGCCTCAGTCAAACCCCATTTTTTGGTATTTCTACCTCAACGACAACCAAATCAATGGATGATAAAAAGTACATGCTCTTGTATCCTATGTGTGTCTATAATAGTGGCAAGTAGTGACAAGCAATAATGTATTTGAGATAAATAATAAATTACTTCAAATCATGAAGACAAACATTAATCTAAATGAAATGAAAGCAATATTTAAGAGATGGTTACGAGAGATTCATCGAAAGGCTATTGCGTCAAAGAACAAGGAGGTTCTATTATTCGAGGATGGTGATCACGTGTGAGTATGCAACAAGAATCGAAGTGAATCACATGAAATCAATAACCTACAATAGATAGCTAACATGCAAATACAATGGTACAAGTAATATGATAGTGAGTAATAAATTTGGCAAAGCTTCACTATGAAAGTTTATTATGATTTGAATGGAAAAGTGAAAGGGTTTTTATAGAAAAGGAATGAGGAAAAAAAGTTGGGCAAAGAGCCATTTGGGTGTGGATAGGCATGCAGAAAATCTTGGAATGTCGTGCAAGAAAAAATGCACCTTCTAAAATGAGTTGATAAACAGCAAGATGCTATCAGGATGCTAATGCTTGGAGTAGACATCCACGCCTAGCACTCCAGTCCAAGCAACTTCAAGTCTTAAAAGGTCGTGCTGGCTTGGGACATTGTTAAGATTAAGGCACTTTTAGATATTTAGGTTTAGGCAAGCAAAAGGAGGTTAGCACAGAGGTCAAAGGGAAGGGAATGCTAAATCAAGTACCAAGTAGAGCGTGAAATTGTGTGTGAGCACAATTTACGATGCTACAGGAATATTTGGCATTTGGTGAATCACAACATTGTTTTGGTATCCATGTAGTCTTTTGTGCATGAAATTCTAGTTTTCTATCACTTTTGTAGTTGCTTTTATTTCTATCCTTGGTTCATAAATGATTTATCCCTCATAATGCACTTTGGAATCCATGCATGTATCAAAAAAATTTCTTTGTCACTGTAATATTTTCATTTTGAGGCTCTTTAGATTTTAGAGGATTTTCTTCACTACTAACCTCTTTTTGATTATTCCAATTTGTTGTTCAAAAAAATTAATTTGATATGCATCACAAAGATATCTTTCTCTTTCATATGGAGATTCTATGGTAGTAGGAATATAAGTGTCCAAAGTTTAAAAAAAATCAACTCCATAAGAGGTTTGTATGAATCTCTATTAATCTTAATAACTCTACCTTCATGAATGAATTTTACACATTAATGCACAACCAAAGGTACAACTCCTAAATGTTCCAATGAAGGTCTACCAAGTGAAATAGAGAATCTATCAAAATTAGTTATAACATGGCATGGTATAGGTACTTCCTTAGGTCCAACTATAATTGGTAGTATGAGACAATGCAAAGAATGAATCAATATCACATTAGTTATTTTAATGATACTCCCAAAATTTCATAGGATATTGGTTCCAAATTATTGGCTACCAAAAATTATTCTATGCATATATGATATTGATTGGTGGGATCTATGATTATATTAACAATTAAGATTCTATCTTCCTAATAATATACAATGAACCATAATGATTGGTTTGTTGAATCCTCTCATTAGAAAATGTAATCAATGAAGTAGGAGTAGGAGAAGAAGACGTAGCCTTAGTTTCTATTGTTCCCATAAAGCATGTAAATGTGATGTGCCTTGAGACTCATCATAGAAATCATCTAAAACTATATTATCTTCATGGACATCATACATAAAAAAAAGTATCATGTGCTTCAACATGATTGGTATGATCAAGGAATGGATGAGTATAAATTCCTAAATTCCTATTTGAGGGTGAAACCAAAGGGTTTCCATTATCATTAACAATTGCAACATGGATCATTTTTTTATCTATGTGATCTTGTACCTAATGCTTTAGACCCATGAATGATTGGGTATAGTGTCTAACTCTATAAAAATTACAAATACTTGCGACTAATAGATTCTTGGAAGTTTTTTATTTTGATCCAATGGATGGATAAGAGAAAGAGTAATTAAATTAGAACTTAATAGAATTTTAAGCACACGATCCAAGGATTCTTATAAATTTGTGAACTTTCTAGGATCATTTTGTTTAAAATATGGAAAAGTAGTAGTAGCCACTTGGTTAACATTTTCCTTTGAATCATGACCCTTTACAAATCAATTAGAATTTTGATATTTTGAAGGTTATGAAGAAGTATTTTGAGTTGGTGGTCCATATTTGAAGACAATTCTTACTAGTAATTTAGATTCAACTGTTTTCACATGTGCACATAGATCCATAAAAGATGTAAATTTATTTAGATACACACTATCTACAATTGGCTTAAGTAATCCCTTAACAAAGATATGTTGTAACTCAAGATCAAATAAGGGAGTAAGAAATTTAGAACACAAGAACTAAAATCTTATAACATAATCATTGATGCACTCATTTGGTCCTTGGGCACTCTCAAATAAATTAGAAATAGCAACTCTTAGGCCCATACTGCTTTGAATCATCTCAAGAATACCTTAATTAGACCATAAAATGTATGAATAGATCCATTCCATAATGAAAATAACTATTCAATAGAATAAGTGTTGGGAATTTAGGTGTCCCAACCTTGTAGAAATTCCTAGGTTGATTTAGTAATTATTTACCATTTTCTCGCATATTATTATATTTTATATTAATTAAATTGTGCTCCAACATAAATGGGGAGTGATACTTTGAGGTGGCATCATATGCCACATGTCAATACCCTATATAGTATTGTAGGAAAATATTTAATTTGAATTATCTTATGCAAAATGGGATGCCCCACTTTTATGGGATCTTATGACATATGTTATGATAGATTCTATGTTGCATAAGAGCCAAGAATAGAGGGAGTTGCTTTGGAATCTTGACCATCTATGAAAAAATTATTATTTGTCATGAAGTGTCTATTTTTAGACAAGAATAATGACAAACTTCGGCACCCATGTTGGGTGGAATATTATGACAAATTATGACAGGTGTAAGAGGCTCTATCTATTTACTATTTTTAACCAAATTTTGAGAATCTCAATAGTGGCATTAGAATTTGGGGTCTAAGTTGGGTGTCATACCACTATGGGGTTCAACACATGGTTTACAAAGCCCTATATGATTTCCAAGTTGTTCATTATTGTTAGGATTAAGGTGTCATCAACCTTGTAAATCATATGTAATTTATTATTGTTAGTATTATTTGTAAATCACCCATAAGGGATGAAAGGTTTCACCAGCAATGATCTTGTATCAGCTGCATGTTTATATCTGGTATATGATGATAATTTGTCCATGATAGGGGGTCGCAAGGGGCTCCATGGGGCATGCACCTCGATAGGGGTTCGTGGGTAGTGCCCCCAAAACTACATTTTATTTATATTTTATCATTGTAAATATGAACCATTCGTCATTAGGTCACAGATCTGCAGTCGATATTATGTTGATTTTCTTTCCCTAGAAGGTAACCCCCCTTTTATAAGAAAATTTGTACTACATTTTTAGTAGAGTTGAGAGTAATAGGCACCGCTGGATTGAAGACTAAAGAAGAAGAGGAAGTGCATGTATTGTAATCTCATATTTGAAGATAATACAACTTGGAGCCTCTTTTCTTGGTGGAGTTTTTTCCCTGAAAGGGTTTTCTCCACATTACATATTGTGTTATGTGTTCAGTTCTTAATGCATGTCATTTTTGTGTAATGAGTTTTATTCTGTTACAATCTCCATTGATTCTACATTATTTAGAGGACATAAATAAGGTTTGAATCAGATTTTCATTGTGTGGTTTACACCATCATTTCTAACATTTGGTATCAACACCTAGCCAGTTTTGATTCTTGGGTGGTAGTGTGAAGGTTTTTTAGCTGAAGTGGGAGATTTGGTTGTTTTTTGTTTGCAGATCTTGTGTAGATATCATGGATGCATCCACTGTTGCTTCTACCTCTTGGTTGGACATTGAAAAGTTCTATGCGATGGGGTACGAATTGTGGAAGATGAAGATGGAGGATTTGCTTGAGGAAATAAATCCGTGTTTGGTTGTTATGAAAGAGAAGAAACCCGACGATGTTGCTCAAGATGAATAGGATAGATTGGATAAAAAGGCACGAGGTACAATCTGGCAGTGTCTTGTTGATTATGTTCTATTGAATGTTGTGAGTGAGATGTTGCAAATATGTGCCTAAGTGGGTTGTCATTGATGTCAACATATCCTTGTTGCCATTGGTGTCAATTGTATCCTATTTTACTGTCTGCATAGAAGACTGTACTGTTGAGGATATTGAGAAAATTAATGATAATCAATGCATGCGAATCATGTGGCTGTGTAGAGGATTGTTAGAGATTGCTCTAGTTAAGATTTGAGAAGTCCACATGAAGATTTGAAGGAGTTATGGCCATCTGAGTAGAACTGGTTCCTACAATACTCAAGAAAGACATAGTGACAGAAAAGAGGTCTAGATTGCTTCGGTAATATAAAATTGTGATCTGCGGATCTGAAGGCATGTTTGGGAAGTCAATGTGTAACATCAACACTAGTGGTTCGTGGTTTGGAGGTCTGCAAGCTATCCTTCTAGTTTGACAGTCATGGCAGAGAGTGTTCTTGAGGTTCCAGAGGAAGATTCAATTGCTTCTGATAATTTGGTTTAGAATGGATGTTATTGGTGAATTCAATGTGCTTGTGGAGGTCTCTGGATTATATGGCTACTATGTTGGAGGTCCACATTGAGGTTTGAGCTTGTTGATTGAAGATTTCTTCTTGAGGTTAATGTTCTTCCTAGTCCTGGCCGATCGGCTATTCCTAGCCTGTTGCAGATGGCTTAAAAACATTTTTATGAAGCGTGGAATGTTTGTAGAAGCATATTGAAATCTCAATTGTGTTTGACCCATAGTCTGATGATCCGCGTCAAGTTTAGCCAACCTTGTTGATCATTCCAAGGTTGATGAAGTATATAAATACTTGTTAAAGAGGTATTGAAATCATCCTTGTGCAAAACAGATAAAATCCAAAGAAAGGATTAGGAGCAGAGTAGAGAAGAAAAGGAGCGAGAGTAGTGTTGAATGTGAAGAAGAGTTTGAGGCAAAGCAGAAGTTCTTGAGCACTCATTGAAACTGAATTAGGCATGAAGTAGTTGCTATTTCTCAGTTAATTATTTCTAAATAAATTTTGTATGCAGTGAGCCTCTCTTTTGAGCAATGAGCTCTGAGCAGTGTGCCTAAAGGCATGTGCCTTCTATTTTACTAAGTACTTTTAATAGGGTACGCATTTTGTGGGTTAACCCCCACCATGGTTTTTCCCTTAACAGGGTTTCCACATCAAAATCTTGGTGTCAAGTGTGTTTTTTTATGTTTCTACTCTTATGTTGTTGATTAATGCTTTAATGTTTACATCACTAATCTGATAGTAAGATAATAAAAAAGGTTAAAGGAGAAAAGTTTTTTTGGGACAACTGATTCATCCCCCCTCTCAGTTGTCTAGTTCCAACATGAGAAGTCTGTACATAGCTTATGGAAGCATCTGGGTGAGATCTACCAAGCCAAGAGTATGGTAAACAAGATTTATTTAAAGTGTACATTATGTTCCATGAAAATGAAAGAGGGTGAATCAGTTGCTGAGCATTTGAATTCGTTTAATTTGTTATTGAGTCAACTAGCATCTATAGATATTGATGTGATTAAGGAAGATAAATGTATATTGCTTCTTTGTTTTTTACCTGAGTCATGGGAGAATGTTATTTTGGCTATCACTGCTAACCTTACAAATCCAAAGTTGGATGTTCTTGTTTCAGTTCTGCTATCACATGAATTGAGGAAGAAAAGTTTGGATAGTTCAGGGGATGCTCTTAGTGTCAGGGGAAGGTCTATGGAAAGAGGACCAAAAGGAGATTAGAAGGGGTCTAAAGACAAGTCTAAAGGTCATTCTAAGACTCCTAGAAAGAAAAACAAATCCAAGTGTTGGAACTATGGAAAGAGAAGACATGTGAAAAAGGAATGTAGAAACCTAAAGAAACAATGGGATTCCACTACTAATAAGTCTTTGAATGCAGGGGATGAGATTTTACTTTCTACATGTGATGTTGTTTCTCATGATCATTCGTTGGTTGACTCATGATGCTTGTACCACATGATTCCACATGAATAATGATTTTACACATACGAAGAGTATGGTGGAGGAAATGTGTACCTCGGGGGCAACTCTACATATCCTATTATTGGACGAGGGAAGGTAATGTTGTGTTTTAGTGATGGGAGAATTAAAACCCTCCCTGGTGTTTTGCATGTTCCTGGATTGGCTAGAAATTTGATTTTTGTTTCAAAGTTGAATGATTTGGGAATGCATGTGACATTTGATAAGCATGGTTGTAGATTGGTGAGAGGAAACTTGGTGGTAGCAAAGGGGAAAAGATTGGGAACTCTATTTAAGATAGAAGCCACTATTGTTTGTAATAACTCTTATGCATCTGAGGCTAATACTAAAAATACATGTATGTTGTGGCATTGTAGATTGGGCCACATAAGTCAGTCTAGTTTTAATACTATATTAAATAAAAAATGGTTAGACAGTTTATCCTGTTCTAATGAGTGTTTCAAATTCTGTGAACATTGTGTGTTTAGAAAATAGAATAGATCTTCATTTCCTTCAGGCAGTAATGAATCTAATGATAAATTGGAACTTATTCATTTGGATGTTTTTGGTCCAGTGGATGTTGAATCAATTGGAAAATCTAGATATTTTGTTTCCTTCATTGATGATGCCTCAAGGTTTACGTGGATTTATTTTATGCGTCACAATTCTGAAGTTTTCACTAAATTTAAGGAATTTAAAGCTTTATTTGAAAAGAAATCATATCATAAGATAAAGATTTTGAGATCTGACAATGGAGGGGAATATTGTTCTAAGGAATTTGATGAGTTCTGTAAGCATACAGGTATTGTTAGACAAAAGACAACTCCATATACACCACAATAGAATGGAGTGGGAGGAAGGATGAATCAAAAAATAATGGAAAGAGCTAGAAGTATGTTGAGTGAATCATAGTTGAACGGATGCTTTTGGGTATAACCTGTGTGTACTATGAACTCTTGGTTAACAAATCTCTATGTAAGGCTCTTGTTTCAACTCCTTATGAAATTTGGATAGGTAAGAAACCTTTTGTTTCACATTTAAGGGTATTTGGTTGTGAGGCTTATGTTCATGTGCCTAAAGAAAAATGAACTAAGTTGGATCCAAAAGTTGAAAAGTGTACTTTCATTGGATATGGTGATAATGTAAAAGGTTATAAGCTTTGGAATCCACTAACCTGAAACATTATCTATTCTAGAGATGTTATTTTCAAGGAACTAAGTGTTATTTTAGAACCTAAACAACTAAAGGAAAAAGAAGAAAAGCTGAAGAGAGTGCACTATGAATTAGAGCATGAAGATGCACCTCAAGAAGAAAATAATGATTGATTGGGGGTGAAGAAGCAGAAGAAGACTCGAGTGAAAGTTCTGATGAGGAAGAATCTGTTGTAATAGAAGAAGTTGGTACAGATGAGCATGCAAAAGAACCTAAAGAGTTTATTACTCCACTTGTGAGAAGATCCACAAGACAACGGAACCTAGTTGACAAGTATATCCCACCAAATTTATGTTGTGTATTTGCTTTATTGAGTACTAACAATGAGCCTAGATCCTACAAGGAAGCTATTCATGCAGAAGATAGTGAATCTTGGCAGTTAGCCATGCAGGAGGAGATGATGGCTTTAGACTCTTGCAACACCTGGGATCTTATTTGTTTGCCCAAAGGAAGAAAGGCCATAGGATACAAGTGGGTCTTCAAGAAGAAGTTTGGAGCAGATGGTTCATTGGAGAAGTACAAGGCTATATTGGTAGCCAAGGGCTACTCCCAAAGAGAGGGAGTTGATTTCGGTGAAATATTCTCTCATGTTGCTAAATTAATTTCTATTAGATTTCTCTTATCCATTGATGCAACTTTTGATTGGGAAATAGAGCAAATGGATGTTAAGACTACATTTTTGCATGGAGATCTTGAGGAAGAAATTTACATGCAACAGCCTACAGGTTTTGAGGTAAAAGGGAAAGAACATTGGGTTTGCAGATTGAAGAGGTCTCTTTATGGTCTAAAATAGTCCCCCAGAATGTGGTTACAGAAATTTGATTCATTTGTGTTGAAATTAGGTTTTGTTAGAAGTGAGGAGGATCACTATGTATACATTCATTGTATTGATGATTCTATTATGATCATTACATTGTATGTTGATGACATGTTATTTTTCAGCAATACTAAGGGTATGATCAGTGAATTGAAAGCTCAACTTTTAGGTGCATTCGATATGAAGCATCTTGGAGTAGCCAGGTATATTCTAGGTATGGAGATCAGAAGGAATAGAGGTAACGGAAAGTTTTGGTTGTCTCAGAGTAAGTATGTGAATATCATTTTGCAGAGATTTAGTATGTAGGGCTGTAACCCAGTTAGAGTTCCTTTACCCATTGGCACTAAGCTTTCATCAGATATGTGTCCAAAGAATAAGGATGATTAGAGGATATGTGTAATGTGCCATATGCTAGTGTTGTAGGGAGTTTGATGTATGCAATGATTTGCACTAGACCAGATATTGCCCAAGAAGTGGGAGTTTTGAGCAGATTTATGTCTAACCCTAGTAGACAACATTAAAATTATGCGAAGAGGGTGTTTAGATATCTAGCATGTACTCCTGATTACTGTTTAGTTTTATTTTGGTACTGACAGTGCTGAAAAAACTTTGGACATATAGGGATTTGTTGATGCAGATTGGGCAAGTGACTTGGATAGTTGAAGGTCCACCAATGGCTATGTGTTTACTTTGTTTGGTGGAACAGTAAGTTGAATGAGCAAACAGCAGCCCACAGTTGCTTTGTCCACCACCGAAGTAGAGTATATGGCTACTACCCATGTCTCTAAGGAGGTAGTTTGGTTGAGGAGATTGTGTATAGGTATTGGTTTTGATTACATGATCATTAAGATTGGTTGTGATAGCTAGAGTACTATTTGTTTGGCCAAGAATCCTATGTATCATGCTCAGACTAAGCATGTTGATGTATAGTATCACTTTGTTCGAGAAATGGTTGCAAATGGATAGATTGAGTTGAAGAAGGTAGACAATCAGGAGAATGTTGTAGATGATTTGACCAAGCCTATGAGCATGGAAAAATTTGTTTGGTGCAGAGAGGCAATGGGCCTTGTTTCTAGTGCTTGATTATTTTATTATTTTTCTATGGTTATTTACAATGTATGATGTCAAGTGGGAGAATGTTAGGATTAAGGTGCCATCAACCTTGTAAATCATATGTAATTTATTATTCCTATTATTGTTTATAAATCACCCATAAGGGATGAAAGGTTTCACCAGCAGCAATTTTGTTTCAGCCACATGTTTATATCTGGTACCCGATGCTAATTCGTCCATGACGGGGGTCGTAGGTGGGTCCGGGGGATGCGCGCCCCCGTGGGGGTTCGGGGGCAACGCCCTCAAAACCACATTTTATTTATATTTTGTCATTGTAAATTTGGATGTTTGTCACTAGGTCACAAATCTGACAGTCAATATTATGTTGGTTTTCTTGCCCTAGAAGGCAACCCCCATTTTATAAGGATATTAGTACTACATTTTTAGCAAAGTTGAGAGTAATAGGCGTCGCAAGATTTAAGACTAAAGAAGAAGAGGAAGTGCATGTATTGTAATCTCATATTTGAAGACAATACAACTTGGAGCCTCTTTTCTTGGTGGAGTTTTTGACCTGAAAGGGTTTTCTCCATGTTACATACTATGTTATGTGTTCAGTTCTTAATGCATGTCATTTCTGTGTAGTGGGTTTTATTTCTTTTGCAATCTCCATTGATTCTACATTGTTTAGAGGATATAAATAAGGTTTGAATCAAATTTCCGTTGTGTGGTTTACACCTTCATTTCTAACAATTCTCTATAAATGGGTACTTGAGGAGTTGTATTGTATTGAGAATTTGCAGGTGTTGCTAGAATGCTACCAAAATCATTATATTCAACTTTATACCTCGTATTAAAAATCTCACACTTTAAAATTAAGACTAAGATAAGAGTGAATCTGCACCTTATATTCAACTATCAATTTGACGGTTCTGATCAAATTATGCGACACTATAAGCATGTGACTTTTAAAAGGTTTACTCAACCCGAAATTTATTTTGGATCGCATGATTAGATTATGACCAACTATTGATCATAATCTAATTACATGACCCAAAATAAATTCTAGGCTGGGCCAACCTTTTAAAAGGCACATGCTTATAAACCCACAAAATTCAATTAGGTCTATTAGATTATAATGAAAATTAATAGTGGCAAATGAAAGACCTATTCCTTCACATGTTTAAATTGGGCTACGCAATTAGATTATCATCAATGATTGATATCAGCTATTGATCATAATATATTGTGTTGCCCAAAATAAATTATGGGCTAAGTAAACCTTGGCACTTGCTTATAATCTTGTACAAAAATTCAATAAGAGCCATTATATTATAATGAAAATCAATGGTGGCACATGAAATCCCTATCCTTTCACACATTTGAACTACAGAAATGCCCTAGTTTCTATATGGGCCTCACTATATTCATGATACCTATATGCCCACAAGGATCAATAGAAAGTCTAAACTTTGCATTTGTCACTATAATCTAGTTTTCATTTGTTACAAACAATTTAGATGCTCCCATTTACTATTTGTACATAACAAAAGTAGAAATGTTAATATCACAGTTATCTCAAGTGGACATTACTAAATAGAAGAGACATTGCAAGAATTATATAAAGTTAATACCTATCACAAATTGCAAACAAAATCTCAATTTTTATCCATGCAAACTTTAAAAACTAATAGTAGTACATGAACTTTGTACACTACCTGTATTCTTCATAATCATAAAATTTGAGGTTCTGAATTTTAGAGGCCATGATAATAAAGGAGAGAAATTCTTGAAAAACTAATTATATACAATTTATAAGTGGCAAATCCTACCAAATGTTAATTTCAAAGTAAAAATAGACCCAAAAGTAAGTGGGAAGTTATTAGTAATGGTGGTATGACCCCAAAAATAAGTAGGAATGTAATATTAATGGAAAATATGATTAAGATTTGTAATTATATTATAAACTATTGGTGATTAGGCTCCAATCATGCATCATTTACTATGGTGAAACAATTCAATTTAAAAGTTTAATAAAATAATGCTTAGACTATTTAACCAACGCAAAACTATTTTTTGTAAAAATCAAATGATTTGGTCCCCTTTCTAGATTTTCCTATTCATAAAAAAAAGGAGGCTCTAGTTTTAACTATTCACCAATTGGCAAATATTCACAACTAAAAAAGTAGTGATTAGAACTACGTCATGCATGAAATTGGTAGTATGCTCCATGAAAATGTCATGGTGCCTAGACCTACCCAATTACTAGTGAGATCGATGTGACAAACTGTAGACCTCTACAACCTAGTTCGCCTCACTTTCTATTAACTATTGATGTGTAAGGACTAGTAATATTGAAAAATGCCATAGGGGGATCACTAGATTGCAAGGGCCATGTTCTTCTAGGTCAACCCCCTTAGTTAGACTAGCTTTATAATTGTGGATGAATATAAAAGATAGCACTCTCACATATGCATGTGTCCTAGATCACTTTAACACAAATTAAGGTTCCTTAAATAGTGTCCCAAAATGAAATTTCAATAGAATAATATTCTTTGTAATGATGATATTCATTATTGTTCTTAAATGATGTTTAAATTCTCAAATGAATGTCTTTAAATAACAATACATAATGATTAGTTATACAAACGTATACCAAGTCAATTCCCAATGGCTAGTGAAAAAGGGTGGGAGTTGGCAATTTAAATTTGGGGTCAATTCTACATTATACAAGATCAAACCCACCCATCAAAAGATTGACCTAGGACAAAGGATGCAAAATATCATGGCAATGATTAGGTACATGGAAATGCAAGCTAATGATAATGCAAATGTGTAGTAATGGGTATAGATGTGGCTAGGATAAGGTTGAATGTATGGACAAGCATGTAGCTGAAAGAAAATAAAGATGGATGGGGATCATAGCAAGATTGAGAAAAAAGATAAAATTAAACACAAAAGTATGTTGCATATCATTATTTAATTACATTAAGACATTGCATCAAAATGAACCCAAAACTAAAGAGAAATTAACATGAATATGCAAATTTCACAATTACAAATAAAAATATAATTATAATAATCACTTAAAAAAATGTTTTATATTATATATAAATTAAATATATTCAACTCAAATTTAACAAGAAAATTATTTCCGTCAAATACTCAAATACTCAAATACTTAAATTTCCAGTTAAATCTCCAACATTATTATTATTTTTAATTAAACCTTTTAATTGATATTTGAGACACGTATTATTCGTTATGGATTATCTTAAGCTTTTGCATTGTTCTCATTGCCTTTTTTGGGTGTATGACATAGATTAAGTACTTGTGTATATACTTAATCTTTCTATTAAAAATAGTTTCAACAAATAAACAAATAATGGATTTATATTCCCCACTTTCTTTAAAAGAGATGCCCCGCCAATTGTGTGCTCCTTTTCTCATCTTATCTTGTTTATAGAATAAAAATATACCACTAATATTTCTAAACATGGCCTTAATAAAGTATACAATAATTGATGGGCAAGTAAAATATATCTATCACATATGAATAATTTTGAAGCACCAAATTCGAGCACCCCACACTAATTGCACAAAAGAGCTGCTTTTTAACTCAATCAAGAAATTCTTCGTAGAGAAGAACAAAATGGTTACCGACACTCATATAATTATTGATTGTTAATGGGAAAAGTTGATTGAGTTGAGATTATTTATTCTAAAGATTTGGTTTTTATTCCTATATGAATCCATTATGCTCCAAAATCTACTTATCTAAGAATCAAAAATCATAGACTATCACTAAAATCAAACTTCCAACTTGCATAACTTCATCTTTATTATAAACTTGCATACGTATTCCTTCTTGATAAAGTAAGGGTATTTCATGTTGTAATGTGGTCCTTTTTTCCATTTTAAGATTTTGAGGAAGTATCTTGAAATATGTATATTGACAAATGGTTTAATTTTGTTTAAAGATAACTTCATGGATTTGACCATTGCCTTTCTAAAATTTAAATTCAAATTTTGGTTGGTTGGCCTCCTTTGTTTTCTTATCTTGAGTAAGTACACTTTTTGCGAAGTTTGATGCTATGTGTTAGTAGTTAAAGACAATCAATTGCATTCATTTTGTGATCCACACACATTTGAATATCATCTCATTCTAGAGTATTAAAGGAGAAATCAATAATGAAACATTTGGATTTTCTCCACTAAAAGGAGCAACGAATCTGCATACATCATTATAAGGCCCTTGTCTATTGTCTTTGAACTGTTGTACACATTTCTAAGGGTTGACCTAAGAGAAAATGTCTCCTTGTGACATAACGACAACCCTTCCAAGGTATTTTTAAATATTACTATCCCTTAGATATCAAAAAGGAGTAAAGCAAAAGAAGATCATCTAGGTGAGCAACAAAGTAGAATTCTACATTGCTTAGAGTCGAATATGGATATAGAGGACAAATTTGTAACTAGGGACTTGACCAAAACCCACAGACTTGATCTTTGATAAAGCATAGATCTAGTGTAGGTTTTGAGGCATTTATTAACAAAGAGGTGCAAATTCTAGTATAAACATCAATCATATTCAAAAATCGTATCAAAGTTATACCTCATCGAGTTTATAACTAAATGGCATCATCCTTATTTGCATTTACTTTCCTAAAATAATTATTGCAATTATCAAATTTATCAATCTCAACTATAATTAGTTAATCTAGATTGTTTTGTGCTTATTTGATTGCATTTACTTAATTATCATAGGTTCACCTTAAGGAAAATTCATTTTTATTTACACCTGTTTACAGTTTGTTTAAATTTGAACAAGTATACAATGCCAAAAACACTATCTCTATGTTGTAGTAAAGTTCAAGTTGTGGTTTAAGACAAACTTTCTTTGAGGTTGTTGTATCCTTCAAAGTAATAATAGTAGTGATTGCATTTTTAATTATTGTAAGGGGATAAATCATTCCTACATGAATAAATTAGGGTAAATCAATTAATAAATAACAATAAAATTGGTTGAAATTGTAACAGTAAGTAAACATGTCAATACATTTGTATAGATATTTTATTTTGAAAAAATGTATTTATATTTAGGTTTTAATGTCTATAATATTTTGAGCAACACAAGCACTATCAATTTTTGATAAAAATATTAGTAAGCTTTAATGGTGGTGACCTTCTACTTAATCTATGGTTTCTTTATCATGATTTCAATCACCTCTTTAAATTTGGAGTGTTCTGTTGATGGGGTTTTTAGCACACAACAACGCAAGTGTGATTGTTGGTATCACACCTCTCTTGAAAAGTATCCTACCCTAGGTAAGACTACTCCAAGGATAATACAACTAGGTCTTAGCGTGCTTGGAATGACTCAGTTGGATGTACTAGATGTGCCTACAAGGGGTCTTACATGCAATATAACAGGTTTCACAAGTTAAGACAACAATACATGCAAACCCTTATATCATTCAGCTGCTATGGTAATATGGAATGCTGTTGGAACCTAACTCTAACAACTGATTAATAAGAAAATGCAAAAGGAAGTAGGGTTTAGAGAGATCCTAAGTGACATTCACAATATAAAGATTGTTGTAGGTAGACAAACATTTAGAAATTAAACCATTTTATGTTTTACCAAGCTAAAGACTATGCTACAGTGTTGCAGAAAATAGTGTTCTCTTCTATGGATTCTCCAGATTTTCATATTACATACATTCATTAAATACCCAAGTGCTGGTGTAATTTAACTATTGTAATGTAATTAAACTAAGCTCAGTTTAACAGCCCAGGCTACCTATGCATAGCTACTTAAATTAGCAAGCAACTAATAGTATGGACTTGAATGTTCATCAAATACCTCAACAAATCAATAACATTGCAAAAGCATGATTTAACTAATGCAGATCAAGATGTGAACCATGAAACCAAATCGACAATACAAGAGACAAATTCCCAGAGAACCCGTAGTAACTTGCTTTGTATCAATCATGAAATTTGGCAGAGTGTCAACAATTCAACATCAAGAGTTTTACAAATGAGAGAATGATGGCCCTTTATATAGGAGAGGCACCATACTGAGTTTTTGAATGTACGATGGAGATTAACTCAACACCAACGGTTTAGATTACACATCATTTAATTTGGTAGGTAGGTTGTTACAATCCCAGATTCAATTTTGTCTTGTATGAAAAAGATAAAATACAGCTTGCAAATACTTTGAATGTGGACAAATTGAGTACCCATTTGGTTACTCATGATAAATAGCCAATTTCCAAGGTGGAAGGAAGTCAATAAAAGGTCACATGATGCATGAAAACTTGTGATGATGTGGACTAAAGGGTTTCTATATGCCGGCCGGTCAAATATGTGGCACTTTTTGATGAAGACATATCCGGCAGGATGCTTGCTAGGTTGACTTTTGATGACTGGGACAGGTGCAAATAGGGATGGAGCTTAAGCTTAAAACTATGCCCACTCCTTGCAATCTCTGACTTACTAGATTCAAGATCTTGGAAGACTTTAGTTAAACCCCTGATGTCTGGCATGTCAACTTCCTTAATCCAGTGATTTTCCTGACGCATCCACTATGCACTGCATCATCCAGCTCAGCTTCAGCTGCAAGAAAATAGAACACGTAATGAATGGTCTTTACAAACATAATCCATTTAAGCATAGAAATTAGATTCAATAGAATTAAGCCATCTAATGATGTTCAAACCACATATTTGAGCCAATCTGAGCTTCTTAGTATTTATACAGGCAAAGCCTACTCCCCTTTCACAATCTATGGCGAAAAATCAAATGAAGATTGTTTCCTTCATATTTATGTTCCAGCTTCACTGAGGCAATAATATCTTTATTGAGGACTGTCCTTGACATAGTCATACACATTTATTCTACTCTTACACATATACCGCCCCTTCTCCCATAGTGTAGATTTTGATGACCTTTTCCAATATGATTAGCCCTCAAAATTTAGACTCTCGCAATTGTCTTACTCTGTGACTATAACAACAATGAGCATTCTTTAAGACATTTTATACAACCTTGTTCCTTCCTTTGTGGAAATATTCTGAGATAGAGTCTTGATATGACATCTATCACTTTCTTAATCACTAGAGATTCCTACACATGCTTGTGACTGCCACTTCACTATGGCTATTCCATAAAGAACTTAGCGGCATTCAAGGGGGTGTTTCTTTAATTGTGGCCAGCCCAGTTGATTTAGGATTTAGGGCATGTTCTAAGTTTTTTCTCCATGAATGACATCAATACATTACTAAAGAACATTTAATTATCATTGTAACCCCAAACTTAATTATCATCCTTTTCTTGGATCAATAATGTTAATGCCTTGTAATAGAAACTACATTTTGATTGTGACACATATCCCATTTACCACTGTCACGAAGGTACAAGCCCTTATAAGAATGCGGGGTTTTGAACATCTACATGATATGCAGAAGTTTAATACATTGCTAGATCTATCCATATCCGACCCAAAATCCCACAACTTTTGATATTTCGCTAACTTCATATATGCAGAGCTTTGGTAACTCATATTCTCACCACATATACCTACATACATCAAAACCCTGCTATATACATAGGTGTAAATAATATCTTGATGAAAATCCTGTATTCCCTATGCCTCGATGGATGCCTACGAATTATTCTAGTGCTGCATATTCTTGCATCATTTCTTTGAAGACAACCCTTTTGTTCCTTATTTACAATACTGACCAGCTTGTTTCAAATTCTTGTTCACATCTCGCACATTTAATGAAATCACTGATATCACAATATTGAAAGAATTTTACGTTATTCAGGCTTTGGTGGATGTTGCGAGCAATTTGTGCTCCATGGGATATATTCGGATGAATGTGATCCTTCCGCAATTTGATAATGTATACGGGGTAGCCCAAAATCTTTCACCAAGCCACCATTATTGAAGATGCTTTTAGAATGAGATATTGTAATCACGGCAGCCTCAGTGATCGATGGGTGAGTGTACAAAAAGAACTTCACATTCACGCTATTGATATTCTCCTCACCAAGGATGATCACATCCTTGGAACAATATTTAATCTCAAGTACCCGTTGGGATGGATTACAACCATGTCCCTTCATACTTGCATTTTCTTCAACCAGTCTTTGCAGTTCCATATCCGTCGTGCTAAAACAATTCGTGCTCTATTCATCTTACCATAGACCTTCATGTTTTGCATAGGGTACAATCACATAGCAGCACCCTACATGTTCATCTATTAAGATTATAAAAAAAAATGTCGAAAGATATTTGGAGTGCTAATGGAGTTAGCGGGGATTTTAGACATCATGGGAGTTTTGTGGGGAAAACGGAGTCCACCGGATATGTCCGGTGAAGACAAAACTCCTACAATGTACACATAAGGCCAATATTCGTGCAAATATTAGCTATGTTCATTCTTGCACTCCCTCCTTTCTTTGTCAACCGTCGCAATCATAAAAAAACCTATCCGTTGTATTTGGTGACTTGTACGACTTTTCAATCAACCCAGCGTTAGTTTGTAGTTGGTCGACTAAAGTTAATGAAGGCAGATTCTGGCGCAAAGTCAGGGATGGTCCAATTTAGTTCCACTCTTGACAATGAATCTCAGTGGAGAATTTCTAAGTGATTGACCATCTTTGAACCTTAAAAAGGTCAATGGAAGACTTTTCCAACATGAAGTCTGTGAAGACTAAATCTAGTGCTAAAATTTTAACTTAAAGGAATCGTGGAATTTATTAAAAACCAACTAACTCACGTTTGTGGAGGCCATTCAAAGGGGTCAGTTGGGATTAATTTAAGCGCCAGAACAAGTAGATTTTACCCCTCATGAATTTTCAAGGATCCTAACAAATTTGTAGGCTTAGTGAGATGAATTCAAGTCAACATCCAACGCTAGGTTTTATACATCTCGAAAGTTAAGAGTCTTTTATAGGTCAAAATGGGAGAGTAGTTCGCAAAGTAGTGCCTTTAAGGTTTTGTGTGAGTTTTGGCTATCTCCGACTTTGCGCCACTTTTAAGGTCATCTGACTCTTGCGTAGGTTTAAGCACCTTTGGACTTGGTGCGAGATTTGGGGTCCACCAACTTGGTCAGAAGATCAGTTTTGTAGCGTTGAGTCTATGTGTGGTGATTTCAGCACTAAATTGGCAGATTCAAGTTTCGACGCTCGATCGGTTGATAATGAATCTATCACAAAAGTCAGTTGAATGAAGATCTAGCACTAAGGTTGGTAAGTAAGAATTTTAGCGCAAAGGTCTGTCAGGGTGCTTTTCAATGCAAAAGGCATTCAAGAGTGATTTTAGCGCTAAGTCAATTGAAGGCTATTTTAGCGCTGAGGTCAGTAGAGAACAGATTTAGTGCAAAAGGCAGTAGACCATGTTTTTAGCACAAAAGAGATATCAGACTTGGTTTCAATGGAAATTAACACTTGACTTAGTGGTTTTGGGAGTCTTAGTAACATTTATGCATTCAATTGTAGAAAAAATGCAACTTTGATTGTCCTTTTGGACACCTTAGGAATCAACTAGTTAGGATGACACTCTAACACAAAATTCAGAAGAGGGGGTCCCCGTTTGTGAAATGGGGCATGTGTGCGAGGCACAACAAATGGCGACTCCACTAGGGAAATGCTTTGGAGCATTTCAAAGATAAACTTTAGTTTCAAACCCAGAACCTCTGTGTTTCCCATGTGTTAAACAAAAAAAGTAGGATATCCTATCAAAGAAGTAGAACTCAATAATCAGATGCAACCATCCATATCCTGAAAACCTAAGTGTGTGTAGTTGCGTTAATTCCCATCCCTTAGAGACTAAGCTCATCTTAGATCATTTACATTAAGCTACGTGATTAGTACACACCTTATGAACTACCTGGACATTGCCCCACTGTCAGCGAGCGTCTATAGCCCCGATGGGTTTGTCTCAAAATTCCACTCAAGCAGAGCCCTACTACTGGTTAGGTGTCCATAGCCCCGGTAGAGTTTACTTGATTTTCCATCTAACTGAGTTATAGTGTGTGATTATGATTTTGCATTGATTTTCTTTTGATACTTTGGATATTTCATGGAGCTTAGATTTGGTAGAGTATAGTGCAGTACCACTACCCTTACAACACATGTCTTTGACAACGCTAGTTACGTTGATAACTCAGCTAGCTGGGTGTGGACTCCTGATGGCAGCAAAGGTGGACCTTAGATTTTTCACTTAATGCAAGATCACCAAGACTTACTTAGGTACCTCAGGATTACTTAAGAGTGTGAAAGGTATATGGTTAGAAAATACTTTAGGTGCACCGACTAATGATTCATTTCCAATGAACAAACATCATACTCCTTGGTGCAACAGCATAACCCACAATAAGACCCAAGCAGAAACTTTGGCTTCTCAAAGAAATATTCCAAATTACTTACCCAACAAAAGACCTCTTGCCATTCTGTATGACTGCCACCACATTCAAGAAACGAAAATCCCCAGACAAGGCAAGCGCAGAAAACAAAAGAAAAGTGCAAGCAAAGCAACTAACCTAAAAGAAACAAACTACTCTAACCAAAGAAAAATGAAAGAAAAAAGCAACAACTAGCAACTAAGGGAAAGCAAAAAAATAGAAAGCAAAGACTAAACTAAACAACAAACTACAAGAAGAACTATGTGCAATGGCTTTGGACAGCAGGTATTTACACTTCCCCATGATTTATTTCTTAGGACATGCAGGAGTAACAAGGTGCAGGTCAATGTCCTAAGCTTGGCAAATTCATCTTTGTACTTTGAAAGGTAAGGTATAAGCAGTTTGGGCTCATGTTCACGGTGTCAGTTACATAAGATCAACAATTGGGGTAATTCATTAGGGCCATGATCAATCCAAATCTAAGTTGTCTTACCTAAATCACCATAATCAAATTGACCATCGCTGAAACTAAGTGAAGAGAGGGAAGATACAACCTGATTTACTATACTATTAGTCAGAGATGTAAGTTCATCACCTTGCTGCATCGTACCACTAACTTTTGCACCTTCAGGAGGTCTGGGTTCATGTTGGGTCATATCATGTGCATTGGATAGTTCTGGATCACTAAATGCTGCAGCAACTTCCCAAGCAACAAAAAGTCTGGACAACTGTCTTCAAAATGTAGATCATTTGGATGGATTCTGCATAAATTGGTCAAAGCAAAGTCTGGCATGTGTGGTGAATTCCCATGCAGCAGCATATCCTAACTTATTGTTGATACCAACTCAATTATGTGATCAAGTGCCTGGCATAAAAAAGCTTCCAAGCTGTCACTCTGCATGACCATTTGATTTGTATTCTCAGATTGTAGACTTTTGCTCTCATCTATTACTACTGGGTCAGCATCAACCATGTGGAGATCTCTTTTATCGTAGGTGTAAACAAGATCATCATGATGAATATAGGTTATACTTGAATCTACTTCATCTAAATCAGTTATATGTTCTGAGAAAACTTCCTCTACATCAATTAGCAACCTTCCTATTTCAATTAAGGGCTGGCATTGGGTTGGCAATTCATTGTTTGTAGCAAGAACATAGCCTTTCTCTTCCTCTATATCAACCAACAATCCTTCTATTTGGACTGCATATCCATTGTCTGCAGGAGTAACAAGGTCTCTTTCTTCTTAAATGATTTGATCCATGATGTTAATATTGCCCTGAAGTACTACATGATCCTAATTTTGTTCATCTGTCTTAGCTAAAAACTCTGTTGGAACAACTGCATCATCTTTCTATGGCTGATCATGATGGTATAATAGGCTGATGCAGTCAATAAATTCATCAATTTTCACCAAACAATTTGATTTTAGCTCTTCTTGTATTGTTGTCCATGACTTTCCTTCATCAGGAGGACTGATTTCTTCTTGTTCTTGCATATATTTGACCTGATCTAACCGCTGTTCTAACTCAAAACCGTCAATCGACTGAGGTGAACTGTTGTTCTGCATCTCTGCAGTAGCAAATTCAGGCTTAGAACTTGTCATCTAGGAAGTATTGTGGCTGATATGCATCCTTAACATGACTGTATGTTAGGTCTGATTCATTGTCTATCTTATCCAACTCCTTAGCACCAAAAATCTGATCCTTTACATTGCCCTGTTTGTTGTCCTACAACTAAAAACTATGCTTCAACCATGCTGGAAGGTCTAGTGAATGAAAACTAGGTTTTAACCAGTCAGGGACCATATACTCCTTAGTTGGGTGACCTGTAGATGACATGCATTGTCTGCCATCATCATTCTCATCTTGGTATGTATTTGATGGACAGCTTGAGGAATTTTAATTTTCCCAATGTGCAGCCTATCTTTCTGACTGTGATCATTTGTGAATGGATGTATAGGTCCTACAACATCAACTCTTTGGGAGTCCTTAACTGAGATAGGACCACCCGCGTATGTATCCATCTATATTGCAACTCCTTGCAGTGTTCTAGTTTGAATATGCCTACCATGCATATATCCCACTTCAGGCTTGTATATCTCAAAGATAGGAAGCAACCCCTTTAAATGCAGATCTAATCTTTGTAGAAACGTTAAGCAATTGATCTTGTCATGTAGCTCTCTAGGATGTATGGTGTAGACCTGAGGTGAACTAAAATCAAGTAATGTCAATGGAGGATACTTCATTCTGATCTGCCTATCTAATACTTCCTTAAAAAGTGGGATGTTCACTTGGAAGTTCTCTTCATGATATGACTACTGAGATGGTCCTCTGAAGAATGAAGGGATTTCATGACTGAAACCCTTATGTGTACCCATTGGACTTGAATCTCCTAAATAGTCAATTCATTTCAGAATGTGCAATGAACACCAAAAATGAAAGTTTGCATCAAATTCTTCATTCATCCCTCCTTCTAGCACCAATTCTGTTGATGGGGTTTTTAGCACACAACAACGCAGGTGTCACACCTCTCTTGAAAAGTATCCTACCCTAGGTAAGACTACTCCAAGGATAATACAGCTAGGTCTTAGCGTGCTTGGAATGACTCAGTTGGATGTAGTAGCTATGCCTACAAGGGGTCTTACATGCAATATAACAGGTTTAAATAGTTAAGACAACAATACATGCAAACCCTTATATCATTCAGTTGATATGGCAATATGCAATGCTGTTGGAACCTAAATCTAACAACTAATTAATAAGAAAATGCAAAAGGAAGTAGGGTTTAGAGAGATCCTAAGTGACATTCACAATATAAAGATTGTTGTAGGTAGACAAACATTTAGAAATTAAACCAATTTTATGTTTTACCAAGCTAAAGATTTGCTACAGTGCTGCAGAAAATAGTGCTATCTTCTATGGATTCTCCAGATTTTAGATTACATACATTCATTAAATACCCAAGTGCTGGTGTGATTTAACTATTGTAATGCAATTGAACTAAGCTCAGTTCAACAGCCTAGGCTAACTATGCACAGCTACTTACAATCAGCAAGCAACTAATAGTATGGACTTGAATGTTCATCAAATACCTCAACAAATCAATAACATTGCAAAAGCATGATTTAACTAATGCAGATCAAGATGTGAACTATGAAACCAAATCGACAATACAAGAGACAAATTCCCAAAGAACCCGTATTAAATTACTTCGTATTAATTAGAAAATTTGGTAGAGTGTCAACAATTCAGCATCAAGAGTCTTACAAATGAGACAATGATGGCCCTTTATATAAGAGAGGCACCATACTAAGTTTTTGAATGTACGGTGGAGATTAACTCGACACCGACGATTTAGATTACACAACATTTCATTTGGTAGGTAGGTTGTTACAATCCCGGATTCAATTTTGTCCTGTATGAAAAAGATGAAATATAGCTTGCAAATACGTTGAATGTGGACAAATTGAGACCCATTTGGTTACGCATGATAAATAGCCGATTTCCAAGGTGGAAGGAAGTCAATAAAAGGTCACATGATGCATGAAAACTTGTGATGATGTGGACTGACAGGATTCTATATGCCGATCGGTCAAGTATGTGGCACTTTTTGATGAAGACATATCTAGTGGGATGCTTGCTAGGTTGACTTTTGATGACTGGGACAGGTGCAAATAGGGCTGGAGCTTAAGGTTAGAACTATGCCCGCTCCTTGCAATCTCTGACTTACTAGATTCAAGATCTTGGAAGACTTCAATTAAACCCCTGATGTATGGCATGTCAGCTTCCTTGTTCGGTGATTTTCTTGACGCATCCACTATGCACTGCATCATCCAGTTCAACTTCAACTACAAGAAAATAGAACACGTAATGAATGATCTTTACAAATATAATCCATTTAAGCACAGAAATTAGATTTAATAGAATTAAGCCATCTAATGATGTTCAAACCACATATTTGAGCCAATCTGAGCTTCTTAGTATTTATACAGGCAAAGCATACTTCCCTTTCACAATCTATGGCAAAAAATCAAATGAAGATTATTTCCTTCGTATTTATGTTCCAGATTCATTGAGGAAATAATATCTTTATTGAGGACTATCCTTGACATAGTCATACACATTTATTCTGCTCTTACACATATACCACCCCTTCTCCCATAGTGTAGAATTCGATGACCTTTTCCAATCTGATTAGCCCTTAAAATTCAAACTCTCACAACTATCTTACTCTGTGACTGTAACAACAATGAGCATGCTTTAAGACATTTTATACAACCTTGTTCCCTCCTTTGTGGAAATATTCTGAGATAGAGTCTTGATATGACATCTATCACTTTCTTAATCACCAAAGATTCATACACGTGCTTGTGACTGCCCCTTCACTATGGCTATTTCGTAAAGAACTTAGCGGCATTCAAGGCGGTGTTTCTTTAATTGTGGCCATCCCAGTTGATTTAGGAATTATGGCATGTTCTAAGATTTTTCTCCATGAATGACATCAATACATTACTGAAGAACATTTAATTATCATTGTAACCCCAAACTTAATCATCATCCTTTTCCTAGATCAATAATGTTAATGCCTTGTAATAGAAACTGCATTTTGATTGCAACACATATCCCATTTACCACCATCATGAAGATACAAGCCCTTATAAGAATGCGGGGTTTTGAACATCTACATGATATGCGAAAGTCTAATGCATTTCTAGATCTATCCATATCCGACTCAAAATCCCACAACTTTCGATATTTTGCTAACTTTGTATATGTAGAGCTTTGGTAACTCATATTCTCGCCATATATACCTGCATACATCAAAACCCTGCTATATATAGGTGCAGATAATATCTTGATGAAAATCCTTTATTCCCTATGCCTCGATGGATGCCTACGAATTATTCTGGTGTTGCAGATTCTTGCATCATTTCTTTGAAGACAACCCTTTTGTTCCCTATTTACAATACCCAGTGGCTTGTTTCAAATTCTTGTTCACATCTCGCACATTTAATGAAATCATTGAAATCACAATATTGAAAGAATTTTACGTTATTCAGGCTTTGGTGGATGTTGCGGGCAATTTGTGTTCCACGGGATATATCCGGATGAATGTGATCCTTCCACAATTTGACAATGTATATGCGGTAGCCTAAAATCTTTCACCAAGCCACCGTTATTGAAGATGCTTTTAGAATGAGATATTGTAATCATGGTGGCCTCAATGACCGACGGATGAGTGTACAAAAAGAACTTCACATTCACGTTATTGATATTCTCCTCACCGAGGATGATCACGTCCTTGGAACAATCCTTAATCTTGAGTACCTATTGGGATGGATTACAACCATGTCCCTTCATACTTACATTTTCTTTGACCAGTCTTTGCAGTTCCATATCCATCATGCTAAAACAATTCGTGCTCTATTCATCTTAGCACAGACCTTCATGTTTTGCATATGGTACAATCACATAGCAGCACCCCACATGTTCATCTATTAAGATTATAAAAAAAATGTGTTGAAAGATATTTGGAGTGCTGATGGAGTTAGAGGGGATTTTAGATGTCATGGGAGTTTTGCAGGGAAAATGGAGTCCACCGGATATGTCCGGTGAAGACAAAACTCCCGCAATGTACACATAAGGCCAATTTTCATGCAAATATTAGCTATGTTCATTCTTGCACTCCCTCCTTTCTTTGTCAACCTCGCAGTCATAAAAAAACCTGTTTGTTGCATTTGGTGACTTGTGTGACTTTTCAATCAACCCAGTGTTAGTTTTGGAGCTGGTCGACTAAAGTTAATGAAGGCAGATTCTGGCGCAAAGTCGGGGATGGTCCAATTTAGTGCTGCTCTTGACAATGAATCTCAGTGGAGAATTTCTAAGAGATTGACCATCTTCGAACCTTAAAAAGGTCGGCGGAAGACTTTTCTAGCGCGAAGTCCATGAAGACTAAATCTAGCGCTAAAATTCTGACTTAAAGGAATCGTGGAATTTAGAAAATACCGACTGACTCACGTTCGTGGAGGCCATTCAAAGGGGTCAGTCAAGATTAATTTAAGCAAGAGAACGAGTAGATTATACCCCTCATGAATTTTCAAGGATCCCGACAAATTTGTAGGCTTAGTGAGATGAATTTAGGTCAACATTTGAAGCTAGGTTTTATACATCTCGAAAGTTAAGAGTCTTTGGAGGGTCAAAATGGGAGAGTAGTTTGCAAAGTAGTGCCTTTAAGGTTTTGCGTGAGTTTTGGCTATCTCTGACTTTGTGCCACTTTTAAGGTCATCCGACTCTTGTGTGGGTTTAAGCACCTCTGGACTTGGCGTGAGATTTGGGGTCCACCAACTTGGTCAAAAGATCAGTTTTGCAGTACTAAGTTTGTGTGCAGTGATTTCAGTGCTAAATCAGCAAATTCAAGTTTTGGTGCTCAGTCAGTTGATAATGAATCTAGTGCAAAGTCAGTTGAATGACGATCTAGCACTGAGGTTGGTAAGTAAGGATTTTAGTGCAAAGGTCTGTCAGGGTGCTTTTCAGCACAAAAGTCAATCAAGAGTGATTTTAGCGCTAAGTCAATTGAAGGTTATTTTAGTGCTAAGGTTAGTAGAGAGCAGATTTAGCACGAAAGGAAGTAGACCATGTTTTTAGCACAAAAGAGATATCAAACTTGGTTTGAATGGAAATTAAGACTTGACTTAGTGGTTTTGGGAGTCTTAGTAACATTTATGCCTTCAATTGCAGAAAAAATGCCACTTTGATTATCCTTTTGGACATCTTAGGAATCAACCAGTTAGACTGACACTCTAACACAAATTTCAGAAGAGGGGGTCCTCGTTTGTGAAATGGGGCGTGTGTACGAGGCACAACATGTTCATCATCCCTTTTTCACCTCTTTTTTTCCCAACTATGGGTGGCTTTCATGCTAAAATCTTTTAGCCTCTAAATTACTAATGCTCTCTAGTGTGATCATAATTTTTTTATCTCGGTCATAGAGCCATTTATCTCAACGTTTCCAATTGAAGGTATGATAACTTGTCTCCCAAAAAGTATGCTATATTGTGCTCCATTGCTATAACCCCATGGTCATCATAAGGTACTACATGCAAGGCCCTTTTGTTTTTTCCATGTCTAAATATTTTCTCCATTATGTCTAACTACCATAATTACTCCAAGGCAAACACATTACCTATAACATAACGACTAAATTTGAAGAACTTTTATATGAATCTATATAATTAGATCATGTTATAATCTTGGCTAAAATACCAATCACCCATGCTCAAATAATCCAGTTTTTTAATGTCATATTGATAAATTCTTAGAAGAGGGACCCCTTGTAGACACCCAATAGTTGGGCTCATAAAATCATACTATGAAGATTGTCTTGGTAAGTTCAAGGTCCATATGGTAATCGAGCTAAGCTCATTGGTAATTATGACCATTGGGTTGAGAACCATATGTTGATATCAACTCACATTCTATTGTAGGGTCATGTGGACCAGATAGAATTGGGTTGAACAATTTTTCTTAACATGGAAGTTAGCAAGTTCATTATGTATCCTAATGGATATTGTTTCTTCAAAATCAAACAAGAGTGCCCCATCCTTGGCCTCCATCATTCTATGAATAATTAACATCTAGTAGAGGGATATATGAATTTATCATCGTCTTGATCTAACATTAAACTCATTATGCTATAGGCATCCTTAACATCATTTCTAAATCCATCACAATGGATCGAGAATTTTGAGTTTTGAGTTTCATTAGCACATTGGGCCTACTTTCAAAGGAATTTGGACTTCTCCTTTACACTATAATTCTAGAAGTGAGTAAGGTTATCAATACTTGGGTTATATTTTCCCTAAGGAACATATAAGTTCTCTCTTATATTCTCTATGGTGATTGATACTTGAAATCTAAGGCCAACTTCCTTTCCTACTAACACCCTAGTCTGGGAATCATATCCGTAATCATAAGCTTCCACTAATTCCAATCAAGGATGGACCCTAGAAACCATGTAGTTGGAAAAGGTGGTGGTCTATATCCTTAAACCAAAAGAATTTCCAAAAGAATTGTAACAACCCCCACCTTCCTAACTCTAGCAAAAGCCCCTTCCCTCGAGGATCTAGTATTCGTACTAAACTTGGGCTCAAGTATCTAGTCAACATAATCTTGTACTAGAGTATCATCCTTAATCAGGATAAATATTTTGGATATTGGCTTAGTGGGTGTTTCTCTATCAAGGAAATCTAGGGAATTATAGGAAGAGAAAGAAAAAAAATGGGATGTTCATAAGCCATACCTTTTCCTTTGACTATAGACCTTGATGTGTTGTTCTTTTTCCACTATTTTTCCTCATATACTCTAAAATTCTATTCACTTTACTTGTTGGCACAGAGTAGAAAATGAAACTTTTGAACACCCTATTTGATACTTTCTATAAGCATTATACCCTCCATGGAAACTTTACCTTAGCAGGTTTCTCCACTTTGGAATGCTTAAGGCTCCTAAAACTTTGTAATCAAAATAGAAATGGTGCAATGTACCCAGGGCAAGAACTTAAACAAAAATCTTCCCATGATTTCTTGAAAGCATTAATTTCCACCAACCCATTGTTGATACAGGAGAATCCCAGGTTGAAGAGCAATCTTGCATCAACCAAAAAATATTTGCTTTCTTTTCTTTTCTTGCATTTTAGTAGCAGTTCAATCATTTGCAGTTTCAACATTTTCTACCACATTTTACCACATCATCATTTCAAATCTTGCAAAGCAGGAATTAGCTTCTATGCCATGTCAGCTACATCATACTCAGATTTTAGGAGACTTGGGTTCGTCTGCAAAAAGTTATCGCTATCAAAAATTCATCAGCTTTCATAGAACATAGCATTCATCAATCAACATGAGAACAGAGGATTTGTGGAGCACTTTCATGACTTGTGCAACCAAATGGAACATATCACAAGATAGTAAAGGATCAGATAGACCTTCATTGAGAACTGCATCAAGTTTCACTCATTTTCGGAGCATTACCAAGCATTGTAGGCCAACCTACATGTTTCCTACATGTTTCATCATTCATTGGAGTTTGAAGTCTCTTAATGCCGACGTTGAGGATTCTTTGAACTAGAAGATGATATATAAGCATTCTTTAGATGCACTAGGAAGGCAGTTGGTAGATAAGTCATTCATATCTAGAAGTAGTTAGACCTGAGATAGTAAATTCTTTTTTGGAGGCACTTTAATGCCATATCTTTCTTGTATGTTGTAACCTAGAAAGCAGGCATGTGAGCCCTTTGATTGTAGCCTGCATGTTGCTAGCATATAAGCATTGTAATTGTTTGATATATTGAGTATATGAATCTTCCATTGCATTATATTATTGTGGTGTTTCCATTGTGTTTACTCTAGCTGCATAGTTGGATAGTCCCTTCTCAAGACCCTCCATCCGTGACTGCACCAATTGTTATTACTCTAGTAGGTAATTCATGCTAGAGTTCATATTTAACTTCTCTCTCATTGGCCTTAGGAGTTAACATGTACATTTCATATGCAGTGAATGTCACTTTAGAGTATTTGAATGTTGCTACCCAAAGCAATGAATAGGATCACCCCTAGGGTATATCCAATAGATAATGAGGAACTTTTACACTTTCCACACCTTTTAGACTCATTTCTTGAACAAACCATTAGATTTTTAGATTGAAGGGTTGGGCTTTATGTGGAGCTAGGGCTTCAAAAATAGTGCCCCAATATATATCATATATATTATTACCAAAGGCCCACTTAGAAGTCTTAAATTAGAAATTCTTCATTGGGTGTTCGAGTCTTGACCAGTAGGTCCCATCTATGGAGACCTTAAACTATTGCACTCATATAGGGAGGTAAAACTATGCATGACCTGTTGCAAGTATGTCAACATGTTTGTGTTGTCATTAGTGTCAATTGTGTCTTCTGATGTTGCTATTGTTATTTGGTTAAGTTGTTGTGTTAAAGTGATTTGAATGCCTTGTAGAGGCGTTAATGATGTTAGTAGATTGTTCTTGTTGCTGAGTTTCCAAGTGCTTTTGAGAAAATTTGATTAATACTAGAAATAGTGTGTTGAAGAGTCTTCTGGCTTACAGAATATTGTTCAAGTTTTTGCTCTGCATTTCTTCTGTGTTGGAGATCTGAGTGTGTGATTTGGATATGTTGACAAGAAGTGTGTGTTGATAACTGAGAGGGGGGGGTGAATCAGTTGTCCTAATTATTTCTTCTTTTGAACTTTCTTATTAATCAATGCAGCATTGAATCAAACAAACAAACATTACCATGAAATGAAAAACACATGACACAGTATTTTTGACGTGGAAACCCTGTTAAGGGAGAAAACCACGGGGTGATTAACCCAAAGATTATTCTCTGTTAGAAGAATAAGGAATTACAAAATGGCACTTGCCAATTAGGGCTCACTGCCCAAGCACACTGCTCACAAAGAGGCCCACTGCCTACAAGGAGACACACTGTCTACAAAGTGATAAGAATCACAGTCTTGAACTGATTGGAAGCATCTGCATATGCTGGAGTTTAGTTCCGGTTAGGCTCAGTACACTGATCTGTTGCACTTCATTTTTCCTCTATTCTTTATTCTGCTATCCTTTCACATACCGGATCTTTCTTACTACTTCTGCTCTGTTCTACACTTATTCGCATATACCTTCACACAATTCATGTCTTCACAACTAAATCCATCCTCTATATATATCCGCACAAGTAATTTCATCACCTTTCTAGTCGGCATCCGGAACAGTCTAGTTTCTTACAAACTCTGTTCTATCGGCTGAATCCTTGCTCACCAAGCAATGCGGATCAAGCATATACTTGTAGATATCATTAATCATGTCGGCCAAACATGATTCATGCCTTCACAACCTTTACCATCAACAGTAACACATCCGGAAAATAGTCTGATACTCTGTCAGTTAGTTCTTCCTCTGTTCTCACTGTCTCTCAGGAATCCGGTACTCAACTATTCATATCTTTTTCTTTGTTCATCACCGGAGGCTAAATCCTTGGAATATACTACTCAAGGTAGTCCTCTTGACTTCCCCAAATCCGCACTGCACCAAGACACTTCCTCTGAGAGATCCGGACCAATCTGTCGGACCTTGCCACATGCTCTGTTCTTGTTCACCGGACCACAACAATCTTCATTCTGACTTCCGGTAGAGACACACCATGACTTGCGGATATGTGGGATGACCTTTGTTGCCATCAATGACAACAACCATGAATCCATATAGTGTCTCTTGCCAACAATCTCCCCCTTTGGCATTGATGGCAACACTTAGTGAAAAATGACTAAGTGTTTACACTATGCTCCCCCTTTGCTGATGCTCTGTCTTTATATACAATTTCCGGAACTCCCCCTTAGTTGGATTCCTCATTTTTCACTGCTCCTCACTCCCCCTTTGACATCAATGGCAAAGGGTAGGGTCCGCACACCAAAATTTTCAAAAATTTTCTATACATAGCCGCATATTTACATACTCACATATACTGAAGAATGTCTGCAAAAGATGTCTTCAGTTGGATCAGTTCTGTAGCCCAACTTTACTTCATTCTATCCAAAATTGAAATGTGACCACTCAACAAAAATGCAAATGCATCTGCCTTTTTTAGATCTTTCGGATCACTTGTCTGGGCTGTGATTTGAGCTTCTGCTATGGCCTCATGCATGGCCTCTAGCTTAGGGACAATTAACCCCCTGAGCTCACTCAACCTGCTTATTCTATTTTTCCTTTCCTTCTCCAGTTTCTTGATTTCACTCAAGACTGCAATAGTCTGACATTCTTGGTTTGTTATAGAGGAAGAAAGAGGATCAAAACTTTGAGACAAGCTTAGTAGTGTGTCCTCTTGCGCTTTTATTTTCTTCTCAATGTCCACTGTTACCTTGGACCAGGAGATACAAAATTTGTATATTTCACCGCCATCCTTAAGAGCATTTTCTAAGCTCTTTATCCCAATGTTCATGTTTCTCCTATCATTAATGATCAAACCCTGAACCTCGAAGAACCTTTTATCCAAAAACTCCTTCCGAACCTTTTCTTCAGCTGATTTTTCTAGAGATTCAAAATGTGTACTAACACTGCTGACTAAGGTTTTGAGATTACCGGAAGAGGAGGCTGCCGGATCTATCTGGACCGATGGCATAATCTTCTCAAGCACTCCGGAGGCAGCCTCTATCAACTCACAGTCTTCCATATGAGACTTTAGGAGCTTTTCATTTGCCTTAGCATTTGCAAATGAGGCTATCTTCATTGTCTGCACCGGAGAGAGGGAATCAAAGTTGAATGGGCCTTGTAGTAGCTCCGGTTCATCGATTTCTATTGTTTCTTTGCTCAAAAATTGTTGAACAGTTTGTGCAGTGTCTCTTACCGGAGACAGATGTTTCTTTTCTTTTGCAGTCTTGGAACTGTCCTTTGGGATTTTCTCTCCTTCCACATTCTTACCACTATCAGTCATGGTCTTCTCTGATGGAGTCTTCTCTTTCTCTGCACCCTTGGTACTGTCAACCTCTTTATCTTTCACCACTGCTTCCTTCTCCTGTAATTTCTCTTCTTCTTTGGATCCAGAGACTGTAGGGGAAACCGGAGGAGAGATGCTGGCCTGTTCATAGGCCACTTCTTCTGGAGCAGAGGGTTCCAAGTCCACAGTTGTTTCTGCACCTAAGTCCTCTACAACAGGAAGATTGAACCTTTTGAAGGCCTTCCGGAGGATCTCTTCTGTCTCTTTGGCCACCTTGTCAGTCTCACCAAGCATGAGTTGATTCATCCTGGCTTTACTTCTGAACTCATCTTTGCAGTCTTTGAATATTATGTTCATTGTCTTGGGATCAATTTGAGGATATAGCTGAATAGCTATCTGCTCCCGGATCTCAAGATCTTTTGCATGAGCATTATTCTTTCTTATTTCTAATTCCTTTTCTAGGCTTTTAGGAATTAGAGATATGATCTCAATGAAAGCCTTATTGTATGTGTTCAGATACTTGATTGTGGCTTCCTGCAGAATCTTTTGGTCAGCCTCATTGTAGTCATCATAAAATTCAGTCATTGGTTGAAGGTTTCCATCCATCGTAACCGACTTGATTACACTCTCTAGAGACAGAGTGGGCTTTTCAACAAATACCTCTGCCATTTCATCCTTGTCTTGGCCTGTGGAGGGTTTACCAGATCCTTTCTTCTTCTGCTTCTTTATTTCTTTTACTCCCTCATCTGACTCAGTTTCCTCTTCATCCTTTTGGCTTTCATAAGCCCTTGTGGCTTTTGTCTTAGATCTTTTACCGGATGCCTGGACTTCCGGTTTTGAACTTTTGGTTGTGGGAGGTGCAGATCTTTTTGATGATCTGGTCCGGGTGGAAGTTTCAAGCGGAACACTTTCTTTACTTTTCTTTTCTTCCTCAGCCTTTCTCCTCTTTTCCCAGCTGGCATCAAGTGCCTCTTTTGAGATGCCTAGGCCTTGAGCAATATGCTCTACTTCTTTTCTCACCTTCCTCTTTATCTCAGGTTCCCTGAGTTCTACATGGATCTTTACACTCAACTCCTCAAAGGTTCCAAACCTTTCTGCCTTTGGATCTTTGGGCTGACTTAGTATGTGTTGAACATGCAGCTCCACTATCTGTTCATCCACTTCATACCCCATGGGCATGATCCAGACAGTCCTTGGCTCCACTGCCTCCATTAGGCACTGATCAGTGTCCACCATAAAGCACACTGAGTCTTTGTATTTTTCAACAAGAGACTGGGGAATTCTTTCTCTTGCTTGCATCATGCTTTGGAAGTTTTTGAAGTATCCCCATAGGGCTGTATTTCTTGCTTTGGCATCCCCAAGCCCATGTAGATAGTCTCTTATTTGTACTGCAACAGGTTTGTCATTCTGCCATGCCCATCCACTTGATCCGGGCAGCTCATTCATGAAGTAGAAGAATAGACATAATATAAGAGTACCATACTTAAAGGAATTCTTCTTGTCCTTCTTGATTTTCTGTATATTTTCCATTAATTGGCTTAAGAGTAGTTCGCAGAGATCATATTCTGCATTCTTCCTTAGCATTTCATAGGCAGTATACACTGCAGTTCCGGATACAGAATTCTCCCTGTTGGAGTGATAGATCTTGTATCCTATTATCATGGACGCATACTTGATATCCGGATCAGAAATATCTTCAATGGTCATTGCCCTCTTATCAAATTTTGATCCGGTGGCCTCAGTTACAATGTTATTTTTGACAGATTTGAGGATAGGTATCCCTCCGGAAGAGTATAGACCAGTTACTGCTCTAATTGCCTCTTTTGTGATCTTGTAGGGTCTATCTAGCCATAGGAAGTTGTCATGCATCCTGCTCAGTACATACCGGACCCATTCATCTTCTTCAAAGCAGGGGAAATGAATGAATTGATCAAATTGTTTCTTCTGGATACCCTTATACTCTGGTTTAAGCTCAAAAGCATTGTCTATCAGTTGTTTGTGATAGAGATCTCTCAATTTGAATTCCCCAAATTCCTCAATGCTTGCATGTATGTAAACCCTAATGTCTTCTGTGTGTAAAACTCCGTGAGGAACACTGGAAAATGCTCCTAAGGGATCTACCTCCAATGACTTGTATGGATGTTTCTTAAATTCAGGTCGGGGCCTATCTGAGATTTTTACTATATTTGGAGTAGCCATTTCTTCAAAAGATTTGTAGCAAGATATCGAAAGTGGAAAATACCTTTTGCGTCTTCGGTTGCATGGAGTAGCTGGATTGATTTCTGTATGTAATGACTTCGGCAGGAGATCTTCGGTGATCTTGATGAATTTTGTTTCAGAGCTCCGCTTTTCGCTTCTTCTTGGATGTGGAATGATCAAATGATTGTTGAGAAATCCCTTATATCATTTTGCAAACCCTAATATCTGTTTGCAATAAATGCTTCACCTATATTATTCCGGTTTGCCTTGTCCGGATAGCTTGGAGTATCCCGGATCAGTCCTGATCTATGAACATCATGCGGATCTTTCAATCATGAATAAATCGAGATGACACATTACAAGAACATCCCAAACATTCTGTCGAGTCCGCAGAGTAAAATAATGTACTTCCAGATCTCTCCGGACCCTTTTGTAGTCCTCTGTCATTCCGGAGCATCTCCCGGAATAGGTCTTTACTTGATCGATCACAACTTCTTTATATCTTCATGCGGACCTCTAAAATCTTGTCTGGATCATCTCAGGACTGGTATCTTCAAACCCTTTACTCCGCATCTTGTGTCACATCCAGCACCACTTGATTGGCTGGGGGAATAGGTTTTTCTTTGAGTCTCCCCCTGAGCCAGAGCTCACTTTTTAATTTCCGGAAGAAATATCAGCACCAGAGTTTGGTGCGGATCCAACCTCTACATTCTCTGAACTTTTCTTCACCCAAATCTTGTTCATCTGATTCCTAACTTCATCCGCATTCATCTTTTGTTTACCCTTGTCTTGATTCTGATTATACACCGGACCTCTTTTGTCCTGATTCTTGCTTCTGCAGACTTTAGCATTATGACCGGACCTATTACAGATTTGGCAAATAACATTTCTTTGCATATTTGACTGATAACCTCTTGATCTGCATTGATTAGCCATATGACCTACTCTATTGCATGTAAAACATCTACCATTGAATGATTTGTTTACTTGCATATTTCTGCATTCATGAGACTTGTGTCCATACCTTTTGCAGTTAAAGCACTGTCCGGAGAAGGATGGATTAGTTTGATTCATCCTTTTTCTACACTAATTAGCTTTGTGACCAAAGTGATTGCAGTTGTGGCAGTATCCATTGAAAGATGGATATCTTTGAGCATTGGGCTGTCTTACCGAAGGTCTTCTAGGTCTATTCCTTGGATTTTCTGATCCAAAATTCTTTTGACCAGATCCGGAGCTTTCTCCTTTCTCATATCCCAAACCATACTTGTCATCTGTCCTCTTTTGACTACCAAGAAGAACTTCAAGTTGAGCAGAACTTATCTTGAATTTCTCTTTATATTCATTTGCTGTTTGAAGGTCTCTTTTGAGAGAGACAATTTGATCCTCAAGTTTTTCTTCATTATCTTTGGCATCTTCAAGATCAGATTCAAGATGTCTGATAATTCTGTCCATCTGAAGGCATTCTTCTGATTTCTCCTTAAGAGATTGTCTTAGATTGTCTTCAGTTTTTCTTTTCTCTTCAATCTCTTGAGTAAACTTTATAGTTCCTGATTCCATTTCATGTCTTAACATAATGGCTTCTTTTGATAACTTTTCACATAACTTGGTTTTCTCAGTCAATTCTTCATTTGTATTGCTTTCTTCACTTTGTCTTGCCAATTGTTGGAGCAGCTCCTTTCTCTTTTTCATAGAGAGACTTAATTTGTCCTTTAATTCTCTCATGAATTCATCAGCCTATTTGAGTCTTTCCTTTAATTCATTGACTTCAGAATTTGACTGTTCAAGATCCTCAAGGGCAGTCTTGAGTTGCTCCCTTAAACCATATGCATCCATTTGAACTCCCAGATCTTCCTCAAGCTGTTAGGCTCTATTAGGAGGAACTTAGCTCTGATACCAATTGTTGATAACTGAGAGGGGGGGGGGGGGTGAATCAGTTATCCTAATTATTTCTTCTTTTGAACTTTCTTATTAATCAATGCAGCATTGAATCAAACAAACAAACATTACCATGAAATCAAAAACACATGACACAGTATTTTTGACGTGGAAACCCTGTTAAGGGAGAAAACCATGGGGTGATTAACCCAAAGATTATTCTCTATTAGAAGAATAAGGAATTACAAAATGGCACTTGCCAATTAGGGCTCACTGCCCGAGCACACTGCTCACAAAGAGGCCCACTGCCTACAAGGAGACATACTGTCTACAAAGTGATAAGAATCACAGTCTTGAACTGATTGGAAGCATCTACATATGCTGGAGTTCAGTTCCGGTTAGGCTCAGTACACTGATCTGTTGCACTTCATCTTTCCTCTATTCTTTATTCTGCTATCCTTTCACATACCGGATCTTTCTTACTACTTCTGCTCTGTTCTGCACTTATTCGCATATACCTTCACACAATTCATGTCTTCACAACTAAATCCATCCTCTATATATATCCGCACAAGTAATTTCATCACCTTTCTAGTCGGCATCCGGAACAGTCTAGTTTCTTACAAACTCTGTTCTGTCGGCTGAATCCTTGCTCACCAAGCAATGCGGATCAAGCATATACTTGTAGATATCATTAATCATGTCGGCCAAACATGATTCATGCCTTCACAACCTTTACCATCAACAGTAACACATCCGGAAAATAGTCTGATACTCTGTCAGTTAGTTCTTCCTCTGTTCTCACTGTCTCTCAGGAATCCGGTACTCAACTATTCATATCTTTTTCTTTGTTCATCACCGGAGGCTAAATCCTTGGAATATACTACTCAAGGTAGTCCTCTTGACTTCCCCAAATCCGCACTGCACCAAGACACTTCCTCTGAGAGATCCGGACCAATCTGTCGAACCTTGCCACATGCTCTGTTCTTGTTCACCGGACCACAACAATCTTCATTCTGACTTCCGGTAGAGACACACCATGACTTGCGGATATGTGGGATGACCTTTGTTGCCATCAATGACAACAACCATGAATCCATATAGTGTCTCTTGCCAACAGTGTGTTGGTTCCCAAATCTAAACAAATCAAACTCTAAAGATTTGCCGCTTCTTATGCTCAAGTTCAACAGCAGATTTGGCCAACAAAGACGGGAGATTATTTGCACGTGTCTCCTCTGCATTTTAGGTTCTGCCGCACATAGGGGGTATCCCTTATTCACAACCCATAAATATAGCTTTTCAACACTAGGCAGAATGCTCTCATGTATGGACCAAGATGTGTAAGATAAACCTAGATTGGCAATGTTCTTAGATTATCTAACTGGCTAAAAATGAGAGCATGTAGCTACAACCCTACTCCTAAAAAAAAAAGATTATTAATGATAAAATAGTTTTTTGTTTTGATATTTTGGTTGTAAGATTGGGGTTTGAACCATAACCTCAACACAAGAACAGGACAGTGCCTATCTCAGGGCATGGAGTTAAGTAGACATATATATGTGAATGTTTACCATAAACTTAAAACAATAACCAAGTTTCAAGGGGTTTTTTGTTAGTATTTGCCTTACAAATACCACATAGGACTAAGTATCCAGTTATCTTTGCTTATGAATATCCTCACTGCAATATATTCTTCTCAATACTTAACCCAAAACATTTAATTTGTTCCTTGAATAAAAGTAAAAGATCAAGCATTCAACACAGAAAAACCCATGTTCCAGAACCTCAAATAACCCTTAGCTATTTAGATTCAGAAGAAAAACATACACAACTTGGAGACAAATTACTGAACACATGCATAAAGCATTATTCATCTAAATCAACATGAAATTGATTGATTTTATGCATAAAACACTCAACATACAACTCATAAACTTACAGCACAAGAGATAGAATAACCCAACAAGACTGTATTTTATTACTTCTCCAAAATTCCCAAATCTTCAACAACCTGAAAATGAAAGCCCAGCTATTTCATATAGATTCCAACATGTTGCCCTAAAATTTATTCATTCTGGAGGTAGGTGAGATATTTTTTGAATACATTTTGCCTCCAAAATGACATTGGGAATAAAATATTAATACATTAAAAGAGGAGAGGAAAAATGAATAAAATATACTTTAATATCCCTCTTTTAATTTTTTGCATTTTTTAATTTTCCCAAATATTGCACGACAGACATCTAGAGACTTCATTCCTCTACAATGTGTGACCTCTGAGACTCCTCCATGATCGCATTCAGCATCAGAAGAACATTGCAACAGCATCCCAAATTTGATTTCCACCCAGCCAAACTTTCTGGGTCGTTTTTGGTAAAACAGAGGCATTTTTCACTCTTCTAGCACTCAAAATTCGATGCAAACAACCAAAAAACCTCCACCAATAGATGAGAAATGGTCCAAGGATGAATTCTAAGCACAAAACTACATATTTGAGCCAAAAAATGCCTTCAAAATGGTGCCTGAAGTAGAAAAACGTGATTACAGTTCCAAATCTCACCTAGAGTAGCGAAAAACTGTTAAAAACAACCCAAAAAACTCTACACATGCCTCAAGAATGACTTTAGGATGATTTTGCAACATGAGGCAACAAATTTGGGCCAAAAATGACCTCTAAAAATCACCCAGAAGACCAAAAACGTGAATGCTAGCATCAAAATCCATCTGGAACAGCAAAAAGTCCGTCAAAATCGCCATATGACTGAAGGAAATGTCGCTACAACCTGCAGAAGGAAAGGGGAGGGCATATTATGCCCTATGATGGGCTTATCGCATCATTGCAGGGGTCAAAAGAAGGCTGCATGAGGGGGCTGGGATGGTGCGATATCTATACCATCGCACCCTCTCTTCACTTCATAAGCTTTTATTAAGCTTTATAACTTATAAATTTGACTTTTCCCATGCTCATGTTGAAACTTTTTTATATGCCCCTATTTTTAATATGCCACATTAATATTTGATTTTAATATTGCAATTTGATTTTTCAAACTTAGGCAATTTTAAATTTGTCTCTCGAGGCAAATGACGCCTTTTCACCACGGGCAAATCAGGCGTCCGATGACCACAAAAATTTGCACAAGGGCCTAATCAATTATTTAAAGAAAACTTATTTTCTTAGAATTTGCTTCGCCGCTCAAATTCTGACAGCTGCTTTGTAAACTGGCCCGCAGGATGAATTCACCGCAACTGAGATGCATTAAAATAATGTATCAAATGGTCTCCAATTTTGATGAAACTAGAACTGGAGATGTTTGAGGCCAAATAGACAACTGGGTCGCCCTCAGAATTAAGAAATTTGAAACTTTTCGGGAAAACAAAATTAGCCCGGTCGCAACCAGGAAACAATTAATTACCCCATCAAACTTCATCCCGAGAGCACGAAACTGAGCAAACATATTCTCATATGAACTAAGAAACTTTTCACCAACCAGATTTGCAAGATAATTTCTGAGTTGAAAATTTTTAATCGCCGAAGTTGGCCCCCAAGGTAGATTGAGCAGCGTGTCGACTTAGCCTCCGTCGACATCTCGAAAGGGTATTGGCACATCAAATTTGAAAAAATTGAGGGTGCCACCAAAGTGTTTGAAGATACTAAATCCAAAATTTGGTGCTCCGGATTGCTGTACAATGAAAGTTATGTTCACTAGTTTGAGAACGGTATTTGATAGTGTTTCTAAGTTGTGCAGAGGTGTCTGGGAGAAAGCATTTTGCTCTGCATTCCTCCACAGAAAGGTTTCAGGTGCTGTGGTTCTAGATATGTGTTTGAATAAGGATCTTACCTATCTTCCTTCCAAAATTTTTGTGATTTGGTGCTTCGAAAAGTAATTTATTATGTGGCAAAGTTCGACTGTGTTGTGTTCAGGTGAAAATTGTGGCTGAATTTGTTGGTTTCTAGGTGAATTCAAGATGTTTGTGGATGTTTCTAGATTGTGCTAAAGCCCTATGTATGGTTCGCAAGTTATGGTTGTGATCGTGGAAGCATGTGATCAATAATTCCTTATGTTTACACTGTTTGGCTGACCTCAAATATTTGCGCTGATTGAGGAGTTGATTTGATGATTATGTAAGTGTTGTATAGCATGCCTGGATAGATTTGGGTCCAAGTTAAGGCATAGAGTGGTTTTCCTTCATTCCCTTGTGTCGTGGAATGTTTAGGTCTAGACCTAATTCAAATATTGTGTGTTTGTCGACCTTGAAGATTGTTTCAAAGTTAATGATGGTATAAATAAGTGTTAAGGATTTGTGGATGCGTGTGTGCGAATGGGGGATATGATGTGGTGATGTGAATTTGATCAGGGCAGTAAGGGATTTCATGTGTTAGGATACCAGATGCAGTGAGTAGAAGGTGTCTACAATTTTTTGGTGATGTTGTTCGAAGGTGTTGAGTTTGTTGTGATGTATATTAAGCTTCATTGGAACTGAACTCCATGCATAGGTTAGATGCAATTATATCAGTTCAAAGCATGGCAGTGAGCCATTCTTCTCTTTCTTCTTTATTTCTCAGTGGGCAGTGAGTCTACTTGGACAATGAGTCCCCTGTAGTGAGCATTCTCTCTATGGCAGTGAGCCTTTGTAATTTGGTATTGTTACTACATTATATTGTGAGCTAATCCTCACCGTGATTTTTTTCTTTTAGGGTTTTCCACGTAAAAAACTAGTGTTCTCTTGTGCATGGTGTTGATGTGTTTAAGTTTATGTTATGTACTTTTCATGTTTAAACTTCATAACATATCAAGGGTTTAAGTGAACTGACGTGGATGTGATTATGTTTATGAGAGTTTGAAGTTTTTGATACAACCGATTCACCCCACCCCTCTCAGTTGTCTTGTGCCTTCAACAATTGGTATCAAAGCAAGGTTCATTTAAAGAAAGCTTAACAACTTAAGGTAGATCTGGGATGGCGCACAAGAAAGATATTCCTTGTTTGATGGATCATATTATGCACTCTAGAAGGTAAGGATGGAAGCCTTTCTAATTTCTCTTGGTTATGAGGTCTAGAAATGCATCAAGTCCAATTACATTGTACCTGAGAAAGGTGTAAATATTGAAGATGAAATCAAAGATGCTGAAATAGATGGTAAGGAAAAACATGCTCTCTTAAGTGGACTTACTAATTCTAAGTTGGTGAAAGTTGTGAATTTAAAAATTGCTAATGAGATTTGGAAAAGGTTGGAAAGTGTCTATGAAGGAGATGAGAAGGTTAAATAGGCTAAAATGTAGAATTTGAAGCTCACTTATGAGACCGTGCATATGTCTGAAGATGAAAACAGTACAAGCTACTTACAGAAGGTGGACAAAGTTGTCAATGGCATCAAGGGACTTGGTGGAAATATAGATGATCAAGAAGTAATATTGAAGGTACTAAGAACTCTTCCTAAAGCTTACAGTCATAAGATTTCTACTATTGAAGGATTACAAAACTTGAGTAAATTCACCAAAGATCAGTTGCTTGGCACATTAACTACTTTTGAAATAAGAGAGTTTGGTACATCTAGTGGAACTGCAAAAGATGAGATTGCTTTTAAAGCTGGTAAAACAAAGAAGATTGTTGAATCAGATTTGGAAGACTTTGATGAAGTGGATGCCAACTTTGTGAGAAGGATGAAAAAGGGTACTGGTAAGTTTAGTGGTAAGTTGCCTTTTAAGTGTTTCAATTATGGAAAAATAGGTCATTATGCTATAAGGTGTCCAGATAGAGCTTTGAGAATTAAGAATAAGGAAAATAGAGGAAGGATGCTCAAGAAAAAGTACTATGCAAGCATTTCTGATGATGAATCTAACTTTGTGGATGATAATGATGATGAATGCCTATTTATTGCCATAAGAGATGAAATTGGTTCTACTAATGCTGGAAGCTGTGTGAAGGAAAAGAATATGGAAGCATGTATTAACCCTAAAGGCATTGTAATATCTGCTTTTCATGCTATAAGTGAAAAGGATGACTGGGTCATTGACAGTGGATGCTCAAATCATATGACAGGTGATAAGAGTAAGTTTATTAAACTTCAAAAATTTGATGGTGGAGTAGTTAGGTTTGGTGGTGATGAAGCTGCTAAGATTTGTGGAAAATGTTCAATTAGTTTTGATGGAAAGCATAACACTAATGATGTACTTTATGTCAAAGGTTTAAAGCATAATCTCTTGAGTGTTGGATAGATGTGTAGTAAGGGTTACAATCTTATGTTTCAGAATGATGGATGTGAGATCAAAAAAAGCTCCAAAATAGTAATTGATGCTGGAAAGAAGATAGGTGGAAATGTTTATCATCTTAGAGGTGGTGTTAGTTATTGCCTTATGACACAGATTGGCGAGAATTGGCTATGGAATAGGAGTTGTGTCACATCAACTTTGATAGCCTGGTAAGGATAAGTTCAGTCCAAACTATGAGAGATCTACCAAAGTTAACCAAGCCTATTACTAATGTCTATAAGGAATGTTAGTTTGGAAAGAAAACAAGAAGAAACTTCAAAAGCAAGGATCAGTCATCTACCAGATTGTTGAAGTTGGTGCATACAGACTTGTGTGGTCCTACCAGAGTAAGGAGTTTCCAAGGTGACAAGTATTTCATGCTATTTATTAATGATTGCTCTAGAATGACTTGGGTCACTTTTCTTAAGGAAAAATCAAAAGCCTTAGATAAATTTAAAGCTTTTAAAGCAATGGTTGAAAATGAATTGGATATGAAAATCAAATGTTTGAGGTCTGAGAGAGGTGGAGAGTTTACTTTTAATGAGTTTAACATGTTTTGTGAGAATCATGGGATAAAGAGGCACCTATCTACACCTAGAACTCCTCAACAGAATGGAGTGGTTGAAAGGAAGAACATGATTGTTCAAGAAGCTGCAAGGACAATGATAAAGGAAGCAAACCCACCGGAAGTCTACTAAAGAGAAGCAATTCATACTATTGTCTACATATAGAACAGAGTACAGGTGAAAGCAAATGACACAAAGACTCCCTATGAGCTATGGTATGGAAGGATTCCCACTGCTAAATATTTCAAAGTTTTTGGAAAAGCAAATGTTATATAAGAAGAGATAAAGAACTAGGAAAGTTTGATACAAGATGTGATGAAGGTATTTTACTTGGATAGTCTAACAAAAACAAAGCTTATCGTTGCTATAATAAGAGGCTAAGAAAGATTTTTGAAAGTGCTAATGTTAAGGTTGATGAAGATATACAGAAGTTTTTAGAGATTAATAGATATGAATCAGACGAGTCTTCTTGTGGAGAAAAAGAAGAAACTAAATAAAAAGAAGTATAGGTTGAAGAACAAGAAGCTCTAGAAATAGAAGTACAAGTTGAAGAACAAGAACCTCCTAAAAAAGTTCTTAAAACTCTTATATATGTGCAGAGGCATCACACTGAAGATCAGATCATTGGTGATAAGAGCAAAGGTGTATTGACAAGACGCAGAGCTGCTGAAGAACAAGTAAATCTATGTTTACTGTCCAAAGTTGAACCTAAAACAGTGGTTGAGGCATGCAAGGATGAGTATTGAATTAAGGCTATGGAAGAAGAACTAATGTAGATTGAGAAGAATTAGACTTGGGAACTTGTCCCAAGACCAGAGAATAAGAATGTGATTGGAACTAAGTGGGTATACAGGAATAGGTTGAATAAGAATGGATAAGTGGTAAGGAACAAGGCAAGACTTGTGTGCAAGGGGTACTCACAAGTGGTAGGAATAGACTATGAGAAAATTTTTGCCCTGATGGGAAGAATGGAGGCTATTAGGTTGTTTCTAGCTTATGCAGCACATAAGGATTTCAAGGTATATGAAATGGATGTGAAATCTGCCTTTCTGAATGGTGAGTTGGAAGAGGAAGTATACATAGAGCAACCAAATGGATTTCAGTTGTCAGACAAACTAGATATAGTATGCAGATTGAAGAAGGCATTGTATGGATTGAAGCAAGCTCCTAGAGCTTGGTATGCAAGGTTAGATAGGTATTTGTTGTAACAGGGATTCAATAAAGGGTCTACAGATAGTAATTTGTACATCAAGGTAAGCAAAGATCAAATCCTTATTGTTGAGGTCTATGTGGATGACATAATCTTCGGTGGAAATGAAGGTATGTGTAAAGAATTTGCAAATGAAATGTAAAAAGAATTTGAGATGTCAATGTGTGGAGAGATGAACTTCTTCCTTGGGCTGCAAATTAATCAAACAAATAAGGGTATTTTCATTTCACAATCAAAGTATGTCAAGGAACTATTGAAAAAGTTTGGAATGGAAGATTCTAAACCAATTTGTACCCCCATGACAATTGGTTTCAAGCTAAGCAAGAATGATGAATCCCCTAAGGTTGATTAGAGAAAATATAGATCAATGATTGGAGGACTGTTATACCTAACTGCTACTAGACCAGATATCATGCATGCAGTCTATCTTGTGGCAAGATTTCAAGATCCTAGAGAGTCACATGTCATGGTAGTGAAGAGGACATTCATGTATTTGAAGGGCACTCCAGATCATGGTTTGTGGTATCCTAAGAACAATGCCTTTACCCTAAGTGTCTACATAGATGCAGCTTGGGTCGGATGTGTAGATGACAAGAAAAGTACAAGTGGTGGTGCATTCTTTCTTGGAGATAGAATTGTATCATGGCTAAGCAAGAAGCAAGATTCAGTGTCTTTATCTACTGCAGAGGTAGAGTACATTACAGCTACATCATGTTGTACATAGGTGCTATGGATGAGACAAACCTTGAAGGATATCAAAGTTGAGTATGATGATCCAATTCCTATCTTCTGTAATAATACCAGTGCTATTAACATTTCAAAAAATCCAGTGATGCATTCAAGGACAAAGCATATTTCAATTAGGTATCACTTTCTGAGAGAGAAGGTTGCAGAGAATAAAGTGAAGTTGGAGTATGTGCCTACAAAGGATTAGGCTACTAACATATTCGCTAAGGCTCTTCCTAAGGATACATTTGAGTATCTCCAGGAGAATTTAGGGGTTATTTCCCCTCCTTCTTTGAACTAGACGCATAAGGAAATGCATCAGTCTAGTGGATTTCAAGATTCATTCTTCTCTGGACTGATGTTGGAGGCTACCTCTCAGGGGGAGCAGGTAGTGGTATTGATGATTGTTGCATTCAAGGGGAGTAAGAGTTGGTACAGGTTGGTGTGTACTCTAGGCTTACACGGGGATGTGTCCCCAACTTTTCTATCCCTGTCCCCATCTCCAATGGTATTTCTAGGATGGGGGACGGTAGGGGATGTCCCCTTGGCGTCCCTAGCAAAATAGAAAATTAGGAAATGTAGTGGGGATGGCAGAAAAATTCAGGGGATGATAGAAAAATCAAGGGCAAAAAAATGAGGGTTTTTGGCAGTGCAACATGTGAGCTGCTGGACGAGCATCATGAATTCTCCCACATCTATGTGTATTATCTTGATAGAGTGCACCTAAATAATAATCGGCGGCCTATATTGAGTCGGCAACGATGGCTACTGCACTTGATACGACTCTCTCGAAACCTTGAGCGGCGTCGACCTTGAACCCTACAATCTTTCTTCCTATTTTCCTTTGAAGGATTCATAATTCTTTGAAGCAATACCTTAGAAAAAACTTTGTCGAGTTTAATTTTCCTTTACACTTTGCTATGATTTTTATAAAGTTTAATATATTAAAATGTGAAACAATAGTTTCATTTTGTTTTTTTTTATATATTAAAATTTAATATATTAAAATGTGAAATGATAGTTTTTTTTAATTTATATTAAAATTTAATATTTTAAAATATTTAATTTAGATTTTTAATTTATTAATATCTTTAATATATAAAATTTGATATATTTACAATATTAAAATTAAAAAATTAAAATATATTTATATTTTAATATCAGTTATTGACATATATCTTATTTCTTTTTGTCTCTATATAACATATTAATATTTTGAAAAATTCATATATATATATATATTAAAAATTCATATATCGCCGCCCCTGCCATCCCCAAAAAATGGCCCTCGAACTACCATCCTCAAAACATGTCCCCTGCCATCCCCTCGTCCCCGTCCCCAAAACATCATGGAACATAGGTGTACTCCTAACAGGGAGTATTCAAAGCAGTTGAGAATAGTGCAAGTATGTGCAGTATCATAATCAGTGGGAGAAAGCTTGAGAAAGATGTGTCACCCTTTGCCATTGATGTCAAAGGAGGAGAGGGTTCATGTGAAAAACAAAGGGAGAGAAAGAGAGTAAGATGTATAAAAGAAAGGGGGAGAGTGAGATTGGTGCAGAGTTGTGTCATGATGGTTTTTCACATCATATGTTTCCATCAATGACAAAGGGGGAGATTGTTGCAAGTATGTGCTAATCGGTGTTGTCATTGATGTCAACATATTTGTGTTGTCATTGGTGTCAACTGTGTCTTTTGATATTGTTGTTGTTATTTGATTAAGTTGTTGTATTAAAGTGATATGAATGTCTTGTAGAGGTATTGATGATGTTAGTAGATTGTTCCTATTGCTAAGTTTCCAAGTGCTTTTGAGAAAATTTGATCAATACTGGAAACAACATGTTGAAGAGTCTTCCGACTTACAGAGTATTGTTCGAGTTTTTGCTCTGCATTTCTTCTGTGTTGGAGATCTAAGTGTGCAGTTTGGACATGTTGTCAAGAAGTGTTTGAAGATGCTAAATCCATAATTTGGTGCTCTGAATTGTTGTACAGTGAATTTTATGTTCACCAGTTTGAGAACAATATTTGACAGTGTTTCTGAGTTGTACAGAGGTGTCTAGGAGAAAGTATTTTTCTCTGCATTCCTCCACAAAAAGGTTTTAGCTGCTATAGTTCTGGATATGTGTTCATAAGGGTCTTACCTATCTTCCTTCCAAAAGGTTTGTGATTTGGTGCTTTGGAAAGCAATTTATTGTGTGACAAAGTTTGACAGTGTTGTTGTGTTCAGGTGAAAGTTGTTGTGGCTAAATTTGTTGGTTTCCAGGTGACTTCAAGATGTTCCTGGATGTTTCTAGATTGTGTTAAAGCCCTTGTGTATGGTCCACAAGTTATGGTTGTGATCGTGGAAGCATGTGATTAATAATTCCTTATGTTCACACTATTTGGCCGACCTCAAATGTTTGCATTGATTAAGGAGTTGATTTGAGTGTTGTATAGCATGCCTGGATAGATTTGGGTGTGAGCTAAGGCATGGAGTGTTTTCCTTCATTCCCTTGTGCCATGGAATGTTTACGTCTAGACCTAATTTAAATATTGTGTGTTTGCTGACCTTGGAGATTATGTTGCTGACCTTGAAGATTGTTTCAAAGGTAATGATGGTATAAATAAGTGTTAAGGGTTCATGGATGCATGTGTGTGAATGGGGGATATGATGTGGTGATGCAAATTTGATCAGGGCAGCTAGGGCTTTCATGTGTCAGGCTACCAAATGTAGTGAGCAGAAGGTGTCTACAGTTTTTAGGTGATGCTGCGAAGGTGTTGAGTTTGTTGTGATGTATATTGAGCTTCATTGGAACTAAACACCATACATAGGTTAGATGTAATTATATCAGTTCAAAGCATGGCAGTGAGCCATTCTTCTCTTTCTTCTTTCTTTCTTAGTGGGTAGTGAGTCCGCTTGGACAGTGAGTCCCCTGCAATGAGAATTCTCTCTATGGAAGTGAGCCTTTGTAATTCAATATTGTTACTATATTATATTGTGATCTAATCCTCACCATGGTTTTTCCCTTTTAGGGTTTTCCACGTAAAAATCTGGTGTTCTCTTATGCATGGCGTTGACATGTTTAAGTTTTTGTTATATGATTTTCATGTTTAAACTTCATAACCTGACAAATTAAGGGTTTAAGTGAACTGATGTAGATGTGATTATGTTTATGAGTTTGAAGTTTTTGATACAACTGATTCACCCCCCCTCTCAATTATCTTGTGCCTTCAACATGACCCACTATATCTGGTGAATGGTATAAAAGGGTTATTTTGTAATGTGATGGGATTCAAATTGGAAACTAACCTTCTTGATAATTAGATGGCTAGTGCCTATCATTTTACAATGGTTAGCCAATAGTGGGAGAGCCTGGTAGAGGATGCAAACCAAAGGGGTAAGGGAAATTTTGAGGAAAGAATGGGGATTACAAGGCATGATTTTTGAACACAAGGACTATGGATATCTACATTATCATAACAATACAACTCACAAAATAGGCATGAGGAAAGGGATTCAACCAATACAAACAATCATATACATATAGTGTGTGTTGCCAATTAGTGAATTATGAAGTAGTAAAACAAAATAAGTTAGGTAGTAGATGGCTTATGACAAGTTTGGATGTTGAGCAAGAAAAAAAAACTACAATGAGTAACAAAATTTTAATCATTATAATGGAAAGCCACCATAGTATCACATTAGCATGAACAAGGTCATCCATCATATTATCCCTAGAATCTTGGTAGTGAGTGACACATAGCTTAAGCCCAAAATAGAAACATAACTGGAGTATGTAAGAATTTCTACTTCAAGATACTTGGCTCATACTAGATTTTTTATTTATATTTCAAGGAAGAGGAGAAAGAAGCAGTAGAAAGGGGAGGGGAAAGATATTGCCATCAATGCAATGATTTTCTATAAATTCTCAATCAAACAATTGCTTTGTACTACTTGTACACTCATGACACTTTCTATAAAATTCTAAGAATTATCATCCTTGTTTATCAAAATTCCTATCAACAAGGGTAAACCATTGAGTTTGAATTTACTTCTCAAGCATGGAAAATTCCCTCATAGATTTATATGAATTGAAAAATGAGGAACTCATCATTCACCAAGCACACCATCACCACCACATATCATCTACCTCGATTAGTTTTGGGTTAAATCTATAATTGAAATGCTAGCCATATATGAGGGTTGGGTCTTATTAGGTTCTATAATGTGTAGCCATTAACATATAACCCCATATGATTAGATTACCCTCTATAGATATTTATTGATATCAATCTAGTTGTTAGTTGTATCCAACATTCCTCATTAGGCATGGTGAAGGTTTTAAATTCTCAAATATGCCCAAATTTGATGTAACCCAACTACCTTAGACCTTTGATGATATTTAATCATCAGCCTTTGTAAGATCTAATTGATAGTAAAGAACTAAGGGCTAGAGGTAATTTAGATTTTACACTTTTTGAGGTCATTTGATAAAAAATAATGGAAACCCATTGAGCATCATTAGACCAGCTAAATGAACTACTTATTCAAACCAATCCCTTGGGAACAACAAAATATCATGGGATTTCCACAACATAAAAGAGGAATAGACAAAAAGGAAATATAAAAAATTCACAACTATGACACATATGTTACAAGCCTATGATGGATACACAAGGTGTTTAAGGTATATCCCATTAGCTAGGATTGGTAAAGCACAACCATTAAGTGTTGATAACTTAAATAATTTTCCTATTTACAAGATTAAATAATGTATGGGCCACTCCATAGAGTATTAAATTTGTTGTGATGACCAATATTACTCTTGTTCTCATCCCATCTCATGAGGTCACAAACATTAAAATATTATGGAGTAGCTCTTATGTCAAACCATCTCTTTACAGTCTCTTGGTTTGTTTGTAGTTGGATCCTAGACTTTTCCCTCTATTCCTCTAATTTCAATAACTTTACTATTTTGATGCTAAAAGCATCATTATGCTTAATCTCTATCTAATAAACTGCCTCAAGTTTCAATAATTCAATTGACATGAACATCTTGACCCCCCTCTGATATAATAGAGTAAACAACAAACAACCTAATGCTTTCTTTGGTGGTGTTCATTCATCCCACAAAGCTTGCTTCAAGTTGACATGCCATTACCTTTAATTATTCACATTGATTATTTTGATGACCTTAATCAAGTTCTTATTGGTTGACTCAACCAAGTCATTCCTATGATGGTAGTAATTGGAGGAGGCTTTTAGGTGTATGCCATACTTTAGGGAAAATTCAAAATTCTTTGTACCTAGGAATGTCTTAGAATTATCAGTGATAATTGTTCTTGGGACACCAAACTTAATGATTATTTCCTTAAGGAAGCCAACTATCACCCTTTTAATGATCTCCTTTAATGGAACTACTTCTACCCACAAAGTAAAATAATCTTCAACTATGAAAATCCATTTATGACTAGCACTGAAAGGTGGATTTACCATATCGATAAAATGTAGACCCCATTGGGTGAATGATTGATCAATTGTTATGGGTTTCAAGGGAGGAAAATTCCTTTTTTGGTCAGTAAAAATCAACATAATTTGCACCTACTAACCTAGTTATGAGCATCATGGCACATACTTAGCTAATGATATCCCACCTTCACAATCTTTACCAAAATCATCTAGGTAGACTAGTAACCTCTGGAGAACCCATGATGGAATTATTGTAGGAGGGAGTACATTTTTACTGGTTCATCTCAACATGATACCATCATAGTTTCTTCTAAACAATGTATCATTAATTAATACAAAAGGGAAATTATTTAACCTAAACACCCTTCTTTTCATTAGGTGTAGATTAGGTATATGGCACTAGTCTTCATGAATCTTCCTCTTTACACAATCTAGTTTGGGGGGTTTCTTCAGCATTAGTAAGGAAAGTCTCTCTACTATTATTGTTACAAGATTAAACTTTAGCCAACTATGAAACAAGTATCTTCCCATAATCAACTTAGTGGGATTTATATCAATATCATATTCTAGTATCTTGGTGATCCAATCTTCTCTTTTCTCTCTCATTTCTCCATTCATTATGTAGATCCTAATTGTAGGATAAGTCACATATACAATTACCTTGTTACTATACATCAAATGTTGAACTTCTTAAGTCCTTTTACGAGTGCATAGGTCTTTTTTTCCATAAAATTATATATCTCCTTATAATCCTTAAGGATTTGACTAAAAAAGTAATGGGGTGTTCCTCTTGACTATTATCTCCTTTTTGGGTGAGCACTATGGTAATGTTATTGTCACCCCCTATCATTCCCACCCTTAGAGGACACTATAAGTATGGACATAAACACAAAAATGAAGCAATTTTCATTTTTTCTAAACTAACTTTTGTAGAAACAAAACTTGTTGAACAACTTTGAGTAAACAATTTACCTAATAATTCAGGTCTCCTAACTGATTGATGAAATATCTCAGAGATTGTGCTGTTGGTTTGCAACTATAAAAGGAAAAGATTGAGCTAATTAGTTAGAACAAAACTACTGTAGGTAATAAAAAGGAAGTCAAGTAAACTAATCAAATGAATTGAATGATAATATGATTGAATTCATGAGGAATCATTTTAGCATACCTATATAAACTAACAAGTAAATAAGGAATAACAAATCCACTAAGATCATAACTATAATGAAGATGAATATTCATTATTAATTTACTATAAGAATCCTCCAAAAATAGTTTCATTAGAGTAACCACAACATATACAAATGCATACATACATACATACATACATACATACATGCATGCATATATATATATATATATATATATATATATATATATATATATATATATATATATATATATATATATATATATATATATATATATATATATATATATATATACGCAAGTATGAAAATTTGAAACATTAGATATATGAAAATATTCTTTCCGAAGAGTCCATAATAGAAAGTTAAATTACGATAATAACAAAGCAGAGAGAGAAGGTATATATATATAACATCAACTAGTATAAATGTCTAATTTGATAACTAACAACAAGTTCATTTTTGAATATATGCACTCATACAAATTTATTTCACTGAGGCATATTCAACAATATAGATTTACCTATATATATATATATCAAAGTGTATATAGTAATAGTGCACAACAGAGATATAACAGAAGAAACTGGGTTTAGATATACATATTATATGTGTGTGTGTCACACACACACACACACATATATAGATATATATTATAAAAATCAAATGACAATGGACTCATTGTATAATAGAAGTACGAGAGCAATAAAAAACATAGAGCCATACTTTAGGTCGCGGCCTGTGGCAGGCTTGGCCATGCCAAGGCCTTGCCACGACTGGCCAGGTTTGTGGGTGGGAGTCGTGGCTCCCCATGGCTCCCATGGCCCTAGGGTCGTGGTAGTCATGGATGTCACAGCGTCTACTAGCCTATGGCCTCATAAAACATAACATATGTTACAATTAAAAATACCAAATAATTATTATCATTCAACACAGTTTGCTAGTATAAGTTCATATCAATGAATTTTTGTATAATATAGGATTGAGAAACAAGCAATTGCATGGATTTTTTTAACTAGAATTTCATTATATTTACATATTCATAACAGTAAATTGAATACACTATACTGCTAATGATGTTGTTCAAAAACAATCTTTTCTAGTCACATAGGCTTAAATAAAATAGGGTATTTTCATAGCAATAACCAGAGCTATACATAAAATCTTTCTATTTTTTTTAGCCAAATCAATGGAAATTACAAGGCCACTAACCAGATACCAATGCACATATCTATCTAGGCTTACAAACTGAGTAAAACCTTTTTCTTTCCACATAAATAATAAAATCATTACATTGATATCAATTCACAACTTAACAAGAGGAATTTTGCTCATCCAATAAAATAGAGCTCAATATTTAGCTGGCTGTAAACCTACACACACAATGAGCAGCCCAATCCCACTCTCCTCCCAACCATAGGGCCTGGTTTCCAAGCCCACCCCCAAGCAGGAGATAAAACTCAAATGCCTATAATGAAATTTCACAAATAAAACACAAATAAAAACCAGATTTCACACAGGTTGACTCACACACAAAGAATCCTTTTTGGATTCTTGCAAGGGGGGAGAAAGGGGTTTCTCTTCCCTCTTGGGGATTAAACCACAACAATAACAATTTCTCCTTTTCATAAATAATGTTATCACAACAGCAACTCCACAACCCTTCAAACCCTTACTCCATAACAACCCACATCACAACTCCACCCATCAAATCATAGCCATCTCCACAACAACACAACCCTTCCATCCAAACCACAATACACACCTCCACATCACAACCCTTCAAAACATTGAAACCTCCACATCCTCCATAATGTAAAAATTTCACAACTTCCCCAAGAGAGGCTCCATGCCTTCCTCAACCCCACACAAGGGAGGCTCTCAACCCTCAGGTGAGATCCACTCCCTTTTTACACCCAAACCCTAGTCTCATGCATGCCAAAAATAATTACAAACAATTGCAACAAGAATTCATTCAAATTGCTCATACAAAACTCCATTAACATATAGAAATAACCACAACCATTTTCACAATTTGCATTCATAAAACAAGAAATTAAAGAAAATACCAAACCCTACCTCGGCTGTCCAAGTTAGGAATAGCCCAAGAATGGGATTTCAATATGAAATTTAACCCTATAAATCAAAGGTTTCCAGCCATTTTCCAACCATACCCTTCCTCATCCACCATCTCCATCCTAGAAAACTAGATTTTCCAATCCCTTTTCACAAAACAACAAGGAGCCAAAATCCCAAGCACACACGCACATCATGAGAGGAATTGAATCAAATTCCTCAATAAAATAATTTGCATACCAAACCCTTCAACTTCCCAAGTAAAAACTAAAAAGACAATATTTGATAAAAAAAATACAAAATAACACAACTTTTTTAATTATTCAATCCTCAATAAATAAAATAAAGTAAAAATAAAATAAAATAATAACAACCATACCTTGATACCAATAATCCACTTAAATAATTAATAAAAAGTAACCAAGATAATTAACCCAAATATCCTTGACACAACCCAACTGGTGAAATGCGACAAAATCCAAAAAATCAAGTAAACTTGGGTATTTGAGTTTATCTCCAAACTAAAAAGGATTTAGGCTGCCCACCTGCAAAACTCAATTTTGAACATCAATATATCATAGAAAATATAGCCGAAGCAACAAATACTTAAATATCTAAAATATCTAAAATTAAATAATTTATTAAATTTCATAATTAAATTAAAATATTCATTTTTGCGGAAATTAAATGCATAATCATAAACACCACATAATCAAAAATATTTTATTAATTTAAAACATCTAATACATCTATAATCCAAAACAATGTCCATACACACATATGTATATAAAAATATGCAGATCAAAACACATAAGTTCATGAACTAGAAATAGCATTATCAACCATGTCCAATCAGAATAATCAAAATAGTAAACTATAAATAGTATCACATCATAGTCTCAAGGACAGTGCTATCTAGGCCTCACATCCTCCCCCTCTAAAATTAGGCTTCCTCCTGGAAGCCCTCAAAGAGATAAGGAAACAAAGACCTCATCTGAGTTGTATCATCCCATGTCACAGTAGACTCGTCATAGAGATCCCACTAGACCCTAACCTGGTCCAACTATCATCCTCGTAGGGCCAATGTTCAACGATCCAATATGCGAATGGGCTCCAAGGTTAGCAGTCTATCTTGTGCCACCTGTAGAGCATCCCACTCCAGAACATGAGATAAATTAGGTACATACTTCTTAAGCATAGAAACATGGAATACATCGTGGATACATGATAGACTGGGTGGCAATGCTAAGCGGTATGTAACAGGACCAATCCTCAACAGGATCTCAAAACGACCAACATATCACAGTGCCAACTTAGATCCCTTTCCATAATGAATAGAACTCTTATGTGGTTGAACACGCAAGAAAACTCTATCCCCAACTTGGAACTCTCGATCCAGCCTCCTGGTATTGGCATACTTCTTCTGTCGATCTTGTGCTATCTACAACTGCTCATGAATCTGGGTCACCTACCTCTCCATCTATGAACCAGCTCAGGACCTACTGCAAAATGATCCTCAAGTCGATCCCAGATCAGTGGCATCCCACAGGGTCTACCATACAAAGCCTCATACGGTGCCATACCAAGCAAATTGTGGTGCCCATTATTATATGCAAACTCTACCAGGTACAAATACTCCTCCCAATGAGATTGCTAATCCATGACATACATCTTGAGCATATCCTCCAATACTTGGTTCACCCTCTCTATCTACCCATCTATCTCTGGTTGATAAGCAGTGTTGAAATTAAGTTGAGTGCCTAAAGCCTATTGTAGACCAGTCCAAAAGGATGAAGTAAAATTAGGATCTTTGTCCAAAATGATCCTCCTTGAAACACCATGAAGTCTGACAATATCATACAAGAAAACCCTAGCTATTGAAGCAGCATTGTAAGAAGAACTCATTAGAGAGAAATGTGCCATGTTAGTTAGCTTATCTATGGTCACCATGATCGCATTGTGCTGTCGTGCAGTCATAGGAAGACCTATAATTAAACCCATCGATATCACATCCCACTTCCATTCTAGAATAGCATGTGGATACAACAATTTGGCCAAGCATTGATTCTCTGCTTTCACCTTCTGACACTCGAGGCAATGGGCAATGAACTCTGCTATATCCTTCTGCATCCCTGCCTAGAAGTATAGTTTTCAAAGGTTTGCATGCATTTTCTTAACGCTTAGGTGTGCTACATATGGTTCAATGTGAGCATCTGCAAGAACAACCTCTCTGAGGTTCCCCAAAGAAGGGAGCATAGATACATTCGTAGTGTCAGAGCAATCCATCATCATCAAAATAATTCCCCTCAAACTTGTCCCTCAAGGGACCCTAAAGCTGAACTATCTCACTATACAAAGCATCTTGTGGAAAAAGCTCCAAGATACGCCCCCTAAGGTCCATCTTTACTGACAATGAGAGCAAGTCATGTCTTTGCCTGCTGAGAGCATCAGCCATAACATTCTCTTTTCCCTTAATATACCAGATCTTGAAATCATACTCGCAAAGAAACTCCATCCATCGGTGCTGCCGTGCATTCAAATTAGGCTAGGAAAAGATGTACTAAAGGCTCTGGTGATCCAAATGCAACTCAAATTAGTTTCCAAGAAGAAAATGGTGCCACTTAGTCAAAGCATGTACCACAATTGCAAGCTCCAAGTCATGAATCAGGTAATTGATCTCATGAATCCTCAACTTGTGAGACTCGAAGGTAATCACACATCTCTCCTGCATAAGAACTTCTCCAAGACTCTCAATCAAAGCATTTGTGGAAACAACAAAATCACCTGTAGGATCCAAAATCACCAAGATAGGTGCACTGGTGAGTTTCTCCTTCAGAATCTAAAAATCTCTCTCACGTTGCTTGCTCCAAATACATTTATTGTCTTACTTTTGGAGAGAAGTAATCATATGCATAATCCTGGAGAAGCCTTCAACGAACCTTTTGTAGTATCTAGCTAGACCCATAAAACTCCTAACCTCAGCAACATTAGTTGGAGCAGGCCATTCCAAAATAGCCTAAATCTTAGAAGGATCCATGGAAATCCCATTTCCTGAAATAATGTGTCCTAGATACTGGATCTCAGTCTAGAAGAATTCACATTTGGAAAGATTAGCGTACAGCTGGTTCTCTCTTAGGCACTGCAATACTTGTCATAAATGCTCCTTATGCTCCTCTATTGTGTGATAATAAATTAAAATGTCATCTAGAAAGATGACCACAAATTGATCTAAGAAGGTGTGGAAAACTCCATTCATCAAGCTCATAAAGACTGCTAGGGCATTGGTTAAGCCGAAAGAGACTATAGTGAATAGTGACCATATCGTGTGTGAAAAGATGTCTTGTGGCCAGATGTTGGCTTCTTCTATCCTCAATTGATGATACCCTAACTTCAGGTCAATCTTAGAGAAAATCTTCGCTCCATGAATCTGGTTGAACAAATCGTCAATCCTTGGCAATAGGTAGTGATTCTTCACTGTGAGCTTGTTCAACTGCCTGTAATCAATGGAAAGGTGAAGAGACCCATCCTTCTTCTTCATGAAGATAATAGGTGCACCCCATGGAGATACACTAGGATGAATATGACCTTTCTCCAAAAGCTCCTCCAATTGCAACTTAAGCTCCTGAAGCTCCTGTGTCATCATTCTATAGGGATCTTTGGAAATAGGCTGTGCTCCCGGCACCAAGTTGATGTGAAAGTCAATCTCTTGCCATGGTGGCATCCAGAAATTTGATAAGTAAATACATCGGTGAACTCTCAAAGAATAGGATGATCATCCAATGAAGTATCTGGCTTGTCCTCTGATTTGTCACTGATAGAAATGGTAAAGAATTGGCATCCCTTCTGCATACGTGCTTAAGATGCATAGCTAAAATAATCCTGAGCGACACTGGTCTCTGAACACTTGAAATCTTCACCCTATTACCAACATCATCCAAGCACTCAATAAATTTTCTATGACAATCAAGCTTAGCCTCATGGGCATTCAACCAATCCATACTCAAAATCACGTCATAGGATCCTAATGGAATAACCTAAAAATTTGCTAAAGTGGAAAAAGCTCCAAGTCCTTTTTGAGAATCCTTGACCAAAGAACTAATAGACATCCTATGTCCCGAAGCTAACTCTACATCCCAATTAGCATCGTGCTTAACAGCCACTAGCCTGCACTTCTCCACTGTTGACGAGGATACAAAAGAATCTGTAGCCCCAGAATAAAAGAGTATGGAAACAACAATATTACCAATTTTACTAGAAGTCTCAATGACTGAAGCTTGATGATTCATCCATCGATTATCTATGGCTACAAAGACTTGGTGGGCTTTACCCACATCATCAATTGTAGGATCAGAATTTGTTGCCTACTATCCTCCCACAATCGAACTGTTCTATAGACACTCCCAAGAAATATGTCCCATACCTCCGCATGTATAAAAAGGACCCTTAGGTGATGCTTGTGTTTGAAAAGTAGGTCTACTAGAGCTGGCCTGACTGCTTCGAAAGGCCTATTGAGTATGAGTTGGCACCATAAATTGTGTCTGTGGTTTCTGGTCTCTCCTTTGAGGTGGAGCCTACCAAGACCTAGATGGTCCTCCCTGAAAAGACTTGGCCTTCTGACCCTACATCTACTGCGGTGCTGACCTAGCAAGAAAGGAGTTATCTCTTAATACACTCCTAAGAGGTACTGAGGGATGAGATAAGTTATGGTTATGCATTTATGGTCACCTAGTAATTTGACAGTCCTTACTAGCCTGTGATCCATGAGAACATCTTTACATGACCCCTAGTGACAAAGCAAGCTAGTGTCTACATCATGTTCCTTTCCTGATTGTTTACCTTTCCTTGCTTATATGTATGATGAAATTGCTTAACTTGCATGCTCTTGTTTTTCCATGTGTTCTCCATGTTTTCTCCATGCATGTCTTCATGTGTTTACTTCATGTATACTTTATGTCTACTTCATGTATTGCATGTATGCTTCGTGCCTTACATGTATTCATTATTGTATGATTTGTTAATACTCCAAGTATGTGTGAATTATGTTGGATATCTTATGTGTATGTAATCTCTTCTTATTGTACTTTGTAGACCTTTAAAATCCTAAGCTTGGGGGCTTTCATAGTTCTCAACTCAATGTTATTCTAACGGCTTTGACACTCTAGCAAAGGAGTTTGTTTTCTCTGTACTTTAGTGTGTGTATGAGCATAAGATCATACCCACTCTAAAGTGGGGGCTAAATGTAGTGTTGTGAATTATTGAAATCAGCAATTCACACTAGGTTTAGTACCCTTGTGGACTCATGTGTAGACCTCTATTGAAAGAAGACTGAATTATGAAGGAGATACTAGTTCCAAGTGTTATCCTCTAGCAATAGGCCCTGAAAGGACCCAAAACACCTGGACACTAGTGCCCAAGCGCTAGTGTCCTTGATATTTACAAAAATAAAAGTTTGTGTGGCCTTGGGTGTCATCCTTGTTGCTCCAGGTGATGCACTTTGTCAAATTTTCTTGAAAATGAATTGGAATGCATATATAAACAAGTCTACCTCTCACATTAAAGAAGGTTAAGAAACATTTAGGATTTCAAGTGATATTCAAGTGATCAATCAAAAGCTCTCTATTGTGAATGTTATGCAGATTTATGTGAAGCTCTCTATTGTGAATGTTATTCAAATTTATGTGAAGCTCTCTATTGCAGATTTATGACATTATTTCAGGTCCTAGAGGAAACTTCTTCCTCCATCATCAACCTTGTGGTGATCTTGCATTACAACACCAAGTCTCGCTAGGGTTTTCATGTTGTGGTAAAGGTACTTTATTACAACATTCATTTATATTGAATTTGCCTTGTTCTATAAGAACACTCACTCTTATCATCATCTTGGCTATTGTGGAGGTGGGAACACCATTCAGGGGTTTGACTAAGGCAAACCCCTAAAATGGCCCAAACCAATTTTCCTCTTGTGTTTTGTGCAGATTACGGAAGGTCAGAAACATGTATATTAGATCAGGGAGTGGATTGATGAACATAGATCCTGACTCTTAAAGAACACCTTTAAAGGGCCCTAAACCCTAGGACACTTGTGCCTGAGTGAAATAGTCCTCCTAAATCTACCCTAATTTTTGGCAGTAGTCCCTGACAGTCCTGCACTGCTCACTTTAGGTCCTACTTTCTTGGTTTTCTATTTTTTAAGGTATGTAACTTCTGTTTTGGCATGTTTCATCATTAGAAACCCTAGATCTAGCATATTTATCTCAATCTCTTTGATTACAACAATGGAATAGAACCCTTGTAGTTTAGCTCTCCTTCAAGGTTGTAGCCAAGCTCGGTTTGTGTTCCAATGTTTGATCTAAAGATTGACTTAGTTAATGTATAGTTTTACTAGGCCTCTCTTTTCCATCAAACATTCTGTTACAATAGAGTCTTCCTCATCTGAACTTTCACTTGAATCTTCATCTTCTTTTCCATTATCTAATCCATTATTTTGTTCTTCTTGATATGTATTTTCTTGCTATAAATCAAAATGCACTATCCTCCTCCTTTCTTTTTCTTTTGGTTGTACAAGATCAAAAATAACTCTAAGTTCCCTCAAAATCAAATCTCTAGAAAAGATAACTTTTTTGGTTAGAGGATCCCAAAGTTTATAACCTTTTACATTCTCATCATATCCAATGAAGATGCATTTATGTGCTTTTGGATCCAACTTAGATCTATTTTCCTTAGGTGCATGAACAAAGTCCTCATAGCCAAAAACCCTTAAATGTGAAACAAAAGGTTTCTTACATGTCCACACTTCATAAGGTGTTAAATCAAGAGCCTTACAAGGAGATCTAATTAACAAGTAACAAGCGGTACTCATAACTTCTACCCAAAAATATTTATCAAACTATGCATCACTTCACATACTTCAGGCTCTTTCCATTATTGTCCAGTTCATCCTTTCTGCAACACCATTTTCTTGTGGTGCATATAGAGTTGTCTTTTGTCTTATGATACTTGCATGCTTACAAAACTCATCAAATTCCTTAGAGCAATATTCCCCTCCATTGTCAAATCTTAATATTTTTTATCCTAAGTGTTGTTTGGTTCTCTACTAAGACTTTAAACTCCTTAAACTTAGTGAAAACTTCATATTTATGCTTCTTAAAATAAATCCATGTGAATCTAGATACATCATCAATGAAGGTAATGAAATAACAAGATTTTCCAATAGAATCATTATCTATGGGTCCAAACACATCTGAATGAATAATTTCTAATTTCCCTTTTGCTCTATTGCTTCCTAAAGGAAAAGAATTTATGTTTTGTTTACCAAACACACAATGCTCAAAGTGCTCATCAAAATAGGAGAAACCATCCAACAAGTTTTTATTCATAATTGTTTTTAAAACATTTTCACTTGTGTGGACTAATCTACGATGCCACAACATACATGTATTTTCAGCAGTTTTAGTTACATTAGTGGATCTACAAACTGTAGTGGCCTCAAGCCTAAACAAAGTTCCCATCCTAGTTCCCTTGGCTACCACCAAGCTTCCTCTCACCAATATGCAACCATGCTTATTAAATTTTGCATGTATTCTCAAATCATCCAACTTTGAAATAGAGAAAAGATTTCCATCCAATCCAAGAATATATAAAACACCAGGGATGGTTTTAATCCTCCCATCACTGAAACACAACTATACCTTTCCCCAGCCAATAATCAGATATGTAGAGTTGTCCCCAAGGTAAACATTACCTCCATCATATTTCTCATATGTGGAGAACCATTCCTCATGAGGAGGCATATGATATGAGCAACCTGAGTCAAACAACCATTGTTCATTAGACATAACATTACATGCAGAAAGTTAAAATTCATCACCTATATTTGATGACTTTTCGGTAGAGGAATCCCACTATTTCTTTGGGTTTTTGCATTCTTTCTTCACAAGGGTATCCATCTTTGGATCTTTGAGGTTGGTAGTGATAGAAAGAATGAAATTCTCCCAAGACTCAGACAAAGAACAAAGAAGCATAATACACTTATCTTCCTCATTTATCTTAACATCCACAAAAGATAACAAACTCAGAATCATGAAGGTGAAGAACTATAGAATGAAAATCTGATTACAACTATAACTATTAATCTAGTGCATAACTAAAATGGAGATAGTATGAAATCAACACAAAGAAATAATGAAACAGAAGATCAAACACATAACACAGTGTTTACATGGAGACAACTTTTTAGGAAAAAACTCCACACAAGAAGAGATGCACCAGTCTATATTAACTTCAATAGAGTTTACAATACAGCACTATCAATCTCCTCTTCAGTCTTCAATCCAGTAACACCTATTTTTTCAATCACAACTCTCTACAACACAACCATAATACAATATCCTCATAAAGGGGTTTCCTTCTAGGGCAATACAAGCCACCATAACCTCTATCATTAGATATGTGACCTAATGATGAACGGTCTAGATTTACATTGATAATTTATATATAAAATGTGGCTTTCAGAGGTGTTGCCCCTAGACCCCCACCAGGGTGTGTGGCCCCTAGACCCCACAAGGGGGTACCCCCTACAACCCCCTAGATAACCTACATTCGTCGGGTACCAAGATCAAACATGTAGTTGAAACAAGGTCACTACTTGGTGAATACTTCTTCCCTTATGAAAATTTACAAACAACATTAGGAGTAAGTAATTACATAGGATTTACAAGGTTGATGACACCTTAATCCTAACAATATCGAGAGATTTTAATAGTCAAATTTTTAAATTGTGGAAGTTGAAGGTTGAAGATGTCTTAGTGGAGAGAGATCAATAGATTGTGTTATCTTCATCAACTAAACCTTTTGATATGTTATATGAGGACTCAATTAAACTAGATAAGAAAGCTAGAAGTACTATATGTTTATGTCTTTCAAATTCTCTTTTGATGAATGTATCAAAAGAAAAAAGTGCATTTTTTTTGTGGAAAAATATAGGAACTTTGTATCAATCCAAGAGTCTAGTAAATAAATTATTCTTGAAAAGGAAGTTGTATTATTTAAAACTAAGAGAAGAGGACTTTGTAAATGATCATCTCAATGCATTCAAACTAATCTTGAGTTAGGTAATGTCAATTGGCATAAAATTAGAAGAAGAAGATAATTGCATTATAATTTGGCTTTGTTTCTTACCTGATTCATGGGAAAATGTGATTATGACAATCAATGGAAACTATTCTTCACCAAAACTTGAGGATATTGTAGGAGTTTTGCTAAGTGACTAGATCACGATAAAGTCCATGGATGGTTCCTCTAATCATGCCTTGTTTGTAAGGGATAAGTCAAAAGAAAGAGAGAGTAAGAAGAAGGTAGGATACAAACAGAAAGTCCATTATTCCTAGTAAACCTAAAGTAAAATATTGGAATGGTGGCAAGAGAGGTCACATGAAGAAGGAATTTAAATATAGGAAGAAAGAGATTTGATTATTCCTCTAATAAAACATCAAACAATGATGAGATCAACAATGATGCTTTTATCTCTACCAACAATATTGGTTATGATTCTTGGCTAATTCATTAAGGTGCATCATTTCACATTACTCTTCATAATGAGTGGTATTTTGAGTATAGAAAGTGTGATTAGGGATAGGATTTCTTGGTTATAACATCTTTCTCAAAATAGCTAGCTTAGAAAATATAAAGTTGTCTTTCAAGGATGGGAGAGTGAAGTCTCTTTTGGATGTGTCGCATATTCCAAGTCTAGCAAGAAATATTGATTCTATTTCTAAGATGATTGACTATATAATGCATGTTATCTTTGATGAGAAGGGTTACATGTTGGCTAGAGGAGATTTGGTGTTGGATAATGGGGTGAAGAATAATACTCTCTTTAAGATATAGGCATCTACTTTGTATAACTCAAGCAATGTAACTAAACCTAAATTAGGTATGTTGTGTCACTTAAATTAGGTTGCATAGGTGAAAAGACTTAAAAAACATTAGTGAGTAAATATATGGTGATATGTCTTTTAAATTATTCTATTAGGTTTGAGTTCAATGAACATTGTGTGTTTGGAAAGTAGAATAGGGTAAAAAAAATTAGGAAGTACTAGAGTAAGTGAGATTTTAGAAGTGATTCATAGTGATGTGTTTAGTCCTATGGATGTGTACTCTATTAGTAAGTCTTAGTACTATGTCTTTTTTATTGCTTGGATATAATTTCTTAGGAAAAAGTCTAAGGTTTTCTACAAGTTTAAGGAGTTTAAGGCACTTGTAGAAAAATAGATAGTTAAAAATAAAAGTTTTAAGATCATATAATGGAGGGGAGCATTTCTCTAAGGAGGTTGAAGGATTCAGCAAACACACTAGAATTGTGAAATAGAATACTACACCTTATACACTATAAAAGAATGAGGTAGTTGAAAGGATAAGAAAAACCTTGAAGGATCAAGCCAAAAGTATGTTAAGCAATACAACTCTAGAATAAAAGTTATGGGCTGAAACAATAAATACCTAGGTCTCCTACTTCTATGCTTGAGGATGAGGCACCATATGAAATGTGGACAAGTAAAAATCTTATTGTTTCACATCTAAGGGTTTTTAGCTATGAGACATTTGTTCATGTGCCTAAGAAAAAATGATTTAATAAAAAAATTAAAGCTGAAAAATGTATTTTCATAGGTAGGGTGAAAATGTAAAAGGGCATAAGATTTAGGATCCTTTAACTCTAAAAGTTGTCTATTCAAGAGATGTTTTCAAGGAACTTAAAGCTTTGTCCCAAGGAAGAATAGTCAAAGAAACTAGAGAAGCATCAAGATACATTTTAGGAACAAAATAGACTAGGAAGATGCATTTGTAAATAAACAATACAATGGACAAGATAGTGAGGATGGAGATGAGACATGCCTAGAAGGAAGATCAGAGCCAAATTTTGAAGAACAAAATTCTAACGAGGCAAGTTCTCCACCACTTATGAGAAGGTCTGCAAGACATCAATAACTACCAAATAGACATAGTTCATCATATTTTTGTCATATATTTGTTCTAACTTGTGTAGACATGGTGACCCACTTGTTCTATGAAGGCATCTCTAACTTATAAAGAAACTAAGTCTTGGAAGAAGGTCATGAAGGAGGAGTTTTTGGCCTTGGACAAATGTGAGACTTGGGACTAGGTTTATCTACCTAAAAGAAGAAAACCTATTGGTTCCAAATGAATGTATAAATAGAAGTTCAATGTAGATGCTACATTGGAAAGGTATAAAGCAAGATTGGTGATAAAAGGGTATTCTTAGATTATGGGAATATATTTTGGTGAGATATTTTCTCTTGTAGATAAATTGAACTCCATTAGATGCATGTTGTCTATTGCTAGTACTTTTAATTTTTAAGTAGAGCAAATGGATATCAAGACTACATTCTTGTGTGAATATTTAGAGGAGGAAATCTAAATAGAATAACCTAAAGAATTTGAGGTTAAGGGGAAAGAAGATCTAATTTGTAAACTAAATAGGTATTTATATGGTTTAAAGCAATCACCATGAATGTGGTACCAAAAACTTGATTCATATGCTATGAAAATTAGGTTTGCAAGGAGTAGAGTTGATCATTGTGTTTGCTACAAGTAGGTTGGTGATCATATTTTAATTATTATTTCAAGTACATGATGATATGTTGATCATCGAAAACAATAAGGCAATAATTAAGGAACTCAAAGCTCATTTCTCAAAGAAGTTTGATATGAAAGACTTAAGAGATGTTAAGTACATATTACATATGGAAATCAATGGAGACATTACTAAAAAGAAGGTACGACTAAACTAGAGGAAGTATATTGAAATTATTTTATGGAGGTTTAATATGCAAGATAATAAACATATAAGTATCCCTTTACTTATAGGCACTAAGTTGTCTTTGGAATATTGTCCTAATTCTCAAGAGGATTTGGAGGAAATGTGTAATGTTCTTTAAGCTATTATGATAGGAAGCTTGATGTATGCCATGGTCAATACTCAACCAAACATTATCCAAACAATGAGGGTTCTCAATAGGTTCATGTCAATTCTTGGTATAGAACATTGGACTCATGTGGAAAGAGTTTTTAGGTACTTAGGAGGAACTTCTAGTTAATATATTTCTTATCATGGGACTAATAATGTTGACAAGTGTTTAATATATAGGTCTTTGCATATTTTGATTGGGATAGAGATCTAGACAGTAGAATATCAACAAGAGGCTATGTTTTTACTCTATTTGGATGAGCAATAAGTTGGATGAGTAAAAGGAAACCCACAATTGCTTTGTCCACTACTAAAGCAAAGTATATGGTTACAACACATGCTTGCAAAGAAGCTATGTAGTTACAAAGACTCTGTGTTAATATTGGCTTCAAGTGCAGGACAATAACAATTTACTGTGACAATCAAAATGTAATTTGTTTAGCAAAGAACTTGATGTACAATGCTCATACCAAAAATGTATATGTGTAGTATCATTCTGTTTAGGAGATAGTAGAGGCTAAGAAGGTTTAGGTGAAAAAGGTTGATACTCTAGTAAATGTAGCTAACTCTTTAATAAATCTAGTGAGCACTATAAAGTCTTGTTGGTGCAGGGATGTAATGGGTTTATCATATTCTCATACCTAGTTTCTTCTTAGTTTAATACACAACTCTCTTGTGGTAAATATCAAGTGGGCAAATGTTGGGACTTTAGTGTGTTATTCACCTACAAAGAGTTCTTGTTATGTAGAGGTTTGATCGTAGACTTCACAGTGTTGGTATTCTTGTGTAGTAAAATGTGGTGGGAGTTACAGTTTGTAACTTGGCGTAGAGGTGTGTTATACCTTATTGAAGCCATGGAAGCAACTACATGAGGTTTGGTTGTAGTATGCTTACCACATCTTGTGCAAAGTACATTGTTGGAGTGTGTACCATTGCTGGAGTAAGTGTAGCATTGTTGGAGTGCATGTGACATTGGTAGAGGGTAGGTAGATGTTTTGGAAGGTGCTCTAGTGTATCATAGCTCATGGAAGTGTTGTCTCTACTACTACAAGCCATGGAAGAGGTCTTGGGGTACTACAAAATACATAGCTTTAATGTTCTTCTATATAAGAGATGTTTGGTAAACAACTAGTGACTTGGACCATTTCTAGGTGTATCTAAAATTATGAGTATTTTTTCCATTTGGAATATCCTCATAGGAGTGACATGTGGTAGTGATGATGTCATGGTGAAGTCTTGGTCAACATGTGGATTTAGTTGGTATTTCATAGAACAACTCTTTCTACATCTAGTCTCTGACAGATAATGGAGAAGGTTGGTAATGGTGAGATGTTGAATTGTTGATTGATACTATGAGGAATACATGATTGAGAAGTGTGTATGTAGAGGTTGTACACTATATGTCTAGATATTGAAGAAGGTGACATAAGGAGATGAATGTATTGTATTTGGATACAATTGTTGGCTCTCTTTTGTTGATTTTTTTCCCAAAAGGGTTTCTTAGGTTAAACCTTGTGTCCCATGTATTCTATGGATGTTATGTGAATCTCTTGTTTTTCCATAATGTTTTGCTAATGAATTGGTATAACAACAGCTAATATCCGATTTGATGACATAATCTAAAGTTCTAGGGCAATCAAGTTACTATTATTTCCTACAACTTTGACCCTTTGTCCCTATTGCAATAGTCTAGTACTCAGATGGTGTATTCTTGCGCAAGAGTTGGCATCTAGTCTAGAAACCTTATTTGAACCTAAGTCCCCATTTCCCAATGATCCAAACCCAACTCTTAATTTTTTTGTTTTTAATCATGGGTCAAGACTATGTGTAGCCCTCAACTTGGTTCAAGATTACAAGTGTGGCCTTGATCCCTATTTTTTGAAATCATATTTAATCATGGGACCAAGTTGACTTGTCTCCAACTAGTCGTTACCCACATGCTCAAGCACAAAATATTCAAATTTGAATGCTAAGGTGTTGTATAAAAGGACAAAGCCCTTGGTCATTTAGATGCAAGAGTTGGCATCTAGTCTAGAAACCTTATTTGAGCCCAAGTCCCCATTTCCCAATGGTCCAAACCCAATCCTTAATTTTGTTGTTTTTAATCTTGGGTCAAGACCATACGTGTGGCCCTCAACTGGGTTCAAGATTACAAGTGCAGCCTTGACCCCCATTTTCCAAAATCATATTTAATCATGGGGACAAGCCAACTTGTCTCTAACTAGTCGATAACCACATATTCAAGTACAAAATATTCAAATTTGAATGCTAGGGTGTTGTATAAAAGGACAAAGCCCTAGGTCATTTAGAGATCCATCTCAAAGCATTATCATCTACACGTCACTTCACTCATTTTGAGAGCATTACATCAATATCTATAATTACAAGAATAGATAACATAAACAATTGCATTCTACTTAACCTGACTTTGATCTTGTTCTAATACCATTAAATCTGTACAAATGATCTGATTGTCATCAAGATAAGACACATATTCCCAACTCTTGATAGTAGGCTCTATAAATGATTTTAAACACCACCCAATCTAAATACACAAGGCGATACCTAGTTCAAGGCTATAATTCCAGATTCAAGGTTTTGATTTTCCAAGCTATAAAGCAGAGGATGAGAACCGGCCATTCAAAATATAAAATCAAACAAACAAAGGGCAAGAATACATATTTTTGAGCTTAAAATAAGCTCCTTAGATTTCCTCCCCAGCTTCGCCTGAAAGTCACGATTTTATTCGATCAGCTTCAAAAGCTTGCAAAAGTTTAGAGCACGAGATTCGAAAGAGAATTACTAATCAAGTAGAGATAATGTGTGGAAAGACAAACTTTCAGATGCACAAGCACCTAAACTGGTGATGCCAATGGCGGCACTAAGAAAGAATCGTCGGCGCTTTTGCTTTAACGGAGGCACACAGCTGGAATGAAGCATGTTACCTGCTTTGGCGGTGGTCGTATTCACACGTTTCCGGGGATTCGAGCCCACGACTTGCTGCCTTTCAATCATCTGCCTGAAACGCACATTGTTTACCAGTTATGTACGATAAACAGCGTGTGGTCACGTGCAGAGCTCCTGTTTTCAGCGGCATGCCAAGAATTGAGCGGTGCGGCAAAAGTGATTGGAAAAGGCAGGAGGCGTATTGCTGTTTCCAACTGCCTTTTGCCGATTCTGTCGATAAGATATCTGCGTTAATTCAACAGCCACGAGTTCATGCAATTTTTGTCAAACTTTGCCCGTGTCAAAATCATACTGTGATTTCGAAAGAGATCGGAGAATGATTAGATAAAACTTTTGGGAAGAGTTAGTGTGATTTTGACGTTTGATTGTGGTGTAAGTGGTGATGGTCTTTTCATGTGTGTAAGTGGTGATGGTCTTTTCATGGGGATGTTTGGTTTACAAAGAATTTATAAGGGATTAATTTTTGTTTAAATTTTGTCGAAGTTTAATATGATAAAGGTATTCTTAGGAAAACAACAAAATAAGTGTAATGATTACATTTGAAATTTCAAATTAGTTATGTCTTATCAAAGAAAAAATTAGATTTTGAATTTTTCCATTAAGAGATTTTGATTGTTTGTTGTTTGATGTTTTATTCATATAAATAGAAACCAAATATTTCTAATGATTACATTTGAAATTTCAAATTAGTTATCTCTTATCAAATACAATTTCGTTGAGATTTTGAATTTTTCCATTAAGAGATTTTGATTGTTTGTTGTTTGATGTTTTATTCATATACATAGAACCCAGATATCTATTACCTATAAATTTCCATTGCCTATTAAAAAAAAAAATTTAAAAATATTCTAAATCTATAAAGGTTTTTATGAAGTTAATTTCAAATGAAGACTCACTGATGTAATGGCATATATATTGATCCTCTCTTATAATTAATTATTCAAGCTATATATTTTTTTTATTGGTAAAAGTGATCTGGTGGGGGATCACACATATATCTTAATTCAAAAAGATGTATACATAAGACCACAAATGCCCTAAACATGAATCATGGGCTATACACACATCTACCATCCAAAAGAGACCCCATACAAAACATAAAGATGGACTAAAACGTCAAAAAACATACCAACAATGAAGGATAGCAGCAGGAATCAGAATACATGAAAATGATCATGAAGGAGAGCGGCAAGAGTGAGAATGCAACAAAAAACAAAATAAGCAGTTAATTGTTGCTACTAGACTCACTATCATTGACTAGCAAGAAAACTTAAACCTAGCCCCTAGCCACTGCCACCCCCAGAAGGAAAAAGATAGCATCAACCACAACTCCAGCCCTACCCAAAATGATGACACCACTATTTCTGATGATAGACCAGACAATGATGGAACACCTCTAAAGAACCAATCACCAAACTAGCCTGAGCCATCTTTAGTACACATTTGGCAGTAGAGGATTTAGCTAGAACCTCAAGATGAAAGACACCACCAATGTCCCACGATCTAAAATCCTCCTCATACAGCCATCAATTGCCACAAAAAAATTATCATCCAGAATATAAATAGTGTAGATAAGTGATATAGACAGCATTTTTGTCAACCTTGCATCAAGAGTGAGATCCATAATATTGGAAAGAAATATGGAAATAATGTTGCTCAACAAGTTTGTCTATGGAAAAGAATTTAGGACCACATTACCAATAATACATCTAATAACTATTACCACTTGCAAATCATCCAAAAAGAAAATCTTGCTTAATTTGTTGGTGCCAAATTTACCAACATCCTTACATTCCTGAAGACATTAAAATATGAAACAATAAAGAACCTAAAACTAATGCAAGATCCTAATTTGATGGTATGGTTCTTCCTATTCGCTTCCAAAGTCGATGGTATGGTTCCATGGGGAGATATTATCTTGGAATCCCATGAATTTTGTGACAGCTTCATTATGTTGGAATAAATCTAATGATGTGTGCATTCATTGATCCTGATTGGTACTTTTAGGTGATGGATGGTCAAGGTTGGTGATAGGAATAGCGGTGTCGATGAAAGGAGTGGTGGCAATAAACTCTTTATAGGAGCAATGGGAGGAACTTGTCTTGATGAAGCTTCCCTAGGATTTTTATAGGTGTTACCAACATATTTAGATTTTTTTTTCATGAGATCTATAACCAAGGCACTATGATCCTTGATTTGCTTGGACATGTATGGGCTCCAAGATTTCTTGCTCATAAAGGCCTAATCTATTGTCTTGATAATTAATGCTCTGACATATTCGATTTACAATGGGATACATTTTTCTTTGGAAACAAGACATGAATCCATTTTTAGATAGGGAGGGATTGGTGGTAGATGCAAGGTGTTCTTTGGTGGTGAGAAAATTGGAGCAGACAAAGATGGTAGAACCAAGGTGATAGAGTTGTGGTTCAGAGATGGTATTGATTGGGTGCTTTGATTTTGAGGGGGTATGAGATCACAAAAGGGATTATTTTGGAGGTTTGGATCCTGATTTGGGTGGGGACATGTTTGGGCATGCAAGTTGGAACATGATTTTGATAGAGTTTGATTTTCTTGGGTGACACGATGGAGAGGTGGTATTTTTCTTTGATAGCATTGGTAGTGATTAATGCATGTATATACTCCTATAGTTTTGTGCATGGATGGTGATGGATTTTTTATGCCTATGGGTTTTAGATTTGATGGATTTGTGGAAAGGTTGGCACCCATGTTTTGCCACATAAGTAGACTTGTAGGGATTATATCCTTAGGATTATGGATGTTATTGATAGGATTTGCATTGACAACTATCTCATTGACAACATGCTTGCATGTGCTAAAGAGGGGTGGCATTGGATTATCGGTGTTGCATGACTCCAAAACTTTGATTTTTCTTTTGTGCTTAGGGTTTTGTGCTAGTAGTCCTTGGGGAAATTTTGAGAAGGCCAACTTGTATGTAAAAGGGTTGGATCATGCATTGGATGTTTGAATTGATGGGTGATGGGATTGTAATGGTTTTGAGGGTCAAGGATTTGCATAGGAGGTGGAGGTGACAAGGTACTCACATGAGGTGAGATTTGAGATAGGGATTGGAAATGAGGGCCTTGGGCTAGTCGTATTCCCTTTGTCAAAGGTACCATAGGGATGACCAATATATACGTAGTTAGGATTTGTGAGATAGTTAGTACTAGCTGATTCTTGGTTGAAAGGATCTTGATTTCTCATGGGTGTGCAATGTGTTGGTTTTTCTTCTGAATCAACATTAGGGTTTGCCAGTTCTACTGCACAGGCAGATTCAGCCAACTAATACAGGAGGTTGCGTGAGCTCCTCCCTTTCACTTCTGGTTCTGCCACACCAAGGGGGTATCCCTATAGCTAAAGATGTAACCTTGACTAGCTCAATGATAGAAAGATCTAACTTGACAACAACAGGTAGAATACTCTCATGTATGGACCAAGATCTGCATGACAGATCACAAGGTTGGCAACATTCTTGGACATATGTGTCTGGTTGGGTATGAGAGTATGCAGGGGGTTCCTAATCCTACTCCTACAACTAACAGGTTGAAGTGATGAAATGGGTGGACATAATGTCTAGGATGCAAGACAAGGGGTTTTGGATCATAACTACCGACCCAAGAGCAGACTGGTGCCTATCCATTGGGCAAGGAGTCAACTAGACATATACAACAGATGGTTTGCAACTTTCACTCAAGTTTCAGGGGGTTGGACTAATGCTTGCCTTACAAACATCACCCAAGAGTGGGTATCTAACTGCCTCTACTTACAGATATCCTTGCAGACATACAACCTTCTCCATACATTGACCTAAAACAGTTTAATCCACTCTTTGAATGGAAGTTAGAGATCAAACATGCAGTATAGAAATCTACACCCTAGAATCTATGAAACCCTTAGCAACCAGATTCAAAAGAAGGATGACATGCAGCAAATGGAGACAAGCAGATAGACACATGCAATATAGCATTTTTCATATAAATCAACATGAAACTAAACATATGTGCAAAATACATTCATGCTGCAACACATAAACTCCAAAATGGGATAAAACAACCAAGATCATGCCCTATTCTTCGTTATTTACACAAAAAGATGCCCAGGTCTTCAACAACCAACAACTGAGCAACACAGCCCGCTATATACAGCAAGAAGGTACTCAGCATTCAGTACAATGGTGATTCACAATATCCACCAGATACAACGCGTCATGAGAAATTGATGCTCAAACATTCAATGCTGTAGGTGGAGGAGGGGATAGGAAGAGATCTCGAGCCCTGCGCCGCGGCCTGGGGATTCACAACTTCAGTCGGGTACTAGATATGTCCACATCTTTGCCCATACCCTGTAACATCCGCCATTAATGGCGTACCAACCCGCGGCCTTAGGAAAAACATCATACTATGCATCTCAAACCTTTCCTGCCAAAATGTATCATCCTGATAATTCAAATCATGCAGGAACAAATTATCCCACATGCACCCCGTGGCAACCTCCTCATCACCTTATATACTAGGTTGTGAGCATATATGATGTCGGTGCTTTTGCTCCCGACGACACCAACATAAAACCCCATCATCATCCTCCTGCATGATATCCGAATGCACAAAATATCATCCTGACGTCAGCAAACCACCTGCTGAGCTCATCTCGATAATTCATATCACCCCATAGAAAATATCACCCTGCGGGAAAGTATCATGCTGTCCTCATCACCTGATAAAAAATATCACCCTGATGTCAGCATCATATTGCAATATCACCTGCATGATAATCGCCTTCATCGGCACAACCTGATGCATCAGAGGAAGATCCTCCTGCTTAGCCAATAGCAAATGTCTCACCGATGAACATCCTGATGACATCACCATCATATCCTGCTGACGTCATCAGCATATCTGCATACTGCGCACCTCCTCTTATCTGGATGACATCATCGTCATATTCGCAACATTGAGGGATCTCCATAAAATGACTGATGTTAAAATATGACCCCCCGGACCCTAATGACGTCACCATCATGTCGGCATCAGGATGGTATTTGGAAGATAACTGGATATTTAAAAATATCATCCTGATGCACAAATATCATGCTGCACTATAGCTTCACTGTAAGATCGGGGTGATATATGAATATGACAGATATTTGAAATGATCACCCCCCACTAGACAATGCATGAAGCCGACAGGTGGGTATCTCCCTGACGTCAGCATCATCATGATGCTGGAACAAACATACATCGGGGTGATATTTAGATATGAAAATATCACCCCCTCCTTTAGAAATATCATGATGCAGACAGGCAGAAAAGTGGATATCACCCTGACATAAGAATGATGTCAGCATCATCAGGGTGATAAAACAACGAACAAGAAGTGATAAAATAACATCAAGATGATCTTAACTAAGATCACCCAATGTTCAAATATGATGACCCCACAGAAGATCAGGTCATACTTAAGACTTTACAACAACATCATCAGGATGATCTTAACTAAGATCACCTGATGTTAAAATATCACCCTGGCGAAAGATCATGCAGGCAGAAAATATGATGACCCTCGCAAGCAACATCAGGGTGATGTCTAGAAATATGATGATGATGATGACCTCCTCGAAGAAAATATGATGCTGATGCTAAAAAATGCTGAGGAGGTCCAACACTTAGGAAATTTTTGGATATTTAGGGAAGGAGCCTGACTAAAAATCTTGAACATTATTTATCACCAACACAATGAAAGATTATGGCAATCTTTCTTTAAATGATGTCATTAAGGGTATCCTTAGTATATTCATTTTTATCTACAAGACTATCATCATCATCATCTTCCTCAAAAGGATTTCTAGCATCATCATGCCAAGGGGACTCATCAAAATAAAATGGATTGGTGATTTTCATGATTTTTGTTTAAATTTTGGAATATTTGATGATGTCAGATGATGGATTAGATTGGGAAGGATGGGATCTTAATATTTGATTTGATATCAAAGGATTTTAGATTTGGGATTTAGGGGTTAGATCTAGGACATTAAGTAGCTTGATGTTGGATGTGATCAAGGTCATGTTGCAAGTATGTGCCTAACCAGTATTATCATTGATGTTAACTATACGAGCTTGTTTTGATGCTTGCTTGTAATGAGTTAAGTGTTGAAGATAATAAGTATTCATGGTACAACAGAACAGTCCAGTTGATTGCTCCCCATTTCTTGTAGAATGAATATCCTTGTCTACAGATTGGAAGTTATTTAGATACATGTCTAAAGATGCTATGTTCCAAGTTTGAGCCTCTGATATGAAGATTTGAGTGAGATATGTTCACCAGAGTGAAATCTACTTTTTTTGTATATTTGGTGGTGACAGGGAGAATGTATTATGCTCTGCATTCCTCCGCATTTAAGTATCTCAGTTTGCAGTTCTGGAATCAAGTTTGGAGTGATGTTATGTGCCTTCAACTCCAATGGTTCATGATTTGGTGGTCCGCAAGCTATCTTTTCTTTATGACAGTAGCTGGCAGTATTGTTTATGTGCTCCAGTTTGAAGAATCTTCTTGACAGAGTGGTTAGAGATTGTGTGGTTGTTCCTAGTGATTACAATGTGCTTGTGGATGTCTCTTGATCATGTTCCTACATTTGGATTGGTCCGCAAAGAGAAATTTGGATCGTGGTTGAAGATTGTTCTTAGAAGACTTAGTGTTAACACCAGTCTTGGCCAACTTGGTTGTTTTCACTACTTGCAGAGATACATCAAAGATTATGGAAGCATATCGTGGCATGGAAGATTGCATTTGAGTCCTAGCTAAGGCATAACATGATTTGCATACATCTTTACCTTAGAAATTTTTTTTAGGTCCAGACCTATTTCTATGTATGTTTGTAATGCCAACCTTGGAGATGGCTCCAACGGTTGATGAATGTAATGTCAACCTTGACGTACATTCCAAGGTTGGTGAATTGTATAAAAACATGTAATGTAGTTGCAAAAAATATGTCCTTGTGCGAAAATGAAAAGATAGGTGCGAAGGTGTAAGAAGATCAAAGCAGAGGTGTTATATTGTGCTTCAATGGAACTATACTCAGGCATGAAGTAGATGCTATCAAATCAGTTCACCAATCTTGGCAGTGAGCCCTAACATTTGCAGTGAGCATTTTGGGCAGTGAGCCTCTGATTTTCGGTATTGCTATAACTTATTTATTTTTGTGGGCTAACACCAACTGTGGTTTTTCCCTTATAGGGTTTTCCATGTAAAAATTTTGGTGTCTCATGTGTTATTGTGTTGAGCTTCTTGTTTTATGCTTTTATGGTTAATCTTAATAACAATAATTAAGAAGTGGATGTACTGATGTTCATAAATGGTTAAAGTTTTGTGACAACTGATTCACCCCCCTCTCAGTTGTCTTGTGCATTTCAACAATTGGTATCAGAGTCGGTCCCTCGTAAGAAAGCCTAACCACTTGACGAAGATCCAGGATGTCTTACAGGAAGGAAGCTCTGTAATTTGATTGAATGAATTATGCTCTCTGGAAGGTACGAATGAAAAGCCACCTCCTTTGTCCTAGTTATAAAGTATAGAAAGTGACAGAGACAAAGTATACCTTGCCTCAGAATGGTTTGCAAACTGAAGATGAAATCAAAGAATATGAGTTAAATATAAAAGCTAGAGATGCTCTATTAACACTAAGTTAATAAAAGTCATGGATTTGGAATCTGCACATGAAGTATGGGAAAAGCTGGAAAAATTGTATGAAGGAGATGATTTTGTAAAGAGTGCCAAATTGTAAAGCTTGAAAGCAAAATATGAAGGTTTAAAAATGAACAAAGATGAAAACATAACTGCCTTCATGCAAAAGGTTGGTGAAATTGTCAATGGAATAAAAGGTATGGGAGGAACTATTGATGAGAAGGAAGTTGTGATGAAAATTCTTAGGTTACTACCCAAGTCCTACAGCCACAAGGTAGCTGCAATTGAAGAAGTAATGATAGTACAAGGTGTCACTAAGGATCAGTTGCTTGGAAAGCTTACAGCATTTGAGATGAGAGAGTTTGGTGATGCCCTGTCGAAGGTTGAAATTGCATTCAAAGCTAGTACTTCAGAGAAGATTTCCAAAGATGAAAAATACAAGGTGGAACCTGATGATGAGTTTGATGAAATTGAAGCTAACTTTGTTGACAGACTACAGAGAGGTTCTGGTAAGTTCAAAGACAAATCACCTTTGAAATGTTTTTCATGTGGTAAGATTGGTCACTATGCTTCTAGATGTCCTGAGAGAATTGAAAGAAATAGAAAAAGATTTGAGAGTAAACCTAGGGTTCCAAAGAAATGCTACTATGTTAGAGATCTTGATGATGAAGGTGTGACAGATGATGAATCTGATGATGCTAGTACTAGTGCTAATGAGTGCTTATTTATTGCAATTAAAAAAGAACATGTATCTACTAATCCTGCTAGCTGTGTGAAGGAAGAAAAACCAGTGGAAGAAAGGGCTTTGGCTGTTCAAGTTGAGAAAGATAAGGATGAATGGATTATTGACAATGGATGCTTTCATCACATGACCGGTGAAAAAAATAATTTTGTGAGTTTGGAAAAGTATGATGGAGGACTGGTTAGGTTTAGAGATAATACAACTGGTAAGATTTGTTGAAAAAGATCTATTTCTTTTGATGGAAAGCACAATACTGATAATGTCCTATATGTGAAGGGTTTGAAGCATAATCTTTTGAGTGTTGGTTAGATGTGTGACAAAGGTTATGATCTAAGATTCAAAGAAAATGGGTGCAAGATCATGGAAAGCTCCAAAACGGTGATTGCTACCGGTAAGAAGACCAGATGTAACATTTACCAATTAAGATGAACTAATGATTATTGTTTATTGGCTCAAATAGATGAGAGTCAGATGTGGCATTGAAGGATGTGTCATAACAATTTTGACAATTTGGTGAAGATAAGTTTTGTACAGGCTGTAAGAGATTTGCCTAAACTTGTGAAGCTAGCCAACACCATTTGCAAGGAGTATCAATTTGGGAAACAAACAAAAACAAGTTTCAAAAGCAAAAAACAATTCTCTACTAGATTGCTAAAGTTAGTACATATAGATTTGTGTGGTCCTACAAGAACAAGAAGTTTGCAAGGTGACAAGTATTTTATGTTGCTTATTGATTAATATTCTAGAATGACTTGGGTCACTTTTCTAAAAGAAAAATCTAAAGCTCTAGACAAGTTCAAAGTTTTCAAAGCAATGGTTGAGAATGAGTTAGAATTGAGGATCAAATGCTTGAGGTCTAATAGAGGAGGTGAGTTCACATCAAATGAATTCAATATTTTCTATGAAGAACAAGGGATAAAGAGACAGTTGTCTGCACCTAGGGCTCCTCAGCAGAATGGAGTTGTTGAAAGAAAACATAGGATAGTTCAAGAAGCTACCAGGACTATGTTAAAGGAAGCTGACCTACTAGAAGTATACTGGAGAGAAGCCATACATACTGCTGTATACATCCTAAATAGAGTTCAAGTCAAAGGTAACATCTCTAAAACTCCTTTTGAATTATGGTATGGAAGAGTTCCTACAGTGAAGTATTTCAAATTTTTTGGAAGCAAATGTATATCAGAAGAGATGAAGAATTAGGCAAGTTTGATGCTAGATGTGATGAAGGAATTTTTCTTGGTTACTCTACCAAGAGTAAGGCCTACCGGTGCTACAATAAGAGAGTGAATAAGATTGTTGAGAGTGCTAATGTGAAGGTGGATGAAGGCAAGGAAAGAATATCAGAACTTAGTTGCTATGAACCAAATGAACCTGTGATTATAGCAAATGAAGAAAAAGTTGAGCAAGAAGACAGTCAGAATGAAGAAGAGGCTCTAGAAAATGTTGTTAAGATTCTTAGGTATGTAAGGATTAGTCATTCTAAAGATCAAATTATAGGTGACAAAAACAAAGGTGTGCTAACAAGAAAAAGAGCCGCAGAAGAATAGGTGAATTACTGTTTTCTTTCAAAAGTTGAACCTAAAATTGTGAATGAAGCATGCAATGATGAAAATTAGGTAAAATCTATGGAAGAGGAGCTGATGCAGATAGAAAAGAATCAAACCTAGGAACTGGTTCCTATACCTGCTGATAAGAATGTGATTGGCATCAAATGGGTTTTCAGAAACAAGATGAATGACAATGGAGAAGTAGTAAGGAACAAAGTAAGATTGGTATGCAAAGGATACTCTCAGGTTGAAGCGATAGATTTTGAGGAGACTTATGCTCATGTGGTAAGAATTGAAGCAATTAGAATGTTTTTGGCATTTACAACATTCAAATATTTCAAGGTGTATTAGATGGATGTTAAGTCTGCATTCTTGAATGGTGAGTTGGAAGAAAAGGTCTACATTGTGCAACTAGAAGGGTTTCAATTATCAAAATAAGGTGATATGGTGTGTAGATTGAAGAAGGCCTTGTATGGACTGAAGCAAGCCCCCAGAGCCTGGTATGTAAGACTAGATAAATACTTGTTGCAATTAGGGTTCAGTAAAGGCACTACAAAGAATAATCTCTATTTCAAAATCAATGATAATCAAATCCTGATTGTAGTCTTTGTTGATGACATTATCTTTGGAGGCAATGAAGGTATGTGCATGAAATTTGCTGGGGAAATGCAAAAAGAGTTTGAGATGTCTAGGTTTGGTGAAATTAATTTCTTTCTAGGTCTACAAATTACTCAATCAAATAAAGGAATCTTCATTTCTCAGTCAAAATATGTGAAAGAGTTGTTGAAGAAATTTTGGATGGACTCTAAACTAGTATGTACTCCCATGGTGACTAGCTGCAAGTTGAGTAAAACTGATGAATCACCCAAGGTTGATCAGAAAGGTACAGATCTATGATTGGAGGATTATTTTATCTAACACAAACCAGACCTGACATAATGTATGTAGTTTGTCTTGTGGCAAGATTTCAAGTAGATCTAAGAGAGTCACATGTGATGGCAGTTAAGAGAATCTTGAGATATTTAAAAGGCACATTAGATCATGGCTTATGGTATCCAAAGGACAATGATTTCACTCTTAGTGCTTATACAGATGCAGATTAGGCTAGAGATGTTGATGACAGAAAGAGTACAAGTGGAGGTGCCTTTTTCTTGGGAAATAGATTGGTTTCATGGTTGAGCAAAAAGAAAGACTCAATCTCCTTGTCTCCTGCAGAAGCAAATTATACTGCACAACATGCTATTGCATTCAAGTGTTATGGATGAAGTAGACATTGAAGGACATAAGAGTTGTGTATGAACATCCAATTGCAATCTTTTGTGACAATACAAGTGCTATAAACATTTCAAAGAATCCAGTGATGCACTCAAGAACAAAGCATATATCAATAAGATATCACTTTTTGAGAGAGAAGGTGATAGAGAATGAAGTTAAGATGGAATATGTGTCTACAAAGGATCAGATTGTAGATATTTTCACTAAACCTCTGCCTAACGATACTTTTGAGTATCTCAGAGAAAAGTTAGGGGTTATTACCCCTCCTATTCTGAACTAAGATGCATAGGAATGCATCAATCCAGTGGTGCTTAGAGCTTCATTCATTGATCTGGATTCATGTTTTGAGGGCTACCTCTCAAGGGGAGTAGCTAGATGTTATTGGTATGTGTTCCTGATATAGAAAGTGTTCATAGCAATGAAAGTTTAGATGAATCAAAGCAATAGAGTGTAAGTATGTGCCCTTTGCCATTGATGTCAAAGGGGGAGACAAATCATGTGAAAAACTTAGGGGGAGAAAGAGTGCAAATGTGTAAAAAGAAAGCGGGAGTATCTTGTCTTGGTGGTCATTACAGTTTTTCACATCATATGTGGCCATCAATGACAAAGGGGGAGATTATTACAAGTATGTGCCTAACTGGTGTTGTCATTGATGTCAACATATCAGTGTTTTCATTGGTATCAACTGTACTCTTGTTTTGATGCTTACTTGTAATGAATTAAGTGTTGAAGATAATAAGTATTCCTGGTACAACATAATAGTCTAGTAGATTGCTCCCCATTTCTTATAGAATGAATCTCCTAGTCTATGGATTGGAAGTTATTTAGATACATGTCTGAAGATGCTATGTTCCAAGTTTGAGCCTCCAGTATGAAGATTTGAGTGAGATAGGTTCACCAGAGTGAAATCTACTTTTTCTTGTATATTTGGTGGTGACAGGGAGAATGTATTATTCTCTGCATTCCTTCGCATTTAAGTATTTCAGTCTGCAGTTCTGGAATCAATTTTGGAGTGATGTTATGTGCCTTTAACTCCAATGGTTCATGATTTGGTGGTTCACAAGTGATCTTTTCTTTATGACAATAGCTGGCAGTATTGTTTATGTGCTTCAGTTTGAAGAATCTTCTTGACAGAGTGGTTAGAGACTGTGTGGTTGTTCCTGGTGATTGCAATGTGCTTATAGATATCTCCTAATCGTGTTCCTACATTTGGATTGGTCTGCAAAGAGAAATTTGGATCGTGGATGAAGACTGTTCTTAGAAGACTTAGTGTTAACACTAGTCTTGGATGACTTGGTTGTTTTCACTACTTGCGGAGATACATCGAAGATTGTGGAAGCGTATCATGGTATGGAAGATTACATTTGAGTCCTAGCTAAGGCATAACATGATCGACATACATCTTTACCTTAGAAATTTCATTTAGGTCCAGACCTATTTCTATGTATGTTTGTAATGCCGACCTTGGAGATAGCTCCAATGGTTGATGAATGTAATGCCGACCTTGATGTACATTCCAAGGTTGATGAATTGTATAAAAACATGTAATGTAGTTGCAAAAAAGATGTCCTTGTGTGAAAATGAAAAGATAGATGTGAAGGTGTAAGAAGAGCAGAGTAGAGGTGTTATATTGTGCTTCAATGGAACTGAACTCAGGCATGAAGTAGATGCTATCAAATCAGTTCACCAATCTTGGAAGTGAGCCACCCCTTGGCAGTCAACTGATCTTGGTAGTGAGCCCTAATATTTGCAAAGGGCATTTTGGTTAGTGAGCCCTAAGGCAGTGAGCCTCTGATTTTTAGTATTTCTATAACATTATTTTTGTGGGCTAACACCCACCGTGGTTTTTCCCTTATAGGGTTTTCCACGTAAAAAATTTGGTGTCTCATGTGTTATTGTGTTAAGCTTCTTGTTTTATGCTTTTATGGTTAATCTTAATAATAGTGATTAAGAAGTGGATGTGTTGATATTCATAAATGCTTAAAGTTTTATGACAATTGATTCACCCCCCCTCTTAGTTGTCTTGTGCATTTAAATAGGTCAAGGATGCATGACTCTTGATGTTTGGTTGGAGTGATTGGTCTAGATGGGGGTGGATTTGATTTTGATTAGGGGGATTAGGTCAAGGGTGCTAGGTGACTTGATGTTGATTTTGATTCAGATTGAGGGTTGTTTGATTGATGATTTGATTGAGACCTAAGACCTTAGAGGATGATTGATTATGACTTGGGATAAAGTTACAAGACCTTTCTGGGTTTTCACTTGGAAGTGGGATTAGGATGCAAGACCTTGGATCAGGTGATTAATTAGGTGATTATGTGATTTGGATTATGATTGATTAGGTTTTTATTGATATTTGGATTGGATTGAACTTGATTAGGGTTTTGATTTGGATTGAGTGATGTTGGTTTGGATTAAGGATTGGATGGGATTTAATGTTGGCTGATTGGGATTTGATTAAGAATTAGAATGAACTAGATTTGATTTGGATGGAATTCACTTTGATGGGGTTGTGAGTGGGATTAAGGATTTGATTGGATGGATTTGGTTAGGAGGATGATTAAGTGGATGACTGGTTGGATTGAGATTAAGATGTGGGGTTTGAGATTATTGGTTTGATTTGGACTTAGCATTAGATGATTGATTGGTTTAGGATAATGGTTTGATTTGGTATATTAGGATTTGATTTTGTGATTTTAGGATTTGGGGATGAATGACTGGATTGGGATTTTGAGATTAGTGATCAATTTGTGATATTTAGATTTTGGATGGATTGATCTATCACGTGAAGTGAGGGTTTTGGATTTGATTCAAGAATTGAATTTTGACGGATTTCAACATTTAACTTGAGGGAATTTTTGGACTTTGCAAGGTTTTTTATGTTTTAGATTTTAGGGGATGCTTCATGGGCTTCACATAAGATGAAGACACATGAAGCACATGAAAACCCTAGATTTTCAAGTAGTAGTGTATATACTTTTAAGCCCACCATTAATGCCTTGTCTAGACATAGAACATATGGTCCATGAGGAGATGTTAACCATTTTTATCTTCAAGATCACACAAAGGTACAAGAGGAGAACATAGATAGTGTACAATCCCATTTCTAGGGCACACGGTGAGTAACTTCCCAGTGCTAACCGCTAACTGATTCATTACAAGCATATATGGTCAAAAGGCCATATCCAGGCTATACAAGTGATCTAAGGGATGTCCTCAATATACCCAAGGGTACATGAGACCAAATTCCATAGAAAAGGTGTATGTATAATGGCTCAGTATGAGAGGGTAACCCACTTTCCTTTTTTACAATGCAAGGTATAAAGTTCTTGCAATATTAGCCCAAACAAAAAATATACCTTGAATATGGGGGACTCTTTCAATTCTCCCCCAAAATTTCTATACCCCATTGGAAATAAGGGTTCAGGTCATCCTCCTTGGTGATAAAATCCAAAGTCATACCTACTAAAAGGGAAATAAGACCAAGTGTTTTTGGTTCCCAAGGTCACCTTGTGGCATAAGGGAAGAGCATACACACCTGACTCCTTGAGATTAAAAAAAAGTGAGCAAGAAGGTGTTTTTGATCTCCAAGGTCACCTTCTGACATGAGGAGAGAGCATACACACCTAAATGTCCATACAAACATAGCAAACAAAGTTCATTAACCTTAACATGTAAGTGTGCAACTAAGCTAGTGATAAAAACAAGATCGTTGCAAGTATGCTACACCCACAAAAGGTTAGTAGTTTGATCAAAATGTCCTCATCATCTGGAAAGCGCTGCAACTAAGGCATTAGAGGTATGAATGACAAGAAAAATATGTAGAATCATGATTCAAATTAATATAGCTAGCACATATAGCAAGATGGGAAAGATTTTCCTAGCCCATGATGAAGATGGTAGAAGCATCTCTCCAACACCTATAAAAACCCCAAAAAAAGGCCACCTGGGGTGAAATCTATGATCATTTGAGTAAAAGGGCCTATTTGGAAAAAGGAACTATTTAAAATATTAAAAGAAAATATATAAAAGAAAAATAAATTTAAATGATTAGATTAAAAAAATATTTGATTATTTTGTTTTTTCAGGGGGGATCAAGGTGGTCTAGAGGTGGCAAGAGGGTGGTGAGATTGGGTAGCAGTAGGGAGGTGAGGTAGAGGCATGGGGAGAAGGTAGCACAAGGTAGAGACAGAGGTGGTGGGATGTCCATGGGATGGGGCAATGGTTTGAAGGTGGCATAGGTGGTGGTTTGGGGGGAATAGATCAGGGGGAGGTGAGGAGGTTGAGCGGTACAAGGAGTGGTAAGGACGTTGAGTGGTGTAGGGAAGGGTGGATCAGAGCAAGGGAGTATAGGTGGAAAAAAGGGAGGCATAGGTGTAGGGAAAAGAGAGGAGGAGAGGGGTGAGGCAGATAGAGGATAGTGGTAGAGTGCACTAGAGGCAAAAGGGAGGATTGATGGTGGAGTTGAGGGTGGAGAGATGGTAGAGTGCAAAGGTAGAGAGTTGAGAATGGGTGGTGGTGTCAATTAGTTGCAAAGGGATGCAAGGTGGTGGAAGGAAGAAGGAGACTTTGGATTAGAGGTGTAGTAGAGCAGAGGATGTTTTAGAGATGGGGTGGGAGTGGAGAGGAAGTCATGTGAAGGAGGCACAGGGCATAAGCAGTAGGGAGTAGAGCAAGGCAATGCCAAAGGGGACTAGGAATAGGGGTAGCAGGGGTACGAGTGGAAGACAGGAGGGGTCCACATGGTGTCTTTGGGGTGTCCACATGGGATGAGTTGTTTGGGGTCAGGGTAGGGTCTAGGCTAGGGTTTGGGGTAGGTACTAGCCCAAGGGTCGGGGGTGGGTGCTAGGCTTAGGGGGTGAGTAGGTTGGGCTATGAAAGCTTTTAGCCCATGCAGCTAGATTTAAGTTTTAAATTTTTAAATTTTGAAATAAAGAAAATCCCTCTTGGATTGAAATTTGAAAAAATAAAAACTAAACTATGTTGCTTCCCTTTTCTTTTTTAATGATTTTTAATTTATTTTGAAAATAAACAAAAGGTAGAACTTAATAAGATAAAAAAATAGTATATACTTTTTTTATTTTAAAATATTTTAAAACAAAATAAAAATAAAAATAAACAAAAGATAAAAGCTCTTAGAAATTTCTTTTTTGTTTGTAATTTTTTAAACTAAACAAAATAAACAATACTAAAGAAAAGATTTTTCAAAAAAAAATGCTTTTCCTTCTAACTTTTCCAAGCATGCCAAAATGAAGACATTAAAATATGAAACAATAAAGAACCTAACACTAATGCAAGATCCTAATTTCACGTTTAACTCAATACTAGAGCAAGAAGGCATGTAAGATCAAAACATGAAACCAAACAAATGACTTCAAAATACAAACCTTGGTTGTATAGATGTGTTCCAATGGATTGTTGTTGATGAGAAATGAATGTGGTTTCTCTTCAAACTTGTAGCATGCCTTTACTTCCCCTTGACTGATGAAAATGGATTGGGAGAGGGTCCATTTATAGATTTTTAGAATGGGGTATCAAGGGATGAGATTGATTTGAAACATCAATGGTTAGGGATGAATGAGAGGTGAGGATGCATGAGAAGCCTCCAAGTTGCACTTGGTAATTGATGCACATGATGAGGTTTTGGATTGAGAAGATAAGAAGGGCTAAGATTTTATAGATTTGAAATAGAGAGTGAGGATCAAAAAATATTTTTTTGGAGCCATGTGCACACATGGTGCCTTGTCCAACCTTGAGCCACATGTAAGGTTGACTTGGCCAATTAGGATTTGGAATGTGCAAGCACTTAATTAGTTGATTAAGTGGGATTATTTGATCAACTAATTGGTTGAGAGGAAAATAGGATAAATTAAATAAATATTTGTATATTTATTTAATTTTTGGGAGAATGATGAAGAGATAGTTGAATTAATTAAATAAATGTTGATTTATATAATTAAAGGATGGAACATTAGAAGAAGGATAAATAGGATTAATTAATTAAATAAATGACTGTGATTTATTTAATTAATGCTAGGATGATGATTGGATTAATTAATTAAATAATTGGTTTTATTTAATTAATGTTGGAAGGGCAGATATGTAGGATGAATTAGTTGATGGTAAGACATGGTCAAATTTAGGTGTCTACAATTCTCATTTGTTTAAACAAATCCAAATATGCCAATTAAGCCAAGACTCGATAACTGCCACCTTTGAAGAGAAGTGAAAAAATAGAAAGGAAAGTTGAGGTATCTACATATAATCAAAAGCCAAATCACAAGTAATAAGGCAAATAATTATGCTTTTAATGCACCATTGATCAAAAGTAGCAAAAAATCTACCAAGAACACAAAATCATGATTATGGATCACACACATGAGCACTGTCAAAAGCAAACTTGCCATTTGAAATTAAAACTTACCAAAAACAAAGAAGTTAATACAAAAAACCATATTAGGATTCCTCTGGGAGCATGGCCTGTGAATAAATTCCTCCTTAATGAAGCCACAACGTTGCCACCACCTTAATTGTTTGTCTTGTGATCTTATGATACATGCTTCTAAGAGTGTCATCACCCTAAAAAATTTATGAAATCATTTTTTTACAAGGAATTTATCTCCATAAATAGCTAAATTAGCCAGCTAGTCAACAAGATAATTTGGCTTCCGATAACAATGACTGCACTCAAACTCAAGGGACTCCAAAATCTCCCATGCACACAAAAGGATATTGTTTAGCTTCCAATTATCAACTTTGTGAGATCGAATCATGTTTATTAGAATCATAGAATCTCCTTCAATCAAAATTTTTGAAATACTTGAAGCATTACAAATTTTAAGTCCAAGAATAAACACCTATGCTTTAGCCTCATTGTTGGTTCCATATTACAATTTCATAGACACAGCGAAAAGACTGTCACCCCTCCCATATATAATAACACAACCAACCTTGGAGGGACCTAGGTTTCTATCAGAATGTTCATCAAAATTAAGTTTGAGCCACTCTCCACTTGGTGAAATCCATCTTACTAAAGAATGGTTAACTAATTTATTGGTGTCTTGCATAGCGCCATGAATGGGGGGAAGCTTCAAAAGTTTCCAATTCTTCAAAACATAATTGTCCCAAGTAGTAAAAGAAGCTTCTTTCCCAAATCCATTGAACAAAAAACACAACTATCTTAGAAACAACACTTGCCAAATGATATAAAAAATATTGAAACACAATAAATTTACTTCTAAAGATTCTAAGATTTATCGCCTTCCAAATGAGACATATGACCATAGATGGAGCAATCAGCCAATGCTAATGGAAAATATCCTTTTTATATAAAATAGGCCAACTCTAAAATATTTAAAATAAATGCAATGGGAAGATAGAAGACCAATTCAATTTAGAGCATACCCAATTCCATCAAGATTTCAAAAAAGGAAACGATAGCAGAAGATGATCAACAATCTCAAGAAAGAATCCATAAAAAGGATGGGGAAAACACCTAGACATGCTGAAACAAACAAGGTGATCACCTAGAAGAATATGTTTGTGAAGAGTTATTCAAGTAAATGTTCCAGCTTTAGGGAGACAAGCCTTGTGCCAACATAAGGAGAAAGGTGAATCTAAAGAAATATTGCAAGGGAATTAAGATAAATAACCTTTCCAAAAATAGTAGGAGCCCAAGTTGGACCTTATTTATAACAAAGTATCTTCTATTGAGCTAAAAAACCCTTTATATTTTTAACAAGGTTTTTAGAATGAGTTTTTGTTAAGAAGGAAAAGGTAAGTTTGAAAAATCCTTCCAAGAAACATGAGAGAATTTGTTTTCTTCCACAACATCAAATAATCTCTTACCTTGGTACCCTAAATATATGAGAGAAATCTTCTAGCATCACATAACCATAAACTATATAGGGTGATCAACTATTAGATTATTTTTCCTATTCAATCACAAAGGATAGTGTTTTAAGATAGATATTTCTTACGATAAACTATGTGAGATAAAGAAACATGTTATAAGACTTGGAGTTAAAGAAACATGATGTTGGTATTGATTGTATGGGTCAACATGAGGAAATGTACAAATTCCTCATAGAAGACTGGACTGATATTTGTTCTTAATTTCTCTGGTTTTTGGTTAAGTAGCATGTTGAACTCTATTTTTTGAATTTTGTTGTTAATATGTTGTTGAAGCATTGTTTCTGGCCATTTGGGGCCTTTTTTGCTCTACCCAGGTGGTATCTTTTGTAAAGGGATATGGACCTTCTTTTCCAACTTACTTAATCAAAAACTATGTGAGATAACTAAAAAAATAAAGGATATACAACTAATTATATAGACATGAATAATTGAGTTTAAATAAGCTATTGTGTATATGAATCACAAGGAATGTCTAGGATCCTTGCCATTTATAGTGTTTTGTATCTAATATTTTCATAAACTATTTTGTATGTTAACCCATACTATATGCAAAGCTTATTTTACTAATAGCAATTTCTTCAACTCCATTCAATTCATCAAAAATATAAGTCTTATAATATTCACTTATAGCCTCATTTTAGCTAAAGTCATTTATGTTGAGTTCATTTAGTGGCATTATTGCATGCACAATTGTGTCTTCATTCTATGCAAATTGATGGCCACCCCAAGCAAGTGAGAAATGACACATCAGCCTAACATTTAGGTCTATGAAAAACTAAGATCTCATCCAAAGTGCAACACTCTTTAAAGAACCCTTGTTGGAGCTCTCTCATGAACAATTGGGACAATATTGTACTATCACATGTAGGAATTTAGTGTGTCAAGAAATGGAATGCATGATTTTATCCATAATTTAATATTCTTAGTATTATATTCAACAACAAATACACACACAATGAAATGATGAAAAACTTTTTCTATTATAATCAAATAATTCCTTACATCTACTCAATAATACATGACTCTGGATGGAGTTCTTAGAGTTGAATGCACGTGCATTTCTAATCTAATTATCTAAACATCTCGCGATGGATATTTACCACTCCCTATCTGTAACTATTCATCAGTTACTATAGAAGCAAAAACAAACTCATTATCCATTTCCTTATAACTCTGTGGACACTCATTATTTCTTACCCTCCAATTCTATCAACTTGATATGTTATATTTTGTAAAAAATTTATATATCTCTTCCATTATTGAGTTGCATTATATAGCCTCTTTGTCTTCTATTCATGTGACCAAGATTTATTCTCTTTTTAATGGTTAAGGCCACTTCTTTAACTACTTGGTTAAAATCAATACCCCTCCTCTTCGTATAGTTTTACTTGGACATATGGTGTGCCATGCTTTTACATAGCGGGTAAGTGCACAAAGATGGGGGACCAAAAGGGGGTCTTAAGATGTCACCTTATTCTGAAACCAAGAAAGACTGATGCTGGATGAGAAATTAAAGATAGTTACACTCAAAATTTGAAGATACAACAAAACAAGAGTTGTAGTGCTCTGAATCTAATTTCTAAACTACTATTTTTTTAAAAAAAATGGTTGAGATTAAGGGGTTTAAAAAGGGGGAGCACACAAATTGGTCCTATTTTTTCAAAAAAACATAACATAGCATCTGGTGTGCTCCCTCTAAAATGTTAAACTTTTTTAATATTTCAAAAATTGCTTTGGTGAGAAATTAGCTAACACCATGTAGTTTATCCCTGATTTTTCTAATAATTTTTTGATGAATCATTGATTTTTTACTAATTTTCAAAGTGGACACATCCTAAAAAATAGAAAATTGAGCATGCTCCCCCCTAAAAAATTTTAAAACTAATCAAAAATTGAATTTTTTTAATGTGTAGAATGGAGTCTAGTTTTTAAAAATGTAATTTATTTGAAATTTTGATGAACAGTTCAAAAAAATTCAAAAATATTAGACGCTGGTTTTTGACAAAAAACAGATACACTAACAAAAGAAATTAAAGATGAAATCCTTAACATACTCAAAATGTGAAAAAAATTATATGGTTAGAAAGCTAATAGAGAGTTTAAGATTATGGTGGTATTTTTTCAACTTGTCATTGAAAAAAGTGTAAACTCGATGGGGAGCATGCTCCAAATAATGTGTTTTTTGTTACAATCTGGAAAAACATGTCTTTGGATGTCCCAAACATAGTCCAAGCCTTTGGGTTGAAATCCCAAGGCAAATCTAATTACCAAGGCAAAGCATAATGTGAGCGCATTATAACATGCTCATGTTATGTACATTCGTATAACATGAGCACATTATAACACGCTCATGTTATGCTGAAATGAAACATCTCACTCCCTCCCCTCCTCTCTCTCTCTCTCTCTCGCTCTCTCCTACCCTCTCTCACACTCTCTAATTCCCCCCCTCTCTACCTCCTACCCTCTCTCTTAGTCTCTACTTCCCTCCCCTCTCTACCTCCTACCCTCTCTATAATTCTCTACTTCCCTCCCCTCTCTACCTCCTACCCTCTTTCTCACTCTCTTTTTCCCTCCCCTCTCTACCTCCTACCTTCTATCTCACTCTCTACTTCCCTCCACTCTCTACCTCCTACCCTTTTTCTCACTCTCTACTTCCCTCCCCTCTCTACCTCCTACCCTCTCTCTCACTCTCTACTTCCCTCCCCTCTCTACCTCCTACCATCTCTCTCACTCTCTTCTTCCCTCCCCTCTCTATCTCCTATCCTCTCTCTCACTCTCTACTTCCCTCCCCTCTCTACCTCCTACCCTCTCTCACTCTCTTCTTCCCTCCCCTCTCTACCTCCTATCCTCTCTCTCACTCTATTCTTCCCTCCCCTCTCTACCTCCTACCCTATCTGTCACCCTCTGCTTCCCTCCCCTCTCTACCTCCTATCCTCTCTCTCACTCTCCACTTCCCTCCCCTCTCTACCTCCTACCCTCTCTCTCAATCTCTACTTCCCTCCCCTCTCTACCTCTTACCCTCTCTCTCAGTCTCTACTTCCCTCCCCTCTCTACCTCCTACCCTCTCTTAGTCTCTACTTCCCTCCCCTCTCTATCTCCTACCCTCCTTCTCACTCTCTTCTTCCCTCCTCTCTCTCTCTCTGTGACCTATCTACCTACTAGTTTTCCTTTTCCTAGCTTTCCTTTTTCTTTCCAATTTCCCTTTAGATCCCACCAAATTTTCCCCTATTTTACTATTTTCCATCTCTCCTCATCATTCTTCCCATCCAATGAACTTTCATTTTATCTTGTTTACATTCCATCCTCCCAATTTATATCCTCATCCCTCTTTGCATGTCATAGTTTTCTTGTTTCCATGTTCTTTGTAGATAAGGGAGAGAGAGAGAGAGAGAGAGAGAGAGAGAGAGAGAGAGAGAGAGAGAGAGAGAGAGAGAGAGAGAGAGAGAGAGAGAGAGAGAGAGAGAGAGAGGTTTAGGGTTGCTTAAGTTTAGGGGTATTATTTAGGGTTTATGAGTTTAGGGTTTAGTGGTTAGGGTTAAAGGGGAATTATTTATGGTTTATGGGTTCAGCTTGGTTTCTTGGGTTTAGGGTTTAGGGTTTAGGTTTTAGGGGTTAGGGGATTAGGGTTGCTTGGGTTTAGGGTTTATGGTTCAGGTTTAGAGATAGAGATAGAGAGAGGGGACCAATAGAGATTGGGAGAGATAAGGAGATAGAGGTTGAGGGTTGCTTGGGTTTATGGTTTAGGGGCTTGGGGTTTAGGGGTTTAGGGTTGTTCTATTTTAGGGTTTAGGGGTTAGGGGTTAGGGTTTAGGGGCATTATTTAGGGTTTAAGGTTTAGAGTTTAGCGGTTAGAGGTTAAGGTTTAGAAGTTTAGGTTAGGTTTTAGAGAGAGATGACTGATGGGGAGATATAGAGGAGACCGATGGGAGAGATAGGGAGATAGAGGGTGAGGGACATGGCCAAAGACATAGGTAGAGAGATAGAGAGGTAGATGGACGATACAGATATGGAGATTAGGTAGAGATAGGGAGATAGGGGTTTAGGGTTTCTCAGGTTTAGGTTTTAGGGTCACATGTCAAAAGTAGTCTCTCTATCTCGATCTCTCTCGCTCCCCTCTTTAAACACTTAAAACACTAAAAAAACTAAAAACACTTAAAACACTTATACTTGTTTCCATGCATGAAAGCACAAAGTTTCCATGCTTTTCGAAATGCGTTCACGTTATAACGCGAGCACGTTATAAGACTAGCACATTTTGGGAAGCAAAAAAATGAGAAAAAAGCATGTGGGATCCATGATTCAGACCTCACATGTCTATTATTCCTTTCTTTTCATGCGTGCTATCAGACAAGAAAACACTTTTTCATAGTGTTTGATATTTTAAGAATCATTGTTTGATCAATCCACCAACTTTTTTTGTTTTTTCAATGTAGAAGAATTGGTTTTGCATGTTTTTGGACAAAATTTGATTATTTAAACTGAAAGTTTCATGTTTCATATTGTTTCAAAGCTAATTTTTATGTATTTAGATTGAATTTGATGAAATATGTTTGTTTTTCATAATTTTCACTAATCCTATTCTAGAGTTATATAGAATTCAATATTGAATACGAAGGAACTTGCCAAAAAGATCAAATTTTTGAGGATTTTGAAGCCAAATTTTGGAGGATTGGTCAACTTGAATTCTAAGGTATGTTCTTTATGCATTCGTTTACTTCACTTTATGTTCTTTAGAACACTCACAATACCAAAAGTGAAACTATCTAAGTTAAAAAAGTCATCATTATGTGCATTAATAGAATTACAATCATTAAAATATGATATATACATGAATTTGTTGTATCTTGAATAATTAATAGAATTTGTTGTATCTTGAATTTGAACTTGTCATCAATACCTCCCTATAACAAAGTATTATCATCATTCCCTCTAATATAACTAGTTGTATCATCATTTAAAATATAGTGTTATTGATGCTACAAATTTGATATATTTGGTTCTCATATAGTAATGAGTTGTCACTATCATCCTCTTGTCCATTTACCTTTAAAAAATTAGTTTGAGTTTCATTTATTGGACCTATACTAGATAAGTTCTTTGGTTTTTTGAAGTACCCTCTAAATTTTTTGGACTGCCATCTCTAGGTTTCTCCAAGAAATCAGACTAGTTAGGCTGCAATAAAATCTATATTCTAGTCCTTTTTTTCATCATAAAACTCAATCAAAACATCACCAACAACTCTGTCATCATAATTAGCCTTAAAATTACTCCTTTCTTGATGATTTCACCCCTTGGCTATCTTGAATAGCTAATTCAAACTATAATTGATGCTCTTTACATGTTCACCATGATTCTCTTCAAGTCTTGCATCATACAGCTAGTTTCTAATGTTAGTTAGTATTTTGTATCTTAACATTTCAAACATATCTATTGAAGGCAAGGAGTCTTGATTAGTGTCTTACCACTTAGACCAATTTTCACATCATTGCTAGTCAAACCAAGGACATTCTCCTAACTTTTGAAGATTGCACCTTAGTTAGGATTACACAAAAGAGATCAACAATCAACATGTGCTCATCTATGTCATCAAGAACATCTAGTCCTAGACTGTCATTACACATTTGACTTCTAATCTAATCATGTCAAAATCAACAAGTTTGTAGTCATTTATTAGACAAACATAATCATAAAAGCCCTCTTCATTTCCACTCTCAATAGTGACATATAAACCATTCAACTCATGCTCATCATTGGGACTAGGTGTGCCATCATACTCACTGTCTTCTTTACTGCCAATTGACTAATTTGTATTCATTGATTATGATAATTCAATAATTTCAGTCCTTATAAGGGTACACCATACTTAGGTTGTTTGTCATAACAATCATTGCGTTGATTATTCATTATGCTTCTAACATCATCATTGTGTTACTTGTCACGAAATCCATTGGTTTTTTTCTAAATTACCTTTGTGATCATTACTCCCATGACCTTGATTGACAATAGATTGCTGATTTGAGATGAGTTCATACTTGTCTTCATGAGCTATTCTAACTAATTCACCACCTACAATATAAGAATTTGGACTGTCCTTTAACATGCAGGTAGGTCTAGTTTTACCTTGTAAGTCTCCATTTGGAATGGTTGGTCCATCACAATGTGCTTGTCATAACTCTCCTTAGTGCTAGTGACTTCTTGTATCTTGTCTTGAGTAGGTGTATCCATGAGAGATTAAGAAAGCGTGTTTGAGAAGATATGTTAAGAAAATGTGAAATTAACCTAGAGATTGTGAAAAGCATGTTTGAGAAGATGTTAAGAAATGTGAATTTCACTTTAATTATATATGATTATATATTTTAAGATTTGTGTATGAGATTACTTTACTCTATTGTACCAAGATGGACTAATTTATCCATGCCTTATTCATGATGCATATAGAAATCATCATCATGCCAAAGAAATGATCAAAGACTCTAATACCAGAAGAGTGTGAAGCTAAGAATGAGAGGAAAAGAGAAAGAATGAGGTGAATTCGTGAAAGTAGGAAATTGTCAACCATACAAGAAGACATTCCACAATTGCCAATTGAAGAGGAAAATGACACATCTATTGAATCTAAAAGAGAGATGGAATTGGAGGCACAAAGGGAATGAATGTAAAACCTCCATTCAATGAGGAAATTGAATCTCAAAGTTGGAGGCACTCCATCGTCCACAGGTCATGTTGAAGGAACACCATCATTATCTTCTCAAATCGGAGGCATTCCATCTTTCGCAGGTGAAGTTGAAAGTACATCTTCATTCTCTTCTCAAGTTGGTGGTCAGTGATAACTTTAAGGAAACCCCCCTAAAAAAACCTATAAAATCTTGGTGAATCCTAGCTAAGTGCTATAATTTTCCTGGTGAATCTTTCCTTTTTTTTGAAAAAAAAAAAATTTTCTAGCGAATCTATCCACATATTAAAAAATTTAAAAATTTGTGGTGAATCCTAGTGAAAACTCACTAAAATAAATAAATCCAAAGGCGAATATTTGAAAATGATTAGTAAGGAAATTAATTATAATGGTGAATCCTTCCTTTACAAAATACATAATTGGTCGACGTAGTCACCCATATATTCTTTTGTTTTTTGTTTAATTTTGAAGTAGGGGCTTGGGGGCGGCAGCCACCAGTGGCATTGGATTATGTATTTTTTAAATATTTTTCTTTAAAACAAGACTAAAATAAAACTAAATTCTTGCCATTGATTATCATTTTGATCAGACAGATGTGGTTGAATTCTGCAACTCCTTTAACATGTGCCTTTTAAAAAGCTTACTAGGGCCTGAAATTTGTTTTGAGCCACAAGATCATAATCTAATAATGTGGCCCAAAATAAATTTTGGGCCCCATCAAGCCTTTTAAAAGGCACATGTTAAAAGGGTCACGGAATTCAACCACAACCATTTGATTAAAGTGATAATCAATGATAATGAATGAAAGGCATATTCAAAGTGAAATTAGCCCTAAAGTATAGGATAATGTATTTTTATAATGGTGATATTACCTCAAAAGTAATGAAAAGAATATAATAGTAACGGCGAATACAATTAACATTTATAAATTTATTATAAACTATTAGCAAATCAACTCTAATGACACATAATTTACTTGGCGAAACAATTTAATTTATTGGTTTACAAAAATAATTCTCTGGTGATTTAACCAAGAAAAATTAAATTTTCATAAAAATCAGGCGATTTAACCCCTCGTTGGTTGCAATATATTTGCCAAATTTGCATTTCTAGATTCGAACTATTCGCCACTAAAAAAAATCCTATTGGTGGCATGCCATCATTCACACGTCAAGTTGAAGGTACACCATATTCTCCATCTCAATGTCAAGCCTTTTCATCTTTTTCATCTTCAATTGAAGGTACGTCATCTATCCTATCTCAAGTAAATATTGAAGAAATTCCTAATGTTGAGTCAACTTTACCAATGAAAACACCTCCTAGAATTTTGCATAGAAATCCTAAGTTTCTAATTGATATAGATGGGAATGTTTTAAAGCCCATGCAAGATAAAATTTCTAAGTGTACTTGCCAAATATATGCCAATACAATATGGAAAGATCATTCTTTGAGAACTTAAATGAAATTGGAAGATTTCAACTATTTGTTGAATTGATGAGAAATCTAAAATTTAGGCCCATTATGAAGATTCTTGGCCTACGAACATTGGATGCCTCAAGTGAAAAATCAATTGTAAAGAATCTAATGAATGCATATGAGAGTATGGTTTCCACCTCATGCACCAAGGATAGTAATGCCACACGACATGCCATTACATTGACAATAGTAAGCCAATAAACAAATAAAGCTCGCCTCATTAGAAAGACAAGTCAAGCATTGAAAATAAGAGACATTGGAAGATGTGAAAGAGTTGAGAACCCAAACACCAATGAATTGTGGGCATTCTCTAGGAGACTCTCACAAAGAGACAAAGTTGTTTTTGAAGCCTTGAGATCCCTCATTGAAGAATTTTGGAAAAATAACACAAGTGTATCTCCTAATGCAAGAGATGTTGTAAGAAGGAGAATTGGTTGTCGAAACTATGAGCCACATCCAAAGCATTTTTTGGATGTGACTCAAACAAATTTTTTTAAGAAATTTCAAGAGATATATCCTCAAATCAAAATTAGTCAAAGGTATTTTGAAATGGTAAAGCATTTTTATGTCAAAATAAATCACACATGTACAACTTGTTATTGTAGAGTACATATTGAGTTTTCTAATCATTATGATGTTTATAGATATATGTGTAGATTTGCATACTAACGATGTTTTGTAGGAGTGTAATATAAAGTGCCCACCTAGATCTTCAAGAAATTTCATATTGAGCATCTTATGCTAGAGAGTGGATGGTCAATTATTCCACAATAGCTTATGCTTGGATGACACGTTTGATCATTGTGGTGGGTTTCAACATTTGCCAATTTGTCAACATATGGAGAACACACATGCAATTGGAAATGAGCTAGTAAGTTTTAGAAAATACAAGATAGTGGCATATAGTCTGAAAGATGGCAAAGAAGAAAAAAGGTGTGAATTGGTCATTCAAAATATTCTAGTGTATCAATTTATCTCTATTTTTTGAGATAATATAGTTTACGAGTATGCAAGGCGTACCCATAGAGCTCAATGGTTGGACTTGTAATTCAAGTTATGCAAGGACATGTTTCCATCATTTTAGTTGTTGACTTTACAAAGAACTACACACTATAGCCATAGAATGAGGTGCAATCGTAGTATTACAACTCTACACAAGTTGTTATATTTGTGCAAATAACATTCATTCATGCAGAAGATAGCACAGAGGATGACATGAAGATCTTGAGGGAATATCATTTTTATATTAGTGATGATCGCACATATTCTATTGAGTTTGCATGCAAGGTTGCTTTCAAATGTTCTACCATGATTTGGTTAGCAAGAACATATCATTTCGTCAACATATCATATGGTCAGATAATTGTGCATCACAATTCAAGAACTCACGAATGTTCTATCAGTTGAGCAGGATGCATAAGATGAATGGTGTTCAACATATGTGGAATTTTTCTAAGGCCAGGCATGGAAAGGGGGAGCATGTATCAAAAGAACATTGGCATGAGAAGAGTTGAAGTACAAAGACAATGCAAAGTTGATAGATGCAAGATCTGTTATCGAATGGTGTAACACTACAATGGATCCAGGTAATGAAGGTAAGTCAATAGTTCGTAGATATTTTTGGTTGGTTGATGATACTAACATTGTAAAATATGAGGATTGTTGTACATTGACAAGATCGAGTGAGCTACACTCTTTTAGAAGCTCTAATGCAGATTCTTGGAGTATTAAAAGATGTTTGGTGCTGACCTATATGAAGACTATTGTATGTATTTTTGGATCTGCATTCCTATTGGAGCATAAGATCAAGCTGACAAGGTATAACATTTGTATACACGTTTCATGTTTGGGTTGCCAACCTGATTATGAGATGAATCTTATTACAGATATATATATTCGATGGATTTCAGTGTTGGATGCATTGATGTGTGTGGAAAGTGTGCAAATTTGATGTGTTTAATATTAAGGTAGTTTGCAGAGCAGAAAAGGATAATAGGGGTAGAAAATAGGAGTATATGTAAAGCAGAGCAGTAAAGCAAGATAGACAGTATGAAGATCTTTGAATTTGTATATTGAGCATATTGGTACTGCATTTTAGAATTTTGTAGATGCACCTGTAGCAGTCTTCTTTTGGTAGTGAGCCAATCCTTCTTCTATCTTCTCTTCTATCTTTATGGCAATGAGCCTTTTTGCAGTGAGCACTTCTTGGATAGTGAGTCCCTGGGAAGTGATCCCTAAGGCAGTGAGCCTTCATGTAATTTGGTATTGCTATCATAATATATTGTGAGCTAACACTCACCGTGGTTTTTCCCTTTTTGGGTTTTCCATGTAAAATCCTAGTGTCTATGTGTTATGAATTTGTGGCTGCTCCTCTCATGTTTACTTTTCTTTCATGTTATTGAATTTGGTAAGTGGATTAATGAATGTGTGATTAAAAAGGTTTTAATAATATTGATTCACCCCCCTCTCAGTATTCTTTGCAATCAACAATTGGTATCAGAGCAAGGTTCCTTGGAAGAAGCTTAACAACTTAAGAAAGATCTAGAAAGGTGTACACATGGCAGCTAGAAGATATTTCACTGAAGCCTCATATGAAAGCAATGATAAATTACAAGCCACTCTTGAAGATCTTGAAGCATTTGAAGCTCAAGTCAGGGATCTGAAGGACAACATACAAGAAGCTGATGAATGCATTCTAAAGATAAAAGAACAATTCAAGAAGTTCAAATAAAAATACAAGGAGGTTAGTGAACAATTGATATCAACCAATGAAACCTTGGATGATTTGAAAGTGGAAGTTGTAGAAAGAGCTAAAGCAGATGATCTAAATCTATTGGTAAAAAGAAAATTAGAAGAATGTGATAAACTTGAAAAAGAAGTTGTAAACCTAAAATCATATTTAGAAAAGGCTAAGAGCTATGAAGAAAAGTTCAAGATAAGTTCTACAAAGCTTGATGAGATGATTTTTAGTCAAAAGAGTTCAGATGACAAGAAAGGGTTGGGGTTTGAAAAAGGAGAAAGTTCTAAATTGAGACAAGAAAACCTTGAGATGAAGAAAAACAAAGGCAACCAGTTCTGGAATCAAAGAAGAAGACCTAGAAGACCTTCGGTCAGACAACCAAATGCTCAAAGGTATCCATCTTTCAATGGCCATTGTTTTAATTGCAATAAGTTTGGTCATAAGGCTACTCAGTGTAGGAGTAGAATGAATTAGAATATTCCATCATTCTTTGGTCAATGTTTCAATTGTAAGAAGGTTGGTCATAGATCTAACGAATGTAGAAGTCTGGTTAGGAATTGATCTAACTATGGAAGGAATACTCAAACCTTCATTGGAAAATGCTTTACATGCAATAGATTTGGACATATGGCTAACCAATGCAGATCAAGAATGAATTCAATCAATAGAAGGAATCAAGGACAGAGGAATGTGGTATGTTACAATTGCAATAAGTATGGGCATTTTGCAAAATTCTGCAGAAGCAAGAAAGAGAAAAGAAACTATCCTATAGAGAAGATAAAAATAGAACAAAAAGAAGACAAAGTTAAAAACAAGATTGATCTGGTGGAGATCAAAAATGAAATGAGCAAGGTCTAGATTAAGAAGGATGTGAATGAGATCAAGGATGGATCCACACCAATTTCTGGTGCAGATACTTCCTCTAAGAAGTAAATTGGGAGCTCTGGCTCATGGGGAACTGTATTGAAAATCCAGATCCCCTAGCCAGATAGTTAGTGCTGGAATCTGGCACAAAGATATGATATGAAGAAATATATGGCAGATCTTGTGAAAGAAATTATGGTAGAAAAGGATCAAATGTGGAATACTGTGAAGAAATTTGGATCGACTATGCCTGACAGAGAAGTGTTTGATAGCTTTTTGAAAGATAGCATTTATGATGTTTAGGTTTTGGCAAGCGAAGGTTAAAAGGATTGTATCCAAAGGAAAAATCACTTTGCATTCAAGATCTCAAGTGTCTAAGGCAACTAGAAGCAAAAACTCTAGTGACTACAGAGATTTCCAAGCGATTCAAAGCAATTCAAATCGATCTCAAGGAAACCCGAATTCGACGAAAGAGGTATTTACAGCTTGAAAACCCTACTGTGAGAATTGAATTATTATGGGAAAATTTTTACTCCTCAAGTAATCAAGATAACAGAAAAGCCTCGCCCCAAGTTTAAGAAACATTTCTCCAAATCACTGGAAAATGATCCTATAGGGGCATTCTCAATTACTCCACATGGAGTTATGCATTTGGAAGATGTTAGAGCATACATTCATATTAGTCTAGATGAATATGATCAAATGAATCCAGGAAAATTGTACTTGGATGAACTGACTATTGTAGATATTGTGTTGAAATATGAATATAAAGTTCTAGGAGAAAATAAATTAGACACCTGGTTGGATTTTCCCACGATCCCAAATGATGCATGGGTTAATCTTATTCTAAGCAAAATTTATGATGAATTTCTATGGCTTGATGAACCTTATATGATAACTAAAGAAGCTATCAAAGCTGTAACTAGTATGAGCTCCTTTGGAAGGGTTCCAGGTGCAAAGAAAATGAAGAACAATGTGGTAATGCAGCTAACAAGAGCCAAATTTGATAAGAATGCCCTTACGGTAAATGATATTAAGAATCCAGCTGTCAGATTTGCATCAATGATTATTGGATACAAAATATACATTTCCAACAAGGAAAATTATGTGTCTGAACTAGCCATATACACAGCATATGACATGATAAAAAATAATATGGATTATGACCTATTTGAATTTCTCCAGAGCGAACTAATGGAGAACTTGAAAAGAACAAAAGGGACTAATCATCCTTTCAAATATGGAACATTGATTACTTGTCTACTTTTCTACTTCCTGAGAGAGCTACCTGGGTTAGAAAATATTGTTTGGCTTGATCACACACTAGTAGCCACTCAAATAAAAAATCACTTGTAGACTTTGGGTAATGCAGACAAGAAGAACAAAATCTTATGGGAATATTTCAAGAACTTTCAAAAGAAAATGCTATGTAGAATTTGGATACCTAAAAATGTAGTGATAAAGTATGAAAAGGACATTGTATTCATGGTAGACAAAGACAAATGCTTCATGGAAGCTATGGAACCAAGAACTGTATGGGTCCTTGCATTAGGATATGAAGTTGTAGAAGATGTTTTGACTGAATTAGCTAATGCACTACTAAGCAAACCTAATGACCTCAAAGAGGGCAAATTTGGGACATTCTTAGAATTATCTTCTAAAATGTCTATGGAATCTAAGCAATCAGAGAAAACATTAGAGGAACAAATAAGTAAGGAAAAAATCAAAGCAGGAGGATTAAAGTCCATAAGTGCTCTGATAGAATGGACATCAAGCACTCCAGAAAGGAAAGATGAGAAATCTGAAATGGAAAAACCAGCATCTAGCCCCAAAAAAGGAATAAGTACCTCATCCATTACAGAAGCCACAACTGAAGTAGAGAAAGAAAAGGCAACAGAAGAGAACAATGTTGGGAATTAAGGTGTCTCAACCTTGGTAATTCCTTGTATTAATTAATTGTATTTATTTACTTATTGCCTATTAATGTATTTTGGATGCAAGTCCTATTTCGTCATCTTGTGGGAGTTGGCACGATGATGTGTCATCCTACGTGGAAGGTGACCACATGTAATTTTGTCCTCACATGAGGAGATAGGTGTCCCACTTAGTGGTAGAGGTATTTTGCCATGTGTTGTCACTTTGACTAGTGTGTAAGTGAATCTTGACCAAAACGGTTATGACATATTCCTATGACAGAATCTATGACGTGTAAGAGTCGTAAATGGAATGTTCTATGATAGGTGAAGACATGTGTCACAAGGCATCTTGGAAGAAGAAATCTTTGGGTGCCCCAAGGAGAGTAATCATGTGTTGTAAGAGAATATGCTATTTTTAGTCAGTGTATGATAGATTCTCTTACAGTTGTAAGAACTGTCAGTTATGACGGATTCTATGACAGTCGTAAGATGCGTAAGAGCATCTATCATTGTCCAACTTGGGAATAGACGACCATATTGGGATGGGGTCAAGTGACAAGTGTCCTTAGGTGTGGGTTTTGGGCCATGAGGCCAAGTTGGACGCCCATCTCAAGGAAAGTTCATTTTTGCCTTGTAAACTTCTATTTAAGTAGGTGCTTTGAGAGGAGATGTATTATGTGATTGACAGGTACTATTATGCTGTCAGATTGTCTCTAGATACAAGTGTCAAAGACTCCTATAAAGACTTGCATTGCAAGTGTGTTGTAAACTTCATTGTTTAGATAATACATTGTGCAGGTTTTGGAGTGTGGGGTTTTTCACCCGTAAGGGTTTTCCCCACGTTATATCTTGTCTCTCTCTTCTTCTATTTTACATTCTTGTGTTGTGTATTGCTACAATATCTCTGTTGTTAGGTTAATACCACTGTAATTGTAAAGGTTAAAAAGAATTTACACACATCTCTCCTCATTAGATTAGTGTAGGAAGCAATTTCCACACACCCAGTTGGTATCAGAGCTTGATCACCTTTGGTCCTAGTTGTTGGGTAGGGTTTTTTGAGATAATCTTAGATTGAGTGGGAGTCTGTGCAGAGTATTCTGTAATCTTCTTGTAGGAAAGAGATGGCAGGCACATCTAGAAGATTAGAGGTGGAGAAGTTTAACAACACAAATTTTGAGTTATGGAAACTTAAGATGGAAGACATGCTTGTTGATCGAGACCTATGGGAAACCATTTCCAGTGTAAAACCAAATACAATGGCACAAGCTAATTGGGATCTCAAAGATTGAAAGGCTAAGGGTCTCATAAGACTCAGTCTAGCTAATTCTATCTTGTTAAATGTCCATGAGGAGAAGACCACGAAAGATCTTTGGAAAAAGATGGGAGATGTTTATCAGGCCAAATCCCTGGTGAACAATCTTTTTTTGAGAAAGAATCTATATTCTCTAAGGATGGAGGATGGAGGATCTGTTGCAGATCACATAAATTTTTTCAACATGTTAGTTGTACAATTGACTTTCATTGGTGTGAAGATGGAGGAGGAGGATCATTGTATGACCTTCCTTTGTTCTTTGCCGGACTCGTGGGATCATCTTGGTATGGCTATTGGGAGTACCACATCCACTTTTAAAATGGATGAAGTGGTATCTTCACTGTTATCTAAAGAAATGCAGAGAAAGTCTTTTGAAGTAGCCAAAGAAGCTCTTGCAGTTCGTGGAAGACCCAATGAGAAAGGGAAAAAGAAGGACAAGAAAGCTGAGAAGGGTAGATCCAAATCCCGTGGGAGATCCAAATCTCTATTGGAACTATGGAAAAATTGGGCATTTCTGAAAGGAATGCAAAGAGGAAATGAAAAAGAAGAAGAAGAATGTCCCAAACTCAGATTTTGACAAGTCACAAGGTGATGATGATGCCTTCATCGCAGCACTGGCCACCCATGCATCTGATGATGTGTGGCTGATTAATTTTGGTGCATCATTCCACATGACCTCACATCAAATCTGGTTCACGAAGTATAAAGAGTTCTATGGTGGAAGAGTGTACCTGGGTGACAATTCTCATATGAAGATTGTTGGTCATGGAAGAGTATCAATCTGATTCCCTAATGGACGAGTGAAGGGGATCACTGGGGTCATGCACATCCTAGGATTGGCACGAAACCTGCTTTCTGGAAGTAACTTGAATGATGCAGGTGTGCAGGTTATCTTTTTGAAGGACAGATGCAAGATTACTAGAGGATCTATGGTGCTTGTGAAGGGTACTCAGAGAGGTACTCTATTTCAGTTGGAGGCATGCACTTCATAGCGCAATAGTTGTTTTGACTTGAATAAAAGAGATGTAGTCACTTCATCACCACCATCTAAACCAGCAGTGAAGAAATTTGTTGTAACAAATTCTGATGGTAGTGCATTTTGGGTACCCAAGGGTACACATGCTTTGGAAGTTAAGCTTCCTACTGAAAAGATAATGTTATGGCATATGAGATTTGGCCACATTGGTGAGAAGGGTCTTAGAACCTTGAAAAATAAAAACCTTGTTGAGGGGTTAAATGATTGTAATCTTGAGTTCAACTTTTGCGAACATTGTATATATGGAAAGCAAAACTATGTTCAATTTTAATCTTGTTCTCACAAGTTTTTTGGTGTGTTGGATCTTATTCATTCTGATGTGTTTGGTCCTATTAGTGTTCCTTCGATTTCCAAATCTATATATTTTGTATCTTTCATAGATGATTATAGTAGAATGACATGGATTTATTTTCTCAGAAGCAAGACTGAAGTCTTTAGTCAGTTCAAAGAGTTTAAAGCTTTTGTTGAGAATCAGACTAGTAAAAAGATTAAGTGTTTGAGGAGTGACAACGGTGGTGAGTTTTGTTTGGTAGAGTTCGATAAGTTCTATAAAGAGCAAGGGATTGAAAGACAGAAGGCAACTCCATACACCTTGCAACAAAATGGAGTTGTAGAGAGGATGAACATGACACTAATGGAGAAGGCTAGGAGTATGCTTAGTGGAGCAAGCCTCAAACCAAAATTTTGGGCTGAAGTTGTAACCACTGCTTGCTACCTGGTAAACTGGTCTCCTACATCAACTCTTGTTGGTAAGACACCTATGGAGGTGTGGTCTGGTAAGAAGCCTTTAGTTAGACATCTTCGTGTTTTTGGTTGTGAGGCATATGTACATGTGCCTAGGGAGAAATGGTCTAAATTAGAGAACAAAGCTGTCAAGTGTATTTTCATTGGCTATGTTCTCAGTGTGAAAGGATACAAGCTTTGAGATCCTGTGGTCAAAAAAGTGTTGTATAGCAGAAGTGTTATTTTCAGAGAGCTAATACCTTCTCTCATTGTTTTACAGCCAAAGGAAATAGAAAAGAAAGAGAATGTGGTTCAGTTTCCTTCTACCCCTGAGAAGACTGAACCGATAGACCCTGTGAGACCTAATGACGAGGAGAGCTCTAGAAGCTCTAAAAACTCAAAAGAAGAAGCAGAACCTCAACCTCAACCCTTGAGGAGGTCTACACAAACAAGGAAGCAACTTGATAGGTTTGGTTATTGATTTCTTGATTCTAGTTGTGCTTTTGCCTTGCTTACTAATGCTGATGAGCCTAGAACTATGACAGAGGCTATGGGCATGAAAGATGCAGGTTCTTGGAAGGAGGCCATGGAAGATGAGATGGTTTCTTTGGAGAAGAATAAAACTTGGGACTTGGTGCCTTTCCCTAAAGGACATAAACCTATTGGATGCAAATGGGTGTTCAAGAATAAATTCAGTGCAGATGGCAGTGTTGAAAAGTACAAGGCCAGATTGGTTGCAAAGGGGTACTCACAAGTGGAGGGAATTGATTATGGTGAAATTTTCTCTCGTTACAAAGATTACATCTATTCGATTCCTGTTATCACTTGCAATAGCTTATGACTTAGAGGTGGAGCAGATGGATGTGAAAACAACTTTCCTTCATGATGATTTGGAGGAAGAGATTTACATGTCACAACCAGAGCATTACATAGAGAAAGGTAAAGAAAATTTGGTTTGTAAACTGAAGAAGTCTTTGTATGGTTTGAAGTAGTCTCCTAGGATGTGGTATATCAAATTTGATGCCCTTGTGTTGTCAATTGGATTTCTGAGATCAAAATCAGATCATTGTGTTTATTATAAATTTGAGAATGATCGCATTCTCATTATTGCATTGTATGTTGATGATATGATTTCTGATTTGAAGTCTCAGTTATCAGCACAATTTGAGATGAAAAATCTAGGGACAACTAGGTATATTCTGGGAATGGAAATTAGAAGAGACAGAGCTAACAGAAAACTTTGGTTAAGCCAGAGTAAGTATGTGAAGACTGTGTTGGATAGGTTCAGCATGGCAGATTGTAGAGCATTGTGTGTTCCTGTTTCATTGGGGACAAAGTTATCTATTAATGATTGTCCAAAATCTCCTTCTGAGGTGGAGGACATGAACATAGTACCTGATGCTAGTGCTGCTAGCAGTTTGATGTATGCCATGGTCTGCACAAGACCAGGCATTGCCTAAGCAGTGGGAGTCCTTAGTTGATTTATAACTAATCTTGGATGGGTACATTGGGATGCAGTAAAGTGAGTGTTAAGATATTTGAGGGGTACTTCTGAGTATTCCATATGTTATCATGGTAATTCTATAGGACCTCTACATTTTGTTTGTATTTGTGGATTCATGGATTCTGATTGGGAGAGTGACATTGATAGCAGGAGATCCACCAGTGCTTACGTGTTTACTATGTTCGGTGGTGCAATTAGTTGGATGAGCAAGCGAAAACCTGTGGTCACTTTGTCTAAGATAGAAGCTAAGTATATGGCAGCAACTCATGCTTGCAAGGAAGCCATTTGGCTTTAGATATTATGTTCCGATATTGGTGTTGATGTAGGATAGATTACGATCTGTTGTGACAGTCAGAGTGTGATTTGCTTAGCAAAGAATCCAACTTTCCATGCTAGAACAAAGCATATTGATGTACAGTTTCACTTCATATAAGACATGGTAGAGGATAGGAAGGTGAATTTGGAGAAGGTAGACACTTTGAAGAATGTTGTAGATGCATTGATGAAACTAGTGGGCACAAAGAAGTTCAGATGGTGTTCAAAGTCTATGGGCCTCTCAGCCTATAGTAGTTAAATCCTGTCATTTTTTTTGGCTCTCACAAGGTGTTCGACAAGTGGGAGAATGTTGGGAATTAAGGTGTCTCAACCTTGGTAATTCCTTGTATTAATTCCTTGTATTTATTTACTTATTGCCTATTAATGTATTTAGGATGCAAGTCTTGTTTCGTCATCTTGTGGGAGTTGGCACGGTGATGTGTCATCCTACGTGGAAGGTGACCACATGTAATTTTGTCCTCACATGAGGAGATAGGCATCCCACTTAGTGGTAGAGGTATTTTTCCATGTGTCGGCACTTTGACTAGTGTGTAAGTGAATCTTGACCAAAATGGTTATGACAAATTCCTATGACAGAATCTATGATGCGTAAGAGTCGTAAATGGAATGTTCTATGATAGGTGAAGACATGTGTTACAAGGCATCTTGGAAGAAGGCATATTTGGGCACCCCAAGGAGAGTGATCATGTGTTGTAAGAGAATATGTTATTTTTAGTCAGTGTATGATAGATTCTCTTACAACTATAAGAACTGTCAGTTATGACGGATTCTATGACAATCGTAAGATGCATAAGAGCATCTATCATTGCCCAACTTGGGAATAGGTGACCATATTGGGATGGAATGATGTGACAAGTGTCATGACTATGCTGCAATGTTGGACAATGTCCCTAGGCATGGGTTTTGGGCCATGAGGCCAAGTTGGACGCCCATCTCAAGGAAAGTTCATTTTTGCCTTGTAAACTTCTATTTAAGTAGGCGCTTTGAGAGGAGATGTACTATGTGATTGATAGGTACTGTTATGCTACCGGATTGTCTCCAAATACGAATGTTGAAGACTCTTGTAAAGACTTGCATTGCAAGTGTGTTGTAAACTTCATTATTTAGATAATACATTGTGCAGGTTTTGGAGTGTGGGGTTTTTCACCTGGAAGGGTTTTCCCAATGTTATATATTGTCTCTCTCTTCCTCTGTCTTACATTCTTGTGTTGTGTATTGCTGCAATATCTCTGTTGTTGGGTTAATAACATTGTAATTGTAAAGGTTAAAAAGAATTTACACACATCTCTCCTCATTAGATTAGTGTAGGAAGTGATTTCCGCACACCTAGCTTCCTTTCAAAGAAAAGAAAGAAAGTTTCACTTGGTGAAGAAAAAGTGGCAAGAGACATTGTTGCAAAAATTTTGGAAAAGTAACAAAGTGCACAGATCCTAGACTTACCCAAGTTTCTACAAGGACCAATAAATTTGAATTCTTTGTCTCCAATACAGAAATTCAAATTGGTATCAGCTATGCAAGCAAACACTTAGGAAGAAATGTTGAAAACATATATACAGGACAATGAACTCATTGATGAAGCATCCAGTATTCTAAAAAATTTGATACCCTCATACCCAAAAGATACATTAGTGTCATCATCTAATCAGCTCAAAGGTCTGAAAAATTTTATAAGTACTCATTTTGAGTCCTTTGAAAAATATGTTGAATTAAGGTTAAAAAGGAATTTGAATATAAAAGACTAGTAGAGTTAAAAATCAAGTTAAACAGTGACAAAATTTTGTTAGAAAATAGTATCAAAAATATGGAGAATGCAATCAAGGAAGCCTGTGATATATACAAATTTTATTTTTCATGGCCTAAGACCACTAAGGAAATAAAAGAGAAGGTCAAAAGCATGAAGCTTCAACTTACAAATATTTCTAATACTTTTAATCCAATAGTTGACTCAATCAGCAACATAGAAATACAAGTTGTAAACATTCAAAACAACATAAGTAGTTTTGGAATTAGTCCAGACAACTGAGAGTGGGGGTGAATCAGTTGTCCCACAATTTTAACCTTTTCTTCTTTTAATCTTCTTTCACAACTTACAAATAGATTAATGATGTAAATATTAAAGCATGAATCAACAACACATGAGCAGAAGCACAATTAACACACTTGACACCAAGATTTTTAACGTGCAAACCCGGTTAAGGGAAAACCACGGTGGGGGTTAACCCACAAGATTCGTACCCTATTAAAAGTACATAAAAGAAATGGGAAGGCACTTGCGTTCGAGCACACTTCCCAGAGCTCAATGCTCAAAGTGTAACATCCACATTCTAAAAATATAGTAAAACTAGAAATTTACCATCGAGTAACTCAACAAGGTAAAAATGAGATAGAGAAATTTTTTCTTTTATTCAACAAATAATCAAGTAACTATAATTACAAGATTTCTTTTACAAAATACAATAAACCATATTGTCTTTCTCATTTACAATGTTTACAAATGTAATTCCATTACATATACAAATTTGGAATAAGTACTGCTTCTGAATATCTGACATCTTTATCACAAGTCTTGGCATGTTTCCTGCTTGGAGAGAGAGCATTTTTCCAGTGATTTACCTGCATCCACAGATCGACGATCTCTCACACATCTTCCACATAGGAAGTGGCCCTACACTTCACAAGGAATATAGACCGTAGGTGACCAGTGGTAATTTGCCTTTCCCGAGTACATAGTGTTGTATTCTACTCAAATCTATCAACCATACAACCCTAGATACCCTCTAGCTAAGTATGATTTCCTATAGGATGAGTAATCTGAATACAGTGAACTGATAATGCATGTAGAAAACAAATGCATTACTTTGGCCAAAGTTTTTAATATCAATATCATTCATAATGAACATAGTCATTGTGTTCATCCACCCCTACTCGGCTTGGCTACTATCATAATCTTGCAATTATTCACCCTGACTATCTTTACATAATTGATTTAATCATCTTGTCATTATAATAGTTTTCTTAGACTTAGATAAGTCTAAATGACATAAACCTTCATTTGGTTCATATTCAACTCTAGGGTTTTAAAACAACCCTTGAATAATACAATATTTCTATATTTATCATATCTCATTTCTTACAAGCTAAGGTTCATAATAGACCTTTGGTTTAACTCAACCATAGTTATAACTCTTGTTAAGGTATTAACTTCTATTCAAAAAGAATATGAATACCTATTCAATTAAACTCTACGTGATGCCATTGATCATCACTACATATATATACTCATATATGATTTTACGCAAAGTTATTTCTATATAGACATAGTCTATTACTACATAATGGTTTACTATAGGCTGAACTCATCATGATTCTAGTATAGACATGAGAAGATCTTTGACATTTTATCCCATTCATCTAACTATCCTTAGTTCTTCTATCATTCCAAAAGGTTACATCATAGTCACCATAGACCACCAAGAATTTAGGTGAACTTTGGATAAGATATCATTTAGACAGAGTATAGGATCTAAAACAAGATTGTTTTCAAAATAATATTCACCACTAAATACTCTATCTCGTAGTACTCTTGGTTGGTAAGTTTACTAAATGAATACCATTACACTAATCTCATTAAGAGTTAATACATATCTATCCTATGATAAAGTAATCAACTTATTTCAAAATGATTGCTCATTTCAACTGAGTGACTGGTTTTCTAAACATTAGAAGACTATAACAGTTTCCGTTAAAGAAAGTTCATGTATTTCCTGAACAATAGAACAGTCTACCTATTGATTTAAGATAGATACAATATCAACTCACTATGAAAATTCAAAACTGGTTTCATTTGCAAAAGCTTGCATCAGCCTTTTTAGGTTAAACGACGCTTCTTTGGTTATACTAAAATATACACATACACCATCGACTCAAACAAACAAGTCATATCGATAGTATTCAAGTCGATATAGTCGGCTTATCACATTACATAGTTTATACAAAATACTGATAGGATAACCAAACTCAGTTAAACAATTGTCCATAACAAACATTCATTATGATTATCTTTGTCTTATAAAACATAACTTGCAGGAGTATCTACCTGACAACATCAGTTTACAGAGGTGTATGGGCAGGTAGTAAGCTTCTATGTTCATCCCAGATGTCCATGTTCTTCACTTAACTTTTACTTATTTCCTTATTAAGCACTGCAAGTTCTCTTCTATTGATTATCCAGACTCCGTAAACAAAACATATGCACCAAAGGATATGCCATAGACTATCCAAGTCGTGGCTTTAAGAGCTCAAAACATACTTATAATGAGTCATCCTCTTTGTTTGCTCCCACTCTAAGCAGTTCCAAAAATCATTTAATTCCAACGGTATTGCTTTATGGTTCGACTCCAAACACAACTATAAATGTGTAAACATTGACAAATGTTGATGATAAAAACATCATTTGAGGAGATCAGTGATGGCAGCTGAGTTATCTGCCACTCCTCTTATAAGAGGACTCCAACTCATTAAACTAACTTGAGCAATCAGTTACTCTTAATGAGTAATTCGATCCATCATGTTTTTAACATTTAAGGCACTCCTCAATAGATGCTTAAGGCTACTCAACTTAAAACTGTAATAATCTATCATGAGGTATTACCTCATTCGACTCATATATATATATATATATATATGATTAAATCAAATATTATTTACATATCATTATCTCTATTTGATTTTATGATTTAATCAATAAAAGGATAATACTAAAACAAGAATTACGGATAAGGTGATTGGGTTTAGCTAGTCTCCTCATCATGATCCATCGACAAAACACGTCATCTTAACTCGATGATAAAGTCTTAACGTTAAGAATTCGTTAAAACACTTCAAGTGACTTAGTAATAATATGACAACCATTTTACGACAATAACATCGTAATATTTACGTTAAACGTAAATAGTCATAAATCAAACTCAAATGACATCGTTAACGTTATTAACGACTAAGACAACTTAATATGACTTAGAAAGATTGTAAAACAATATCGACTACCTGTTGATTAGGTTGAAAAGTGAATTGACAAGATAAGCCTTACCTCTTACGACACATTAGTTCACATTTTCGTTAAACACTTATAACACGGTTTGGCAAATAAACCACTCGTAACCTAAGGTCTATATCTCTCTCCTGGAAAGATACTCTCTCTCTCTTTTCTTCGAGAGTCATTTGGTGACCTGTAATCCTATTTCAACTTGTTACCAAACAATATGTGATCAGTGCATCATTATTCAATTAATTCAAATAATAAATCAAATCTCATAGTACAAATATTAAATCGATAATAACATAATCATTCCTATAATTTCAATAAATGACATTCAATATAATCCATAATTTTCCTTGTCATTAATCTAAACATCATATTAAATTTACTTATGTCCAAGTAAAAAGTAAAAGTATAGCGAGACAAAAATTGGGGATGTAACATATCCTTCCCCTAAAGATTCATTGTCCTCGATGATATAAGGTATTAAAAAGTATCTAAAAAGCAAATTCATTATTTTCAACTGGTAACATTATTAAATAAATGAGGAAATTTTTGATAAAATTCATGGTAATCCTCCCATGCAGCATTTTCCTCAGCATATTGGTCCCATTGGACCTTGCAATGCAAGGCCTCTTGGTTACGCAAGTGGAGCTTGCATGTTTCTAACACCTTGAGTGGCTCGATCGTGACCACCCCTGGGTATTGCATCTGTAAATAATTCCAAGTCAAAATATGATTATTACCTACAATATATTTCTTCAAATAAGACACATGAAAAACATTGTGCATTCTAGATAAGGTTGGTGGTAGAGCAACTCTGTAGGCAACCAGATTGACTACTTCAAGCACTTTAAAGGGTCCCACATATTGAGGAGCCAACTTAGAAGACTTCCCAAACTTAATAGAACTTTTCTAAGGTTTAACCCTCAAAAGAACTTTTTCTCCAACAGAGAATTGCCTTGGAACACATTTTGCATCTGCATAGCTCTTTTGCCTATCATTGGCTTCTGCCAATCTTTTTTTTGATTAGCTTAACTTTCTCTTCCATTTCAACTAGCATTTCTGGTTTGATGCTAATCCTATCCTCTAGCTTATCCTAGCTTATAGGATTTCAACATCTTCTTCCATACAATGATGTGAATGGCACCATCTTAATAGCAGAATGATAGGAATTGTTATAAGAAAATTCCACAAGTGGTAAGTATTCTTCCCACTTATATTACTAATCCATGCAATACATTCGCAACAAGTCTAACAAGACTTTGTTAAATCTTTCAGTTTTCCCATCAGTTTTAGGATGGTAAGCTGTACTCACATTGAGTTTAGTCCCTAGCACAGAAAACAAAGTTTGCCAAAACCTTGATGTCACTCACACATCTCTATCCGAGATAATCTTTTCAAGGAAGCCATGCAATCTAAACACCTCTTGCACAAATTTGCAAGCTAACACAGGTTCTCCATCAGTCAAATTCCCTTGTATGAAATGTGCTACCTTTGTGAGTTTATCAACTACCACTAAAATGGCATCATGTTGATTCCTTGACATAGGAAGACCTTGAACAAAGTCCATGCTAATAACTTTCCATTTCCACTCTGGCACATCATGTGGATACAACAATCTTACAGGATGATGATGCTCTGCTTATACCCTTTGACATTCTAAAAAAGCTCGGTACAAATATTGCCACATCATTCTTCATTCCTTTCTAAAAATAAAGAGGTTTAACATTCAGTAGAAGTTTGGTCACTCTTGGATGTCCTGAATACGGTGCAGTATGAACTTCTTTCCATACTAGATCTCTTAATCCAATTGAATCAGGAACATAAATTCTATCTTTATACCTCAATAGTCCATCTGACTCAAATAGAAAACCATCATACCTTGGATCTTTGGGATTATCTTTCAGAGCCTGCTTAACCTGCTCATAAAACTCATCACCAGACAAATTTTGCAATACCAAATCCTTGAAATTTCCATGAATAGAAATAATAGAAGCTATATGTCTTCTACGACTCAAAGCATCAGCTACTCTATTCTCTTTTCCTTTGATGCAGTTTATCTCAAAGTCATAGTCAGATATCAATTCTAACCATCTCCTTTGTCGAGCATTCAAATACGGTTGTGAGAAAATATATTTAAGACTTTGATGGTATGATTTAAGTACAAAAGTCTTTCCCAACAAATAATGTCTCCACATCTGTAAGGCATGAGTTACTGTTGCCAATTCCAGATCATGCGGTGCATAATTTTTCTCATAGGATTTTAATTTCCTTGACTCATATGCTATGACTCTTTCATCTTGCATAAGCACTCCTCCTAATCCTTCTTCCAAGGTATCTGTGATTACCTCAAATTGTCCTTCGGGGTCAGGAACTTTCAAGATTGGAGCTGTAGTTAACTTTTCTTTTAAAAGATCAAATGCTTCCTGACATTTGTCTATCCATTCAAATCTCTTTCCTTTCCTCTGCAGGGAAGTGATTGGACTAGCAAAATTGAAGAAATTTAGAACAAACTTTCTATAATAGCCTGCCAGGCCCATGAAACTATGCACCTCATGCACATTTGTTGGTACCGACCAATCCAGAATAGCTGTGATTTTTGTAGGATCAACAGATATTCCATTAGCTGATATAATATGACCTAGGTATTGAATCTCCTTCTGAAAGAATGTACACTTAGATAGTTTCCCATATAACTTATGTTCTCTTAACCTTTGCAGAACAATTTACAGGTGCCGTTGATGTTCTTCCTCATTCTTAGAATAAATGAGTATATCATCTAGAAAGGCTAAAACAAACTTATCCAAACAATCTCTAAATATACTATTCATGAGATTCATGAATGTAGCAGGTACATTTGTCAAACCAAATGGCAACATTGTGAACTCATAGTGTCCATATCTAGTTCTAAAAGATGTCTTATGAATATCTTCATCCTTCAGTCTTAACTGGTGATATCCCGATCGTAAATCAATCTTTGAAAATATAGCAGCTTCACGCATCTAATCAAAAATATCATCAATACGTGGCAAAGGATATTTGTTATTTACCGTTGCTTTATTAAGCATACAATAATCTATACACAAATGAAGGGTTCCATCCTTCTTCTTAACAAAAATAACCAGAGCACCCCAAGGTGAAACACTGGGTCTAATTAAACCTTTTGCCAACAATTCTTGTAATTTTGCTTTCAATTCCATTAACTCCATTGTTGTCATATGGTAAGGTGCTTTTAATATAGGCTAAGATCCTAGTTTAATGTCAATAGCAAAATCAAAAAACCTCTTGGGAGGTAATCTTGGAAGTTCTTCTGGAAACACATCCTGAAATTCTCGAAGAAAAGGATACTTTTCCCCAAATGATAAACTAGGGTTTTCTACCCCTTCCTCCACTTGTTCCATTTTGACTGCAAACAACTAACAACCTTTCCTTCTAGCCCTTTTTAATTGCTTGGCAGAGATAGTTCTGAGTTTAACTTCTCTTTGAATTCCTTGGAATCGGGTCAGATTTCCCAAGTCATCTAAGCATTCAACTATTTTTGAAAAATAGTCAACCTTAGCTCTATGTTTCCATAACCAATTCATTCCTAGTATCACATCATAGGAACCTAAGGGAGCTACATAAAGGTTTACTTCAGTTGAGAAACTAGGAAGGTCAACTTTGGCTTCAAACAAACATTACTCTACCTAAGCCTTAGATTGGTTAGCATATTCTACTGACTAGGGTTTGGACATATAACCAGCTTTTCTAGAAAATTTATTCAAAATTCTAGGAGAAACAAAGTTTTTTGTGGCTCCTATATCAATCAAAATAGATATAGGGACTTCAAACAAAGTACATGTCATCTCAATGGGTGTGATTTGATACTCTGCTTGACAGTTATCAAGAGATGCATGAATCCTTTCATGGATTGCTTCTTATTGAGTAGGCAGTGCAATACCTCTTTGTTGACCATTTTGATTCTTGTTAGGGCAATGATTTGCATAATGGTCACCCCCACAAGTAAAGCATCCTCCAATGGGTCCTTTCTTATCTTAAGTCTTACCATTGTTATCCTCATTTCTTTTGTAGTTGCCATTCTTCTTCTCATTACCAGATCCACCTTTGTTCTTCTGAGGTCCTTTATCTTTTCTCTTGTTATCATAGCTCTTTTCATATCTTTTCTTGTAGGGTTGATTGTTAGGAGTTCCGTTAAACCTCTTGCAGCTTCTATCACAATAAGCCGAGATGGATTTCAGCTTTTGCTCTTGCTTGATCACCTTCTCATACAATTGATCCATTATTGTGGGACCATGTACATCCACTTCACCACCAATTTGAGAATTTAGGCTCATGATGAATTTTCTAATCCTGAATCTCTCATCCTTTTGATACTGCAGAACATATTTCAAGAGTCGAGTAAATTTTTCTCCATATTCTACCACTGTCATATCTCCTTGTTGAATGTTCTAAAAATCAGTCAGTTTCTGATCAAAATAGAGTTGTGGTAACCATCTTTTGTGAAAGAGTTCCATGAACTCATCCCAAGTTACCCTTAGAGAGCTTAGATTCAATTCCATCTTTTTATTCATCCACCAAGTGGATGCTTCTCCTGACAGTTGGAATGCTCCCCATACTGCCTTGGTCACCTCTAAGTAATTTCTTATCTCAAAGTACTTTTCCATCTCTAGTTTCTGTCCCATCAAATTTTGGTGGAACAACCTTCTTCATATCCTTTGAGAGCTCCAAGGTCAATCTATCCCTTGCCTCTTTATGAGGTTCAGTACTCTTACTTTGATCTTCATGATTTTCTTTGCTTTCACCATGAGAGATTTCACCTCCTCCCTCAGTATTCCCTTTATCATCCACCTTCTTTTCCAAATCACCCAATCTTTTCTTGGTTTCCTCAAGCATGGTTATGATTTGTTCTAGCTTATTAATTGGCGGGTGGTTTTCCTCTTCACTTTCTCCTTGGTTAGTTCTTGTCCACACCATGTTTATCGATTTCTCACACCTGAGAATATTGAGTTGTCGATTAGTTTAAGATTATAATGTAACCCATTAAATCTAAACATAATACTCAATTTAAACAATAGTTTGGCACAAAAACAACTCTTTTTATTTATTTATTTCTTTTCAAAAGTAAAGAGTTTCCTTCCTTTTACAAGAAATGACTTCAAAAGTCATGATCAAGAGGAGTATATCCATCAAACTCATTTTCAGATACATAATCTTGAGGTATATAACCCTCTGACTCACTATCAGACCTAACTTCTATGATCTCAACAGTTGAGGGTATGTGGGGATCTCGCCTAACCATAGTTATTTCCTCATCTTTAACCCTTTCCAAGTACTCCTTTCTCACTCGCTTGATTTGAGTTAAGGCAGTCACTAGAGTTTCCATATCACTTAACCAAATGTCACTCTCATCATTGGTTCCCTCAAAGTTTTTGATAATAGCCTCACATTCTCTTTTTGCTTTAAGGAAATGTTGACTTGAGTTAACAGACTTTCTTGCTGTCTTTTTAAAACGTACCATCTTGGCACAGAAATTTTCAAACATTAGCTAACCGCATAATGTTGAATACAGGCAAGCATAGTGGTCTCATAAGCCCTAGTGCTGAACCTGGTAGCTCTGATACCATATGTAACATCCACGTTCTAAAAACATAGTAAAACTAGAAATTTACCATAGAGTAACTCAACAAGGTAAAAATGAGATAGAGAAAATTTTTCTTTTATTCAACAAATAATCAAGTAACTATAATTACAAGATTTCTTTTACAAAATACAATAAACCATATTGTCTTTCTCATTTACAATGTTTACAAATGTAATTCCATTACATATACAAATTTGGAATAAGTACTACTTTCGAATATCTGACATCTTTATCACAAGTCCTGGCATGTTTCCTGCTTGGAGAGAGAGCATCTTTCCAGTGATTTACCTCCATCCATAGACCGATAGTCTCCCACACATCTTCCACATAGGAAGTGGCCCTACCCTTCACGAGGAATATAGACCTTAGGTGACCAGTGGTAATTTTCCTTTCCCAAGTACATAGTGTATACACCTAAAAATGAAAGGACTTGGTCTAAATAAATATTCTTAATATTTATTAAGTCTATTTCCTCTATCAATAAATAAATAAACAAATTTATTTATTCGATTCATATTCCTCTAAGTTAATTAAATATCAAAATATTTAATTACCTCTTCTAAAGTTAAAATTAGATAAAATCCGTTATTTAATTTAATTCTTCCAAATAATTAAATAATTATAAATTATTTAATTAAGTCATGTATTCCTCCAAATTTAAATAAGTCAATCAAATTTATTTAAATCCTCTCAATCTTTAAAAATAAAATATAATCAAATATTTTATTTATTCTTCTATCTTGCACAAACAATTAAATAAATTTATTTATTTAATTTGCTTTCTTATATTCCAAATCTTCTGAAAATAAATCTTGCTTGTCATGCAAAAGCAAAAAGTCGAGTTAATTGATTTAAAACAGCCTTGTTTTTATCAAACAACTCTTAAATTAGAATAAAACATTCTAATTTTGTGAAAGCAAATCTTATCTCTGTCATGAAAGCAGTTAACTCAAACAAAATAGCTTTTCTTTGACACTTGTCTTCTTTCTATTCACACACATCTCTCAAATCTTCTCCACCATTGATCTTCTTATTTCTTCTACACCGTTGATCTTCTCTCTCACAAGTCTATAAATACAGCCCTATTCTTCCATTTCTATCATCCAAGATTTAAGTAATATTACTCTGTCAAATTACCAGTGCACCTTTGGCACCCCCCATATCCATTTTGCTTGAGATCATCATCATTGCATTTGAAGCTCATCTTCATTGCAATAAAGTATTGCAGCCATTTCTCCATCGCCATCTTGAAGAACAGAGCAAGGAAGTGCGCTTCCAGAGGGCAACTTTCATCACTAAAAGATCAATCGAGACTAGGCGAGCAATGGAAGCTGTAGTATAATAAGGTTTGTGCTTTATTGTTCAATCTTGTTATTTGCAATTTCTATTGATGTTCATTGGTTTATTAATGGTTTTATGTTGTTAACAACAATTTTTGATAACATTTATGGTGCCCACCGTGGGGCTCTTGCCCCAAATCTAATCCAAAACTAAGTTTTTGAGTGACAGGTTCCGTACAAGGTTTCATACAGGTTCATTATGCACATCTGAACAGTCCCAGCATGCATATGACCTTTGTTTTGATGCATACAATTCTTCGGTGCATCCATCATTAGAAGTTGCGCATATGACCTCTGTTTCGGTGCATACAGTTCTTCAGTGCATATGACCACAGAAGCTGCGCATCTACCATTTCTTCCTGCACATTTACCCTTCTAATCTGTGCTTATAACCTCTATTTTTGTACTTCCATAATTTTTGCACTTCTGACCATTGTTTCTGTGCATTCAAGCTCTGAAGCTGCACATTTGTCCTAAACAGGGATTTTAGAGTATTGCTTGTGGTTTTTGCTAACGCTAACGCTTGTTTTGCAGGACTATTTTTCTCATCTACTTGCTGAGATAGGAGCTGGTTTAGTCATATAGCTGCACCTATTAGCTCATCATAGATTTAATTAGAGGGGAAAGTAAAATGATGTTCATACAAATCTCACGTAGTTCTAATTAGGAGGGTTGCAACTGAATCATTGCTATCTTGCTAAAATTGAACCATTGCTATCTTGTTAAATCACTTCAAAGTTAACAATCGTGTGTGTGCCCAAGTAGTGTAGCGTATCTAGTTTTTTTCATTTTAAATAGGTGGAAAGAACTACTATCTTTTATGTTTTTGGAATAACATTAGGCATATGCTCTCCCCTATCTTGGGTGATTAGAACGCTAGACATGTCATTTTGCACGTGTTGAACCTTTAGAGGGGCCTACTCTTGGATACCTGTCCATCCAAGTAGGAATGACCCTAAGTGGTAACAAGCTAAAGCCAAGCCCTGCCAAGCCAATCTAAATAAATTGTGTTTGGAGTGAAAGCTTCAAACAATGAGTGAAGTTGTGTTACACCAACAACCAACCTCCCCCAAAACCCTCCAAGGTGTTACCCTTGTAGGCTGGGAGACTCCACAATGGAGAGTAGTGCTACCGCATGTATAACCACTCGAACAACTACCCTCATTACATATCCTTTGTTTTAGTGGCCCAAAATCTTTCTATTTGTTGGCGCAACAGGTGGGACCTTTGAAGCCGCCTTGATTCATGTGGTTCTTAGTAGAGATAGCAGGGACAATCTTAAGGTTCGGTGGGGGTACAAGCCTTAGGAAACCTAGATCTTGGTATGTGTGAGAAGTGTGTGCCGTGGAGAGGAGCTAGTGCTACCAAGATCCTAAAGCTATCCGCTTTGAATATGCACAGCTAGGGGATCCGACAAATATTGTCTTTACCAGCCTAGGATTGTAATTGTTTTTGTGTCAAAAAGAGTCTAAAATTTTCAAAAAAAAATTAAAATCCATGAAATCATTTTATGTGTTTGCTATGTCTTCTTGCTAATAATTGATAAAATCATATCAAAAGACCAACCTACAAACCAAAGAAACCAAAAAAAAACTACAGAACATGTCGAAAAACTTTATAAAAATATTCAGAAAACCAAATCTGTACATATTCCCTACAAAACTGTGCATTTGTTTCGACCTGTTGCGCTTATACTACGACCTGTTGCACATTTACTATCTGTTACTGTACTTTTGAACTTCACCAGACCTGCGCATTTAACTCGACTTACAGTGCATATATCTATTTCAACACATATATAACTACGCATATGTGATAGTGAGTCTTTTTTGATCTTTCAAGAGAAACCTTTCAACACTTTTGAGTACCCATTTCAACTGTATTCCAATTTCTGAGATCAATTTTTACCATGCAAACACCTTTTCCCTCCACTTCTGTAGAAATTCATAAAAATTCCCAAAATCCAATTGAGTATCAAAACCAAGTTTGGACAAAGAAATTCTAGATCAATTCAACCTCAAACAAACCTAGTAAGTCTCCATGATCAAGGATCTATCATCCTTCAGAACTTCACTAGGGGCTTGTGCAAGACTAGTCAACATCAAGTAATCGGATTCCAAATATCCTTACTTTGGCTACCGTTTTTGCATCTACCACCTTGTTTGATATAATTTGGTCTAAGGAAACCCTTGTTCAAACCTCACCACTACAAGTTTTCCCTTTAGCATCACCCCATCCAAAATTCACATTGCATGGTCCTAACAAGATCCCAACACCAAAAACAATTAGAAATGGCAGGCATCTCTAAAAAATTTGTCTCATTCCCTCACGACAGTGATGAGAAGATTACTCAGGAAGAGCTACTACAAAGTCAACAAGACCGAAAGTTCCAACGACTGATGGATAAGGTGCTCACTCAAGACCCTGCTAGATTCTTTCTTTACCTAGCAAGCCAAGGAGCAAAACTCCCCAAGGACTTTGATGTCAACAAATTAAAAGAAACCAAAGATCAAAGAATCCCTGAGGATTGTGCATGAGAAGAGAGAACCGTAGACAAAGGAAAGGCAACCATTGACTCTACCGACTTTATAGGCTTATTAACGCAACAAATCCAAGACTTACAGCAACAGTTCACAGACATGCAAACTGGTACATCAACGAAACACTATTCTCTAGAGGATATTTCACCATATCCTTTTGATAGAACTTTTGTCATGATACCTCTCCCCTCTAAATTCAAGGTACCTAAATTTGACAAATATCAAGGAAAAGGTGATCCAAGAGACCACATTAGAGAGTTTAGTGAAGCGTGCATAGAAGTCACCCACAATGACACACACCTCATGTGACTGTTTCCTAGGAGCTTGGGAGGACAAGCATTGGAGTGGTTCTCTGGAATACCCCTTGGCATCCGAACATTCAACGAACTAGTGGACAAGTTTATCCTACACTTCTACAATATTGAGCATGACATCTCAATTTTAGATCTTTGTAACACCAAGCAAAAGGGTGGAGAATCATTCGCTACATTCTTACAAAGATGGAGACAATTGGCAAGCAAATATCCATACCAAATACTTGAAAAACAAATGCTAGAAATGTTCATTCATAACCTCCACACTGACCTTAGCTACCAAATCTAGATACAATGCCCTTCTTCCTTTAGCAAAGTCATTGAGATGGGCTTGATCATTGAAAAGGCATTGGTAGTGAGAGGGCAAATCAAACTGTACAAGGACACTCCAAGTACAAATACCAACATAGACAAGCCACGCTTTTGGACCAAGAACAAAAATGTTGTAAATGATGGGGTGGTGGATGGCCAAAATGTGGCACCAAAACAACCAATTTTTACTTTAACAAGCCCACAAAACAGCCCTCAACAAAACAAACCACGAAACACTGAATCACGGTTCACAAACTATCAACGTAGGAGAAAATTCACACCTTTGGGAGAATCATTGGAAACCAACCTGCGAAAGCTTCTAGCAAATCAACTCATAACACTTCTGACAGCATAGGATTATGAACCAAAGGTCAAACCTCCTTGGTGGAATGACAATGACTTCTGCGAATTTCACCGAAACAAGGGACACAAGACCAACAATTGTATAGCACTCAAACATACTATTCAAGACTTGTTGGACCAGAAAAAGGTGTCACTTGATAGACATGCCTCTAATGATGATCATTTGGCATTCAAAGATCCACTTCCCAATCATGAGCAAGGAGGGGCTTCAAGACAAAACAACAGTGGCACTAATAACGCCAATTATACAAAAGTGGCATTTGACTATGAGGTTAACCACATTTTAGAAAGTGATTCACATGTCAATACCCTAAGTAACACTCCTGATTGTAACGTAACCACTCGTAGTGGAAAGGTTACTCTTAAGGGGGTCCCGTCCAAGCCATCCTCTTCATCCAATTAGTATAGTGTCCTGGATCAACTTCACAAAACACCTGCACATATCTCCATCTTGGAACTCTTACACTTGTCTCCATCTCATAGAGCCATACTAGACCAAGCTCTTTCTGAAGCCACTGTTCCAACAAACCTCACTGAAGAGAAGTTCCAGACCATGGTAGGTCACATTACCACACCTCACTCCCTATCATTCACTAAAAAGGATGATATGTCCCCCACTCAGCCTCATAATGCCTCTCTCCACATTAAAGCCTTCATCCACAAACACAAAATCAAAAGGGTTCTAATCAATGGAGGGGCCGGTTTAAATATTTGCACTTTAAAGGTAATCCTTGCATTGGGGTTTTCAGAGAATGCTATCAATCCAAAAAGGAAAATCACCATCAAATCTTATGATGATGAGGAAAGAACTTCAAAAGGAGTGGTTGTTTTACCTATCAGAGTGGGACCTATAGTAAAGGATGTCATGTGTCAAGTCCTTGATATGGAGCTTGCGTATAACATTCTCCTTGGGAGACCTTGGATACATTCTATGAAGGCAGTACCTTCAACCTATCACTAGTGTATAAAATTCCCCTTTGAAGGTCAAGAAATCACCATCCAAGGTGATTCCAATCCATTTTAGTACTGTAACATCGTGCAATCTAAACCTGAAGTTGTGATTCCCCATAACTATGCCTCTACTTCATCTTCGTCCCATGTCGACCCAACTTCACTCCCTTCCACATCGAAGGCGCCCCAAGCTAACTTCAAAGTCAAAGACAAGGGCCTAGGTGAATACCCAATTGCACAATCCTTCTATTTATCGTAGCTCCCTATCTCTCCCAGATCCTATGGAAAGCCTTCCATGAGAAAACCTAAAGAAATAGCAACTACTAAAGGTCCATTTGTGAAATGGGGAAGCCTCGAAGATGAGAGTGATGAAAAAGACATTCTACAATGGCTATATAAAGATGAAGACAACTTATCCACACAACAAGACCATCATTCCACGATACAAACTGAATAGTATGGCCAAGGATTCTTAATACTACAAAGAATGGGGTATGGTCATGGTCCCATCATATTAAGAAAGGAAGGTATCACTAAACCTATCCAACCTCGTACCTTAATAGCCCGAGACACTACAGGGCTAGGTTACATTGGGAAAGCAAAAACTAACAAAACAGATAAGCATAAAGGCAAGCAACCAGAAACATTTGCTACTAATTTAGTGGATCAAATTCACTGACTACAAGAATTGAGTGAGACAGACTCCAATGAGTATGAATGGGATAGTCTCTCTAAACTATCTTGTGACGAAAAAGATATTGATGTGGTCCATGACTATGTCCCTACCCATGCAACTAATGAGGGACAAAGCCCAAGGGCTAGACCTTTAGAGTTCAACCCGCATAATAATGATAGTGAAATTCCTAAGGAAAGAATGATACCAAACTTGACAGATCAACTAATGGAGAGTACCATCGCAGGCATTGTCCATGTTTATAATAACCACCTTAACTCCTCCATCTTGACCATCAATGTCCTCAAACTAGACCAACCCAATGATCCTCTACCACTGGTATATCCAGAATTCATAGATTGGAACTTACAAGATACGACCCCTGAGCTTGATACCTTTCAAAATGATGAAGCCGTCATAGCAGTTAGAGATCATATACCCGCAGGGGATCACAGAGATGGCTATGCCATAGAACTCAATGACAAGGCCTATTTTGGAGAGAGTGCCAAGCCTTTCAGTCTCAAAAATGTAAAAATGAAAAATATATCTAATGGTGAAAATCACTCTACGGCAGTGTTAGATCATGAAAATAGTAAAAATATGAAAGACGTATCCAACGCTGAAAACCTCTCTAAGGTGTCGAAGGATGAAAGGCTTGACCCTCTCCCCAATCTAACACATCAGGAGAGATCATCGATCTTGATAGAACTAGCAGTGTAGATCAATGTCAGTACAGGTGATAATCCAAGGATGATCCATATGGCACAATCGTTAACTACACAGGAAAAACCAGAGTTCACTAAATTCTTCAAAAGGAAACAAATAAACTTTTCTTGGTCATATGCGGACATGCCAAGACTGGATCTAAATCTCATAATGCACCACTTGTCCTTAGCTCTAGGAGCTAAAACTATTAAGCAGAAACTTAGAAAGATGCACCCACAGGTTGCCCTCATGGTAAAAGAAGAACTGAAGAAATTGCTAGATGTTGGGTTCATCAGACCCATAGACTATCCTGAGTGGATTTCCAATATTGTACCTGTCGCCAAACTAGATGAGAGAGTTTGACTATGTAACAACTTCAGATTCCTAAATAAAGCTTGCCCAAAAGATGTCTTCCCTCTGCCAAACATACACATCATTGTAGATCTCACGACAAGACAATCTATGTTGTCACTAATGGATGGTTTCTCGGGATACAACTAGATCAAAATTACACCTGAGGACCAACACAAGACTACATTCACATGTCCTTGGGGCACCTATTATTGGTGTGTCATGCCATTTGGATTAAAAAATGTAGGGGCAACATATCAGAGAGCTATGACCACAATCTTTCACGACATGATGCACACCATAATGGAAGATTATGTGGATGACATATTGGCCAAATCACTCACAAGAGAAGGACACCTGGCAGTACTAGACAAAATCTGCACAAGATTGGAGCAATTCAATGTGTGCCTCAACCTAAAGAAGTCTGTATTCAAAGTCACATCTGGCAAGCTTCTAGGATACATTGTATCTGCAAATGGAATCGAAGTAGACCCATCTAAGGTGAAGGCTATCATGGAAATGCCACCATCCAAAAATATCAGTCAAGTTAGGTCTTTACAAAGTAAACTATAATCTATCAGAAGGTTCATTTCTTAATTGGCAAACAAGTGCCACCCATTCACACATCTCCTACATAAGAACATTCCATTCAAATGGAATGATTCATGCGAACAGGCATTTCAATAGTTGAAAGAGTATCTCATGAAACCACTGGTATTGATGTCACCGATCCAGGGAAAACCTATGTTACTTTATATCTCTGCCACACCAACAGCTCTGGGAGCTCTCCTTGCACAACAAAATCATGAAGGGAAAGAACAATCAATCTATTACATCAGCAGAACATTGGTTGGTTATGAGCTGCAATACACACCAATCGAAAGAGCCTCACGGTAGTCTTCGCTTCACAAAAATGGAGACATTACATGTTATCGCATATTCTATCAAGCTAGTAGCAAAAATTTATCCACTAAAGTATTTGCTCAACAAAGTTGCTCTTACAGGTAGATTGTCCAAATGGGTCATGTTTCTCAGTGAGTTCGACATTAAGTATGTGGACAGGTGTACAATAAAGGGTCAAGTACTCACATATTAGCTAGCAGAGGCACCCTTAACAGATGATAATCCTTTGAACTTTGAATTTTCAGATGACTCCATCTTTCACATAACAACCACAACCTGGAAACTATACTTTGATGGTTCCTATACTTAGCATGGATCAGAGGCAAGTATCTTGTTGATCACACCTCATGGAAACACCATCCCAAAATCATACAGACTACTCTTTCCTTGTACTAACAATGTGGAGAGTATGAAGCCCTAGTCATTGGCATCAAGCTGGTAGTTGAATGGAACATCACAAAACTTCAAGTGTATGGTGACTCACAGTTAGTTATCAACCAAGTGAATGATGACTACCAAACAAAGGATGAGAAGTTAGTACCATACAAGCAAATGGTAGATGACTTTGAAGAATACTTTGTTGAGATCTATTTTGAGCAGATACCAAGGATAGAGAACAAAGTAGCAAATTCCATGGCAACGATCGCATCTCTCCTCGACATCCCTGATAATCAATCATGCTATGAGTTCTTGGTAGAGCTAGTCTCCCATCCTGCATATGACTCTCCCGAATCCCATATCATTTGCCACATTGTAGGATCTAACTCTCCCCTGTACGGAAAAGTATTTACCTATCTCAAAGATAATACCCTACCCCCGGATCTCTCTAGTAACCAAAAACTAACCTTCATTCATCAAGCATCCTATTATGCTATTATCGCCAATACCTTATACTGATGTGGTCTCGATGGTACTCTCCTTAGGTGTCTCGATAGAGAGGAATATCAAACTGCCCTGAGAAAAGTGCATGATGGTATATGTGGGACCCACTCTAGTGGTCCTACCCTAGCCAAGAAACTCATACACATGGGATACTACTGGCCAACTATGGAAAAAGATTCTTATCAGTTTGTAAAGAAGTGCAAGAAGTGCCAAGTCCATGGGAACCTAATACATGCACTAGCATAGGAGTTGCAACCTCTATCGACTCCTTGGCCTTTCTGTCAATGGGGACTTGACTTAGTGGGCAAGATACACCCTCCATCCTCTAGTGGCCATAAATTCATAATCACTGCCACTGAGTACTTTATGAAGTGGATTGAAGCCATACCTCTCACCAATGTCACGGGCAAGCAGATTGCCTCCTTTATCTTGAACTACATCATTTGTCGCTATGGTATCCCTTTATCCATTATCACTGATAATGGATGGCCATTCAAAAACTAAGATGTCAAAGAACTGTGTGACAAATTCCATATCCAACACTGCTTTTCCACCCCATATTACCCCCAAGGAAATGGCCAGGCGGAGGTATCAAATAAAACCATCTTAAAAATCCTAAAAAAAATTGTCAATGATGCCAATCGTGATTGGCATGTCCAATTGAATCCTGCGTTGTAAGCCTACCGCACAAGTATCCACACACCCATAGGTGCAACGCCATATTCCCTGGTCTATGGATCTGAAGCCATCTTGCCCATTGAAGTCGAGATCCCATCCTTGCGAGTATCATTAAAAGGCCTCACAACAGATGAAGAGTACCGAGTATCCAGACTACAAGACCTAGAGCTGCTAGAAGAAAAAACGCAATAGGCCTTTAACAATTTCAAAGCTTATCAACAAAGGATGTCCCAAATTTATAACCATAAAGTCCATCCCAGGGTATTGAATGTTGGTGATCTAGTGCTTACAGAAAATCCCAGGAATCAGTAGGATTGGGAAAAAAAGGAAAGTTTGAACCCAATTGGCTTGGTCCCTATGTCATCGTTGCTACCTATGGGTTAGGTGCTTATCAATTGGCCACATCAGAAGGTGAACTGTTTGCTAATCCCATCAACAGCATGCATCTTCGCAAGTTCTACACTTAAATCCCAATGCAAGGGAGTCAAAAATTAAAAAAAAATGAAAAAAATGAAAAAAATAGCAAAAAAATCAAAAAATGGAAAAAATAACAAAAAAATCAAAAATTGGAAAAATAACAAAAAAATCATCCTCTGGTGAAAACCTGGCAAACAGGCACCTTTGGATAGGTACCATGGTGAAAACCCAGCAAACAAGTGTCATGTGTACTTTTAGCTTTCATGCAAATAAAAGCAAGTGGTGAAAACCTGGTAAACAGGCACTCCTTGTGATGAACCGCCTTCTCTGTCTTTTTCAACCTTTTTTTCTCATTCATACCTCCTAACCAAGCAACCACTTGATCACACCAGTGTACCTACCATGGCTTGTTTGCTTGTCCTTATTGCTTTCTGCTATCAGACTATCAATCCAGACTTGTATCCATTGAGGTTATCCATCTTGAGTCGATCCTTTGAATCATTGTCAAACTACGTCACCTCTGAGCTATCACGTAGGCAAGGCCATCTTGTATCGATGCACCCCTGAGGCTCCACTTCTCATCCATTGCATCACGTGTCATCTGTCCTTCTATCTATCTAAGTCCACACCTTTGCCCATCGCCTAGGTCTTAGGTCCACTAAGTTCACCCCGAACTACGTTGCCTCTGTGTCGTCACGTAGGCAAGGCCATTTAGTAATGTACCCCTGAGGCACTAGGTCAATCCCTTAGGGCCCGTTCTTTGTCTCTGTTTGTCAATTCATCCATAATAAGTCGATCCTTTATCTAATTGGGGGCATGTCCTTGACCTGGTTACAGAATTGGATTCATGAATGCCACATGTTCTAAGAGGACACCAATAAGGATTGTGATACCTTTCACTAGATGCGCATGCATAGAAAAACACGCTTCCAACGCAGAAATCTTGATGCAAAACATCAACCTCTCTAAGGCAAAACAAACAAGGACCAAAACACATCAAAATGATTTTATCAATACTATGGCAAGAAAGCACATCTAATGCAAGAATGTTTTGTGAAAAAGTTAAGTTAGAGAGTCTTGATTTTGGTTATTATGTCTTTCTATGCTACTCGAGGATGCCAAAAGCTAGAGACGCTATGATGGGGGCATAATCATTTTCTTTGTCTGCTGCTTGTGGATTAATCTTTAGTAGTGTGATGACTTTTGTCTAATGACATGATTAGCAAAAGATCATCGAGGACTTTTGAGGTCTAAACATGAAAAGGGGCAATCCTTGTCTATTGAAATGCAAGCGATACTCAGGTAATCTAGATTCAATTTTGAATAGATGCTTGTATTAACTTGCTATATCAAAATCCATGTAAGTAATACTCAGGTCATCTCGGTTTAATTATATCTGGATGCTTGTATTTTCTTACAACATAATAAACACCTGATGATGAAACAAAGCACTTCAAAATACTTGCAATATCAACCTCTCTAAGGCAAAACAAACAAGGACCAAAACACATCAAAATGATTTTATCAATACTATGGCAAGAAAGCACATCTAATGCAAGAATGTTTTGTGAAAAGGTTAAGTTAGAGAGTCTTGATTTTGGTTATTATGTCTTTCTATGCTACTCGAGAATGCCAAAAGCTAGAGATGCTATGATGGGGGCATAATCATTTTCTTTGTCTGCTGCTTGTGGATTAATCTTTAGTAGTGTGACGACTTTTGTCTAATGACATGATTAGCAAAAGATCATCGAGGACTTTCGAGGTCTAAACATGAAAAGGGGCAATCCTTGTCTATTGAAATGCAAGCGATACTCAGGTAATCTAGATTTAATTTTGAATAGATGCTTGTATTAACTTGCTATATCAAAATCCATGTAAGTAATACTCAGGTCATCTTGATTTAATTATATCTGGATGTTTGTATTTTCTTACAACATAATAAACACCCGATGATGAAACAAAGCACTTCAAAATACTTGCAATATCAAGATGGCAAAACCATTCACATCCATTCACATCCAAAAGCATCCACAAAGCATCCATATCCCATGCAATAAGAAATTCTTGCAGAAAATCAATGTTTACAAATAAAAGCCTGTGATCCTTTCATTCACTTTCTTCTATCTACCACTATGTCATTTTTGTGTCGATTGAGTACATTTGGACATAACAAAAACATAGCATAAATTGCATATCATATCACATGATATAGTCATTAACATGATTAAATCATTTGCATACATAATAGATACATCAAGTCATCCATGTATATTTGCATCATACATAGCATAATACCCACAGAAAAATCAAAAACATAGGCAACGACATGTAGATCATCACATAAACTGCACCATCATATAGCCAAGCATATCACATTTTGCATATCAGAACATCAAAGTAAAAATCTAAGTCTACATTAGATCAAACATCACATAGCATCATATAAGACATCATAAAATTATGCATCACATGTGAAACATCATAAGATAGAATGCATCCATAACATATAGCATACAACTGCATATATAGAACATAAGCTACATCATCATCATATAAAATAAGCATTTCCAAATGTACAATATATCAAAGTCCATCTCTGAGTCAAGTCATATAAAATGTGTACATCACAAAGATAATGATACATGTCTCAGTACAAAATAATACGTCATATACACATATCAGGCTATCTGAGCCATCAAAAATGTGTACATGAGCCAAATTTCTACTGTATACGCCTAAAAATGACATGATTCAGTCTAAATAAATATTCTTAATATTTATTTCATTCCAATTCTTCTATCAATAAATAAATAAACAAATTTATTTATTTGATTCATATTCCTCTAAATTAATTAAATATCAAAATATTTAATTATCTCTTCTAAAGTCAAAATTAAATAAAATCCTTTGTTTAAATAAATTCTTCCAAATAATTAAATAAATCTTAATTATTTAATTAAGTCAAAATCATTCTTCCAAATTTCAATAAATCAATCAAATTTATTTAAATCCTCTCAATCTCCAAAAATAAAATACAATCAAATATTTTATTTATTCTTCCAAATCATGCACAACAATTAAATAAATTTATTTATTTAATTTACTTTCTTATCTTCAAATTCTTCTAAATATCTTCCAAATCTTCTAAAAATAAATCTTCTTCTCCATGCACACAAAATTAAATAATTTATTATTTAATTTCTCTCAAATCATGCAAAAGCAAATCTCAAGTTGAGTTATCTATTCAATCAACCTTGTTTTTATCAATATCTCTTAAATTAGAAAAAAAATTTCTAATTTATGAAAAGCATATCTTATCTTTAGAAAAGAAAGTAGTTAACTCAAATAAAATAGCTTTTGGGTGACACTTGTCTTCTTTCTATTCATGCACATTCCTCAAGGTTTCTCAACCATTGATCTTCTTGTTCTTTCTATACCATTGATCTTCATTCTCTCAAGTCTATAAATTGAACCCTATTCCTCCATTTTAATCATCCAAGCTTTAAGTATTGTTACTCTGCAGGAATTACAGCATGCCTTTGGCACCAATTCCTTCATTGCTTGTGATCACACTCGTTACCATACTACTATCATTGTTGTGAAGCTCGTCTTCATAGAAAAATTATCATAGCCATTGTCCATTAACAATCTTGGAATAGCAAGGAAGAGCACTCTCTGGGGGCCTTATTCATACATGCAAGATCGATTGAGATAGGCAACCAACAGAAGCTATGAAGCTTTGAGGTTTATAAAGGTTTTTAAAGTTTTTTTGTTTGACTGATCTTCTTGTTTCTGTATTTTATTGAGTTTTGGGTATTTTGATATTGATATATTGATTATTAATTTGAATCTAATTTTCCCTTAACATTTTTGGCACCCACCGTGGGGCCTAGCCCCAATTTAACCCAAAAACTAAGTTTTTGTGTTTTAGAAAGCCGTACACAGGAGGAAACTGCGCATCTGACACATCCTAACATGCATTTGCTATCTGTTATGGTGCATACGTTCCTTTGGCGCATACAGTCTCTGATTTGGCACACCTGTTGTCTGTTCCGATGTATCTGTCATTTCAGTGGATATACACTATTTTCCTGCGCTTTTGACCTCTGCCTTAGTGCATATGTACTACAGTGATTTTGAGCTCTATATCTGCGCATTCAGTCTCTGAAGCTGTGCATCTAATCTAGGCAGTGATTTTTAGGGTTTCCTTGAAGTTTTTGCTAACACTGATGTCTTTTTGCAGGGACACTCTTGATCTATTTTGTAGGCTAGGTACTAGTTTAAAATCATATAGTTGCACTTGTTAACTCACACTTTAATTTCTAATGGGAAAGTAAATGGATGCCATGCAAATCTAACATAGTTTTAACTAGGAAGGCAGTAATTGAATCATTACTATCTTGCATATCATTGAAATCATTGTTATTGCTATCTTTCATAGTTAGACACATTGCCATCTGGGTAAAATTGAACACATCATTGCTATCTGGATGAAACTAAACCATTGCTATCTCGATTATCACTTCAAAGTTAACAAATTCAGGCTATCTGGGTAAAAATTGAACACATCATTGCTATCTGGATAAAACTGAACCATTTCTATCTTGATTATCACTTCAAAGTTAACAAATTCGTGCTATCTAGGTAAAAATTGAACACATCATTGCCATCTGGGTAAAATTGAACCATTGCTATCTTGTTATCACTTCAAAGTTAACAAATTTATGTGCTTCCCCAAATAGATAGCTCATCTAGTTTTTCTCATTTTAACTAGGGAAAAAAAAGAACTACTGTCTTCTGTGTTTTGGGAATGATACCATGCCTATGCTCTCCCCTATCTTGGGTGACCAAAATACCAGACATATCATTTTCGCATGTGTTTTTCCTTTAGAGGGGCCTACTCTTGGATACCGTTCATCCAAGTAGGAATGACCCATAACAGGCTAGATGCCAAGTCCTTCCAAACCACTATAAATAAATTGTGTTTGGAGCGAAAGCTTCAAACAACGAGTGCGGTTGTGTTATACTGACAGCCAACCTCCCCCAAAACCCTCCAAGGTGCAACCCTTGCAGGCTGGGAGACTCCATAACGGAGAGTAGTGTTGTTGCATGTATAACCACTTGAATGGTTGCCTTTATTACTAATCCTTCATTTTGGTAGGCCAAAAACCCCTATAATCTGGTGCAGGGAAAGGTGATTATCACCTCCCAAAGATGCTTTACTAGAGATAGTGAGAATTCGGTTTTATACTGTCCTTTGAAACCAAGGTTTGTACTTTCTTTCTTTTAGTCCAAAAAGAGTCATAAAATCACAAAAAAATAAAAAACTATAAAAATATTCTTTGTGTTTGTTGTGTCTTCTTGCCATAATTTTAGAAAAATCAAATCAAAAAGACCTTCTTGCAACCAAAGATACCAAAACATCAGAAAATTGCCAAAAACTTGCAAAAATCACTGAGAAAACCAGAGTGGTGCATTCATCCTTTTTTGCTGCGCATTTGTGCCGACCTGTAGCGCATCTGTACTGACTTCCAGTGCTTATGCAAATTGTTACGACGCATTTGATATTTACCAATGTTGCGCTTATGTACCTACTTGTTGCACATTTACCAGTTTTCATGGCGCATCTATTCCGGCGCATGCATGACAGTGAGAACTTCCATAGTCTTTGAGAGAAAAAATTATCATTTTTGGATGCCCATTTCAGCCTAGAACCAAATTCTGAGATCAAGTCTTACCTTGCAGTCACTTTTTCCATCCATTTTGGGTCAAAGTCTCTCTTTCGTTGGTCATCTCATTCACCTTCTATCAGGTCCTCCTAGTCCAAAGTCAAAAGTATCCCATATCAGATCAGCATAGGCCCCTTTTTCGTATCATTTTGGATTCAAGTAACCCTAGTAAGTCACAGAACTTCACTAGTGGTCTTGGTGCATGACTAGCCCCTACACAGTAAGACAGGTATCGAGTACCCTTACTAGTGGCCATCGTCTTGTATTGGTCGTCTTATTTGGAATCATTGATCGAGAAAGTCCCTTGTCCAAATCTTGTCATAAGTATCCTATTCTTAGCAGTTTCCATCGGCATCTTACCAAAATCTCTAGTTTCATCCCACCGCATCCCACGTCACCTTGCATGGTTCTCACTAGATCTCAATACCAAAAGCAACTTGAAATGGGCAGAACATCTGACCGTATTGTCACCCCTCATGATAGTGATGAGGAAATCTCTCACGAAGATTATCAAGGACACCTCCAAGATCAGAAATTCCAACACTTACTTGAAAAAGTACTACATGAGGACCCTCACAAGTATTTTTATCATCTTACCAATCTTGGAATTAAGCTTCCCACTAATTTCGATCTAAGCAAACTCAAAGAGACCATAGAGGATAATCATGAACACCACAATGGTGAAGACAAAGGAAAGAAAGCCATAGACCCAAACACACCTATGGAAGAAATGAGGAAACAAATTGAGGGTCTAACGCAACAAATGACGAATCTCAAGATGGGTACAAACACTAAAACCTACTCCTTGGAAGATATTGTACTGTACCCCTTTGATAAAAGTTTGAACATGATACCATTTCCCTTTCGATTCGAAGTTCCTAAATTTGACAAATACAAAGGGAAAGTGGACCCTAGAGATCACATTAGGGAATTCAATGTCACATGCATGGAAGTAGCTCACAATGAGACTTCTTAATGAGACTATTCCCTAGATCTCTAGGTAGTCAAGCCATGGAGTGGTTCTCATAGCTTCCACCGGGCATCCAAACTTTCGATGAATTAGTCAACAAATTCATCACGCACTTCTCGTACAATATTGAACACGAAGTCTCCATGCTTGACCTATGCAACACCAAGCAAAAGAGTGGCGAATCATTCGCCTCCTTCCTACAAAGGTGGAGACAACTAGCAAGCAAATGCTCATATGATGTACTCGAGAAGCAATTAATGGAGATGTTTGTCCACAACCTCAACTCTGATCTTAGCTATCAAATACAAATTCAGTGCCCTACCTCATTTTCAAAGGTCATTGAAATGGGATTGTTCATCAAGAAAGCTATGATTGCCAAGGGTTAAATCAAGTTATACAAGGACACACCTACCTCCAACTACATGACTGACAAATCAAAGTTTTGGACTAAGAATAAAAATGTCATTAATGATGGAGTAGTTGATGCCAAGGTGGCCGCTCCCAAACAACAGGCAATATTCACTCTCAAAGGAGAGACAAGCAATGTTACACCCAACAAAACATTCTCTCGGGAGCCAAGACCATGGTTCAACTCAAATCCAAGGTGAAGTTCACACCTCTAGGTGAGTCCCAAGAATCTGCATTAAGGAAGCTATTGGCAACAATGAAATCTCTCTACCGCCAACAAGTGATTACAAACCTCAAATAAAACCTCACTATTGGAAAGACACCGATTATTGTGAGTATCATAGAGGAAGAGGACATACAACCAAAAATTGTATCCATCTCAAACATGTTATTCAAGATGTGCTTGATCAAAATCAAGGAGGAAATCAACAACATACTTCTAATGAGACACATGTGGCTTACAAAGATCCACTTCTCAATCATGACAAGTCGTACAATGGCAACAACAACAACGGCCACAACAACAACAACAACAACAATGGACACAACAACAACAACAACAACCACAACAACAACAGCAACAACAACAACAACCGCAACAGGAAAATTAAAATAATGGGAATAGTAATGCCAATTACGCAAGTGTGCCATTCGACTATACCATCAATTGCATAATAGAGCACATACCACAAATCAATGTGGTCACACCCAATCAACAATTAGAGCCCAACAGAACTGATTGCAGTATCATCACCCACAGTGGTAAGGTCACGTTGAATACTATTCCTCCAAGGTCATCACCTTCTCAGTCCAACTTCCATTAGTATAGCATCATAGACCAATTGCATAAGACTCCTGCCCACATTTCTATCTTAGAGTTGTTGCGTCTATCTCCTTCCCACAAGGAGATTCTCGACAAAGCCTTAGTAGAAAGCACTGTACCCATAACTTGGCCCAAGAGAAGTTTCAAGCCATGGTAGTTAATCTGACCTCCTCTAGTACCATATCATTTACTAAACAAGATGACCTCTCAGTGTCTCAACCTCATAACACCCCTTTACATATTGTCGCCTTCATCCACAACCTCCGCATCAAGAGGGTTCTCATTGATGGGGGAGCCGGTTTAAATATTTGCACGCTGAAGCTAGTCCTTACATTGGGGTTCTCTGACAGTTTAGTCAATCCAAGGAAGAAGATAACTATCAAAGCCCATGATGAAGAGGAGACAACTACCAAAGGAACAGTGGTATTACCCATACAAGTGAGACCAGTGATAAAAGACATTGTGTGCCAAGTCCTAGATAGCGAGCTAGCCTATAATATTCTTCTAGGTAGACCATGGATTCATGCCATGAAAGCTGTACCTTCTACCTATCACCAATGAATAAAATTCCCTCATAATAGAAAGCAAGTCACCATCCAAGGTGATCCTGACCCCTTTCAACATTGCAACTCTGTCCTTTCAAAACTTGATTGCATCATACCAAACAATAGAGCATCTACATCCCCTAACCCATAGCATGATTCTACCTCTGAAGCTTCCTCATCCAAGCCCAAGGAGCAGAAAATTACCATCAAAGAAATAGGAATAGGGGAATACTCCATTGAGGACAACCTCAATCTAGCCAAATTACCTCTATCTCCTAGATCCTTTGGGCAACCCAAGCATATTCCAAAGCCATCTGCTCGTCCTACACCTCCCACATCTCCCTTTGTCAAATGGGGGACCCTATCAAATGAAACAGAGGAAAGAGATATCTTACAATGGCTCTATACAGAAGAAGAGAACACACAACAGGAACCACCTAAGTGTTGGCAAGAGACACTATGTGGCTTCATGAGTGTTTTCATTGATGGCAACAAAGTCCATCCCACTCATCTGCAACACATAGTATGTCTATACTAGAAGTCAAATTGAAGAGTGTTTTGGTCCGGTGAACAAGAACAGAGCATACAGCAAGGTCCGACAATCAAGTCCAGATCTCTTAGAGGAAGTATCCCAGCAAAGTGCGGACTTGGGTAAGTCAAGAGGAGTACCATGACTCCTACATTCTAGAGATTGAGCCTCTAGTGATGAAAGAGTGAAAAGATATGAGCACCTAAGTGTTGGGTAGAGTAGACTGAGGAAGAACTGACCAGCAAAGCATCAGACCTTAATCTGAATGAGGAATTGATGGAGATAAAACTTCTTGAGGGATCATTCATGGTTGGCCAACATGATTGATGACTCCTATAACTATTTTTTTGATACGTATCACTTAGTAAGCATGGATTCAGCTGACAGACTAGAGTTTGGGAAAATCTTGAGTATTCCGGATGCCGACTAGAAAGATGTTCAAATCCCTTGTGCGGATATATATACCAGATGGATTTTGATGTGAGTAAAGGTGTGGTGTGTGATAGTGTGTGCAATGAAAGGCAGAGATAGGTGTGGAAGCAATAATACAAGTCTGGTATGTGGTAGAATAACATCACTAAAGGAGTGGAAGAATGAAGTGCAGTAGATCAATTTATTGAGCCTAACCAAAACTAAACCTTAGCATATGTGGATACCTCTAATCAGTTCAAACACCTAGTTACTTTCTTTATACCTTGTAGATAGTGACTCTCTTGTAGGAAGTGAGCCTCTTGTGAGAAGTGTGCTCGGGAAGTGAGCTCTAATTGGCAAGTGCCATTTTGTACTTCTTATTCTTCTAACAGAGAATACAATCTTGGGTTAGTCACCCCGTGGTTTTTCCCTTAACAAGGTTTTCCACGTCAAAAATACTATGTTATGTGTGTTGAGTTTATTTCTGCTTCCATGGTTATGTACACTTCTATGTTTTGATGTTACACTAATTGTTAAAGAAGAACAAAAACTTAAATATTTAAGATAACTGATTCACCCCCCTCTCAGTTATCCATCTTGTTTCCAACAATTGGTATCAGAGCTAAGTTCCTCCTAACAGAGCCTAACAGCTTGAGGAAGATTTGGGAATCTCAATGGATATGTATGGTATGAGGGAACAACTTTAGTCTACCCTAGATGATCTTGAACAATCTCACTCTGAAGTCAATAACCTAAGGGAAAGACTCAAACAAGCTGATGATTTCATAAATGAACTCAAAGAAAAACTAAGTATTTCAATGAAGAAAATAAAGGAACTACTTCAACAATTAGCGAGTCAAAGTGAAGCTAATGATACTGATGAAGATCTAAATGAGAAAACCAAGTTATGTGAGAAGTTATCAAAAGAAGTCATTATGGTAAGACATGAAATGGAATCAGGAGTTATGAAATTCACCCAAGAAATTGAAGAGAAAAGAAAAAATGAAGATAATCTAAAATAATCTCTCAAGGAGAAGTCAGAAGAATGCCACAAAATGGATAGAATAATCAGGCATTTGGAATCTAATCTTGAAGAAGATAGAGACAATGAAGAACAACTTGAGAATCAGATAGACACTCTTAAAAGGGATCTTCAAACAACAAATGAATACAAAGAGAAATTCAAGATAAGCTCTGCTCAACTTGAAGTTCTTCTTGAAAGCCAAAAGAGGGTAGATGACAAGCAAGGCTTGGGGTATGATAAAGGGGAAAGCTCTGGATCTAGTCAGAAGAACTTTGGATCAGGAAATCCAAGGAACAGGCCTAGAAGACCTCCGATAAGACAACCAAATGCTCAAAGATATCCATCCTTCAATGGATACTGCCACAATTGCAATAACTTTGGTCATAAAGCAAATCAATGTAGAAGAAGAATGAATCAGACTAATTCATCCTTCTCTGAACAATATTTTAACTACAAAAGATGTGGTCACAGATCTCATGAATGTAGAAATATGCAAACAAATAATTCATTCAATGGTAGATGCTTTGCATGCAATAGAATGGGACATATGGCTAATCAATGCAAATCTAGAGGATATCAATCAAATATGCAAAGAAATGTTGTTTGCTACAACTACAATAGGTCCGGTCATATTGCCAAATTCTATAGAAGTAAGAATCAGGATAAAAGGGGTCCGGTGCATCATAATCAAAATCAAGACAAAGGAAAAGGAAAAGTGAATGCGGATGAAGTTCAAAGGGAGATGAACAAGATTTGGGTAAAGAGAAGTATAGAAAATGTTGGGGATGGATCCGCACTAGATTCTGGTGCTGATATTCCTTCTAGAAACTAAATAGATGAGCTCTGGCTTAGGGGGAGTCAAAAGGAAAACAAATTCCCCCAGCCAATCAATTGGTGCCTGAAATTGGCACACGGAAAGTTGTGGATTAAAGGCTTCTCAGAGAAAACATCTAAATAAGCCTTGGTAAAGATTTGGAAGATCCACAAGACGTTTTGAAGAGGTTAATCATCCAAGATTGTTCTGATTTAACAATCATCCGGTAAGAGCAGGATTTTTACAGTTAGATCTGGTATGATTCAAAATTAAGGTATCTTGATCTACGGATAAATGGAAGGATTGGAGAAAGGTAGATAGATTGTCAATATTCACCAAAAATAACTCTAAGTGCATCTCAGTGATCTAGAAAGATCTCTCAGGACAAGGAGAACAAGGCAACCGGAATAACTTAAGTTGTGCATTTATTGCAAAATGGAATTAGGGTTTGCACAAAAATAAAAGGGTTCTTTTGTTCATCATTTGCACAATTGCATTTGAGAAGAAGGAAGAAAGAGCTCTGCAACAAGTTTTCTTTAACTCTCTCTCAAAGATCAACAACAGAAGTTGATTCAACCAGTAATCTTATCCGGCTCATATCGTGAACCCTAGAAGCGTAAAAAGGTATTTTTTCTCTTAAAAATCTCTCACTAAATCTTTTGAAAGATGGCTACTCTGAATGTTGTCAAAATCACTGATAGGTCGTGCCCTAAATTCAAGAAACACCCCTACAAATCTCTAGAAGTTGATCCCCTAGGTACATTTTCTAGCATTTCACATGGGGTTCTGCATGTGGAAGATGTTAGGGTTTACATACACACAAACATTAAAGAATTTGTGGAATCCAAGCTAATGGATATCTACCACAAGGAACTGATAGATGAATCACTTGAACTTAAACCCCAATACAAGGCCATTCGGGATAAGCATTTCGGACATTGCATCCATTTCCCCTATTTTGCAGAAGATGAATGGGTCCAGTATGTTCTAAGCAGAGTGCATGACAACTTCATGTGGTTGATAAGGCCATTTAAGATTATAAAAGATGCTATTAGGGCAGTAACTAGTTTGCACTCATCCAGAGGGTTACCTGTTCTCAAATTGGTCAAAAACCAAATTGTGAGTGAGGCTACCAGATCAAAATTTGACAAGAGAGCAATGACAATAGAAGATATCATTGATCCGGATATCAAGTTTGCCTCCATGATAATTGGCTACCAGATATATCACTCTAGCAGGGAAAATTCAGTACCCAGAACTGCAATTTACACTGCTTATCAGATGCTAAGAGAAAATGCTGACTATGATCTTTGTGAGCTTCTCCTAAACCATCTGTTAGAGAACTTGCAAAAAATAAAGAAGGATAAAAAGAATTCATTTAAGTATAGTGGCTTGATACTTTGTCTATTCTTCTACTATATGAATGAGCTACCCAGAACTAGTGGCTGGATATGGCAAAATGACAGACCTTTTGCCATACAAATCAGGGATTATATGTATGGTCTTGGTGATGCTAAGGCACAAAATACAGCACTGTGGGGTTACTTCAAAAACTTCCAAAGCATGATGCAGGTCAGAGAGAGAATCCCCCAATCTCTAGTTGAAAAATACAAAGATACAGTGTGCTTCATGGTAGACACTGATCAATGCCTAATGGAGGCAGTGGAACCGAGAATAGTGTGGATTATGCCAATGGGCTATGAGGTGGATGAGAAAATTCTAGAACTGCATGTCCAACATCTACTAAGTCAGCCTAAGGACCCTAAGGCAAAAAGGTTTGGAACCTTCCAAGAGTTGAGTGTAAAAGTTCATGTTGAACTGAGACAGCCTGAGATCAAGAGAAAAGTGAGAAGGGAAGTAGAAGAAGTTGCCAAGAGATATGGAATATCAAAGGAGGCAGTCGATGCCAATAGAGAGAAGGTGGAAAGGGCAGAGAAAGAAAGGCAAGAAACAAAAAAAGAAAGTGCTCTGGTGCAAGCCCCCTCCTGAACCAGATCCTCCAAAAGCTCTGCACAAGCCACCTCTAAGAGTCAAAAAGCCTCAAAACTGGAAGTCAGGACATCCAAAAAGGGAGAGAAGAGAACTAAGACAAATGCCACAAGGTCTTACACCCGTCAGAAGGATGATGAAGAGACAGAATCAGATGAGGAGATCAAGAAAAAGAAAAAGAAAAAGAAAACTTCTATGGAATCATCTGCCGACAAGAACAAGGAAGAAGAGAAGGCAAAAGAATTTGTTGAAAAGCCTACTCTTTCCATTGAGGATGTCATCAAGGTAGTCACTGTGGATGGAAATTTGAAACCAATGACAGAATTCTATGATGAATGTAGTGAAGCTGACCAGAAGATCCTGCAAGATGCTACAGTCAAGTATCTAAACATCTACAACAAAGCATTCATTGAAATCATAACTCTAATTCCCAAAAGCCTAGAAAAGGAACTTGAAATGAGAAAGAATAATGCTAAGGCAAAGGACCTAGAGATCTAGGAATAGATATCTATTCAGCTCTACCCCTCCATCACTAAAAAATAAATGAACATGATCTTTAAGGACTGCAAGGATGAGTTCCAGAGCAAAGCAAGAATGAACCAGCTTATGCTTGGAGAGACTAGCCAAGTGGCAAAAGAAATAGAAGTTATCCTCCAGAATGCATTTAAAAGATTCAATCTTCCTATTATAGAGGACTTAGGTGATGAACCTTCTACCATGGATGACGAAGGACTGAGTACATCAAAAGAAGAATCTACTATGAAAAATGCAGAAGAGCCAAAGGACATAGGTGAGAAGAGGACTCAAGAGTTGGATTCCTCTGCTCTAGAAGAGGAAGTTCCTAAAGAAGTAAACATCTCTCTTCTGGATCCCCCTATTGACTTCGGAACTGAAGGAGAAGAAAGAAAAGATGAGAAAATTAGTCAAGAAGAAGAGGTCAAGGGAAGAGAAGAACAAATAGAGGAGATCTCTGTTGACACCTCTGAGGCTGTAGAAGGAAAGAAGACGCTGTCTCTGGCAAGAGAAACTACAAAAATAGTTAAAGATTTCTTGACCAAAGAAATGATGGAGATTGATGAACTGGAACTATTTCAAGGACCATTCAATTTTGACTCCCTCTCCCCGGTTCAGACAATGAAGATAGCATCCTTTGCCCAAGCAAAGGCAAAAGAAAAACTTTTGAAGTCTCACATGGAAGATTGTGAGCTAATAGAGATTGCATCCAATTTGTTGGAGAAGATCATGCCATCCTTCCAGAAGGATCTTACGGCCTCCTCATCCGGTAATCTGAAATCTCTTGTTAATTTTGTTAGCACACATTTTGATTCTTTGGAGAAAACAGTAGAAGAGAAAGTCTGGAAAGAGTTTTTGGATAAGAGATTCTCTGAGATACAAGGACTTATAACAAATGATAGGAGAAATTTAGATATTGGGATAAAGATCTTAGAAAATGCTCTTAAAGATGGCAGAGATTTATACAAATTTTGTCTATCCTAGTCCACCGTGATAGCATATATTACCAAGAAGGTGGAAGAACAAGAGAGTAAACTGTTAAGTTTATCTCAAAATTTTGATCCTATCACCTCATCCATAATGAATCAAGAATGCTAGGCTATTGCCACTATGAATGAGATAAAGAGGCTTGAGAAGGAGAAGAAGAATAGAATAAGCAGAATGAGTGATCTAAGAGGGATAATTATCCCTAAGTTAGAAGCCATGCATGAGGCTCTAACTGATGCTCAGACTACAGCCCAAACTAGTGATCTAGTAGATTTAAAAAAGGCAAAAGCTTTTGCATTTCTATTTAGTGGCCACATTTCAATTTTGGATAGGATGAAGTAGAGTTGGGCGATAGAAGTTGTATAGTTGAAGAATACTTTTGCAGATATACTTAAGTATATGTAAGTATAACTTGTATATATACTTATGCAGATATGTATAGGCTAATTTTTGGAAATTTTAGTGTGCGGATTCTACCCTTTGCCCTTGATGTCAAAGGGGGAGTGAAGAGTAGTGAAAAATGTGGAATCGAGCTAAGGGGGAGCTCCAAATAAGTGTACATTAGAACAGAGCATCAGCTAAGGGAGAGTGTAGTATGACACTTAGTCATTTTTCACTAAGTGTTGCCATCAATGCCAAAGGGGGAGATTGTTGGCAAGAGACACTATGTGGCTTCATGAGTGTTGTCATTGATGGCAACAAAGTCCATCCCACTCATCCGCAACACATAGTATGTCTATACCGAAAGTCAGATTGAAGAGTGTTTTGGTCTGGTGAACAAGAACAGAGCATACAACAAGGTCTGACAATCAAGTCCAGATCTCTCAGAGGAAGTATCCCAGCAAAGTGCGGACTTGGGAAAGTCAAGAGGAGTACCATGACTACTACATTCCAGAGATTGAGCCTACGGTGATGAAAGAATGAAAAGATATGAGCACCTAAGTGTTGGGCAGAGTAGATAGAGGAACAACTGACCAGCAGAGCATCAGACCTTAATCCAGATGAGGAATTGATGGAGATCAAACTTCTTGAGGGATCATTCATGGTTGGATGACATGATTGATGACTCCTTTAACTATCTTTTTGATACGCATCACTTAGTAAGCATGGATTCAATCGACAGACTAGAGTTTGGGAAAATCTTGAGTATTCCGGATGCTGACTAGAAAGATGTTCAAATCCCTTGTGCGGATATATATATCAGATGGATTTCGATGTGAGTAAAGGTGTGGTGTGTGATAGTGTGTACGAAGAAAGGTAGAGATAGGTGTGGAAGCAATAATACAAGTCTGGTATGTGACAGAACATCAGCACTAAAGGAGTGGAAGAATGAAGTGCAGTAGATCAGTTTATTAAGCCTAACCAGAACTGAACCTCAGCATATGTGGATGCCTCTGATCAGTTCAAACACCTAGTTACTTTCTTTATACCTTGTAGATAGTGAGTCTCTTGTAGGCAGTGAACCTCTTGTGAGCAGTGTGCTTGGGCATTGAGCCCTAATTGGCAAGTGCCATTTTGTACTTCTTATTCTTCTAACAAGAATACAATCTTGGGTTAGTCACCCCATGGTTTTTCCCTTAACAGGGTTTTCCACATCAAAAATACTATGTTATGTGTGTTGAGTTTATATATGCTTCCATAGTTATGTACGCTTCTATGTTTTGATGTTACACTAATTGTTAAAGAAGAACAAAAAGTTAAATATTTAAGATAACTAATTCACCCCCCCTCTCAGTTATCCATTTTGTTTCCAACACTAAGCTCCCAATGAAAACCTATGGGTGAGGTGAATCTATCCTACATAGAATGGGTTATGAAGGACAAGGCCCCATCAACCTAAGAAAAGAAGGAATCATAGAACCCATTCAACCTTCTTCATCCTCATTGGCTAGAACTACAAAAGGTCTAGGATATAAGGATAAGGGAAAAGTTAAAGCAAATGCTTGTCTTGTGGAAATGATCCATACACTTGAAGAGGACAGTGACACAAATTCCAATGAATATGAGGGGAATGAACTGACAGAGCATTCCTATGACGACAAAGAGATTGATACCATTCAAACTTATAGCCCCTACTGTGAGGGACAAACGCTACCGAATAGACCATTAGAGTGTGATTTGCCTATCCCTAAGAATACGACTTTCAAGGAAGGTTCAAGTTCTATTGAGATAAACAAATTGGAGGAAAGTACCATCCTGAACACTCTCCCTACCAATACTCCTAGCATATCCATTCAAACTATCAATGAATCAGATCTATCCTCCAACTCCCTCCCCCTTGTGAATCCCAAACTTATTGATTGGGATCTACAAGGAGCCCTGCAACTAGATATGTTCCAAAACGATGATGCCTATATTGACTACATGGAACTTAGGGACCACCTACCTAAAGGAGATCATAAAGTTGGCTTCGCCACTAAACTTAATACCATGGCTTATTTTAGAGAGGGTGCCAAGCCTTCCAGTCACAAAAATATCAAAATAAAAACTAGATCTGATGGTGAAAACTGCTCCGCGGTAGTGTTAGATCCCAAAATAGTAAAAAGAAAGGACACATCCGATGGTGAAAACCCAACTGTGGCACCTGACAATGGAAGGCTTGACACTCTCCCTAATGACATACACCAGGAGAAGTCTCAGATTGTTGTGGAACCCATAGAGCCTATTAACATTGGAAAAGAGGAGAAGCCTAAGATCATTCACTTTGCTAAGTCTCTAACCCCACCAAATAAGACTAAGTTTGTACCATTCTTCAAGAGAAAGAAAGTCAATTTTGCTTGGTCATACGCCGATATGCCGGGGTAGATCCAGATTTAATTCTATATCACCTTCCATTAGATCTAGGAGTGAAACCAGTGAAATAGAAGCTTAGAAAGATGCATCCACACATAGCACTGCTTGTAAAAGAACTCAAGAAAATACTAGTTGTAGGGTTCATCAGAGCTATAGACTATCCGGAGTGGGTCTCCAAAATAGTACTAGTGTCCAAACCTGATGGCCGAGTCCGACTATGCAATGATTTTAGAGATCTAAACAAAGCTTGCCGCAAGGATGATTTTCCATTGCCAAATATAGATATCAGAGTTGACTTAACAACAGGACATACCATGTTATCTCTCATGGATGGCTTCTCAGGATATAATCAGATCAAGATAGCACCAGAAGACCAACATAAGACAGCTTTTACTTGTCCATGGGGCACTTTCTACTGGAATGTCATGCCATTTGGGCTAAAGAACGTAAGAGCCACATATCAGCATGCTATAACCACTATATTCCCTGATATGATGCACGTAACAATGGAAGATTATGTAGATGATATCCTCGTAAAGTCACTCACAAGAGAATCACACCTGGATGTGTTAGAGAAAGTCTTTCAGAGAGTAGAACAATTCAAAGTTAGGTTGAACCCAAAGAAATGTGTGTTTGGAGTCACCTCAGGCAAGCTCCTAGGTTTTATTGTATCGACAAATGGAATAGAGGTGGACCCTGCTAAAGTTAAGGCTATTATGGACATACCACCACCCAAGAATCTTACTCAACTAAGATCTCTACAGGGCAACCTACAAGCAATCCAGAGGTTCATATCACAACTAGCAGACAAGTATCAACCCTTCAGTCATCTCCTACATAAGAACATTCCATTTAAATGGGATGAGAAATGCGAAGAGGCATTCGACAAACTGAAAGAGTACCTTATGAATCCACCTATTCTCATGCCTTTTATCCAAGGGAATCCATTGTTACTATACATATCTACTACACCAACATCTCTTGGGGCCCTTCTAGTACAACAAGATTACAAAAATAAAGAAAGAACCATCTATTATATCAGTCGCACATTGGTGGGCTATGAGTTGCAATACTCTTAGATAGAAAGATCATGTCTTGTGGTTGACATTATATGCTAGCACATCCAATAAAACTTATTGCAAAAATAGATCCACTGAAGTACTTACTAAGCAAAGCAGCTCTAACAGGTCGCCTAGCCAAATGGGTAATGCTCCTAAGTGAATATGACATTAAGTATGTAGACGAAAAGGCTATCAAAGGGCAAGTCATTTCTGATCAGTTAGCAGATGCACCACTATAGGACACCACACCAATGCAATTTGAATTTCCAGATGAATCCTTATTCAATATATCAACACATTCCTGGAAACTTTACTTTGATGGGTCCTACACAAACCATGGATCGGGGGTAGGAATCTTGTTTGTAACTCCTCATGGTGACACCATACCAAAGTCTTACCGTTTATTATTCCCATGCACCAACAACATAGTAGAATATGAAGCCTTGGTCATTGGCCTCAAGATGGCAACAGAGTGGAAAATCAAAGAGATATATGTCTATGGTGATTCTCAGCTAGTGATCAATCAAGTCAATGATGATTACCAAACCAAAGATGAGAAGCTTGTCCCATACAAGTGGATGGTCGAGGACTTTAAGGAATACTTTGTGATCATCTCTTTTGAGTAGATACCTCGCATTGAAAAAAAAGCAGCAGATGCCATGGAAACCATTCCTTCTCTTCTCGAAATCCCAGAGAATGAGTCACGGTATGAGTTCTTAGTGGAATCAATTCAGCAACTAGCTTATGATCTTCCTGAAACCTATTCCATATGCCTATTAGTTGGATTTGATTCACCTTGGTATGGTAAGGTTTACACTTACCTCAAGGACAACACCCTCCCACCTGACTTATCTTCAAACCAACGATGAACCTTTATACGCCAAACCTCTCACTATACCATTATTGCTGAGACCCTATACCGACGTGGTCTAGATGGTACTTTACTCCGTTGTTTAGAATGAGAAGAATCCCAAACCCCCTTACAAGACGTACATGAAGGGATCTGCAAAACACACTCTAGCAATCCTTCCTTAGCTAAGAAACTCATGCGTTTGGGTTATTATTGGCTGAACATGGAAATAGATTCATATCTATTTGTGAAGAAGTGCAAGCAGTGCCAAATACATGGGAACTTGATACATGCACCAGCTTAGGAGTTGAGACCTTTAACGACACCTTGGCCCTTTTGTCAATGGGGACTTGACCTTGTAGGCAAGATCCATGCTCCCTCATCCAATGGCCACAAATTCATAATAACCGCCACTAAGTACTTTACCAAGTGGATTGAAGCCATCCCCCTCACCACCATCACAGGTAAACAAATCTCCTCATTCATCCTCAATTACCACATCTACAGATACAAAATTCCCTCATCCATTATCGTGGATAACGAAAGACCCTTCAAAAACTAGGATGTCCAAGAACTCTGTGACCTATTCAAAATCCAACACCGTTTCTCCATACCTTATTACTCCCAAGGCAACGGCCAAGCAGAAGCATCCAACAAGACCATCTTGAAACTCCTCAAGAAGACAGTCAATGACATTGGCCGTGATTGGCACATCCAACTCAATCCCGCTCTGTGGGCCTATAGAACTAGTGTACGCACTCCCATAGGTGCTACCCCTTACACCCTTGTCTATAGCTCAAAAGTTATCCTCCCCATTCAAGTTGAATTACCATCTCTTAGGGTGTCATTAAAAGGTCTCATAATAGATGAAGAGTACAGAGTTTCCAAATTGCAAGAACTAGAGTTGCTAGAAGAAAAGAGATAGAAAGCCTTTGATCATCTCAAAGCATACCAGCAAATGATGTCACGAAGCTACAACCACAGAGTCCGCCCAAGAGTCTTTAAGGTTGGAGATCTAGTACTTAAGGAGAACCCCTGCAATCAATAGGATAGGGAAAAGAAAGACAAGTTCTAGCCCAACTGGCTTGGGCCTTATGTGATCGTAGCTGCTTATGGATCAGGGGCATATCAGTTAGCAATATCAGAGGGTGAGTTGTTCGATGACCCAATCAATAGCATGCATCTTTGCCAATTCTATACCTAAGAGAACCCCAATGTAAGGGGGGCATAAAACACAAAAAAATCAAAAAATCAAAAAAATACAAAAAAATCAAAAAATTAGAAAAATACAAAAAAATCATCCTTTGGTGAAAACCTAGCAAACAGGCACCTTAGATAGGTATAATGATGAAAACTTGGCAAACAGGCGTCATGCATACTTTCTAGCTTTCATGCAAATAAAGGCAAGTGGTGAAAACCTGGTAAACAGGCATTACTTGTGATAAACCACTTCCTCCATCTTTGGGAAACCAATCACCTCGTGTCCTTTCTTCCTTCACTCGTGTCCCATTCAATCCATATCTGTTCCATAATAAATCCTAAATGATAACCTATCATGGGTTGATACTCTATCTCTTTGTTGCCTTGTCAACCAAGGTTTTATCCCATATCCTATCCATAGTGTTAGCCTAGCATAGTGTCTCTCGTTGGTATCTACATAGTCCAAGTCCATGAACTACATTGCCTTTGCATCATCACGTAGGCAAGGTCATTTTCAATGCTCTCCTGAGGCTCCACTGTCCCATCCGTCACATGTCTAGTCCTTCTATCTATCTGAGTCCATGCCACTTTCTATCGCCTAGGTCTTAGGTCTATTAGGGTTCACCCCAAACTACGTTGTCTCTGTGTCATCATGTAGGCAAGGCCATTTAGCAATGAGCCCTCGAGGAACTAGGTCAGTCCCTTAGGGTCCATCTCACCAATAAAGATTGTGGAATCTTTCACTAGGCAAGCAGGTGCAAGAAGAACCCGCTCTTTTCAAGCAGAAATCTTGACGCAAGGTATTAACCTATCCAAAGCAAAGCAAACAAATACCTAAGGCATTCTAAATGATTTTACCTAAATTATGAAAAGAAACAAACATATCTAAATGCAAATATGTTTTGTGGATTGGAATCACAGTTAAAGTACAGAGTCTTGATTTTTGCTATCATGTTTTTCTATGCTAGTCAAGGATGCCAAAAGCTAGAGATGCTATGATGGGGGCATGATTATTTTCTTTGTTTGTTGTTTGTGGATTAAACTTTAGTAATGTGAAACCTTGTCTAAAGACATGATCGGCAAAAGATCATCAATGACATCAAAGGTCTAACATGAATGGGGGCAATCCTTGTCTGTTGATACACAAGAAATACTCAGGTCATCTCGGTTCAATTATACCTTGATGCTTGTATTAATTTGCTAAAGAAAAATCCATGTAAGCAATGCTCAGTTCATCTCAGTTCAATTATACATAGATGCTTGTATTAACTTACAACATTCAGAAAAAGTACCAAAAAAAATTGCCCAATGATGAAATAAGCACTTCAAAATACTTGCACTATCAAGATGTCAAAAGCAAAGCACCCATCATACATCCATTATACATCCATACATCTAAAACCATGTAATAAAAGATCCAAGAATGCAGAGTAACAATACAAATTGAAGCTTGTGAGTCTTTTCTATCGAGTCATTCTTTCAATCAATCTTCTATCTACCATTATGTCATCTCTGTGTTGATAGAGTACATTTGGACATCACAAAAACATAGCATATAGTTGCATATCATATCACATGAGATAGTCATTTACATGTTTAAATTAGCTACATACATAATAAATTGCATCAGGTCATTCATATACATTTTTGCAAATCATCACATAGTGTCAACAGAAAAAATCAAAAACATAGATAAGTGCATCACATAAACTGCATAATCATATAGATACCATTTGCATTCACACATTAGAGGCATATCAAGTAAAACCATCTAATACTGCATTAGATAAACATCACATAGCATCATATAAAAGTTTGCAATAGATAAACATGTGCATCACATCATACAAATAGAAATGCATCCATAACATAGAATGAGCAAACTGCATATAGAGAGCATTAAATAGCTGCATCATCATATAAATATAGTAAACCATGTCCAAATGTACAATATTTAAAGGTCGATCTCTGAGTCAAATGTCATATACAATGTATATATCTCAAAGATAATGATACATGTCTCAAAATACAAAAGTGGTACATATACATATCTGGCTATCTAAGCCATCAAAAAGTGTACGTATGACCCAAAATTTGCACAAGTGTCTGCTAACCCTACTGCTGTGAACTGTTTCTCCCAGCAGTGTCTCTTGAGTCCCCTCCTCTACTGGCCCTAGACTGCTGTGGGTCCATCACAAAGGCTCTCGACCTCGATCCACCTGCTCTCTTAGAGGCCATAGACTGGCTACTGTAGCTCGGAGCCCTTTGACTAACTGGCACAACACCATGGTATAAACTCTGATAGTACTATGTCTGAGCCTGTGCTTTGGCAAGCTCACCCGGCACTTGCGCTGACTGCCCCTGCACCTGAGCCAATTATGCCTGTGTTATCTGTGCCTAGGCCTGGTACACCTATCCAATCAAAAAATTGCTTGTAACATCTATCCCAAGGGCTGCCACTGCTATATCCCTCTCTACTCGAATAACTCATATCCTCGCCTCTGCCATATCTCGCTCTCTCGTGAGCCCTGAGATAACCTCTGCATCTGTCTCCCTTCGAGCCTTGGCCATCCTAAGCTATGCCCGCAGCTGTCGAACCTATCCTCTCAGCATCACAATAGCTCTCTCCTGGACATCCAGTTGTGTTGGACCCTGAGGTGCCTGTGCCTGTCCCTACCCTTGTGGCTGGGGTGCCTACTGTTGCGCCACCTGCTGGGGTGGCGGCATCTGTGCCTGCTATGCAACCTACGGTTGCACTACCTATTGAGTGTGGGAAGGTCCCTCCCTAGCTGTCCTCCTCTACCTAGGCCTATCTCCATCTCCACCACCTCCCCCTCCATCATCTCCACCATCTCCACCACCTCCCCATCCTCCTCTCCTCCTCCTCCTGCCAACCTGGCCCTTGTTGTCTAAATCTGCCTCATCTATACGAGGAGACAGCTCTCCAGGCCTAGAGTGCCTCAGAAATGGGTGCTCTACAAACAACTCCTCATAGTCCTGAGTCATCCCAGCATCTGCAATCTCTCTCCTCATCTCCTAGGCAACATAAGGAGTCTGTCGAAACTCTGCCACTGCCTCCTCATAGGATGCCACTGGCCCCCATCTAAATCTCTCCACATGAGTTCATGCAAATAGAGCCTGCCACTGTGACATGCCCTGTCTCCTCCTAAACTGTCTCCAAACCCGCCTGACAATCTGTCTCTCTAGGATGAACCGCGTCCAGCCTATCAGCCACCGAGTCTGATAACAGTACGGTAGCTCATCTGCCTCGTCCTCCCAAGGCTCACAGTCTAGATATGGTCGCCAGACAACCACATCTACTCCATCTAATGCATGCCTCCAATACTCGAGCTTCCCCAGCCTATGCTAGGAAATCACTCCTACGTAGCCATAGCTGTAAGGCTCTCCTCTCTGTCTCTGAAAAATGCAAGTTGGTCTAGTGATGGCAATGTGCTCCCATAGCCAAAACTGCAATAGTGAGACACCTGCTGATAAGCTCACACCCCTGTGGTATACCACTTGATGCATGTCATGGTATAAGTGTGCCAAAACGTAGACACCCCAAGCATAACGGTTGCCCTCTATGACCATCCTCTCCATGATCCATCCCCATCCAATTGGGAACCCATGCGATCTCCTATCGGGGCATACAACACCTCCAATCAATCCTGCCACTATCCCAGGGAAGTAATCATAATAATCATGAATGTCCTACCAGGAGATGACCTGTCCTACCAGCTCAGGGTCATCAAATACCCACCTACACTCTACAATTCCTGCATCCCGTTGTGGATCATACTCCATGAGCTCTCCCTAAATAGGCAAGTGGAGTATCTTGTATACGTCCTCCAAAGTCACTGTCATCTTGCCTGTCGGGAAGTGAAAGGTCCCATCCTCGCTGTGAAACCTCTCTACTACTGCAGTCAATAAGTCGCGGTTTGCTCAAACCTCAAACATAAAGCATACATAGTCCAATCCCATCGCGTCGAGCATCTCTCGATCCATCTCGGTCAACATATGTTACTGCAACATCAGAATGGGAAACTGCTTCCACAACATCAATGTATCTCGTATGTCCTCCTACAAGAATGCAAAGAAAGGCATAAACTTAAAGCTGCAAGTACCATGCTCAACATATCTATAGAAACATATCAACTAACTTAACATATCAAATTAATCAAAATAGCACACTACATCTATTGACTAGATTCCTACAATCTCAGAGATAGCTTATCGATTGACGCATCAAACAGGATGTCAATCGAGTCAATTTTGTTAAGTAAACTAACTATCTATATCATATGTGCCATAACAAAAGGTACATGTGTCATTTCTTATCAAATGCACCACTTCTGACACATGCGCCACAACATTTCATGCACGTGCCATCCTATACCGTAAATGCGCCGCCCAGTTGCATGCGTCAACCTTTCTATTGCATGCCCCAGTTCTATGCATGCATCATTCTATATCCTAAATGTGCCAAAATTTGACAGAAACGCAGTTTCGCATGCCAGATGTGCCAAACTGTGATCTGGCGTATTTGTCTAGCCTAAATTCTCCTAGCATTTATTGCACTAAAAAATGACCCTAGGAGAAATTTTTTGAGATACATACCGAGGGTCCTACCTCTGCTGGCTGGTCAAATCGTCAGACTTGCTCAAAGTGATGCTCCTCATGCAGAATATCCATCCTAGTGCTAACTGCTCTATGCTCTATGCTTTCCTAAGCTCTCAAAGACAATCAAACAAAGCCAAGTGTGCAAATGACTTGTCATGTGGACCCAGCTCCTATATATAGCATGCAAACCCTAAATTGGCTATGTGGTGACTATGACTACTTCCTGCACCCGTTTCTTCCTATTTTCTTTCTGTTTCTTAGAAACGCATCTTGTTTTCTTCAAACCTATCTAAGTTTTCCCTTCGTCTTCGTGAGATTATCCATCTCACTCCTTCTGCTTTCTTCTCATCCAATCTCCCGAGGGGGCATCCTATCACCATAACCTATACCAAGGGCAAACTAGGGCACGTATCATTATTCAACAATCAATTTCTTTGAAGCAACATTGTAAACTGCATTGCATCAAAGAGGAGCAAAATGTATACACCTAAAAATGACATGATTCAGTCTAAATAAATATTCTTAATATTTATTTCATTCCAATTCTTCTATCAATAAATAAATAAACAAATTTATTTATTTGATTCATATTCCTCTAAATTAATTAAATATCAAAATATTTAATTATCTCTTCTAAAGTCAAAATTAAATAAAATCCTTTGTTTAATTAAATTCTTCCAAATAATTAAATAAATCTTAATTATTTAATTAAGTCAAAATCATTCTTCCAAATTTCAATAAATCAATCAAATTTATTTAAATCCTCTCAATCTCCAAAAATAAAATACAATCAAATATTTTATTTATTCTTCCAAATCATGCACAACAATTAAATAAATTTATTTATTTAATTTACTTTCTTATCTTCAAATTCTTCTAAATATCTTCCAAATCTTCTAAAAATAAATCTTCTTCTCCATGCACACAAAATTAAATAATTTATTATTTAATTTCTCTCAAATCATGCAAAAGCAAATCTCAAGTTGAGTTATCTATTCAATCAACCTTGTTTTTATCAATATCTCTTTAATTAGAAAAACGATTTCAAATTTATGAAAAGCATATCTTATCTTTAGAAAAGAAAGTAGTTAACTCAAATAAAATAGCTTTTGGGTGACACTTGTCTTCTTTCTATTCACACACATTCCTCAAGGTTTCTCAACCATTGATCTTCTTGTTCTTTCTATACCATTGATCTTCATTCTCTCAAGTCTATAAATTGAACCCTATTCCTCCATTTTAATCATCCAAGCTTTAAGTATTGTTACTCTGCAGGAATTACAGCATGCCTTTGGCACCAATTCCTTCATTGCTTGTGATCACACTCGTTACCATACTACTATCATTATTGTGAAGCTTGTCTTCATAGAAAAATTATCATAGCCATTCTCCATTGACAATCTTGGAATAGCAAGGAAGTGCACTCTCTGAGGGCCTTATTCATACATGCAAGATCGATTGAGATAGGCAACCAATAGAAGCTATGAAGCTTTGAGGTTTGTAAAGGTTTTTGTTCTTTTGTTTGATTGATCTCCTTGTTTCTATATTTCATTGAGTTTTGGGTATTTTGATATTGATATATTGATTATTCATTTGAATCCAATTTTCCCTTAACAAGTATAAGTATAATAGCTAACCCTGCTGCCGTGGAACACTACTCCCTGCACTATCCTCTCCTCTACCGGCCCCAAATTGTTGTGGGCCCATCATTGACCCTCCTAACCGTGAACCTCCTGCTCTCTAGGAAGCCACAGACTGGCTCCTGAAGCTGGGTGCCCTCTGATTCACTGGCATAGCCCCATGATAAAGACACCTATAATACTGAGTCTGGGCCTGCACCCTTGATAGCTCCACCTGTACCTACACAAGCTGCACCTGTGTCACCAAAAATGGTGTAGCCCCATCTGTGTCCAAGGCTGCCATAGCCGAGTCTCTCTCTAATCTAATAGCCCACACTCTCACCAAGGTTGTATCCTACTCTGTAGTGAGCCTCAATATCACACATGCATCTACCTCTCTCCACAACTCAGCCATCCTGAGCTATGCCCAGAGCTGTCTAATCTGACCCTGCAGTGTCACAATGGCTTGCTGCTGTAAGTCAGGATAAGGAGCCTGAGGAACCTGTACCTATCCTTGCACCTGCTATTGAGCCACCTGTTGCGGTGGTGGCATCTGAACCTGTTGTGCAACCTGTGGCTGCACTACCTACTGCTACTAGGAGGGTCCCTCCCCAGCTCTCCTCCTCTACCTCTGTCAACCTCCATCTCCACCCCCTCCTCTAACTCCACCACCTCCATCCCCTCCATCATCTCCCTCTCCCCGTCCTCCTCTACCCCTCCTCCTGCCAGCCCCATCCTCATCGTCTGAATCCTTCTTGTCTATGCGAGGAACCAACTCTCCAGGTCCTAAATATCTCAAGAATGGATGAGCAACAAACCACTCCTCATAGTCAAGAGTCATCCCTACATCCACTATCTCTCCCCGCAGAGGCCAAGCCACATAGGGAATATGCTAAAAATCTACCAAGGCCTCCTCATATGACACCACTGGGCCCCACCTCAACCTCTCTGCATGTGTCCTTGTGAATCAGGCCTGCCCCTGTGGCATACCCTGCACCCTCCCGAACTATCTCTATACCCTGCTCACAATCTACCTCTCTAAAATAAATTGCATCCTCCCAACGAGCCACCGAGTCTAGAAATAGTAAGGCAACTCTTCATCCTCATCATCCCACCGCTCACAATCTATGTAGGGGTGCTAGATAACTGCATCTACATTATCCAGTGCGTGTCTCCAGTATTCGAGCTTTCCCAGCTAACGCTAGGAAATAACTCCTATGTAACCATAATTGTACGGCTCTCTCCGCTGCCTAGCAAACACATAGATTGGTCGTGTGATGGCTATGTGCTCCCACAACCAAAACTGCAATAAAGAAACTCCAACAAACAAGCTCGAAGCCCTATGGTACACCACCTGATGCATATCCTGATACAAATGTTCAAGCACACACACTCCATGAAATTGAGTGCCGTCCGTAATCATCCTCTCCATGGTCCTCCCCCAACCAATAGGGAACCCATGCGACCTCCTATTGGGGCATACAACACCCCTGATCAACCTTGCCACTATCCCCAAAAAGTAGTCATAATAGTCATGTATGTCCTACCACGAAATCACTTGACCCTCAAGCTTTGGATCATCAAACACTTGCTTGCACTCTGCTAATCCTGCATCTTGCTACGGATCATACTCTACATGCTCACCCTAAACAAGAAGATGTAGAATCCTAAATATGTCCTCCAACGTAATAGCCATCTCCCCAGTCAGTACATGGAAGGTCTCGTCCTTGTTGTGGAACTGCTCCACCACCGCAGTCAACAAACTAAGGTTCACGTGAACCTCGGGCATGAAACATATGTAGTCCAGACCCATAGCACCAAGAGTCTCTTGATCCATCTCAGTAAGCATGTATTGCTGCAACAACGACAAAGGGAACTGCTCCCATGACATGAGTATATTGCGAATATCCTCTTGCAACCAAGCAAAGCATAGTGTCAAGTAAAACCCATATCTAAGAAAACCTACTCAAAGCAATCAAACTATCCTATCACTAACTTAACATATCAAATTGATCAAAATAGCATATCATCTCTTGACTAGATTCCTGAAATCTCAAAGATCACTTATCAATTGGTGCATCAATTAAGATGCCAATTGAGTCAATTTTGTTAAGTCAGCTGACTATCCTAGTGCAAATGCATCGAAACAAGTCACAAATGCGCCAAAACAAGTCACAAATGCACCGAATCATAGCAAATGCATCGATTCACCATGAATGCATTGGTACTTATAGCATATGCATAGTTTTGGCATATGCGCCACTTCCCATGTCACATGCACAGTTTTGTAGTATATGAGCCACTTCCTATCGTGTATGCGCAACTTTATCATATGTGCAACTAGATGACTCATATGCGCAGTTTCAAAGCGCATATGCGCTGAACTGCCAATCGGTGCATCTATTCTAGAAAAGTTTCCCTACCATTTATTGCTCTAATAAATGACCCTAGGCAAGTTTTGCCGAACTACATACCAATGGCCCTGCCTCAGGTGGCCGCCTGAACTGTCGGACTCGCTCAAAGTGGTGCTCCATGTGTAGAATATCCATATCTCTGTCGGCTGCTCTAGCTCCTCTGCTCTCCTAAGCTCTCAAAGACAAATCATCTAAGGACAAGTGTGCAAATGAATAGGACTTGTGGACCCAGCTCCTATATATAGCAAGTGAAACATAACTAACTGTGTGGCAACTATGACTACTTCCCAAGCCTATTTCTTCCCGTTTCCCTGAGCAAAAACCTATCTTCTTCAATCTATCTTTTTTTTCACCTTCTTCATCATGAGATTGTCCATCTCACACCTTTTGCCTTCTTCCTGTCCAATCTCCCGAGGGGGCATCCTGTCATTAAACTTGTACCAAGGGCAAACTGGGGCATGTATCATTATCAGAAATTCTTATTCTTTGAAACAACGTGATAAAACACATTGCATCAAAGAGGGGCAAAATGTATACACCTAAAAATGACATGACTCGGTCTAAATAAATATTCTTAATATTTATTTAAGTCTATTTCCTCTATCAATAATTAAATAAACAAATTTATTTATTCAATTCATATTCCTCTAAGTTAATTAAATATCAAAATATTTAATTACCTCTTCTAAAGTCAAAATTAAATAAAATCCTTTATTTAATTTAATTCTTCCAAATAATTAAATGATTCTAAATTATTTAATTAAGTCATGTATTCCTCCAAATTTAAATAAATCAATCAAATTTATTTAAATCCTCTCAATCTTTAAAAATAAAATATAATAAAATATTTTATTTATTCTTCTATCTTGCACAAACAATTAAATAAATTTATTTATTTAATTTGCTTTCTTATCTTCCAAATCTTCTAAAAATAAATCTTCCTTGTCATGCAAAAGTAAAAAGTGGAGTTAATTGATTTAAAATAGCCTTGTTTTTATCAAACAACTCTTAAATTAGAATAAAACATTCTAATTTTGTGAAAGCAAATCTTATCTCTATCATGAAAGCAGTTAACTCAAACAAAATAGCTTTTCTTTGACACTTGTCTTCTTTCTATTTGCACAGATTCTCTCAAATCTTCTCCACTATTGATCTTCTTATTTCTTCTACATCGTTGATCTTCTCTCTTACAAGTCTATAAATATAGCCCTATTCTTCCATTTCTATCATCCAAGCTTTAAGTAATATTACTCTGTCAAATTACCAGCGCTCCTTTGGCACCCCCCATATCCATTTTGCTTGAGATCATCCCCATTGCATTTGAAGCTCATCTTCATTGCAATAAAGTATCGCAGTCATTTCTCCATTGCCATCTTGAAGAATGGAGCAAGGAAGTACGCTTCCTGAGGGCAACTTTCATCACAAAAAGATCGAACGAGACTAGACGAACAATGGAAGCCGTGGGATAACAAGGTTTGTGAGGTTTGTGTTTTATTGTTCAATCTTGTTATTTGCAATTTCTATTGATGTTCATTGGTTTATTAATGGTTTTATGATGTTAACAACAATTTCTGATAACACATAGTGTTGTATTCCACTCAACTCTATCAGCCATACAACCCTAGATACCCTCTAGTTAAGTATGATTTCCGATACGATGAGCAATCCGAATACAACGAACTGACAATGCATGCAGAAAACAAATGCATTACTTTGGCCAAAGTTTTTAATATCAATATCATTTATAATGATCATAGTTGTTGTGTTCACCCACCCCTACTCGATTTGGATACTGTCATATTCTTGCAGTTATTCACCCTGACTATCTTTACATAATTGGTTTAATCATCTTGTCATTATAATAGTTTTCTTAGACTTAGATAAGTCTAAATGACATAAACCTTCATTTGGTTCATATTCGATTCTAGGGTTTTAAAACAACCCTTGAATAATACAATTTTTCTATATTTAACATATCTCATTTCTTGCAAGCTAAGGGTCATAATAGACCTTTGGTTTAACTCAACCATAGTTAGGTATACAATAAATCTTGTTAAGGTATTAACTTCTATTCAAAAAGAATATGAATACCAATTCAATTAAACTCTACGTGATGCCATTGATCATCACTACATATCTATACTCATATATGATTTTATGCAAAGTTATTTCTATATAGACAGTCTATTACTACATAATGGTTTACTATAGGCTGAACTCATCATGATTCTAGTATAGACATGAGAAGATCTTTGATATTTTTTCCCATTCATCTAACTATTCTTAGTTCTTCTATCATTCCAAAAGGTTACATCATAGTCACCATAGACCACCAAGAATCTAGGTTCTTTGGATAAGATATTGTTTAGACAAAGTATAGGATCTAAAACAAGATTGTTTTCAAAATAATATTCACCACTAAATACTCTATCCCGTATTACTCTTGGTTGGTAAGTTTACTAAATGAATACCATTACACTAATCTCATTAAGAGTTAATACATATCTATCCTATGATAAAGTAATCGACTTATTTCAAAATGATTGCTCATTTCAACTGAGCAACCGGTTTTCTAAACATTAGAAGACTATAATAGTTTCCATTAAAGAAAGTTCATGTATTTCCTGAACAATAGAAGGGTCTACCTATCGATTTAAGACAGATGCAATATCGACTCACTATGACAATTCAAAACTGGTTTCATTTGCAAAAGTTTGCATCGGCCTTTTCAGGCTAAATGACACTTTTTTGGTTATACTAAAACATACACATACACCATCGATTCAGACAAACAAGTCATATCGATAGTATTCAAGTCAACACAGTCAGCTTATCGCATTGCATAGTTTATACAAAATACTAACAGGATAACTAAACTCAGTTAAACAATTGTCCATAACAAAATTCATTATGATTATCTTTGTCTTATAAAACATAACTTGCATGAGTATCTACCTGACAACATCAGCTTACAGAGGTGTATGGGCAGGTAGTAAGCTTCTATGTTCGTCCCAAACGTCCACGTTCTTCACTTAACTTTTACCTATTTCCTTACTGCCCACCGCGAGTTCCCTTCTACTAATTATCTAGACTCCACAAACAAAACATATGCACCAAAAAATATGCCATCGACTATCCAAGTCGTGGCTTTAAGAGTTCAAAATAGACTCATAATGAGTCATCCTCTCTATTTGCTCCCACTCTAAGCAGTTCCAAAACTCATTTAATTCCAACGGTATTGCTTTATGGTTCGACTCCAAACACAGATATAAATGTGCAAACATTGAGAAATGTTGATGATGAAAACATCATTTGAGGAGATTAGCGATGGTAGCTGAGTTATCCACCACTCTTATAAGAGGCTGCCAACTCATTAAACTAACTTGAGCAATCAGTTACTCTTAATGAGTAATTTGATCCATCATGTTTTTAACATTTAAGACACTCCTCAATAGATGCCTAAGGCTACTCAACTTAAAACAATAATAATCTATCATGAGGTATTACCTCATTTGACTCATATATATATATATATATATATATATATATATATATATATATATATATATATATATATATATATATATATATATATCAAAAATTATTTACATATCATTATCTCTATTTGATTTTATGATTTAATCAATAAAAGGATAATACTAAAACAAGAATTACAGATAATGTGATTGGGTTGAGCTAGTCTCCTCATCACGATCCATCGACAAAACACATCATCTTAACTCGACAATAAAGTCTTAACGTTAAGAATTGGTTAAAACACTTCAAGTGATTTAGTAATAATATGACAACCATTTTATGACAATAACATCGTAATATTTATGTTAAATGTAAATAGTCGTAAATCAAACTCAAACGACGTTGTGAATGTTATTAATGACTAAGATGACTTAATACAACTTAGAAAGATTGTAAAACAATATTGACAACCTGTCGATTAGGTTCAAAAGTGAACTGACAAGACAAGGCTTACCTCTTACGACACATTGGTTAACATTTTTGTTAAACACTTATAAATCAGTTTGGCAAATAAACCACTCGTAACCCAAGGTCTATATCTCTCTCCTGAAAAGATACTCTCTCTCTTTTCTCTGAGAGTCATCTGGTAACTTGTAATCCTGTTTCAACTTTTTACAAAACAGTATGTGATCAGTGCATCATTATTCAATTAATTCAAATAATAAATCAAATCTCATAATACAAATATTAAATCAATAATAACATAATCATTCCTATAATTTCAATAAATCACATTCAATATAATCCATATTTTTCCTTGTCATTAATCTAAACATCATAATAAATTTACTTATGTCCAAGTAAAAAGTAAAAGTATAGCAAGACAAAAATTGGGGATGTAACACAAGGAGGCTCACTGCCTATAGGAGGCTCACTGCCTACAAGATTTTATGTTTAATACATTAAGAATGAACTGAGAAATAACATCTTCTTCATGCCTGGTTCAGTCCCATTGATAGCTCATAAAACTTTTGCTCTACCCCCAAACACTTCTTCGCTATATCTTCATCCTTTACTACTCTTATTCTTTTGCTCCTCTTCTTCTCTGCTCTGCCTCTGAACCTTTCTTAGGATTTTATCATTTTTGCACAAAGACCACTTTCCACAACTCATCCACAAGTATTTATATGCTTCATCAACCTTGGAATGAACATCAAGGTCGGCTTGACTCAATGCGGATCATTGTACTATCAGCCAATCATAGCTGGGACTTGAATCTTCTTCGATCAACACGCTACACTCCAGATAATTGCTCTTAGATCATCCACAACATGCTTGAATCATCTAGTCGGCCAAGACTGGGAAGAATAACAACACAAAGGAAGAAATCTTCAATAACGAGCTCAACCTTCAATGTGGACCTCCAACACAGCAGGTACACAATCCAAAGACCTCCACAAGCACATTGAATTGAACAATAACATCCACATTACTCCAAATCATCAAAATCACTTGCATCTTCATTTGGTACCTCAAGAACACTATCGGCCATGACTGTCACACTAGAAAGATTGCTTGCGGACCTCCAAACCATGAACCATTTGAGTTGAGGATACACACTAACTTCCCAAACATGCTTCTAGATCCACAGATCATAAGTTTTCATTGCAGAGCAACCTGGACCAATTTCTCGTCACTCTATCTCTTCTAAATACTGCTAAACCCAGTTCTACTCAGATGGCCATAGCTTCTTCAAATCTTCATGCGAACCTCTCAAATATTAACTGGAGCTACTTCAGATAATCCTCTACATAGCCATATGGTCTGCTTACTTTGATCTTCATTCCTCTAGAAATGCAGAGCAATCTACTTCACTGATCTGCACTATTTCCCTTGTTTCTCGCAAAAGTATATGTTGACATCAATGACAACACATCATAGGTACATATTTGCAACAATCTCCCCTTTGTCATTGATGACAACATATGATGTGAAAAACTAATTCAACCGTCAAGACAAAGATTTCTCCCCCTTTCTCTTATCACTTCTGCAACCACTTTTTTAACTACTCCCCCTTTCATCAGCAACTAGTTTTTCACATGACTTCTCTCCCCCTTTGACATCAATGGCAAAGGGCACATATTTATAATCTTTTCTCCCCCTTTTTGTTTTAGACTGATCTCCAAAATTTGTATACTGACTACTCCCCCTGAGTAGTATCTCCTTAACATCAATTTGGATCACAAGATATGACTGTGAATTCCATCAGACTGATGCACACTAGTGCATCTTAGTTCTGAACAGGAGGGGTAATAACCCCTAGCTTCCCTCTGAGATACTCAAAAGTATCCTTAGGTAGAGGCTTGGTGAATATATCTGCAATCTAATCCTTTGAGGAAATAAACTCCAATCTAACTTCATTCTCACTTATCTTCTCTCTCAACAAGTGAAACTTGATGGATATGTGCTTTGTCTTTGAATGCAACACCAGATTCTTTGAGATGTCTATTGCATTTGAATTATCATAGAAGATAGTAATAGGCTCTTCAAATACAATTTTGATATCCTTCAACATTTGCTTCATCCACAAGACTTGAGTCAATTGCTTGTTGCTACTATATATTCTACCTTTGTAGTAGGCAAAGATATTGCCTCCTGCTTTTTGCTGAACCAAGAAGCCAATCTCCTTCCCAAGAAGAATGCACCACCACTAGTACTTTTCCTACCATCCACATCTCCTACCCAATCAGCATTTGTATATGCATGAAGAGTAAAGTCATTATCCTTTGGATACCATAAGCCATAATCAGATGTTCCCTTTAGATATCTAAAAATTCTTTTGACTGCTACAACATGGGATTCCCTAGGATCAGCTTGAAATCTAACAACAAGTCCAACTATGTCCATAATATCAGGTCTGGTTTGAGTCAAATAAAGCAATCCACCAATCATTGATCTATACCTTTTCTGATTTGCCTTAGGTGAATCATCATCTTTACTCAATTTGTATCCATTTATCATAAGAGTACTTACTAGTTTTGAATCCTCCATTCCAAACTTTTTCAACAATTCTGTCACATACTTAGACTGAGATATGAAGATACCTTTATCTAACTGAGTGATTTGTAGACCTAAGAAGAAATTTATTTCACCAAACATGGACATCTCAAATTCACTTTGCATCTGATCAGCAAATTTGTTACACATGCTTCCATTTCCACCAAAAATGATATCAACAAATACCTCAATAATCAGAATGTTCTCGTGATCAATCTTGAAATAAAGATTACTGTCAGCTGTACCTTTGCTAAATCCAAGCTTTAGTAGATACTTATCTAATCTTGCATACCAGGCTCTTGGGGCTTGTTTAAGTCCATACAATGCTTTCCTCAATCTACAGACCATATCTCCTTGATCAGACAACTAGAATCCTTCTGGTTACTCAATGTATACTTCTTCCTCTAGCTCTCCATTCAGGAATGCTCACTTGACATCCATCTGGTAAACTTTGAAATATTTGAAAGCAACAAATTCAAGAAATAATCTGACTGCTTCAATTCTTGCCACTGGAGCAAATGTTTCTTCAAAATCAATTCCCTCTACTTGAGAATATCCTTTGCATACCAATCTTGCTTTGTTTCTCACAACTTCACCATCTTCATTCAGTTTGTTCTGGAAGATCCATTTGGTTCCAATTACATTTTTTTTCAGGTCTAGGAACAATATCCCAAGTATGATTCTTTTCAATTTGTATTATATCTTCTTCCATTGCTTTTACCCAATTTTCATCATTACAAGCTTCATTCACTATTTTTGGTTCAATCTTTGAAATCAAACAATACTCTACTTGATCTTTAGCAATTCTTCTTCTAGTTTGAACACCTTTATTCTTGTCTCCTATGATTTGATCTTCAGAATGATTCAATCTTACATACCTGGGGGTTTTGGGAATTTCTTGAACTTTTGATTCTTGAGATTGTTCCTCAACATCTACACTAACTTCTTGAGTCATTGGGTTCTCCAGATCAATCTGGATCTGAGTCTAGGTTTGAACTTGCTTTCCTTGACTTTGAATTTCATCTTGATCATCTGAATCATATCCACAAGGCCTAGAAGGTCTTTCTTTGCTCTCATCAACCTTGACATTAGCACTTTCAATAATCTTTTTCAATCTCTTGTTGAAGCACCGGTATGCCTTGCTTTGATTAGAGTAACCCAGAAATATTCCTTCGTCACTTCTTGCATAAAACTTGCCTAAATCCTCATCTCTTTTTATATAGCATTTACTACCAAAAACTCTAAAATATTTCACAGTAGGAGGATGACCAAACCATAGTTCATAAGGTGTCTTACTAGAATTGCCTTTGATCTGCACCCGGTTAAGAGTGTAGACAGCAGTACTCACAACTTCTCTCCAATAGACTTGTAGAACATTTGCTTCCATCATCATGGTCCTAGTAGCTTCTTGAATGGTCCGGTTCTTTCTTTCCACAACTCCATTCTGCTAAGGAGTCCTACGAGCAGATAACTATCTTTTTATTCCATGCTTTTCACAAAATGTATCAAACTCACCGGAGGTAAACTCTCCACCTCTGTCAGATCTCAGACACTTTATCTTCACACCAATCTCATTCTCCACCATAACCTTGAATACCTTGAATTTGTCAAGAGATTCTAATTTTTCTTTCAAGAAAGTTACCCACATCATCCGGGAGTAATCATCAATCAACAACATAAAATATATGTCTCCTTGCACACTTCTAATTCTAGCAGGACCACATAGATTAGTATGCACAAGTTCCAACCATCCACTTGAAAATTGTTCTTTACTCTTGAATGAAGTTATGTTCTGTTTTCCCAATTGACATTCTCTACATATGCTATCAGTAGGTTTCACAAGTTTTGGAAGATCTCTCACAGCTTGAGTAGAACTTATCTTGACAATATTATCAAAATTCACATGACACATTCTCCTATGCCATAACCAACTCTGATCAATTTGAGCAATCAAACAACTTTTGCCAGTACCTTGAATCAGAGATCATACCCTTTGTCAACCAACTGTCCATCCTTGAATCAGAGATCATACCTTTTGTCAACCAACTATCCAACATTAAGAAGATTATGCTTCAATCCTTCTACATACAGAACATCATTAGTGTTATTCTTACCATCAAAAGAGATGGATCCTCTACCATGAATTCTACCAGCTGAATTGTCACCAACCTTCACAATTCCACATCCATATATTTCCAAACTTATGAACTTACTTTTATCACCAGCCATATGATGAGAACATCCACTATCAATCACCCATTCATCCTTTTCTTCAATCTGAGTAGCCAAGGCACTTTCCACATTCACACAGCTAGTAGATTTAGTAGACACCAAATCTTCTTCTTTGATGGTGATGAACACCCATTCATTTCTTGAGTTGCTTCCCATATCAGATTCATCATCAGTGACACTTTCTTCAACTTCTTGTACATAGTAACATTTCTTCTGAGCCCTTGATCTGTTAGGGTTTTGTTTTGAAACCCTCTCCGGACACCTTGAGGAAAAATGACCAATCTTATTATAAGAAAAACATTTGAAAGGCAACTTTCCTTTATACTTACTAGATCCTCTTGGCAATCTTTTAGCAATAAGAGCTTCAAGTTTTGCAGCCTCAATTTCATCATCTTCAAGATCCTTCCTTGCCTTCTCAAATCTGTTTGATCTTCTTGAAGAGCCTTCACCTGGATTATATCTTTGTTTTCCATAAACATTGGCCTTAAATGTAGATTCAGACTTAGGGAGAGAATCACCAAACTCACTCATTTGAAATGCTGAAAGATTACCAACCAACTGATCCCTTGTAATAGTTGTCACAGTCCTGATCTCTTGAATGGTAGCAACTTTATGCTTGTATGCCACAGGTAAGGATCTGAGCACTTTGGCAACAATCTTTGATTCTTCCAATGTTCCACCAGACTCCTGATACCGGTCACAAGTTCATTCACTTTCTGTATGTAGGAGGTAATGTTTTCATCTTCACTCATCATCAATCTTTCATATCTACCCTTCAGGCTCTATAGCTTGGCACATTTGACATATTTATCACCTTCATATAGAGTTTCCAACTTTTCCCAGATTTCATGAGTAGTTTTTAATTCTAGGACATTTGTCATTTTAGTATCAGTCAAGGCACTTAACAATGCTTCTTTAGCTTGAATGTTGTATTCAACTTCTTTGAATTCATCTATAGTTGAAGGGCATTTCTTTGGAATCTTATACTTAGTCTTAGTTATCAACCAAAAGGCATCACCCATACATTGCAAATGACACTGCATGTGCACATTCCAAAGGGAGTGATTTGTTCCATCAAATCTCAAACTTTCCTTCTTGTAAGTCGACATCTTGGATCTCCTCAAGTGGTCAAGCTTCTTTTAGAGGAACCGGCTCTGATACCAATTGTTGGAATTAGTCTGGACAACTAAGAGGGGGAGTAATCAGTTGTCCCACAATTTTAACCTTTTCTACTTTTAATCTTCTTTCACAACTTACAAACAAATTAATGATGTAAATATTAAAGCATGAATCAACAACACATGAGTAGAAGCACAATTAACACACTTGACACCAAGATTTTTAGCGTGGAAACCCAGTTAAGGGAAAACTATGGTGGGGGTTAACCCAAAAGATTCATACCCTGTTAAAAGTACTTAAAAGAAATGGGAAGGCACTTTCCTTTGGGTGCACTTCCTAGAGCTCACTACTCAAAGAGGCTCACTGCCTACAAGATTTTATGTTTAATACAGGAAGAATGAACTGAGAAATAGCATCTTCTTCATGCCTGGTTCAGTCCCATTGATAGCTCATAAAACTTCTGCTCCGCCCCCAAACACTTCTTCACTATATCTTCATCCTTTACTACTCTTGTTCTTCTGCTCTTCTTCTTCTCTACTCTACCTCTGAACCTTTCTTAGGATTTTATCATTTTCGCACAAGGACCACTTTCAACAACTCATCCACAAGTATTTATACGCTTTATCAACCTTGGAATGAACATCAAGGTTAGCTTGACTCAATGCGGATCACTGTACTATCGGCCAATCATACCTAGGAGTTGAATCTTCTTTGATCAACATGCTACGCTCTAGAGAATTGCTCTTAGATCATCCGAAACACGCTTGAATCATCTGGTTGGCCAAGACTGGGAAGAATAGCAACACAAAGGAAGAAATCTTCAACAACGAGCTCAATCTTCAATGCGGACCTCCAACACAGTAGGTACATGATCTAGAGACCTCCACAAGCACATTGAATTCAACAATAACATCCACACTACTCCAAATCATCAGAATCACTTGCATCTTCATCCAGTACCTCAAGAACACTGTTTGCCATGACTGTCACACTAGAAAGATTACTTGCAGACCTCCAAACCATGAACCATTTGAGTTGAGGATACACACTGACTTCCCAAATATGCCTCTAGATCTGCAGATCATAAGTTTTCATTGTGGAGTAATCCAAACCAATTTCCTATCACTCTGTCTCTTCTAAATACTACAAAACCCAGTTCTACTCAGATGGCCATAGCTTCTTCAAATCTTCATGCGGACCTCTCAAATCTTAACTGGAGCTACTTCAGACAATCCTCTACACAACCATATGGTTCACATACTTTGATCTTCATTCCTCTGGAAATCCAGAGCAATCTACTTCACTGATCTGCACTGTTTCCCCTATTTCTGACAAAAGGATATGTTGACATCAATGACAACACATCATAGGCACATATTTGCAACAAGTAGTCTGTTCAGCAGACATGAAGAAATTAAAAACAAAATGTGCCCATTGAGAAGGATGATAAGCTCTAAATTAAGTTCATGACAAGTCTAGTTGTTGAAACCTTAAAGGTTCAGGAAACAACTGACATGTCTATCAGCGTGAAGAAGGTAGAAAATTTGGTATTCCAAGTAAATGAGAACATCCAAATTTTGAATAGTGCTAAAAATAAGTGGATTGGAGAGCTAAAATAATTAAAGATTGTGTACAATGATATCCTTTCATATGCAACAAACTGATTTGATAGGTTACAACAGAGTATGACAGTTTTTGTAGTTTTGACACAATTTTGACTCTTGTACATACACCTTTGCCATTGATGTCAAAGGGGGAGAAGAAATCAGTGAAAAATGGGCAAACACCTAAGGGGGAGAAGAAAAAAAGAGTGTATATAATAAGGGGAAGTAGACGAATATTTTTCACTAAGTGTTGCTATCAATGACAAAGGGGGAGATTGTTGGCAAGAGATATTGCTCTGATGAATGTTGAATGTTGTCATTGATGGCAATAAAGAAAAGCGATTCCACTGGCATGGTAAAGAGACTTTACTTCAGAAGAATAAATGACTAAGTATGGTCAGTATGCAGAGTAAGTGTCAAAGATTGGGTCAGTATACCTCCTCAGTTGAAGATAATTATATGTGGTTTAGGTATGTTGTTCATAGCTACCTAGTGATCACATGTTCCAGGGTTCAAGTCCTGACTTCCTCCGGAAGTCATATGGTAAACTATCTAAGTCCAAGTGAACTGAGTCAAGTCAGGAACAATCCATGGTACTAGAGTAAAAGGGTTTGCATTCCTCCGCTATGGCATATTTTGGTGTGCAGTTCTGAAGGTATGCTAAGAGGTCAATGATGAATGTTGGATATGATTTTTAGAGTCTAATACAGTCCGCAGTAGAAGTTATGATGTGACAGTTGAATTGGTCAAGTGTGTTCTTAAGGGACAAGCTGACAGGCATGTTATATCTATTTTGGGAGAAGATATATTATTTGACTAGTCAATCTAAGTGGTTGAATTTTTGGTGCCGACCTATATGAAGACTATTGTATGTATTTTTGGATCTGCATTCATGTTGGAGCACAAGATCAAGCCAACAAGGTACAACACCTGTATACATGTTTCATGTCTGGGTTGCCGACCTGATTGTGAGATGAATCTTATTGCAGATATATATATTTGATGGATTTCAGTGTTGGATGCATGGATGTGTGTGGAAAGTATGTGAATTTGATATATGTTATTAAGTTAGTTTGCAGAGCAAAAAAGGATAATAGGGGTAGAAAACAAGAGTATATGTAAAGTAGAGCAGTAAAGCAGGGTAGACAATATGAAGATCTTTGAATCTGTATACTGAGCATATTGGTACTGCATTTTAGCATTTTGTAGATGCACTTGTAGCAGTCTTCTTTTGGTAGTGAGCCAATCCTTCTTCTATCTTCTCTTCTATCTTTTTGGCAATGAGCCTTTTTGCAGTGAGCACTTCTTGAACAGTGAGTCCTTGGGTAGTGAGCCCTAAGGCAATGAGCCTTCATGTAATTCGGTATTGCTATCATAATATATTGTGAGCTAACAATCATCGTGGTTTTTCCCTTTTGGGGTTTTCCACTAAAATCTTGGTGTCTACATGTTATGAATTTATGGTTGCTCCTCTCATGTTTATTTTGCTTTCATGTTAGTGAATTTGGTAAGTGGATTAATGAATGTGTGATTAAAAAGGTTTTAAGAATACTGATTCACCCCCCCCTCTCAGTATTCTTTGCATTCAACAAGAGTAGTAGGAAGTCTTCTTGATAGTAGTTGTTTATGATAGATTAGAATAGATATTTTGTTCTAGAGGGCACTTCAATGCCATATCTTGCATATCTATTGTAAGTGGAATCAGGCTTGTGAGCCCTTTGATTGTAGCCCGCATGTTGCCAACATATAAGCATTTTGAATATATGATATATTGAGTATTTGAATCTTCCATTGCATACTACATTTGTGTTGTTTCCGTTATGTTTACTCTAACTACATGGTTTGGACAATTCATTCTATGAACCCTCCGACTGTGACTACACCATTGATCTTGTTCAAATCCATTGACTCGATATCCTTACCAAGGCTTGACAAAAAGAAGTCAACTATCCTTATCATGTTCAAACTCCCAAGCACACAAATCAAGTTTTTATGTGAAGATCAAATTGAGAACATAAATACGAGCCAAAAGAGAACATCTGAAATTTTGTATAGAGATCAAATTTGTGGGCCTAGTTTAGAACCACACTCGCAAGATCAATTCTGCAATCATAGAAATGACCTTGATAGAAAACACGAGTATCATAGATTTTGATGCATTCATCTAGTGAGCCCTAATTTTCTCCAATAGTAACTAATCACTTTAGGACATCTAATAGAGTCATATTCCACATCGAGATAGAAGCTAAATACTTACATTTATTATTTAAAATTATGAACATCAATGTTAACATGTTCATCACTCCCAACTCCTATTTCTAAAATATATGATATTAATGATGATTAATTAATTTATCCTAAAAAAATTATATAACAATATTTTATTTCATATACAATGACACAACTAGATTATAATATCATGTATTAATTTAACCAATATATAATTCAAAAGATCTTCAAATAAATTTATTAAATATTCATTATGATAATAACATTTTTCTCATATATATTAATATAATCAAGAAAAAGAAATCCATTAACACCCAAACATTTTTAAACATTTACTAATAAAAAATAGTAAACATAATCATGAACTTTAGACTTTTCACCCTCCAACTTGTTCCCTATAAAACACAAATTGCCTACCATCCCAATCACAGACACTTCTGATATACCATTTTTAAGATCTTGGAACTTCTAGGACCACCCATTCATTCCACAAGTATTCAACATATCTACATCTCAAAAACAATGGGATGGTTAACCAGTGGCCCGCATCAAAACCCTTTGTCGAAGACCATGGGCCAAAAGCTATGTTTATTCTCTAAGAGTTGAGAAAACTTTATCCATCCCACTTCGTGTGGACCTGATACAAATCATTTCTTACTTTGACATCATTTCTTTTTTGTGAGGTATAAGAAGAACTTGTAGTTAAAGTGTATTCCTGTCCTAGACTTGTGTGAGAGTGAAGCATCACGGTCATATGATTGCAAAATTATAATAACATTATTAGTGAATATAAATCTTTCATATTATTAGTGAATCATTAATCTTTGATTACTTCATTTTTGTCTCCAGGTTAATTATGTTTTGACTGTGAATGAGTATAAAATAGTAGCAACGGGCTACTTAAACAGTATATTTTCTACACATTTTCTAAAATCTTATAACTTCATTTTTGTCTCCAGGTTAAATATGTTTTTGACTGTAAACGAGTATAAAATAGTAACAACGCATTACTTAAACACTCTATACTTTCTACACATTTTTTCAAAATCCTATTATTTCATTTTTATCTCCAGGTTAAATATCTTTTTGACTGTAAACGAGTATAAAATAGTAACAACACACTACTTAAACACTGTATACTTTCTACACATTTTTTCAAAATCCTATTATTTCATTTTAGTCTCCAAGTTAAATATGTTTTGACTGTAAACGAGTATAAAATAGTAACAACACACTACTTAAACAGTATACTTTCTACACATTTTTCAAAATTCTATTACTTCTTTTAATCTCGAGGTTAAATATGTTTTGACTGTAAATGATTATAAAATAATAACAATGCACTACTTAAACAGCATACTTTTACACTTTTTCCGAATCCTGTAAACTTGTTTTTAACAGATAACAATTACTTCTGTACTGTGAGTCTGTTCATTAAGCCTGCAATTGTTCAACTCTGCTCCATTACAATTTGCAGGTCCCATCTCTTACAACAGTCCAAAAAGAGACAGGTGAGCTTCTTATGATCCTGCAAACTAAACATGAAAACAATAACATACAAGGATAATATAAACAAGTCTCTGAATGGAACAGTGTACTTACAAGTTGCATTTATATATTCTTAACCATAATAGATATGATTCTACTTTTGATTGGATAACACAGTGTCAGGTTGGAGGCCAGTGCCCATTGTGCAGGATCTGATTCCCAGCCCTTACAAAAATATCTCCATGCAATAACGTTACTGTTTATTTGCAGGTAAACGAAACCCAAAGTTGCTTGGCATTTTAATATCCATAGAATATTATTTGTGTAGAATCTTGAAACCCTAGAACAATGTGCTCGCTACATGTTTTAGAAACAATGCTGATCACTTTTACCGAATCTATCCACTTTTCAAACCTGCACTTGTCTTGATCTTGCTTCTCTTTTAAGTCTGTATATTAAAAATACAAGTTATTCTCTATTCCACATTGATGTGCTGGAGTAAGGCCTCTAATACTACTAGATTAGAATATGTTAAAGTCCCTCGCTCATATCAGCTCGTTGGTCTCTCAGCACATATTAAATTAGATATTTAATGTTTTTAAATTAAGAAATTAAAAAATATATATTACTAAATATTATAATTAGGTTGTATTTGCCTTGTATTCAATACCTAACATAAAGATATAATCAATGTAGAGGAATCAAACACTCTTATATAAAAGACTAATTAAATGTAATAAATTAATTAATATAATTAAGTAATTAAGAATTAATTAATATAGTGTAATGGTGAAATTTGTATATCCATGTCATTTTGTGTTTATTTTAAGAACATGTCTTGATACATGAACATAATAAATGACCGCAATCTTCTACAAAGTTGGACTTATTCCCTTAGCTTTTGCTCATCCCTATATGCACATATTCTCATGTACTTAGCCACCACCTTATCCTTACACAGATACTTTGATACATTCATTTAATCCTCACATTTATTAAAATTATATGTACACCTACCCACATACAGTTGTTATAGGTCCCAAATTCGACCCGTTGCTACCTTGGATCATTTCTATAGTCATGGGGTCAATCTCATAGTCACAAACTTGAGTCTTTCCTTTTTAAAATTTAAATTTAAATTTTGGTTGTCTCACCCCCTTCATTTTCTTGCCTTGAGCCAACTAAGTACATGTTTTACAAAATTTGATGCTATGTGCTAGTATTTAAAGGTATTCAATGCATTCATTTTAGACATCCACACATTCAAACATTCTCTCATTCTAGAACATTAAAGGAGCAATCAATAGTGAAACATCTAGATTTGGTGCATTAAAAAACTAATTAATTTACATACATAATCTTAAGGCCCTTGCCTACTATCTTTGAATCTTTACATTTTTTTCGAAGGGTTGACCTAGGAGAACATCTCCTTTGACACAACAACAACCCTTTCTAGGTATTTCAAATACTGTCAACCCTTAGATATATCAAGAAAAAGAGCATAGTAGACAAAGGTTATCCAGGTGAACCATAGAGTACAACTCTAGATTGTACAAGGTTGATTCCAAACTCAGAGGATGAATCTACAATCATTGACTAGACCCAAACCTGTGGATTTGATATCATATATAGTATGAATTCAATGCAAGATCCAAGGTAATTCACTAAGAAAGATTCTACTTTATGAGCATGTATATAAGACAAATTCAATAATCATGTATCAAAGTTATTCATCATTGACCTTAGAGATAAGCATGTTGAATACTGAGAGGAGGGGTGAATCAGTATTTTGAAAAAAATTTCATTCATGGATTCATTAATCCATTTAGCAAATTCAATAACATGAAAGCAAAGTAAACACAAGAAGAGCAGCCACAAATTCATAACACATAGACACCAGGATTTTACGTGGAAAACCCAAAAAGGGAAAAACAAAGGTGAGTGTAAAGCTCACAATATATTATGATAGAAATACTAAATTACATGAAGGCTCACTGCCTTAGGGCTCACTACCCAAAGAAGTGCTCACTGCAATAGGCTCACTGCCAAATAGAAAAGAAGATAATATAGAAAGAAGTGGCTCACTGCCAAGAAAAGACTACTACAGGTGCATCTACGAAATGCTATGGTGCAGTACCAATTTGCTCAGTAAACAGATTCAAATGACTTCATACTATCTGTCCTACTTTTCTACTCTGCATCACATATACTTCTGTCCTTCTACCTTTACTGTCCTTTCGCTATTTGCAAAACTGCCTTAGGTCGTACAATCATGGAGTTTGCATTCTACTCACACATTCCTACTTAACCAACACCGAAATCCATCGAATATATATATGCAACAAGATTCATCTCATAATTAGGTTGGCAAGCAAGACATGAAACGTGTATACAATTGTTATACCTTGTCAGCTTGATCTTGTGCACAAACAACAATGCAGACCTAAACAAACATACAATAGTCTTCATATAGGTCAGTACCAATCATTTAACCTCTTAGATTGATTATTTAAACAATATATCTTCTCCGCATATAAATCTAACATGTCTGTCGGCTTGTCCCTTAAGAACACACTTGACCAATCCATCTTGCACATCATAACTCCCACTGCGGACCATATGAGACTCTAAAATTCATATCCAACATTCATCATTGACTTCTTAACATACCTTCAGAATTGCACGACAAAATATGCAACTACAGAGGAATGTGGACCCTTTTATTCTAATACTGTGCATTGTTCCTATCTTAGCTCTGCTCACCTGGACTTCGACATTTCATAGTATGACTTCTGGAGGAAGTCAGGACTTGAACACTGGAACATGTCACCACCAAATAGCTATGATTAACATATTTGAACCGCATGTAATGATATTCTACTGCGGAGGCAAATTGACCTAATCTCTGTCACTTACTCTGTATACTACCCATAGTCATTTTTAGACTTCCAGACCAGAATCCTTTTATGCCTTGTTGTCAAACCAAATTTAACTACCGAAGTAAAGTCTCTTTGCCTTGTTTCCATCAATGACAACATTAACATTCTTTAGAGCAGTGTCTCTTGCCAACAAAGCACACATCATCCTTCTTCACATTTACTTCCCTAAATAGCTATTGCAATTATCTAATTTATCAATCCCAACTCTTATTTTTTAATTTAGGCCAATTTGTGCATAATTAGCCTACATCACCCTTTAAAGATTTTTTTTTCTTTTTACATTTTAGCTTTATTGTGCTATCTTTTTTAACCCCCCTACCCACCCTTGGCTACTACATTAGGATTCAACTTTTAGATCATTGATATTTTTTATTTTCTAATATAAACGTGTGATTTTGAGCTTGATTTTTCCTTTTTTTTATGCCACAAGCAATACTACCCTTCCATTCTAAATTAGTGCTCATTAATCCAATATGGCCATCCCATCCAATGAAAATGAAGTCTATTTTGATGCTCATAATGAGAATGAGGATTATGGCCATTATGTTCACATGAACAACCAACACTTTGTAAATGAATTGGCTAGTTTGGCTAATGTAGAAAATTTTAAACAACTAGTGAATGTTTTTCATGATGTGTTCATTAACAAACCATACATATTAGAAACTTTGCAACCAATTTATGCTAAGATTACTTCATTTATTGTGACTAGTGCTTCTACTTCTACCCATACTTCTACCATACATCATTAACACTTCCACCACCACTAGTCTCCCACCATTTAGTATCTACTCTTTTTCCACTTACCCTCCATTTTATGGATTAGCTCCTAGTTATATCCCTCTTGAGATACTCATTACCTAAATGATGTACCACACCTCCATGCCTCTCTCATCTACCACTACTAGGCCTACTATTACCCACCTAGCCAAGTCACATCCAAACCCAACACTACATTCCATACCCTAAATACCCCTAAATATCTCTCCTCTTCCATGCCATCATCCCAAGCTATCACTTCATCTATCGAGCTCTTAAAACTCTAATACTCATTACCACACACACTATAATGGTTCAGTATTCATTAGTAGTCATTCCTTCTTCCACCCTAGATGCATTATGCAAAGCCAAATGGACAAGATAGTAAAGAATTCAAGGATGCTAGACATAAACTACTATCTTTTTGATATTGTGACATATACATTACATGTGGGTTTCATGGCACCTCAATTTTCAATTCATGATGGAAAATGTAACCCTAACACCCATCAAAGAACATATACAATTGCATATGTAGACTTCCTTTATGAGGATAAGCTATTAAAAAAGATATTTCCATGGACTTTAAAGACTACACTATTGAATAGTTCTTTCCACTTCCTCAAGGATCTATACATTCATTTGATGATCTCACTAAAATGTTCAGAAAGAAATTCAATGTTAATATGGGTCTTAGAGTAATGGTTGTTGATCTATTTAAGTATGCCCAAGGATAAAATGAACACATTAGTGATTATATCATTCAATTTTAATCTTTGTGCTCCAAACTAATTACCCAGGTTACATGATTTGGAGTTGCAAAACATCTTTTTAATGGGCTACTTAAACCAATAGAAGACATTATCTACTTAAAAACTTTGCTTCTTTCATAGATTTGTGTGCTAATGTTAAAACTATAGAATCTGAATTGCTAGCACATAATGCCTTTAAGTATGGATCTTCAAATAAAACATTTTCTTCTTACCCTTCCAAATATTGAAAGTCAAATAACTTTTTGAATAGTAATGATATAAAGGAACATGTTCGTCATGTTGCTAATACTTTCACATTTTCTCCATTCAAAACAAGTTCATATAGTCCTGAAGTTTACTAAGATTCAAGAATCTATGGATGATGTTTTTGATATTAATAAAAATGGGATTGAAAGGTCCTAGACCCTTTAATAGAAAATAGCCAAAAGGAAAATGAAAAGAGTCTCAAGAGAAATGAGACTAAAAACTACACAAATCAGTCCAAACTAGCAAAATAGTAGAAAATAAGAAGAACAACAAAGGGACAATAATAGAAACAAGATTATTTGATGTTTTCCATATTTTACAGACCACTAGCAGCTTGCCACTCTTTGTTGAGGAAATCCACCTTGTCGATGAAGGTAATAGCATTAAGGTATTCTTCAGTGCCTTTTCCTTTCTCTTTCTATTCTTTGGTTATGGCCCCAGTCCTCTTGGCTAGCCCTTCCTACTTGTCCCTCTAGCATTTATGGAGCTCGAACTAGAGAGTTCATACAAGTTGGTGGTCAAGTTCTTTATAGTCTCCTTGTTGAAAGAGAACACCTTGGAAAGGTTTTTATTGAGATCGTCCTTTTTAATTTTAGCAATGTTGTTCTAGACCTGTCCATATATCAAATGTGGCTACAAATTTTCCACCTCCCCCCATATCTCCTCATCAACTTGGTCATTATGCTCTTCCTTGTTCTTGAAAACCTCTAGTTCCACCTCTTGAATCCTCTACTTTGAAGTGTGTTGTTGAACCAATAGCCATTTCACTACATTGTTGTGCAATTGGAGACTTTCTCAAATTTCTCCACTTTATCCTTTAGATTGATACAATTATGGCAATTCTCACCCTGCTTAGCAACCATGGGGTTGGTGGAGGGTTTAGAATCAGTTGGGTTGGGATCAACAATTCTATGGGCAATAGGGTTTGGAACAATAGAATTGTGACCTACAATGGGGTTAGGATTAGGGAGAAATTGATCCTTCCTTGGTTTGTATGTGGGTTGAATGGGGTTAGTAGTCTTGTTAGTATCCTTAGAACTGAATGGATGATGTTATTCAAAGTTTTTTTGAGTGATAATTTAGTTACACTCCCTTTCATATGTCCATCAAATCCCAACATACCACTTCCTAAATCATATAATGATCAATCTTTTATAATTATCACTAAATTAAAGGTCATTACACTCAAACTTGCAAAGGCCTTAGACACAAGGTACAAGACCTCATTGACAACAACACTAAAAATTGAAGGGGTTTTAATGATAATGGGAATCCATTTGTTGCACCCCCTAATAGTCGATTACAAATTTATACAACTTCATTTCCACATCATTCACACAATGTTGAAGCACATGATATGGATAATAATGATGATAATATGGAACATGAGGACACACCACATGGTCATACTTTTGAGAGAGACATTGAATTTGATAGCACATATTTTACTTCTCCTCTTGATCCATTGATTTCATTTTATGATGAGATCCCACAAAATAATTATTATGGACCATTATACATCATAGAAAAGATGTGATAATGGGAGATCTGTGGTGTTCTTATCGATCCTAAAAGATAATATAACATATGCATAGAGGATCTCTTAATTAGTACAAAAGGAAATCCACAATCATACATTCATTCAGAATTTTCTTTAAAGATGACAAATTGAATGCTAATCAAAACTTTGGATTATGCCATCTTACCATTTGAGCTTGGACCAAAAATAGTATGTTAAGTATACCATATCATCCCTATTATAAATTGGTTCTTTATATTACTTAGAAGACCATGGATAGAACATTCAAAAGTGGTTCCTTTGGTGGTACACCAGTTTATTAAATTTGTTCACAAAGGAAAAATTATAAAGATCTAAAGAGATAGACCTCCAAACCAATTATAGATTTGAGTCACTTCAATTTAGATACATTGATTTCAGCTCTGTATGAGGATGAAGAGGGTATACACAAAGCATTTAAAGATATGTTTCAATAAAAAACAAAACAACAAACAACAAATAAAATAAAAAGAGCCTAAAGTTAAACATCATGTATTGAAACAAAAAAGGAAGAGTCAAAGAAAGAATACATCAAACAAGAATAAAAGAAAGAAGAAAAAGCATCGAAAACAACACAAATAATTTAATTGCATGTGTAAAAGACTATATGGAAACCAAAGCAAGAAGTTGTGGTGCATCAAATGCATATTATTCCACTACAACCATAGGTTTGTTAGGAAAGTGTGATATTTAATTATAATCCTAATGTACTAATGTTGCATCTCCAACAATCTTGGAATGGATAATTGGATACCCATGTTGCTGAGAGATATTATTATTTTATTATTAATTCTCATTATTGACTCAGAATATTAGTTGTAGTGGAATTAATAAAGGAGGTGGGGCATAATGGTGGCAATTACAAATTGATTTCGAATCACTGCACTTTCCCAATTCTAGGCGCTAGAAAAGGGAATGGACAATCTTTGTTATGATGGATGGGCCCCACATGAGTTGCGGTCTTCATAATGGAGCACTATACTTGGAGATGTGAGCTATTAGAGAGTTATTGGTCAAATATGCCTTTTGAGTTACATTTTATATTCATGGATACATTGCTTATGCCCATGTTAAGCCCATGTAAAGTCATCTATTGTGATTTACTATTCTCAAAATATGATCTTCAAGGGGGGCTAGGTTTGTGTATGATACTGTGGTTTTGGTAATCCATTGTTTTGGGAAAACATTTGTGGTCTTTCCTCTCTTATTGTTCTACATATTGGATGCATGAGATAATATTTTCATCATGTTATTTGTAGGTTCATAGGTGATGGTGGAATGTTGTCAAATTAAAGAGAGAAGTGTGTTGGTTATGCACATTTGTTCTCAAAAATTAATACATACTTGAGCCTCTCTTTGATGGTGGAGTTTTTTCCCACAAGGGTTTATCCACGTACATCTAGTGTTATGTGCTAATTTATTATGTTTTGTTTATTTTTATGTTCTCTCTATTTCATTCACATATTGGTTTGTACATGAACACTAAAATATGTACATTAATTCTAATGTTATTACTACAATAGTTCACTCTATTTTTTAACAAAGTTAAGAAACAAGAATGGGTAAAGAGAGAAATGCATAATGTTACACCAATTGATCATGTGTTTACACATAGCATGAAGAAATATCAGGAAGAAACATGTGTAATTGAAAAGTAAAGCAAAGAAGAGCAACAAACAAAAGATCAAGAAGATAAACTGTATAATATTTTTTATATGAAGATGGTCTCATGGTTGAGCCAAAATCTATGGTGCCAAAGGGGGAACCTAAAAAGTTTTTCAATTATTTATGAGAATCACTATAGCATATATCCATACATACCTATGCCTTGAATTTCACCTTTACCTTTTTTTTCTACCTACTTTCTCATTTTTAGCCTTTTTTTTATTATGCCTTGTTTGTTATGACTTTTACACCAATTTCACCTTCTATATTTGGTTTTGTTGATAACTGAGAGGGGGTGGTGAATCAGTTATCCTAATTATTTCCCTTATTGAACTTTCCTTTTAATTGATGCAGCATAGAATCAAACACAAAAACATTAATCATGAAATAAGAAACACATGACACAGTATTTTTGACGTGGAAACCCTGTTAAGGGAGAAAACCATGGGGTGATTAACCCAAAATTATTCTCTGTTAGAAGAATAGGAAATTACAAAAATGGCACTTGCCAATTAGGGCTCACTGCCCGAGCACACTGCTCACAAGAGGCCCACTGCCTACAAGAAGACACACTGTCTACAAAGTGATGAGAATCACAATCTTGAACTGATTGGAAGCATCTGCATATGCTGGAGTTTAGTTCCGGTTAGGCTCAGTAAACTGATCTGCTGCACTTCATCTTTCCTCTGTTCTTTATTCTGCTATCTTTCACATACCGGATCCTTTTTGCTACCTCTGCTCTTATCTGGACTTATTCGCATATATCTACACATCAACACACTTCTCAACTAAATCCATCCTCTATATATATCCGCATAAGTAATTTCATCACTTTTCTAGTCGGCATCCGGAACAGTCTAGTTTCTTACAAACTCTCATTCTATCGGCTGAATCCTTCCTCACCAAGCAATGCGGATCAAGCATATACTTGTAGATATCATTAATCATGTCAGCCAAACATGATTCATGCCTTCACAACCTCTGTCATCAACAGTAACACATCCAGAAAGCAGTCTGATACTCTGCCAGTCAGTTCTTCCTCTGTTTTCACTGTCTCTCAGGAATCCGGTACTCAACCATTCATATCTTTTTCTTTGTCCATCACCGGAGGCTAAATCCTTGGAATATACCACTCAAGGTAGTCCTCTTGACTTCCCCAAATCTGCACTGCACCAAGACACTTCCTCTGAGAGATCCGGACCAATCTGTCGGACCTTGCCACATGCTCTGTTCTTCTTCACCGGACCACAACATTCTTTATTCTGACTTCCGGTAGAGACACATCATGACTTGCGGATATGTGGGATGACCTTTGTTGCCATCAATGACAACAACCATGAATCCATATAGTGTCTCTTGCCAACAATCTCCCCCTTTGGCATTGATGGCAACACTTAGTGAAAAATGACTAAGTGTTTTCACTATGCTCCCCCTTTGCTGATGCTCTGTCTTTATATACAATTTCTGGAACTCCCCCTTAGTTGGATTCCTCATTTTTCACTGCTCCTCACTCCCCCTTTGACATCAATGGCAAAGGGTAGGGTCCGCACACAAAAATTTTCAAAAATTTTCTATATATAGCCGCATATTTACATACTCACATGTACTGAAGAATGTCTGCAAAGGATGTCTGCAATTGGATCATTTCTATAGCCCAACTTTGCTTCATTCTATCCAAAATTGAAATGTGACCACTTAACAAAAATGCAAAAGCTTCTGCCCGCTTGAGATCTGTCGGATCTTTTGTTTGGGCGGTGGTCTGAGCATCACTGATGGCCTCATGCATAGTTTCCAACTTAGGGATTATAATCCTTCTAAGTTCTCCCATCCGGTTAGTGATGTTCTTTCTTTCCTTCTCAAGATTCTTTATTTCATTCAAGACTGCAATAGTCTGACATTCTTGATTTATTATAGAGGAAGAGAGAGGATCAAAACTTTGAGATAAGCTTTGTAGCTTATCCTGTTCCTCTTTTATTTTCTTGTCAAATGCTGCTGTTGCCTTTGACCAGGATATACAAAATTTATAGATGTCACCGCCATCCTTAAGAGCATTCTCTAAGCTCTTTATTCCAATGCTTACAATCTTCCTATCTTTAGAGATTAATTCTAATATTTCTGAAAATCTCTTATCCAAAAATTCCTTCCGGACCTTTTCTTCAGCTGATTTTTCTAGAGAATCAAAATGTGTATCAACACTGCTGACTAAGGTTTTTAGATTACCGGAAGTGGAGGCTGTCGGATCTATTTGGATTGATGGCATAATCTTTACAAGTACTCCGGAAGCAGCCTCTATCAACTCACAGTCTTCCATATGAGACTTCAGGAGCTTTTCATTTGCCTTGGCATTTGCAAATGAAGCTATCTTCATTGTTTGTACCGGAGAGAGAGAGTCAAAGTCGAATGGGCCTTTTAGAAGCTCCGGTTCATCAATCTCTAAAGTTTCTTTGCTCAAAAATTGTTGAACAGTTTGTGCAGTGTCTCTTGCCGAAGACAGATGTTTCTTTTCTTCTGCAGTCTTGGAGCTGTCAACCTCTTTGTCTTTCACCACTGCTTCCTTCTCCTGTAATTGCTCTTCTTCTTTGGATCCGGAGACTGTAGGGGAAACCGGAGGAGAGATGCTAGCTTGTTCATGGGCCACTTCTTCTGGAGCAGAGGGTCCCAAGTCCTCAGCTGTTTCTGTACCTAAGTCCTCTACAACAGGAAGATTGAACCTTTTGAAGGCCTTCCGGAGGATCTCTTCTGTTTCTTGGGCCACTTTGTCAGTCTCACCAAGCATGAGTTGATTCATCCTGGCTTTGCTTCTGAACTCATCTTTGCAGTCCTTGAAGATAATGTTCATTGTCTTGGGATCAATTTGAGGATATAGCTGAATAGCTATCTGCTCCCGGATCTCAAGATTTTTAGCATGAGCATTATTCTTTCTTACTTCCAATTCCTTTTCTAGGCTTTTAGGAATAAGAGATATGATTTCAATGAAAGCCTTATTATATATGTTAAGATATTTGACTGTGGCCTCCTGCAGAGTCTTTTGGTCGGCCTCACTGAAGTCATCATATGATTCAGTCATTGGTTGAAGGTTTCCATCCACCATGACCGACTTGATTATGCTCTCTAGAGACAGAGTGGGCTTTTCAACAGATACCTCTGCCATTTCATCCTTGTCTTGGCCTGTGGAGGGCTTACCGGATCCTTTCTTCTTCTGTTTCTTTATTTCTTTTACTCCCTCATCTGACTCTGTTTCCTCTTCATCCTTTTGGCTTCCATAAGCCCTTGTGGCTTTTGTCTTGGATCTCTTACCGAATGCCTGGACTTCCGGTTTTGAACTTTTGGTTGTGGGAGGTGCAGATCTCTTTGATGATCTGGTCCGGGTGGGAGCTTCAACCGGAGCACTTTCTTTACTTTTCTCTTCTTCCTCGGCCTTCCTCCTCTTTTCCTGGCTGGCATCAAGTGCCTCCTTTGAGATGCCTAGGCCTTGAGCAATGTGCTCTACTTCTTTTCTCACCTTTCTTTTAATCTCAGGTTCCCTGAGTTCTACATGTATTTTTACACTCAGCTCCTCAAAGGTTCCAAACCTTTCTGCCTTAGGATCTTTGGGCTGAATTAGCATGTGTTGAACATGCAGCTCCACTATCTGTTCATCCACTTCATACCCCATGGGCATGATCCAGACAGTCCTTGGCTCTACTGCCTCCATTAGGCACTGATCAGTGTCAACCATAAAGCACACTGAGTCTTTGTATTTTTCAACAAGAGACTGGGGAATTCTCTCTCTTTCTTGCATCATGCTCTGAAAGTTTTTGAAGTATCCCCATAGAGCTGTATTTCTCGCTTTTGCATCCCCAAGTCCATGCAAATAGTCTCTTATCTGGACTGCAACAGGTTTGTCATTCTGCCATACCCATCCACTTGTTCCGGGTAGCTCATTCATGAAGTAGAAGAATAGACATACAATAAGAGTACCATACTTAAAGGAATTCTTCTTATCCTTCTTGATTTTCTGTATATTTTCCATTAATTGGCTTAGCAGTAGTTCGCAGAGATCATATTCTGCATTCTTTCTTAGCATTTCATAGGCAGTGTATACTGCAGTTCCGGATACAGAATTCTCCCTGCTGGAGTGATAGATCTTGTATCCTATTATCATTGATGCATATTTGATATCCGGATCTGAAATATCTTCAATGGTCATTGCCCTCTTATCAAATTTTGATCCGGTGGCCTCAGTTACAATGTTGTTCTTGACAGATTTGAGGATAGGTACCCCTCCGGAAGAGTATAGACCAGTTACTGCTCTAATTGCCTCTTTTGTGATCTTGCAGGGTCTATCTAGCCATAGAAAGTTGTCATGCATCCTGCTCAGTACATACCGGACCCATTCATCTTCTTCAAAGCAGGGGAAATGAATAAATTGCTCAAATTGTTTCTTCTGGATATCCTTATACTCTGGTTTAAGCTCAAAAGCATTGTCTATCAGCTGCTTGTGATAGAGGTCTCTTAATTTGAATTCCCCAAATTCCTCAATGCTTGCATGTATGTAAACCCTAATGTCTTCGGTATGTAAAACTCCGTGAGGAACACTAGAGAAGGCTCCTAGTGGATCTACCTCCAATGATTTGTAGGGATGTTTCTTGAATGAGGGGCGAGGTCTATCAGAGATCTTAACTATGTTTGGAGTAGCCATTCTTCAAAGATTTGCAGTGAGGTAATGAAAAACGGAGAATACCTTATGCGCCTTCGGTTTGCACGGAGTGGTTGGATTGATTTCTTTATGCAATAACTTTGGCAGGAGATCCTTGGTGTGCTTGAAGAACCTTGTTGCAGAGCTCCACTTTTCGCTTCTTCTCGAGTGCAGAATGAGCAAATGACCTTTGAGAAATCCCTTAAATTGCTCCGCGAACCCTAATATCTGTCTGTAATAAATGCTTCACCTACATCATTCCGGTTTGCCTTGTCTGGATAGCTTGGAGTATCCCGGATTAGTCTTGATCTGTGGATATCATCTGGATCTTTCAATCATGAATAAATCGAGGTAACATATTACAAGAACATCCCAAACACTCTGTCCAATCCGCAGAACAAGATAGTGCATTTCCAGATCTTTCTGGACCTTTTTGTAATCGTTTATCATACCGGAGCATCTCCCTGAACAGGTCTTATTTGATCGATCACAGCTTCTTCATAACTCCATGCGGACCTCTGAAAACTTGACTGAAGTATCTCAAGACTCATATCTACAAACCCTTTGATCCGCATCTTGTGCCACATCCGGCACCACTTGTTTGGCTGGGGGAACAAGATTTTCTTTGAGTCTCCCCCTGAGTCTGAGCTCACTTTTTAATTTCTGGAAGAAATATCAGCACCAGAGTCTGGTGCGGATCCAACCTCTACATTCTCTGAACTTTTCTTCACCCAAATCTTGCTCATCTGATTCCTAACCTCATCCGTATTCATCTTTTGTTTACCCTTGTCTTGATTCTGATTATCCACCGGACCTCTTTTGTCCTGATTCTTGTTTCTACAGACTTTAGCATTATGACCGGACCTATTGCAGATTTGGCAAATAACATTTCTTTGCATATTTGATTGATATCCTCTTGATCTGCATTGATTAGCCATATGACCTACTCTATTGCATGTGAAGCATCTACCTTTGAATGATTTGTTTACTTGCATAATTCTGCATTCATGGGATTTGTGTCCATACCTTTTGCAGTTGAAGCACTGTCCGGAGAAGGATGAATTAATCTGATTCATTCTCATTCTGCACTGATTAGCTTTGTGACCAAAGTGGTTGCAGCTGTGGCAGTATCCATTGAAGGATGGATATCTTTGAGCATTTGGCTGTCTTACCGGAGGTCTTCTAGGCCTGCTCCTTGGATTTTCTGATCCAAGATTCTTCTGACCGGATCCGGAGCTTTCTCCTTTCTCATATCCCAAACCATACTTGTCATCTGTCCTCTTTTGACTTCCAAGAAGAACTTCAAGTTGAGCAGAACTTATCTTGAATTTCTCTTTATATTCATTTGCTGTTTGAAGGTCTCTTTTGAGAGAGGCAATTTGATCCTCAAGTTTTCCTTCATTATCTTTGGCATCTTCAAGATCAGATTCAAGATGTCTGATAATCCTGTCCATCTGGTGGCATTCTTCTGATTTTTCTTTAAGAGATTGTCTTAGATTGTCTTCAGCCTTTCTTTTTTCTTCAATCTCTTGAGTAAACTTTATAGTTCCTGATTCCATTTCATGTCTTAACATAATGACTTCTTTTGATAACTTTTCACATAACTTGGTTTGCTCAGTCAATTCTTCATTTGTATTGCTTTCTTCACTTTGTCTTGCCAACTGTTGAAGCAGCTCCTTTCTCTTTTTCATAGAGAGACTTAATTTGTCTTTTAATTCTCTCATGAATTCATCAGCCTGTTTGAGTCTTTCCTTTAATTCACTGACTTCAGAATTTGACTGTTCAAGATCCTCAAGAGCAGTCTTGAGTTGCTCCCTTAAACCATATGCATCCATTTGAAATCCCAGATCTTCCTCAAGCTGTTAGGCCCTATTAGGAGGAACTTAGCTCTGATACCAATTGTTGATAACTGAGAGGGGGGGTGAATCAGTTATCCTAATTATTTCCCTTATTGAACTTTCCTTTTAATTGATGCAGCATAGAATCAAACACAAAAACATTAATCATGAAATAAGAAACACATGACACAGTATTTTTGACGTGGAAACCCTGTTAAGGGAGAAAACCACGGGGTGATTAACCCAAAATTATTCTCTGTTAGAAGAATAGGAAATTACAAAAATGGCACTTGCCAATTAGGGCTCACTGCCCGAGCACACTGCTCACAAGAGGCCCACTGCCTACAAGAAGACACACTGTCTACAAAGTGATGAGAATCACAGTCTTGAACTGATTGGAAGCATCTGCATATGCTGGAGTTCAGTTCCGGTTAGGCTCAGTACACTGATCTGCTGCACTTCATCTTTCCTCTGTTCTTTATTCTGCTATCTTTCACATACCGGATCCTTTTTGCTACCTCTGCTCTTATCTGGACTTATTCGCATATATCTACACATCAACACACTTCTCAACTAAATCCATCCTCTATATATATCCGCATAAGTAATTTCATCACTTTTCTAGTCGGCATCCGGAACAGTCTAGTTTCTTACAAACTCTCATTCTGTCGGCTGAATCCTTCCTCACCAAGCAATGCGGATCAAGCATATACTTGTAGATATCATTAATCATGTCGGCCAAACATGATTCATGCCTTCACAACCTCTGTCATCAACAGTAACACATCCGGAAAGCAGTATGATACTCTGCCAGTCAGTTCTTCCTCTGTTTTCACTGTCTCTCAGGAATCCGGTACTCAACCATTCATATCTTTTTCTTTGTCCATCACCGGAGGCTAAATCCTTGGAATATACCACTCAAGGTAGTCCTCTTGACTTCCCCAAATCCGCACTGCACCAAGACACTTCCTCTGAGAGATCCGGACCAATCTGTCGGACCTTGCCACATGCTCTGTTCTTCTTCACCGGACCACAACATTCTTTATTCTGACTTCCGGTAGAGACACATCATGACTTGCGGATATGTGGGATGACCTTTGTTGCCATCAATGACAACAACCATGAATCCATATAGTGTCTCTTGCCAACAGGTTTCTTACCTCTTTCCCCACTTGAGGGGGCGTTTTTGGTTTTTCCATTTTACTTTTCTATTTACACCCTCTTTGTGCCTATGTTTTATTTACCTCTACCTCTTATTTTACTTCTCACGTGGGTTGTTCACTTGATTTTGTTCATCTTTTTTATCTCTTATTCTATTATAATTTTATGACTTTTGCCCTTTTTCCATGTTGTTTTCACATGTTGGATTCTTTCTTTTCATTATATGCTTATGATTATTCCTTGTTCCTTAGTGTGATTGACCCCAAATTGGTATTCCATGTTCATTAGAACCTATACATTGAGCCTACATTGATACATCATACTTCTCAAAGCTTACACATTGAGACTATATTAATGCATCATACTTTATAGAGTCACTTTTTATCCTACTTTACTATATCATGCTTCTAGAGGTTACATTTTGATCCTACATTGTTATAACATACTTTTAGAGTTGTACTTAGCATAAAAAACATCATGTCATTCCCCATCATACTTGAGTTTACCATGCTACATCCTTACATTTGGGGGCGTCATACCTTCCTTTTTATACTTTTCACTTTCATGGCTACATCCTTACATTTGGAGGCATCATTTCTTCCCCTTTATTAGATCCTCTACTTTCATAACCACACTTTTTGGAGGAAACATGCATTTCCCCCTTGGAATGTTTTATTATTTGATCCTTATACATCAAGGATATTATATCTTCCCCCACACATTATCTTTCTCCTATCTATATCCACTTGGGACCTATTGCCTTACCTACACCATTATCTGTTCATGCTCTTGGATGCCACTTTGGGAGCATATGCCACTCTAATGATGTATGTATTTACACATGTTTTTTGTTTATTTAGGGCCACATCACCATTTTAAGTTACCCATGCTAGGGTCAACCTTACTTCCTTGATGATATCTTCATCCCACAAGTGCTTACCATGCTTTACAATTCTTGATATTTACCTGTTTACAACACAATGTATTAATTATTGCTATTCCTTTACATATTTATATTCTTACACACTTAATTTTACATTACATTTACTTTCATGTAAAATTTTCCCTCTCCTTCAATCCCTTGCACCATATGGATACTGTTGGATCTAGGGCATACAACTGAGAGGGGGGGGGTGAATCAGTTGTATAAAACTTCTTGTTCTTTCAAACACTTAATTCTCTGTTGTTAGTTAGCAGCATATCAAATACTCATCCATGGAAGCATAATACATAAACACAAGAGCAGATAAGCATCAACACATTGAACACCAAGATTTTGACGTGGAAAACCCGGTTAAGGGAAAAACCACGGGGTGATTAACCCAAGAATTATTCTCTGTTAGAAGAATAAAGAAAAATGAATGGCACATGCCAATAAGGGCTCACTGCCCGAGCACACTGCTCACAAAGAGGCCCACTGCCTACAAGGAGACACACTGTCTACAAAGTGATGAAAATCACAGTCTTGAACTGGAGAATGACATCTCTACCATGTCCGGATCAGTTCCAATTAAGCCCAAAATCTCTGCTCTGCCTTTCGCACGTTTCTTCGCTATGCCACACTCATCCACACACCACCCCTTGAAATGAACTCACAAACCGTTATTTATACAAGACATCGACTTAGGAACAAACATCTAAATCGGCAAACAACCATAGGAGTATCCGCAAGATGAATAACACATCCGGTCGGCCATCACAAGAACATTCGCAGGATGAACAACTCATCCGGTCGGCTAAACAGAGCAAGAACTTCATCCGGAAGAATAACTTCAATTCCGGGCTCTACCATCAATGCGGACCAACAACACAACCTAAACATGATCCAAGAACCTTCACAAGCCTGTCTGAATTTCTGGATACATCCGCACTTCCTCTACTTACTGGGATCTCTTGTCTTCCTCATCCGGAACTTCAAGAACACAGTCTGTCGCCACTGTCATAATGCAAGAGGTACTTCCGGACCTCCAAATCATACACAAATCAGGATGACACATCACAAGGACATCCCAAACACTCCGTCCAATCCGCAGATTAGGATGATACAATTCCGGACCTCACCGGACCTTTTTGTGATCCTCTGTCACCTCTGGATACTTGCCGGACCCGGTTCTATACCGGCAGCCACAACTCCTTCAGATCTTCATGCGGACCTCTGAAATCTTAACTGTAGCATCTCAAGACTCATATCTACTAACCCTTTAATCCGCATCCTCCGGTTCTCATCCTATATAGTACATTTACCTTCTTCTCATCACTGTTCTTCACTGTTCCTGACTGAGGCTAATTTTCTCAATATCCTCAGCACACAGCTCATCAAATCCTTCTTGTCAATGCAATATGAGTATGTTGACATCAATGACAACAATGGCTCACCTCATACTTGCAACAATCTCCCCCTTTGTCATTGATGGCAACATATGATGTGAAAAACCATTAAGACAAGAACTTCAACTTTTCATATGTCTTCTCTTCCTTTACTGCTCCCCCTTTGATCATCAACCACTTGTTTTTCACATGTCTTCTCTCCCCCTTTGACATCAATGGCAAAGGGCTCATACTTGTAATTCTCATTCATCAGAATCATACCAGCTGCTCCCCCTTAGTTGCAGCTCCCCATTAGTCCGGATCACAAGATATGACTGTGATAGCCACCGGACTGATGCACATCAGTGCATCTTAGTTCATCACCGGAGGGGCCATGACCCCTAACTTCTCCGGGAGATATTCAAAAGAGTCTTTGGGAAGAGGTTTTGTAAAGATATCTACAATCTGATCCTTGGAGGGAACATACTCCAATCTGACTTCTTCCTTGTTTACTTGATCTCTCAAAAAGTGAAATTTAATAGATATGTGCTTAGTCTTAGAATGCAATACCGGATTCTTGGAGATATTAATTGCACTTGAATTATCACAGAAAATTGTGATAGGCTTCTCATATTCAACTTTGATGTCTCTTAGCATCTGCTTCATCCATAAGATTTGAGTGCAACTACCTGCTGCTGCAATGTATTCTGCTTCAGTTGTAGACAGAGATATTGCATCTTGTTTCTTGCTTAGCCAAGAAACCAATCTCTTCCCCAAAAAGAATGCTCCACCACTAGTGCTTTTCCGGTCATCCACATCTCCTGCCCAATCTGCATCTGTGTAAGCATGAAGAGAGAAATCCGGATCTCTAGGGTACCATAGACCATACTCAACTGTTCCTTTTCAAGTACCTAAAAATTCTTTTGATTGCCATAACATGAGATTCTCTAGGATCAGCCTGGAATCTTGCCACAAGACCAACAGCCTGCATTATATCTGGTCTAGTTTGAGTGAGATACAACAATCCACCAATCATTGATCTATACTTTGTCTGATCTGCTTTTGGAGAATCATCATCTTTGCTTAGCTTACATCCGGTTGCCATAGGAGTGTTCATTAGCTTTGAGTCTTCCATACCAAATTTCCTTAACAATTCTTTCACATATTTGGTCTGAGAAATGAAGATCCCTTCTTTTGTTTGAGTAATTTGCAGACCCAAGAAGAAATTCATTTCACCAAGCATAGACATTTCAAACTCACTTTTCATCTGATTGGCAAAAGTTTTGCACATACTATCTCTTCCTCCAAAAATGATATCATCCACAAACACTTCAACAATCAGAATGTTTTCATGATCAATTTTGAAATATAAGTTACTGTCAGCAGTACCTTTGTTGAATCCAATCTGCACAAGATGCTTATCCAACCTTTCATACCATGCTCTTGGGGCTTGCTTCAATCCATACAAAGCTTTCTTCAACTTGCAGACCATATCATTATTATCAGACAATTGAAATCCATCCGGTTGTTCAATGTAGACTTCTTCTTCCAGATCACCATTTAGGAAGGCAGACTTGACATCCATCTGATATACCTTGAAGTCTTTGAAGGCAGCAAATGCAAGAAGTAATCTGACTGCTTCAATTCTTGCTACCGGAGCAAAAGTCTCTTCAAAGTCAATTCCTTCTATTTGAGAGTAGCCTTTGCAGACCAATCTAGCTTTGTTTCTGATTACTTCACCAGCTTCATTTAGTTTGTTCCGGAAGACCCACTTGGTTCCAATTACATTCCTGTCTCTAGGTCTGGGAACAAGATCCCAAGTATGATTTTTCTCAATTTGCATCAATTCATCTTCCATTGCTTTGGTCCAGTTTTCATCATTGCAGGCTTCATTTATTGTTTTAGGTTCAATCTTTGAAATCAGACAACATTCATTCTGATTTTGAGCAATATTCCTTCTAGTTTGTACACCTTTGCTTCTGTCACCTATAATCTGATCTTCAGAGTGATTCAGTCTCACATACCTTGGAATTTTGGGAGTATCCAGCACTGCTGTTTCTTGATCAGGCTCATTCAAACCTATCTCTTCTTCCTGATTTACCGGATCAGGCTGACTCTGTCTCACCGGAGAGGATTGAGGTCCTTGAACACTGTCTTGGTCATCTTCATCAAACTCATAAAATCTTGAAGGCTTCTCAATTCCTTCATCAACCTTTACATTGGTGCTTTCTATCATCTTCCTCAATCTCTTATTGTAACACCAGTATGCTTTGCTTTGAGTGGAGTAGCCCAAGAAAATTCCTTCATCACTTCTAGCATCAAACTTTCCTAGATCTTCATCTCTTTTAATATAACACTTGCTACCAAATACTCTGAAATATTTCACAGTAGGAGTGATGCCAAACCAGAGTTCATAGGGGGTCTTACCGGTGTTGTTTCTGATTTGAACTCGATTGAGAGTGTAGACTGCAGTGCTGATAGCTTCTTTCCAAAACATTTGAGGAACATTTGCTTCCAACATCATTGTCCTAGCAGCTTCCTGGATGGTCCGGTTCTTTCTCTCAACTACTCCATTCTGCTGTGGAGTCTTAGGAGCAGACAACTGTCTCCTTATACCCTGTTTCTCACAAAAGTCAATGAATTCACCAGATGTAAATTCACCACCTCTATCAGACCTTAGACACTTTAGTTTCAATCCGGTTTGATTCTCCACCATAGCTTTGAAGATTTTGAACTTCTCAAAAGCTTCTGATTTTTCTTTTAGAAAGGTAACCCACATCATCCAGGAATGATCATCAATTAACAACATGAAATATCTATCACCCTGCAGACTCTTGATTCTTGTCGGACCACATAGATCAGTATGTACTAATTCCAACAATCCGGTAGAAGACTGATCTTTGCTTTTGAAAGAGACTCTGCTTTGTTTACCTAACTGACATTCTTTACACACACTATTTGTAGGTTTCATTAATTTTGGAAGATCTCTCACAGCCTGAGTGTTGCTTATCTTGATGATGTTATCAAAATTTACATGACACATTCTTCTATGCCATAACCAACTCTGATCAATTTGAACAAACAAACAACTTTTATTTGAACCAACCAGATGAAAGATATTACCTTTTGTCTGAGTACCGGATGCAATTTCAGTTCCGGAGCTTGTAAAGATTCTGCATTTTCCATTCTTGAACCGGAGATCATAGCCTTTGTCCACTAACTGACCAACACTGAGAAGATTGTGCTTCAATCCTTCAACATACAGTACATTACCTGTTTTGCTCTTACCATCAAAGGAAATAGTTCCCCTACCTCTGATTCTGCCAGCAGAATTGTCACCAAACTTTACCATTCCTCCTTCATATCTTTCCAAGTCTAAGAACTTATTCTTGTCATCAGTCATATGGTGAGAACATCCACTGTCAATAACCCAATCATCCTTTTCTTCCACTTGAGCAGCCAAGGCTTTTTCAACAACTTTGTGATCGACAGATTCAGAGAGTATTGAATCTTCTTCCTTGATGGCTATAAACACCCACTCATTTCTGGATTTGCTTCCTAGTTCTGATTCATCACCTGTTACTCCTTCATTGTCATCTTCTTCATGAACATAATAGCAATTCTTTTGAAACCTTTGTCTGTGAGTATTAGATCTTGCAGATCTCTCCGGACATCTTGAGGCAAAATGACCAATCTTATTGCAGTTGAAACACTTAAAGGGTAGTTTTCCTTCATACTTACCGGATCCTCTTGGCAGTCTTTTTGCAATGAGGGCTTCAAGTTGAGCTGTTTCTGCTTCTTCTTCTTCCATGTCTCTTCTTGCTTGATCATACCATGACATTTTCCTTGATGAGTTTTCACCCGGATCAAATCTCTGTTTGCCTTTCACATAGGCACTGGCTTTGAAAGCAGATTCAGTCTTGGGAGGATCATCTCCAAACTTGGTCATTTCAAATGCAGCTAGTTTGCCAGCCAGTTGTTCTCTTGTGACAGTTGTGTGGGCTCTGAATTCATCAATGGCAGCAACTTTGATTTTGTAGGCAGCAGGAAGGGATCTTAGGATTTTGCAGACAATCTCATTTTCATCTAAAGTTCCACCAGCATTTCTGATTCCACATACCAGCTCATTTACTCTTGGCATAAAGGTAGTGATGTTTTCATCATCTCTCATTTTCAATCTTTCAAATTTCCCTTTCAGACTTTGCAACCTTGCACTTTTGACAAACTCATCTCCTTCATACAGAAGTTCCAGTTTAGTTAGGATCTCATATGCAGTTGGTAGGTCAATGACATTCGAGAGATCTGAGTCATTCAATGCGCTTAGAAGAGCTTCCTTGGTCCGCAGATTGTTTTCAGCTTCTGTGATTTCATTCAGAGTTGTCGGACCACCTTGTGGAGGTATATATGGTTTTGAAATCATAGCCAAGTATGCTTTTCCCATACATTCCAAGTGACACTTCATGCGACCTTTCCAAAGAGTGAAGTTGGTTCCATCGAACTTCGGACTATCCTTCTTGTATGATGACATCCTGGATCTCCTCAAGCGGTTAAGCTCCTATCAGAGGAACTTAGCTCTGATACCAATTGTTGGATCTAGGGCATACAACTGAGAGGGGGGGGTGAATCAGTTGTATAAAACTTCTTGTTCTTTCAAACACTTAATTCTCTGTTGTTAGTTAGCAGCATATCAAATACTCATCCATGGAAGCATAATACATAAACACAAGAGCAGATAAGCATCAACACATTGAACACCAAGATTTTGACGTGGAAAACCCGGTTAAGGGAAAAACCACGGGGTGATTAACCCAAGAATTATTCTCTGTTAGAAGAATAAAGAAAAATGAATGGCACATGCCAATAAGGGCTCACTGCCCGAGCACACTGCTCACAAAGAGGCCCACTGCCTACAAGGAGACACACTGTCTACAAAGTGATGAAAATCACAATCTTGAACTGGAGAATGACATCTCTACCATGTCCAGATCAGTTCCAATTAAGCCCAAAATCTCTGCTCTGCCTTTCGCACGTTTCTTCGCTATGCCACACTCATCCACACACCACCCCTTGAAATGAACTCACAAACCGTTATTTATACAAGACATCGACTTAGGAACAAACATCTAAGTCGGTAAACAACCATAGGAGTATCCGCAAGATGAATAACACATCCGGTCGGCCATCACAAGAACATTCGCAGGATGAACAACTCATCCGGTTGGCTAAACAGAGCAAGAACTTCATCCGGAAGAATAACTTCAATTCCGGGCTCTACCATCAATGCGGACCAACAACACAACCTAAACATGATCCAAGAACCTTCACAAGCCTGTCTGAATGTCCGGATACATCCGCACTTCCTCTACTTACTGGGATCTCTTGTCTTCCTCATCCGGAACTTCAAGAACACAGTCTGTCGCCACTGTCATAATGCAAGAGGTACTTCCGGACCTCCAAATCATACACAAATCAGGATGACACATCACAAGGACATCCCAAACACTCCGTCCAATCCGCAGATTAGGATGATACAATTCCGGACCTCACCGGACCTTTTTGTGATCCTTTGTCACCTCTGGATACTTGCCGGACCCGATTCTATACCGGCAGCCACAACTCCTTCAGATCTTCATGCGGACCTCTGAAATCTTAACTGTAGCATCTCAAGACTCATATCTACTAACCCTTTAATCCGCATCCTCCGGTTCTCATCCTATACAGTACATTTACCTTCTTCTCATCACTGTTCTTCACTGTTCCTGACTGAGGCTAATTTTCTCAATATCCTCAGCACACAGCTCATCAAATCCTTCTTGTCAATGCAATATGAGTATGTTGACATCAATGACAACAATGGCTCACCTCATACTTGCAACAGATACAACCAATTGAAGGAGGCATATATTGTCACTAGCATTCCTATGTTGAGATTTTAGGTAGTTATAGGTGCTACAAAGACTCATCATGCCATGACTAGATAGATAATCATCACACAACATGCCTTGTTCCTAGTGTGCCTTGTCATCCCATGACTTGTAAGACAAAAACACCATTATCATCTTCCAAATGGGTAGAATTTCCTAACTTTACTCATTTCTTGCTTTTCCTATTTCCTAGAGCTAGTTAGCAAGCTCCTAGTTTTGTACCTAATTTTCATTTGTGAGATAGAAGCTACTAATTGCATTTTTTTAAAAAAAATTTTGTAGGTTCCAATAGAGAGTGCATACCAAAGGACACACTTACAGGATGACACCTTCTAGGGTCCATTCCTTTACATGGACCCCTTTTTGTATCCTTTGATGTCTAAAAATTTATCTTACATGTATTTTGTGAGTGCTACATACTTCGAGTGATGCATGATCATTTTAGGATTCACACATAAATCAAAGTGGGGGAAAATTTAATGGTGAAATTTGCATACCCATGCTATTTTCTATTTAGTTTTATGCCCAGTTTGAGGAAATTTCTTGATATATGTACATATCAACAAATGGTTCAATCTTGTGTGAAGTTAGGCTCATTACCCTAGTTTTTATGCATCCCTCTATGCACATAATGCCACACTTAGCCTCCACTTTATCCTTATATGTACATACTCTTATACATTTATATAATCCTAGCATTTATTATAATTGTTCCTACACCTACCCAAGTATAGCCATTATACACCTAGATTTAACTATTTTCTCACCCTAGCTTAGTTTCCTAGTCATTGGGGTCACCCCATGGTCGCAAACTTGAGCCTTTTCTTTCTAAAATTCAAATTTGAGTTTTGGTTTTTTGGACCCCTTCTTTTTCCTATCCTAATTTTTAAAACTAAGTACAATTTTTGTGAAATCTGATGTTATGTGCTAGTATTTAGAGGCATTCAATGCACTCATTTTAGACATCCACACATTGAAAAATCCTTTCATTCTAGAGTACTAAAAGATCAACCAATAGTAAAACATCTAGATTTGGTGTGTTAAAAGAGCAATCAATTTGCATACATCATCTTTATAGTTATTACATGTTATCTTTGACTTTTTACACTGATTTTTAGGGTTTGACCTAGGAGAACACATCTCCTTGTGACATAATGACAACCCTTTCTAGGTATTTTTAAACAATACCAACACTCAGATATCAAGAAATGAGAAAATAAAACAAGGGTTATACAATCAAACCATAGAGTAAAACTCCACATTATGCAAGGTTTTAAATCCAAACTTAGAGGATTAATTAGAAATTATAGACTTGACCTAGACCCATTATCTTGATCTTAAATAGAGCATGAATTCAACATAGGATCCAAGGAGATTCATTGACAAAGAGATCTCATTTCAAAGCATATATTAGTGAAATCCCATAATCACATTGTAATTACCCCTCAAGTTGAGCCTAGGCACATACCTAGATTTGGACTTGAATCAAAAATAAAATAATAAAAATAAATTTGTAACTAGAATATAGAGCGAACATTGATTTGACTGTGACCATGGTTAGATACCTAGAATCTAAGATTGGATTTAGAAATACATGACTATGATGAATTTGCACTATGACATCTAGAATGGTGTGAAGAATTTAATCAAGGTTCCAAGGGTAGCCCTAAACCTCCTAAGGGTGGTGTATACGCCTAAAAATGACATGACTAGGTCTAAATAAATATTATTAATATTTATTCCATTTTAATTCCTCTATCAGTAAATAAATAAACAAATTTATTTATTTGATTCATATTCCTCTAAATCAATTAAATATCAAAATATTTAATTACCTCTTCTAAAGTCAAAATTAATTAAAATCCTTTATTTAATTTAAATTCTTCCAAACAATTAAATAATTCTTAATTATTTAATTAAGTCAAAATCATTCTTCCAAATTTGAATAAATCAAATCAAATTTATTTAAATCCTCTCAATCTCCAAAAATAAAATATAATCAAATATTTTATTTATTCTTCCAAATCACGCACAACGATTAAATAAATTTATTTATTTAATTTGCTTTCTTATCTTCTAATTCTTCAAATATCTTCCAAATCTTATAAAAATAAGTCTTCTTCTCCATGCACACAAAATTAAATAATTTATTATTTAATTTCTCTCAAATCATGCAAAAGCAAATCTCAAGTTGAGTTCATTGGCTCAATCAACCTTGTTTTTTATCAATATCTCTTAAATTAGAAAAAAGCTTTCTAATTTATGAAAAACATGTCTTATCTTTAGAAAAGAAAGTAGTTAACTCAAATAAAACAGCTTTTGTGTAACACTTGTCTTTTTCTTACTCACGCACATTCCTCAACCGTTGATCTTCTCATTCTTTCTATACCGTTGATCTTCTCTCTCACAAGTCTATAAATTGAACCCTATTCTTCCATTTCATTCATCCAAGCTTTAAGTATTGTTACTCTGCAGGAATTACAGCACGCCTTTGGCACCAATTCCTTCATTGCTTGCGATCACACTCATTACTACATACTACTATCATTGTTGTGAAGCTCATCTTCATGGTGAAACTATCATAGTCGTTCCCATTTGAACATCTTGGAATCATAGAAAGGAAGTGCACCTTCTGAGGGCCATATTCATAGACAAGATCATTTGAGACAGGCAATCAATGGAAGCTAAGAATTAAAGGAGGTTTACTTTGTATTGTTCATTGTTTGATTGATCTCTTTTGTTCATTATTTCATTGACTTTTGGGTATTATTGATATACTATATTGATTATTCCTGTTTACTCCAATTTTACCTTAACATTTTTGGTGTCCACCGTGGGGCCTAGCCCTGATTTTTAAACCCAAAAATTGAGTTTTTGTGTTTTAGAAAGCTGTACATAGGAGGAAACCGTGCATCTGACACATCCTAACACACATCTGCTATCTGTTCTGGTGCATACATTCTTTCGGCGCATACAGACTCTGTTCTGGCGCATCTATCTTCTGATACAGCGCATCTATCAATTTGGTGCATATATACTATTTTCCTGCGCTTTTGACCTCTGTCTTAGCGCATATGTACTGCGGTGCTTCTGAGCTCTGTTTATACGCATTCAAGCTCTGAAGTTGCACATCTGATCTAGGCAGTGATTTTTAGGGTTTCCTTCAAGTTTTCGCTAATGCTAACGTCTTTTTGCAGGAACACTCTTGATCTATTTTGCAGGCTACGTACTGGTTTAGAATCATATAGTTGCACTTGTTAACTCACACTTCAATTTCTAACAGGAAATTAAAATGGATGCTCATGCAAATCTCACATAGTCTTAACTAGGAAGGTAGTAATTAAATCATTGCTATCTTGCATATCATTGAATCATTGCTATATTGCTATCCTTCAAAGTTAACAACTCATTGCTATCTTGGTAAAATTGAACCATTACTATCTTGTTATCACTTCAAGGTTAACAAAACACCGCTATCTAGGTAAAATTGAACACATCATTGCTATCTGGGTAAAATTGAACCATTGCTATCTTGTTATCACTTCAAAGTTAACAAATTTCTATGTTTACCCAAGTAGATAGCTCATCTACTTTTTCTCATTTTAACTAGAGGAAAAGAACCACTGTCTTCTATGTTTTGGGAATGATACCAGGCCTATGCTCTCCCCTATCTTGGGTGACCAAAATGCCAGACATATCATTTTCACATGTGCTTTTCCTTTAGAGGGGCATGCTCTTGGATACTGTTCATCCAAGTAGGAACGACCCTAAGTGGTAATAGGCTAGACGCCAAGCCCTACCAATCCACTATAAATAAATTGTGTTTGGAGTGAAAGATTCAAACAACAAGTGATTGTGTTATACCGACAACCAACCTCCCCTAAAACCCTCCAAGGCACAACCCTTGCAGGTTGGAAGACTCCATAATGGAGAGTAGTGCTGCCACATGTATAACCACTCGAACGGTTGCCTTTATTAAACACCTTGTCTTAGTGGCTAAAAATCCCTATAACTCGGTGCAGGGAAGGGTGATTATCACCTCCTGAAGATGCTTCACTAGAGATAGTGATAATTTGGTTTTATACTATCCTTTGAAACCTAGGATTGTACTTGCTTTCTTTTAGTCCAAAAAGAGTCAAAAAATCACAAAAAAATAAAAAACCATAAAAACATTCTTTGTGTTTGTTGTGTCTTCTTGCCATAACTAAAAGAAAATCAGATCAAAAAGACCTTCTTGCAGCCAAAGATACCAAAAACATCAGAAAAATGCCAAAAATTTGTAAAAATACTGAAAAAGCCAGAGCTACGCATTTGCTGTCTAAAATTGTGCATTTATACCAACTTGCTATCATCTATACTGACTTATTACGCTTTTAACACATGTTACTATGCATCTGAAGTTTACTAGTATTGCACATCTGTACCAACTTTTCACACATTTACCAATTTATGTTGCGCATCTGTTCTGTCGCATGCGTGACAGTGAGTACTTCTATAGTCTTTGAGAGGAAAATTTTACCATTTTTGGGTACCCATTTCAGCCTAGTTCCAAGTTCCAAGATCAGATCTTACCTTGCAGTCACTTTTCCATCCATTTCACGTCAAAGACTCTCTTTCATTGGTCATCTCATTCACCTTCTATCAGGTCTCCCTAGTCCAAAGTCAAAGTATCCCATATCAGATTAGCATAGGCCCCTTTTTCGAATCATTTTGGATTCAAGTAACCCTAGTAAGTCACAGAACTTCGCTAGTGGTCTTGGTGCAAGACTAGTCCCTACACAGTAAGACAGGTATCGAGTACCCTTACTAGTGGCTATCATCTTGTATTGGTCGTCTTACTTGGAATAATTAATCGAGAGTCCCTTGTCCAAATCTTGTCATAAGTATCCTATTCTCAATAGCCTCCACCGACATCTTACCAAAATCTCTAGTTTCATCCCACTGCATCCCACGTCGCCTTGCATGGTTCTTACTAGATCTCAATACCAAAAGCAACTTGAAATGGCTAGATCATCTGACCGTATTGTCACCCCTCATGATAGTGATGAGGAAATCTCTCATGAAGATTATCAAGGACACCTCCAAGATCAAAAATTCCAACACTTGCTAGAGAAAGTGCTCCATGAGGACCCTCACAAGTATTTTATTCATCTTGCAAATCTTGGACTTAAGCTCCCCACTGATTTCGATCTAAGTAAACTCAAAGAGACCGTAGAGGATAATCATGAACACCACACTGGAGAGGACAAAGGAAATAAAGTCATGGACCCAAACACACCTATGGAAGAAATGAGGAAACAAATCGAGGGTCTAACACAACAAATGACGGATCTCAAGATGGGTACAAACACTAAAACATACTCCTTGGAAGATATCGCACTGTACCCCTTTGATAAAAGTTTGAACATGGTACCATTCCCCTTTCGATTCAAAGTTCCTAAGTTTGACAAGTACAAAGGAAAAGGAGACCCTAGAGATCACATTAGGGAATTCAACGCCGCATGCATGGAAGTAGCTCACAATGAGACTTTCTTAATGAGACTATTCCCTAGATCTCTAGGTAGTCAAGCCATGGAGTGGTTCTCATGGCTTCCATTGGGCATCAAGACTTTTGATGAGTTAGTCAACAAATTCATCATGCACTTCTCGTATAATATTGAGCACGAAGTCTCCATGCTTGACCTATGCAATACCAAGCAAAAGAGTGGTGAATCATTCGCCTCCTTCCTACAAAGGTGGAGACAACTAGAAAGTAAATGCTCATATGATGTACCTGAGAAGCAATTAATGGAGATGTTTGTCCACAACCTTAACTCTGATATAAGCTACCAAATCCAAATCCAATGCCCTACTTCATTTTTTAAGGTCATTAAAATGGGATTATTCATCAAGAAAGCTATGATCGCCAAGGGGCAAATCAAGTTATACAAGGACACACCTACCTCCAACTACATGACCAACAAATCAAAGTTTTGGACTAAGAATAAAAATGTCATCAATGATGGAGTAGTTGATGCCAAGGTGGCGGCTCCCAAACAACAACTAATATTCACTCTCAAAGGAGAGGCAAGCAATGTTACACCCAACCAAACATTCTCTAGGGAGCCAAGACAATGGTTCAACTCAAATCCAAGGTGAAAGTTCACACTACTGGGTGAGTCCCAAGAATCCATCAACAAGTGATTATGAACCTCAAATAAAACCTCACTATTGGAAAGACACTGACTTTTGTGAGTATCATAGAGGAAGAGGTCTTATGACCAACAATTGTATCCGTCTCAAACATGTTATTCAAGATATACTTGATCAAAATCAAGGAGGTGCTCAACAACATACTTCTAATGAGACGCATGTGGCTTACAAAGATCCACTTCTCAATCACGACAGGCCATATAACAACAACAACAGCAACAACAACAACAATCGCAACAGGCAAAATCATAATAATGTGAATAGTAATGCCATTTACGCAAGTGTGCCATTTGATTATACCATCAATTACATATTAGAGCATGTCCCACAAATCAATGTGGTTACGTCTAACCAACAATCAGGACCCAACAAAACTGATTGCAACATCATCACCCGCAGTGGTAAGGTCACGTTGAATACCCTCCCTCCAAGGTCATCACCTTCTTAGTCCAACTCCCATCAGTATAGTGTCATAGACCAACTATGGAAGACTCCTGCCCACATTTCTATCTTAGAGCTGTTGCGTCTATCTCCTTCCCACAAGGAGATTCTCCATAAATCCTTGGTGGAAACAACTATACCCACTAACTTGGCCCAAGAGAAGTTTCAAGCCATGGTAGGTAATCTGACCTCCTCTAGTACCATATCATTTACCGAACAAGATGACCTCTTAGTGTCTCAACCTCATAAAACCCCCTTAAATATCGTGACCTTCATCCATAAGCACCGCATCAAGAGGGTTCTCATTGATGGGGGAGCCGGTTTAAATATTTGCATGCTCAAGCTAGTCCTTACATTGGGGTTCTCTAAAAATGTAGTTGATCCAATGAAGAAGATTATCATCAAAGCCTATGATGAAGAGGAGAGAACTACCAAAGGAACAGTGGTATTACCCATACAAGTGGGACCGGTGATAAAAGACGTTGTGTGCCAAGTCCTAGATAGGGAGCTAGCCTATAATATTCTCCTAGGTAGACCATGGATTCATACCATGAAAGTTGTACCTTCTACCTATCACCAATGCATAAAATTCCCTCATAACGGCAAGCAAGTCACCATCCAAGGTGATCCTGACCCCTTTTAGCATTGCAACTCTATCCTCTCAAAACTTGATTGCATCATACCCAACAATAGAGCATCTACATCCCCTACCCCACAACATGATTCTACCTCTGAAGCTTCCTCATCCAAGCCCAAAGAGCAGAAAATTACCATCAAAGAAATAGGAGTAGGGGAATACTCATTGAGCACAACCTCAACTTGGCCAAATTGCCTCTATCTCCTAGATCCTTTGGGTGACCCAAGCATTTTCCAAAGCCATCTGCTCCTCCTGCACCTCCCACAACTTCCTTTGTAAAATGGGGGACCCTATCAGATGAAACAGAGGAAAGAGATGTCTTACAATGGCTCTACACTGAAGAAGAAGAGAACATACAACAAGAACCACCTAAGCTCCCAATGGAAATCTATGGGCAAGGTGAGTCTATCCTACACAGAATGGGTTATGAAGGACAAGGCCCCATTGGTCTAAGAAAAGAAGTAATTATAGAACCCATTCAACCCTCTTCATCCTCATTGGCTAGAACTACAAAAGGTCTAGGATATAAAGATAAGGGCAAAGCAAAAGCAAGTGCTTGTCTCATGGAAATGATCCATACCCTTCAAGAGGACAGTGACACAGACTTTAATGAATATGAGTGGGATGAGCTGACTGAGCATTCCTATGATGACAAGGAGGTTGACACCATTCAAACTTATAGCCCCTACCATGAGGGACAAACGCTACTGCATAGGCCATTAGAGTGTGATTTGCCTATCCCTAAGAATATGACTTTTGAGGAAGGTTCGAGTTCTATCGCAATAAACAATTTAGAGGAAAGTACCATCCCGAACACTCTCCCTACCAATACTCCTAGCATATCCATTCAAACTATCAACAAATCAAATCTATCCTCTGACTCCCTCCCCCTTATGCATCTTGAGCTTATTGACTGGGATCTACAAGGAACCCCACAACTAGATATGTTCCAAAACGATGATGCCTATATTGACTACATGGAACTTAGGGACCACCTACCTAAAGGAGATCATAAAGTTGGCTCCGCCATTGAACTTAATACCGTGGCTTATTTTAGAGAGGGTGCCAAGCCTTTCAGTCACAAAAATATCAAAATAAAAATTAGATCTGATGGTGAAAACTACTCCGTGGCAGTGTTAGATCCCAAAATAGTAAAAAGAAAGGATGCATCTGATGGTGAAAACCTAATTGTGGCACCTGATGATGGAAGGCTTAACACTCTCCCCAATGACATGCACCAGGAGAAGTCTCAGATTGTTGTGGAACCTACCAAACCTATTAACATTGGAACAAAGGAACAACCTAAGGTCATTCACTTTGCTAAGTCTCTAACCCCACCAAAAAAGACTAAGTTTGTACCATTCTTCAAGAAAAAGCAAGTCAATTTTGCTTGGTCATACGCAGATATGTCAGGTTTAGATCCAAATTTGATTCTACATCATCTTCCATTAGATCCAGGAGTGAAACCAGTGAAACAAAAGCTTAGAAAGATGCATACACACATTACACTACTAGTAAAAGAAGAACTCAAGAACACATTACACTACTAGTAAAAGAAGAACTCAAGAAACTACTGGATGTAGGGTTCATCAGAACTATAGACCATCCAGAATGGGTCTCCAACATAGTACCAATATCCAAACCTGATAGCCGAGTTAGACTATGCAATGATTTTAGAGATCTAAGCAAAGCTTGCCGCAAGGATGATTTTTCGTTGCCAAATATAGATATCATAGTCGACTTAACAGCAGGGCATACCATGTTATCTCTCTTGGATGGATTCTTGGAATACAATCAGATCAGAATAGCACTAGAAGACTAGCATAAGATAGCTTTTACTTGTCCATGGGGCACTTTCTGCTGGAATGTCATGCCATCTGGGCTAAAGAACGCAGGAGCCACATATCAACATGCTATAACCACTATATTCCATGATATGATGCACATCACAATGGAAGACTATGTAGATGATATCCTGGCAAAGTCACTCACAAGAGAATCACAACTGGATGTGTTAGAGAAAGTCTTTCAGAGACTAGAACAATTCAAAGTTAGGTTGAACCCAAAGAAATGTGTGTTTGGAGTCACCTCAAGCAAACTCTTAGGTTTCATTGTATCAGCAAATGGAATAGAGGTGGACCCTGCCAAAGTCAAGGCTATTATGGACATGCCACCACCCAATAATCTTACTCAATTAAGATCTCTATAGGGCAATCTATAAGCAATCCATAGGTTCATATCACAACTAGCAGACAAGTGTCAACCCTTCAGTCATCTCCTACATAAGAACATTCTATTTAGGTGGGATGACAAATGCGAAGAGGCATTCGACAAACTAAAAGAGTATCTTATGAATCCACCTATTCTCATGCCTCCTATCCAAGGGAAGCCATTATTACTATACATATCTGCTACACCAATAGCTCTTGGGGCCCTCCTAGCACAACAAGATAATGAAGGTAAAGAAAGAGTCGTTTACTACATTAGTCGCACATTGGTGGGCTATGAGTTGCAATGCTCTCAAATAGAAAGATTGTGTCTTGCGGTAGTTTTTGCTTCCCAAAACTCTAACATTATATGCTAGCACATCCAGTCAAACTTATTGCAAAAATAGATCCACTGAAGTACCTACTAAGCAAAGCAACTCTAACAGGTCACCTAGCTAAATGGGTAATGCTCCTAAGTGAATACGACATTGAGTATGTAGACAGAAAGGCTATCAAGGGGCAAGTCATTGCTAATCAGTTAGCAGATGCACCACTACAGGACACCACACTAATGCAATTTGAGTTTCCAGATGAATCCTTATTTAATATATCAACACATTCCTGGAAACTCTACTTTGATGGGTCCTACACAAACCATGGATCGGGGGTAGGAATCTTGTTTGTAACTCATCATGACGACACCATACTGAAGTCTTATCATCTGTTATTCCCATGCACCAACAACATAGCAGAATATGAAGCCTTGGTCATTGGCCTCAAAATGGCAACAGAGTGGAAAATCAAAGAGCTACACATTTATGGTGATTCTCAACTAGTGATCAATCAGGTCAATGATGACTACCAAACCAAAGATGAGAAGCTTGTCCCATACAAACGGATGGTCAAGGACTTTAAGGAATACTTTGTGATCATCTCTTTTGACCAGATACATCACATTGAAAACAAAGCAGCAAATGCCATGGCAACCATTGCCTCTCTCCTCAAAATCCCAAAGAATGAGTCACGGTACGAGTTCTTAGTGGAATCAATTCAGCAACTAGCTTATGATCTTCCTGAAACCCACTCCATATGCCTATTAGTTGGATCTAATTCACCTTGGTATGGTAAGGTTTACACTTACCTCAAGGACAACACCCTCCCACATAACTTATCTTCAAACCAACGACAAACCTTTATGCGCCAAACCTCTCGTTATACCATTATTGCCAACACCCTATACTGACATGGTCTAGATGGTACTTTACTCTGTTGTTTAGAATGAGAAGAATCCCAAACTACCTTACAAGATGTACATGAAGGGATCTGTGGAACACACTCTAGCGGTCCTTCCTTAGCTAAGAAACTCATGCGTTTGGGTTATTATTGGCCAAACATGGAAACAAATTCATATCAATTTATGAAGAAGTGCAAGCAGTACCAGATACACGGGAACCTAATACATGCACCAACTCAAGAGTTGAGACCTTTAATGACACCTTGGCCCTTTTGTCAATGGGGACTTGACCTTGTGGGTAAAATCCACCCGCCCTCATCCAACGGCCACAAATTCATAATAACCACCACTAAGTACTTTACCAAGTGGATTGAAGCCATCCCCCTCACCATCGTCATAGGTAAACAAATCTCCTCATTCATCCTTAATTACCTCATCTGTAGATACAAACTTCCCTCATCTATTATCACGGATAATGGAAGACCTTTCAAAAACCAGGATGTCCAAGAACTATGTGACCGATTAAAAATCCAACACCATTTCTCCACACCCTATTACCCCCAAAGCAACAGCCAAGAAAAAGGATTCAACAAGACCATCTTGAAACTCCTCAAGAAGACAGTTAAGGATGCTAGTTGTGATTGGCAAATCCAACTCAATCCCGCTCTATGGGCCTACAGAACCAGTATACGTACTCCCACGAGTGCTACTCCTTACGCCCTTGTCTATGGATCAGAAGCCATCTTGCCCATCGAGGTCGAGTTACCATCTCTCAGGGTGTCATTAAAAGGTCTCACAATAGATGAAGAGTACAGAGTTTCCAGATTGCAAGAGCTAGAGTTGCTAAAGGAAAAGAGACAGAAAGCTTTTGACCATCTCAAAGTATACCAGTAAATAATGTCATGAAGCTACAACCACAGAGTCCACCCAAGAGTCTTTAAAGTTTGAGATCTAGTACTTAAAGAGAACCCCCAAAATCAACAGGATCGAGAAAAGAAAGGCAAGTTCGAACCAACTAGCTTGGGCCTTATGTGATCGTAGCTACTTATGGATCGAGGGCATATCAGTTAGCAACATCATAAGGTGAGTTGTTCGATGACCTAATCAATAGAATTCATCTTCACCAGTTCTATACCTAAGAGAACCCCAATGTAAGGGGGGCATAAAATATAAAAAATTCAAAAATTCAGAAAAATACAAAAAAAATAAAAAAATCATAAAAATACAAAAAAAAATCATCCTTTGGTGAAACTTGGCAAACAGGCACCTTGGATAGGTATCATGATGAAAACTTGGAAAACAGGCATCATGCATACCTTCTAGCTTTCATGCAAATAAAAGCAAGTGGTGAAAACCTGGTAAACAAGCATTACTTGTGATAAACTGCTTCCTCCATCTTTGGGAAACTAATCACTTTGTGTCCATCCTTCCTCCAATCATGTCCCATTCGATCCATATCTATTCCATAATAAAATCCTAACGATAATCTATCATGGCTTGATAATCTATCTCTTTTGTCACCTTGTCAACCAAGGTCTCATCCAGTATCCTAACCATAGTGTCAGCCTACCATAGTGTCTGTCGTCAGTATCCACGTGGTCCAAAGTCCATGAACTACATTGCCTCTGCGTTGTCACGTAGGCAAGGCCATTATTCAAATGCACCCCCAAGGCTTCACTATCCCATCCATCATGTGTCTAGTCCTTCTATCTATCTGAATCCAAACCACTTTCTATCACCTAGGTCTTAGGTCCATTAGGGTTTACCCAAACTACATTGCCTCTGCATCGTCACATAGGCAAGGCCATTTAGCAATGAGCCCCCAAGGCACTAGGTCAGTCCCTTAGGGTCCGTCTCACCAATAAGGATTGTGGAATCTTTCACCAAGCAAGCAAGTGCAAGCAAAACCCGCTCTTTAAGTAGAAATTTTGACACATCACCTCAACCTATCCAGCGCAAAGCAAGCATGAACCTAATGCACTCAAACTGATTCTATCCAAATTATGGCAAGACTAACACATCTAAATGCAAGAATGTTTTGTGTTTGATTAGGTTAACTTACAGAGTCTTGATTTTTGTTATTATGTCTTCCTATGCTACTCGAGGATGCCAAAAGCTAGAGATGCTATGATGGGGGCATGATTAGTTACTTTGTTTCTATTTGTGGATTAAACTTTAGTAATGTGACGCCTTGTCTAACGACATGATCGACAAAAGATCATCGAGGGCATCAAAGGTCTAACATGAATGGGGGCAATCCTTGTCTGTTGATATGCAAGAAATACTCAAGTCATCTCAGTTCAATTATACCTCAATGCTTGTATTAACTTGCTAAATCAAAATCCATGTAAGCGATACTCAGGTCATCTCAGTTCAATTATACCTAGATGCTTGTATTAACTTACAACATTTGGAAAAAGTACCAAAAAAAATCACCTAATGATGAAATAAGCACTTCAAAATACTTGCACCATCAAGATGTCAAAAGCAAAGCATCCATCATACATCCATACATCCATATCCCATGCAATAAAAGATCCAAACAATGCAAAGTATCAATACAAATTGAAGCTTGTGAGTCTTTCTATCAAGTCATTCTTTCAATCAATCTTCTATCTACCATTATATCATCTCTGTGTCGATTGAATACATTTGTACAATAACAAAAACATAGCATAGGTTGCATCACATATCACAGGAGATAGTCATTTACATGATTAAATCATTTGCATAACATAAATAAGTGCATTAAATCATCCATATACATTAGCATCATGCACAACATAATATCCACAGAAAATATCAAAAACATAGGTAAAGGCATGTAGAAGCATCGCATACATTGCATATCATATAGATTGCATATCACATCTTGCACATCACATAGCATCATATAAACATCTAAAACTGCATTAGATAAACATCATGTAGACATAGTCAAAATATGCATCACATGAGTACCATCATACAATAGAAATGCATCCAAATCATAGAATGAACAAACTACATATATGGAGCGTCAATAGCTGTATCATCATATAAATATCATAAACATGTTCAAATGTACAATATCAAAAGGTCCATCTCTGAGTCAATGTCATAGACAATGTATACATCTCAAGGATAATGATACGTGTCTCAAAGTGAAAAAGTGATACATATACGTGTCCAGCTATTTTAGCCATCAAAGAGTATGTACATAGGGGCCAAAATCTGTACAAGTGTCTACTAACCCTGCTACTATGAACCGCTGCTCCTAGCAGTGTCCTCTATCTCCCCTCCTTTACCAGCCCCAGACTATTGCAGGCCCATCACAGAGGCTCCTGACTACAATCCACCTGCTCTCTGCGAGGCCATTGACTGGCTCCTGTAGCTCAGAGCCCTTTGATCGACTGGAACAACACCATGGTATAGTCCCCGGTAGTACTGTGCCTAAGCTTGGGCAAGCTGTACCTGTGCCTACTACACCTATCCAACCAGAAATGTGCTTGTCCCATATATCCCAAGGGCTGCCACTGATGTGTCTCTCTCTACTCAGATAGCTTGTATCCTCGCCTCCACCATATGTCTCTCTCTAGTGAGCCTCGAGATAACACCTGCATCTATCTCCTGCTGAGCCTTGGCCATCCTAAGATGTGCCCGCAACTGCCAAACCTATCCTCTCAGCATGGTAATGGCTCTCCCCTGGACATCTGGCTGTACTAGATCCTAGGAGGCCTATGACTCTCCCTGCCCCTGTGGCTGAGGTACCTACTATGGTGGTGGCATCTATCCCTGCTGTGGAATCTACTATGCAACCTACAACTGCACTACCTACTGAGCGTGGTAGGATCCCTCCCCAACTCTCCTCCTCTGCCTGAGTCTACCTCCATCTCCACCATCTCCCCCATATCCATCGTCTCCTCTGCCATCTCCTCCACCTCCTCCATCTCCCCCATCTCCACCATCTCCTCCATCTCCCTGTCCTCTCCTCCTCCTCATCCTCCTCCTCCTGCCAACCTTGCCCTCATCATCTGAATTTGCCTCTTCTATGCGAGGAACCAGCTCTCCAAGCCCAAAGTATCTCAAAAATGGATGCTCGGCGAACCACTCCTCGTAGTCCTAAGTCATCCCTGCATCTGTAATCTCTCTCCTCATCGGCCAGGCAATATAGGGAATCTGTCGAAACTCTGCCACTACCTCCTTGTAGGAAGCCACTGGGCCCCATCTAAACCTCTCCACATGTGTCTGTGCAAATAGAGCCTACCCTTGTGGCATGCCCTGTCTCCTCCCAAACTGCCTCCGAACCCGGCTAACAATCTGTCTCTCCAAGATGAACTACGTCCTGTCTATAAGCCACCGAGTCTGACAGCAGTATGGCAGCTCATCTGCCTCGTCATCCCAAGGTTCATAGTCTAGATATGGTCACTAGACGACCACAACTACCCCATCCAGTGCGTGCCTCTAGTACTCTAGCTTCCCCAATCTATGCTAGGAAATCACTCCTGCGTATGCATAGCTATAAGGCTCTCCCCTCTGTCTCTAAAACACACATATCGGTCTGGTAATGGCGATATGCTCCCACAACCCAAACTATAATAGTGAGACACATGTTGATAAACTAGCACCCCTGTGGTATACCACCTGATGCATATCGTGGTATAGGTGTGCCAAAACACAGACACCCCAAGCATAGCAGGTGCCCTCTGTGAGCATCCTCTCCATAATCCATCCCCATCCAATCAGGAACCCATGCAATCTCCTATCGGGGCATACAATGCCTCTGATCAATCCTACAACTATCCCAGGGAAATAGTCATAGTAATCATGTATATCTTGCTAGGAGATAACCTGACAGTCCAGCTCGGGGTTGTCGAATACCCACCTGCACTCTATGAGTCCTGCATCCTACTGTGGATCATACTCCGTGAGCTCTCCCTGAATCGACAAGTGAAGTATCCTATATACATCCTCCAGAGTCACCATCATCTCGCCAGTCGAGAAGTGAAAGGTCCCATGCTTGCTATTAAACCTCTCCACTACTACAGTCAGTAAGTCGTGGTTCGCTCGAACCTCAGGCATAAAGCACACATAATCCAATCCCATCGCGTCAAGCGCCTCCCGATCTATCTCTGTCAACATGTAGCGCTACAACATCGGCATGGGAAACTGCTCCCTCGACATCAATGTATCTTGTATGTCCTCCTACAAGCACGCAAAGCAAGGCGTCAACTTAAAACTACAAGTACCATATTCAACATATCTATAGAATCATATCAACTAACTTAACATATCAAATTGATCAAAACAGCACACTACATCTCTTGACTAAATTCCTGCAATCTTAGAGATAACTTATCGATCGATTCATCAAACAGGATTGCAATCGAGTCAATTTTGTTAAGTAAACTGACTATCCTATGCATATGTGCCAAAATAGAAGGTACATGTGCCATTTCTCAGCAAATGAGACACTTCTGTCATATGTGCCGCAACATTTCAATGCACCGTCCCATACTGTATATGTGCCGCCCAAGTGCATGCGTTGCCAAATAATGCATGCGTCAACCTTCCTTATGCATGCACAACTTCATATCCTAAATGCGCCGCAGAATGACGGATGCGCAGTTCCGCATGTCAGATGCACCGAACTGCGATCTTGCGCATTTGTTTTTCCTAATTTTACCTAGCATTTAATGCACACAAAATTGACCCTAGGTGAAGTTTTTTGAGATACATACCAAGGGTCCTACCTCTGTTGGTCGGTCAAATTGACAGATTCACTCAAAGTGGTGCTCCTCGCGTAGAATATCCATCCTAGTGCTGACTTCTCTGTGCTCTGTGCTCTCCTAAGCTCTCAAAGACAATCTAACAAAAGCCAAGTGTGCAAATGACTTGTCTTGTGGACCCAGCTCCTATATATAGCATACAAACCGTAAACTGGCTATGTGGTGACTAACTACTTCCCACACCTGTTTCTTCTAGTTTTCTTCCCGTTTCTTAGAAACACATCCTATTTTCTTCAATCCTAATCGAGTTTTCCCTTCGTCTTCATGAGATTGTCCATCTCACGCCTTCTGCCTTCTTCTCATCCAATCTTCCGAGGGGGCATCCTGTCGTCATAACCTATACCAGGGGCAAACTAGGGCATGTATCATTATCAGACTATTTATTCTTTGAAGCAACGCCGTAAACACATTACATCAAAGAGGGGCAAAATGTATACGCCTAAAAATCAAATGACTAGGTCTAAATAAATATTCTTAATATTTATTCCATACTAATTACTCTATCAATAAATAAATAAACAAATTTATTTATTTGATTCATATTCCTCTAAATCAATTAAATATCAAAATATTTAATTACCTCTTCTAAAGTCAAAATTAAATAAAATCCTTTATTTAATTTAAATTCTTCCAAATAATTAAATAATTCTTAATTATTTAATTAAGTCAAAATCATTCTTCCAAATTTGAATAAATCAAATCAAATTTATTTAAATCCTCTCAATCTCCAAAAATAAAATATAATCAAATATTTTTCTTATTCTTCCAAATCATGCACAACGATTAAATAAATTTATTTATTTAATTTGTTTTCTTATTTTTTAATTCTTCAAATATCTTCCAAATCTTCTAAAAATAAATCTTCTTCTCCATGCACACAAAATTAAATAATTTATTATTTAATTTCTCTCAAATCATGTAAAAGCAAATCTCAAGTTGAGTTAACTGACTCAATCAACCTTATTTTTATCAATATCTCTTAAATTAGAAAAAAGATTTCTAATTTATGAAAAGCATGTCTTATCTTTAGAAAAGAAAGTAGTTAACTCAAATAAAATAGCTTTTGTGTGACACTTGTCTTTTTCTTGCTCACGCACATTCCTCAACCGTTGATCTTCTCATTCTTTCTATACCGTTGATCTTCTCTCTCACAAGTCTATAAATTGAACCCTATTCTTCCATTTCATTCATCCAAGCTTTAAGTATTGTTACTCTGCAGGAATTACAGCGTGCCTTTGACACCAATTCCTTCATTGCTTGCAATCACACTCGTTACTACATACTACTATCATTGTTGTGAAGCTCATCTTCATGGCAAAACTATCATAGTCGTTCCCATTTGAACATCTTGGAATCATAGCAAGGAAGTGCACCTTCTGAGGGCCATATTCAAAGACAAGATCATTTAAGATAGGCCATCAATGGAAGCTAATAATTAAAGGAGGTTTGCTTCGTATTGTTCATTGTTTGATTGATCTCTTTTGTTCATTATTTCATTGAGTTTTGGGTATTATTGATATACTATATTGATTATTCCTGTTTACTCCAATTTTCCCTTAATAGGTGGTTTTGACCATGAAATGGTATCCTTGAACCTTTTGTAAAACCTTAGAGTTTGACAAATTAGATTTTCAAAATCTACATAAGTTGTTCACCTATGTCTATACCTACAAATAGAAATTTTGGTGGTACTAGAAGCACCATTGGAACTTAATGTGGCAATAGGGAATCCTTGAGACTTCTTTAATTGTACTCAAGCCATGTTGATCAATTAAATGATATTATGACAATTTCAAAAACATACCAAGAAACATATGGAATAGATACATAAGTAGCTAAAATGATGTAGTATAATGATAATGATGCCCAAAGAATTAACATAATGAACAAACTGTAATGAATGCCTAAGGTGTTGATGCAAGAGATGATTTAATTGGGATGATTGATGCAAAACAAAGCTATGATATAGGTGTGAGTAATTTTGAGTATTTAAGTACATGATAGAGTATGATCTTGTCATGATGATTGATCATTGAAATACCCTAGAGGTGATGTCCTTTTATAGAAGTCCTAGGAGCATAATTTGAAATTTTTGGCATGCTAGTTAATGCATAATGGTAACATTTGGTTCAATTGGCCTAGTGCCACAACAAAATTTGAATTTAGACTGAGAGGGTCAAGGATGTACACACATCCCTAAAGAAAGTCAAGGCCACTTGAGTGTCCTTGACATGGGAAGAGAAACCACTAATCTAAGTGTCTGGACTATTCTGAGCAATGTTAAGGTGTATTTTTGAGTGGTCTAGGTTTAGTGAGTGTACCAAATAAAATAAAATTATGTGCTATGACTATGTACTTAAGACACCATGAAAAATGGTGTAGAATGATGGAAAAGTGTAAATGTATGTATTTTTCACCTCCACATTTTTTCCACCACTTCAACTTGTGGATGCAAATCTACATAAACAAGCATACCAAAGTAAAAATAAAAGAGATAGACAAAAGCTAATTAGTTGAAGTAACAACACAAGTTAGCCCATGAATTATGCATAAATTAAGAGTTTAAATTATAATAATATGCTCCCCTTAATTTTGTGTGTCACCAAGGCCTACACACAAAGTAGAGAGAGGAAAAAACTAAAAAATAGTAACATGATAATATAGGTATAAAAAATTGAACAAAAGCATAATCAACTAAGTATAAGCATCATAATTTGATTATGAAAATATTAGTATAAGAATGATACTTTGAGTATAAAAAAAATAGTATGTGATGAAGAAAATAGATGAAAATAGAGATGTATACTTGTTAGAGGTAAAAGGGGGGATAAGAGTTGAAGTATGGTTAAGGTAGATTCAATCAAACCCTCCTTTCAAAATAACATTCAAGGACAACAATCAAACTGAGTCACTATAGATGGAGAGGACTCAGCTATAGGTTGACGTCACATAGAAATAACATGGAAAGATAGATTAAATTGATCTATATTTTAAACCCTAGTTCAATTAGGCCTTAAACCCTAATTATATGATTCTGGATACAAACAAACAAGATATGACAAATGATCGCACAGGAAGGCACTAAATACAGATTAGAAACATACCAAGATTCAGATTTTTTGGAGGTAGAAACTTCAGGGAAACTAGGGTGGGCGCCCAAGTCCAATAGACCACTTTTTCTATCGATCTAGAATAGTGAGGTGAGTAAGATTGCAACCTGCTTTAGAGTTTCTAAAGATGCTAGTCGGGAGGACTACGGGGTGGGTGCCCTAGTCCAGTAGGTTAGGTTTTTTACAATTTCTTCTCAAATCCTAAATATATATCCTCTGCTCTAATCCTCTGCAACTCCACTTCACAAACTCCCACACTTGCAACCTACAATCACAAAGAAAGGGGTTTGGGGGTTGTGGTGTTTAGGAGCTTTCCTCAATCAAGCCTCGGAATGGCATTCAAGCCTTCCAGCATCATTGTTAGATAGAGTGTGTGTCCTTGGTGGACAGAGGCAAAATCAAATGATGAAATAGATTGATTGAAACATAAATAGATGTCACCTTGGAGGTGAAGCCCTCACGGAGATGAAGATCTTTCACACCATGATGAGTTGGATTGATGAAGCCAAATCTGCAACAAACAAACACAATACTGCTCTGCAACACAATGAATGCCCTAAAATCCCTTAGCTCAATATCATAAGTTTGCATTATCCATCTAGGTTTAAAATGAAGTCCTAAACATGTTTATATATGCATTCCCGCTAGACTTTCGTAATTCAAATTGAAAAGGCTGACAAAGGGAAACCTTTTTAAAGGTCCAATGTCAATAATTTAAATTTAAGTCCCGACAAAATAGGCCTAGACTAAGGCGTGGGTGCCCAAGTATAGGGTATGATTTTAAGTCATGATTAACATTAAATGTGGATCCCTAAGCCCCATTTGACATGGGTTTCAGAGGAAATTACTCCAGGATGAGTTTTAAACATGCATGATTAAATTAAGGGGACCTAGGAGCTAAACTAGGAGGTAAAAAGTCCTAGGGAAACTTTTTATGATATAACATTTAGCACCCACTTTAATTTATGTATGATCTTATGACCCATACATGCATTAAAGTATGGTCTAAAACACATCAAACATGCCAGGTACATGAAGCTAAGGCATACACAAATATTGGAGGACTATTTCTAGCCCCCAATCTCCAGTAAGCACTAGAAAACATATTAAGGACATACAAGACACAATGAAGATAGTAAGAAGCACACAAAACATGGAGAATATAGTGGAAGCACATAATACACAATGAAGACACGAGAGCAGTCATGCTGGTGCAATCACGGTTAGGAGGGTCCACAAAGTGAACAGTCTAGACCGTGCAGCAAGAGTATACACAACAGAAACAACTCAAAGGTAGAATGAAAATGCAAATTTAGTCATTCAATATATCCTTGATTAAAAATACAAACTGGTCAGCAACATGCAGGCTTACAATTAGGGTTCACAGGTCTGATTCCTCAATTACAGAATATGCACAAGATATAGCTTTCAAGCACCTTTGCAAAGAATTCAAACTATCAAACTATCTCTATGTGTTTTCCCTACTTTCCTAAGCATCTATTACATGATTATATATCATCTCTAGAACACAAGATTCCTCTGTGTCGGCCGAGGGTGATTAAAAACTCTGATGAAAGAGATGTAACATGTGTACATGGATAGGTCGGACCTAATCATAAAGAACTCCTCCGCAAATGAATGCAGCAGCGTGCAGATCTCAGGAAAGGTTGGCCATGATCCAAACTTCCTTGAATGATGTGTCATTTAGCTCCCTAAGTCATGAGTTGCTTCGTTGGTCTTCTCCTTTAGCTAATTATCTGAGACTGTCAGGATGCTCTGCTCTAAGAAAATAATCGATCTTCTGATAGAGATATCTTTCCAGTACCTGATCCAAATGATCCAAATTTTGGATATGATGTGCATGAATGTGTCTAGATGCTAAGTCCAGCTCTGCAAGGTCTGAAATGAAGCTGCAATAGAATGTAGACCAAAATACAAAAACTGCTACTGACTAAACTGACTGAACTAAACTGGAAAATGAAAGAAAACAAACTGAAATGCAAATGTTTTTTTGTTTGATGCAAGATTGCTCTTGAACCAGGGATACTCCTACATCAGACATCCGAGGTTGTTGAAAAAGTGATTCCCTCACTTTACTGGGGCTAGAGGAAAACCAAGATGGTCTAGCTCAGCCTGAGAAATCCATGATGAATCTTCTTCCAGTCTGCCTTTCCACTTCACAAGATATTCTTTGTATTGTCTTCCTCTGGTGCTGCATCCAATTATGCTATCCAAGATGTCCTCAACCTGATCTGGTGCTTGTTGTGGTAACTACTTCTTCAAATCTTCTTCCATGTGCTGTCACCAAACTCTACTTCATGATACGGATATAGGTCTGTAATATTGAAAATAGGTGATATGCCCAATGTCTCCGGTAACTCCACTTCATATGCATTTCCTGAATCAACCTTTTGTGAGTATCCTACATGGTCTAAACTTCTTCATTTTTAACTTGTTATATGTCCCAATTGGAAATCTTTCTTTTCTCAAATACACTATCACTTCATCTCTAACTACAAATTCTTTGTGTCTCCTCTTCTCATCTGCTTTCTCTTTATACTTACTGTTCATCTCCTCCAAATGCTTCTTCACCTGATTATGCACTGTCTCCATGTGTCCTACAAATTCTTCTGCTTATGCACTCCTCTTGTCTTCCATACTGATGCCTCTCAACTCTACTACTCCTCTAGGGTTAGTTTCTGTCACAATCTCAAATGTTGTTCTTCCGGTACTCCTACTCACTGAATTATTATATGCAAACTCTACTTGTGATAGAATCAAATCTCAATTTCCTACCTTTTCTCCAACCAAACATCTCAACAAGTTTCCCAAGCTCCTATTTACTACCTTTGTCTATCCATCAATCTATGGATGAAATGCTGAACTAAACTTCAAGTTTGTCTTCATCTTCTTCCAAAGTGTCCTCCAAAAGTATCCAAGAAATCTTGTATCTATGTTTGAAATTATACTCTTAGGTAATCCATGCAATATCACAATCTCCTTGAGAAATAGGTAAGCCACATGCACTGCATCAGTTATCTTCTTACAAGGTATGAAATGTGCCATCTTTTAAAATATGTCCACCACTACAAATATTGAATCATGTCCTCTTTGTGTCTTCAACAATCCCATTATGAAATCCATGCTTATGTCTTCCCAAGGTCTCTCCGGTACTGTCAAAGATTTGTACAATCCAGTATTCTGACTACTTCCTTTTGTAACTTGACAAACTCTACAACTCTACACAAATTTCCTAACACCCTTATGTATCTGAGGCCAAAAGTAATTGTCACTTACCAAATCCACTGTCTTATCAATGCTAAAATATCCTTCCAATCCACCACTGTGCTTCTCTTTGATCAAATTGTCTCTCATTGAACTCCTAGGTATGAATAACTCGTTTTCCTTTGAACAACATATCTTCTTGAATAAAATAGTCCAACCACTTACTCCTATCTATCACAACAGGTTCCTTACATGCTTTCCAAGGTTCTGTAAAATCAAGATTTTCTTCATACATGTTCTTCAATTCTTCAAATCCCAACACTTCAACTCTCATCTTTGTCAGCAAGTCCCATCTCCTACTTAGGGCATTTGCAATTTTGTTTGATTTTCCACTCCTGTGCTTCAACACAAAAGTATAACTCTACAAGAACTCTACCCATCTCATATGTCTCTAATTCAACTTTCCTTGACTATTTAGATACTATAAAGCTTGATGATCTGTATACAACACAAACTCCTTAGGTAACAAGTAATGTCTCCACTTCTTCAAGGCTTGAATTATGGCATAGAACTCTTGATCATAAACTAAATATCTTCTCCTTGCATCATTCAACTTCTCACTAAAATATGCTACAGGTCTACCTTCTTGACTCAACACTACTCCTATTGCATTTCCACTTGCATCACAATCTACTTGAAATACATTATTGAAATTTGGTAATTCTGACACAAGTTGCTTTGTCACTTTCTGTTTCAACAATTCAAAACTTCTATCTGCTCCTGATGTCCACCTAAAGTCTTTTTTGTCACCTCTCATTGTCTCTGTCATAGGGTTACATACTGAACTAAAATTTCTGATGAACTTCCTGTAGAAACTATCTAATCCATGAAATGATCTAACTTCTCCAATGCTCTCAGGTGTAGGCCATTCAACAATTACTCTTACTTTCTTAGGGTCCATCTTTAATCCTTTTGCATAAATCACAAACCCCAAGTATACCAATTCTTCATGAAACTACACTTCTTGATGTTTATCAACAATTTCTCTTCTCTCAGTCTCTGCAATACTTGTCTCAGGTGCCACAAATGTTCTTCCTTTGTCTTACTAAAAATCAAAATATCATCCAAATATACAATAACAAACTTACCTAAGAATTCTTCAAAACTTCATTCATCAATCTCATGAAATTAGTCGATGCATTTGTCAATCCAAAAGGCATCACTAACCACTCATACAATCCTTCATTTGTCTTAAAAGAAGTCTTCCACTCATCTCCCTCTCTGATTCTGATCTGATGGTATCCACTCTTCAAGTCTATCATTGTAAAATATTTTGTTCCACTCAAACAATCTATAATATCATCCATCCTAGGTAAAGGAAATATGTACTTAACTATGATCTTGTTTATTGCTCTAGAGTTTGTACACATTCTCCATTCTCCATCCTTCTTCGGTGCTAACACTGCAGGAATTGCACAAGGACTCAAACTTTCTCTGATCAAACCTTTCTTCAACAACTCATGTATCTATCTATTCAATTCTTCATTCTATATCGGTGTCATTATGTGTGTTGCTTTGTTAGGCAAACTAGCTCTAGGTATAAGATTAATGTGATGACTAATACTCCTGATTAGTGGCAATCCTTTAGGTACATTGTCTGGTATGATGTCTTCATACTCTATCAGCAACTCAGTTATCTCCTTCAGTTGTGATTCTCCAGTATTTAGATTTTCAGGCTTCTTAGGGATCAAAGCATAACACATATTCTCATGTCTCAAACCATCTAGAAATTTCCTTCCATCTACCAAACAGATTCTAGCATTTCCACATACTTCACTCTTAGGATCATCTTCCAAAGGGATCAAGGTAATTCTCTTTCCATTTGATGTTATAGTATATGTATTCTTTCTTCCATCATGTATAGCTTTTCTATCATACTGCCATGGTCTACCCAGGGTGATCCCACAATAGTGGGTTACACTTTTTGGCCAAAGTTGACATTGAAATGAACATTTTGAAAAAAATCTTCACTTTCAGACACCTATAGTTGCTAAACCGTGAGCAATTTGAAGATGATGTAAACTAGTGATTTGTCACATTTTGTCTATAGATTATAAGTATATATATATTTAAATTTTTTTGGAATCAAATTGCATTTCTTTTTCCATCTCCTTCAATAACTAGTTTTTAACAGTAAACACCATTTTTAAAGAGTGATGTGTACTGTGTAAAACATAACTTTTTTCTATGAAGGATAAAATTCTAATTCTTTAAAATTTAGATTTTTAACTATGATATCTAGAGGATGCATTTCATTTCATAATGTTTTATTGAATAGTTTTCTTTTAATTAACTTTTGAAGTCAAACCAATTACAATTTAGACATAGGTGTACTGTGTAAAGCATAACTTTTTTTTGTATGTATCAGAATTCAATTTTTTTTGTTGGATCAAGGACATGAATACCAAGAGGATAGATATTTTTCATAATTTTTTTCTGTAATATAATATTTTCCACATGTGCAGAACAGAGAGCTTGATTTTCAGTGAAAAACCTATGTTTAATTAAACTAAAAAAAACAATTATAATAAAACCACAATATATTAAATTTATACTCGATAGAAAGCTCATTTTAGGACTATAATCCTCTAGATGGGTTTGTCAAGTTGCTTCCATTTTGATTCTCAACCTAAGATATGAAACCCAAAAATTTGTATAAAATTACAGCTGGAGAGGGGCAAGGGAAAAATAAGTGGGTTCAAACGAATGGGGATTCAAATGAACCCCCCATGACCCATTTGAATGAATGGGGGTTCGTTCGAACCCCTATTCATTCGAACCCTATTAAAAAATGTTAAAAAATCAATTCAGGGGGTTTGATCGGACCATGTCGCTTAAAAATCAATCCAGGGGGTTTCGATCAAACCACCTAATGAATTGAGCTGACGTTGGGTTCGTTCGAATGGGGGGGTTCAAACGAACCCATTTTTGGGTTCAGTCGAACACCCCCCATTCGATCAAACTTGTTCATTTTTTTTTAGGCCAGACAATTTTCCTCCTCAATGCAATTGTAACCCAGTTATGTGGGTTAAGCCCCCAACAAAATATATGACATACATCCATAGGCATAATATCACACAATACTTCATCATGATAAGATCCAATATGAAATTTCACCAAAAATTGTTCACTCATCATTACCTTATGGTCATCTTGAATCCATGCTATCTGATATGGATTACGGTGTTTCAATCTTTCCAACTTCAGCTTCGTCACCATCTCCTCTGAAACCAAATTATCTGAGCTACCACTATCAATTATAACTTTACAACATTTACCTCCTGATTTACATCTGATTCTAAACAAACTTTTCCTCTATGGTGGTTCCTCATTTGTCTCCACTTGAAATAGTGCTCTCCTCATGACAAGTGATAATCCTTTCTCAAGTTTACCAACTGAACTGGGTGATTCAACAGGTTCTTCTTCTACATAGGTTTCTCTTCCACTATTCTCTATCCTCTTACTTGTACTCCCTTGATTACATTCAAATGATCTATGTCCTTCACCTCCACATTTAAAATAGTTTCCTCTGAATATTATCCTATCAGGTCTGCTTCCTTCTCTTTTGTATCCTTCACTCTGGTATGGACTAGGGTTTCCTCTATGGTAGAAAGTTTTGTCATCTCTCTGGTATGCATTATTATCTTTGTCTTCTTTATTGAATGTGTTCTCTTGTCTGTTCTACTCCGCATATGATCTCTCTCCTCGAAAAAATCTTCTACCTCTCTGAAATTTACCTCCTCTACCTCTCTGTCTTTGCTCATGCTTCTTGTTCAACTTTTTTTCAACTTTCAAGGCAAACTGATATGCTTCTTCCAATGTTGTCATCCTCACCAAACTCAATTCTTCTTGAATGTTCAATCTCAGTCCATTGATGTATCTAGCTACTTTCTCCTTGCTTGCTTCACTATTTCATGTCCTTATGATCATCTTATGAAATTCTTCAGTGTACTCCTTCACAGATTTCTCCTTTTGTCTTAGGTTTTGTAATCTCTTCAACAGTTCCAACTCATAATCAGTAGGTATAAACTGATTCTTCAATTTTGTCACCATTTTGTCCTACTTTGTAATCTTCTCTTTTCCTCTTTTGTTTCTATCCAACTAAACTTATTTCCACCATATAGTAGCATGTCCTTTCAGCTTTGTCTTTACAAATTTCACCTTCTCCGGGTCTTCAATTTCGTCATATTCAAGGTATTCTTCTAGGTCATTTATCCAATCAATCAACTCTTCAAGATTCAAATTGCTAGTATAGTTTGGTATATCAACTTTAGGTCTTTTCCCAATCTTTGAAATAGCTCACAACATCTTGAATTGATATGATTCTTCTTCTTCATCTCCTAAGGTTACTTCATTTTGATCAGCAGATTGAAATTCTTCATCATCATCACTTTCAACATTAGGTCAAGGTGTAAGTCCTCTTCACCTATCTTCTTCAACAACATCCAGGTGAACTCGCATTGTTTTCATCATTTCCATCATCTCATCCATTCTTCCAGCCATAGTATCAACAACACGTATTCTCCTCGGTGGCATTTCTTCCTTAGATCAAGTGTAACTGCCTCAAATTCAACGATCGGGCTACAAGGTGGCAACTGCCTCACAATCAGTGATCACTTGACAACACAAGTAGTCTGCCTAAGATTCAGCGATCTATTCACAATAAGATATTATAGAATTCTTTGCCAACTTTGCTCAATTGGCTCCCAAAAGATTCAAACTTTGCTCTAATACCACTTGGTGTAGTCACGGTTAGGAGGGTCCACAAAGTGAATAGTCTAGACCGTGTAGCAAAAGTAAACACAATGCAAACAACTCAAAGGTAGAATGCAAATGTAGATTCAGTCATTCAGTATATCCTTGATTCAAAATACAAATTGACCAGCAACATGCGAGCTTACAATTAGGGCTCACAGGCCTGATTCCTCAATTACAAAATATGCAAAAGATATAGCTTTGAAGCACCTTTGCAAAGAATTCAAACTATCAAACTATCTCTATGTGTTTTCACTACTTTCCTAAGAATCTATTACATGCTTATATATCATCTCCGAAACACAAGATTCCTCTGCGTCGGCCAAGGGTGATTACAAACTCTGATGAAAAAGATGTAATGTGTGTACATGGATAGGTCAGACCTAATCATAAAGAACTCCTCCACAAATGAATGCAGTAGCATGTGGATCTCAGGGAAGGTTGGCCACAATCCAAAGTTCCTTGAATGATGTGTCATTTAGCTCTACAAGTTGTGAGATGCTCCACTGGTCTTCTCCTTTAGCTGATTATCTAAGACTATCAGGATGCTCTGCTCTAAAAAAATAGTCAATCTTCTGATAGTGATATCTTTCTGGTACCTAATCCAAATGATCTAAATTTTAGGTATGATGTCCATGAATGTGTGTAGATGCTAAGTCCAGCTCCGCAAGGTCTGAAATGAAACTGTAGTAGAATGCGGACCAAATTACAAAAATTGCTACTGACTAAATTGACTGAACTAAACTAGAAAATAAAATAAAATAAACTAAAATGCAAATGTTTCTTGGTTGATGCAAGATTGCTCTTGAACCAAGGATGCTCCTGCATCACATGCAATACACAATGAATACATTGATATAGCAAAATAAAATCCTAAGGGGTGGAAGGGGCTCATTTCCACGCACCTTTAGATTGCCAAAAACACTCAAAACAAAAACCTGAATGTGGAGGGGGCTCATCGCCACATGCCTTTAGACTACACCCAGGGGAAAACATGCCAAACAAAGACTCGAATGTGGAGGGGATCATCACCATGCGCCTTTAGACCACACTTGGGGGAAAACACACCAAACAAAGACCCAAATCTAGAGGGGGCTCATTGCCACACACCTTTAGACCACACCCGAGGGAAGATAGGTGAGAGAAACACATGGAATACATGAGTGTTGCATAGCATGCCATTAACATACTATACGTCTTATACATGGAAAACACAAGCAATGAAAGGAGCTTATTGCTAAGTCCCACCATCTAAAACATGCTGCAGAAACACCTGACAGTTGAGCTTATGCTACAACAACTACCAAAGACACGCTTAAGGGAGGATAGCTCAAGATCCAACCTCACCTCATGATGAGGACTTTGTATAAAAGGATGTGCACTGGCTCAAGAGGTATACCATCCCACCTTCCATAGAAGGGCTTTCAAAATGCAACCCCACCCACATCACGGAGATGCGTTATAGTGAAAAGGAAGCATGTAATCAAAGTATACAACCCCACTCGCATCACAGAGATGTCTTACAGTGAAAAGGAGGTATATACAATAGATCAATGTTTGCAAACATGCTTTGTTAGTGCCAAAATAATTAGACAGATACCATTATATATGCCTCCACCTTAAGGTGGTTGATGTCACTTACCAATATCAAGCACATTAAGGTAGAGTGAAAACACACAATGGAACAAGAGCTTTCACAAAGCCCATGCCCCCAAAGGTGACATGTGCCATGATCTCTGAATATTCCCACAAACACATCAAGAAAAGATATGCTAAGATAATCAAGAGATAAGGTTAGAACATCTTACTCTAAGATATTAATTGAATCAAATCATGAAAGCAATGCATGTATTAAATCACATTAAGAAACCAAGGCTACATTGACAAGTTCGGATCTGAGTATAGTCATTGGGCTTATACTGCAGGTATCTCAGGACTAAGTGTAACAACAAGGTGAGATACAAAACAATCCAAAGTGCATGGAGAAGTTGTATTGCAAAGGTTTGTTAGAAGAGATAAGACAACATAATGCATCACATAGAGTGATTCTACTAGTCAAGTGTCGAATATATATATATATATAAACACCATCTTCATATATTGACTAGGTCCATTTTTGCTTACTTGCTGAAGGGACACACAGTCCTTATCAGTATTTATTTGTTTTCATCATTTGCTGAATAGGTAGAATCATTGAAGAAGGTAAACAATTAAAATGATGGAGGGGAACAAGTGTCTTAGGAACACCATGTAGGAGGATGCCCCCAAGACATCAACTGCAACTCTGTGCCCCTAAGGCACAACACACAATAATAAAATAGAGAATAGAAGGATAGAAGAATGGTGAAACAAATAGAAGAATGTTCACAATAGAGGTGGTCTTCTAGTATCCTTGACCTTACAAGAGTATCAAGGGTCATCCTAGGAGACCTAAAGAACATATAACACAACACGGGGGAACACACCACAAAACACACACACACACACACACACACACACACACACACACACACACACACACACATATACATACATACATACATATATATGTATGTATTTTATCTAAGTGGAATTCAAACTTGTACGCATCTTAGAGAGGTGCTCCATCAAGTGTAACAAATTTTGTGAGAAATTCATACCTGATTGATTCTTCTTTCTGTAATGATCATGCAATCCTTGTTTCTCCAGATCTTGTATATTGAAAGTCTTTTGTTGCTTATGAGGAGGGGAATCCTTTCTATTTCCTGCGATGGAATGAGATGCTTTCCATCATAACAACCTTTTCTTGCTTAATGTTTGTTATGTCAGAAAATGTCCCCTTGGGGGCTTTTCCCTCTTAAGGTTTAGCTCTCAGGTCCTTAGAATGCATTTAGAGCATCTTGTGTGATAATTGTGAATCCCGATGAGAAAACCTTCAAGTCTTATGGAAAATAGGACCTAGGGGGTGCTATTTTGATGATCCTTGAACAAAAATGGGAGGGTGGACTTGGGCACTAGCGCCCTAGTCCTGCCCTATTTTGGGTTGGTCCTAAGTTTAAATGTTGGTTTTATGACCGTTATTTAGGTCCTATGTTGACTTCTCAAGTTTGAATTATGAAATTCTTAGTAGGAATGTTTGTAGTTGCATATATAAGCATGTTTAGTGTTTCATTTGTAAACTAGAAGATGATTATAAACTTTAGGCATACTATTGTGATTTCATGATATTCATTGTTTCAGAGTAGAGCATTGTTATTGTGTTTGTGATTGCAGATACGACTTCATCGTCTCATGTAATTGAAGAGCCTTCAATTATGTGAGATCTACACTTCAAGATGATATCTATTTGTGTTCAAGAATCATTTATCATTTGGATTTTGCCTCTATCTCGTAGGGATATGTACTCTTTATCTAATAACGGTGTTCGGAAGACTTGAATGTCTCTCCGAGGCTTGACTGAGGCAAACCTCTAAACACCACAACCCCCAACCACACTCCTTTGTGATTGCAGGTTACAGGTACTAAGTTTCACAAAGTGGAGTTATAGAAGGAGGTTACAAATAACAAGGATTTAGGATCTGAAAGAAAGAAGACATAATTGAACATTTCAGGACAAGGACATTAGTGGCAGTGTCCCCCAAATCCTGAAACACAAAAACAAATTAGACAGTGATAATCATCATCCAAAAAGCTTCCGACACCCTGAAGAACATCTGGCATTGGACTAAGGCACTAGTGGAGGTTTCCTCTACACTGCATCTTCTGAAGTAGAAATAGAAGATACAGTGAATATCAGTGTCAGGAGGAGATCCAAATTCCATGCAGAAAATAGTACCTTGGACAGGGGCGCTAGTGGAGGTGTCCCCGACTATTCTGCATTCTGAACTTCAAAAAATGGTCAGTTATTAATCTCTGTCCTTCACCTTAATTTGAAAGGATTTGTCATAATTCATCAATTTGCTTACTGTTTTGTTTACTTAGGGTTTTAAGAGCATTTGAGCATTAGATTTGAGGTATTGATTGATAACATCTGAGTTTCTGCATCATTCCAAGTTGCAGCCCAACCTTTTATGTTAATGCTCTCGCTTAGTAGAGATTCAACTTGGTTGATATGCCCTTAAATGTTTGTAGTGAAAGGAGGATTTGTTGAACACAAAGAATACTGAGAGGGGGGGTGAATCAGTATTCTACAAAACCACTTTTTCTGTTGTTCTTTTATCCAATTACCAAATTCAATAACATGAAAGAAAAATAAACATAAGAACAACAACCATAAAGACATAACACATAGGCACCAAGATTTTACGTGGAAAACCCAAAAAGGGAAAAACCACGATGAGTGTTAGATCACAATATATTATGATAATAATACCAAATTACATGCAGGCTCACTACCTTAGGGCTCACTACCCAAGGACTCACTATCCAAAGAAGTGCTCACTGCAATAGGCTCACTGCCAAGAAAATAGAAGAGAAGATAGAAGAAAGATTGGCTCACTACCAAGAGATGACTGCTACAAATGCATCTACAGAATGTTGAAGTGCAGTTCCATTTATAGCTTAGTATACAGATTCAAATGTCTTCATAATGTCTGCCCTACTTTTCTGCTCTATTTTACATATGCTCTACCCTTTTGCACTTATTATTTTTTCTAATCATAAAGCTACCTTAGATCGTACACACATCTAATTCAAACAATATCCACATGTCACTCACACTCCAACACCGAAATTCATTGAGCATATATATTCACAACAAGATTTATCTCACAATTAGGTCGGCAAGCCAAACTTGAAACGTGTATACAAATGTTATACCTTGTCAGCTTGATCTTGTGCACAAATAGCAATGTAGACTCAAATAAACATACAATAGTCTTCATATGGGTCAGCACCAATCATTCAACCACTTAGATTGATTGTTCAAATAATATATCTTCTCCGCATATAGATTTAACATGTCTGTCGGCTTGTTCCTTAAGAACACACTTGACCAATTCAACTGTCACATCATAACTTCCATTGAAGACCATATGAGACTCTAAAAATCATATCCAATATTCATCATTGACCTCTTAGCATACTATTAGAACCACAGGACATCATAGTCCTTTATAGCAAAATGTGGATCCTGGAACTGTCACTCTATCATAGTGGAATACTGTCAGACTAGAAGCCGATACTGAAGAACTTGTAGAATGTGATTTGTTGAACTTTAGAAGCTATAACTCTGGATTTAGGTAGTCATGGTATGTATCTTTGCTGCCTCAAATCTACAAGACAAAAAGTGCCATGGCAGAGGAATGCAGACCCTTTTACTCTGGTACTGTGTATTGTTCCTAACTTAACTCTGTTCACCTAGACTTAGATATTTCATGATATGACTTCTGGAGGAAAGTCTCTTTGCCATGCTGGTAGAAACCCTTTGACTTGTTGCCATCAATGACAACATTCAACATTCATCAGAGTAGTGTCTCTTGCCAATAATCTCCCACTTTGGCATTGATGGCAACACTTCGTGAAAAATGCTTATTCGCTCCCCCTTACTATATACACTCTATTTTTCTTCTCCCCCTAAGATGTTTGCCCATTTTTCACTAGTTTTCTTCTCCCCCTTTGACATCACTAGAAAAGGTGTATGTATAGAAGTCAAAATTTTGTCAAGACAACAAGAACTGCAAAAACTATCATATTCTGCTACATATGTACAAATACAATCTTTAACTTAATTTGATGTGGGTTGTAGGATGTCATTGAAAATGTTCTTGATTTGAGCCATCTCTCTATCCCAACTCTTCTTTGCATTGTCCAAAATTTGAATATGGCCATTTATGAGGAATACTAATTTCTCTGCCTTTTGTATTGTTGTTCTCAAAATCAGTTACGCTCATTTTTGTAGACAACCCCTACGAACCTTGTCCGTTTCGTAGCCTACACTCTAAGTTCACAAATTGAGATAAGTCTTCTTGGCCTCGTCTGAAGTCATCTGATATCCTCAAATAGTTTGTGACATTTTCTTTAAGTCGATTCTTCAAAATTCGTGAAAATTAATTAGGTTGCAAATCGATCAAAATATCAATTTTGATCATTTTAGGGTGTTAGTAGGTTTTTGAGTCTTCATGTGCATAAGTAGTCAAAAATACCGCTCTTGCATATCTTTGATGTTTCAAAGTGTAATGTCGGCCCATTTCACCGCTTTTACATGCATGTTTATTTTTGAGGAAAATGCATGGGTGGCGAAAATCACCGCCCATGCATTTTCCCTCTCGAAGTTCAAATATGTAGAGACGGTCATTATTACCATTCTTACATGTGATGTATCAATGTGTAAATTCAGTTATTCCTGCCACTCATGTAAATCCTACGAAATCTTGTAAACTTGAGTGCCATTAATGGCACCCGTGCCATCATTAAATATGCGATTTTAAACCTTTTTAAGTCATTTTGTTTGTTTAATCTTGTTTATTGTTTCGTTTCTAAACCTTTGAAGTGTCTAGTAAACCCTTGTTGTGATTGTCTGAGGAGCAGATTTTGGATTTTGTGTGGATTTCAGCCTTCAAGCTCATGCCTAAGTTTTGTTCTCTTTTTAGAGGTAAGTCATTGTTTTCGTTACCCTTTTGTTTTTCTTTCTTTAAAAGTTTATCTGTGAGAGTCATTTTTGTTTGAAACCCTAGGTTGGGTTAAACCTAGTTTTCTTTTGTCGATTATTTTGATGGCGAGTTTCACCAATCTTTAAACAAGTAAAATCCTAGTCTATGTGAATACTTGTTTCCTTGTTTTTTGAAGTGTTAGGTTTAAAACTTGCATATCTTTGATGTTTCATTGGTCTTTTTTGCTGGTCAATCTTTTGTGAAACCCTGAAATGTAAGGATGGAAGAAATCACCGCCCTCACATTTCTTTTCCTTAAAACATTTACATGTATTAGTGGCTAAAGCCACCACCCTTACAAAAACCTTTATATTACCTTCCAAAGTATAGAAGCGGATGAAACTCCCGCTCTTGCATATCAAACCTTTTCAAGAACACTTGCGATAGAGGTCTTTTTGACCGACTCTACACTTCAAACTTCTCCCTCATATGCATTAACGGGCATTTTTACTAATTGTGCATACACCATATCAAGCTTGCTTATCCCCTCATGTAAGGGCAGTCAAATTGACTACCCCTACATCAAAACATATATATCTTCCCAAATACATGCAAAGGTGGTCCTTTTCGCTGACCTTGCACATGCATTACAACCAAACCTTATTTGAGTACATGCAATAGCGGTCAAATTGACCGACTTTACATGAGTCAATGATCCCTTATGCAGGAGCGATCATTTTGACCGCCCATTTACATTTTCCTAAAAAAATTTCTAACATTGGGAAAATTCACCTTTCAAAGCCTGTTAACCCACTTTCACCTTTTACCTTGATTTGTGCGCACTCAAGCCCTTCAACGCATGCTTCCCTGTTCATGATCATCAAATCGTAGTAATCCCAATTTACCCATTTTTCCCCTAACTGTGAGATCATGGATTTTTGCAGTTTTTGACAAACATCCATGGTAGATATCTTTTCTAGAGTTCTCTTCAGAGCTGATGTCGGAGCCGTCTCCATCCAAAGCCAAAATAATGAAGTACAAATACCAAGGGGTCTTCCCTATCACTTCAGTACAGTCGAATGTTGATGAAATCAGAGATACATAGATAGGGCATGTAGATATGACAGAGTTTGTGGACAAAACTAGATAAACAAATCCTTCCAGACACATGCAGAAGATCATTGACAGCAACATTCACTTGGTTGCCTCTTTTCCAGTTGCTACCCATAATCCTAAGTTTTTTCTTCAGGTGGCTAGCCATTACAACAGGGATACTAGGGTTGTGACAGATTCCCAAGGGAATGTGATTATGAGGTTGGATGCAGAGTTTCTTGATAAAATCTTCATGTGTCCTCCTATTAAAAATATTGGACAAATTGATTTTGCTCAAGGGCAAAGAGATTATGATGCAGATGTGGAAGCCACAAGAAGATACATAAATAGTAAATGGTTGAAGATTCCTTAGAGCAATCTGACCAGATGGTCGAAGGTTCTCCCTATGAGTGACTTTGTAGAGGAGGTATGTGACTTGATCACACTTTTGAGTCGTATTAGAGGACTCCCTTCTTCCTCCAAGTTTTAGGAATAGATTTATACATACATCAAGATGATTCTCCAGGGCACACAGAAAATCTTCTGGGGAGAACAGATTAGTAATGCTTTGCATGAGCAGTTAGTGAGAGTCAACACAACATTCAAATTTTACATGACTTCATATCTTGTATATGCTACCACAACCATAAGAATTTTTCCTGGTCTTACTCAGGTTGGTGACAGGAGGTTGGTTCCCGTGTATGAGTATTATCCTCATATCACACTAAAATGATCAATCCATCATTTCCATAGGGTTAATGATGCTTTCTTTTCAATGTTTATGTACTTATGGGACAACGATCTTGTTCAGAAGAGTGTTTCAGATGAAGCTTGGGAAGTTGTAAATTATTTTGGCTGCTTGTTCTTACAGTTTCCTACTTTCACATATCTCAAAGTAGGGTATTATCCTAGTTACCCTTATATACTTCCATGATATCCCAGTCACCGGATTGTTCTCATGGAATTATGTAGGTAGTTGATTGTGGTACATAATAAACAAATGGAGCTGAAAAAGTCAGGGATAAAGTTTCCTGTAGAAATTGGAAGGTACTCAGTTCAGTCAACTACCAAGGCAAAAATAGTTGATTCTGAATTGCAACTGGTCACCATGAAAACTTTCAAGAAATGGGACCGTTTTGACTTCAGGAGGGTACAAGATAAAATCAAAAGAAAGTCAACTTTCCATATGCCAATGGTGGAAGATATTTGGGCTGACCTCAGGACACAAAATGAGAATAGGAAGTTAGACTATTGCAAACTTCATTTGAGCCAGATAGAAGAGCTGGGCCTTGCGGATATTCCAGATGGAATGGAAGATGATGGGGATGTTCTAGATCCCAAATATAATACTGAGAATGTTGAAGTCTCACCTCTTCCAGAAGTAAAATGGTTAGTCAAAGAGGAGACTTCTATAAGGAAAAGATTTCAGCCGATCTTGGCTAACACAAACATATGGTTGGAAAGCAAAGGGATCAGCTTGAAAGCATTTCTTACAGGATCAGAGACTGAAACTCAGGAGCAAACAGGTAAGAAAGTGGAAAACAGGACCAAGAATAAGAGTGACACCCCTTCTTCCTCCAAAACACGTAAGCCAAAAATAAAGTTTGTATCTAAGGGAGGGAAGAAGAAGGAGATCACAGAGACCTCTAATGTTACTAAATCTGGTATTGAAGACACTGATGTTGAGCAAATGGAGGTTGAGGATGTTGAAATTGGACAACAAAATATTGACAAAGCTAAGGATATCCAACAAGCAGAAATATCTGAAAAGCCTACTAAGGAAGATGAAACAGAACAAGGTAAAGATGAGAATGTAGAATAGGAACAACTTGGTGATTCACAACTTTCCCCATAGAAGAACCTTCCATTAGAATCCCAAGTTTCTAAATCTCAACTTCATGTTCTTGTTTCTAGTGTTTTTCCTACAGTTTCAAATACTCCTATTTCTCCTATTTTGGTTGTTTCCTCAGATAATACTCCCCTTTCTTTAAGAACGAGTTTTGGAACAGTGTTTGGTTCATCTGGGTCCATTCCTAGTTTTTCTTCTCCATCTTTTGATATCGGTGAACAAACTTTGTTAGAACATTTTCTAGATAGTTCTGAAAAGGTTGTTGATACTACTACCATTTTTACTCCTACCAGTCCTATTGTTACAATAATAGAAATAAACATGGACCTGGCAAAGCAAGTGATTGATTCTTCTCCTAATGTGGGTGCTTCTGTACTTCCTCCTAGGTTGTTTGGATATACCCTGAAAAGGAAAAAGAAAGCAATTTCACCAGATAAAATTGATATAGAGAAGTTGTTGCCTTTAAAGTCAAAAACTCTGAAGAAAAAGCCTAAGACTGTTTCTAGGCTTATCAATGAAAAGGGGATCAGATATGCAGAAATTGCCAAGCCACCAGAGGATGCTACTATCAATAATTTTGATATGAATGATTATGACGTCTCAAGGGTTGAGTTAGGTAAGCTAACTCATGAAGGCATTAAGGTAGATTTTCAAACTACTACCAGCACCTTGCTCGAAAAATATGATGAAATCAAGGAGAAAGAATAGTATAAAGCTAAAGCAGAACAACTTGTTGTTGTTCTTCAAAAAATAGTAAAGTCATCTAAAATTGTGGAACCCATGGCAATAACTATAGAAGATCCTCTAATTCAGAAGGTGGAAAAAGCTCAGGCCAAAGGAAGAGTGGTAGGAGATATTGTGGAACGTTTGCTAGCCCAAGGGCGAGTTTTATTAAAGACCACTGTAGAAAGAAAAGAAAAGATGGATAAAGCCAAACTTGAGCTTGATAACATGGTTGACTTACTTTCTCAAGAACTACAGGATCAGGAAGAGAGCTTGGAGGAGTGGATAGAGATGAAAAAGATTAAGATAAAGAATCTGATTACCATTGGGATCATCTCAAATTGGGAATCATATCTTAAGACTAAGGATTCTCTTGTTCATCATATCCATATAATAAAAGGCTTACTTGATAACTTATGCCAAGCTTGTGAAAACAGTGAAGACAATGATGTCACGTTTCTACACAAGTTGGAAGAACTCCCATGTACCCTCACAGGTGAAGATCATAAGTTCCTTTCAACAGATGAAATGATAAGCTCCTTTGAAAAGATGGTTCAACAGAAATTTGAAGATGAAGTGTCATCAGTACTTTCTATGGACAGCCTCTATGATCAGCATTCAAATTTTGAGAACCTGAAGGACAACCTCGACAAGCATGAGAAGGCAATAAAGGCAGTAAAAGATGTGGTTCTCCAGGCCCGCACTATCTCAGAAAATATAGCAAAGCCAGATGCATGTGAAATGGTAGCTATACAGGCCATGTATCAGGATTTTCTAAAGAAGAATGATGGAGGAAGCTGAAGTTCCTTTTGATACCTTAGTTTATTTTATTCTTGTATATGTAATTTAAATTTTGTTATGGACATATTCATGTGTAATTTTCCAAAATGTAATTACATATGAGACAAAAGAAGTCATAAGTCAAATAGGACTCTTTTGTTTGAATAAATCAAAGTAGTTAGGATTTTCCTATTTTTGCTCTCGGTTTCTCCTATAAATAAAGAGGACCCCCATTGTAATTATCTATCTTTTAGTTATTACAGCAAAACTTTGCCAAATTGAAGAGCATTTTGGGACTTTATGTTCAAATTGTAAATCATATTTTATCAAGTGAATAGAAAAGCAAGCGATCATTCAATCTTTACATTGGAATTGTGAGGCCTACCTTTTTCATTCTCATTCCTTTGACTATTTACTTTACTGTTGCTGATACATTTAGACTTGTGGGACTGTTGATCCTAAATTCCTGAACTATTAGACTTTATGATGTTATGAGAAAACAAATTGGGTGATCTTAGATAGATGCTTTATATTAAAGTAAAATTAATTGGGTGATGTTAGATAGAAATTGGTTTATATTATTATGTTAAAGGAAAACTAATTGGGTGATGTTAGATAGAAATTGGTTTATATTTAATGTTAAAGGAAAACTAATTGGGTGATGTTAGATAGATACTGTATATTAAGAGAAAACAAATTGGGTGATGTTAGATAAATGCTTATTATTAAGGGAAAACTAATTGGGTGATGTTGGATAGAAAATTGTTTTGAAATTCAATCTTGGGAATGGATGTTTGAAATGCAGAAATTAGGGTCTAAATTGTAATGTGATTTCCTTAATACTTAAGTGAATTTGTGATATTTTATGCGAGTGTATGTTCTTAATTTACCTCGGCTATTATTTATATATGTGGAAATTAACTTTGCAATTGAGTGTGTAGGTATTTCTAACAAACCACAAATATTGGAGATCATCCCACACTTGATGTTGTAATCCCTTGCGAAGCCGATCTAGTTCCACAAGGAACCAAGATCAACTATGTGTATGAGGAAATGATGTAATGTTAAATTGCATGTGGTTAATTAGGTTAAGTCTACCCTCTTTTAATTTGAATTATAATTTGTGTTGTAAGAATTTTTCCTTTGAATTACATTTTTAATTTTTAATTTTTGGAGACCCTTTTCATGTGTTTTAACTTGACCCTAGGTACTCTAACTAGGCTAAAATTGACCCTGGCTTATACCCCATGGGTCTAGGGTCCTTTTTTACATGAGAAACCCTTGGTAGACCTCTATATGGTCACCTTAACTTAACACTGAAGTTAAGTGACGAATTTGGAGGCATGGGACGGAGAGGATGAGTGGTACCAACACTCAACCCCATCCCTTTTCACTTCCCAAGGTTAGAGATGACTGTAAGACCCACCAATTGTGGAGGACTTGACTTCAAGTCTCTCTCACAATTGGTGAGAGTACCCTTGGAGTTGTGTGGTCCTTCTTAAGAGGAAAGGAAGGGGACACATGTGTCACCCTTTCCGTCTTTAACTCCTCTTTTCTCTCCCATATGTTGGAAAGAGGACAAGTGGTAAGGGGTGAGGGAGACTTTGGGGATGGGTGAGTGACATGTGTCAACACCCATCCCTTGGGACATGCTTGTAGAGGAAGAGTGAGGAGGTGACAAGTGTCACCTCCCCATTCCTCTAAGCTCATGGGTTGGGCTTATTTTAATCCCACTTGGGATAAGGTGAGAGGTTGTTGAATTTTTTAGAATTTTAATTGTTTGAAATTGTTTTTGGGAGAAAAGATAGAGGGAATTTGGTGGCTTATGTTGGAGGGAAATTTGGAGTAGCTCTACATCAACTTTCTTCCATAATAGGGATTTTAAAGGTTGGTTTTCAAGGCTAAGGCCTCCCCTTTGTATTTTAGTTGCTTGCATGATGCATATGTGTGTGAGGTATTTTCTTGTGTTGTATTTTGTTATTGTGGGAAAATTTTGTAGGGTGTTGTAAGAGCCTCTCCCACTTGGGAGAAAATGCTCAACAAGTGTGGGGTAGGGGAGGAGTGATCCTCCTCGGGGTCATTACCTTGTTTTGGGATGTTGAAAGCCTTGAGGGCATTTAATGTGATTTTGAGTAATTTGAGACATGGCTTGAGAGCCAAAATATGGGAACTCTTGGAAAATTTTGTTAAGCATGTTGGCTTGAGGCCATAAGAGAAATTGTTTTTGGGATATTTTTGTAGGAGTGGCACTCTTGAGTTGAGTGTGTCCACTCCCCTACCCCTTTAAACTCTCCTTGGTTGAGTTCGTGTGTTGTGAATTATCTAGGGGTGTAATAATGTGGTTTGTATGTTTGTGTGCCTTGTTGTGAAGTGGAATGAGACCCTAGGTGTGTGGATGACCTCCCTAGCTCGGGGGTGACCCTCTTGCGAGTCTACGGTAGGGAGAAGAGCAAGATGTGTGGTTTTCTTCCCCCTTGTTGTGATATGCAGGTCATTGGAGCTAAATGAGAAGTTAGAGAAACTCCTTGTCATGGAGACAATATTTTATTTTCCTTTACTCTTAAAACTCTTAAGGAGAGCTTGGTCTAATTAGGAACTTCATCCTTGTTGATTTTCAAAGAGAAGGACTTCTCTCTCTCTTTTGTTGTAAAATTGTGTCTTCTAAATTTGTGACAAAAAAAAAACCTCTTTCATTGTATTGAAAGTTATAATTTGTTGATTTAAATTTTACCATTTAAGTAAAGATGAAGGAAGAAAATTTATTTTTAAAGGATATTTCTTGTATATAATTTCTAATACTTCTATTAGCAAAGTTGAGACTTAGTTGTTATTGTGACAAATAAGAAAGTTGTAAATTGTTATTTGGAAAAGAAAGAAAATTGGTTGTGGATAAGTATTAGAGGTATTTAAATTAATTGCAAAAGCAACTATTTCCTTCCTTTTAAAAAAAAGTGTAGATATAAATCATATAATGAATATAGTTTTAATGAGCTCCTTCCTTTATAAAGACAATTTGAATTAAACAAAATACATATCTTGCTTATTGTTAAAAAAAAAAAAAAAAAATTGTAAGTAGATTGAAGGAAAAAAAAAATCATAGTTTTAAAAAAATTATAATTATATTTAATGTGTGTGTTTTTAAATAAATGTGTTTACATGATTTTAAAATAGAAAAAACTAAGTTATTATTTTTGCTTAATTCTCTTGAGATTATATATATATATATATATATATATATATATAAAGTTATTTATACTGTTAATTTTCTTATAATAAACAAACTGTGTTTTTAAATGGGACTGTGAAAATGTTCTGTATATATATATATATATATATATTTCATTGAATAACTTATAAAAATGTAAATTAAAAATTAAAATAAAATAAAAATTCCACTGCTGAGTATGGATCGGACTGTGTTTTTTGCTCACAGTCGCACTTTAGATTTCTGTGATTACAATGTAGAATATAGTGGGGGGAGGGGGTTCAAACCCCCCCCCACCGATGGTTATTGTGTGTTGGGTGTGGGGAGGGGGGCGGAGCCCCCACCCACACCCCATTACATGGGATGTGGGTGGGGGCTCCGTCCCCCTCCCCACACTCCCCTCTGTGTATTAACCCTGCGGTCGCCGCGACCCACACTCCCCTCTGTGCTTTAAATCCCTGCGACCTCCGCTCTACACCCTGCGGCCCATCCTCCAAACTGCCACCAGACATTTCCTCCGCCGGTCTTCAAACCCGCCGCCGGTCCATCCCCACTCTGCGGCCACCACACTTCTCATAAGTTCGTCGTCGGCCACCACTCTGTGGTTTCCTCCAATGCGCCGCCGCCATATCCTCACAGTCCTCCCAAATCAAAACAAACAAACAAGAATTTTTTTTAGGGCCCAGCCAATGGAACCATACAAATAGATTTTAGGGCTTTAACTTTATTATCAATAAAAAAAAAAGAAATACAAAAAAAAAGGAAAAAAAAAATTTATATACATATTTTTATTAAAAGAAAACCTAGTGTTATAAATACAATAAGCATATATATATATATATATATATATATATATATATATATATATATATATATATATATATATATATATATATATATTTGTGTGTGTGTATTTATATTTCACATTTATTTGAAGCCATCATATGCATTTCATATGTGGCCATTTAAACTCAACCTGTACAACGAGAAAATGGTAAATTGAGAAAATGAGAAAAATGAGAGAAAAAGATAAAGAAAGATAAAAGTGAAAACAAAGAGGAGAAAATGCATGACTTTTCCAAATAGGGCTAAGAGTGCTAATTAAGATTTAATTTTCCTTTAATCATGATTGGGGGCAATTTAATTAACAAAATTAATTCAAACATTGATTTAAACCTAGAATGGAAACCTAGTGAACTTCATCAAACGAAGTTAGTAAGTCTTGTTTACGAGATTTGATCTACCAAGAAATTAGGAATAATGTAAATGATGTAGAGTTAATTGTGATTGATAGAGAACGTGAAGGAGAACAAATTAATATTAAATTATAGAAAACGCAAAGGAGAACAAATTAATATTAAATTACAGAAAATGCGAAGGAGAACAAATTTATATTAAATTTTAGAAAACGTGAAGGAGAACAAATGTTCAGACTTTGTTGAAAAATGTTTAAAATTAGAAAACGTGAAGGAGAACAAATTAATATTAAATTTTAGAAAATGTGAAGGAGAACAAAAGATCGGACTTTGTTAAAAAAATGTTCAATTAACTTAATCAACTGTATTCCAATGTAATTAGTCAGAAGTAAGAAATTTATTAACCCAAATCAAGAAACCTTTTGATCAGATTTAGTGTTAGTACAGTAAACCCTACTCACGCCCGTGAGGTGTTATGCTACCGGATTTTCCCAGAATCTAGGGTTTAGTTAGGTTAGGTAAGTTTAACCCTATTAGCGATGTTAGCCACGTCGTGATGACCCCCTTGATGGCCTTCTTGTGATTGGTATGCGCACGTGTGCATATTACCCCGCTTTCAACTATATTGTTTTGCACCTTAAGCGTACGCCATCGAGCATGCTTACGCATGTGAGGGGGTTTCTAGGGAAGCGTGGGAAAGTTTTTTGATATTTCGTGTCATGACCACATGACAAATGTGGACATGACACGTGTGATGCATGTCGTGACCACATGAGAAATGTGGGCATGATAGGAATAACTTGTGGTGTATTAGAAATTGTTCTTATGTCCTTTTCCTTATACTATCTTATCTACTTGATCAAATTGTAGTGTGAGTGTGAATAATCTAGGAGATATTCTAAAGCTGATTTTGGAGACTTTGTGCTACAACAATTATCTTTAGTTTGTGATTTTATGTTTTGAAGTAAAAGATACTGGAAAGACTTTGAACTACTATTATCTTTTGTGATCGTATGTTTTGTCATAGTATTCAGTGAAGACTTTGAGCTGCACCTTGTCCTACTTGATTCCAAATTGTAAATCAGCAAAATGAGCAACAATAGACTTTGTGCTTTCGTGAGTTTCTTGGTTATTTTGATTTGTATTGTAAAAGTGCTCTTTTATATTGTAAACATCATTTCTAAAAAAAGAGAAATGGATGACATGGTTTCATCCCGAAATTAGTTTTAGTGTAAATAAGTTTGTAATAGTTAATAGGGAACCTCCCCTTCCTGAGAGGATAGATTTATCTCATTACATTGTGGTTGATATAACCATTTTGCCTTCAGTTAGTTGAAGATGAAATATTCACCCAATAGTTTTTGGTGACTCTACTAGGGAAGGAACATGCAACTTGAAGCCTCATGCTCTGAGTTGAAGCACTATAGTTCTTTTCCATTGTTTCAAGCTGTTTTCAAATTTTTTTTGAGTACATTGCATTCTGGAAGACTCACGGTATACAAGAAGCAAGAGAGCTCAAGGTATTATTGATCCAATATTTGAGTTGATGCAGCAAAATAACTTTGGTCTTTTGCCTCCACGACCTCAACTTCAGTGAACTAGGAGTTTTCCTCCTACTAACGCCAGGGCTCCAATACTAGGTGAAGCTTCTAGTTCTAGTACTAATAGAGTTTTGTCGATTTGTATTCCACAAAGGTTTGTTATCCCACCCTTTAATCAACGCACCATGGCAGCTCAAGGCCCTTGCGGTAACACTTTTGGTCCTTTGAATTTAACTCCACCATTGCATGAACTACCTCGTAGTTCGAGGAAGAATTTTCCTAAGTTCTATGGTGATGGGAAAGTCCACCCGGATGAACACATTGTAGCTTTCTACATAGCTTGTGGTGTATTAGGTGTGGAACATGAAGATGTAGTAGTAAGACATTTTTTGGAAACATTGCAAGGTGCTGCTACAGATTGGTTTTACCATCTTCAAGCTCAAACTATAACGAGTTGGAACACTCTCAAGACCAAGTTTGAAGCCAAGTTCAAACCTGCGGAAGATGCACATGCCTTGTTAGCTCAACTAACACAGATGAAGAAAGAGCCACACGAACCCATGCGAGACTTCATCGCTAAGTTCAATAAGCTAACAAACAGGATTCCTACAACCGCTCAGCCAACAGAGGAGAATCTTAAGTGTTTCTTTATCAATACTTAGCTTCTCGAGGTAAGCTTTCTGCTGAGGCGGGTTGGCCCCACAGATCTCCCCATAGCTCAAATTTTGGCTATAGAAGTTGAAGATGATCTTATCCTTGCAGTTAGGATAAGAAGAGATTCCAATAGGAATAGAGGTCAATCCTCTACTGACAATCCTCCCACAAGCACCACAGATCCTATGGTGCAAAAGTTAGCAAATGAGTTGCTAGCTTGAAGAGGCAAATGTCACAAGGTATGTCCACCCCTCCTTCTTATAGGGATATACCAAGGAGAACATTTCCTAAAAATTCATATCAAGGGCAACAAAATTGTCTTCCACCCACACAAGGGAAGCTTGCCATTGAAGCAACGTCGGTCAACTCAACAGTTGTCTATTATGAATCAGAACATGACCATTCTTTCCAACCTGAGTTGGATCAGGAGAATGATGCTAATATTTTTACAGAAGGAGAAGAAGAATTAGCTGGCGACTCTACCATTGACTTTTTGAATTACCAAGATGAAGCCGAAAGAGAAGTATATTATGGAGCATATGTTGTTTTTACTAGGTCCCAGAATCAGTCAAATCAACAAGCTGATAAAGGAAAGGCAAGAGAGGAACCTCAGCCAGTGATCTCAATTGCCAAATGGGGAACTCCATTGCCTTTTCAATCGAAGGACCCGATTGGCGATAAGCAAGTAAGTACATCTAACAATCTTGTGTCTTCTACTTCTGTCCCTCAGACCAGTACTACCCCTAATAAAACTCAGAATGATGGATTTCCTTCTTCTGTACCTAGTTCATTTTAGCTATTTGACATAATAGATCATGCTAGGAAGACCAAAATCCAAATGTCTGAGGTTGAGTATTTACAAGCTAATCCTGAACAGTTTGATAGGTTAGCCAAATACGTCAAAAACAAGACTGTTCCTATAGGACAAGATTCTCCCAAAGTTGCCCATGATTCCTCAAAGAACAAATCCACCCAAAATAATCTTGTCACTACTCCCCTTGTTGCCCTAGGAAAAATAGAACCTTTCTATGTTTCTCTATTGGTAAATGGTCATAAGTTGAGTAATTGCATAATAGATTCTAGGGCCTCTGATAATGTCATGTCTGCCAAAGTGGCAGACACCCTTGGTCTCACCTTAACTAAGACCTTTGGGAGATGTTTCTCCATGGAAAATAAGCAAGTGCCATTGTTGGGCCAAATCAAAGATGTCCAATTTGCATTTGCAACCTTTCTAGACAAGAGGATTAAGATGACCGTCCTAGTGGCTGATGTTCCAGCCTCTTATGGCATTCTGCTCGAGTGTAATTTTTGTAAAGATGTGGGTGGAGAACTAAACATGGACCAAAAGTTGCTTCCTGAGAAAGAAGCAAAATATATTGTTACCCAAACGGCAAATCCCAAAGCCCAAATTTTGTTTGAGTCCTTAGGAATGGATAATTATTTCTTGTCTACTAAAGATACTTCTAGTTCATTAGACGAGAGCTCTGACATTTCAGATGTAGAATCAGAGGATATTTCTAGTAAATCAGATGAAAGTTCAGATGAGAGCATAGTGATGTCAGAATCTTCTCTTTCTGATGAAGAAGAATCTACTAGTAACAGAAACATCAAAGTAAGAAATTCAAATGATGTTTAGGTTTTAGAATTTGATGGTAGTTGTTCCTCTACCAGTTCTAGAGCTAGAACTATTTTGATATCTCCACAAGGTGATATCTTCCCTTTCTCATACAAGCTACAATTTGACAATAGCAATAACACCACTGAAAACGAGTCATTATTGCTCGGATTGGAGGCTGCTCATGCTAAAGGTGTTAAAAATCTTCATGCTCAGGGAAATGCCAAATTAGTTGATTTCCAAGTGAGAAATTTATATCAGACCAAAAATAAAAGGTTGAGGCATTACCGCAACCATGTTTGGGATTGCATCAAAGGTTTTGATGCTTTCGACATGTCTACAGTACCGAGAGAGTTTAATGATCGTGTTGATTCATTAGCTGTCTCAGCCACCCTCATGGTTCCTCATAAGGACTTCAAAGGTAACAAGTACACAATTGAGTTGGTTTTCTGACCAAGTGTACTAGATAATGCTGACCATTGGTAGGTGTTCAATGGTGATAATCAAATCATATCTTTCTTGGAAAAGATGGATAGCTTTGATGAGCTCTATTTTGAAGGTAGTGAATCTCCACCATGGGAATACATTTCTGAAGTAGATTCACAAATTGGTGAAGATTTTCTTCAACTAAAAGGGAATAAGATTCCAAAAGGTTTGGTTTCCCTGGAAAATCTATTTGATAAGCATGACAGATACATTAAACAGCAGCAACAACTTGATTCAAGTTCATCTATGGAATTTGAGCAAGTAAATTTGAGTTCGGAGTCAAATCCCAAAATGGTCAACATTGGGAAGTGTTGCACTATCGATGAGAAATTCAAATTCACTACACTCCTTCGCCATTACATCGACATTCTGGCATATTCTTATAATGATCTGAAGTCCTTCAGGCCTAAGGAGATTCAACATGAAATTCCTCTCAAATTTGGGTCATTGTCTCACAAGCAGAAACAAAGGCAATATAATCCCAAAATATCAGGTACTATTCTTTCTGAGATTCAAAAAATGTTGAACGCAAGAATAATCTTTCTGATTCATCATTCTACCTGGATCACGAATATTGTTCTTGTAAGAAAGAAGAACGGAGAAATCCGTATTTGCATTGATTTCAGGAATCTCAACCAGTCTTCTCTAAAGGATAACTACCCCCTACCCATCATGGACCAAGTGTTGTAAACTATAACTAGTTTGGAAATGTTGTCTATGCTAGATGGTTTCTCAGGATATAATCAAGTAGAGGTCAGCAAAGCAGATCAGTACAAGACTGATTTCACAACACCTTGGGGCACGTTTGCATATCGCAGGATGCCGTTTGGTTTGATCAATGCTGGCCCTACTTTCTAGAGAGCAATAGAACTTGCTTTCAGAGATAAGATGGGGAAATTCATTGTGGTATATCTTGATGATTTGACTATTTTCTCTAAACAACATCATGATCATGCGTATCATTTGCGACAGGTGCTAGAAAGATGTCGACAAAATGGTATTTCTCTTAACCCTAAGAAATCAGTTTTCAGGGTTATAGAAGGTAAGCTTCTTGGTCACATTGTGTCCTGAGAAGGCATTAAAATTGACTCAGAAAGAGTCAAGTCCATCCAAAATCTTACTTTGCCTACTAGTAAGATTGCAGTTCACTCTTTCTTCGGAAAGGTAAATTTTCTGTGAAGATTCATTCTAGAATTCACTGAGAAGACCCATCACATTGTCAACATGATGAAGGGTAAGACTACTTTCCATTGGAGTGTGGAAGATAAACAACATTTGAGGACATCAAGAGGGCCATAGCTCATGCTCCAGTTCTAGTTTCTCTTGATTATATCAAGAATTTCATAGTATACAGTTATGCTTCCGAGCATACACTTTCAGCCATTCTTGGTTAGCAGAATGAAGAAGGTGTGGAATCTCCCATTTCATTTATGAGTTGTCCTCTGAAGGCTCATGAATTGAAATATTCAAATATGAGAAACATGCTTATGCCGTGGTCAAGGCGGTAAAGCATTTCTAGTTTTATATTTTGAATTCACATATTGTTGTTTTGGTGCCTGACACAATAGTAAAGTCGATTCTGACTCAACAGGAGTTTGGAACTAAAAGAGGCAATTGGATTGCCAAGATTCAAGAGTTTGATCTTGATAGCAAACCTACCAAGCTTGTGCATGGTAGAGATTTGTGTTAATTAATTATCGACAATGTACCAAAAGAGACAGGAGATGAAGAAGAAGAAGTTGAGGATATGCCAACTGTTCTTTTTGTCACTACTACAGATGAGTGGTATTCAAATATTGCTCATTTTCTCACCTATGGTGAGTTTCCTTCTCAACTATCCTATAAGGAAAAGAGAACTATCAAATTAAAGGCTGCAAACTATGTCTTGTGGGACAATGGTTTGTATAAAAGAAGCCTTGATGGAGTCTTTCTCCGTTGTGTGGATAAAGCACAACAAAATAGACTTCTGGAGTCTTTTCACAATTTAGCTTGTGGAGGACATTTTTCTGTGCCTGTGACGGCTCATGAGATTCTAAGGGATAGGTACTATTGGCCTACACTGTTTCAGGATACGTACAATTGGGTACGTAGGTGTGAGTCATGTCAACAGTTTGTTGGAAGGCCTAAGTTGGTTGCACTACCTCTCAAGCCAGTTGTAATTGAAGAACCTTTTAAATAATGGGGCATTGACTTCATTGGTGCTGTGAACCCACCGTCAAGTGTAGGACACAACTTTGTTCTCACCGCAGCTGATTATTTTACCAAGTGGGTGGAAGCCATCCCAGTAAAGCACTCTACTTCTGAAGTGGTATGTAATTTTCTTAAGGAAAATATTATTTCCTGGTTTGGAGTTCTAAACAAATTTGTAGCAGATAATGCTACTTTTTTCTCTTCCAACAAGATTATTGGATTTTGCTATGAACATGGGATCATTCTTTCTCACTCTTCAAACTATTATCCGCAAGGAAATGGTCAAGCAGAATCTAGTAACAAAAATCTGGTTACTATTATTAGGAAATTGGTGGAAGATAATCAGAGAACTTGGCATAAAGCGTTGTTTGATTCTTTATGGGCAGACAGGATTACCCCCAAAAGGGTGATAGGTATGTCACCATTTCAGCTTCTCTATGGTCTGAATGTAGAAATACCTATTTCTTTGGAATTGCTGGCATTGAAGTTGGCAAAGGCAGTAGAAGATAGAACTTTTGAAAGTTCTATTGACAAAAGAATCATGTACCTCACTGAACTTGAAGAACAATGAGCTATGGTAGTAGACCATATTGCTGAACATCAAACTCAGATGAAGAAGCTCTTTGACAAGAAGGCAAAGGCTCGTGATTTTTAAATTGGAGATCAAGTCTTGTTATGGGACAAAAGGAGAGAACCAAAAGGAATGCATGGGAAGTTTGATTCCCTATGGAGAGGCCCGTTCATCATTCATCAACTTTGTGGTGAAAATAGCTTCTTGTTGGAGTATCTTGATGGAACACCATTCTTGTTGCCTCACAATGGACAACATCTGAAGTACTTCAATCCTTGAAGTATCAGATAAGTTCATTTGTACATTTGTATAGTTTTGTGTTTTTATTTTTGTGTTTTTGTTTAGTCTTTTGTGTCTTTTTATTTTTGGTAGCTTGACTCTATGGCCCAATGGCCTGGATGAAGGCACTTACAGACTAGATTCTTCTCCCTTTGATCATTTCAAAGTTCGATCGAAGGAAGTTCCCCAGTAGAGCCAGTTGTTGTTCTCAAAATCATCTACGCTTGTTTTTGTAGACAACCCCTACGAAACTTGACCGTTTTGTAGCCTACACTCTAAGTTTGCAAATCGAGACAAGTCTTCTTGGCCTCATGTGAAGTCATTTGATATCCTCGAATAACTTGTGACATTTTCTTTAAGTCGATTCTTCAAAATTAGTGAAAATTGATTAGGTTGCAAATTGATCAAAATATCAATTTTGATCATTTTAGGGTGTTAGTAGGTTTTTGAGTCTTCATGTGCATAAGCAGTCAAAAATACTGCTCTTGCATATCTTTCATGTTTCAAAGTGTAATGCCGGCCCATTTCACCACTTTTACATGCATGTTTGTTTTTGAGGAAAATGCATGGGCGGCAAAAATCATCGCCCATGCAGTTTCCCTATTGAAGTTCAAATATGTAGAGACGGTCATTATTGTCGTTCTTACATGTGATGTATCAATGTGTAAATCTGGTTATTCTCACCGCTCGTGTAAATCTTGTGAAATCTTGTAAACTCGAGAGCCATTAATGGCACCCCTACCATCATTAAATATGTGATTTTAAACCATTTTAAGTCATTTTGTTTGTTTAATCTTGTTTATTGTTTCGTTTCTAAACCTTCGAAGTGTTTGGTAAACCCTTGCTATGATTGTTTGAGGAGCGGATTTCAGATTTTGTGCTGATTTTAGCCTTCCAACTCATGCCTAAGTTTTGTTCTCTTTTCAGAGGTAAGTCATTGTTTTCGTTACCCTTTTGTTTTTCTTTCTTTAAAAGTTTATCTGTGAGAGTTGTTTTTGTTTGAAACCCTAGGTTGGGTTAAACCTAGTTTTCTTTTGTCGATTATTTTGATGGTGAGTTTCACTAATCTTTAAACAAGTAAAATCCTAGTCTATGTGAATACTTGTCTCCTTGTTTTCTGAAGTGTTAGGTTTAAAACTTACATACCTTTGATGTTTCATTGGTCTTTTTCGCTGGTCAATCTTTCGTGAAACCCTAAAATGTAAGGATGGCAGAAATCACCACCCTCACATTTCTTTTCCTTAAAACATTTACATGTATAGACAGCTAAAGCCGCCACCCTTACACAAACCTTTACATTACCTTCCAAAGTGTAGAAGTGACCGAAACTCCCGCTCTTGCATATCAAACCTTTACAAGAACACCTGCGATAGCGGTCTTTTCGACCGACTCTACACTTCAAACTTCTCCCTCATATGTATTAACGGGCATTTTTGCCACTTGTGCATACACCATATCAAGCTTGCTTATCCCCTCATATAAGGGTAGTCAAATTGACCGCCCCTACATCAAAACATATATCTCTTCCCAAATACATGCAAAGGTGGTCCTTTTCACTGACCTTGCACATGCATTACAACCAAACCTTTTATGAGCACATGCGATAGCGGTCAAATTGATCAACTTTAAATGAGTGAATGATCCCTTATGCAGGAGCCGTCATTTTAACCGCCCATGCACATTTTCCTGAATTTTTTTCTAACACTGGGAAAATTCACCTTTCAAAGCCTCTTAACCCGCTTTCGTATTTTACCTCGATTTGCACGCACTCAAGCCCTTCAATGCATGCTTCCTTGTTCATGATCATCAAATCACAATAATCCCAATTTACCCATTTTTCCCCTAACTGCGAGATCATGTCTTTTTACAGTTTTTGACAAACATCTGCGGTAGATATCTTTTCCAGAGTTATCTCTAGAGCTGATGTCGGAGCCGTCTCCATCCAAAGCCAAAATCATGAAGTACAAATACCAAGGGGTCTTCCCTATCACTTCAGTACAGTCGAATGTGGATGAAATCAGAGATACGGAGATAGGGCATGTAGATATGATAGAGTTTGTGGACAGAACTAGACAAACAAATCCTTCTAGACACATGCAGAAGATCATTGACATAAACATTCACTTGGTTGCTTCTTCTCCATTTGCTTCCCATAATCGTGAGCTTGTTCTTCAGGTGGCTAGCCATTACAACAGGGATACTAGTGTTGTGACAAATTCCCAAGGGAATGTGATTATGAGGTTGGATGCAAAGTTTCTTGATAAAATCTTCATGTGTCCTCCTATTGAAAATATTGGACAAATTGATTTTTCTCAAGGGCAAAGAGACTATGATGCAGATGTGGAAGCCGTAAGAAGATACATAAATAGTAAATGGTTGAAGATTCCTTGGAGCAATCTGACTAGATGGCCGAAGGATCTCCCTAGAAGTGACTTTGTAGAGGAGGTCTGTGAGTTGATCACACTTTTGAGTCATATTAGAGGACTCCTTTCTTCCTCCAAGTTTCAGGAATGGATGTATATATGCATCAAGGTGATTCTCCGGGGCACACATAAAATCTTCTGGGGAGAACAAATTAGTAATGCTTTGCATGAGCAGTTGGTGAGAGTCAACACAACATTCAAATTTTATATGACCTCATATCTTCTATATGTTGCCGCAAGCATGAGAAGTTTTCCTGGTCTTACTCAGGTTGGTGATAGGAGGTTGGTTCCCGTGTATGAGTATTATCTTAAAATCACACTAAAAGGATCAATCCATCATTTCTGTAGGGTTAATGATGGTTTCTTTTTACTATTTATGTGCTTATGGGACAACGAGCTTGTTCAGAAGAGGGTTTCAGATGAAGCTTGGGAAGTTGTAAATTCTTTTGGCCGCTTGTTCTTACAGTTTCCTACTTTCACATATCTCAAAGTACGGTATTATCCTGGTTACCCTTATATACTTCCATGATATCCCAGTGACCGGATTGTTCTCATGGAATTATGTAGGTAGCTGATTGTAGTACATAATAAACAAATGGAGCTAAAAAAGTCAAGGATAAAGTTTCCTGTAGAAATTGGAAGGTACTTAGTTCAGTTAACTACCAAGGTAAAAACAATTGATTCTGAATTGCAAGTGGTCACCATGAAAACTTTCAAGAAATAGGACCATTTTGACTTTAGGAGGGTACAAGATAAAATCAAAAGAAAGTCAACTTTCCATATGCCAATGGTGGAAGATATTTGGGCTGACCTTAGGACACAAAATGAGATCAGGAAGTTAGACTATTGCAAACTTCATTTGAGTCTGACAGAAGAGCTAGGCCTTGTGGATATTCCAGATGGAATGGAAGATGATGGGGATGTTCTAGATCCCAAATATAATACTGAGAATGTTAAAGTCTCACCACTTCCAGAAGTAAAATGGTCAGTTAAAGAGGAGACTTCTATAAGGAAAAGATTTTAGTCGATCTTGGCTAACACAAACATATGGTTGGAAAGCAAAGGGATCAGCTTGAAAGAATTTCTTATAGGATCAGAGACTGAAACTCAGGAGCAAATAGGTAAGAAAGTGGGAAATAGGACCAAGAATAAGAGTGACACCCCTTCTTCCTCCAAAACACATAAGCCAAAAATAAAGTTTGTATCTAAGGGAGGGAAGAAGAAGGAGATCACAAAGACCTCTAATGTTACTAAATCTAGTATTGAAGACACTGATGTTGAGAAAATGGAGGTTGAGGATGTTGAAATTGAACAACAAAATATTGGGAAAGCTAAGGATATCCAGCAAGCAGAAATATCTGAAAAGCCTACCGAGGAAGATGAAATAGAACAAGGTAAAGATGAGAATGTAGAATAGGAACAACTTGGTGATTCACAACTTTCCCCACTGAAGAACCTTCCATTAGAATCCCAAGTTTTTAAATCTCAGCTTCATGTTCCTATTTCTAGTGTTTTTCTTGCAGTTTCAAATACTCCTATTTCTCCTATTTTGGTTGTTTCCTCAGATAATACTCCCCCTTCTTTAAGAACGAGTTTTGGAATAGTGTTTGATTCATCTGGGTCCATTCTTAGTTTGTCTTCTCTGTCTTTTGATATTGGTCAACAAACTGTGTTAGAACATTTTCTAGATAGTTCTGAAAAGGTTGTTGATACTACTATTGTTTTTACTCCTACCAGTCCTATTGTTACAACAATAGGAATAAACATGGACCTGGCAAAGCAAGTGATTGATTCTTCTCCTAATGTGGGTGCTTCTGTACTTCCTCCTTGGTTGTATGCATATACCCCGAAAAGGAAAAAGCAAGCAATTTCACTAGATGAAATTGATATAGAGAAGTTGTTACCTTTAAAGTCAAAAACTCTAAAGAAAAAGCCTAAGACTGTTTCTAGGCTTATCAATGAAAAGGGGATCAAATATGTAGAAATTGCCAAGCCACCAGAGGATGCTACTATCGAGAATTTTGATATGAATGATTATGTCGCCTCAAGGGTTGAGTTAGGTAAGCTAACTCATGAAGGCATTAAGGCAGATTTTCAAACTACTACTAGCACCTTGCTTGAAAAATATGATGAAGTCAAGAAGGAGAAAGAATAGTATAAAGCTAAAGCAGAACAACTTGCCATTGTTCTTCAAAAAATAGTAAAGTCATCTGAAATTGTGGAACCCATGGCAGTAACTGTAGAAGATCCTTTGATTCAGAAAGTGGAAAAAGTTCAGGCCAGAGGAGGAGTGGCAGGAGATATTGTGGAACATTTGCTTGCCCAAGGGTGAGTTTTATTGAAGACCGTTGTAGAAAGAAAAGAAAAGATGGATAAAGCCAAACTTGAGCTTGATAACATGGTTGACTTACTTTCTCAAGAACTACAGGATCACGAAGAGAGCTTGGAGGATTGGATAGAGATGAAAAAGATTAAGATAAAGAATCTGATTACCATTGGGGTCATCTCAAATTGAGAATCATATCTTAAGACTAAGGAGTCTCTTATTCATCATATCCATATAGTAAAAGGCTTACTTGATAACTTATGCCAAGCTCGTGAAAACAGTGAAGACAATGATGTCACACTTCTACACATGTTGGAAGAACTCCCATGTACCCTCACAGGTGAAGATCATAAGTTCCTTTCAGCAGATGAAATGATAAGCTCCTTTGAAAAGATGGTTCAATAGAAATTTGAAGATGAAGTGCCCTGAGTACTTTCTATGGACATCCTCTATGATCAGCATTCAACTTTTGAGAACCTGAAGGACAACCTTGACAAGCATGAGAAGGCAATAAAGGCAGTAAAAGATGCGGTTCTCCAGGCCCGCACAATCTCAGAAAATACAGCAAAGCTAGATGCATGTGAAATGGCAGCTATACAGGCCATGTATCAGGATTTTCTAAAGAAGAATGATGGAGGAAGCTGAAGTTCCTTTTGATACCTTAGTTTATTTTATTCTTGTATATGTAATTTGAATTTTGTTATGGACATATTCATGTGTAATTTTCCAAAATGTAATTACATATGAGACAAAAGAAGTCATAAGTCAAATAGGACTCTTTTGTTTGAATAAGTCAAAGTAGTTAGGATTTTCCTATTTTTGCTCTCGGTTTTTCCTATAAATAAAGAGGACCCGCATTGTAATTATCTATCTTTTAGTTATTACAACGAAACTCTACCAAATTGAAGAGCATTTTGGGACTTTGTGTTCAAATTATAAATCATATTTTATTAAGTGAATAGAAAAGCAAGCGATCATTCAATCTTTGCATTGGAATAACTTGTGGTGTATTGGAAATTGTTCTTATGTCCTTTTCCTTATACTATATTATCTACTTGATCAAATTGTAGTGTGAGTGTGAATAATCTAGGAGATATTCTAAAGCTGATTTTGGAGATTTTGTGCTACAACAATTATCTTTAGTTTGTGATTTTATGTTTTGAAGTAAAAGATACTGGAAAGACTTTGAACTACTATTATCTTTTGTGATCGTATGTTTTGTCATAGTATTCAGTGAAGACTTTGAGCTGCTCCTTGTCCTACTTGATTCCAAATTGTAAATCAAAAAAAGGAGGAATGATAGACTTTGTGCTCTTGACTTTCTTGGTTTCTTTGATTTGTATTGTAAAAGTATTCTTTTATATTGTAAACATCATTTCTGAAAAAAGAGAAATGGATGACATGGTTTCATCCCTAAATTAGTTTTAGTGTAAATAAGTTTGTAATAGTTAATAGGTAACCTCCCCTTGCTGAGAGGAGAGATTTATCTCATTACAATGTGGTTGATATAACCATTTTGCCTTCAGTTAGTTGAAGACAAAATATTCACCCAACATGTATATCAGAGGGTGTGTCAATCAGTGTACTTACCTGCAGGGCTTCTGCTACAAGATTTGACATTGAATCAAGCTAGGACTTATCAGTACTCTCAACTGACACATTCTATTTTTCTTTTGATCTCTCTTATTCAATAGATTACTCAAGTTATTATGAATATTGATGACTTGTATCTCTTCGCTACTGACTGACTTAGCTACTGGATCAAATGACTTAGATATATTTATCAATTGCAGCTCCAGATCCTTTATCTTTTCTTCTAATTCCCTTGTAGCTTTCGGCCATGATAAACAAAACTTGTATAGATCACAAGCTTCTTTAATAGCCTTCTGTATACCTTTTATTCCATTATCTAATAGGGTTTTAGCATTTACTAACACGGACTTCAACTCAGCTAATCTTTCCTCATCAAACTCTTTCTTCACTTTTGTTTCTGCAGACTTTTCAAAAGATTCAAAATATACACTTAATGAGTTTATGATTTCCTTGAGTTGATTTGTTGACGACATTGATGTATCCTTTTGATATGATGGCATCAGCTTCTCCAAAATGTTGGATGCCATACCAATGAGTTCACTGTCTTCTATATGTGATGTCAATATTTCTTCCTATGCCTTTGCTTGCACAATTGATACCAATTTAAATTTCTGTACTGGGGACATTGAGTCCAAGTTTATTGGACCTTGCAAAAACTTGGATACATCCAAGACTTATTTTTCTCTTTCCAAAAATTCCTTGACAAACTCAACAGTGTCTCTTGATATATTAGACTTCTTCTTTATCTTGCTCCAGATGATCCAAATCCATAGCCTCATTCACATCAACATTTTTCTCTAGTACAAGGCTCATCTTAGCTTGTTGATCATTAGTTTTGTTCTATTCCTCAATCTTCTCCTTGTGTGCTTGGTCATCAGTTTGTTGTTGAGGAAGACAATTTCTCTCAATTTGGTCCTTGACAGCTATATCAGTAGCAGGGACTTCTATCTCCTTTAGCTCTTTGTCATATTTGTCTAATCCTTGGTCCAGGCTCACTTTCGGAATAGCTGTGTCATCTCCAACATTTGTTTCTTCATTGTCATATATTGTTGCGAGATGAAATTCCTTTAACACTTTTAAGGTGATCTCATCAGTCTCCTTGACTACTTTCTCAATGTTGTCTGACATGAGAGGGTTCATCCTCTTCTTTCTTCAAAACTCTTTGTTAAGCACTTTGGAGATTTTTACCTTATCTTCAGGAGTGATATTTGGACATAACTTAAACAATGTATATATGCTCTCTGAGCTCAATGTCCTTAGCCATAGCAGTTTCTTTCCTAGTGGACATTATACTTCCCAAGCTATCTGGGAGATCAATAATTACTTCAATGAGAGATTTATTGTATATATTCAAGTATTGGATGACAATAGCCTCAATGACATTTTTATTTGCATCGTCAAAGTCATCATATAGTTGGGCAATAGGTTTCAGATTGTCGTCAACTATAATGGCCTTCAATACTTCCTCTAAGATTCATTGTAGTTTGGTCTTCTGTAAGTGCTTCAGACTTAGCCTTCTTTCTCCCTATATCCTTACCGGATGTCTTCCCTTTTGTGACACTAGATGGTTTGTCTTGATGTACTTTCATCTTCTTCACTTCTTCATCAGTCTCATTTTCCTCATCATCAAATGTACCAACACTAACATACACTCTCTGACCTTTGGTCTTATTCCTTTTGCCTATTTGTACTTCTACAGTTGTTGAAGAGGGAATACCGAAGGATTTAGATGATGTTCCAGAGGAACTTGCACCTCTTATTCTTCCCTTTGGTGCAGCAGGTGCCTCTTGTTGCGCCTCTTAAACTTCTGGAGCTTTATTAGCTTACTTTTCTTGTTCCTTCTCTTTTTCTCTAGCTGCTCTTTCTACTTGTGTCTTTTCTCTTGTTTCTCTAACTTGTTCTTTGGTAAAACCCTTTTTCAAGGCATAATCTTCTGCTATCTTCTAGGCCTTCTTTTAAATTTCAGGTTTTCTCACTTCAACATGGATTTTTGCAGATAGCTCCTTGTATATCCCAAATCTTTCTTCTCTGGGATCCCTAGGTTTACTTAGCATATGTTGTGCATAGTTGTCCGGTATTTTTCCATCAACTTCATACCCCATTGGTAAGATCTAGACAATTATGGGCTCCACAGCCTCCATCATACATTGATCCTTATTTACAATAAAGCATATATCATCTTTATATTTCTCCACAATGATCTTAGGGATCCTTTCTCTAGATTGCATTACTTTTTGGAAATGTTTGAAGTAACCTCATAGGGCAGAGTTTTGTGCATCTATGTTTCCTATGCTGCTCAACTAGTTTCTAATATGTACTACAACAAGTTTGTCTCCAGTCCAAAATAGATTTTTAATGCCTGGTAACTCTTGCATAAAGTAGAAAAATAAGCACAAAATTAACGTACCAAATTTGAAAGGATATTTTCTTTCCTTTTCTTTCTTCAAGTTCTCTATTAATTGTTGTTAGAGCAATTCACATAGGTCATACTCTGCATTTTCCTTAACCATTTGATATGCAGTGTATATGGCAGTACCGTGTTGTTCTCAAAATCAGGTACTCTCATTTTTGTAGACAACCCCACGAAACTTGTCCGTTTCGTGAATCTACACTCTAAGATCGCAAATCGAGACAAGATTCCCTTGGTTTCATGCAAAGTCATTTGACATTCTAAACTGGTCTGCGACATTCCCTTGAATTGGTTTCTCGATATTCACAAAGATCATTCAAGTCGTAAACTGGTTAAAAGGTCAATTTTAGTCATTTTCAAAGTTTTTGTTTTAACATGTAAGAGCGGCATTTTTAGCCGCTATTACATGTTTTGAAGTTTTTGTTTTAACATGTAAGGACAGGTTATTTAGCCGCTATTACATGTTTTGATTTTTTTGTTGTTTTATATGTAACGACGGCTAAATAACCTGCCTCTACATGTCTTGCTCGATGGAACCTGCCACGTCGGTGAAAACACCTGCTGTTACATACGGTTATTTACTGTACTTGCCGAAGCGGCCAAAACTCCCGCCCGAGCAAGATCTCCGGATCTTTTGACTCGAGTGCCATTAATGGCCACTCATGTCATTCATTTAATGTTTGTTTTTGAGTTTTAAGTACTCGTTGGACCGTTTGTTTTATCATTTCTCCTCCTGCCTAGCCAGTCTCTAAGCCTTCCCTCACGCCATTCAATCACGCTGACTGGGAGCTCAATCGAATTCGTCACCATCATTATGGTTTTGCCACTAGCGCTACGAGTAAGCCTCCCATTTGCTCCCATTTCTCTTCCTAAGTGTTTTGTTTGACATAATGATCGGTGTGTCTTTTAAATTTTGTTTTGTTAGCTTTTTGTTACTTGTTTTTTTTGTTTTTTTTGTTGTTGTTTTGCGATTGTTTCTCTATTCATTGTGCCGATCTGTTTTATACATCAGTTTTGCTGTTAAAACCAAACCTTAGGTGTCCTAAGTGTTATTCTCCATTTGGAGGTCGCTAGGTTTTTCACCGCTCCAAACCCTTGAGTATTGACCTCCTACGAAGATGTGTATCAACGGCAAATTTTGCCACCCTAACACAAGTGATCCCATAACTCAATGGCATCGGCCATTTTCACTGACCAAACATCACGAGGACTTCAAAACCAACCCCACATGCATCGTCGATGAAATTCACTGTGGGTGTATCTTTAAAAATATTTGTATGGTGTATGGACGGCAAATTTCGCTGCCCTTACACAAAGATCTTCCAGTTTCTCCACATGCGAAAGCAGTAGAAAATGCCGCTTTAACATCAACCTGCAATGATGACATTTTTCGCTGTTCATACATGTTAACAATAAATCTCCCAAAAATATGCAGCATCGGCCAAAACACCCGCCTTTGCACATGAGTATTCTTCCCACATGTAGGAGCGGTCATTTTGACCACTCATGCATATTTTCCTAATTTTTTTCCTGACACTACGAAAATTCACCTTTCAAGACTTTTAGCCCGCTTTCACCTTTGCCTTGATTTGTGCACTCAAGCTCTTCAAACGCGTGCTTTCCTGTCCATGATCGTCGAATCACAGTTGACCCAGTTTACCCAATTTTTCCCCTGACTGCGAGATCATGGCCTTTTACAGGTTTCAATCAACATTCGTGGTGAAGTTCAAATTCAAAGTTTTTTCCAAAGCTCATGACAGAACAGTCTCCATCAAAGGCCAAAGTCATGAAGTACAAATACCAGGGTGTCTTTCCGATAACGACGGTGCAATCAAACATTGATGAAATTAGACACAAAAATTGGGCATGTGGACATGGTAGAATTCGTGGATAGAAAAAATAGGCAAATCCATCCAAGCCCATGCAGAAAATCATTGACAGCAATATTCATTTGGTTACGTCATTTCCAATTTCTACACACAGTCCTAAATTTGTTCTGCAATTGGCCAGTCACTACAACAGAGACACCAGAGTGGTGGTAGATTCTCAGAGAAATGTAATCATGAGATTGGATGCGGAATTCCTCGAAAAAATCTTCATGTGTCCACCTATTGAAAACATTGGACTGATTGATTTTGCTCAGGGTCAACAAGACTATGATAATGATGTGGAATCTTCTAGGAGGTATATGAACAACAAATGGTTAAAGATTCCTAGAGGTAATTTGACCAGATGGCCAAAGGATCTTCACAGGAGTGACTTTGTAGAAGAGGTTTGTGATTTGATTACTCTCTTGAGTCACATCAGAGGACTCCCTTCTGCTTCCAAATTCCAGGACTGGATGTACACTTACATCAAGGTGATCCTACGGGGTAATTAGAAGATATTCTGGGGAGAACGGATCAGCAATGCATTGCACGAGCAACTGGTAAGAGTCAATACTACCTTCAAATTTTATATGACCTCTTATCTCGTCTATGCTACTGCAAGCATGAGAAACTTTTCAGGCTTAACACAGGTAGGAAACAGGAGATTGATCCCAGTATATGAGTATTATCCCCAAATTACTTTGAAGGGATCAATTCATCATTTCTGAAGGGTCAATGACACCTTCTTTTCAGTATTCATGATTCTATGGGATAATGAATTAGTTCAGAACAGAGTTTCAGATGAAGCTTGGCAGGTTGTGAACTCTTTTGGTTGCTTGTTCCTGCAATTTCCCACCTTCACATATCTTCAGGTAGGGTACTATCCTGGTTACCCTTATATGCTTCCACGGTATCCCAGTGACCGCATTGTTCTTATGGAGCTATGCAGACAGCTGATTGTGGTGCACAACAAATAGATGGAGCTGAAGAAGTCAGGGATAAAGTTCCCCATTGAAATAGGGAGGTACTCGATTCAATCCACCAATAAAGCAAAAATAATTGACTCTGAATTGCAACTGGTCACCATGAAGACCTACAAGAAAAGAGACCACTTTGACTTCAGAAGAGTTCAGGATAAAATCAAGAGGAAGTCAAACTTTCATGTCCCAATGGTTGAAGACATATGGTCTGATCTCAGGACACAGAATGAGATCAGAAAAATAGACTTCTGCAGACTTCACCTGAGTCAGATTGAAGAACTAGGCCTCACTGATATTCCAGATGGAATGGAGGATGACGGTGATGTTCTGGATCCCAAGTACAACACAGAAAATGTTGAGGCTTCACCTCTCCCAGAGGTGAAATGGTCAGTCAAAGAGGAGACATCTATTAGGAGAAGATTCCAACCAATACTGGCAAACACCAACTTGTGGTTGGAAAGTAAGGGAATTAAATTGAAAGAATTCCTCACAGGGTCCAAAGCTGAGACACTAGAACAAATAGGTAAGAAGGCCGAAAATAGGACCAAAAATAAGAGTGATACCCCTTCTTCTTCCAAGATACACAAACCAAAGATCAAATTTGTATCCAAAGGAGGAAAGAAGAAGGAAGTTGCAGAAACTTCTGACGTCACTAAGTCAGATGCTGAAGATACTAATGTTGATCAAATGGAAATTGAAGACGTTGAGGCTGAAGAACAAAATGTTCAAAAGTCTAAGACAAAGATATCTGATGAATCTGACAAGGAAGAGGAAGCTGAACAAGGTAAAGGAGAAGACGCAGAAGTAGAACAACTTGATGGTTCCCCTCAAACTCCTATGAAAGATCTTCCCTCTGAGACACAAGTTCTTACACCTCCTCCTCATGTTCTGGTTGCTGACAGTTTGCCAGTGATTTCAAGTGTTCCTCTTTCTCCAATTTTTGTTGTTTCTTCTTATAATACCCCTCCATCCATGAAAGCTAGCTTTAGAACTATTTTTTATTCTTCTGGTTCCATTCCAAGCTTATCTTCCCCATCTTTTGATATCAGGGAGCAAACTATTTTAGAAAACCTTCTGGACGCTTCACAAAAGGTTGTTGATACATTTGTTGTGTTTACCAACACAAGTCCAATTGTCACCATCACCGGTATAAACCTGGAGCCAGCCAAGCAAGTAGTGGATCCCTCTCTAGCTATTGGCGCTTCTACACTTCCTCCATGGCTGTCTACCTATACTCCAAAGAGGAAGAAGCAAGCCATCTCACCTGATGAGATTGACATTGAAAAGTTGTTGCCTGTGAAAGCAAAGAACCAGAAGAAGAAGCTTAAGACTGTTTCTAGGCTGATCACTGAAAAGGGAATCAAGTACGCAAAAATTACCAAACCTCCTGAAGATGCCATAGTTGACACTTTTGACATGAGTAATTATGTCATCTCAAGGGTTGAGTTGGGTAAAGTGACTCATGAGGGTTTCAAGATAGATTTCCAGACCACTGCCAGTACCCTACTTGAAAAGTATGACGAAGCCAAGAAGGAGAAGGAGCAATACAAAGCAAAAGTAGAACAACTGGCTATTGTCCTTCAAAAAATAGTGAAGTCATCAGAAATAGTAGAACCCATGGCAGTGACAATGGAAGATCCCCTGATACAGAAGGTTGAAAAAGCGCAAGCCAGAGGTAAGATAGTGGGGGATGTAGTGGAGTGGTTGTTGGCTCAAGGACGAGTTCTGCTAAAAACCACTGTGGAAAGGAAAGAGAAAATGGACAAAGCTAAAGCTGAGCTGGACAATCTAGTAGATCTACTTTCACAAGAGCTACAAGATCAAGAAGAGAGCCTAGAAGAGTAGATAGACATGAAGAAGATCAAGATAAAGAATCTGATCACCATTGGGGTCATCACCAACAGGGAATCATATCTTAAGACCAAGGAGACTCTGGCTCATCATATTTTCATAATAAAGAGTCTACTTGAAGATCTATGCCAAGCTCAAGAAGCTAGTGAAGATAGTGATGTCACACTCCTACACCGGCTAGAAGAGCTTCCTTGCACCTTGACAAGGGAAGATCATAGTTTCCTCACAGCATAGGAAATGATAAGTTCTTTTGAAGAAATGGTCCAAAAGAAATTTGAAGAGGAGGCGCCCTCAATTCTCTCAATGGATAGCCTGTATGATCAACATTCGACTCTAGAGAACCTGAAAAATAATCTAGACAAGCATGAAAAGGCGATAAAGGCGGTGAAAGATTCAATTCTCTGAGCCCGCACCATCTCAGGGAATACAGCAAAACCAAATGCATGCGAGATGTCGGTCGTTCAAAATATGTACTAGAACTTCCTGAGGAAAAAGGATGGAGGAAACTAGTGCCTTAGCTTATTTTTCTTAGATGATATGTAAATTGAATTTTGTTTTGGACATCTACACATGTAATTTTCCAAAATGTAATTACATGTGATACAAGAGAAGTCCCAAGTCAAATAGGACTCTTTTGTTGAATAAGTCAAAGTAGTTGTAGATTTCCTAAATTTTCTCAAGGCCTCTCCCTATAAATAAAGAGGGCCTCTTTTGTAAATATTATCTTTTATCTATTGTAACAAAACTCTGCTGAATTGAGAAGCAAGTTGAGACTTTGTGCTTATTTGTGTAAATCAATTTTCAAATATTTATCAATACAAGAGAGCAAGTTGAATTCCAATCTTTGTTTTGGAGCGATTTGTTTTATGATAGAATTGTTCTTATGTCTTTGCTATGATATTATCTTTGATAATTAATTGAAGTGTGAGGGTTTATTTCAAGTGATCAAGGAGTATTCTAAATCTGATTTTAATAGACTTTGAGCTATAAAATCATTTGTGAGAATTGTGTTGTGTTCGTGAATGAGAAATAGCTTGAAGAATTTGTGCTGCAAGTGGTTATCGTTAATCTATTTATCTCATTTTGGCGTATAGTGAAGACTTTGGGCTGCACTCTACTCCGTATCATTTTATTTTCTATTGGTGAACAAAGTAATGGAAGACTTTGTGTTTCCATGGATTTTGTGGTAATTCATAGTTCTTGGCCTTATATCAGTTTTGTTGAAATCATAATATATTGTAAACATCGTTTCTGAAAAAAGAGAAATGGATGGTATGATCACACCCCCAAGTTAGTTTTAGTTTAAAATAAAGTTGTAATAATTGATAGGGAACCTCCCCTTGCTGAGAGGAGAGATTTATCTCATTGTACTGTGGTTGATATACACATTTTGCCTTCAGTCAGTTGAAGACAAAATATTCACCCAACATATCGGAGACAGAGTTCTCCTGATTTGTGAAGTAGACCTTATAGCTGATCACCATGGATGCAAATCTAACTGCATGATCTTCAATCTCAATAATTGTCAATGCCCTTTTATCAAATTTTGCTCCCGTGTCTTTCATCATTGTATCATTTTTCACAGCCTTCAATACAAACACTATACCGATAGGGTTTAATCATGTAACTGCCCTTATGGCATCTTTGGAAATCTTGAACATGGAATTAAGCCACATGAACTCATCATGAACTCAGCTTAAGACATATCAGACCCATTCATCTTCTATGAAAACTAGGAAATCTACATACTGAATGAGTTTCTTCTCTTCCAAAGCCTTATATTCTCTTTTCAACTCAAATTGATCATCATTCAAATATTTTAGATATAAATCTATGAGTTGACTATTTCCATGTTCTTCTAGGGCAACATGAATATAAGCCCTAATGTCTTCCGCATGCATAACACCAAATGGAATTTCTGAAAATGTACCATTTGGATCGACCTCTATTGATTTGAATGGATGCTTCTTGAATTTTGGTCTAGCTCTCTCAGTTATATCAATCACTTGTGGTGTTGCCATTTTTTGTAAAGACTCAAATAAATTCACAGTAGGGTTTCTAACTGAAAATACCTCTTTTGTCGAATTAGGGTTTCACTTGAGATCAATTTGGCTTGCTGTAGTTGCTTGGAATTTAACTCCAGTTCTCCCTAGGTGATTAATAGTTTGAGTGTAAAGTGATTAACCTTTTGAATTTGAGCCTTTTAACCTTTGATTGCCTTAACCTAATCACCATAAATGCAGTCTTTCAATTGTCAAAACTCTTCACTGTAGAACACAGTCGATTAGGATTGCTCTGCAATGTTCTGCACTTGAACCTTTTCTTCCAGAATTACTTTCAAAAGATCTGTCATATGAAGCTTTTCATCATATTTTTGTGCTGGATCCCAGCACTGATTATCTGGCTAGGGGATTAAGATTTTCAATACAGCTCCCTCTGAGCCAGAGCTTCCAATTTACTTCCCAAAGGAAGTATCTACACCAGAGGCTGGTGTGGATCCATCCCTGACCTCATTAACATCCTTCTTAATCTAGACTTTGCTTATTTCCTTCTTGATTTCCACTGGATCAACCTTATTTTTACCTTTTTCTTCTCTTTGCTATGTTTTCCTCTTCTCTGTAGGATAGTCTCTTTTCTCATTCTTGCATCTGTATAATTTTGCAATATGTCCAAACTTATTGCAATTGTAGCATACCACATTCCTCTTTCCCTAATTCCTTCTATTGATTAAATTCATTCTTGATCTACATTGGTTAGCCATATGTCCAAATCTATTGCATGCAAAGCACTTTCCATTGAAGTATTGAGTATTCATTGCATTGTTAAAACCATTCCTTACTAGACTTCTACATTCATTTGATCTATGACCAATTTTCTTGCAATTGAAACATTGACCAGAGAATGATGGAACATTCTAATTCATTCTACTCCTACACTGAGTAGCCTTGTGACCAAACTTATTGCAATTAAAACAATAACCATTGAAAGATGGGTACCTTTGAGCATCTAGCTACCTGACCGGAGGTCTTGTAGGTCTTCTTTGATTTCAGAACTGGTTGCCTTTATTTTGCTTCATCTCAATGTTTGCTTGACCTGATTTTGAACTTTCTCCTTTCTCAAATCCCAAGCCTTGCTTGTCATCTGGACTCTTCTGGATTTCAATTAACTCCTCAAGCTTTGCAGAGCTTATTTTGAATTTTTCTTTATAGCTATTTGCTGCTTCCAGATCATATTTCAAAAGTAATACATCTTTTGCCAACTTTTCACATTCCTCAGACTTATCCTTCACAACCTAGTTTAGATGATCTTCAGCCTTTGTTTTTTCTTCAATTAGCATAGATAGACTGTCTATGCATTCATTTGCTACTTTTAATTGTTCACTTAGCTCTTTCCTTCTATCATGAGACTTCTTGACTTGCTCCTTTAGTTTTAGAATGCAATCATCAGCTTCTTTGATATTTTCCACCAAATCTTTGATATTTGCCTCAGACTTGTCAAGATCTTCAAGAGCAGCTTGTAGTTGTTCATTAATGCTACCTGAATAACCTACTTCTGAAGAAGCGAGATATCAACTTGTTGCCATGTGTTCACTTTCCTAGATCTTCCTCAAGCTGCTAAGCTTTTTCCAAGGAACCTTGCTCTAATACCAAATGTTGAACACAAAGAATACTGAGAGGGGGGTGAATCAGTATTCTACAAAACCACTTTTTTTGTTGTTCTTTTACCCAATTACCAAATTCAATAACATGAAAGTAGAATAAACATAAGAACAACAATCATAAAGACATAACACATAGGCACTAGGATTTTATGTGGAAAACCCAAAAAGGGAAAAACCACGGTGAGTGTTAGCTCACAATATATTATGATAATAATATTGAATTGCCTTAGGGTTCACTACCTAAGGACTCACTGTCCAAAGAAGTGCTCACTGCAAAGAAAATAGAAGAGAAGATAGAAGAAAGATTGGCTCACTTCCAAGAGATGATTGCTAGAAATGCATCTATAGAATGCTGAAGTGCAGTTCCATTTATAGCTTAGTATACAAATTTAAATGTCTTCATAATGTTTGCCCTGCTTTTCTGCTCTCTTTTACATATGCTCTATCCTTCTACACTTATTATTTTTTCTGATCACAAAGCTGCCTTAGATCGCACACACATCTAATTCACACAATATCCACATGTCACTCACACTCCAACACTAAAATTCATTGAGTATATATATTCGCAACAAGATTTATCTTACAATTATGTTGGCAAGCCAAACATGAAACGTGTATACAAATGTTATACCTTGTCGGCTTGATCTTGTGCACAAATAGCAATGCAGACTTAAACAAACATACAATAGTCTTCATATGGGTCAGCACCAATCATTCAACCACTTAGATTGATTGTTCAAATAATATATCTTCTCCGCATATATATTTAACATGTCTGTCAGCTTATTCCTTAAGAACACACTTGACCAATTCAACTGTCACATCATAACTTCCACTGCGGACCATATGAGACTCTAAAAATCATATCCAACATTCATCATTGACCTCTTAGAATACCTTCAGAACCATAGGACATCATAGTCCTTTATAGAAAAATGCAGATCTTGGAACTCTCACTCTGTCATAGTGTAATACTATCAGACTAGAAGCCGATGTTGGAGAACTTGTAGAATGTGATATGTTGAGCTTTAGAAGCTATAACTCTGGATTTAGGTAGTCATGGTATGTATCTTTGCTACCTCAGAGCCACAAGACAAAATGTTCCACAGCAGAGGAATGCGAACCCTTTTACTCTGGTACTATGCACTGTTCCTGACTTAACTCTGTTCACCCAGACTTAGATACTTCACCATATGACTTCCGAAGGAAAGTCTTGTTTCCATGCCGGTAGAAACCCTTTGACTTGTTGCCATCAATGACAACATTTAACATTCATCAGAGTAGTGTCTCTTGCCAATAGGATTTACCCTTGAAACCATCATCCCCCCTTTTACCATAAAACAATGTTATCATGTCTAGGTTGCTCAAATTGTGTATTGGTGCATCTTGGTTATCTCCCGATCCTTGAAGGGATAATGGTGGAGGAACCTCAGCATAGATACCTTTTCCTCATGGATGAGGTGAATCTTCAACCTTCTCCTTATCCATTCTATCATGCCAATTATTTCATCATAGTCAAGATAGTCATCTTCCTGCTCTATTGTATTTTGTTCTACCATATTGTTGTCGCTGTGCTTAGGAAAAGGATTAGTGAAAATCTACAAATTCTAATTCAGAGGGACAACCAACTTATTTCTATTGTCATTCACTCCAGTTACCTATATTATATTAAAATTTATGAGGTCTTGAATTTCATGTTTAAGATGCATACATCGTTCAGTGTCATGTCTTGCTGAGCAGTGATACTGACAAAAGGCATTAGCATCAAATGATGGTCCTTGTATCCTGTTACTATCAAAGGGTTTCATAGGAGGAAGCTTCAAAAGATCATTGCTTACTGCTTGATTCATAATTGATTGAAGAGAGTCAGATAATGGAGTAAATTGTCTTTGTTATTGCCTGAATTGAAACAATGTCTGTTTAGGATTACTGATAGAGAACACTTGTGATTGAAAATTATTCAAATGTTGTCCATTGATCTTGATGAAACTCTTGTTATTCCTCTTAAATTTGTTTTGAGATGTTCCAGCTGTGGATTGACCAACTTGAGCCTATGAGTTTTGATTCTCATACTCACTAGATGAAAGTTGGTAATCACGAAGAGTTGTGCATAGATGTTGAAAAGAGCTATACTTCATCAAGAGGATTTTATCACGGATGTTAGTTTGTAAATACATAATGAATATCTTTTGAAGGTCTTCATCTTTAATCGGGTATTATATTTGTGAGATGAGACTTTGATATCGACTGATGAATTCTGTCAATTTCTCTTTCAAGCCTTGTTTACAATGAACCAAGTCAATCAAAGAGACCATAGGTCTAATGTTTTATTGGAAGTGTTGTAAGAATTGATCAATTAGTTGCAAGAAAGAGTTTATTGAATTCGGAGGTAATGAGCAAAACCATTCCAAAGCAGTATCTTTGAGAGATCACAGGAAGAGTTTCGCTAGCAAGTCCTCTTCAAAGAAGAAATCACTACACATAGTTGTGAATGATTCCAAATGAGTATTAGGATCACCTTTACCACCATACTTTTCAAAGCAAGAAGTCTCAAATTTTTTAGGCATAGGAATTCTTAGGATTGAATAGGATAAAGGACTATGAGCATGATATGTTGGTAAAGTAGGTTGGGAAGAATTAGTCAATTTTGTCGCCTTTTGTTGTAAAGAGGTCATGCCTTGCAAGAGTTGATTTAAGAGGGCATCATTCGATGATGCGGTTTATTGTTGAGAAGAATTAGAAGATGTGGTCATGAAATTTTGAGGTGATTGGTTGTGAGTAGTAATGAAAGGTGGTTGAGAACAATTGTAAGTGAAAGGTGGTTGAGAATAATTGTAAGTGAAAGGTGGTTGAGAATAGGTGGAATGGAGAGGTTGTTGAGAGTGATTATTCATATAAGAAGTCACCCTAAGTGCTAGGTTTTGATAATTGAATCCCACGGCCTTGTAATTCTGTAAATTAATGCCATTAGATACTCCCATCCTAGTGGTAGCATTGCTACAAGCTTGTGCATTAGTAGTGATGATTGATGATGTGAAAGTAGACATTCTAGTAGTTGGTATAGGTGTCAATACCTATGTATGATTCAGTGATGACAAATTATTAATAGGATTTGCACAGTCAGTCACTTTCATAATGTTGTTATTCACTATATGGGCTTGTCCACAGAGTCTATTAACACCATCTTGTCCTTCTTTTGATAACTCTCTTAGACTATGAACAATAGGTACAACCTCTTCAGCTATCCTTTCTTTTTCAACAAATGCTTCAAAATCAGCTAGTTCCTTATCAAGTTTGTTGATTTGATCATCAGGTACATGTGTTATCACATCAATAGGATCTTCAAAATCATGAAACGTTTGTTCTTCCATTGTAGTTGTAGGAGGAATGATATCTTGCAAAGTTTGTGTTTCACCTTTTGTAAAGTAAGTGTTCAATGGATTTTCTGATGGTGGTACATCGTTGCTATTAGGAGCACTAGAACTATTGAACACTTCGAATACTGAGAGGGGGGGTGAATCAGTATTCTATTAAACCATTAATCCATTTGCCACATTCAATAATAGTAAAGAAAATCAAGCATAGAAAGTACAACCACAAAGCATAGCACATGAACACTAGGATTTTTACATGGAAAACCCAAAAAGGGAAAAACCACGGTGAGTGTTAGCTCACAATATATTATAAGAAGTATCAACACCAAAGTACAAAAAAGGCTCAATGCCAAATGCTCACTATCCAAAGAAATGCTCACTTGAATATGCTCACTACCAAAAAGAAAGAAGATAGAATAGAGAGAATGGGTGGCTCACTACCAAGAAAGAATTGTTACAATTACATCTACAAATGCATGGAACATAGTTCCAATGAAACTCAAAATAATGTCTCAAAACTCTTCATCTTGAACTGCTCTGTCACACTACTCTATTATACATAAAACTTAGATCTCTCTTCTTCAAGCACTTGTCACACTTACTGGATCACAAAACTTCTTGTATGTCGCATATTCACACACATATACTTATCAAATAACAAAATGAAACACATATTTATACCTGCAACACATACCATCTTCAAAATAGGTTGGCTTGCAAGGATGAAATGTGTAGTTATGCAATGTGTAGCTTGTTGACCTCAATGCATTCACCAAAAGACTTTGTGGATCAAACCTGATGGTGATTGATTGTCATTGATGTCAAAAAGGTGTTGAGTCTTAATATGGCAGGATGTGTTCTTGTGTTCTTGTTTTTGGTCTTCATATGACAAGATGTCATGATTTAGGTGTTCATCATGATCTTCATATGGTTGAGGTGAATTTAGATGTAGTCTTCAATCAGGATCATTATGTTATGGATGTCATCATCATAAATAATTCATATGCTCTTGTAGGGTTGTTTATAGTTGGTGTTACATGATCTACTCATCATCATACATTATGCTTTCAAGGTTGTTGGTGATATATTTTTGTTGATGTGCCTCAAGGTTGTTACAGGTTGATTGCTTCATGGTTGACACAAGTTGATAAGATAATGATTTTCATCATGTTGAGGTGTCTTCAGAGGATTTTAGGTTGTCATGGTGTTGGTATGGTCCTAATGTCAGATGTTTATTTCAGGAGTTCAAGCTATCATTCTTGTTTAAGAGTTTCCTTGTAATGATGTTCATATTTGAGTTGAAGAGTTGAGTTTTTCTTCATGTGAAATCTACAAGTGTTGTGGAGATGTTAGTGTAGAATCTTCATTTTAGTTCATTCACCATGCTTCAGTTCACAATCATGTTTCATTCATACATGCTTCATTCATACATTGAGATGAATGTTTGAGCCTTCATGTCTTAACAATAGTCAGAGGTATGCTATGGCAGAGTAGTATGAGCCTTCATGTCAGAGGTATGCTGTGATAGAGTAGTATCATTTCAAAGGCATCATTTTTATATGGGCTTTGATGAATCACATGTATGTGATCAAAGGTATTGTATTAATTTTAAAACACTTAAATCAAATCACATCTTCTATGCCCTTCACTATCTGTATTGAATAAATTGCACTTTTTGTTTTATTTGCTCGTTGACCTGTTGTCACAAGTTATGTCATAATCAACCCCTTTACCTTTCAACCTATAAAACCGGTCTCCTCCATATGTGTTGGGTGCCAAGTTCATGATTGATGGTCACATTTAAAAGTGGGGTGGGTGCGAATAAGGTAATCAATGGCTTCTTTTAAATTTAGAAAAATTTTCTGTTTACTCCTAAATTGATGGCCACCTGGATGTCATCTCTCTATGACAGCACATAAAGTGGAGTTTGCAAAGGGGTTTTTGGTATTTTTTAAAAGGAAGATCTTTTTGGATATTTTATGGAGTTTTATTTCTATTCTCGTGGCATGGAAGGCTATTATGAAGGAGGCCTATAAGTAAACAAAAAATTGCTTTTTGAAAACCTTGATTTTGGAAAGTTTAAGAGATATATTAAGGTCTTTTTGATATTATTTTTATGACGCAGATTAAATTTATTAAAAATTTTCTTGGAGAACCTTCTTTTTATTTTTGCAGAGTGGATTTGAATGTGAAAGCATGGAAGATTTTTTAGAAGTGAATTGATTTTTGCAGATTATAGAATATGAAAGGTTATTCTTTTTGAAAAGAAATTGTAGGTGCATTATAAATGGAAGATATTTTTTTCAGGGCAAAATTGATGTTATTTGCAGATGATTTAATTTTATAGATTGAAGATTTTGAAGGGGTTTTTGAAGTGCTCAAAGGAATATGAAAAGTTATGATAGGAGATTGAAGAGAAATTATTTTATTTTTGACAGGGACAAAAATTGATTGGAATTTATTGAAGATTTTTCAATCAAAGGAGATGAATGTTTTTTGTAGAAAAAAATGAAAAGTCTTTTGCAAATTCTTCATTGAGACAAGATGAAAATGATTATACAGAATGTGGAAGGTCATCAAGTCATCTTGTATATAATGTTTTTGAAGGAATATTGTTTGAATGTTTTTTGTGTGATTCAATATGCAGGGTTGAAGATGTTATTGTGAAAATCCTCTTGAAGAGAAAAGATAGATGAGAAGGTGATACTGGACATGTGATAAATAAAGGGTGTGATGAAAATGCATCTATGAGAAAATCATTAAAGAGATGAATGAGGGTTTAAATGGTGCAAATCAGATTGAATGGAAATCAAGTCTTGCACATTATGTTTGAAGATTTGATAAATGTGTTTGTTCATTTTTGTCAATGAGACATTGATAAAAAGCCAGTGAGGCACAATGATATGTCAGTGAGACTTCTTTGTATGCCAGTGAGGCACAATGATATGTCAGTGAGACCTCTTTGTATGCTAATGAGGCTTCTTTGTATCTAGTGAGGTTTTCCTAGTTAGTGAGACCTATATGTAGCCAGTGAGGCATGTTTTCAGTTAAGCTAGTGAGGTAGTTTCGAGTGGTTTTTTACCCCAAGAGGGTTTTCCACTCATGAAAAACTTGTGTCATGATTTATGGTGATTGCTTCTATGTGTGCGTATATTAATGTTTTTCTCATAAGGTTCTGTTCACACTATTCATCATCATACTTGTACAAATGTACTTGATAGATTTTTTGTGTCTCTCATATTCTTTGTCTTGTAAATTAAAAGGTAAAAAAAATATTGCAAAGAATATACAACACTGATTCACCCCCCCTCTCAATGTTGTCCTAGACTCTAACAAAACCAACACTTGGAATACATTCTTTTATGTTAGCACAAACTATAGAATTAGGATATGATTCTAATCAATAGATTCTTCCACACAAGGATTATAGTATCAGGTCGGCTTTCCAAACTGACTAGAACAGGCTCAAACCAACTGTCAGAACATAACTTGCAGTGTGGACCACAAAACTTCCTCAAACTCATAACCAAGACTCCTAAGGCATCCCCAAACTTAACTTCAAAATTGCAAAACAAAATATTAGTATGCGATGAAATGCAGAGTACCAAAACTTAGACTCTATTACTGTCAAACACTATCAATGCTTGTAGCGATACTTAAGTACTCTTAACTACCTTACCAGAGAATTTTAGACTTTGAGACTTTGGAATTAGAGACTTCAATCATGTGTTTACAACACCTTAAAACTACAAGAGGAAATATTCATTACCAAATAAATGTAGACTAAAACAAACAGGAGTTATGTTATGTTTAAGACTGTACTCTATTGTGCCAAACTTATGCCATTTGAAACTATACTTCCGAAGATCATTAGAAGATAAAACTTTAGAATTAGGAACATCTAAGGATTACCAACATCTTACTAGAACTGTAAGATACGATATTCAAATGTGGACCAATGTGGACCATAATACTATAGCTCTGTAGTCATCTCTGTAATCTGCCAATACTTAGCGAAAATGCTTAAGTCTCTTTACCAAATAAGAACTCTCTGTATATATGACTTCATGAGGATAATAATATCATGTAAGGACATTACTATAACCTCACAACCCATTTTCCATCCTTAGAACTTTGCTGCCATGTTATTGTCCACATTTGTTTTTACTTTGTTGTTGTGTAGTCTTCATACCTTGTTCAATCCTTGTTGCATCCTTGTTAAATCCTTGTTGAATCCTTGTTGCCATCAATGGAAACACAATTCAAACATCATGCTTAGTCAATCTTAGTCATACCAGTAGTGTCTCCATCAATGATGTTTGCCAAGTTGCCAACAAGAACCCATTAATTTAAGACTTCTCCTTAGAGGGATGTTTCTATTAGGGAAGTGGGTTATACAACTCATACAAAGTCATACACCACTCAATGCACAAACTAATAGAAAAAATCAAAGAAGCAAGGTAGTTATGCTTGTTGAAATACACAATGTGTAATTGAAAAAGGTGAACATTTCCAAGATAGGATGCAAAAGTATGCACTATGATCCAACACTACACTTCAAAATCAGATTTGAATGAATGTTGAAAAGGAGTAGCAAAATCTGAAAATGCAATTTTGTCTACAAACTCTAGTTTTTACTAAAACTAGGTTATATGAAAAAATGCAACTTTTTAAGAAAAACCCTAGCAAATGAAGCTTGTAAATGCAAGATTTAATATGAATTAATGATGATTTTTTTAATTTATATTAGATCTGATGTAAATATCAGAAAATTAAATGTTTTCAATGATATGCAAGGAAAATAGTGCAAACTATGCCTTAATGCAGGCCAAAAATGCTTATTTTTTCCAAATTTTTCAAATGTATGTAAGAGTTTTGAATGTATGATGATGAATATGATATGAGTAAATGCAAAGACTAATTACAATACTCAGCAAGATACAAGTTCAGTAAAAACATGGGTTCACCAAAATGTTAGAGGTAAAAGGGGGGATAAGAGTTGAAGTGTGGTTAAGGTAGATTCAATCAAACCCTCCTTTCACAATAACCTTCAAGGATAACAATCAAGCCGAGTCACTATAGAGGGAGAGGACTTAGCTATAGGTTGATGTGACTTAGGAATGACATGGAAAGATAGATTAAATTGATAGATATGTTAAACCCTAGTTCAATTAGGCCTTAAACCATAATTATATGATTCTGGATACAGACGAACAAGATATGACAAATGATCATATAGAAAGGCACTAAATACAAATTAGAAACATACTAAGATTCATATTTCTAGAGGTAGAAACTGTTGATAACTGAGAGGGGGGGTGAATCAGTTATCTTGATTAATTTAACTTTATGTTCTTCTTTAGCAACTAGTGCAGCATCAAAGCAAATAAGCATTCATAAACATGAGAGCAGAAACAAAGTCAATACACATAACACAATGATTTTGACGTGGAAAGCCCTGTTAAGGGAAAAACCGTGGGGTGACTAACCCAAGAATGTATTCTTTGTTAGAAGAATAGAAGTACAAAATGGCACTTGCCAATTAGGGCTCACTGCCTACAAGAGACTCACTATCTACAAGTTATAAAGAGAGTAACAAGATACTTGAACTGATGAGAGGCATCCACATATGCTGGAGTTCAGTTCCGATTAGGCTCAGTATACTGATCTACTGCACTTCATCCTTTCTCTTCTTTAGAGTTGCTGTCCTTTCACATACCGGACCTGCCTTACTGCTTCCACACTAATCTTCTTCTTTTCTTCACACTTCACAATTATACTTCACTCACCTTCTCATCGAAATCCATTTGGTATATATATCCGTACAAAGGATTTCATTCTCTTTCTAGTCGGCATCCGGAATAGTCAGTGTTTCCCAAACTCTAGTCTGTCGGCTGAATCCTTGCTTACCAAGTGATGCAGATCAAATAGATACTTAAAAAAGTCATCTAACAAGTCAGCCAATCATGAATGATACCTTAAGAATCTTGATCACCATCAACATCTCATCCAAAATAATGTCTGAAGCTCTGCTGGTAAGTTCTTCCTCTGTCTGCTCTACCAAACAAGACCCCAATACTTGAATGCTCATATCTCTTCACTCTTTCATCATCGGACGCTCAATTCCTGGAATCTATCAGTCAAGGTACTCCTCTTGACTTCGCTAAGTCTGCACTTTCCAAAGATACTTCATCTGAGAGATTCGAACCTGACTGTCGGACCTTGCCACATGCTCTGTTCTTACTTACCAGACCACAACATTCTTCAATCTGACTTCCAGTATAGGCACACCATGTCCTGTGGATGTGTGGGATGAACTTTGTTGCTAGCAATGACAACAATCATGAAGTTATAATGTGTCTCTTGCCAACAATCTCCCCCTTTGGCATTGATGGCAACACTTAGTGAAAAATGACTAAGTGTTATACTATACTCCCCCTTGGATGATGCTCTATTCTAAAGTACACTTTACTGGAGCTCCCCCTTAGCTGGATTCCACATTTTTCATTGTTCCTCACTCCCCCTTTGACATCAATGGCAAAGGGTAGGGTTCGCACACCAAAATTGCCTAAAAATTCAACTATACTTAGCCACATAAGTATATAAACAGGTTATACTTACATATACTGTAGTATGTTTGCAAAAGTTGTCTTCAACTGGACAAGTTCTATTGCCCAACTCTGCTTCATCCTGTCCAAAATTGAGATGTGACCACTCAACAAGAATGCAAAAGATTCTGCGCTCTTGAGATCTGTCGGATCACTGGTCCGGGTTGTGGCCTGAGCATCAGTTAGGGCTTCATGCATGGCCTCTAACTTAGGGATAATCATCCCTCTAAGTTCACCCATTCTGCTTAATATGTTCTTCCTCTCCTTCTCAAGCTTCTTAATCTCATTCATGATTACAATAGTTTGACATTCCTGGCTTATTATGGATACAATGAGAGGATCAAATTTTTGAGAGAGGTTTGATAGTTTATCCTCTTGTTCTTTTACTTTCTTCTCAATATCCTTTGTTACTTTAGTCTAGGATATACAAAATTTATATACTTTTCCTCCATCCTTAAGAGCATTTTCTAAGCTCTTCATCCCAATGTCCATATTTCTCCTATCATTGGTTATAAGCCCTTGTAATTCTGAGAATCTCTTATCCAAAAACTCTTTCCAGACTTCTCTTCTGCTGCTTTTTCTAAAGAATCAAAATGTGTATTAATAGAATTTACAAGAGACTTTAGATTACCGGATGTGGATGCTGTAGGATCCTTTTGGAAGGATGGCATGATCTTTTCCAGTACACCAGATGCAATTTCTATGAGTTCATAGTCTTCCATGTGAGACTTCAGCATTTTTTCTTTTGCCTTAGCTTGAGTGAAGGAAACTAGTTTCATGGTTTGGACCGGAGAGAGGGAATCAAAATTGAATGGACCTTGAAGCAATTCTAGTTCATCAAATTCCATCATTTCTTTGGTCAAGAACTCTTTGACTGCTTCTGCTGTGTCTCTTGTCGGAGACAGAATTTTCTCCTCTTCTGCAACCTTACCACTATCATCTATGGCCTTCTCTGATGGAGTTTTCTCTCCTTCTGTAGCCTTGCTATTGTCATCTTCTTTCTCTTTTGCTTCTTGACTGATCTTCTCTTGTACTCTTTCTTTTTCTTTGAATTCGGAGTCTATAGGGGAAACCGGAGGAGAGATGTTTGCTTGACCATGGACTTTCGGAGCAGAGGAATCTAAATCCTTATCTTTTTGTTCACATATCTCCTTTACCTCTTCTACCACTATCTCAGTAGATTCTTCCTTGTCGTCCATGGCAGAGGGCTCATCACTTATGTCCTCTATGATAGGAATGTTGAACCTTTTGTAGGCATTCTAGAGGATTTCTTCAGTTTCTTTAGCTATTTTGTCAGTTTCTCCAAGCATAAGCTAATTCATTCTAGCTTTGCTCTGGAACTCATCCTTGCAATCTTTGAAAATCATATTCATTTGTTTCTGAGTGGTTGAGGGATAGATCTGAATAGCTATTTATTCCCTGATCTCAAGGTCCTTGGCCTTGGCATTGTTCTTTCTGATTTCTAGTTCTTTCTCTGGGATCTTTGGAATTAAAGATATAATCTCAATGAATGCTTTATTATAAATGTTAAGGTCCCTGACTATGGCTTCTTGCAGGATCTTCTGATCAGCCTCACTGTAGTTGTCATAAAATTCAGTCATTGGTTTCAAGTTCCCATTCACAGTGACTGATTTGACTACATCATCAATGGACAGAGTGGGCCTTTCAACAAACTCTTCTGCCATCTCTTCCTTGTCTTCACCGGTAGAGGGTTCACTAGATACTTTCTTCTTTTTCCTCATTTTCCTTACCTCCTCATCTGATTCTGTCTCTTCTTCATCCTTTTTGGCTTGTGTAAGATCTTGTTGCCTTTTTCTTGGTTCTCTTCTCCCCTTTTTCGGATGATTTTGCTTCCGATTTTGATGCCTTTGAGCTCTTTGCAGTGGTGGGTGCAAAGGTTTTAGAGGATCTGATATGGGAGGGGACTTCCATCAGAGTATCTTCTTTTTCTGCTTTTTCTTTTTCTTTCTCTACCCTTTCTGTCTTCTCTCTATTTGCATCAAGTGCTTCTTTTGAAATTCCATGCCTCTTGGCAAACTCTTCTACTTCCCTTCTCACTTTTCTTTTTATTTCCGGTTGTCTTAACTCCACATGAATCTTCACACTTAATTCTTCAAAGGTTCCAAACCTTTTTGCCTTGGGATCCTTGGGCTGACTTAGCATGTGCTAAACATGCAGCTCCACAATTTTCTCATCCACTTCATACCCCCATAGGCATGATCCACATTGTTCTTGGTTCCACTACCTCCATTAGGCACTGATCAATTTCTACCATAAAGCATATTATATCTTTATATTTTTCAACTAAAGATTGGGGGATTCTCTCCCTTGATTGCATCATACTATGAAAGTTCTTGAAATAACCCCACAGATTTGTATTTCTTGCCTTAGTATTCCCAAGCACATGCAGGTAGTCTCTGATTTGAATGGCAACAGGTCTGTCATTCTGCCATACCCAACCACTGGATCTAGGTAGCTCATTCATAAAGTAGAAAAACAAACACAATATCAGTCCGCCATACTTAAAAGAGTTCTCCTTGTCCTTCTTGATCTTCTGTAAGTTTTCCATCAGTTGGCTTAGAAGGAGTTCACGGAGATCATAATCTGCATTCTTTCTCAACATTTCATAAGCAGTATACACAGCAGTTCTGGGTACTAAACTCTCCTTGCTAGAGTGATATATCTTATAACCAATTATCATAGATGCAAACTTGATATCCAGATCAGAGATATCTTCGATGGTCATTGCTCTCTTATCAAATTTTGATCCGGTTGCCTCACTCACAGTTTGGTTTTTGACAAATTTGAGAACCAGTATCCCTCCGGAAGAGTGCAAACCAGTTACTACCCTAATCGCATCCTTAGTGATCTTAAATGGTCTATTCAACCATAAGAAGTTATCATGTACTTTGCTCAACACATACCGGACCCATTCATCCTCTTCAAAATAGGGGAAATGAATGCACTGACCAAAAAGTTTATCCCGGATGGCCTGGTACTGTGGTTTGAGTTCAAAAGTCTCATCTATTAATTGATTGTGATATATATATATGCCATCTTGGATTCCCCAAAATCTTCAATGTTTGCATGAATGTAAACCCTAACATCTTCTACATGCAAAATACCATGCAGAATGCTGGAAAATGCACCTAAGGGATCCACTTCTAGAGATTTGTATGGGTGCTTCTTAAATTTAGGGCGTAGCCTATCAGAAATCTTCACCACATTTAGAGTAGCCATCTTTCAAAGATTTACAGAGAGATATTAAGAATGGAGAATACCTTTTACGCTTCTAGGTTTTACGGAGTGAGCCGGATCAAGTGCTAGATGAATCAGCTTCTGCAGATGATCTTTGATGGGCTTGAGGAGATTTGTTGCAGAGCTCTTTTTTGCTTCTTCTTGAATGCAGAATGAACAAGTGTTTGATAAGAAAACCCTTATATTATTCCGCAAACCCTAATACCAAGTTGCAATAAATGCTCAACCTAAGTCATTCTGATTTGCCTTGTTTTCCTAATTCTAATGACTTGATGAACCTGATCAATCTTGGTAAATTAACTTGTTCTAAACTTCTTACGGATCTTCCATATCTTAACCACAAATTATTTAGATGTTTTCTCTAAGAACCCTTTAATCCGCAACTCTCCTTGTGCCAATTCCGACACCAATTAACTGACTAGGGGAAAAATGTTTTTCCCTGTGTCTCCCCCTGAGCCAGAGCTCACTTTTTAATTTCTGGAAGGAATATCAGCACCAAATTCTAGTGCGGATCCATCCCCTACATTTTATGTACTTCTCTTCACCCAAATCTTGTTCATCTCACTTTGAACTTCATCCGCATTCACTTTTCTTTTTCCTTTGTCTTGATTCTGGTTATGATGTACCGAACCCCTTTTGTCCCGATTCTTGCTTCTACAGAATTTGGCAATATGACTGGATCTATTGCAATTGTGGCAAACAATAATTCTTTGCATATTTGATTGATATCCTCTTGATCTGCATTGATTAGCCATATGACCCATTCTATTGCATGCAAAGCATCTACCATTGAATGAGTTGTTCATTTGCATATTTCTGCATTCATGAGATTTGTGACCATACCTTTTGCAATTAAAACACTGTCCAGAGAAGGATGTATTAGTCTGATTCATTCTTTTTCTACACTGATTAGCTTTGTGACCAAAGTTATTACAGTTGTGGCAGTATCCATTGTAGGATGGATATCTTTGAGCATTAGGTTGCCTTACCGGAGGTCTTCTAGGCCTATTCCTTGAATTTTCTGATCCAAACTTCTTCTGACCAGATCCAGAGCTTTCACCTTTCTCATATCCCAAACCACACTTGTCATCTACCCTCTTTTGGCTTTCAAGAAGAACTTCAAGTTGAGCAGAGCTTATCTTGAATTTCTCTTTGTATTCATTTGCTGTTTGAAGATCCCTTTTAAGAGAGACAATTTGATCCTCAAGTTTTTCTTCATTATATTTAGCATCTTCAAGATCAAATTCAAGATGTCTGATTATTCTATCCATCTTGTGGCAGTCTTCGAATTTCTCCTTGAGAGATTGTCTTAGATCATCTTCAGTTTTTCTTTTCTCTTCAATTTCTTGAGTAAATTTTATAGCTCCTAATTCCATTTCATGTCTTACCATAATGATCTCTTTTGATAACTTTTCATATAACTTGGTTTTCTTCTTCAGATCTCCATTTGTATCATTTGCTTCACTTTGACTTCCCAATTGCTGAAGTAGCTCCTTTCTCTTTTTCATAGAGAGACTTAATTTCCCTTTTAGTTCATTTATGAAATCATCAGCCTGTTTGAGTCTTTCCTTTAATTCATTGACTTCAGAATTAGATTGCTCAAGATCATTTAGGGTAGATTGAAGTTGCTCCCTCATACCATACATATCCATCTTAATTCCCAGATCTTCCTCAAGTTGTTAGGCTCTGTTTGGAGGAACTTAGCTCTGATACCAATTGTTGATAACTAAGAGGGGGGGGCAAATCAGCTATCTTGATTAATTTAACTTTCTATTCTTCTTTAGCAACTAGTGCAGCATCAAAGGAAATAAGCATTCATAAACATGAGAGCAGAAACAAAGTCAATACACATAACACAATGATTTTGACATGGAAAGCCCTGTTAAGGGAAAAAACACGGGGTGACTAACCCACGAATGTATTCTTTGTTAGAAGAATAGAAGTACAAAATGGCACTTGCCAATTAGGGCTCACTGCCCGAGCACACTGCTCACAAGAGGCTCACTGCCTACAAGAGACTCACTATCTACAAGTTATAAAGAGAGTAACAAGATACTTGAACTGATGAGAGGCATCCACACATGTTGGAGTTCAATTCTGGTTAGGCTTAGTATACTGATGTACTGCACTTCATCCTTTCTCTTCTTTAGAGCTGTTGTCCTTTCACATACCAGACATGCCTTACTACTTCCACACTGATCTTCTGCTTTTCTTTGCACTTCACAATTACACTTCACTCACCTTCTCATCGAAATCCATTTGGCATATATATCCGTACAAAGGATTTCATCCTCTTTCTAGTCGGCATCCAGAATAGTCATTGTTTCCCAAACTCTAGTCTATCGGGTAAATCTTTGCTTACCAAGTGATGCGGATCAAATAGATACTTATAAAAGTCATCTAACAAGTCGGCCAATCATGAATGATACCTTAAGAATCTTGATCACCATCAACATCTCATCCAAAATAATGTCTGAAGCTCTGCCGGTAAGTTCTTCCTCTGTCTGCTCTACCAAATAGGACCCCAATACTTGAATGCTCATATCTCTTCACTCTTTCATCACCGGAAGCTCAATTCCTGGAATCTATCAGTCAAGGTACTCCTCTTGACTTCCCTATATCTGCACTTTCCAAAAATACTTCCTCTGAGAGATCCAGACCTGACTGTCAGACCTTGCCACATACTTTGTTCTTGCTTACCAGACCACAACATTCTTCAATCTGACTTCCAGTATAGGCACACCATGTCCTGCGGATGTGTGGGATGAACTTTGTTGCCATCAATGACAACAATCATGAAGCTATAATGTGTCTCTTGCCAACAAAAACTTCGGGGACACTGGGGTGGGCGCCCAAGTCCAACAGGCCACTTTTTCTATAGATCTCAAACAATGAGCTGAGTAAGACTGCAACCTGCTTTAGAGTTTCCAAAGATGCCAGTCAGGAGGACTACGGGGTGGGCACCCTAGTCCAGTAGATTAGGTTTTCTGCAATTTCCTCTTAGATCTTGAATCTATATCCTCTACAACTCCACTTCAAAAACTCCCACATCTGTAACTTCCAATCACAAAGAGAGGGGTTTGGGGGTTGTGGTGTTTAGGACCTTGCCTCGGTCAAGTTCTAAAACAGAATTCAAGCCTTCCAACATCATTGTTAGATAAAGTGTGTGTCCTTGGTGGACAGAGGCAAAATCAAATGATGAAATAGATTGATTGAAACACAAATAGATTTTACCTTGGAGGTAACGCCCTCATGTAGATTCACACCAGGAGGAGATGGATTGATGAAGCCAAATCTGCAACAAACAAACACAATAACAACACAATATTGTTCTGCAACATAATGAATGCATTGAGATCCCTTAGCTCAATATCATAATTTTGAATTATCCATCTAGATTTAAAATGAAGTCCTAAACATGTTTATATATGCATTCCCTCTAAACTTTCATAATTCAAATTGAAAAGGCTGACAAAGGGAAACCTTTTTAAAGGTCCAATACTAACAATTTAAATTTAGGTCCTAGCAAAATAGGCCTGGACTAGGGTGCAAACACCCAAGTCCAAGGTATGATTTTAAGTCAAGGTTAACATTAAATTTGGAACCCTAAGCCACATTTGGCATGGGTTTCATGGTAAATTGCTCTGGGATGAGTTTTAAACATGCATGATTAAATTAAGGGGACCTAGGAGCTAAACTAGGAGGTAAAATGTCCTGGGGAAATTTTTTACGACATAACATTACCTAAGATAATAAATTTTTGTGTGATCAATATGGATGTAAGACAAAGATGAAAGATGCTCCCATTTTTTATCCCCAATTAGATAAATCATGAATACATGTTGCTTGCAAAAACAAACAACCTTACTCCCCAAGTGACAAGATCAAGTGAAATCATTGAAGAAGATAAAATAGCCTATGTAGTAAGAAATAAAAATAAATTTATGTTAAAGGGAACCATAATATGTATCACTTGAAATATTGTCCCCAATGAGGTCATCCTCTTTTATATCATGATATAATTTAATTGAAGTATGATTCATTAATGTCTTTATGAACAAAGATGTCATGTAGTGATGGAAATTTTGATGCAATCTTTAGAGAAATCAACTTTGTGTTCTTTTGTGATTTATCTTGAGATTATTTTTTAATATTTGCCTCATTTTGAGTCTCATTATTCCCTTTTTTTTGTAATTTAATCATACCACATTGTATTTCTCTATTGGCATGTACTTATATCTATACTTTACCTTTGTTTAAATCACCATATGTGACATATGATATTCTAGATCCAAATGCAATGTTTCCCACACAACCACTAGTTGTCTTGGTGCATTATCCTTGAAATAATCCTCCATATCATGATGAGATGAAAAAGATATATGTACATAACCATCAATATCCACAACTTGTATTGCATGCATATCAATAAGATCTTGTATCTTATACTTGAGTGTAATTCATGTAGTTGTAGTATGTCCATGTATCCAATGCATCAGAAAAGTAATTAATATTAAAGTTATTTAGCACATGCCTAGATGTGTCAACATTTTTTATGGGAGGAAACTTTACAATTAGTTCTTGTAAAATTTATTTCAATACTACATGTGGTAAGTTTCCCAATCTAGTAAACTTCCTTTTGTTCTTGTTTGTGATTGAGTGATGTATTCATGATGAATAGAATTAATAGAATTTGTAACCACTTGTTTATGTTTTTTTCTCATGTTGGATGATAGGATAAGTAAAGAGTATTGCATGATAAGAATAACAATTTGATGCTAAAAGATTAGTATCACCCTAAAAACACTCATTGGGGCTAAAAGAGAAATGTTCCATGAAATAATATACAAGATCCATGAACGAAGTATAAGGAGAACGATGTGAATCAAACCATAATAAAGCTTCATAAACTAAGGTTTCTTTAAATACTTACATTAGAAATATATCATCATCTATATGTGTATAATATATAAACAAATATTTTTAACATGAAAATATGTATCTCCACAATATCCATTTATATCACCACTAAATGGATCAATCAATGGGTCTCTAATAATTTATGATCACTATAAATAATTGGATCCAAAGTTCATCATGAGATATAGAAACATTTTCAACCTATGTATTACTAGCATTTTTAGTTAAGAAAGACCATTTGTAACATCATCTGATAAATAAAGTTAATCATCGCCATCAAGCAAACAAGCATCATGAAGATTCTCATTAGATAAATCATCAAGAGACAAAGAGGAAATATCATCATTAGTTGTAGGAACATCACATGAATCATAAACACTATGTGTATCCATAGAACCTAGCGATAAAGCACTAGATATGCATAGCATAGGTTCACAAATATTGTGTGCATTAGAAATGTGAAATACACTATCAACACTCAATAAAGAATCATTAACAACAATGGATTCATCATTAATCAAAGCAATATGATGTGAGGGAGAAAATAATTAATTCAAATCACATAACTAATCACCATATATATCACCTTGATAAAATAAAGGCAAAGTGATCAAAGGTAAAAACATCATTATGCTCATGAAAATAGGTATCTCTAGTCATAAGAAAAATATATCAAAGTAAATCTAATCAAATTGGAAGTAAGTGCATCTAAAATGGAAGGGAAAGAAATTACCAACTCTATGGAGAATCAAAATCACACACCTAATGGAGGTGTTACCTCCATAGTAAATATACCACCATCCATCATAATGGACAAGATGTTATGAAGGATCAAAAGATTAAATGTAGAAAAATGTAATAACACATCAAAGTATGTGAGACATACATGGGTATCTCAACCAAAGACAATGGAATATGAGCATCCATGGTGAGGAATAAAGCAATCAACAAACAATGGATGTGAAAGAGGATACAAAAAATCCAAACCCTAAATGGAAGGAAAGTCAAATAAATGAAGGGATGGGCTAATTTTTTATTTGAATAGGAAAGTACCCAAGAATATAAAATCTAAAACAAAAAGATAGAAGGACAAACCCTAAGGTCAAAACTCTAGGGGTGTAGGATTAGTCAAATTCACCAATTTACATGTAGAGGAATAAAAAACCCTACATAAAATATCTAGGCTAATTAAATGCAATAAAACAATCTATTGGGAAAGGTGGTGTACACCTTGCATAAAATATTTAGTTTTGTAATGTTGTGGTCTTCCTAAAGTGGGACACCACACTGTAGGTAGAGCAATATTTGTAGGAATAAGAAAATATTTCAATTGCATAGAAACTATTAAACCAAAATAAACTTCCACCCAAATCTGTGCACAATTAAATAGGAATAGAGAGAAATATGATTGGATTGATTAATTGTATTGAATTAATAATAATCAATTACATCATACAAATGAGCCTAGACTTATATAGAGCAAGGGAAAAAATAATCAATGTGTAATAGGTGGAAACTAACTAAAGTTGAACTATCATAACAGGTGGAGGTTAATTAAAATTGATCTAGCATGATAGGTGGAAACTAACTATAGGTAAACTAGCATCATAGATGGGAGATAACTCAACCCAAACTAGCCAAGTTTTAATCAAGTGCATAAGACATGGGAACATAATTGAATAACATGAACTACTTAAGTGTGTTTAATAAAATAGAGTGGATAAATAAATATAATGAGAGTAATACTAGCCTAACGAAATGATATGAACACCTAACCTAGTGTGAACACTCTAACACCCATCTTAAGTTCAAATTGGGGAGAGAGAGAGCAAAAAAATGAGGCAAATCAGTTCATATATAGATACTCGAAACAAGGATTGATTAGGTACCCATGTGTAGTGTCAAAACTTTCATACTCTGCCATTTCCACACTATAAGTTGCACTCATTTTAGTGTCTAACCATATCATATCATAGGTCATACTTAACCAATTGGATTAGCCTTATAGCCAATTCAAAAGTGCAAAATTATGTCAAACCTAATGATTATGTCAAAGTTATTTTAAATAACTCTCTTCATTTTCATCTCAGTAAATTCTTCAAAACCCAAATTTCAAACTCTAGTACCCCATATTTATGTCAACACCCACATGCTAGCATCCATAGAAATATAAAAAATAAAAGATCAAAATAGAGTCACAAAAACATACTCTAATAACTCCCAAATGCTTTGTTGCATACAAACTAATGTTGTGACTTCCTAATGTGATTTCCCTATTGATTCCCATGTTGGAACCAAACCTCTTCCAATCTTTTTCCTTCCTTTTAAATTTATCTTCTCTTAATCTCTTTAAAAGGTAGAAACTAAGTTTTCTCTATGGTTCCAATGGTCATTTTCTACATACTATTTTTTCTAATTACTCTCTCTCAATCGCTCCCACTCCCTTATTCTCTCTTGATATTAATCTTCTACAACACTCTAGATCTTGACTCTTCTCATTTCTACAAAAGGTTGTTGATATTTTATTCTCATTGTTAGTTCCATATGTCATTGGAGAGGAGCGCACATAAATATTCTTCATCTTGACAAGAATCTCCATTCTCAAGAGAACCCATTTTGGGGGTTTTGTGGTAAAATCTCTTCCAAGATTTACTTTTAAATTTTATTATTCTTAAACTAGCCATTTTGTAAGATTTTTACCAAAACCAATTAAAGAAAGATGTAACATCACCATCCATAATGCTCAAGATTTAACTTAAACATGTATCTTAATCAAGCTATTAATTAACAAATTGATAGAGATAATCAAATTTGAACCAAAAGAAACATAATCTTTTCATCAATTAAGCATGTAAATCTAATCATGATATAAAAAAGCTTACATTTTAGTAATCAATTACAAGTCTTTAGTGAGTAACCATCACTAATCAAGTACAAGATATGCTCAAGGCATCATAGTTCAAATAATAAATTACAATAGACTCTCTAGTATAAATGCAAATACTATATTAGGATCCCATGACATCAATCTCCATAAGCCTCGGCTTGTCTCATGCTTGGGAAGGAGAGCATCATCCTGGTGCTTTTCCTCCAACCACGGACTTGTAGTCCCTCGCTCAACTTCCTAACTGGAAGAGGCCCTACCCTTCACGGAAAGGTTAGACATTAGAAACCATTTGGTTAGCCATCTGAGTATCTGGTGTTGTGTCCTTCCTAATGTCTCAGGGTCACACACTATAGATCCACTATAACTTGTATGACACTACTGGAGACATTAGGCCATCTGGAACACTGTGGACCAACAATGCATGCAAAGATAGATGTATTATTTTGGCCAAAGTTTTATATACATACACGTTGCACAATGAACGTTGTCTTATTTCCACAACCCTAACTCAACTTATAAGCTGTTATGTCCTATAGTAAGTTCTCATCAACCTTGTTCTTTAGGTCTAGTATAAGTGGGATCAATTTGATTCATTGTCCATACTTGGACATTTGACTCCCATCATAAGTTGGTTACAACTAATTAGGTTACTTTTGTAATGAGGAACTAGTGACTCCTTGTTACTTTGTTCCTTTTTAAACTCATATCACAATTCAACCAATTATTACCATCTTGGTTCGTCTATGGTCTACAATATTGAAAATAAATCATCATATATGATGAAGTCATATTCATAGTACTCAAGGCATATCTTGCCTTAGTAGAATAGAATGGTTTCATTATACTAAATATCTTTTATTATCTTTACGAGCTTTAGAAGCTAAACACCATTCTCAGTGGTTTACAAAGGGTATAACAAAGAGATCATAACTTATAATAATAATCAGTTGGTCTTAGTTAAGACACATAGAATAAATCTATATTGATCTTTAAGCACCACAAGCTATTTTCATGATGAGACTACGATCTCAAAGATCTCACCACCTTCACATCGATGGTTTAAGAATACAATTCTTGACAGTTTAAATATGCACAATGTATATCATAGTCAGGTTTTCCATGCATTCCAACTTGATATCAGTTATAGTGTTTCAGTCACAATGATGCATAAGTGCCTTTACGACTATCTCCACAGTCGAATGACTGTTTAATTCAAAGAGAAAAAGATTATAATCATTAACTGAAGTCATTATCAGTTATGCAATGTTTCTATGCCGAGATTACTTTGGCTCTGACTTCATCATTAGTAGACAAGTGTTTAACATGTTTTGAATGTCAACTCAGCCATAACAGCTTTGAGCACCTATTATAACAAAATATGGAATGTATTACAGCTAGGTCATAAGACCTTTAACTCAGACATAGAAAAGAGTTCATATCTAAAAGGCTCAGCCTGGTCGCCTCGAGATAGTGTCACAACTAAAACATATTACAGTCGATGCTTAGCTTCTAAGCCTCAAGCTTAGCCACCAAAAAGAATACAATGTTTCATTGCCTCGGCCACACGGCCTGGAGTGTAGTCTCAAGAAAAGGTTTCAATGTTTCAATATTCGGCCATACGGCCTAAAGTGTAATCTCAAAAAGAATATTGTGGGTTTCATTGCTCGGCCCTATGGCCGTGAGTTCATTCATAAGAAAGTTTACTTGTGTTATTAGCTCAGCCATAATGGCTTCGAGCCTATTCTCATCATAAATATAACATGGTAAGGCTCAGCCTTAAGGCTCTAAGCCACATAAAGAAATAAAACTTTGAAACAATGCTAGCTCAGTTGTATCAGCCTCGAGCTACGACTATGAAAATATTACATACACCATGGCATGGCCTCACAAGCCTCGTGCCTCTGAGTTAAATATAGGACATGACAAATAATGTCATACTTTCTTTGGTAGAGATTTAACACAGTTTAAGCTCAATATGTCGAAAGGAAATAGAATTTTGTCCACCATATTACCTGGACAATGCTTTTAATGGAAACATTGTTCCAGTCTTAGTCTCTTCCAAGCTGCACACAACTTCTAATTTCCCAGTGTTATCTCAGTATAGCTTTCGCCACCTTGCTCACCAAACCCCAACAACGAACCCCCTATCCAGCCAAAGTCTTCTTACAAAAATGAATAATCAAAGCTTGATAACTGGCCGACTCTTGGCATGTCATTTTGGAAGGTAACTACATTTCCACTCGGTCAGTTCCCACAAAAGTGGCTCGATCCAGGCATTGTACAAGAAAGGATGAGCTCAAAGCTCTCTATCAATCTTCAAGGCCAACTAAAAATAAATTAATAGCATTCGATAGTAATCGAATATTATGATAAGTAAAATAATAACAATATTATTGCAATTCAACCTATAAAGAGGTTTTCATACTTACTTAAGGATTATCACTATATAATAGAAAACAGAAATTGAGTCACAACAAGATCGTCGGTTGTCGGGGTCGAGTATTACTCCCCCGAAATTGACTATCATCCTTAGTCAAAAGACTAGAGAACAATATCCCTGAGAACAAAAAGATAACAAGAGACTTCCTTGTCTCTATACATGATTGTCCCTCAACTTGAGATGATGCTCCAAGAACATTGTCTAGTCATCACAACTAGTCATGATGGTACCAACGACATAACGACTTATAGAGAACATGCAAACTAAGAAAAGAAAGACATGACACGTGACAACTTACGAAGGGGTTTAGAAGGACATAAAAGTTGATACTCAGATGGCCAATCAACCTTTTGCTTTCCCAATGTCTAACCTTTCCTCCAGGATGATACTCTCCTTCCTTCTTCGAAGGACGTTCATTTTCTAGTTCACACTCAGGACTACAAGATCATGATTAGTGTATCATTATCATGTCTCATAATATAAATCAATTAATTTACAAAACTAATTAACATCAATAACTACTTCATAATCAAGAGTTAAATCAGATTTTTCCACAATATTAAATCAATTAACTATGACTAATCCTCCTCATTATCATGCCAAGTTAATGATTAAGTCTAATTATAAGTTGGGGATGTAACAGAAGCCCTATTCTTCAACACTATTGGATTTTATTTCTAAATTCCTTTTATTCATAAGGGTTGTATTATTATTACATTTGCATCTAGCTTCCAAATTAAATCTTCTTCCTCTTCTTCTTAAGAGAAGCAAGTGGAGTTGAAGTTCTTATCTTGATCTCCTCCATTTGCCTCCTCTTCTCTCCTTCTTGTCTTCCTAGAAATTTCCATCCTCTTTATTTAAGCTTAATCTCTTGTTGTAACTTGCCTTCCTCTTCAAAAATATAAAATAAAAATAGTGTAAAGTTCCCTTCAAAGCCCCTCTTGGCTCAGAGTTACCTTTCCATTTTTATTATATTTTAAAAATTTCCTTTCTCATAGCATACAATCCACTTATTATCTTTGTTCATTTTTATTTTATTCATTTTGCAAATCTATCTCCAATATCTAAATACTATTCACATTTGGAACTACATTTGGATTTAGCCCTCTCCTTTTGATTCATAAACATTTAACATGGTTATATCTTAATTTCTAATCATGGTCATATTTATAAGTGGGAACACCTTTTACCATTGATTTTTGTTGAGCTAAAAGGGTAAATTATGGGTTTGACAACCTTGGAAAGCTCCCAAGTAGTCTTAACATTTTTTCTAACTCGTAGAATTTTGGTCCAAAACCATCATTCATACTTCAACAAGAATCTCTATCTTAAAATATGGTGATCAAATTTACATTTCTCCATTCCTTTTTATTCCTATCATTCATTCATGAAGAGATTAGTGTAGTGGTTCCATTCCTCATATTTTCTAATTTTAGTACTTTGACATTTGTTGTTACCTATCCTATCACTTTTTTATTTTCTATGTACAAGACATACATGTAGTTGTGCTAATGTCTAGATAGATGCATTGAAATCCCATCACCAAAATCTATCCTTGCTCCTCTTGACAAAATTCTAAATTCATTTGGCCATTTTATAGATTTTCCTCTTCAGTATGTCCATCCAGGTTCCATCTCTAATATTAATTTTGTCAAATTTCTTTAACACTCTTGTGCATTAGTTGAAATCTAGTTCCTATGTTGTCCTCATTTTCTAGTTGGTCCTATTTAAATTAGTAATCTAATTTTAGTAGGACAACCTTCAACATTCTAAGTGAAGGAGCAAATAATGTACATTTATTTGGTAAAAAGTTCATTTGTGCTTACCTAGTTTGAAAAAGGTTAAAATGGGCTCTTTCACATTAGAATTCTAGTGGAAATATAGGATAGATGATTGAAATTATTTACCCTAAGAATTTGATTAGGTTACTTATTTATTGTCCACACCTGTCACGTCTCGTTTTTATGAACAATATGATTAATCTAGTTTAGTGAACAATTATTGTGACTAATTTTAATTAAAGTAATTTTGCATACGTGGAGGTAATTATTATGAGTTATAATTGATGAAATTTGGAAATTGTTTTAAATATTGAATATTGATGCAATGATTTGCTTTGGCTATGTTTTGGAGACACTAACCTATTGACGTCGAGATGAGTGCAATTGGATGCAAGTACTCGTCAAAGACGAGAGCATGGCTGAGGTAGAAATGTTCTAGCCACTTGGTAAGAACTGGTGGATGGATTACCCTAATGCAATCACACACATCACGTAGTTGCACATGCATTATTGAATGGTTCTTATTACACTAATGTGTGATTTTTAATTGTTTTGGGATGCATGATGTGATTACTTTAACTTAATATCTTTTTGAAGTATATTTAAATGACGTATTGTGTGGTAATTAAATAAATAATAAAATATTGTTTATAAGATGTTTGGAAGACAATATGTGAAATAAATTTAAATAATTATATTATATTAAAATAAGTGTGTACTTTTGTATTATTTTATTACTTCTTGAATTATCAAAATAAAGAGATATTTTATATTAAATTATATAGATAAATATGCAATATTATATTGCAATTCTCTTTTTGAATGTTTAATTAGTTATGTTTTAAATAAAAATAGTTAATAATAGTAAAAATAACATTATTATATTTAGAGTTTTTGATAAAGGAATTAAATATTTATTACTGTCAATCATGCGACAATAAGTGGCAAAGAAGATATTATTTTTAAACTGTTTTAAATAACAATTTTTCCTCTAAATTCATTGGTTGAATGTTCATGCAAACTTAGAATTCAAACTTCAGTTATAAACCTAATTCTTGATCACTGAAAATAAGAAAAGAAAACTTTAATAAAAGAGCAGATCGCTCAGCTGGGAAAAAAACTACCCACGATTTGCAGAGAGAACTGTTTCATCAGAGCGACAAGGAGAATTGGAGTCTATGACAGGAGAAAGAAACAAAGTGTAATGCCCCTCATTATTGGTTTGAGATAGATATTAGTTTTCTATTGTTTTAGATAGTTTTGATACAGTTAGTAGTTTTAAATTGCACTTTGACAGTCAGGATATTTGAGATGTTAGACTTATGTTTGATGACATTATTGATATTCCATCTCATGATGTGTTTAGACATGTTTAGTTGATGGCTAGATGGATTATGCAGATTGATATAATCTTGTTTACGTAGTTTAATGTTATCTAACTTCTAGTTAGGGATGCATATGTTATTGTCATGATCTCAGAGAAGGGACAATGTAGTATTGCTCACTCCGAGCACCCTACTATGCTACGAATCCCTAACTCAGTGTATGTGTTAAGTAGGTGTATATATATACTTGTATGCAACATATTGTTTTGATACAGGTTGCAAGTACTGGGCCTCGACTCCACCTGACTTAGCAGGTCTGAGCGGACCCTTGCACCAATGGATAACGTTGATGGAGATAACATGAGGTTTATTCCCTAGGTCAGTTTAATCTTCAGGTTGTTGGTCATCATGTGGTTTGTAGGATTATTGTTGAGTCCTTGTTTAGTCAGCCCATGTGTATTCTACTATGCATAAATGGATCAATATTATTCTAATGTTATTATTGTCGAACATTATAGTATTTTTTCTTAGTTGTAAAATTGGAATACTATTTAGTGGAATACTATTTAAGTAAATTTTAATGCAGAATCAATTAACTATTGTAATGTTGGTAAAAACATATATGTGGGTCAAAAGCTTTATTTTAATTCATTAATCTATATAGTTATGTATAGAATCATTTTGGTGAATAATTAAATGTGGTTAGTTGTCATTTATGATTCCAAAATGGGGAATCTCTAATATAAGTAAAAATTTAAAATTCTTCTGGTGGGGGGATTCTCAGAACGGATTGGTGATAGTAGGCATTTATGGCTCTTAGCTATTTTGTTTTGGAGGGGGAATTTTATTTGGGGGTCATTCTGTAAAAGAGAGGAGTCATTCTGGAAAAAAAAGGAGAGGAAGAGAAGTTCTACAGAAGGATTCAATTTTTTGGAGCGTGAAAAGTATGGGTATGTCAATATTGTTGTATAGTTAAATTCTGTGAATTTCTTTATTCTTGCCTATGTTGTGCTCTGAGAATTTAGAATATTTTGTTGCCTAGTTGCTCTCGAAGTTTCAGAAACTCTGAGTCTGAATCATCTTCCTGAACGTTCTAGCTCCTCAAAGGAAACTGATCTGTAATTCATCTTTTTCAACTCTGTAATCATTCTGTGACTTGCTGGATGCTCTTAAAAGATGATCTGGCAAAAATAGCTAGCCTGCAAAACCATCTCACTACAACACTAATCTTTTTCCTTAGATGGGATCAACTGTAATTTTTGCCCTGTAGTCCAATTCAAGCATGTGGGTTCTTGTCATATTAAGATTATCTTGTTTTTGAAATCTCATTTCCCTATTGTTTTTCCCACTGATTCATTGTTTCACTTGAGTGTCAAATTTTCTAATGTAAAGCTTGTAGGACTATGGAAATGTGAGCTCGAACCATGTGTCCCTCTTGCAACCCTGTCGTTCTCCTTGAAGGATGTAATCAATTTCTTTTGTGATCCCTTTGAAAACTCTTATCTTAACCCGGTCCACCTTGTGAGGGAGAATCTGTAAGCTCCAATAGAAGTCTTAGCGTTTGATGCCCCTCACCGACATCACAGAGACTGTCGACCTGATGGAGTCGCTTCGCATGAAGCTGCGGCCAAAGCACATAGTGATCTCTATTTTGTGTGACCACATTTATCCCTAGTGACATCTTTTTGCTGCCTTAGTTTCATCATGCCTCCCTCTCTTTGTCGATGATGAACACTCAAACCAGTCCATCGGCTGACGATGGAAGTTGAAAACTTGACTCCCCTTAATAGTTTACGGTAGTGGAAATTTTATATCTATGAAACCCTCACCTGTTCGCGCCCTCTGGATTTCCTTCAGCTGATTCTTGTTCAATTCTCAAATCTCTATAACTTGTTTATTTCCTTGGTTGCTATCAGTGGTGGGTTTTATGAGTCGGATGGTTGCAGATTCATTTTTCTTAGAAACTTCCCTTATTTTATTTTAGACCAACGGTTTCTATCATCATGTTCTGTGGAGTCATCGGCAGTGTAGATGGCTAAGTTTAGGATTGTAGATACCAATCTTAATGTCAACTTACTTTGTTACCCAATGTCTATCATCCTGCCAGAGTAGGTCAGCCACTGAGAATTCTTTTAGGCAGTATTTCCTTATTAACATAACCGTTTGTTGAGCCTAAGATTTGGGTGTCTAAATATTAGTTACCTTAGTAAAATTTGGTGTCATTGGCCCCATCTAGTTTGAACTTATAGGAATGTAGTACTCCTTTCCCCTGTTAGGTTTTGGTTGATAGCAATTTTTTTTTTGGGTGTTATCTATCTAGTTGAATAAGGCTTTGAAGAGATTAGTAATTGGTATCACTAATTATTAACTTAGAACGATTCATTTTTAGAACCAAATTCTATGATCCTTGAGTGCCTTGTGATTTAGTTTAATTTTTTTATAATCTTTTCTAATAAAATTAATCATGCGGTTTGGAAGAAGGTATTAGAATAGAATTTAATTTAATAAAAATTTACCCTTACTTATTGATGTCTCTATCGGTTAATTGTTATATATATATATATATATATAATGGTCAAATTAAGATTATTTTAGAGTCAAATGTGGAGTTCAAAATAGTTCCTTAGAATTATAGTTGTATTATGATTGTATTAATCTAATGATGTTTAACTATTATTCTTTCTTGAGTAGGTTTAGTGTCTTGTAAAGTTTGGAGCTCTTTATTGTTGTTAATGCGTGTCTATAGAAGGAAGTAAGACTGTTTTGGATATAGGTTGTAATGTTGTATTAACCTTTTCGTTGAAGTGTTTTATTTTCGTAAACCTTGTTCGGAAGTGGTATGTTGAGTCATTGATATCATAGTGTAAGGTCGCCCTTGGAACACCATTGTATATTATTATCAACTTGTAATAATTATGAAATTGAGTTATTATTCTTTTTCTTCTTTATTCTCGTTGGCCCTAAATCATATTGGCCTAAGGGAAGGTCATAGTCGTTTAAACCTAGTTTCCATATTGGGATATGTACTTTTGTATCATGGTAAAGAGTTCAAATTACCGACTCCAAAGGCTTAACTACTTGGGTTTCAACTTGTTAATTGTGTCATTCTGTTCCAATGTTGTATTGATTTGAGATTTTGAAGTGGATAAGGGAACTTGTATTGTTGAGGTTTAAGTTTGAATGGCCCATGTAATGGATCAGATTGTAAGAAATGGATGTCTTGTAGACCCTTGTCCATGCATGTTTTGGTTTTTGGAAGCTAGTAGTATAAAGGAGAGTGTCTTCCATGGTGGGGCTGGTGCCCAAAGTGGCTACCTGGATAACCCCATGGAAGTTGTAATCAAGCGATAACTTAATTAATTTATCTAGGTGGGTTGGGTAGTAATTCACATAATAGGATAAGTATGATGCCTCACCCATGCCTTGAGTGCTCTCATAGGCTAAGGATGGGATGAGAACGCCTGGTTGGCAAGGTTGACCTCCTTGTCCCCATGAAAGGACGTGTCGGCTCCGCATGTGTCACCCTATGGAGCCGGTGCCTATAGAGAGGTCACCTGGATAACCATAGATGGGGGTTGGTTTCTAGTGAGAGATAGCCAAGATAACCCATGCTAGGACCATGTGATGACACTCTCCTTACTGCAGCTTAATTACTTCTTGTTTTTATCTTCGTTGATGCCTCTGGAGAGCTATATTGTCTTATCTTGATGTGACTTGTCCTCATGATTGTCTAGTCTTAATGATTGTCTTAATGTGCTGGCTAGTCTTGTTGATTGGTGTAGTCTCGATTATCTGTTTAATCTGTGTCCAGTTCTCTTCTGGTACACTTGGTCTTAGGGGGAACCTCATTGTTATCTCCTAACTCAGAGGGGTGGACCTGAGGGTTCCACTTGGTTGGGTGGAAGAGCTATCCATTGGTCTTTTTGGATGTTATGGTTTGAGAGCAATGCAGAAGTGTTCCAGTTCCAAATTTGTTCTGCATCTTCTAAGTTGTAGTATATATTCATAATTGTACTATTTTGGAAACTGATGTGATCGTTCTTGTAATCTTGTATTGAACTTTTGTAATTATTCATCTCTGCAAATGAATGATGTAAATCCTCTTCTGTTGTATTATAATGTATATCACTTGTATTGTTATAATTTTATCTGATGTAGTTATGTTCCCTAGAGGTGTTAGCTATTCATTTCATTTAATGTTGTTAATAGTGTAATTGTATTTAATGACTAATGCATTTAATTTCTTCAAAAAAAAAATATGTATGTTATTTTGGCTCTTGTAGTCTAACACTCTAGGGTTGCATGACGAGGCATCACATTTGGTATCAGACCCAGATTTAAACACTGGGTACTCTGGTTACAATTGAGCCCATTATGTGACCTAGTGCTTAAACTCTATAGATTAACTTCATCCCTATTGTTTCCCTTTTCTGTGTGTAATAAATCATCTTTTGGTGTTGTAGATAGATGCCTAGAGGTAGGGGTTGAGTTCATGGCAGAGGTAGGGGTCGTGGGAGAGGTGGTGGCGATACACCTCCTCCCAGTTCTCCTCATGAGAGTGCCCATGAAGGTGGGGGTCAGAATATGGAAGGTTAGGACCAGCCTAAGGGAGCCCAATTGCGACAGTTACTTGAGGAGGCCCTTGCCCATTTAGGCCCTAGACAAGAGGTTGAGCAGCGTAGAGGGGGTCAGGAGGTCGATTAGCCAGAACCTAGGGAAAGAGAGAGATCACCTAGGTGGAGAGAGTTGTTAGCTAAGCAAGAGGCCACACTAGCCAGCCATATGAGAGATCTACTAAGGGCACGCCCTCCCACCTTGGATGGAGCCGGTAGTGGTCTAGAGGTGGAGACTTGGTTATTAGATATAGGTAGGTATTTCGCCATGCATCCTTATGGTAGCAACACCAAAGCCAAATGTGCTATTTTGCATCTCTGATGTTTTACTTTGACTTGGTGGCAGTTAGAGGAGCAGAAGCTACACTTGGACATTAGCACTATTTCTTGGGAGTTGTTCTTAGAGAGATTTAGAGCCTATTTCCTATCAGATCATTAGAGGCAGCGTCACGCAGATGAGTTCCATGAGCTGAGGCAGATGGCCATGTTATTTGAGCAGTAGTGCAGATTCTATGAGCTCAAGCAGTATGCAGGTATTAGAGATGACGAGTCTATGTTGGTGCAGTATTTTATCAGGGGCTTGAATGCCTAGATTAGCGGATGGGTTCATGTATTCAAACCTAAGTCTATGGAGGTAGTAGTGGAAAAAGCCCGATTAGTGGAGGAGAATTTACCTATGGCACTCGATGGGCATACTGGTGTGCATATTGGTAGTGCACCATCTGCAAGATATAGTTCTCATGGTGGTCATGCTCAGGCATCAGTATCTCATGCTCCCTCAAAGGGTGGATGGTAGCAGCACTCTCAGACCAAACTGAAGAATTCTTAGACTTAGCAAGGTGTTAGATTTCATAATAAGAAGAACTAAAGTTGGTAGCATTCTAGATAGGACCGTGTTGATTGTCCCGCTTAGAGTACGCAGTCTACAACAAGCAAGGGTAGTTTCTAGCAGTCTAGTGCTTTCCAAGGTGGTGGTGGTTTTGGTAGAGGCACTGGGTGCTTCTCTTGTGTCTAATAGGGCCATATTGCTAGACAGTGTCCTCAGAGGAGTACTTCAGGGTTTGGACATCGACCGGCAGCTTTAGAGCCAACAGTTGGTGATGCAAGCATATCGTACAGTCTTTGCAATAGTTGATAACTGTCAGGTAGAGCATTAGGGCACCATGGTGGAGACTTTTGGTTTCATGCAAGGTATTGGTTTTTCTGTTCTCCTTGATTTCGGTGCATCTGATTCATTCATATCTCCTTCTCTTGTGGAGCGTTGTGGCTTAGTGGCAACAAAGCAGGATGATAGGTGGCAGGTTGAGTTAGCTTCCAAGGCTAAGGTCACAGTTGAGTCTCTAGTGCTTGGTTGTGAGTTCAGGATTGGTTCCCTAGCTACTACAGTAGACCTTCGCATCCTACCCCTTGGTTCATATGATATAGTTTTGGGGATGGATTGGCTAGAGGCCCATCAGGTAGTGATCAATTGTCGGCATAAGTCTATCAATTGTGTGGATGATTCTGGTAGAGGGGTGGAGGTAGTAGGAGTACAGAGACCTATTTCCCTACGTATGATCTCCGCTATGTAGCTTAAGAGATGTATGCATCAAGGATGTTAGCTTTTTGCAGTGTCAGTTAGTGACTTGGAGATGGAGGAGAGTCAAGAGGCATCTCTTGATGATCACCTACTTTTGAGGGAGTATGCTGATGTTTTTCCTTCTGAGATTCTGGGGATGCCACCTAAGCATGACATTGACTTCAGGATTGATCTTGTTCCCAGTGCAGAACCTACCTCACGAGCTCCATACAGGATGACCACTCAGGAGCTTAAGGAGCTCTGACTGCAGTTGGAGGAGTTGTTAGCCTAGGGATTCATTTGACCTAGTGTCTCTCCTTAGGGAGCACCTATGATCTTTGTGAAAAAGAAGGATGGATCTCTGTGGCTGTGTATCGACTATCAACAGCTCAATAAGGTGACAGTGAAAAATAGGTACCCCTTACCTCGGATCGATGATTTGTTTGACCAGATTAAGGGAGCAAAGGTGTTTTCTAAAATTGACCTTAAGTCAGGATATCACCAGTTGCAGATATTTGAGGCAAATATTCATAAAATAACATTCTGCACCCGTTATAGACATTATGAGTTCGCAGTAGTACCATTCGAGTTAACGAATATACCTTCAGTTTTCATGAGCCTGATGAATGGTGTTTTCCACACTTATCTCGATAGGTTTGTCCTTGTATTTTTGGATGATATAGTGATCTATTTGAGGACTATGGAGGAGCATGAAGAGCATTTGCGTCAGGTGTTGCAGTGTCTGAGAGAAAATTGGCTCTATGCTAATTTGTCAAAGTGCAAATTCTTTCAGATGGAGGTGAAGTATTTGGGTCATGTCATCTCTGGAGAGGGTATTGTGGTGGATCCTTCGAAGATCCAAGGTATTATGGATTGGCTTGCACCTACTAATGTTTCTAAGGTCTGCAGTTTTATGGGTTTGGCAGGTTACTATCACTGTTTTGTTATGGGGTTTTTGAGGATTGCTCATCCTATTACTTCCCTTCAAAGGAAAGGGACGAAGTTTGTTTGGTCAGAACAGTGTCAGGCAGTTTTTCAGACCCTTAAGGAGCGGTTGACCAGTGCACCTATTTTAGTAGTTCCTGATCCTACCGGGGACTTTGTTGTATGTACAGATGCTTCTTTAGAGGGTTTAGGAGAAGTTCTAATGTAGGATGTTCGTGTGATTGCCTATGAGTCTCACAAACTCAAGGATCATGAATTGAACTATCCCACTTATGATCTAGAGTTAGCTGTAGTTGTGCATGCCTTGGTGAGGTGGAGGCATTTTCTCTTAGGGCATCAGTTTGAGCTGCACAGTGATCATCGTAGCTTGCAGTATATTTTCACACAGCCAAACTTGAATGCAAGGCAAAGGCAATGGATGGAGTTCTTGTGCAAGTATGACTTTAAGGTCAAGTATATTCAAGGCAAAGAGAATGTGGTAGCAGATGCTCTTAGTCGTCAGAGACGAGATCTCAACGGTCTCTCTCACAGTTGACTTGAGAGGTCAAATTCTTGCAGTACTTCCTATCGGCAGATGGTATCAAGAGGTGAAGTCCGAGGTTGAGTCAGGTAGACCTTTGAAGGGTAGATTTTTTGGTTACTCTCTTGAGCCAGATGGTCTTTTGTGACATTTGGGTCATATCTATGTTCCTAATTCAGAGGGTCTTCATATCCTAGTTTTGTCAAAGGCGCATCGGGCACCTTATTCTGCTCATCTGGGTGTCAAGAAGATGCATATAGATATGCATTAGTTGTACTTTTGGAGTGGCATGAAGCAGGATATTGCTAATTTTGTGTTGAGATGTCTTGAGTGTCAGAGGGTGAAGGTGAAGCATCAGCACCTACAGGTCTTTTGTAGCCTCATTTGGTTCCAGAATGGAAATGGGACATCATTTCAATAGACTTCATTATTGGTTTACTGATATCCTCTCGTCGACATGATGCTATTATGGTCACTGCGGATAGGTTGACGAAGGTAGCTCACTTCTCTCCTGTCCGTTCTTCTTATAATACTTCTACGGTGGCCAGAGTGTTCTTGGAGGGCACAATCAGACTTCATGGGATTCCTCGTAGGATCATCTCTAATAGGGATCCATTTTTTACTTCCGCCCTTTGGACTTCTCTGCAGCATGCCTTGGGGACACAGCTGAACTTTAGTTTAGCATACCATCCTAAGACTGATGGTCAGACTGAGAGGGTTAATCAGATTCTTGAGGATATGCTTAGGATATATGTGATGGATTAGTAGACTTGTTGGGAAGACTACCTATATCTGGTAGAGTTTTCTTATAATAATGGATATCACAATTCCATCGGCATGTCTCCATTTCAGGCTTTGTATGGTCATCCTTGTCAGACCCCTCTGAGTTGGGATTGTCTTGAGGATAGAGTCCTTCTAGACCAGATATGCTTAGAGATATGGAGTAGTAGGTTGAGAGGATTAGAGAGCATCTGGTGACAACGCAAGATAGACAGAAGAAGTATGCAGATGCTCATAGAGTCGATCGGCAGTTTTTAGTTGGGGATTGGGTGTTCTTGCGAATGCGCCCACGAAAGAGTCTGATCCGCTACGGAAAGGGCTCTAGGCTAGCACCATGCTTTGTTGGACCTTTTGAGGTGTTGAAGAGGTTTGGCCATGTTGCTTATCGTCTTACTTTGCCACCTTGTCTTTCATGCATCCATGATGTGTTTCATGTTTCTATACTTAGACCATACTATCTAGATATTGCTCATGTTCTTGATTGGACTGCTCTACAGGTAGAGGACGGGCAGCTGGCTTTGGAGCCCATAGGTATTCTACAGCACAGGAGACTTTCTCTCAGGGGCAAAGATGTGGAGTAGGTCAGGGTCCAGTGGGATCCTAATGACGAGACTGCTGCTACCTAGGAGGATGCTTCCAGGATGAGAGAGTTATACCCTTACTTATTTGCAATCTTCCAGGAATAAGCCTGACTCTTAGGGGGAGGATGTAATGCCCCTCATTTTTGGTTTGAGACAGATATCGGTTTTCTATTGTTTTAAATAGTTTTAATATAGTTAGTAGTTTTATATTGCACTTTGACAGTCAGGATATTTGAGATGTTAGACTTATGTTTGATGACATTATTGATATTCCAACTCATGATGTGTTTCGACATGTTTAGTTGATGGCTAGATGGATTATGCAAATTGATATAATCTTGTTTACGTAGTTTAATGTTATCTAACTTCTAGTTAGGGATGCATATGTTATTGTCATGATCTCAGAGAAGGGACAGTGTAGTATTGCTCACTCTGAGCACCCTACTACACTATGAATCCCTAACTCAATGTATGTGTTAAGTAGGTATATATATATATACTTGTACGCAACATATTGTTTTGATATAGGTTGCAGGTACCGGGCCTCGACTCCACCTGACTTAGCAGGTCTGAGTAGGCCCTTGCACCAATGGATAACATTGATGGAGATAACATGAGGTTTATTCCCTAGGTCAGTTCAATCTTCAGGTTGTTGGTCGTCATGTGGTTTGTAGGATTATTGTCGAGTCCTTGTTTAGTCAGCCCATGTGTATTTTAGTATGCATAAATGGATCAATATTATTATAATGTTATTATTGGCTAACATTATAGTATTTTTGCTTAGTCATAAAATTGGAATACTATTTAGTGGAATACTATTTAAGTAAATTTTAATGCAAAATCAATTAACTATTTTAATGTTGGTAAAACATTTATGTGGGTCAAAATCTTTATTTTAATTCATTAATCTATATAGTTATGTATAGAATCATTCTGGTGAATAATTAAATGTGATTAGTTGTCATTTATTATTCCAGAGTGGGGAATCTTTGATATAAGTAAAAATTTAAAATTCTTTTGGTGGGGGGATTCTCGGAACGGATTGGTGATAGTGGGCATTTATGGCTCTTGGCTATTTTTCTTCGGGGGGGATTTTTATATGGGGGTCATTCTATAAAAGAGAGGAGTCATTCTGGAAAAAAAAAGGAGAGGAAGAGAAGTTCTGCAGAAGGATTCAATTTTTGGAGCGTGAAAAGTACGGGTATGTCAATATTGTTGTATAGTTAAATTCTTTGAATTTCTTTATTCTTGCCTATGTTGTGCTCTAAGAATTTAGAATATTTTTTTGCCTAGTTTCTCTTGAAGTTTTGGAAACTCTGAGTCTAAGTCATCTTCCTGAACGTTCTAGCTCCTCAAAGGAAATCGATATGTAATTCATCTTTTTCAACTCTGTAATCATTCTGTGACTTGTTGGGTGCTCTTACAAGATGATTTGGCAAAAACAACTAGCCTACAAAACCATCTCACTACAACACTAATCTTTTTCCTTAGATGGGATCAACTGTAATTTTTTCCCTATAGTCCAATTCGAGCATGTGGGTTCTTGTCCTATTAAGATTATCTTGTTTTCGAAATCTCATTTCCCTATTATTTTTCCCATCAATTCATTGTTTCACTTGAGTGTCAAATTTTCTGATTTAAAGCTTGTAGGACTGTGGAAATGTGAGCTTGAACCATGTGTCCCTCTTTCAACCCTGTCGTTCTCCTTGAAGGATGTAATCAAGTTCTTTTGTGATCCCTTCAAAAACTCTTATCTTAACCCGGTCCACCTTGTGAGGGAGAATCTGCAAGCTCTAATAGAAGTCTTAGGGTTCAATGCCGCTCACTGATGCCATCGAGACTGTCAACTTGATGGAGGTGCTTCGCATGAAGCTATGGCCAAAGCACATAGTGATCTCTATTTTGTGTGACCACATTTTTCCCTGCTAACATCTTGTTGCTGCCTTAGTTTCATCGTGCCTCCCTCTCTCTGTGGATGATGAGCACTCAAACCAATCCGTCGGCTAAGGATGGAGGTCAAAAACTTGACTCCCCTTAATAGTTTATGGTGGTGGAAATTTTATATCTATGAAACCCTTGCCTATTCGCACCCTCCGGATTCCCTTGAGCTGATTCTTGTTCAATTCTCAAATCTCTGTAACTTGTTTATTTCCTTGGTCGCTATCAGTGGTGGGTTTTATGAGTTGGATGGTTGCAGATTTGTTTTTCTTAGAAACTTTCCTTATTTTATTTTAGACCAGTGGTTCCTATCATCACGTTCTGTGGAGTCATCGGCAATGTAGATGGCTAAGTTTAGGATTGTAGATACCAATCTTAATGTCGACTTACTTTGTTGCCCAATGTCTATCATCCCACCAGAGTAGGTCGGTCGTTGAGAATTCTTTTAGGCAGTATTTCCTTATTAACATAACCGTTTGTTGAGCCTAAGATTTGGGTGTCTAAATATTAGTTACCTTAGTAAAATTTGGCGTCGTTGGCCCCATCTAGTTTGAACTTATAGGAATGTAGTACTCCTTTCCCCCGTGAGGTTTTGGTTGATAGCAATTTTTCTTTTAGGTGTTATCTATCTAGTTGAATAAGGCTTTGAAGAGATTAGTAATTGGTATCACTAATTATTAACTTAGAATGATTCATTTTTAGAACCAAATTCTATGATCCTTGAGTGCCTTGTGATTTAGTTTAATGTTTTTATAAGATTTTGTAATAAAATTAATCATGGGGTTTGGAAGAAGGTATTAGAATAGAATTCAATTTAATAAAAATTTACCCTTGCTTATTGATGTCTCTATCAGTTAATTGTTTTATATATATATAAAGGTCAAATTAAGATTATTTTAGAGACAAATGTGGAGTTCAAAATAGTTCCTTAGAATTATAGTCGTATTATGATTGCATTAATCTAATGATGTTTAACTATTATTCTTTCTTGAGTAGGTTTAGTGTCTTGTAAAGTTTGGAGCTCTTTATTGTCGTTAATGCGTGTCTATAGAAGGAAGTAAGAATGTTTTGGATATAGGTTGTAATGTTGTATTAACCTTTTCATTGAAGTGTTTTATTTTCGTAAACCTTGTTCGGAAGTGGTATGTTGAGTCATTGATATCATAGTGTAAGGTTGCCCTTGGAACACCATTGTATATTATTATCGACTTGTAATAATGATGAAATTGATTTATTTTTCTTTTTCTTCTTTATTCTCATTGGCCCTAAATCATATTGGCCTAAGGGAAGTTCATAGTCATTTAAACCTAGTTTCCATATCGGGATATGTGCTTTTGTATCATGGTAAAGAGTTCAAATTACTTACTCCAGAGGCTTAACTGCTTGGGTTTCAACTTGTTAATTGTGTCATTTTGTTCCAATGTTGTATTGATTTGAGATTTTGAAGTGGATAAGGGAACTTGTATCATTGAGGTTTAAGTTTGAATGGCCCATGTAATGGATCAAATTGTAAGAAATGGATGTCTTGTAGACCCTTGTCCATGCATGTTTTGGTTTTTGAATGCTAATTGTATAAAGGAGAGCGACATCCATGGTGGGGCCAGTGCCCAAAGTGGCTGCCTAGATAACCCCATGGAAGTTGTAATCAAGTGATAACTTAATTAATTTATCTAGGTGGGTTGGGTAGTAATTCACATAATAAGATAAGTATGATGCCTCACTCATGCCTTGAGTGCTCTCACAGGCTAAGGATGGGATGAGAAGGCTTGGTTGGCAAGGTCGACCTCCTTGTCCCCATGAAAGAACATGTTGGCTCCGTATGTGTCACCCTATGGGGCCGGTGCCTATAGAGAGGTCGCCTGGATAACCATAGATGGGGGCCGGTTTCTAGTGAGAGATAGCCTAGATAACCCATGCTAGGACCATGCGATGACACTCTCCTTACTGCAGCTTAATTACTTCTTGTTTTTATCTTTGTTGATGCCTCTGGAGAGCTATATTGTCTTATCTTGATGTGACTTGTCCTCATGATTATCTAGTCTTAATGATTGTCTTGATGTGTTGGTTGGTCTTGTTGATTGGTGTAGTCTCAATTATCTATTTAATCTATGTCAAGTTGTCTCTGGTACACCTAGTTTTAGGGGGAACCTCATTGTTATCTCCTAGCTTAGAGGGGTGGACCTTAGGGTTCCACGTGGTTGGCTGGAAGAGCTATCCATTGGTCTTTTTGGATGTTATGGTTCGAGAACAATGTAGAAGTGTTCCAATTCTAGATTTGTTCTGTATCTTCTAAGTTGTAGTATACATTCATAATTGTACTATTTTGTAAACTGATGTGATCAGTCTTGTAATCTTGTATTGAACTTTTGTAATTATTCATCTCTGCAAATGAATGATGTAAATCCTCTTCTGTTGTATTATAGTGTATATCACTTGTATTGTTATAATTTTATCTGATGCAGTTACGTTCCCTAGAGGTGTTAGCTGTTCATTTCATTTATTGTTGTTAATAGTGTAATTGTATTTAATGACTAATGCATTGACTTGCTTCAAAAAAATATGTCTGTTATTTTTTCTCTTGTAGTCTAACACTCTAGGGTTGCATGATGGGGCATCACACAAAGGAAGCAACTTCAAACTACAAATTCTTCCTCAAGTCAATTACTATCACCAGGTTTTCTTCGATTATTTCTTTTGTTGCATTTAAATGGCTTGGTTGTATCTTTTATGAGGATATTTTTTTATCTGCATGATTGAGAGGGTGACTGTATGTGCTTTGGTCAACCCATGTTGTGGCTGGCCATGTATCTTTTGGTCGTTTCTACTTAATTCCTGGCTACCTATCCTTTTTCTAAGTCATTTCCTTTTATCTCTGCCTAAGCAATGCCTTTTGAATGGCTACCTTTTCCTTTATTTTCATGGCCGTCCATTATCCTTATGGACGTGGCCCCTTTTATGGGCTGTCGACTACATTTTCTTGGTCGTTTGAGTCTTTTTTTTGGGTGATGCCTTCATGCTGGCCATCGTGCCTTAGTTTGGCAGTTAAAATCTCCCTGGTAGATCCTATACTAAATGAAATTGACCCAATCCAGTTTGTTGTCGTAGATCTATATCATGGCTAAAACATGACTGATAAACATATTTTTCTTCATTGTTTAAAACTACTGAAACTTAGTATTATCCTCAAATTTATATGATTGATTAGAAACTATTAAAACCCTCGCCAAATTCTCTAGATGGACGCTAAATCAATTCCTGTCAAACAATATTATGACTATAATATTCTTTTTATATGTGAGCTGAAATAAATTATGTGGAAAATTAACCTATCTATGTTAAAAATCAAACTCACAGCAGGTAGTTTAAACTATATTTTGTTGTTATGAATTTCTATTGCAAAATAGTGCTAAAACTTTATCAATGAATGACTTTTAAAAGATTGAAAACCTATATTTCTGGCTTTATGTATTTCTGCCACATTTCCTATCGCAACTGTGACAGGAAGACTATTCTTTGTCATTTGGGACTTCCTGTCGCAACTGCAACAGGAAGGTTACTGATTTGATTAAACTTAAATAGAATTTATAAACTGATTAGTACCTATCATAGAAATGACAGTAAGTTGAAGTAATCTAAAAAATGACTTATACACAACAATTTGTGACTAGAAATGGATTAAAACCTTTATGATTTGATGAATATTGGATAAAATTATGATTTTGATTATATGACCAAAGATGGTTTATTGCTTGAAAGTGTATTTTTCCTTACTTGATGATTTGGGAAAAGGGATTGATTTGACTTATTTGTAAATCTCGAAATTATGATTCCTATTTTATTTCATTTCTTGCTTCTTGGGGAAAGAAGTAGTTTTCATCTAGGAATGTTATCGGGTTACTTTTGGGATGGCAATGTTGAATGTGGTTATATCAGAGATGGCTTTTCCTCTTTTCAGGAATTGACCAATTTACTTGAAATGATTAGATCTAATCAGAATAACATTGAAATAGATGTTTAGTGTCTAGAAAACTTATTTATTATTATCTCTGCCACATCCTATTATGAGATAATTTGCTTTTCATTACTTAGAATTGCACATTCAGACATCATGGTTGCATCAGGTGTTCCCTCCTGCAGTTGTTACTAGGTAGCTAGACATTTCATGCAGGGCTGGGTTTCCTTCATTTTAAGAAGGGATCTGGGGAAGTGTAAATACTTAATGGTTGGGTGGAAAAGCACCTGAGCCATGTTCCCGTCTCTCAGTTTGCAGGTGGTAGACCACTTTGTTCATGCATCTGGAGAGTGAATTTGATTTATTTATTGTTGATGTACTTGTTTATTGTACCTATTGGATGTATTATGGCATGATTGCTGAAGGATTTATGTATATTATTTTATAGTGCTTGTTACCTGGTTTAAGCACATGAATGGTAAGATTTATTGACATTGAGATTCATATTTATAAGATTATCTTTTCTTTGAGACATTGTGATTAAGTGGATTAATTGCATCTTTTTGCCTTTGAATATTTTATCTAAGTGGATTATTTACATCTTTTGATTTTGGTTATTGCAATGTTGTATTTAGGTAGATTATTTACTTCATTTATTTTTGAGTTGGTTTAAATGCTTTTACATGATTTGTGAGGCTTTACAACACCATGTACAATAATAGAATCCCCCCTCGAATAAAGAGAGAAGAATGAAGCCCCTTAATAAGATAGGAATGGAGCATCTCCCAAGAAGAGAGGGAGAAAGAAGAGAGGCCTTGGAAGCCCCTCATAAAAAAGTGATGTTGCTTTTCTAAAATCAGAAATGATTGCACCAAACTATCACAAATTAATGAAAGTGGACATGCAAAAAAGGATAAAGAAGGTTCACTTGCATTGAACTACATGCCTTCCCTATGAAAGAGAGATGTAAAGAGGTGCATGTTTAAATTCTTCTCACTTGAAAACAATATATGTGAAAGGCAACAGAAAATGATCTGGTACTATCTTGATGATCATTAAAGGTGGTGACAAACAAATCCTAAAAAAGATATTGTATATAAATAGTGTCAAAAGATGCATCACAAGATAACAATATCAATATTGTCACATGTGAGTCCTTAATCTTTGTGTCATCATCTCTAGAATCATAAGTATCAATAGATAAAAATGTGATATCTAGGAAAACATCAAGCAGGGTGTCACTAGACAATTGTAAAAGGGCCCATGAAGTAGTAGGACATTAACATCCTTAATATGATGTGTAAAAATCATGTAAAGTAAGAACTCTATGTTACCAAAAATAATTTCATGATTATTGAGCCACTCAAAGTATTTAGATGAATTGGTTGGTTATGAAACTTTCCGCAAAAGAGAGGGAAAAAGACCCTACTTTTTGAAGAAGGCCTCCAAATGCACTCACCATGAGGCATAGTTAGTTCCATCTAGTAGAAGTTTAGGAGATGTAATTTTAGCTACAAATCAATAATGTACACTTAAACAAGTCTTCTTGATGTTGAAGCCACAAATTAATACTATCAAAAAATCCTAGAATGTTGTTGTAGAACCCCCCTAGAGTACCTAGTTTAAGAAACCCTTGGAATTTGGAACTTTATATCAGTTCTTTTGATTACAAGAGCCCATAAATGAATTGTATAACCCCCAAAGACAATGAAATGAATAACACTTTATAATTTGAGTGAATTTACAATGATCCCATTAAATTATTTTCCATGCAAACCCCCAAAATTATGTAGTGGGCACTAACAAATGTAATATAAATGACTCCCAAGCAAGTACAAGATGGCACTTTATAAATGAGTGTGTTTATAAGAAAAATTATAATTGTAAAAGTATTTAAAGTTACATTTTTTGATAAAAAGGCTAAAATTACAATCTTCATATAGAACAACAATAAACAAAGTGTACAATTGCATAGTACACAAAAATCTTACACTTTAAAAAACTACTCACAAAGAGGAGTCCATATGAGAAAGTTATGAGCATTCAAATTTACAAAAATAAGGATTAGATAAAAAAAATTGAGAAACTATAATTTCTAAGCAAATGGGGTGTTAAATGTAACAAATTAAATAACCATTATGTAGATGGACAAAAATAGCTAGGGTAGAAAAGTTGACCCAATTTGAACATTGTATGAACAAGTTATGGCCCCTCAAAGTCAACCTCCAAAAATAAAAACTCCATCCATGAATTCAAGTTGATGTCATGCTAACATCATGTTGATGCAATTTAGTGCAGAGTTAGCATGGAGGAGTCCAAGTGTTAGATGAGATAGTAGGTCCATGTGGGTATGTTTGTACTAATGGAAAGTAATGAAGTGTAAGGGTGTAGGAAAAAAAGGCAGTCAAAGTGGTCATGTGGGTATGTATGTACCATTGGAAAGTAATGAAGTGTAATAGGGCAAGCAAAAAGGAGATCAAAGTGGCCATGTGCGCTTGGTGTGGCATAGGAGGGTCAAACTACTATTGACTATGTGTGTCATAGATCTTAGGGAATTCATTATGATTCCATTAGGCACTATATGCATGCTAGAAATCTCAAAGATCTTGTGGAATCTACAACAAGAGCCTAACAATAGGGAGTAGGTAGTCTACAAGTGCTAGTGACTAGAAGGTCAAGTGGAGGTCAGAGCCTACACAACACTAAATTTTCTAAGTTTTATTTTTTTCTATGCATAAGTTTATATTGTCATACAACAAACTTGTAGATGAAAAAATTGTGAGCTAGATTCCCTACTCCAAATCGGACAAATTTACAATTAACCTTAGGGATTTTTTAATTTCAAACATAATGGTGGGGTCAATTTTGTACCAACATGCTTTAAAAATCCTACAATGTAAAATATTTAACCAAAGAGAGTGCAACCAAAAAACATGATTTGACTTTCGCATGTCCAAATTAGATAAAATAAAAAGCAATCGTAACTTTTTTAGATACTATGAACATGATGGTGTGATTAGTTTTGCTATAGTATTCTCTAATCAAACATTGGCTTCCAACACTCCAATGGTTGTAGCATGAGATCTACAACTAAACCTCCTCCACATAGGATACATGAAAAGAATGACACCAAAAATGAAAAGGTCATAAAGGAGAGGGGTTTGAAAAAAATTAATCTAATACCATGTAGGAATAAGAAAATATCTTGAGGACTTGGAAACCATTAAACTAAAATAACCTTCCACTTAGATTTATGCACAATAAAATAGGAAGAACATAGAGAAATACCAAAAGATTAATTAATTGTGTTGAATGAATCATAATTAGTTACATAGTACAAATAAGCCCATCGTGCTTATATAGAGAAAGGGTAAATCTAATCAATGAATTATAAGTAGAAGATAACTAAATTTGAACTATAATATTTGGTGTAAGCTAACCAAAGTTGATCTAACATAATAGGTATAATATAATTAAAGCTAAACTAAATGATAGATGGGAGACAAATCAACCTAAACTAGATAAGTGTCAATCAAGTGCATAAGACATGGGCACATGACTAAATGACTCAAACAACCTAATTGTATTTAAGAAAATAGAGTGGATAAATAAATATAAATGAGATTAATACTAGTCTAGTTAAATTACATGAAAACCCAACATAGACTTCTAGTGAAATTACATGAACACCCAACATAATATAAACACTAACAATAATTTCCTAGGTAGTTGCTTGTAACATTGGAAAATAATTTAATTTTGGAGGTTACTAAAATACATTTAATATGGGTTCATATGAAGATAAGTCATTTTAGGTGTTTGGATTGGGAAAGAATTTGGGTTCACCTTGGACATTGTAATAATTTTTGGTTGTAGAGTCAAATTTTGGCACCCAACTTGAGAAATGTCACTTGGGTTTATTGATTATAAAACTTAGAAAGTTTTCTTGTTGCTCTTTTACCTATATATAGATTTCTTGAGATGGGATGTATGGTAGTTGAAATATTGGTGCATTTGCCAAAATAGCTGCAGGAAGCGAGTTGAAGATTTCATTGATAGCATAGTCCAATTATCTAACTGTATTGTAATTTTCTTACTATGAATATAATTAGAGAATGGTGCGATTGTTTGTTGGGTTTTTTTCCTAGAAGGGTTTCCCATGGTAAATCTCATGTTATTTTTATTTCTCTATTGAATTATTTAGAATATATTTTCATATGCATGTATTCTCTTATTAAGATTAATATTATTTTTTACATATGGTATTAGATCTAGTTTTAGCTTTTGAGGTTCATGGGAGGAAGGGAATTTTCACCTTATATTTTGCATGGATGAATATTTTTCAAGAAAAGATGAATGGATAATAAAAATAGATATTAAATAATTTAATGACACAAATTTTGAGCTTTGAAAACTCAAAATGGAATACCTATTAGTGGATTAGAATCAATGGAAATTGTAGTGACTAGTTTTATTCCCCAAGGCATGGATCCTAATGACTGCTAAACTTGATAGAAAGGATAGATCTACTATTCATTTATAAATTTTATATTTGGTCCTTCTAAATATTTGTATAGATGATACTTGAAAAGATTGGGAATTTTTAGCAAACAAATTCCTTGGTAAAAAATTTGTTAGGGAGGAAAAATTTCTATTCTTTGAAAATGGTTGATGAGGTTCAGTGATTGAGAATCTAAATGCATCCAACATCATTATTGTTCATTTGGCATAAATTGATGTCAAGGTGAATGGTGAAGATTAGTTCATTAATTTACTTTGTTCATTGCCAAATTTGTGGTGTAACCTTGTGATGGTAATCAACAATATCACTTCTCAATTGAAACCTAAGGAGGTGGTTGGAATCTTGTTGTCTTTAGAAATAAGGTGGAAATCCATGGATTCTACTAAAGATGCTTTGATTGTTAGAAGTCATTTGAAGGAGGTAGGAGATCCCAGTTAAATGGAAGATCTAAGTCTCTTGGAAAGTAAAAGGTGAATTAAGAAACTATACTGAGACTAATCATATTAAGAAGAACTACAAAGTAAAGAAGTATAAGAAGGAATAGGATGATGATTTAGCTTGAAAGACCTCTAATAAATCCAAAGATGTGTTTCTTGCATCTTCTATTATGCATGCAAGTGATGATGCATTATTGATTGATTATGTAATGCAATTCCACATGAATCCATATAGAGAGTGTTTTTTATGAGAGCTATGATGGTGGAAAATTCTTCTAAGGTGATACTATGTTTCACAAGATTATTGGACATGGGAAAGTCAAGCTTGTGTTTAAAGATGGGAGAGTCAAGTCTCTCTCTAGTGTGTTGCACGTTCCTAGTTTGGTGTAGAAGTTGTTATCTATGAGAAAAATTAATGATGTGGGAGTACATATTATCTTTAGCAAATATGGTTGTAAAATGGTGGGAGGAAGTTGAAAGGAAAGTGTGACAAATTCCTAGCTAATTTAATTAACATAATAATGGAAGTAAACAAATTATAAAAATTTTAGCAAAGTAACATTATTAGAGAGAAAGAGAGGAATAAACAAGAGAACTAGAAGAGGGCCATGACACAATATATAACCTAAGAAAACCTTACAAAGGGAAAAAATTAGCCTCCAAACTACACACCTAATGTATTATGTAGCAATAAGTGTTACAATTTACTATAAGAGTCTTTGTGTTTCACAAGAGATCTACACTTTAAACGTGGAGGAATTTTGGTAGCATAACCTTGCATTAAACTAAACATACAATATTTATACCAAGCCCTCAATATATATTTCAAGGAAATCTACAAAACCATTAATAGTTTTCAAAAACCATGAGCCAATACTTGGACAAAATGGTCCAAGTCCAATCCATGCATTGTCTTCCAAGAGAAACTCCTCCCAACTTAGAAAGTAACTCCCCAATTGATCGATTGACCTCTATGAAAAAGGGGGCCAATTAACTCCTAAATTATCCATGTGGGTGCAATAATATCTCTTACATACCTCTTACAAATGGCCATAAATAGTCAATCAAAGAAGCTAGTCATAGTCCACCTAGTAACCCCCTATTCAATGGCCTTTTACAACCATCATAAGACAAATGACACAAGATAGAAGTTTTGATAATAAAATCTCAAAATTCCATCCGAGTGGAGTACCCTTTTCATGTGGGAACATTATTTTCTAATATTAAATAATTTATCTAGACCTACAATTTGCAAGGTGTGAAACACCTAGTCCCCTAGTACTAACAATCTCCAATTTGTATATATTGACATAAGTAACCACATTTTCAGCTATAAACCTCTTCTCCTCCACCTATTATGAACAAAGTGATACTACGTGCATCAATATGCTTTGTCCATGCATGAAATGTAGGGTTCTTTACTAAGCTAATGGAACTTAGACTATCACATTGAGTCGACATTGTATCTTGACTCAACCCAACATCTAAACATAATATCTAAAGCCACACTACTTCCTTAGAGGCATGAATAGTTTCCATGTACCCCACTTATATTGTCAAATGATCAATCACAACCTATCTTTTTCTTTTCCAACTAATCACGCTACCAAATAGGGTAAAGAGATCCCCACTAGTAGATCTCCTACTATCCACATCTCCCACCCAATTAGAATCTACAAATCCCTATTTTTTAACTATCCTAAATAAGTTTGGACTTCCTCATAGAAAATAAAACCCTCAAATGTGTCTCAAACATAATTGAAGACCCTCGTCAGTGCAGTCTAATGGTCCTTTCCATGATTGGACATATGCATGCTTAGGACTCCCATTGCCTATGTAATGTCTGGTTTGGTGCAAAACATAACATACTTAAGACTACCAATTGCACTTACATAGGGGATGTGGCTCATGTCCCTTATCTCATATAGTGTAGGATTCCACTCATTTGAAATTTTATCTCCAAAGGAATGGTAGCACTTGTTGGTTTGCAATCCTACATCTGGAACCATTGCAAAATAGAGTTAACATACTTCCTTTGACTAGCCCATTTTTTGTTAGCTTTATCTCTCCTAATCTTCATCCCTACAATAAACCTATCTTCCCCTAAATCCTTCATATCAAACTATAATGAAAGCTAATATTTTAAAACCCTAATCATTTCCTTACTATTACTAATCAAAATTTTATCAATATAAAGAATGATAAAAATAAATTGATCACCTATCTACTTATAATGAACACAATGGTTTGATTTCTACTTATAATGAACACAATGGTTTGATTTAGCTCTAACAAATCCCAACTTCAAAGTAAAAGAATCAAACTTTCGATACCACATCTAGAGGGAATATTTTAGACCATACATGTAAACCATGTTCTCCTTACCCTTCACCACAAAGTGCTCTAGCTATGACATGCAGATCTCTTCCAAATCCCCATACAAGAAAGTTATCTTAACATCCACGTATTCAACCTCAAGGTCAAATACAACAATAATAAATAATAGAAACCTACTAAATGTAAGATTCATAAGAGGAGAGAATATCTCACTAAAATTAATTCCCCCTACCTAGTAATAACCCTTAGCCACTAATCTTGTCTTGTACTTATCAAAATTTCCATTTGAATTGAACTTCTTGAAAATTATTCACAACCAGTAGGTTTCCTATCCTTAGAAGCTTCACCAAGTCTCATGGTTTTTTCTATAGCACAACCATGTTCTTAGCCATTGTTTTCCTCCAAGACTTCATGTCTATAGACTTCATTGCCTCTTTCATAGCTCTAGGTTCATCATTATTAGTAGACAAAGCAAAAATGTAACAAACATCAAGTGGTCTATATCTTTATAGTTTCTTTTCTTGTTGAGTGGACCTCCTCATAATTGGGGTATGAGGTTGTTCTTCCTCCTCTAAATCCTTTGATTCACTCTCTAAACTATCCTCCTCATCAATTCCTTGTTGAATCTCTACTTTAGACTTAGGTGTAGATTCCTTGGTCTCTGGCTTAATTTACACCAAATTTTTGTCCCCATCTTCAGGTTGTAAAGGCTCAAGATAAAATCTAATCTTTTTAAAGACCACATTTTAACTATACTCTATATTTCTATTCTCAAGATTCTAAAGCTTGTCCCCATCCACACCATCACTATACTAAATGAAGATACACTACACTACTTGAAATCCAAATTGTATCTCTTCTCCTTGTGAACATGTACATATGCCTCACAATTGAAAACCCTAATATCCTACAATGAAGGTTTCTTTCCTAACCAAGCCTCCTCAAGGGTTTTGTCCACAAGAGCTAATGTAGGAGATATATTTATCAGATAGAAAGCTTTTTTTAGGTAAAAGGTGTTATGCACCTAAAATATATTAATATATTTAATAAAAGAGTTTACAAAATAGGATCAGAACAAAAGCTAGATATAACCATGAAAGACCAAATAGAATATACAAAAAACACAAAAGGATCTACAACATAGCCAAATTTTCAATAACATCAAGCACACCTTATATCTCCCAACCAACAACTACACAAAAACCACAAAAATGATAAACAACAACACTATATATAGCCCAAAAACAAGAAACTAGGTACAAACTAGAACTAGAGAAGTTGCTAATTCACATTAATATCCTAATGAAGAATATTATCATCTTCATCATCGACTGGATATTCATTCCCTAGAGGAGGTGGACTATGGGTGAGAAGTAGCAAAGCTTGAAAAAAAATTTCAATTTTGTTGACCTTTTGCAAACCCAATTCAAAGCGATGATTGTACTCATAATTTCCACCAAAATTTTTTGATCCAAACTAGCTCTATTGAGCATACTCCTAGATCTCTCCATCAACATCCTATTCATTCTCTCTACAACTCTATTTTTCTAGGGATGTATGGAGTTGTATTGTGCCTCACAATACCTTGTTCCCTACAAAAGCTATCAAACTCTACTAAATAGAACTCTCCACCATTATTTGTCCTCAATACCATGATCTTTTTCTCTATCTAACTTTCTCAACAAGAGATTTAAAATCTTTGAACTATGAGAAAACCTCTTATTTATTCTTGAGGAAGAACATCCATTTTTTCCTAGAGAAGTCATCAATAAAGGAAACATAATATAGGGATTTTCATAGTGAATGTATATCCATAAGACGAAAAATATTACTATGAATTAAATTTAAAATCCCTATAGATCTAGCAGATCTTGAATAAAACTTAACACAATTTTTTCTATATATACAGTGTTCACAAAAATTAAAATCTAAGGAACAAGCAATTAACCCTTCTACTAAATTTTTACATTTCAAGGCCTTAAGGTCTTTCTCATGAATGTGGCCCATATGCTCATTCCATAACATGGTCTTCTTAGTAGGAATCTTTTGATTCTCATAAATAGGAACCTTAAAACTAATGAATTTAATGGTGCTCACATCTAGACAAAACAAATTTATAGAAAAAAGTTCCCATGGCTAAAACCATGGCTCCATGCACCATCTTGCATCCATATTTATTGAAAGCCACATGCACACCTAGATCAATCATCTTATTCATGGAAAATAGGTTCTTAACCAAACCCAAGATGTGTAGAACACTACTAACAAATTTGGTCCTTCCATTTACAAAAGAATGAATGACTCTACTATGCCTAATGATATTGAGAGAATAATCATCTTCCAAGTAGACCCTTCCACCATCATAGCTCTTGTACTCAACAAACTACTCCCTATTGGGAGTAATGTGGAAAGACACATCAAAGTGAATCAGCCATGCATTCTCAAATGCATGTGTAGAAATGGTTTTAATGAACATATAATTAGTGTTATAACGAGAGGATTTCAAGTTCAAATCATCCTTGGACTACTCCTTATCCTTTCTCTCCTTGTTCTATGGAAGTCTTACCATAATTCTAACACTTGACCTTAAATCTACTAGTAGATTAGATCTCCCCTTAGATTTAGATCACTTTTCATTCTTCTTGATGTTTCCCTTATCCTTAGAACAATCTCTAATGGTTAAAGCATCTTTTAGAGATTTTTTAAGTTTTCCACCTCATCTCCTCTAAGATTAATGCACCCAACACTTCATCAAGCGTCATCTTTGAGATGGTGCTACTAACCTCCATAACTAGGTTGTGATATTTATCAAGTAAAGAATACATTAGGTTTATGCACTTGTCCTCCTAATCCATTTTCACATCAACAAACACTAACTTTCTCACCACAATCTTGAACACATTTAAGTACTTTATCACAATGTCTCCATCATCCATCCATGAGGAGGACAACTTTGTTTGTTGAAAGAGCTTATTTACAAGAGCATTTATTTAGTATAAGTTTCTCCTAATAAGTTTAAGAGCACTAAATTTTCAAAGAAAATCTAAATTGGGCTCCTTGACTTTATATCAATCATTTCCTATTATTTTTCTTTCACAATGGAGGGCTTTTTATGACAAAATGCTACCCACAATTCTATATTAATGAGTGAATCCTCCATATTGAGCTTCTAAAGCTCAAAGTTGGTTTCATTAAATATCTTCACCTCTATTCTAAATGTGCCTACCATATATGTCCCTAAAACACAAAATCACACAACAAAGCTCCTAATGAAATAAGGATTAGTTACATAGCCTAATCCCCCCTATATACAATAGGATGTCTAGGCTTTGATACCAAATGAAAGGAAAGTATGATAAATTTATGGCTGATGTAATTAGGAGAACAATGTAAGTAAATATTTCTATAACAATTTTAGTATCTTCAAGTAATGACACTAGATAGAGAAAATAAAGGAATAAGAGAAGTAGAAAAGGAACACAACACAAAGAATACCCTAGGAAACCCCTAAAAAGGGAAAATCATAAATAGTAAATCATACACCAAATGTATTATTTAGCAACAAGTGTTATAGTACAATAATAGTCTTCGTGCTTTATAGGAGATCTACACTAAACCTAGAATCATTCTAGAAAGATAACCCTACATAAAATTAAACATATAATCCTCATCCCAAGCCCTAAATATCTAGGCCAAGGAGACCCAGACAAAAATGAATGGTTTTCCAAAAAGATTGACTCAAAACAATAAGTCAATTCTCAAACCAAATAGTCCAAGTCCAATCCATGTTCTCTCCTCCAAGAGTAAATCCTCCAAACTTAGAAAGAAACTCCCTAGTTGATCAGTTGAATCTAGTGACCAAGGAGATCCAATGTAAATCCCAAGCACTCCAAATGGGTGTAATAATATCTTTTACACACCTCTTATAGATGGCTATAAATATTCAATGAAAGATGCTAGTCATAATAGTCCACCTAGTAACCTCCTATTCATTGATTTCTTGCAACTATCATATGATCAATAAACCATTACAAAGAGTGCCAACAATGGAATATCAAGATTCTATCCAAGTGGGGAACCCTTTTCCACATGGGCACATTATTTTACAATATAAGAAATATTAAATAACTCATCTAGGCCTAGGACTTGCAAGGTGTGCAACACCTATACCCTTAGTCCTAATAGAATTTTGATGTTATCAAATGGAGTTCACCTTGGAAATTTGTTCAAACTTGATGCTAGTACCATGTATGGTGGATGTTCTTCCTCTACAATTCCTAATGTTTCGAAAAACCATCAAGGAAGTACCTTGGGCAAGGAGGGAGGAATTTTGTTAAGGTATAGCTCAAGCCATCACCTAGGTAATACCTTGAAGGATGGTGAACCAAGTTATTTTCATAGGAAGGACTCAAGCTATTACCAAGGTGATACTTTGGGCAAGGAAATTTAATTATTTTCCCTCTAAATGTCTCAATCCATAACTTAGGTGATAACTTGGAGGGTATTAAATAAGTATGTTGTCCTAAGAAGGATTCAAACCATTTCCCAAGCAATACTTTAGGCAAGTATCAAAGTAGTTTCCCTAAGAATGTCTCAATCCATTGCCCAAGAAAGACCTTGGAGGGAAGAAATTAAATGTGGTGCCGAAGATGTGCCCTAATCTATTGCTCAAGTGAGGCCTTGAAGGCATTGACTCATATTGTGGTGGATAAAGGAGATAAGTTATCACTCAAGAAATACCTTGGAGGGCATGGACTCAAATTATTGTGGAAAAAGAAGGCAAGCTATCACTCAAGAAATACCTTGGGAGGCTAAAAATATAATAGAATTGGATTTTCTTCAAAAAAGTATTTAATTCTAAAAATGACACCTAATTTTGAGTTCATGTGAAGAAGTTAAGAAGTTATGTCTTCTAAAAGTTGCTTCAGGAAGATCCCTAGGCAAGCTATCTCCTAGGAAATACCTTCTAAACAAGTGAGAGACCCCAAGGTGTCATCAAAGTGACACCTCATGGTTCAAAAAAAACCCAAGATATTTCTCAAGAAAAAACTTAAGGTTGTGAATAGAGGAGACATCAAGTTATTACCTAGGTGATACATCAAGTTGCTAACAAGGAAAAATTTTAAGGTATCAACCAAGTTATACCTCAAGGGGAAATTTCAAGATATCACTCAAGTGATATCTTAAGTTGCTAGCTTGAATAAATTTCAAGGTATCACCTAGGAAATACCTCAAGTTGTTGGAAATGATAAATTTCAAGGTATCGGGCGGGGCCCTAGCTCGATTGGCTAAAAATTATTGTTGCGGTAAAGAAGGTCACGAGGTCCAATCTCCCCCCATCCCCATGGCACCGAAGGGCATGTCGCGCCAGTGTCATCAGTCACGTGAAAAAATTTTACCAAGTGCACTACAATTTATAGGGGGGCTACCCAATTCCTACAGTCTAAAAAAATAAAAATAAATTTCAAGGTATCACCCAAGTGATACCTCAAAATGTTAGATTTAAAATTTTATAATATTTCACTAAAAAAAATTTAAGGTATAGTCATAGAGATACCTTCAAAGTTGTGGCATGGAAGAATGAGTCACATCAATGAAAAAGGTCTTATGGTATTGAATTATATGGATGTGGTTGATGGACTTGAATACTATTGTTTGGATTTTGATTTCTAGGAATATTGCTTATATGAGAAATAAAATCATGTTAAATTTAATTTGAGTTTTACTAGATTGAAAGGGATTTTGGAGTTGATCCATAGTGAGATTTTTAGTCCTATTGATATACCTTCACTAGGAAAGTCCCCATATTATGTATCATTTACTAATGATTTATCTCATAAAACATGGGTTTTCTTTTAGAGATATAAGTTTGAGGTCTTTAGTAGGTTCAAAAAGTTTAAAAGGCTCTTGTGGAGAACCAAACTAAGAAGAAGATCAAGATTCTAACAACAAACAATGGTGGAGAATTTGTATTTATATAATTTGAGAAGTTTTGTAAGGATAGTGGTATATCTAAACAAAAATTAAATCCATACACCCCTTAGTAGAATGTAGTTGCAAAAAAAAAGAATAGGAAATATATGGAAAGGGCTAGTAGTATACTTAGTGGCATTGAGATGGATACAAATTTTTGGGTAGAAGATATCAATATTGCTTGTTCATATCTCTTACATCAATATGTGTTGATAAAACCCTAGAGGAATTTTGGATTGGAAATACTCCCTCTCTTTGGTATCTTAGAGTTTTTGGTTGTGATGCATATGTGCATGTGCCTGAGGAGAAGATGTCTAAGTTAGTCTTCAAATTGTAGAAGTGTGTCTTTACTAGTTATAATTATGAGAATAAGGGATACAAGATTTGAAATCCTAAGATAGGGAAGACAATATTTAGTAATAATTAGAGTTTTAGAGATGTAAAATCTTCTCTTATTAAATAACTTGAGGTGAAGAAAAAACCCTACTATAATTTGAGCCCAAGTTTAAGATGATTGTATTTGAAGATGAATTAGAGGTTCATAATAAACTTGATAAAGAGGGTGTTCTAAAGGAGGATTTAAAGGAGGAAGAAGAACCTATTAATCCACCCATGAGGAGGTCCATTTTATAGAGAAGAGAACTTAAAAGTTGTAGCCCGCCTAATTTCATTGTATTCTTGCATTGTCTGTTAATGATGACAAGCCTAGAATTATGAATGAGGCATTAAAATTAAAGAAGTCTTGGAAGAAGGCCATGAATGAGGAGATTATTGCCTTGGAGAGGAATAGAATTTGGAAGTTGTTTTACTTGTATAAAGGGAAGAAACTTGTTGGTTGTAAATAGGTCTCCAAGAAGAAGTTCATTTTTAAGGACAAGATTAAAAATACAAGGACAATTGGTGGGTAACGGTTATTCCTAGGTTGAGGGAATAAATTGTGGTGATATTTTCTTTGTTATTGTAAAGTTAAATTATATTATATTTTTATTATTTTTTACTACAATATATGAAATGGGGGTTGAGAAAATGGATGTTAAGACAATGTTTTTTCATGGGTATTTGGAGGAAGAAATCTACATGTCATGGCTTGAGCACTTCATGGTTAAGGATAAGAAGATTTTGTTTGTAAGTTGAAGAAGTCTCTTTATGGTTTGAAATAGTCTACTAGGATGTGTTATCAAAGGTTTGAAATTTATTTATTTTTAATTAGGATTTTTTAGAGTAAAGTCTAAATATTACGTTTATTTTAAGTAGGTATATGATCAATTCATTGTCATTGTTCTCTATGTTGATGACATGGTCCTTATTGATAATTGTAAGGATATGGTATTTTAAGTTCTTAAGTATTAGCTTTCACTTTAGTATGATATCAAGGATTTAGGGGTTGCTAAGTTTATCTTAGGGATGGAGATAACAAGATATAGCAATAAGATTAAACATTGGTTAAGTTAGAGGAAGTATGTTGATTATGTTTTGCAAAGATTTAGAATGCAAGACTATACAACAAATATTCCTATTATTGTGGGAACAAAGTTATCAATAGAATAGTGACCCAAAATTCCTTATGTGATAGAGAACATGATCCATATTCCATATATGTGTTTAGGTGGAAAATTGGATTTGTAAATGTTTTAGTGTTTTGATGTTCAAATCCTCCTCTCCACTATACATTCAAGGATCTAGGGTCGAGTGGCAAGCACTATCATACCCTAGATCACTTGTGAAATGTAGGGAAACTTGGATTAGGGAATTTAATTATCAATTTTCCTTCTCCTATGCTCAATTGACCATTAAAACCGTAATTATGCAAATACAAAACAAATTGACAAATAATGGAAAAAGCTCTTGTAGACAGGAGTAAAATACCAAATCACAGAGTACCTATTTTTAGGGCTCTGAAGCGGAATAGTCGGGGACACTGGAGTGGGTACCCTAGTCCAAGGTACCAATTTCTTCACGGGATCCAGACCTCCTTCCAACACTGATCAACCCTGTAACTTCTATTTCCAAAAATTTGTCTACGAAGGACACTAGAGAGAGTGCCCAAGTCCTAGAAATGCTCCAGTGTTCTTCTTCTCTTCAGATCCTAAATCCTTGATGCCTTCCAATCCTTCCTGCAACTTCACTTTTCCCAAATGTGACACCTATAACCTGCAATCACAAGATTTGGTTTGGGGGTTGTGGTGTTTAGAGGCATGCCTCAGTCAAGCCCCGGAGGATACTTAAGTCTCCAAACACTGTTGTCAGATAAAGAGTGCATGCCCTTGTGAGGCAGAGGCAAAAACCAAAGGAATCAATGATGAAATCATAATATAATGTCACCTTGTAGTGAAGCTCTCATGGGAGGAAGATGCTCTTCATTCCATGAGGAAATTGATGCTCAAATCTACAAACAAACACATAAACCACACAAGTCTGCTCTTGCAACACAATGAAAGCCTTAAATCACCTTGAGAACACAATAGCTTGCTAGTAATCATCTAGTTGAAATCTAGTTTACAAATGAATGCCTAAACATGCTTTTATATGCAACTACAAACACTCCTACCAAGATTTCAAAAATCAAAACTTACCGTGTCGGCAAAAGGACCAAATAACGGTCATAAACCAACACTTAAATTTTTGGCCTGACCCAAAATAGGGCAGGACTAGGGCGTGGGCATCCAAGCCCTCCCCCCTATTTTGGGCAAGGTTAAGGTCAAGGGGTCCTCCTAGGTCCACTTTACCATGAAACTTAGGCCTCATTCCATCGAGATGCCAAAATATGAACTAAGATGTCCCTAATGCATGCAAAAGACCTAGGAGCTAAACCTTATGAGGTAAAAGCCCCCAAGGGGACATTTTCTGACGTTACAATATGTAATATTTATTGACCTAGTTTGGTGTATGGGATGATCTGCACTAGACCAAATATTACCCAAGAAGTGGGAGATTGAAACTATATATGTCTAGTTCAAACAAATAATATTAGATTGTGGTTAACAGGGTTTTTAGATTTCTTCATGGAAATATAGAGTATTCTATTTTCTACTAGGAAGGATCTTATTTGAGTATGATAGTGGATATTTATGGCTTTATTGATGTAGATTAGGAATGTGATATTGATAGTAGAAGATCTACCAGTTGTTATGTGTTTAAACTATTTGGTGGATTAGTGAGTTGGATGAGCAAGAGAAAAGTTGTGGTTGGTCTTTTGACTACATAAGATGAGTATATGACAAATACTCACACTTGTATGGAAGCAATGTGGATTTAGAGATTTTTCTTAGATATAGGAATGAGACAAGATATAGTTTGGATTGACTATGATAGTCAAAGTGTTGATTGTTTGACCAAGAACCCTACTTTTTATGTGCACATAAAACATGTTGACGTGTAGTATAATTTTGCTTGTGACATGGTCGATAATAAGAGAGTAATGAATGAGAAGGAAAACATTATAGAGAATGTTGTAGATTCTTTGACAAATCTAGTGAGAAGAGATAAGTTCTTATGGTGTAGGACTACAATGGGGATGTCTTCCCTTAGTAGCTATTTTAATTTGTTTATCTTTGGACTCTTATGCATGTATACAACAAGTGTGAGAATATTGGGAAAGGTGTTTTACACCTTGTATAAAATATTTAATTTTGTAAATTTATGGCCCACCTAGATTGGGATGGCATACTTTGGGAAAAGTGATATTTTCCTAGGTAGTTATTATCTATAACATTGAAAAGACATTTAGTTTTGGAGGTCACATAAAATACATTAGATGTTGGCTCACATGAAGACAAACAAATTTGAGTGCTTGGATCTAGAGATTATTTGGGTGTTCCTTGGAGTTTGTAATGACTCTTGGGTGTCATGGGTGCCCACCTTGAGAAATATCATTTTGGTGCATTGATTAGAAAACTTGGTAAGTTTTATTAGTAAATTTTATTTTCCTCTCTTTCTTATATATAGAGTGTTTGGGATGTGATGGATGGTTATTAAAAGATAAACACATAATACCAAAATAGCTATAGGATGTGAGGTGAAGATCTCATTGATAGCATGGTCAAATTCTCTCCTTGTATTGTAACTTTTTATTCGAATATAATCATAGTGGTGCTATTGTTTGCTAGTTTTTTTCCAAAAGGGTTTCCTAGGGTAAATACTATGTTATGTTTATTTCACTACTAACTTATTTTGATTCTATTTTATATGCAAGTATTTTTTAATACGTGATTAATCTTATTTCCTATACAACCAATAAATGATAAATTTATACAAATGAATTGATTCTAAACACATATCTGTTAGAACACTCTGATATACTGAGAGGGGGGTGAATCATTATATGCCACAATTTAATCCAATTCAACTTTAACAACCAAATCTTTCTACTGTCTTAAACAGATAATGAAGCAACCTATGTAATTCAAAACACAATCATACAACCACACAACCATAACACCATATTTACGTGGAAAACCCTAGAAGGGAAAAACCACAGTGAGCAAGCTACTTGGATCTATTGTCCAGATCCAACCTCACAAATAAAAACATTATGGGCTACAACCCAAAGGAAGCTACAACTCCCTGATACATGGTTTTATGGGCTTCAACCCAAAGTAAGAGACAACACCCTAAAGTGCTACAACACTTACAAGAAGAGGCTCCAACCTTTGTACCAAAACACTTGACAGATTCTACTGGTTCAATCGCCTCCGCAGCATCATCTCCTTTGACACTGACATATGACTTCAACACCTCTGCTCAAACAACTCTGCTATCTTCAACACACCTCCGTAACACAACACAATACTACTTCTATTATGAATCATGCATTTATAGTCTCCAAATTTCCTTCTCAACTTCTGGATCATTTATCTTCTTCACACACACACACTCTCACACTTGCACATGCTCACATACTCATACTCACACACACTTACTTCTTTGCAACAAACTTGATCTTTCATTTATATGCTCTGCAGGTCTTCAAAACATCATCTTTGTTGGCCTAAAAGAAATGTGTATCATGAAACATGCAACGACCTTTCTTTTTGGCTCCCAAAACATCTGTGATAAAGTATGAAACAAATCCCATTATGTGGCTTATATCAAGTGATCACCAAGACCTATTTTACCTTAGCACATATCTCTATGCTGGCACACACTTCCAAACACACGGTGCAATCACTTAAACACACCAAGTCGGCCAAGCAAACAATTATCCTTTCATGTATTAGCTCCAGACCTAAAGCGGTACTAGAGAAACAAAATGACAAAAAGCGGTTCACAAAATAAGCATTATATGACTTGAAAAACCTTCTCATACATTCCTTTCTCTAGTTTATGCTTCGTTTTGCTAGCGCAAGCAAACAAACATTGATGTTGGTATCCCTTACATAGTATGAATACATTGTCTTGATTTAGAACATTGAAAATCATACTTGAGGTACTCCACAACTCTTGAAACTTGAATTGAGAAAACATACAGAGAATCTAAACTTATCTTTCAGATAGCAAAACTAAATATTATAGTGCGGTGAAATGCAGTGGCTTTTATTTTCTCCCTCTGATAATCCTAAATAGCAACATGACTTGTTCTTACTCAACTGACTCTGGAAAACTCTGTGGTACTTTGTATCCTTCGAAACTTGAGTATATCATAGTTATATCTTTTCTTTACCTAGTTTCCAAACAACCAAGCTATATCTTTAAATGTGGAGAAATGTGGAGCATTATATTGTACCTTTGAAACTATAACAACATTGTAACACCATTGTCTTCACTCTACTAGCTCTGAAAAGCTTTGTGATAACTTTTATGCTCTGAACCTTGAAAAATGCATACCTCTTGTCAATCTCTAGCTATCCTCCAAACTGCAATGTCATATCTTCAATTGCGGTAGAATATGGTACAATCTTCATAGCTCTAGTAGTACAATTCCCTATGCCTTTAACAATGGAAACCTTATACACTTTCCTTCATATCTCATACAAAGATTTTCATCAAGGGGCAATGAATGCAATATTCACAACAACATAGACAACAAACATAACTCTTTTCATCAAAAACAAGAAGTCACAATTTCTTCATGTCAGCATATCCTACAACTTGACAACTTTCACCTATCCATGAACTTCAGAAGATAAGGTACAACTGTGTATAGATGCTCATGACTTTCATCACCATACCCTTCACCTCACAACTCCTCTAATCATCACTCCTTTATTTTCTCCTCTGATCATCACTCCTTTTTTTTCTCCTCTGATCATCACTCCTTTGTTTTCTCCTCTGATTATCACCCTTTTGAGATAAATGACAACATATACAACAATATCTAGATCTGGAATTGTACCAAACAAAAATAAAATAATTGAAATTTTAAATTGGTACCTAGAATCCAAAGAGGAAATTGATTTAAATGTGAGTAAGGTTTGATAATATGAATCTGAAAATGAATTTGGAAATAAGAAACTATGATGAATGTGCATTGTGAAATCTAAAACTATGCAAAGAGCTAGATCAAGGCCACATTGGTAGCCCTAAATCTCCTAAGTGTGGCTTTAACCTTAAAATGGCAACCTTGAACTCTAAGAAATTAAGGTTTTAGAATTTCTAGAAGTTGTTTTCCTATGTATGTACATGCAAATAGAAGAATAACCTGCTATGTAAATGGGGAATCTTTAAGACTTCCTTAGTTGTAGTCAAGCCTTGTTGATTGATTCAATGATGTTTTGATAAGTTAGAAAACACACCAAGCAATGTATGTAACAAATGTGTAACATGGTGACAATGATAATGAAATATTAAGACTTGGTGCAATCCAAGAAGTGTAATGAATGTATGGTAGGCTGAGTTCAAGAGTAAGGGTTTGATATTTATTGATGCAAGAGCTAATGTAATTAGCATTCCTAAAACACAATAAAACTATGTAAAATGTGCAAGTGACTCTAAGTATTTCAATGTGTGACAAAAGATAATCTCCTCATGATGATTTATCATTGAAATGATTTGGAGGTGATGTTATTTTATATAACTTCTCCTAGGCACATATTAGTTAAATTATCCCTTCTATCCTTATAGTTTTTCTTAATTGAATCAAGTTATAAATTTACAAAATAAACCATCTATAGAAACTAACAAAGCTAGTGAGAATAGAGATATTCTTGTGGTGTAGGACTATTATGGAGATGTCTTCCCTTGGTAGCTACTTTATTTTGTTTATATTTGGCCCCTTATGCATGTATACAAGTGTAAGAATATTGGGAATGATGTTGTCAACCTTGCGTAAAATATTTGATGTTGTAAAGTTATGATCTACCTAGAGTGGGATGCCACACTTTGGGTGAAGTGTTATTTTCCTAGGTAGTTGTTTTCTATAACATTGAAAAGGCACTTAGTTTTGGAGGTCACATAAAATACATTTAATGTGGGGTCAAATGAAGACAAGCCAATTTGGGTACTTGGATTGGGAGATTATTTGGGTTTCCCTTAGAGGATATAATGACTCTTGGGCGTCGAGTCAAACTTGGGTGCCCACCTTGGGAAATGTCATTTGAGTACATTTGATTAGAAAATTTATTAAGTTTTCTTAGTAAATTTCTTTTTGCTCTCTTGATTATATAGAGATTGCTTGGGATGGGATGGATGGTTATTTAAAGATAGATACATACTAGCAAAATAGCTCTAGGAAGTGATGTGAAGACCTTATTGATAGCATGGTCAAATTCTCTCCTTGTATTATAGCATTTTTATTCAAATATAATCATAGTGGCGCTATTTTTTGTTGGTTTTTTTTCTAAAAGGGTTTCCTAGGGTAAACATTGTATTATGTTTATTTATTTGCTAAATTATTTATATTCTATTTTTATATGAAAGTATTTTTAATACTTCATTATTATTATTTCCTACTCAATCAATAAACAATTAACCTAGATAAATGAGTTGATTATAAATACATACTTGGATCTAGAATTGTACAAAACAAAAATAAAATAGTTAAAATTATAAATGTGTACCTAGAATCCAAAGGGGAGATTTATTTAAATATGACCAAGATTCGATACTTGGAATTTGAGAGTGGATCTAGAAATAAGTGAGTATGATGAATGTGCATTGTAAAATATGTAACTATGTGAAGACCTAGATCAAGGCCACATGGGTATCCCTAAACCTTCTTAGTGTATCTCTGACCTTGAAATGACAACCTTGAACTCTAACAAATTAGGGTTTTGGAATTTATAGAAGTCGTTTTCCTTGTATGTACTTGTAAATAGAAAATTTGGTGGTGCTAAGAAGCACAATTACAACTTACTATGGAAATGGAGAATCTTTAAGACTTCCTCAGTTGTAGTTAAGCCATGTTGATTAATTCAATAATATTTTGATAAGTTGGAAAAACACACCAAGCAACATATGCAATAAATGTGTAAGTATCTAACAATGATAATAAGATCTTGAGACTTGATGTAATGAAATAAGTGTAATGAATGTTTGATTTGTAAACTGAATGCAAGAATTAGGGTTTTATATTTGTTGATGCAAGCTTGTTAATGCAATGTGGATGAGTAATGCAAACTAAAGCTATAACAAAGGTGTAAGTAATTATAAGTGTGTGATGGAGAGTGATCTTCTCATTATGATTAATCATTGAAATCATTTAGGGGTGATGTCATTTTATATAAGTTCTAGGCATACATTAGTTAAATTAACCCTTCTACACTTGTAGTTTTTCTTAATCAAATCAAACTAGAAAATTTTACAAAATAAAACCATATATAGAAATGAGCAACAAATTCAATGATAATTGTTTTATTAGAGACTTAATTGTTAGCAAATATAATCCAAACATTTTAGATATAACCAAACTTATGATATGACTAGATTATGAGGCATTAAAGGATATGATTTGTTTACATTTACTATTTATTTATGTTTTGTTTTAAATTTGTTAGAGTTGTGCTCACATTTCTTATTTCATATTTTCATTAAATATTTCAATCTCATAAACCAATTTTAATCTTGTATGAATATTAATATTATTATCGTATTAACTTATATTAAAAAATAGAATATATTTTATAATGTTTTTATAACTCTTCCTAAATGTGGCATGTCACACTCTCAATCACTCATTAGGAAAGCTCTTATAGATTTTAATTTTTATTGATATTGACATGAAATTCATGTGGTTATATGTAAGATCATTAATTAAACAAGAATGTGATTTTTAAAAAAATTACATGAAAAAAAATAAAATTAATTTGTTGGATCACATGAATCTTGTGGTGTGATTCCAAACATCTAGTGGTGGGAAATATTAATTATTAAGAATTTTATTTCTAATATGGTGTGATTTATATCTTTTTTAAAATACTTAATTGTGTTGAGAGGTGTTATACAATGGTAGCAAGGCACAATGCCTCATGTCATGACCATGTACATAAAACTAAAACATAGTCAACATATAGTTAAGAAAAAACTAAAACTATAAAATAACTCTTCAGTAAATAACATCTCACTTCCCCATGAAGGGTCAATAGCAACCCTTCATCATTAGCTTCCCTTGGAAGCTAATCAATCCTCACCATTCAATCCAAGATCAAATCCAAACCATCTATTATCTTCATCAAAAATTTATAAAATCCTCATCTCCCAAGCACTCATCAAGCATCAAGGTGGAAGAAAAACAAGGATATGTTACAGGATTCTTGAGAAACCACATTCATCTTCTCAACAACAACAAATCGTGAGCACATCCAAGGCATCAAGAGTGTGTTCACAGGAATTTGATTGTCTTTTTAGTATTCTTTTGCACTCTTTTGCTCAATCAAAGGTGTAACTTAGATTTGAGATAGGTACTTTGTTTTCATTACATTATTCCTTGTTTGTCTCTTATTTTGACATATACATTAAAAGTAAATAAAACTATAAATATAAACTATTAAAAGTAACACATAAGTATATAAATTTTACTACACTTTTTAAAGTAATAAATAAAATAATTACCAAAATAATGAATGGTGGCTTTTCTAAAAGTAAAATTAAAAGTTACATACAAAAGTAAAACAAATATATTACAAATAAAATAATGTGAATAATGTAGATAAAATAAATAAATAGTTCTAAAGTAAAATTAAATAACTCTTAAATAAATAAAATAATTTTAAACTCACATTTTTTAGATAGATGTATTTAAGATATCTATACTGATTATTATTTTTAGTAGGTGGTTAAATATATTATTATTTTGTATAGATTATTCAAGGTTGAAACTTAAAACCTTTATTTTTAAGTATTAAGGTGCTCTACAATTAAATTATGGAGGGGTAGAATGAACCCTTCCCAAGTTTCAAATATGTCTATATTGATTTCTTTTAAATTGTATTGAATTTAGGTTGAAATGTAAAGTAGTCATATATACTTTTTAATTTAGGCATAATTAAGGTTATAATTTTTAGAGGGGGATAACTAAAAATTTAACAAAATTTTCTAAAAGAAATTTGGTCTTTCGTTAGACAATTGGTCTTAAAAAAATTTTAAGAAAATTTAGATTAAAGTGAAAAAATATATAAAAACATATGTAAATAAAAGGTTCATATTTGTTTTCAAATTTAAAATTTAAAAAAAAATATCGTAACTCTCATATATTGATAAGGAAACTTTAAGCACTTATTCGACAAAAACGTATTCATTTAAATATTCTTGTAATTGTAATAGTGAAATTTGTATATCCATGTCAATTCCCATTTAGTTTTGTGTCCATTTTGAGGGAATGACTTAATACATTTATATATTGAAAAATGGTGCACCCTTGTGCAAATTCAGTCTCATTCTCCCATACCCTTCAATACCCATCCAATTACACATATTCCTACACTATCACCCACCTTATCCATATACAAACACATTATGATATATTCACCTAGATTATGTATTTATTACACCTATCTATACAACATCCCCATATATCTATTATCCATCTTGATTTTACCATTCTTGTGTCTTGGGTCATCTCTATGGGTGTAAGATCTATCATAAACCTATGGATTTGGCCCCTACAATTTTAAAATTCAATTCAAATTTTGGCCAACTCCCACCCATTCCTTTCTTTCCTAGAGTCAACTAAATACACATTTGTGTGATTTATTGTTATATCCTTATATTGAAAGGCATTAAATTGCATTCATTTAAATCATCCTATCTAATCAATCATTTGGCAAAGCATGCTAGGAACACTTACATTGGAGTACTGAAAGAATTTAAAATTGTATAATCATTCTAGAGTATTTGCATGGTTGAAGTTTGTTGTCCTTGATCATTCATGTGACCAAAAAGTTGGTATTTTTGGGGGGTTGACCTAGGAGAACTTTTCTCATGGTGATCTAGCAACCCTTTAAAGGTTGTTCATGTACCACCATTCCTCATAACAAAGTGGACAACAACAAATCAAGCGCACATTGTACTAGATCAAATCAGTAACTAGAGATCAAATCCATATTTGTGGAAGTGTCTTAAACCCATAGCCTTGACACTCCATAGAGTACACAAGGTATTTCATATCCAAGGCAAAGTATAGGTAGGAACATATCATTTCTAGTCCCAAGACATCCAAATATTAGAATTTTTCTTCTTCTAGTCTAGAGATAAGTACCTTTATCATTCTCATTTAATTTTCATAATTAGCATATAATGATTTACTATTCCTAATAGTCATTACCTTTAGATCTGTTATCTAGATTAATTAGTGTGCGTATTGCTTACTTTAATTAATTAGTCTATATAACCCATTTAGGAAAAAAAAAAATTTTATTTACATTTTTGGTGAACCTGTTTACTCTTAAATAACTTAGTTTTCTCATCAACATTACAATTTTTACATTTGATGTAGTTATGATTTCATCATCTATTTTTAGATTTCCTAGGGTTTGATTTACATTTTCTTATTTATTTCAATTAGGGTTTGGGTATAAAAAATAATCTGTCTGTCTTCAAATCCTCCCACCCTAGGATATTTTTTCATCATAGAACCTTTTAGATATTTCTCCTTGGTTTATTTGCATACACTTATTTCATATTTTTGAGATGTTCCTACCATTCATATCATATGACACATCTATCCTTGATATGCTCATGACTTTATATGCTATGGATATGAATGTGTTTTCTATGAAGCTACTATTTTATCATGTGTTAACTTTCCCCTCTTTCATTGAATTGGTTAGTGCTTATCCTCTCCTACTAGAGAAGCTTATATAATTTACACATACACTTCATGATGATCCTTTTCTTTATGGAATGATGAACATATAATAAGAAATTATATACCATGTACTTCACCTCTACATGACATTTAGTATGTCTAGTGATGATACATTTCTTACATGTCATGATAGTCTTATTTCCATAGATTTATGTGCTCTAAATGAATCATTTTCTCCCACACATGTTGATGAATATACTGCTGATCTTTCCTCTACATCTTCATGGGATCTATGGATGCTTATGATAATCTTTCACATAGTCCCACCTCACATGAACATAGCTTACACAGTGATGATAATTTCTTAGCCTCTTATGTGTCCCTCATTAATATTTCATTTACTCATCCTACATTGTATCAAAACATTAAAAGACTTAGCAAAGGTTTTTACATGATGATTATGATCAGTCTACCGATGCTTCCTTACATGTGAAATCATTCTTACTTAATAGCTATGAACATATAAATGATGGCATCCTATTGATTAGTGGGTTCAAATTATGCTTGATTGATGGAGCTTTGTAATGGTTTGATTCATCTTGTTTGTTCCACACTCCCTTTATGGATTTAGCTTAGGATTTCATTGTAAATGTTTCAATACCTAATTCATATGAGGATGGCATGAATTTAGAAATGAAGGTCTATTAACATCTAACTTTTGAACATAATCATATCAACATATCTTGTGTCCCCTACACCTTATTTTCGTGTTGCCCCCAATTTACATGATTATAATTTATTGGGGCATACACATCAAAGTTTACGAAAAGGATAAGATGTGAATTTTCTATAGTTGTTTTTGTCAGCCAGTGGACTCAATTTACCTCCTACACCTAAAGCCACGTCCAAAACAAAGGATTATGAAATTATTCAACAAATGTAAAAGACTCAAGCCAAAATATCTCTATGGGAATTACTATGTACATCACCTTTTTATAGAGATACAATGTAAAAGTCTTTAGAGAAAATCCAAGTTGGGTTTGACACTACTCCACAATTAGTAACATCTTTGATTGAGTCTATTGGCCACAAGGAGCATCATACCATATCATTTGATACTGATGAGATCCCACTTGAAAAGGTTCTTAAAGAGGTAATCCCTTTACACATTATGATGAAGTATGGAAAACTATTCATAAAATGATATTTATTTGATAGTGTATCTAGTCTTAACATATGTACTAAAGATTGTTTAAGATAATTAAAAGTAAAGATGTAAAAGACACAACCATATGATCTTACTATTAGATTGTTTTATAATATGCCTATATCTTGCATGGGTACTATTATTCTTCCAATTCAAGCTAGTCCACACACACTAGATACAATATTCCATGGGATGCCTAATAAGTTAAATTATAAAATCCTCCTTGGGCATCCATGGTTACATACTATGAAGGTCATGGATTCTATCTTGCATCACTCTCTTAAACTTTGGCATAAAGGAAAGATATGTCATACACCAATAGATCCTCAACAATATAGTGAGTGTAAGACAATGGATACATATAATAATTGTATTTCCCAAACCCATCCTTTAGATCATGACTATAGCACTTTATAGGGTGATGATCGGGGTTCACAAGACTTTACACCTTATGGTGTTGATGAATATCATGTTGTTCCAAAAAGATTATGGTATCCCATATTTCTACATGGATCCATCTATTTAAAGAAAAACACTTGAAGTATATAATGATGTAAAGGAGGCATGTATGTGTGAAATAAATCTTGAAAATGATATGTCTACCAACAAATCACCAACCCCTCCTAAACCATCATTTAAAAAAACTATGGTCCTAGTTACAAACTCATGTAAAAACTATGGTAAAGGTACAAAACTAGGCAAGAATGAACAATGATGATGTAAGTTTGTTGAACCATGATAGTAGTTATGATGGGAGGTTCCAATGAAGAAAAATTTATTAATTTATCAAAAGGTTCAATGAAAATAAAAACACACAAGTAGTGAGCAAGAACATAGAAAAATGGTAGAAACACTAACTTTTTTAGTATTGAATGCAAAGGTTATAAAATAGAATAAATAAAATATATTCTTGAATACTTGACTATACATGCAAACTCAAGATTACCAAAAGACCAATGATCTAAAGACTTCAACTATATACATGGTTCACATGTTTATACACAAATATGATCTAATTTGGCAAGAAATATACTAGCTATCATAAATACAACATGCTCTAACATTACATCTCACCAACTCGCCACATGCATTGAATGACATCAAATCCATTATAAATCCAAGAAAATATCATATTTTAAATGCAAATTGGATGGAATTCTAACATGTACCATTTATTATTCTAATATATAGTCTAATCACCAACAATCACCACATGTATATTCCACGTGAATGTTGCACCAACAATCCACTGCCAAAATTGTGTGACTCAAGTTGTGTTTGATCTCTTTTCTCTTACATTCACATGCCATGTGTGCCTATCAATCATTTTTCCTTATTGTGAAATCCATAGAATTTAACACTAAGCGCAAATCCCTCTTCAATGCTCACATTTCATCACACTACTACTATATGATCTTTTATCTACTACATGCACATCAAGATGTGTGTTCAAAACTTCATAAGTTATAGCATGAAAGGTTTTTTCTTAATGCCTAGATTCTCTTGTATCAAACACTTCAAGTAGTAAATAATAGAGCATGAGCTCCTAATCATGTGTGGTCTAGTTGATATACCATGGCTTTTTCATTTTTGGCAAATTCTAATGCACCTAACCATGTCACAACTTCAACTCCTTAGCCCTTCCACTTGACCATTTATTTTTGGTACTCCTTTATGTGTGTTTTCTCAAATTTGGTGTCCAACACCTACTCTACCTCCTCATGAACCTTCTCTAGCAACTCTTTCATCTAGTCTACTTTTATCTCTTTTGTGTCTTCACTCATGTTTTCAAGTTGTCCCTCAATGTAAGGGTACAAATCCATGGCATTGAAGATCAATAACATGTCAATCTCCTCTAGCAACTCTATTTTATATGTGCTCTTATCAAACTTGCACAAGACATTGTATGGACTAATCTTCTTCCACTTTAACTTATTATATGACCCCCTTAGTAACTTCTTCCTAAAATAATATGCTAGCACTAAATCATCAACCTAGAATTCTACTTCTATTATCTTCTTATCTATGTGCTCCTTGCATTCCATGTTGTTCCTCTCCAACTTCTCACACACCTAATTGTGCACATCACACATGTAATCTTTGAAATATTCTACATCTATTGTATTCCTTTTCCCTTTATGTGTGTTGTACAACTCTATGACTCATCTTGGACTCAATCCATAAATAGTTGGAATGGGCTCTTCCCAATGCTCTTGATCACTGAGTTGTATGCAAATTCCACCTATGTCAATACTAAGTACCAAAGTCTTAGATTTTCTCGCACCAAACATTACAATAGGTTTCCAAGGCTTCTATTGACTAGCTTTGTTTTCCCATCCATCTAAGGATGATATGTTGAACTAAATTGTAATTGAGTCCTTAGCTTCTTCCATAATGTTCCACAAACTTTGTGTCCCTATATAACATAATGGTGAATGACAATCCACATTGTATCATAATCTCCTTGAAAAATAAGTTTACCACCTATGTGGCATCATTCATTTTCTTGCATGGTATGAAGTGCACCATATTGGAAAACCTATCCACCAACACAAAAATTGAGTCATGGCTACTCCATGTTCTCAACAATTTAAAAATAAAATATGTGCTCAAGTGTTCACATGGCCTTATAGGAACTAGAAAAGGTTGATTTAACCCCATGTTCTCACTCAATCATTTTTCTCAACTAGAAAACTCTACATTGTTGTACAAACCTTCCACACATCTATAGATATGTGCAACCAAAAATATCTCTCACTTAGTTGCATCACTATCTTATTGATGCCAAGGTAACCAACCAAACCTCCACTATGTTTCTCCTTGACATGAGGTTCTCACACACCAACCCTTTAGGTATACATAGTTGCAATCCTCTAAATGACAATCCAACCACTATGATTGATTCATATGCATGGTCTTTATGCATGCTCCCCAAGCCTCCTTGAATTCTTCATCCTACACACATTGCTCCTTCATCATGTAAACTCTGATGACTCTTAGATGTGTATTTCATTCACTAAGGGACACCTCTAACTTTGCATATTTGCAACCTATTTTGACTTTCCACTTTAGTGCTTCAAGGCAAATGAGTATCTCTATAGGAATTCTACCCACTTATTTGTGTTTATTTAGCTTCCTTAACCATTGATGGATTGTAGTGCATGATGGTATGTGAAACACAAACTCCTTGGGCAATAAGTAGTGCCTCCACTTCTTCAATGCTTGTATAATCGCATAAAACTCTTAATCATATGTTGAATATCTCCTACATGCATCATTCATCTTCTTGTTGAAGTATACGGTTGACCTTCCCTCTTAGCTCAACACTGCATCAATCACCATGCAACTTGCATCTAATCCACTTGGAAAATTTTATTGAAATTAAGCAACACCAATAGCTACTTTGTTACCTTATCCTTAAACATATAGAATGTGTGTTTTATGCCTCTAGTTTAGACATATTCCTTCCTATCACCTCTCATTGTCTCCATCATAGTTCCATAAATCCCACTAAAGTTCTTGATGAACTTTGATAGAAGTTTTCCAACCTGTGAAAGCTTCATGCCTCAAACATGCTCTATGGAAAAATGGCCACTCCACAATCACCTGAACACCTTCTCAAGCTCCATCTTTAACCCTTCATGGGATATTACAAACCCCAAGTATACTAGTAGTAATATGGATGCAAGCAACCATGTTTCTCAAGGAAGCTCCAAGAGTAGTGTGTTAGTAGGATGACTAGTTTCTCTACATTTGAAGCATGTTCTAGAGAAACTTCTTCCTCCTTATCCTTCCCTCAAAGGAAGGACTTTCTTCTCCTAAGAATGCCACCATGAGCTTGCAATATGCTCACCCCTCCTTTAGGCACTTGTGTCAGCTCTATGTTCTCATTGCACATTGTTCTTCCTCATCCTTACATGAATTTGATCTTGCCTCACAACATGCTCAATTGCATCCATGGAAAATGTTCTTATTCCTGAACAACATGTATTTCTAGGCTTCTTCCATGGACTTGGGAGTTAGTATGCTAAACACATCCTAAATGTATACATGCAATCCATTCACATATCTAGTAAATTTATTTGTAGCACCTTTGATGTGCCTTGTATGAATGGTCAACCAATAGAACTCCTCAATGTATTCTTACATGTTCATCTCTATCTACCTCAAGTTTTGGAGCTTCCTAGAATCATCTTGTAGTATGTATCCAAGAACACCACCCTTGTCTTTCTAACCATCTTGCTCCGAGCATGGATCTTCTCCTTTCTTTTCACTACCTATCCATGTAGATATGGTACCTTTATAGTGATGCATGCCACTTCAACTTGGTCCACACAAATTTTACTTATTGATGGTTTTCCATAGACTCGTAATCAAAGTATTTCTCTAGCTCTACAATTGAGTCAATCAACTCTTCTGGGCAAAGACTTCTCAAATAGCTAGAAATATCCATGCACAACTTGCCACTAACATTAGAGATGGCTCTCAACAGTTTGCCTTCTACTAGTCATTCATCAACGTTGTCCATGCACATAGCTTATACTTCATTGCCACTCAAGCCTGCATCAGTATATCTTATTCAAGCATTCTCCATTGCCTCCAACCTCTCCTGGAGATTGTGCATCACTTTCTCTAGATCCACCACTCTAGGTGTTTGGTTCCTTCCTCCTTTATTGATAACAATTCCTCTATTTACCATTTCTTCTTCCTTAGCCACTCTTTTAATAACAAAATTTTCACCATTCCTTCTATCCAACAACCAATGCATTGGAAGACATCTGCACTACCTTATACCCATGTTGACACTTTGTGGAAGATAGAAATCTCTTAGGTCAAAACCATTTGCCAATACCAAGTGACACAACATTGCTCTATAATTCTAACCCTATGATTTGTTACCAAAATGATAGTAGCTATGATGAGATGTTTCAATGAAGTAAAATATAGTCACATAGCATAGAGTCACACTAGAAATAAAAAACACACAAGCAATGAGGAACAAAAAAATGGTAGAACACTATTTTTTATTAGATATTGAATGTAGAGGTTATAGAATAGATTGAATATAATACATGCAAATACTTGACTCTACATGTAAACTTAAGATTGTCAAAAGATAGATGATCTAAAGACCTCAACTATATACATGACTTATGTATTTATGCATAAAATTACAATCTAATTTGGTGGGTAATCCACCAGCTATCATAATGTGCCACAATCTAAATTTAACATCTCACCAACTCACTACATGCATGGAATGCCAACTAGTCCACTGCCAATCTAAGAAAATCGTGTAGTTTAAATGTAGATTGGATGAAATTATAGAATACACTGCTAAATATTCTGATATGTAGTCCATTGTGAACTACCACCACAATTGTCTACCATGCGGACCTTGCATTGACAATCCACCATTAAAACTATGCAACTTAAGTCACACCTGATCTCAAGTTACTACTATGTGTGTGCCGTGCATACCTAAAATCAATGTGCCTCATTACATAATCCACACCAATGCACACTTAGTGCAAGGCCCTCTTCATTGCTCACATTTCATCATGCACCACCATTGCATGATCTTCCATCTACTGCATGCATGCCAACACATACACACAAAACTCCATATCTTGGAGTATTTTTACTTTACACCTAGATGCTTCTACATCAAACCACAAGAAGCTAGATGACACAATGGAGTAGATTTTCAACCCAAAAATGACAAGATGATTAGAGGAATGATAACTGAAAGGAAAATATCCCAATATTCAACTAAGTGTAGATCCTAATGAGGCTCCTTATTCATTTATTACATGTAATATTTTTTTGGAATTCCTTTTGAGCCATTAAATGACTCATCTTTTTAGGGTTCCATTATATTAAACTACCATTCATTGATTACCATAGCTAACATTTGTTTTACACATGATACATTTTACATGCACATATACATACATATGAAACTTAAACACCTAGCAAAAACTAAAACATGCAAATGGAAAATAATATAAGCCATAGCATAACATCATCCAAAAATGACAAACATTATCAATGACCACAAATGACCTACTTCCATTTCAATTTATTTTTCACATGTTGTGCATTTGTTACTACCCTAATTTTACATTGGCAACAATTATGACTTATGACACTTACCTATTCATATTGACACACTTTGTGACCGCACATGTGCCAATATTTCATTGATTTAATAATTATGTCATATGCTCCGAGCATTTATTGCAATATCAATCACAAACCTTAAGAATGAAACTTGACAAAGTAAACATAATTATATATGTGCCTTCACAATCATAGCATCACTCATTTGAACTTACACACCTATCTGTTGACACAGTCACTTATTATCAATTATCACATGATGTTTATAGGGCCAATCATGGCCATATTACCTCATTATTTGAGTGGTTATACACTATTTATGATTCATTACCATTACACTATTTATGGGTCTTATAGTACTATCTTGCCCATGTGGGTGAAATAATTTTGATAAACACTCTCACAATCACATTTTACACTATCCTGCTTGCATGCGTTAACCATGTTGTAAGAGAAAACTTACCACATTGGTGAGCATCATGCATTATGTATCCCCTATCACATTGTGTGCTCACATGACCTAACCATGTTCTAAGAGTTTCATTCAGGACACCATAACCTTCTTTGTACTATCAATTACATGTTATGCCATGTATCGAGATTTTTATCACCACAATGGCTATTGCCTTACCTCAACTACTAGGTTCACATGTCACCGCATTGGGGGAATATGGCTTATTTTTTGTCACTAAGGTCTTGTTGGTGCATAAACATGGGGTTCCACAATTCCTAAAGTCTTGCACCAACACCTAAGGCCACAGAGTATCAACATAGGCAATGGGCAGGACTTATGATTAGAATGTAGCATGAATTGACTGATGATTATGAGTGGGTGGGCTCATTTTATATTTGAAAAGAGCAAGACTGGACAAGGTAGGTGGGAATGAACAATGTTGGGTGGGTAGGAAAAATATTTGAACTTTATTTGAATACCTATCAAACACGTGGAAGAAAAGCAAATCAAGCAATTAATGAGACATGGGAAATAGTCCAGTCACACCAAGCTGAAGAGACATGAAGCCACAGGAAACTAGAAGTCCACCACACAATGAAAACCACCAACATGCCACCACAACAACATGCCAATCCCCCACAGATATACATATGACCAATAGAGTACATGTGGTCATAACATGGAACACCAGGCACCAAACTAACCAACATGCACCCAAATAATACCACCAACTAAAACATGACCACTATAGGAAAATAACACACTACAAAGGCCAAAGAGAAAACCATAGGCACAACACCCCCATCGCAGAGAGAAGTGGCCTCTACAAGAACATAACCACCACTGCACCACAAGGATGCACTGTAGACAACCAAAATACTACCAAGAATAGAGTAGAACGTTATAAGTGATGATAAGACCTGTTGCAAAGGAAACAAGAACCACCACACCAACTACAGAACAAAAGAAGAGAATCATGTCGTGCAAAGAAGAAAACCTACCATAGAAGACCAAAGGGATCAAAGGGAGACCATAACAACATAGAATATTTATACTTGCAAGAACATGTGTGGCCACCATGATCCAAGAGAGACCATTGCAAACCAAAAGATCCATCGTGCAAGGGATGATAAAACTAAACAATTGAAGTATGATCCCTTGCACTAAAAATAGACAAGTCAAGAGCACATGCAGTACCAAAAACAAGCAAGGGCAAGTGATAGGAAGTCACAACAAGGCGGAAGGGGGCATCACAAGACAAAATGTATCACTACAAGGCATAGGGAAGTAGGCAGGGAGAGCAAAATAACCCACCAAATGGCACTGCAAATGAATAAAAATACTTTTATATAAGTTGTTGTGGAGAGAGCACACAAATGATTACTTCCAAAAGGTATTTGGGCACATAGGAAAGTGCCACATTAACAAAAGCACCAAGTTTGAGCATGAAATTTGGGCGTAGGCCAATAGGGCCATGTCACCATTTTCACTTGCCCATGTTGGGGACAACCTCAATCCTCGATGATATTCCTAGCCCATGTGCTTATAGCATGCCTATCTTTTGAGATGCTTTACTACTTTGTTACACAATGCATTTATTTACAGTCACTATAGCTTTACATGATTTGCATGCTTGCATGCTTAGCTTACATTTACATTTCATGTACTATTTTTCCCTCGTCTCTAATTCCTTGTATTTGATGGATACAACAAATTGAATGGGGGTATATAATGTTGCTAGCGCTCTCATACTAAGGTTGTAGATAGTTACAAGGTGTCTAGATATGAAGACTCATCACCTTAACTAGACAAATCAATATCACATGACATACAGGTATACCATACAAAAAATTGAATGGGGGTATATATATGTTGCTAATACTCCCATACTAAGGTTGTAGATAGTTACAAGGTGCCTCTATAAAGACTCATCACCTTAACCAAACAAATAAATATCACATGACATGTCAACATCCCATACACCTTGTCATCCTATGGAGCTACCAATCATAATTCAGCATTACCACTTTCCATACAATTAGAAATTTTCTAAACCTTCTCTCTCCATCCTCTCTCTTTCATGATCAATGATAGTAAATTTAGCTTGTAGTTCTCATTTCTACTTGTGTGACATAAGTTATTCATGGTATATTTTCCCTATATTTTACAAGTTCCCATGGAGCACGCATGCAGAAGGATAGACTTACATGATGACATTCAGTGCGGTCCATTACTTTATATCATCTTGGAGGTATCCTTTTATGTCTAGGTATTTATGAGTGTTACATACTTTGAGATAGATGATAATTCTATGATTCACATGCATCTCAAAGTGTGGGCAGAATGTAATGGTGAAATTTACATACCCATGCCTATTCCCATTTTGTATTGTGTTCATTTTGAGAGAATGGCCTAATAAATTAACATATCGACAAATGACACACCCTTGTAAAAAGTTGGGCTCATTCCTACATACCTTTACCTATTTGATTAGACATATTCCTACACATGTATACTCCACCTTATCCATATACACACACATTCTGATAGATTCACCTAGATTATACATTTATTACACATATTCATGTACCCATCCCCGTCTAGATTTGTTATCCACCTTGATTTTACTATGTTCCCATGTCCCAGGTTGTTTATGTGGGGATGAGATTGATTTTGTATCTATGGATATAACCCCTCAAATTTTATAATTCAAAATTTGATCGATTCCTGGGCACCCATTTATTTCCCACCAAGGGCTAACAAAATACATGTTTGCATGGTTTATTACTATATCCTTGTATTTAAAGGCATTCAATTGCATTAATTTATCATCCTATCACATTTGAGCTTATATGATCAATCATTTGCAAAAGCATGCTAGGAACACTTACATTGGAGCAATAAAAAGAACTTAGATTTGCACAATCATTCTAGAGCATTTGCATGACTAAAGTTTGATGTCCTCGAGCATTCACACAACCATAAAGCCGGGTTTTTGGGGGAGAGCTTGTCTCCTAGCTATTTAGTAGATCTTTAAAAATATTTGTAAATACATCTAGTTCTCATAACAGAACAAACAACAATGAATGGGGTGAACCAAGAACTAGAAGTGTATACTATACCAAATCAAATCCATATCTAGAGACCATATTTGCATCCACAAAAGTGTCCCAAACTCATGGACTCAACCCTCCACAAGTACATAGACTATTCTAGATCCAATTTGAAGTAGAGGCAAAGATTTGCCATCTCCAATCTCAAGACTTCCAAATTTCAGTGCCATATCCGAATTATTCTTCTTCAACTCTAAAGCTAAGTACCCTTCTCCTTTGCATTTAATTTCCATAATGAACATTTCATGATTTAGTTTTCCTAATATTCAATGCCTTCAACTCTGTTATTTGGATTAATTTGTGTGTTTATTTCCTACTTTAATTAATTAGTCTAGATAACACATTTAGGGAAAAAAATATTTTCCTTTACAAAATTATAAATTAATGAAGATTAACTCAAAACTACACAATTAAATCCTCATAAATCATCACATAATTACATCAAGATACACAACTACAAAAGCATAAGGGAAGGTTGTAATGGAATGAGTGAATAACAAAAACTCGTTAACATAATTTTGACAACTATTTACTTGTCAAATCTTTATTACACCCAGGGGGTGAAATATATATATATATATATGAAGGATTTTATATCATCCACAAGTTCGTTTAAGATATATATATACTAGTAAACTAGCATAGATATCTTAAAGGCATCTACCTAAAAGACACTATCACACTCAAGACACATATCATTATAAATCTAATATGTAAATATATTCAAAATATATTTTTCTCTTCTTTTATGGAGGATTTTATATCATCCACAAGTTTGTTTTGCTATCCAATATGCGAGTCCAAGCTAAACTCTTTTTTATGGAGGATTTTATATCATCCAAAGTTCGTTTTGCTACCCAATATGGGAGTACGAGTTAAACCTATTTGGTTGAGGGACATCCATTCTACCAAATTCGTTCGTCAGAGGCACGGTCCCCACCTCATCCCTTATGGTGTCAGGGGGCCCTTGCACTCAACAAGACTTGATCCTCGATAGGCTCAGTTAGAACCTTTCAACTTCACCAACTGACCAAGGACCCATTAACATATTTAAAATATCTATACTAATTATATTCATCATATTGTCATTACCTTGTAGTCCAAGGCACACTGAAGTGTCCATCCTAGTGCTACCCACAATTTTAAGCACATCTAGGCTACATTTAAGGGCCACAATTAGAAAAGTTTTCCTTTCCTTTTCTTCAAACCGCGGTCCGAGGCCATCCAAACCGCTACATGTGATCACTCACCGTCCACTGCGCGCCGAATCAGAATCTTGCCATATAGGACGTGTGCCCATGAGCCACGTGTCGTACGTGTCGCGGAATCTAACCGCAGTATTTTAAAAAGTAAAAGTGACAATCCAATACCTTCTTTTTTTTCCTGGGTTGTCAACAGTTTTCCTTCGCTGTCAAACTGCCTGTCACCCTACTTCTACCTCTACTTCTCTAAAAGTTAATTCTCCCATAGACGGACAAACATGTAATTTGTTTAACAGAACAACTGCTGTGCTTTCACTTTTACTGCGACGTGAAATGTTGCGTCTGTACTTTGACGAAGAAGAAAGCTTTAGCGGACACTCAGAATAAAAGGATGCCGTGATGGAGCAGCACGACTGATTTCAGAAAAAAGAAAGTCTAAATTCCCCAGAATTTGCAGAGAACGATACGCTGTGATGTTAATCGCTTGCTTTTTCTTCTTTTTCTGATACTTGCTGTGACATTTCACGTGTTCATCATCACCCTTTCCCTTCCCCTGTTTTCCTATACAATTTGCCTACACCCCAATGCCCAAACCTGTGTTGCACAAGCGAGCAGAGCAACATTAGCTGGGTAAAATTTTGATGTTTTTCTTCTCTTATTTTTGGTTTAAAGCTCTGGTTTTTAGTGATTTTCTGATGAATTAACAGTAAGAACCCAATTAATCATGGGTTTACTACAGCCATACTTAATAGTGTTCAGGCTTTGCTCTTACAAGTTCTGTAGCTGTGTAGAATGTTGAAACTGTGTGTTTGATTTGTGTCAAGGTTTCAAGGTGAGGAAATAATGATGGATCACAGAATGTCATTGAAAATTTATAGGAGTTCAACAGTTTTTTCTTTCACTAATTCTCATGGACTGTGAATGCCTTGTGTTTATTCATTCTGTAGTTGTTCAGTCTGGAAATTTCTGTTTATCTTTGACCTCATTTTAAAGCTCTTTGTTTTCTCAGCTCAGGCAGTGAAGCAAGAAGCCACTCAGATAGTTCCTTTAAATGCAAAGATTCTATTCTTGTCAAGGAAATAATGATGGATCACGGAATGTAATTGAAATATTCTACAAATTAAACAGTTTTTTCTTTCACATAATTCTCATGGACTGTGAATGCCTTGCGTTCATTAATTCTGTAGTTGTTCAGTCTGGAGGTTTCTGTTTATCTTTGACCTCATTTTGAAGCGCTTTGTTTTCTCAGTTCAGAGAGTTAAGCAAGAAATCGCTCAGATAGTTCCTTTAAATGCAAAGATTCTATTCTTGTCAAGGAAAATCCATTTTAATCCATTTTAACGTCAATATTTCATTGTTGTTTTGTTTTTCTTTCACATAATTCTCATGGACTGTGAATGCCTTGCGTTCATTAATTCTGTAGTTGTTCGGTCTGGATTTCTGTTTATCTTTGACCTCATTTTAAAGCGCTTCAAAAAGTATAGAAATTAAACGGTTTTTTCTTTCACATAAATCTCATGGACTGTGAATGCCTTGTGTTCATTAATTCTACAGTTGTTCAGTCTGGATCTCTGTTTTCTCAGCTCAGAGAGTTAAGCAAGAAATCACTCAGATAGTTCCTTTAAATGCAAAGACTCTATTTTTGTCAAGGAAAATCCATTTTAATCCATTTTACCGTCAATATTTCATTGCTGTTTTTTTTTTTTTTTTAAGGTCTCGAATTCCAGTGTAGCATGCTCTTGGGAACTTGCTCATCTCAAGTGTGTCCATCTTGTACATCAGCGTACAATTTCCAACAGAGTCTCTTTCGTTTTCATTTTCAGGTGATTTTGTCTTCAGTTTAGTTGAAAATAAATCTAGTAGCTTTCTTTAAATATTTTCTGATAGGAGTTCTGGTTTTTGTTGCGTAGATTTGGGAGTAGCTGAAGAATGAAGGCAATAGACATTTTCTGCGCGTCCCCTGCTTCGACGGCAATCTGCCTGAGCCTGGACCAGCGCTCTCTTGTAAGGCAGGGGAGCCGCATACTAGAGCAGTCGCATTTGCTGGAGAGGCAGGGCAGCAGAGTTTTTGAGCCCAGCAATACACCTCTGGAGCCAGGCAGGAAGAGCAAATCAGAGAGAGCCAGAAGAAGCACAGACCGTCGTCGAAGCAATAGTAATACTACTAATAATGTGGATCAGAGTTCCAAAGAGCAGCAGCTGGAACAGAAGCCCAGGAGATCCAGGCATCGCAGTAGCGTTAATTCGCTAAGCCGCTTTAGTTGCAGTGCTATTGATCAGACTGCCATTATTCCCTTCAAGCAGCCACCGGCCTCAAAGCCTGTGAAAACTCCTGTCATCCTTAATGATCCTTCTACCTCTTCCTCTTCATTGTCCTCCTCTCCAGGAGTCACTGAGGTATATTATATTTACCATATTTATCCTCTTTGCTTCATTTAAATTTAAATTTTCTTTCATTGTCTTGATTTATCTGTGGAGAGTCTTCCTCTTGCCTTTCTGTTTGGCCAGATTGGCAAACAGCCTCATTCCTTATCATATCATATTCAGTAAACATCAAATGGTTTAACTGTCAAATATTCAATGGTAATTTTACACCTCATCCGCATTCAAAAGTGGTAAATAGTTGTCATATTTTTATTGACAAAAATTTATCAAAATGGTCTAATCTTTAATGTTTAAGAATAACAGGAAATTTGGTGTACTTTCTTTTTCCAAGGTGTGAGAGATATCTATTCTGCCAAATTTGTTAGCGCCTGATCAGGGTTCTTGAAACCTTGGAACTCTCTGGTTTGCTTTTAAGAGCCAAGCATCTACACAAGTTGATCCCTCTTGGCTAATATTGGAAAAGAAAAATTACTATGCAGTTGTTGGATCAAGAAATTCATCTCACATTTCTTTTCATTTGAGATTATGTTATGACTGCATATATTTCTGTAATTGTGCCTAATGTTTTACATGTTTTGTTTGAATTAAGGTATGTTGCAAGTATTTAGGAATTGTGGCAGATATATGTTTATAGCAACGAATTTGTTTAAAGGATTTAAGCTGTAAGTTATGTTAATTGTTATATCATTTTAATTCTATGTTACACTCTGGTTCACCTGCAACTGCAACTATAATGGCAGACCGAGTAGAGAATATTTTTTTACAGGGAAGGTCGTATAAAGAAAATTGCAGGTGGGCTGCCCTTTCAAATGCTGACCATTTCTTAAGCACTCTCCAAAGGATCATCAGTTGACTGGGCAGCCCATCTCCCATTTTCTTTTTTTCCTTCTAAAAATTGATAACTGATAACTTTACGTAGAGCTCCTTTCCAGTATACCATGTAGTTTTCTGTATATGTGATTCCATAGTCATCTTAATTAGGTTAAATCGCAGTGTAAAAATCTTAGTACAGTTTTGTCTATATTTAATTCCATCCATCTCAATAAGGCCAAATCGTACTGTTAAATTTCTCATATAGTTTTCTGTATATTTAATTCTACTGACATCTCAATCAGGACAAATTGATTTTTGAGATGAGCGTGTGAGATCTATTAAAGTGTTTCCTTAGAAATAAATTCCCTGTTTTGTTTGATTGTCTTAGGAGCATGAATTACAAAGATTCCATTGAATTTTTTAGTCAAAAACTCCCCATTTGCCTGCTGAATATACGGAGCTTGTATTCTTGTACTTTCCCTTGCAGGTGGTGGTGCTAAGGGTGTCCCTACATTGCCAGGGATGTGCAGGAAAAGTGAAAAAACACATTGCAAAAATGGAAGGTGAGAAAATGATTCTCCTGTGAGAACTGTAATTTCCACAATCCCAATACAAAAGAAAATATCTCCTTCACTTAACTTGTGAAATATAAAATTAGTATATCGTGGAGTTTGAATGATGGGTGTGTGTGTACATGGCAGGTGTGACATCGTTCAACATAGATCTGCCAAAGCAGAAGGTTACAGTGGTAGGAAATGTAACCCCAATAGGAGTCCTGGAAAGCATTTCAAGGGTTAAAACTGCAGAGCTCTGGCCTAGCACCAAGAACAACTGAGAGGCTAATGATCAAGGTCTATCATCGCCATCATCATCACCACAATTATAACCATCTCAATAAACTCTGTATAAATACTAAAGGTACTAGGTGATCAGCTTAGATAGATATAATCATGGAGTTGTGTTTATCTATCTACAAAACATGCCTCTAGGAAGGAAATATTAAACAGTTTCTGGTATCTGTATAAATACCCCAGCGGCTTCCGAGTCTGTATCATACAGCAGTATCTTAAGTACAAGGAAATCGGTAAAGCATGGAGTTTTCAATGCATGTTGAATGTACAACTTAAAACTTTTTTTTGGTGTGTGTGATAGAGGATCTAAGACTATTTATTCAGAGATCATAAAAAAACCATTCTCAATTGGGCTTTTTCTCAATTACTTGTTTTTCTCTGTAATTATGTCTTTGGGGATTTGTGGTTTCATATAAGAATGTCTTATTAACTGGGAAAAAAACAAAAACAAAAACTTTTAGGTATTCGAAGAAAAGATACCCAATTCCTCATTCTGAGTCTCAGTGAGTGTATGTGAGCGGATTTGCATGTAACAGCAGGAAAGAGACTGTACAAAAGACAATACTCTGTTGAAAAACATCAGTGAAAGAACTTTATTCTACAAAATTTTAAGAATAGTGACCTTTGTTAATGACCAACCTATTTAATGGTTAAAGATAATTTTTTCCTATTTTAAAATAATATAATTATTTAACACTTTTAAATGTTAATGAGATGATGAGATGATTAGTAGAATAGTAAACTTTTCTGCTTGCAAGCAACATATTCCAGTTTCAAATCTCTACATTTTGAAGAGTCAAAAAGAACTTGAACTGGTTCATGTTTAAGCAGAACAGAGAATAACAGGAGGGCAATGACAGTGATTTGGTTATTATTGCATGAAATTCTCTCCCTTTATTGAAGACCGCCTAATTTTTCAGATTAAGGACTGGCCAGCCTCATGATTTCACTTGATCCCTTGCTTTCACTAATCCGGAAAACATATCACTGATTTTCCCCAGTCAAAGAGCATCACTATTTATGTCCTCATTCTATCTTTTCCTATTAATTAAAGGAAAAGCAATTTGACTCTTTAAGAAGGGCAAATATTTTCAAAAAGGAACAGAAGTTTCCTTTACTTTAATCCCTTTTGGGCCATGTGGTTTATTTTTCAAATGCCACATAAATCTTGCGCCTCTCCATAAAACCTTAAAAAGTTCAATTATTGAGCCCTTTAAACTTTTAATGTTAAGTCTTTCGGCCATGCATTTTTCATATAGTCCAAAACACCATATTTGTTTTCATTGTCCTGTTCAAAAACTCCTTCCTCTGCAAGGACTGGAGAAATATGAGATATTTACGTAGAGCATTCCAGTAAGGAGGTTGTACCTACCGAAGAACTTTATAAGTATTTGTCTGGTTTGCCTTTAACACACATCATTGCCTTTGTTTTCTGTCTTTTCCCTGCCATACAAGACACTATTTCACAATGTATTTTCCCACTATTTCACAATGTGTTTTCCTTCTTATGTAGAAGTGGACTATTCTTAAATATCATCCACTTCCACAGTCAAAGGTTAATTTTGGCAAATAAAAATAAGACAAATATTTACAACTTTTTGATGTGAATGAGGTGTAAAATTACTATTGAATGTTTAACCATTGAAATGGATGATATTTAAGTAGAGAAGTAAAAGTGTATGAGTAAAAACATCACTTACATAATTGCTTAAAGAATTAAATAATCAATTGAAGTATTAAATAATCAATTTAGATAAGAGAGCTTAGATTGATATCAAATATCGTAATAAATGTTATATTAAATGTAAAAATTAAGTAAATTAAATTATAATATTTAGTTGGATTTGAAGATGGAAAAATGTAACTGATGATGTCAAGAATTAATTTGCAATATTACTAAATTTTAAGGCTTGCTTAGATGAATGTCTTAGAATATGCAAATTCACTAAAATCTACTTTGATTCACCTACGTGAATGTGGACCTGAACTTGGTGTATAGATCTGATTTGTAAGTCATGATATTGATTTAACAAAAATCGATTGTTGGAATTCACTTGCCTCGGTTTTTGATGTCTAAAGGGTTTGTAAGGGTTGGTGGTGTTTAGGAACACCTTTAGGGAATCTATTAAATTTTGAGGGTCATGTTCTCCAAGTAGTCAAACCCTTAGTCGAACTAATTCAACGGCTTTAGAACAGGGATTGAGGATAATAGGCAAGTGTACAATAGAGCTAGGATGATGTATGTTGATGTAATGCTTTGATAATTTTGCTATGATGCTCTCATAAATGCTTTATGACCATTCTTTTGATAACTCTCCTAAATCCTTGATTATTTTCTAAACAATTTCAAAATGAATGAATGGGTGTCATTAAATACAATAGTATAGCACACAAATGTGCACTAGGTCAGCTCACAATAGCTAATTAGAGGGAAGTTGACAAGATTTATTTTGAATTTAAAATTTAAAAGTTCAAGGTTCATATCGACAATTGTAGAAATGACGTGGGTCAGGTCTACACCTATAGATCTTATCTAGGGTGATAGATGGGGAATTTAAGGATTAGAATTCATCTATGGGGATGAGTGATAATGGGATCAAGATATGGTGATGTCAAGAGCTAAATTTACACAAGAATATGCCACTTGTAAACTAGTTATTGTGCATTTAGGACACTCTAATCAAAGTGGGACCAAAACATAAGGGAAGAGGGCACAGGTATGCAATTTTCACCATTACATTTTGACTCCATTAGAAATCTATTTAAAGTATGCATGTCATTCTTAAATTCTCCTCGCAATGAGCATTCCATTGGAAACCTACATAGTAAAAAAAGAATGCAATAAATAGCATCTAACACACATTTAAAATAGGCATTATTACAACTTTGTTTGAAAAAGAATTATTCTTGAAAATAGTAAAAGTAAAGAGGAAAAACATTCACTATGAGTAACAGTTATATTAACATTAAAAGATCATTTATTAAAAAATCAAATGGTTGAGTAAGTGTAGGGAAATGGGAGCCAAAAGGGGTCTGAAGTGGCCGATTTTCTCTTGAAATCAATGAAACTTGAGCTTCAACAAGTAATTTGAGATGCATATGCTCAAATTTTAACAATGTGATAAGAAAAAGAATACTATTATGTTCTAAATGTAATTTTAAACCACTAAGTTTTTTAAATGGTGAAGATTAAGAGGGTCAAACTCTGAAAGCACACAAAGTGGTCTTGTTTTTATCACTCAAATACATAACATGGCATCGAGCTTGCTCCCCCAATTTGTTGAGTTTCATTAAGTATTTTGTAAATCTCTTTGGTGGGAAATTAATTAAGATTATGTAGTAGGTGAGATATTATTCTTCTAATATTTAATGAATATATTATTAGATTACTAATTTTTGAAGTATACACATCTTGAAAAAAGAACACAAAGCATGCATCTCCCTCATTTTGAGTAAAATAATCATTTTTAATATATATAGAATGAAGCATAGGATGTGAGAATGTAATTTTTTCAAATTTGGATGAGTAGATAAAAAATTATGCAAAAAAGTAATACATGTTTTTTGCAAAATATGAAGACACTACTAAAAGTCATTTTAAAGATCAAAACCTTAATATATTAAGATTTTAGAAAAATATATATGGTTAAAAAGATAAGATGGAGCTTGATGTCATGTTTTCATGAAATATTGTCCAAAAATACATGAACCTAATGAAAAGCATGCTCGACATTAGTATTTTTTGTAAAACTTAGATTTAGGTACTCAATATGCAAGTCCAATCCTTAGTCTCAAAAATTCAAACTTTTGTGGATATGATAACTAGGGTTTCTATAGGTGCCCCACCCTTGAAAAAAGTAGCATACATACAATAACATCATAAACAACCATAAAACTATACACTAAGACTATATCTGAACAAATAGAAATAAAACAGGACTAATATGCTAACAAGACCAAGGAAGGAAACAAGGAGCTCGTACACCAAAAAGGGCCACCACAAAACAACTACTCAAAAAGCACCACCACTCTTGAACTAAACCCCTTTTTCGCATCCCACAACAACATCCTCACGTTCAATTTCAAAATCCTCTACACACATAGTCAAATCATAATGCCCACCAACAAATAAATTAATTTGAACAAAACCCAAAAGAGACAGGACCTCATATCTAGAGACATATCCTTGCATTGCTTGGCCCTTTGTAGGGATGAGCCATACAAAATGGGCATAGAGAAATCACTATCCACTTCTACTATTCCATTGTGATGAATATCACATAGAAACACTAACACCTTTCCCATGTCATAGAAGAAAGCCAAAAGCACACCAACTTCCTATCATTGAAGTTCATCCAAATCTTCCTGCCAATACCATTTTGTCATCACCAAATTAATAGACTCCTATGGCCTAGGCCCTAAAACACCTTTCATCTTCACTCCCTTGGGATCTTCCTCCCTCTTGTCTAGTAGCATATCCTCAAATTGCATTGGTAAGAACATCTTTAAAAGACACATCCTCAACTTCATATTTGGAACAAGCATAGCCAAATTTGTAATGAACTCTCACAGGATCAATTTAGGACAAGAACCATGCTTAAGACCTACATTACCCAATACCTAACATACAAACCCTAATGTTGCATCTATTTCACAATGAAATATACAACATAGACAATGCAACACCATCAATAGAATTATCAATCCCTTATATACCCTTCTCAACACTTGTTTTACTAGCCATCCCTACAAGAATAAGCCTTACACACCCAACAAAAAAGCCCTCCAAGAACACCGAATTATAATAACCACCCTAGCTACTACTAGTGCTTTTTTTAACACATCAAATACTAATCTATTTTGTTTAGAAGAGCCAAATTCATAGATTACCAACCATACCCATGGCAAAAAATTTGTGCCACAACTCATATACTTGCACTAGAATATGGAAAGCTCCCAATGCTAGGGTCATCCCTAGACCCAAACCTAAACCTTGAGGATTCATTCATAATGGCCCTGCCTACATATCCCCTCCTGGGAATCAGAGGTTCTAAAGTTCGTACACCACAATGGAGATAATTCATCCTCTCCTCTGATATGAGATCTTCAATCTCACTTTTAAATCACAACAATTAGTTGATCTTATGCTTCCAAATCCATCTGTACACAATAGTAGGATACTAATGCATTCCAAACAAATGTTAATCCAATGCCAACATCAGTGTAGAAGCACACAGAAAAATATATAGGGACCAAATCATATAAACATCACATGTCCACACATAATGATTGGCTCAAGCATACATCACATATACACAAAGTGACTAATTCATATGCACACTATAGGTAAACATACGAAGCAACTAGCAAATAGAAATGGTTGTGACCTCATTTCAAGCATCTTTCTTTCTTCTCGGTTCATTAACACATAAGCCTTTATGTACATCCCAGCTAGAAAAGGGAATGACAGTGCATCTCATGCTGCATCGTGGGTCCCATCATTTTCCCAAATCACTACCAACTATGATGACAACAAGCATCCCATACTACTTGTGATCACCACTGGCTAAAGTGTAAGTGTAACAATATAGAGCACATAAGGCCATTAATAAGATTTTTATAGCCCCTTAAGCATCTGAGTCATCTTATAAGGGTAAATGCAAGAAGTTGTGTCCACTTAAGGTGGAAGTTTCAGAGTTAGAAAAAAATCCGAAATCGTGTTAACCAAAATGGGATCCCGCTTTTTATGAAATGGGATCCCATTTTGCTTCCGGAACCTGAGCCAAAAGCGGGATCCCGTTTTCTAGAAACGAGATCCCGTTTCAAAAAGGTAAATATTTTTACCTTTATGAAACGGGATCCCGTTATTTAAAATTTGAATTTTAAGCTCGGGTTTTGCTTTGTAACCCGGTTCGGGAAATGCTTTGGGGACCCAAACCTGACCTCTGGACCTGGTTTGACCTGCAACTTGAAGGTCCTATCAATGTCACAACAAAATAGTGACTTTGGGCATATATCTGAAGGTCTATTTTGCAGAATATTTTGACAAAATTAAAACCCATTATAGATGAGAGTCTAGATTCCAAATATATAATTTTTTTTACAATTGGATCAATTTTTCTATTTTTTAATCAATTTCTGATGAAATAGGTCCATAAACTTGAATTATCATGGTTTTTTAGTATTTTAATAACTTTTTATTAAAATATTTTTTTGTAAAAAAAATTGTAGGAAAACGTACTTTAGACAATTCTTTTCAATTTCAAAAAAAATTTCAAAAAATGTTAAGTTTAGGTCATCTTATGCGTGACGTACACAATGATTTTTTAAAAGACCAAAAATGGCCAATAAAAAATTAATAAAAAAAATATATATTCTATAAAAAATTACAAAAAAATATGGAAAACATGCTTCAGTGAGTTACAAATCTTTTCCCAAAAGGATTTTGAAAAATATGATTATTTAGGTCAAAATATAGATGACGTACACATACATGGTATAGTAAAAAAAAAAAAAGTGACTTTTAAATAGTGGTTTTTAGAAACGCCTATTCAAAATCAATTCTATCATCTGGGTATTGAAAAAAATTACATATTTGGAAACTAGACTCCGAGTACTACATTTCATATTTAGTGACTTTTTCCAAGATTCCACCTTTAAGTGCTTCAAATTTTTAGGTCAAATGTGACAAATTATGAAAATCAAGGAAAACACTTCCACTTTTTGGCCAATAAGTGGACACAACTTCTTGCACACACCCATAACTAGATAAGCATAATCACAGTATCTTATGGTTTTACCTCAACTAAGACTAGTGCTTGCACTATTTTCACTTGGACTAATTCAACAACTGGAACCTTGAGAACCATACCTCAAGTAGAACGACGTAGGAAGCACACACAATCACTTTGATACTGCAATATCAATAATGAACTCCTAAGAAGGGTAGATACTAGCATCCATCACCTGCATACCACTGGTGAAAGTCAAACTAGTACTAGCATCTATCACCTGCATGCCACTAGAAAAAGCCTATCTAAACCCTATGAATTAGGGTGGCTCCTAGAATCCATCACCTACATACCAATGGTGAAAGCCTACTAACCTTATGAAATTGGGCAACTCATGGAATCTATTACCTGCATGCTACTGCTAAAATCCTACTAAACCTATGATGCAACCAAATACTTCTTTAGGCAAAGCACACTTCCTGACTCCTATCAAGTTGGAGCAGTGATAAGATTATCTATAAGCAGGTCATAGGATTTATAATATCGATGATCACCATGGAAGGAGCGAAACAAGAGCTATATCCTAGGAGGTATTGCATTCCTCCTATCTATGCCCTTGTAGAGCCCTTACTCCAACCATCATGTGATGTCAAGAAGTCAATTCTTGTATCGATCTTGGTTCAACATTTTGACATTTAAAAGATATGAGAATATTGATCTAAAACATATTGTTTTAAGGGTTTACACCTTACACTAGGTAATCTAGTTACAATTATCATATATGAAACCATATACTTATACACATGGTCTTATAGGTCTTGGGGTCAAAATTACTAACATGCAAGTATCACATTGAACCCACATGAGCCAGGCCACATATACATAAAAAAATAACTCATATAGAAATCTCAAAGACCATTCACATCATTCCATTGTTACATCAAACCACAATATTTATTAGACATAAATTCAACCCAAGCTAGTAATATTATAGAACATTCTACTTTCAAGTACATAACATTTACATGTTACCAATAATAAAGCTTAACATATAATTACCCACTAAACATGTATAAAGGTATACATCATACCATGCTTAGTAATACTTACCATTACTTGTCCGCATTCGACATGGGAAATCATAAGGGATTCCATCCTAACTCAGCATAAATCTAGGCACATACATAGAGCAGGTAAATCATCCACACATAGTAAGAGTTGTTCACACCATTAGATCATAGTGGGTTAGTTCAACATCAACATTAAATGCAAAGTTAGCATGTTTCCTCAAGTTATTCATAACCATGTCATGTCCAAGTTTCTCATGCGCTTATTTCTTAGAAGAATAGACCTTTCAAGTGTCTTGACTCTAACCTATACCTTCCTATACTTATCACTAATCCCAAAGACAATGCCATAGTTTTCATCACCCATAACTCTAATAATCTTAGTCCTAACAAGTCCAGAGGTATTCTCATGCAGTCATATTAGAAACTAACCATGATGACAGTGACTCAAAAAGTTCATCCAAGATTAGAGTATATTGTGGAAGCTAAACTCCAAAAAGCTTAGAGTAGGTAAGCTTGATGATAATGGAGTACTTTTTATTGACTCAAGCCTATATAGTTAGGACTTATTAATTGGAAGGTGAGTTCATAGCCATATGTTGTAGTTTCAGCCTCAAGGTGAAAAATACTAAAGAGGGAAAGTTGATCAAGTTTAGGAACACCCCATACCTTGGATTCATTTTATTTAATTAATTAAGGATGAAGACAAAGGATTAACTAAAATCATGATAGGGGAAATAGAATTAGATAGATTAATTAAATAAAAATAATTTATTTAATTAATTTAAATGGTGAAAGGGGTCATGTTAGTGTGAAGGTGATGTTAGGGTGATGATGAAAATGGTGGTGAAGGCTTGGTCATTTTTTAGTGTCTACATTTTGCCCCTCTTTGATATGACTTCGTGACTAAGCAAGAGTGGCACCGTATCAAAGAAAATGGATTTTGCCCCAATTGACTGAAGGGAGGATGAAGGAGGGAGGAGGTATGCCCCCTCCAAAGGTTGGTTGAAAAAAATAAATTTTCAAGCAAACTCTCAAAAAGAAGAAATGATGGTGGATATGAGATGCGAGATAAAAAACTGGCCTAAAGGAAAGAAAAATGGAGAAAAATAGACATGTTATGAGGGTTATGGGTGAAAAAATAGGTTAGGGCAAAGAAAATTAGGGTTGGGGACCTATAAATATGGCTAAGGGGGTCCATAAGCCTCATTTACACACACAACCCTTTGAGATTAGAGAGAGAAAAAAGGAGCATAAACAAGATGGCAGGAATTCCACAACATAAGCATCGTGAGGAGCAGATTTGTATGTACCAGAGACCTTGAGACTCGAGCACTATAGTATGTACCTAATCTCAGGTCCCTAGGGGTAGCTTAAGAGCAATAAATGCGCGATAAATGGAGGTATAAGTAGGTTAAAGCAAATGCATTGATAGGAAAGATTAGCACTTTTGAATCATGATTAGCACATTTGTAGAGTAGATTAGCGCTTTGCCATGAAACCGTGCTTTTGAAAGTGGTTTAGCACTTTTGTTACGCATTAGTGCATATGTTAGGGCAATGCACACTTCTAAAAAGTGACGTGCATATGCAACGTAGATTAGCACTTTCGCTCAGAGTGGCATTTGTGTTGAAGGGATTAGTGCTTATGTGAAAAAATCACACTTGTACTGATTGGAATAACACATTTTCTCAGGGTAGTGCATGCATGAGGGATTAGCGCTTTTATGCTAGAGATTCATGCACATTGGGCGATGATGACAGTTTTGATGGAGCAGTGGCAGAGTGAGAGGTGGAGGGAGCAGAGGCTAGATAGGAGGAGGGAGGAGATGAGGTTGCTGCTAGTGGTGAGGGAGAGAAGGAGATAGGTTCTCTAGAGGCAGTGTGGACCCAGCTAGCGACAATAACCTCAGAGTTGGATGGTGTGCGTGATGAGCTGGAGGATACTCGAGTTAAGAGGGACACCTATCAAGCAAAGAAGGACAATTTGTAGATAGAGTTGGACAGAGTGCAGGGACTCTTGGCCGAAGCAGAGAGGAAGATAGAGGATCTCACCTAGGTGCTGGCACAGGGAGAGGGAGGAGATGCCAAGGAGTTGGCCTGAGTGATGCATGAGAGAGATCAAGCAATTGTGGAGAGAGATGTAGCCACCATCATGAGGCAAAGGGAAGAGGCATAGGAAGCATGACTTCGTGAAGAGCATGACCTAGACCAATAGATGGGGGTAGGATAGGGTATGGTACATATATCGACTGATTATACCTGGGTTCAGGGGGATTTGATACAGGCTGAGAGGAGGGTAGAGTACTATCGTACTCTATATCAGGCAGTGGTCACGGATGATCAAAAGCAACTACATTTTGAGTCATAAAGTCAATCAGGGGCGTCATGATCGATTAGATTGAGCCCTTCAGTCATGGGGTCTCCACCGCAGTGACCACCACCACCATAGGGTCCATCAGGTGCATCACCACAAGGTCCATCAGGTCCATCGCCACAAGGTCCATCAAGTCCACCTCCATCGTCGACACCGTTAGGATAGAGGATTTCATGTTAGCATGAGATGGTGTTATATGACACTTGTGTATGCCTGCGGTCTCATTTTATATGTTATACATTGATGTACTAAGCCTATAGGTACATTTTTGTATCATGACCATATTTTTTTATATATATATGAGATGAGGCATTTTGTCGGTGGCCTATGTGATGTTATGATGTATGATGATGTTTTATGGTTTATGCAGATGGTTTTATTATGAGTTCTGATGTTATGGATGATGTTTATATGATTGTATGTGACTTTTGTATGGATCCAAATATGTTTTATGGATAATGTATTAGATGATGGATATTAGTTGGTTTATGTGTGTAGTTTTTATGTATTTTGGATATATGATAGATTATGTTGCTATGGATAAATGTGTGGATAGATTATGTTTTTTATGGATTATGCATGTGATTCTAGTAATGCATATGATGTATGGTTATGATAGATGTGTAGGATGGATATGCAAATGTTTATGATATTATGGATGTTTATGATGGTTATAATGGATGTACATGATGATTTATGATGGAAATGATTATGTTATGGGTGATTTATGATGGATATACATGGATAGTTTTTGATATTATGGATAATGCATATGTTGATGTATATGATTATATTATCTGATGATATATATGATGATCATTATGCTTATGATGATGGTGTGGTACTAACATGTTTAAGAAGGTGTATATTATGAATGCAGTGAATGATAATGTAGGTGTTGTATTTTTTGGTTTGGTCATGATACAAGTTGATGGGGAAAATGAGTTAGATGGGATGGGAAAAATTAGTTAGATGGGATGAGGTGAGTTAATAAGATGCCCTAGGAAACAAGTAAGCGATAGAAATATGGGTAATGTGATTGGGTGGATATGGGTAGATAGGATATATAGGGATAGGTGAGAGATGGGAGATGAGATTATGCTGGTATGTTTTAGAGCATTCCTAAGTTTTAATATAGCAAAAGGATATTCTGGGTATGTGCAGGATCATTGTGGGCCAAACAGTGGCAATAGGAAAAAAATCATTTTTTTACTTAGCCAAATTCACGACTTGGCAAAGTTTGACTTTGAAACGGATATCTATTTTGGTTTGGATACCAAACCAAAATGGATATCCGTTTCTAGAAATACAAAACGGATATCCATTTTTAAAATGGATATTCGTTCTCAAAACGGATATCCGTTTTGAAAATGGATATCCATTTTCTAAAACATTTTGGGAAAAAGGCTTTTTACTCTTTTTGAAAATATACCTCTTAAATCTTGGATCTCCCATCAATATATGAACCTCCTTAAAGACCGTTTCTAGTGAAGGAGGAGGGCAAATTAACATTGGTAGCTTCTTTACACATTGATCCATAAGGATTTGTTAAACACTAAGAATCATCACTAATGAATTACTCAAATAATCAATAATAAAATATTCAGTTTTGTTCATCAGGTGAAATAATCACTTTTAGACTATGTTCCAATATTTCAGGGATAGGAATGGTGGGGCAGCAGGGGATGTGTTTCGGGGAGTTTTGGATTTCATGCCCGGAGTTTTGGATTTCATGCCCTAAATTGCTTTACCCAATCCTTCATATGATTTGATTCATGATACATGGTTTGAGAAGGATACACATAATATACCATTACCCTCTAGTGATAAAATTATGAATGATACTTTATGTGGTGAAGCTACACCTTCATTAATCCTTCATGACATTGTTATTCCTTGAAATGATGATGTCCTTCATGTGATATGTTAGGACATAATGCAAAGTTAACATGGCATGAACTCTCTTGGAAGGGTAAGCATGGACTATAAGAACATTGAACTAGTTGGATCTATTAAGCTCGCCATTTATGAAAGAACCTTAAAGGTTAACCTTAATTAGGTAAGGTTATGTTTCAGTGTGGTTGTTTGTGCAACAATGTGTAAATTAATGTTACTGAAGGATAAATCTAACTATACTAACTTTTTAATAACCATGAGAGCTGTGACTGACAATTAGACTAAAAACTTGACAAACAATACAACTTGGACACATGTAGGACTTAGAAAATGGAAAAGAATATAATTACATGTGGAAAACAATGAAAAAGTGGTATTAGTTGCACCTATATAGAGAAGTGGTTTAGAGGTTGGTTAGGGGAATTATTTAGGGTTTAGAGGTTTAGGGTTGCTCGGGTTTAGGGGTTTAGGGTTTACAATTTAAAGAGAGATAGAGAGACGAGACTGATAGAGTTTGGGAGAGATAGAGGAGACAAAGGGGAGAGATAGGGAGATAGAGAGTGAGAGACATGTCCAGAGACATAGAGAGAGAGATGATAGAGATAGGGAGATAGAGGTTTAGGGTTGCTTGGGTTTAGGGGCATTATTTAGGGTTTAGGGTTTATGGTTTTGGGGTTAGGGGTTAAGGTTTAGAGGTTTAGGGTTTAGGGTTTAGAGAGAGATAAAGGACCAATAGGGAGATATAGAGGAGTCTGAGGGGAGAGATAAGGAGATAAAGAGTGAGGGACTTGGCAAGAGACATAGCGAGAGAGATTGAGAGGTAGAGGGACAAAGGTGATAGGGACATAGGGGAGAGATAGGGAGATAGTGGTTTATGGTTACTTGGGTTTAGGGTTTAGGGGTTTGGAGTTTAGGGTTTAGGGGCATTATAATTTAGGGTTTAGGATTTATTGTTTAGGGGTTAGGGGTTAGGGGTTAGGGGTTAGGTTTAGAGGTTTAGGGTTTATAGAGAGAGAGGAATGATAGGGAGATATAGAGGAGTCTAAGGGGAGAGATAGGGAGATAAAGAGTGAGGGACATGGCCAGAGACATAGGGAGAGAGATTGAGAGGTAGAGGGACAAAGGTGGTAGGGAGATAGGGGAGAGATAGGGAGATAGTGGTTTAGGGTTACTTGGGTTTAGGGTTTAGGGGTTTGGGGTTTAGGGTTTAGGGGTTTAGGGTTTCTCAGGTTTAGGGGTTAGGGGTTAGGGTTTAGGGGCATTATTTAGGGTTTAGGATTTAAATTGTTTAGGGGTTAGGGGTTAGGGGTTAGGTTTAGAGGTTTAGGGTTTTGGATTTAGGGTTTATAGAGAGAGAGGAATGATAGGGAGATAGAGAGAGGAGACCGAGGAGAGAGATAAGGAGATAGAGAGTGAGGCACATGGCCAGGGACATAGGGAGAGAGATCAAGAGAGGTAGAGGGATGATAGAGATAGGGAGATAGTGTTGCAAGTATGGGCCTAACCGGTGTTGTCATTGATGTCAACATACTCATGCTGCATTAATGAGAAGGATTGGATGAGCAGAGAGAAGCAATGGAGACAGTGAAGTGGAGATCCCAGCTAAGATGCAGATCAGAGGTTGCGGTTCAAAGGGTTTGTAGATATGAGTCTTGAGATGATCCAGTCAAGTTTTTAGAGGTCCGCATGAAGATCTGAAGAAGTTATGGTCGCTCAAGTAGAACTGGCTCCGGTAGGTGTTCAGAGGTGACAGAGTGACACAGATAGGTCCGGTGAGATTCAGAAATGCATTATCCCATTCTACGGATTTGAGGAAGTGTTGAGGACGTCCTTGTGAAGTGTCAAGTAGATTGGTTCATGGTTTGAAGGTCCAAAAGAACCTATTCCTTTGTGACAGTGATGACAGATTGTGTTCTTGAGGTTCCAGATGAAGGAGAGAAGGATTCCAGTAAGCAGATGAAGTGTAGATGTTCTTGGTGATTCAAGAAAGCTTGTGGTGATCTGTGGATTGTTTCCAGTTCATGTTGGTGGTCCGCATATAAGTTAAAGATCATATTTGAAGAATAACCACTGGATGTTGGTGTTCTTCCTGAGATTGGCCGACCGGATGTATTACACGTCTTGCGGATGTTCTTGTAGGTGTTTGCCAACTTAGATGATTGTTCCTAAGTCGATGCCTTGTATAAGTAAGGGATTGTGAAGTCATTTCAAAGGGTGTATTGTGGTGATGAGTGTGTGGTAGCGAGAAGGAGTGCGAAAGGTAAGGCAGAAGTATTGGGCTTAAATGGAACTGATTCAAGCATGGTAAAGATGCTATTCTCCAGTTCATGAAGGTGATACTTATTTCTTTGTAGATAGTGTGTCTCTTGTAGGCAGTGAGCCTCTTGTGAGCAATGTGCTCAAGCAGTGAGCCCTAATTGGCATGTGCCATTTTGTTCTTTCTATTCTTCTAACAGAGAATACAATCTTGGGTTAATCACCCTGTGGTTTTTCCCTTAACTGAGTTTTCCACATCAAAATCTTGGTGTCTTATGTGTTGATGAGTTTATGCTTTTGATTTGAATACATTATGTTTCATGTTTAATATACTGCTAATCACCAAGAAGATTTAAGTGTGTAAATTAGAGAAAATTTTGCACAACTGATTCACCCCCCCTCTTAGTTGTGTGCCCTAAGTCTAACAGATAGGGGAGAGATAGGGAGATATAGGTTTAGAGTTGATTGGATTTAGGGTGTACCTAGGTTTAAGGTTTCTCAGTTTTGGAGATAGCTAGATAGAAAGAGAGAGGAGACAGATAGGGAGAGATAGAGGTGACAAAGGGGAGAGATAGTGAGATAGAGAGTGAGTGAGATGTCCAGAGAAATAGGGAGAAGGACTGAGAAGTAGATGGATGATAGAGATAGGGAGATAAGGGAGAGATAGGAGATAGGGTTTAGGGTTGCTCGCATTTAGGGTTTAGGGGTTAGGGGTTAAGGTTTAGGGGCATTATTTAGGGTTTAGGGTTTATGGTTTAGGGGTTAAGGTTTAGAGGTTTAGGGTTTAGTGTTTAGAGAGAGAGGACCAATAGGGAGATATAGAGTGAGGGACATGGCCAAAGCATAGGGAGAGAGATTGAGAGGTGGAGGAATGATAGCGATGGGGAGATAGTGAGATAGGGAGATAGAGAGATAGAGGTTTAGGGTTTCTTGGGTTTCGTGTTTAGGATTTAGGGGTTTATGGTTTCTCAAGTTTAGGGTTTAGGGGTTAGGAAATAGGGGTTAGGGGTTAGGGTTTAGGGGTTAGGTTTAATCATGTGTTAATACAGGTTGTGGAGTGAGAAATGGGTGGTATGGGTATGGTTGAATGGAGTAATGAGGTGATTTAATTGGTGATGACCTAGGTGAAGTGATGGGTAAGGTGTCTTATGTGGGATTGCTAGAAATTGTGATTGGTAATGGTGGGGATAGCTAAATGTCATATTCTAAGGGTTCAAAGGTGAGGAAAGTGTAAGATGGGGATACGAGATAATCCATGGTTTAATTATTATTCAAGGGAGTGTCCTTATATAATGATTATCAATGATGGTGTCAATAGGAGGAATGGAATCTATGAATGTAGGTGTGGCAATGTGAGATATGACATTGGGATTATAGTATTAGATGAATAATGTAAAGTACCTGGGCACCTGTCTAGTGATGGAAGGAGTCACATGATCAAATGATGTTTGGGGAAGGGCTTTTATTAGGAAAGTAAGGATTTGGGTGATGGTCTAGGGTTTAGTGGAGAAGAATTTATGGAAAATGTGGAGGTCATTAAAATTAATATCCCTCCACCTCTATCTCCCTATCTCTCCCTTATCTCCCTCTCTCTATCATCCCTCCATAGGTCTCAATCTCTATCCCTATCTCTCTAGACATCTCACTCACTCTCTATCTCCCTATCTATCCCTTTGTCTCCTCTATCTCTCCCAATCTATCTCCTCTCTCTCTACCTATATCTATCTCTCCCTATCTCTTGCCTCTCTCTCCCCTATCATTCCTCTATCTCCCTGTCTCTCTGGACATCTCTCTAACTCTCAATCTCCCTATCTCTCCCCTTCGTCTCCTCTATCTCTTCCTATATGTCTCAGGTCTCTATCTCTCTGTACCTAGCCATCTCTCCCAATCTCTCTATCTCTTGCCTCTCTCCCCCTATCATTCCTATATATCCTATCTCTCCCCTCTATCTTTCCCTCTCCCTTATCGATGAAGGAAATGGAAACAAGAAAACTAGGATTCCCTTTCTCAGGTTTAGGGTTTAGGGCTTAGGGGAATTGTTTAGGGTTTATGGTTTAGGGGTTAGGGTTTAGGATTTGGGGAATTATTTAGGGTTTATGGTTTAGGGGTTAGGGTTTAGGCCTTAGGGAAATTATTTAGGGTTTATGGTTTATCTATTCAAAAGTGCCTTTGAAATACTATGAGATACCTTAGTATAAGTAAATCATATAAAAATCAAATATATATATCATCATAATCCTATATAAATTTTGATAGTTTGTCCAAAATCTCTCCTTTCATATGATACTGTCTTTCTAAAATTTGGATTGTATTTTATAGCTAAAATGCCTAAATACTAAACAAAAAAACAATGAAAACAATTGAGAAAAAGAAAATGGATATCCATTTTGATAACGGATATCCGTTTTGATAATGGATATCTGTTTTGAAAAAACATAAAAAGCGAAAAAGGCTCGCATTTTTGCAAACCCACGGCTGGAAAAAACGTAGTGTCATCTCTAAAGAATGGATATTAGAGGTGAAGAACGGATATCCGATCCAAAAATGTAATATCTTTCACATTTTTTTTGTTTGTTTTGTATATTCAAGCAATTTTTTTGGTTTTTTATGCTAAGTGGGTATGTTTTATATTTTAATTAGGTAAAATGGAGGCACAAAATGAAAACCCAAACCCTCCACCACCAAACCCTCCCCCTCCAACAATACAAGAGAATATTCAAAGAAATATTGATCAAATAAGTAGGATCATAGAAATGTATCGCCGCCACCCTTGATTGTCTACAATGACATCGAATTTAGAAGGAATCATTAATCATGTTCAAACCTTGTCAACCCAACACAAATCATTTAGGCAATGGAAAGAAGCCAAGAAGGCCGAATATGCTAACAGTTTGTCATATGCTGAAGTCAAAGAATTAGGGATTACAAAAACTATGTTAGCCCAATGCTTTGTCAATCCTAAAACTAGATTACATGTTGATGTCCGTAAGCCCAAGTTTTCAATCAAATGGTGTAATCATGAGCGCATTAGTTAGAACTTTTGGGATCATTGCTGGATGGTTTTTGATAAACCACCCAACAATAATTTAGATGTACCTTTGTATTTCCTTCGTAAACTCTATGCAAAGTTTTTCATGGGTCAACATGTTAATTATTTTGATTTTAGAGAGTTTCAAGGAGTGGGTAAGGGAATGCCTCAAGATAGACTTGGGGCAGTGAGACAAGTACAAGGTCCCTTTATTCCCCCTCCTGATATCCCTTCTCCACCCCCAATGTAGCAACCAGACATTGTTGCAAATGCAACACAACAGGGCCTTAGTGCCATACACTCTTTGACAGAGCATTTGATTATACAGACATCTCAGTTTGCACAAGCACATGATGAAGGCAATGATATTGGATCACCCAGTTCTACTAGACCATCATCATCCACACATGTATGCGTGCTCCATCATTGCATTTCTAGCAATCATTTATGCTTAGGTCCTATTATGGAGAGTAGTGAGCCACCGTTGAACACATCAAAGTATGATCTCCATTCACAAGATGAGCAAATGGGCTCCAAAACTCAAGCTGAGGGGTCAGGGACAAGAGTAGAAGCTACCGGATCAGTGAACCATAGAGAAAGAGAAATACATGAGCAATCTTTTATGCAGGTAAAATTTAAAGTTAAATTTTATGGTCTATTCCATTTGAATATATAAACAAATTTATTAGTACTAATGTATCTAAGTGGGATAACAGTTGATGACAGAGGAGAAGTTGACAGAAGTTCATCATGGAACTTTGTCTGCCATCCAATTTGGCTTGGACTTGCTAGTATAATTTGTTCTACACATCAACTTTTTTTATACATTTATTTATTTGTGAGTAATTATATATTAATTTATATCTTGATGTTAATTTTATTTTATAGTCAATCGAAAATGTGAATGATGTGGCATCTTTGCCAATAGTCTTTTCTCGAACTCTTGATCGACCCAAGGGACTATCATTTGCAGAACGACTTTCTCAACGCCAACAAAGGGTGGAGGTAATTTGATTGAATTGTACTTTAATTGATTGTTTGTGTGTAGCACATCTAACCTTCTTAAATGTATGCATTTCCTATTTTGTTTAATAATTATATATTAATTTATTTCAATGTTACTTTGCTTTTATGTAGTCTCTTGAGAATGTGAGTGATGTGCCACCTTTGCCATCATGCTTCAGTAGGACACCTGATCATCTTAAGAGAAAATCATTTGTAGAATGATTGTCCGAACAACAACATAGAGTCGAGGTAATCGAATTGAATTTTTCTAAATAATTGATAGTTTATCTAGCGGTCTTATAGTTGATTGTAGTGATTTAGATGTATGTTAATAAATGAAAGTTCTTAATTGTAGTAGATAAGAATCTATTTACTAACTTTAACTTATTTTTATTTACCATTGAAGAGATTAATCAAATTTGTGTTTTGACTTGTTAATGCAGGAAACTTCGCCTCCATCAATTACTAGACAATTTGGTACAAAGAGGACACTTTTTCAGGATCCATCACAGATTGAGGATCCATCATAGATTGAGGGCCAAGTGGACTTGTAGTATTTGATGTAGCTATTTGGCAGTTAGATTGTATATAGATTTTGAGACATGACATATGCCACATTTTGTAAAAAATGTTTTGAGTTGGCATATTTGCCAATTTTTTGTATATGTCTACCATTATGGACTAGATTTTAATATATATACACCTTGATATACAATACAATTTAAATTCCTTATGTGCATATCATGATACTTCCCATGATGCCATACATTATGATGGTAGTTCTTTAGTCCATTGATGATATGTTTAGCATTGAGAATGGTTTTAGATCAATAGAATCAATATGACAAAATTCCTTATATGCCCTAATCAAGCATAGTAGCTTGAAATCTAATAAGGTCATGATAGACCATTTCATCATGTATTTAGTCTTCATCTTGTCAAATTTTGTAAATATGTCAAAGTTGTCATATGAAAAATGTAAAAAAAATGCAAAAATATGGAAGATGAACAATCAAGTACTCAAAAGTCAGTTGGAGACTATTGGTTTCCCTCAAATCATGTATAAATATGCATAAACCTTCATGGAAAAGGCATTGGAGATGTATTGAAAACATTTTGAAGATGAATTAAAGACAAGTTTGAATGAAATTAATGTTAAGAAACTTTGTTTTTGCAGATTTTACTATTTTCCTGCTATTTCTTTGTTTAGTACAGCCCTGTATGGATGTGTTAGGGCCTGAGAGCAATTGTAATTGAAAGCTGGTGGAATCTACGCATCGGGGTGGATGGGTAAATGCCAGTGGAGGTCTTGTTTCATGCGCCAAGTGTCCCAGTCGTTCCGGGCAAGAGGCTACCGACAAAGTCCCTTAAGATCCCTGAGACCAAAAATGCGCCAAACTTTGACAGAGTAGTTCTCAGAATTCATGACAGCTGGGAATATTGTGTTTGGACCTACAAGTGCACTTGGGGTCCATCAACAATAACCTCTCTCATTTTTTGTCAACTCCATTCCGTTTGACCTTGCCAAAATCAAACGCATTATTACAAAATGCTTCAATTTGATGTAGTGGAAAGGTGCTAGGTGTGACATTTTTCATTCCATAGCTCATGGGGTCAAACGGACTGCGCCAACGCATCGAGTGGGTGGGTAAATCCTAGTGGAGGTCTCGTTTTGTGTGCCAAGCGTCCCAGTCCTTCTGGGCAAGAGGCTACTAGCAAAGTCCCTTAAGATCCCTGAGACCAAAAATGTGCCAAACTTTGACGGAGCAGTTCTCAAAATTTGTGATAGCTGGGAATGTTGTGTTTGGACCTACAGGTGCATATGGGGTCCGTCGACAATAACATCTCTCATTTTTGGTCAACTCCATTCCGTTTGACCATGCCGAAATCAAACGCATTATTGCAAAATGCTTCAATTTGATGCAGTGGAAAGGTGCTAGGTGTGACATTTTTCATTCCATAGCTCATGGGATCGAATGGACTACATAAATGCATCGAGGTGGGCGGGTAAATGCTAGTGGAGGTCTCGTTTTGTGCGCCAAGCTTCCCAATCATTCAAGGCAAGAGGCTATCGACAAAGTCAAAAGTTGCTAGGATTGAAATTTTGTATTCCACAGGTCTTGGGGCCGAATGGATTATGCCAACACGTCGAGGTGGGCGGGTAAATGCTAGGGGAGGTCTCATTTTGTGTGCAAAGCATCGCAATCATTCCAAGCTATAAGCTACCGGCAAAGTCACTTTGTCGGTAGCTTACAGCTCAGAAGGACTAGGAGCCTTGGCACATAAAACGAGACCTCCCCTAGCATTTACTCGCCCACCCCGACGTGTTGGCGTAATCTGTTTAGCCCCAAGACCTGTGGAATGCAAAATTTCAATCCTAGCAACTTTTGACTTTGTCAGTAGCTTACAACTTAGAATGACTGGGACACTTGATGCACAAAATGAGACCTCCACTGGCATTTACCCACCCACCTCAACGCGTTGGCGCAGTCCGTTCGACCCTACGAGCTATGGAATAAAAAATGTCACACCTAGCACCTTTCCACTGCATCAAATTGAAGCATTTTGCAATAATGCATTTGATTTCGGCATGGTCAAATGGAATGGAGTTGACCAAAAATGAGAGAGGTTATTGTCGATGGACCCCACGTGCACCTGTAGGTCCAAACACAACATTCCTAGCTGTCACAAATTCTAAGAACTACTCCGTCAAAGTTTGGCGCATTTTTGGTCTCAGGGATCTTAAGGGACTTTACCAGTAGCCTCTTGCCTAGAAGGACTGGGATGCTTGGCACATGAAACGAGACCTCCACTAGCATTTACCTGCCCACCCCGACGCGTTGGCGTAGTTCGTTTGACCCCACGAGCTATGGAATGAAAAATGTCACACCTAGCACCTTTCCACTGCATCAAATTGAAGCATTTTGCAACAATGCGTTTGATTTCGGCACGGTCAAACAGAATGGAGTTGACCAAAAATGAGAGAGGTTATTGTCGATGGAGCCCACGTACACCTGTAGGTCCAAACACAACATTCCTAGCTATCACGAATTTTGAGAACGGCTCCGTCAAAGTTTGGCACATTTTTGGTCTCAGGGATCTTAAAGGACTTTACCGGTAGCCTCTTGCCCGGAATGACTAGGATAGTTGGCGCACGAAATGAGACCTCCAATAGCATTTACCTGCCCACCCTGACGCATTGGTGCAGCCCGTTCGACCCCACATGCTATGGAATGAAAAATGTCACACCTAGCACCTTTCCACTGCATCAAATTGAAGCATTTTGCAACAATGCATTTGATTTCGGCACGGTCAAACGGAATGGAGTTGACCAAAAATGAGAGAGGTTATTGTCGACAGACCCCATGTGCACCTATAGGTCCAAACACAACATTCCTAGCTGTCACAAATTTCGAGAACTGCTCTGTCAAAGTTTGGCACATTTTTGGTCTCAGGGATCTTAAGGGACTTTGCCGGTAACCTCTTGCCCGGAAGGACTGGGACGCTTGGCACATGAAACGAGACCGCCATTGGTATTTACCTACCCACCCCGATGCGTTGGTGCAGTCCGTTCGACCCCACAAGCTATGGAATGAAAAATGTCACACCTAGCACCTTTCCACTGCATCAAATTGAAGCATTTTACAACAATGCGTTTGATTTCGGCACGGTCAAACAGAATGGAGTTGACCAAAAATGAGAGAGGTTATTGTCGATGGACCCCACATACACCTGTAGGTCCAAACACAACATTCCCAGTTGTCACAAATGTTGAGAACTGCTCCGTCAAAGTTTGGCACATTTTTGGTCTCAGGGATCTTAAGGGACTTTGTCAGTAGCCTCTTGCCCAGAATGACTGGGACACTTAGCACACAAAATGAGACCTCCATTGGCATTTACCCGCCCACCCGACATGTTGGCATAGTCCGTTCGACCCCACAATGAGCAAAACAAAAAATATTGTTCTAGTTGACACATTCTCAATCATTGACATGGATGATATCTCAGTACCATTCCTTTAGGCACAATATGAGCTTCCAAGGGAAGGCACAATTGTGAGGTTGGAGATGATGAAAAGTGTGCCTCATTCACAATCATGTTTTACTTGTCTTCAATGATGATTCCTTGATTCAACTTAATCCTTTGATAATACATTTTAACCTCCTTGTCAAAGCACACTTTCAAGGTTGCTTGAGCAAGAGCTAGTGCCTCAACATCTAGGCACACTTTTGGTGTTCTAGAAGCATGAACTAGCACCTCAAATAGTAAGGCACTCATTCTAGGTTGTTTGTTCAATAATTGGCACCTTGTATTCTTTGAACATTCTTTCAACTTGTGGAGACAACCTCAACTTGCAAGATCAATTCATTATCAAGGCACATTTCCAAAGTCATAGAGATATGAAGTGGTGCCTCACTAATCTAGGTTCACATTTGATGGTGTAGAGAGGTAGATGTGCGCCCAAGTCATCATTTGATGCCTTCAATAATTATAAACTCCTTTGATGATGCATTTTATCCTTCCAATTCAATATCTAGCCTTAGGTGCACATTTTAGGTTGAACAATCATAATCTAGCGCCCTAAGTACCAAGGCGCACTTTTAGGTTAGTTTGATCAAGGATTAGCACCTTCACTTCTAGGCGCAAGTTTGGAGTTGAAATATATCAAAATAACAAGTTTCTTCATCACTTCATATTGTCACATGTTGTAAGCCATGTATGTGAAGATGTAAACATAGTATTGGTGACATGAGCAACACTACTACATATTCTTAAGTGTTGTAAATATGCATCTTCTTATTTAATCATGTGTTGTAAATGAAAGAATGCAATGATTGCAATATGTGCACAAAATGGAATTTTTGATAAGGATTGAAAGGAAATGTTAAGAAAATGCAATTGGCGGGTGTAAATCCAAAGTGTGGAAGCATAAACAAGGCATGTGAACAGTTTGGCATGACACCTCAAAGAGATGCTATCTCATGGAATGCAATGATTGCAAGATATGCACAAAATGGATTTTTTGAAAAGGCTTTAGAAACTTTGAAGCAAATACAATTGGAACGTTTAAAACCAAATTCCATAACCTTTGCAAGCATTCTCCCTACTTGTGCCAAATTAGGATCTTATATATACATATATGCATAATGTCATGAAAATAATGTATAGTGTATATTTCAAGCCATATAGGCATGTACAAATAAAACCATATGGGTATATACAACGATATACATCGATAACATACAAAAGTATGTTTACAAATCCAAATAGGCATATGTAACAAAATGTCCCAAAATCAAATCTCCTATGGATTGCTATCAAATAATCTATGGCTCTTGCTAGGCCATGAAGATGGTGAACTAGTAAATGACTCATCCTCTATCGCTCATCGACTAGACCTCCTCGATAGAGATTTTTGAATTTCCACCTATTAATACATTCAAACAACGTGCACATTAATATAGAATTTAATATTCAAAATATATAACATGACGTAAGTAATCAATCACTTACCGCCAATTGGTGATCCCTCTTGATCATTTGTTCTCTCTTCTTCTGTAGAGCTGGATGGGTAGGGGAGGTGATGTCCTGTGAGAAGCATGAACAAGCAAATTTAAGTAAATCCCAATTCTTTGCCAACGAACACTCTGTAATGTCCATATCGCTATTACAAAACATATATCCATTTTATTATGTACATTTGGATTCTAGACTAGGGATTCATTTTATTATTCTATAAACTTGTGAATTACCATCTAATTTGAATGTTTACACACTAATCCACCTAGGTATCAACTTAATAAAGCTCTGGATATAAGCCATTATTTGATTTGAGTAATCTTACTTTGGACACATTTGTGAAGACTCCTAACAAGCTTGGACATACAATTGTAAAGATGATATAGCCTCCATATAAGCATAAAGATGATATATAATTTTAGTTTGTTGAAGGCCATGTAAATCAGTCATTGATGAGGACTCTGCTACACCTAAAGTTGAGTCCTTTGTTTGGAACTTTGAAGCATGCAAAGAGGCAAGTGACTTGTAATGCTTAAGTAAACTCGAGTCTCAACATGATGTAGTTCAACTTGATGACATGTCTAAATATGACACATTTTAGTTTGTATTGCATGAGGACTTCCTTATTCATGCATATCAAATTTATAATTAGGTATATTTCTCTCAAGTGTATGAGTTTGAGGCTTTCAATTTTTGTATTGACTCACTTAAAGATGCTAGCAGCCATGTGAACATGATTAATATGGGATCCAAGAGTTGTCCTTTTCCCATGCATTTGGAGTGGATTGTTGGCCCTTATGATTGTTTAAATCATGTTGGCCTAGCATTTGAATAGTTGCTTCGTGACATGAATGGGAATAGATAATGTATAGAATTTATCACACTTTAGGGTTTTCCCATTATGCTAAAATGTTATGACTATCCACTTATTCCATTTTAGGCTATCATCAAATGAGGAGCTTCTAAAGGCAAAAATGTTGTCCCAAAAGAAGGCTCAATGTTATTCGTAAAGACATTAGATTGTTAAAATACAAATTCAAGGGTAGATATTCCTTGGGCTATTTTAGTATAGAGAAGCAAAATTGCAATATATGACTATCCTAGGAATTAGAATGGTTGATCATAGGATATTCATGGCATTTTGATATTAATGGATGGATTGATGGATGTTTAGGGAGTTTAAGTTTAAATGTAATGTATGAGAATTCTTATTTATGAAGGATCTAATAGGTCTTATGTCTTATTTGCAGGCCATTCAAGAAAGAAATGAAAAGATACCAAGGACTATCATAACACCTATTACAATTAGGTGCATCAAAGGATTGTCATCCAGGACCTTACCAATATGGGAAGTTATCAAAACCATGTCATGTTTAAAATTAAAGGCTTTATCACCTCTTTGTCCCTATAGGCCTATTAGAACAATAGGTCACATTTTATTCATATACCAGGGTTGAGAATAAACACTAAGCATTTGTAGTTATGGCAAGTGTAAATGGAAATAGATTACAACTTTAGACAATCTATCCTCTCCTAGATTGCACTGACTGGGTGGAAATTAAAAATTCCCTATCAATGTCCTTTACATACTGAAGGTATGGGTGAGAAAGGTAAACTTTGTATGTTGTAGACAAGGCCTCAAATGTAAAATATATTATGACAATAACGATAAGGACTGTTAGGCATGAATGCTATCACTATTATAGATTGTCAAACCAACCATAGGCTGCCATAATAGTACACTGCTGACTATCATACCTTTAGGCATGGTGCCATGAACCTTATGAGTAGAATGCATTGGTATTTGTGAGAAATGTATTGCTTATGTTAAGAATAAGTATTTATATTGTTTGAACATCATCAAAAGGTGGACTACAAATACGACTTTATCAAAGGAAAACTTTAGTGGCAAAATCTAACTATGAACTATTGTGCCATCCAAGCACAATCATGACTAACATCAAGGGATAGTCAAGGCATGGGTGTCTTAAGAAACACAATTGAAATTGTCCATGGATATTTGAAGTAATTCACAATATTCATGATCAAGAATCTGCTCTGATTGTCTCAACAGTGGTAAATTTGGCTTCAAGACAATCAAAAATGAGCTTAGGGATTCATTATCACCAAGTAATAAAGAAGAGTAACCATAAGTGTTGACCTTCAATTTCATTATACAAGAAGATGAAGAAGGGGCCATAGTATTTTCATACCATAATACAACATACAAAAGGAAAATCATGAAGTCAAAACATGTGCAAAGGGTATCTATGTTAAAGAGGAGAGTTGTGAATGGACGATGACTACCACTGTCAAAATAAGCTATAGTCTCACTAAGGACAGTTAGGTGATTTGTGGATTGTCATGACTACAAGGCACAAGAATCTTGTGTACGAAGAGGAAAGAAATATAAATAAAAGAAGATTGAAGGATTGTTGCACTTGGGTACAATGATCCTAAAGGATTGTCATGCTAAAAGGATAGTCAACAGTACAAAGATTCATATTTCAAGGCTATCCTTAATCTCTTTCACATGGTCCTAATGTTGGTTTGATTTGCATGGAGTGAGATGACACTATCAAGATTAATTGAAAAGGTGAAAGGGTTTGGTACCAAATTTGGTCACAAGTGTAAAAATTGCAATAAGCTTGAGAATATTGTTCACTAAACCTAGAACTATCACCAAGCAACATCCGTTTCATAAGATGTGATCAACAAACATGTAAGAAAAATGGATATCAACCTTCTTGGTTATGCGTGCTTGATAAGAGCCCATACTTTTCACAAGGAGCCACCAATTTTTAACTAAATATTTCCATTAGAAATGGATAAAAAAATGTTCCCCCAAATGAGGAAACTGGATTGTTAATTAGAATTCTATGTGTAATGTGATATGAAACAATAGATACACCTATAAATGACCAACTAACTTTAACTTCTAGTATTATTGCCTCGATGTTTCAAATATGTTGCTTCTCTTCATCCAAAACCAATGGTACAAAAATTTTCATAGATCAAGGAAACGGATATCCGTTTCCAAAACGGATATCCATTTTTAGAACGGATATCCGTTTTGGAAATGGATATCCATTTTGAGTTGCTTTTACCGAAGCAAAATGGATATCTGTCTTGCTTTGGTACAAAGTAAGACGGATATCCATTTTGGTTGTTGACTTTTCATGGATTCTAACGTGTTTTCATGTTTCAGTCTCTTCTTCGAACTTCACCCTTCGTGCTGACGACTTTTTTTAATGCAAAATTGATAAAACGAAAAGGGTTTATAGAAAAAATTGTTAGCTTTCTAAAATTATAAGATTTGTTTGGTTATCATTTTATTAAATAATTATTAATAATTTTCTATATACCGTGTCTCTGAAATCCTGATGGACACACTGATAGAAAAACATCCATAACTTTCAAACCATTTCACCTTTTTGAGATCCGAAACCTGCGTCACACTCTATGCTTTTCTGGCTATAGGTTAAGAAAAAAAATTTTGATTTTTGATTTTTTTTATTGAGTTAGGTTGGCTGGAAAATTACTTTTTATTTTTTTAAAAAAGTCACAGTAAAAAAATCATAACTAATTATTTTATTGGAAAAAAATTTCAAATAAATATGCATCACATCCGGACATGAGTCCTCTACTTATTTTGAAAGTTTCAAAAAAATATATATATTTTTACTCATAGTTAGGTTGGCTGGACAGACACCCACTTTTTATTTTTTTCTAAAAAATTTAATAGTTGTTCATTGAAATATTCAATTTTCACTAAGTAAATTTAGTTTTTTAAAAAAAAAATAGTAGCCTATAAACTAGTTTCAATTCTCTACAAATTTCGTTCTTACATCTTTTTCAAATTATGTAGATAATCCATTCAAATTTTCACATAAACTTGATAAAGTCTGATTTTTTGTATTTTCATTGCCACTTAGAGGTATAGTTTGGCCCGTCATGATCCTGCACATACCCTTCTGCACCAAGGTATAAGGAACCAGGGTGACTATTTATATCCAATTTTACATGGACTTGACACTCAAGCAAAGGTTGTAACTACACATGTCTTACATAATATATCCTTGGAGGATCATGTGAAGAAAGATATGTATAGGATGAGAATGTCCTGATACACATGCGGGGTTGCCCCTAGTGCGGTTATGTGAGGAACAATCACCATACCTAAAGTCATTCCAACACACCTAATGTTAGTATTAGCCTTGGTGGATCATGTGAAGAACAACCATCAAACAAGTCATACAACAAAAAATGACCTTGCCCCAATCCATACCATCCAATAACACACCAAGATATAGAAGATCTAGGTGGTCTTGGGTAAGCGTAGAAGGGATTCACAAAAACAAAAAGACTAACTAACAAACTCATCATGCAACCATTGTATCTCTTTCCAAAATTTGGATAGGTGATGTAGGATAGGATTATGCCAAGTACAGGAAGGATGTACATCCCTAAGGCACAACTATGATGATGGATGTTTTGGGAGATGGGCACAAGGTATTATGGTACTATGTTGACTTGAAAAGCTAGTCAAATGTGTGATTTGAGTTGTGACACATTGTTGTAGTATACTAGTTTGCTTGGAATAAGGGTCAAGTCAGTGAAAACTCTTTATTATGGGATAGGATGGAGATGGTTGTAGTGTAGGGTAGTTTTATTATGAAATTTGAGTTCAGGTATTTATTATGGGATATGTAATGTGTAAGACCCACCTTTTTCACACTAGATAGATACTTATATATGCTCTTATGGCTTTATAATTTGAAGACTATATTCTTTTACTATTATGATGATATTTTATGTATGGATGTAGGGGCCTATGTTTCATTGTGTTTGGATATTATGTAAGTGTGGTTTTGGGTGTGTGTGACTAGAAATTTGGGTGTTATTTTGTGGTTGTGATTTCTAGCCTTATGTGTTTTAGAATATAGATTGTTAGAGAAATTACATGATTGGAATACTTTTATGTTTAAGTGAATGGATTTATTTAGATTAAATTATATATTTAAATGGAATTTTGAAAATAAATGTTGTGTAGTTAAATAGATTTTATGAGATTTATGACTAGTTAATATTTGATTGTATGTTTACTTTAATGTTGCTTCGGCTATATGTTTCTTGATATACTGATATTTAGAAATGAGTGTGCAGGTGGGTGGCCAAGATCAATTAGTTTCAGAGAGTTTCAAGAACCCTTCTTTGTAATAACTTGTTAGCCTAGTCTAACCCATGGAAGGGGTGAAGACTAAATTCTTGTGTAAATTAATCATTTGTCTTGTATCTAGTCTATAGTTGGGTTCATTTATATTTTATTAAAATTAAATTGATGATTGTGTGGATTTTAATCTTCTTTTTAATTAAATTTATTGTTTATTTTTTCGATGAGGATAAAGGAAGTTTCTTTGTTGTTCTCAGAAATATGGAGTTGGAGGGAAAGGAAAAAGAGAGAAGTCTCCCTTCTTTTTGGTTTTTTTGAGTTTTTGGTTATTTATGGGAGGAGGTTATCTTTTTGGGGATGCATGGAGTTTTCATTGTCTTTTGGGGGGAGAAATTTTTTTGAGAAGGGTGGACAAGAAAAGAGGAATAAAAATTGTGAAAAGAATAGGAAGGATTGGCTTGGAAAATGAAAGAAAAAGTTTCTCGGGGGATTTTGGTTTCAAGGGATTTGCATACTAGTTTATGGGCTCTCCCTAACTTGGGGAGCTGAGGTAGGCTTTGAATTTTTATTTGAAGTTTTATGTATTATTTGTAAATATTGTGGGTGTGTAAAATTGGCCGCATGTTGGAATTGTTCTTATTTTTACTTTGGAACTGTTTGTGAGAAAAAGGTTGTGTAGGGAGCAGATCTCCCCTGAGGGGTGAGAGCCTCCCAATTTTGGGGTTGAGAGAGGCATGGAGCCTCTCTTGGGGAAAGTTCAGATGTATTATGTGGCAATTTTGTGGAGTTTGGTAATGATAGCTATTGGGTTTTGTGGTGGTTTTTTGGTATTGGAGGTATAAGGGTTATTTTGTGAATGGAGGTTTTGTGGTCGATTGATACTAAAATATTTATGGAGGATTTTACTGAAATATTTATGGAGAATTTTAATAAAATATTTATGGAGAATTTGTATTCCCCAAGAGAGAGGATTATCCCCTTTCTCCCCCTTTGAGGGATCTAGATTGGATACCAAGTTTGTGAGTCAGCCTATGGGGTTTGCTTGTGCATAGAAGATAAATTTGTGTTTTCTGAGTATTTTGTGTGTTGAATGTAAATTCTTGGTTCTTGGAAGTCCCCTGCTCGGGGGCAGGTTTGTGTTACAAACCCTACGATAGGGTGGAGAGCAGGTCTTGGTTATCTAGTTGGTTAATTATGTTACAGATTTGATGAAGTCTCATCAAGGACACAGAAGAGAAAAGAAGTTTACTATGATGGTTTAAGTGATGAGCTATTAAGGCTCTCTCGTTACTATGAGATTAAAAAGATGTACGTGTAAATGGCAAGTTTGCCACTTTATAAATAATTCTATTGAATTATTGTTATTATGTGAGTGAATTTCAGTTATGCATGATTTTACTTTCCGTAAAAAAACTTGGACTGTATATCAACAAAACTGTATATGCATGTTTGTTATGAATCTGTAAATAAATCTGATAGTTTAATAAATCTATGTAAAATACTTTCTGGTTTGCATATTTTTATGAGAATATATATATATATATATATATATATATATATATATATATATATATATATATATATATATATAGTTGTTTAAATATACATTATTGTTGTTGTAAACCTAAGAATTCATTTATATATATATATACACATCTCTGTTACGCTCCAGCTAAATCTGATTCTTCACCTGCACACACAAACATGAAAACAAATTAATGTATATTCAATGGTTAATGGCATTTTATAGATAAAAGTTGAAAATAATCTAGCTTTCGTTCAAAAAGGAAAAAGAATTGTTTTTATATTTAAAAGATTGTTTTAAGAAATATTTATATAAAAATATGAAAATCTATGTTTTAATAGAAAAAGAAAGTTTTATGGGGAGTTTTATGTTTTAAAGCTGGATAAAAGATATGTATTTTTGTTTTACATAGAAAAAGATTTGCTTTATTAATCAAAAGATTGTTTTTTCTGAAAAAAGATTTTTATTCGTTAGCTTTATGATTTAAAAGCTAGATAAAAGGATTGGTTCTAGGTATTTATTTTGTTTAATTGTTTTGAAAATTGTTAATTGTTAGTAACAAATTAGTTGTTGAATTATTTTTAATATTAATAATAATTAGCTGAATTTTAAAAGCTCTCATTATCCAAATTATATATTTTAATTATTAACTCAAGAAATTAAGTCAAATAAATTAAAGTTAGTAATGGAAGTTTAATATACCTTGTTTAGATTATTATCACTATTTTATATTTTCTTTAATTTGAAAAGTTATTATAATTATTAAGAAGAAGAAAAAATAATGTTTTATTATTAAGTAGAACAATATGTTCTAAAATTAAAATCCTTCTTTCCCTGTTAATGGGGATGGGGGAGATGATTCCCTGATAGCTAGACAACTTGTGAGCTGGTGTCCCCCAGAAGTGGGTTGGCACAAATTGAATTTCAATGGAGCCTCCAAAGGGAATCTGGGAGCAGCGGGGCCTGGAGGCTTAGTTTGTAATTGGGAGAAGATTGTTGTGGGGAAGGTGATGAAAAGGTTTGAAGTTGCCACCAATAATTAGGCAAAATTCGAAGCTCTCCTCATTGGCCTTCAATTAAGTAAAAATCTTGGAATCAAAAAGCTTAACATAGAAGGAGATTCTCTTATAGTCGTAAACGCTATAAGAAGTAATTCCACCCATAATTGGAAATTTAAGGTTTACCTTGAGCAAATTGTGGAATTATTAAAATATTTCGAAGATTATACTATTAATCACATTTATAGGGAGGAAAATGGGGATGCCGACAAGTTGGCTAATGAAGCAGTTAGTTTGAAAAAAGAGTTGTTAGTGGACCTCTTGGAAGTTGATCACTAGATATAAGTAATATGGTGGATTTATAGAAGAATATTTGAAGTGGCAAGTATTTTTTAAGGTAAAAGATTTACATTTCAAAGCTTAAGAAGATTCCAGAAAAGGGGGAATATCAAAGCTTTTAAGATTGTTTCGGGCAATAATGACAAGTGAGATGAAATAGAGGACGGCCAACTGAGTTGGCAGGAAAGTATACGATTCATGATACAGCTTTTATTTCACAGCATGTAGTTGGGTTTCTTCAAGCATAAGTTAGGCAGATGTAGTGTTTTTTACCGAAGTTTGTTTGCATTCTTTTTTGGAAGGTTAATTTTTAGGGAGCTTGGTAGGTGCCATGGACATGTCTATTAGGCTCACTAGCTCACACAGACAGATGGCCTTTTTAGGTTTGGTATTGGAGAAAAGGTTGTAGTCAGTTTTCAAATTGAAGAATGGTATCCTCATTCTGGTTTTTCAATGGGTGCTTGAGGATGAGTTTCTAAAAATAGAGCATAGGCATAGAGTAAACTTGGACATTTCGTTTATGTTTGTTGTTGTGTTGTTTGAGGTTGGGGAGGCAAAGGATGATATTAGAGCTCTAACTAGAGCCTTCATCAAACTGAGCTAGCTGGGGGGATTGGATGAAGTTATTGGCATAGCCAGGTATGGTAATGGCATCCCTTGGCTAGAGGACTTTGTTAAAGTTAAGAAGGATGGTGAGTCTGTAAAGTGGTGGTCATTTATTATCCATGGGTGGCAGGGAGGTGAACAGAATAGGAGATTCAAAGTTGAGAAGGTAGTGAGTTTTCTAAAATAGGTAACAGCATTGGAGATTGCCTTTGATGGTCCCTGGTTTGAGTTTCTACATACAGATAATGAAGAAAAGGATGGAGTGTAGGAATTTCAGTAAGATAATGTTGTTGTTGATACAATATATATGCTATCATGCAATATTTTAGTCTTGTAAAAAGAAGTAGTCATTTGGGTAGATACAGGGGATAGGATTGAAGGGTAGTAAGTTGATAGATCATTTTTGTAGTGCAAGATGTTTTTTTATTCTCTGTTGAAACTGGATGTTGATGTAATATGTTAATATTTTGGTTATCAATACAATGGGAGCACTCCCCAAGAGTGCATAAACTTAGCAAAAATTAAAATTAAAATCCTTCTTTTTTTTAATAAAAGGGGTAAAAACTTTATTAAACCAGAAAAGCAGATCACATCAAGAGAGTACAACAAACCCACCAGGGGTCAAAAGCCCAAAATAGGGCAATCAAGAAATTCCCAAGCAACATCTCATATCCTCCATAACAAGATATATCATCTCCTAAGAAAGGTCCTCTGGAAGGCTTCCACAATCCAATTCCCTGTCCACTCAAATGTCCATTTAACCAAGCCATCACCCACCTTATTCCATTCCCATGGGATATGGCAAAAGGTGATAGAATCCAAAACCCCTCCCAAAGAAAGGATTTTCATGACCACCATAGCTAACTATCAATTCACATCATCTAATTGCCTCTTATTCAACAAATCAATCAAAATCTAGGAATCTGACTCACAATATATCCTTCTCTAACCAAGGGCACAAGCCCGTTTCAGCACCAAAAGAATAGACAAAACCTCCATAAAGTTGTTGGTTTGTTGACCTCTATATATCAAAAAAAAGAACTCAACCACCCTCGAGCTATCCCTGTGAATACCACCAACCCCAGCATGCCCAAGATTGCCCCTGGAGGACCCATCAGTGTTAATTTTTAGCACCCCAAGAGGAGGGGGATTCCAATGACCACATCTCTGGACCTTCTCTCTGGCACACCAACCCGGCCCAGGCAGAGGGCCACACCTATCACTGTTTGGAAGCCCCAAAGTCCAGACTACACCCATATCTCCAAGGTCCACCGAGACGGATAAATCACACTTAGTAACTAAAGTCTCCTGAAGAACCCCGAAGTTTCTCAACCATAACTATTGCACCTAATGCTTCTTATCCATGAAGATCATGCAGTTACGTTCCAACCAAATATGCCAAATAATCAAGTTGGCACCAATTTTCCAAGCTATTTGGAGGAAAGAAGTCTTAGCTGGAGAGTTCCTTAGCCCCATCCAGCAGTCATCCAAATAAGAGGCATGTCTGCATAACTGGCTTCAGACTCCCCACCAAAAGTGCCAAATCATTTTAGTAAAGGGGCAATAAAAAAAGAGGTGAGAAGTACACTCCTCATTACTGGTGCACATAACACACATAGAGGGACCCTAAAATCCATGCTTCCAAAGATTCTCCAAAGTGAGGCATCTATTATGAACCATAAGCCAAGAGAAGAAATTGCACTTAGGCCAAGAGAATTTATTCCAAACCTATTTCCACCAAGGAACCCTCGTACACCCAAAGACCTGCTTATCCAACTCATGATAGCTAGAGGCAACCAAGAATTTTCCTTTTGGGTCATGTCCCTAGGCTAGAACATCCCTCCCCAGAAGAGAGTTACAAACCCTTCTAGCCAGAATATTGGCCAGCTCCTGATGCTCCTCCATTGATTCCCTTAGAGGCCACTCATGTGGATCCTTCCACCTGTACATGGTAGCCTAACCAAGAGCCTAAGAGGACTTAAAATTTGCCACTCTACACTAACCGACATCAAGATAATTCCTACATAAATCCTACAAATGAGGGTGAGTTGACATGATAGGAGGATGACCATCCCAAGAATCAAACCAGAAAAGAGCATCCAAGCCACCATTGCAAATCCAAAACATCCCTTGTTTAACCAGCTTGGCTCCCCTTTTAAGGGTGCCCCAAATCATAGATCCCTTCCCCATAAGGCTAAATCAAGGCACATCAGCACTCTTCACACCCCCAAGATATTTTGAGGTGAGGATCTTGGCCCATATCTGATGTTGTTGGGAGCACCATCACCAATACAACTTAATCGCCAAAGCATGTCCATTTAGATCAGCCTATGCACAACCCAACCCCACCTTCCTACTTCGGCCTACAAACAGTATCCCACTTAACCAAGCTCCACTTCCATGAGAGGTGGTTTCCAGACCAAAGAAATTCACGTGAGAGACTCTCAAATTCTTTGATAAATCTAGAAGGAGCTGACAACACAAAGCACCTATACAAAGGAAGAACCTAAACCGTAGACTTCAAAAGAGTCACTTGCCCTACAGTAGACAGCCACATGCATGTCCAATGGCTAACCTTTTTGTGAAACTTATCAATAACATCCTGCCAAATCACCCTGGGGAGCGAACAAACAACAATAGGAATACCAAGATAGACAAAGGGAAGCGAGCCAATCTGGAATTTGAGAAGTCTAGCAATTCTCCTTTGGATAGGCTTCAGAGTATTGAAGAAATAAATGAAGGATTTTCCCTCATTTATCCCGAAGCAGCCAAAATATCCAGGACCTTCCTCAAGTTAACAACTTCATCAACTTTGGCCATGCCCATGAGAGTAGTGTCATCCACAAATTGAAGATGGGATTGGGGGGTAAATTATTACCCCAACTCCAACCCTAGATGTTACCAAGCTCCACACGAGATTTAATAAATCTCCCTAGACCCTCAGCCATTAAAATAAATAAGTAGGGGGACAGGGGATCACCTTGCTGAAGGCCCCTAGATGCTCCAAAAAGCTCAGAAGGCTAACCATTGACAAGCACAAAGAAGGAAGAAGAGGTGACACAACCCATAACCCACTCAATCCAAGCTCTGCCAAACCTAAAAGCCCTCAAAATATTGGATAGGAATGCCCATTTAACATGATCATAAGCTTTGGCCATATCCAACTTAGGGTCATCCCACAATAATGGGTTACACTTTTTGGCCAAACTTGACATTGAAATCAATATTTTGAACTAAATCTTCACATTTTGACACCTATAGCCGCTGAACCATTAGGAATTTGAAGATGATGCAAACTAGTGATTTGTGAGATTTTGTTTGTAGATTCTAAATATTTTTTTTTTTTAAATGGAGTTAAATTGTAAAAAAATTTGCATCTCCTTTGATAACTTATTTTTAATAGTAAACAACATTTTTTTAAAGTGATGTGTATTCTATAGCACATAACTTTTTTTCTACAAAGGATAAAATTCTGATTCTTTTTAATTTAGATTGGTAACACCAATATATAGTGTATGCATTTGGTTTCATAATGTTTTGTTGAATTTATATTTTTTAATTAATTTTTGAAGTCAAACCAATTATAATTTAGACATAGGTGTAATTCGTGTTGGGAATTAAGGTGTCTCAACCTTGGTAATTCCTTGAATTATTTATAATTGTATTTATTTATTAATTGCCTATGTTGTAAATTAATTGTAAATTCCATATTGTCATATTGTGGGATGTGGCACGGTGATGTGTCATCCTACATGGAAGATGACAACTTGTAATTTTGTCCTCACATGAGGAGATAGGCATCCCACTTTGTGGTAGGAGCATTTTCCCATGTGTCAGCATCTTGGATGTTGTGTAAGGGAATGTTTGACTGAAACGGTTATGAAGGATTCCTATGATGAAGTTATGACATGTAAGAGTCAGAAATAGAAGCTTGTAAGACAGGTGAAGGCATGTGTCATGAAACATCTTTGAAAAAGGCATATTTGGGCACCCCAAGATGGACTATAACATGTTGTAAGAGAATATTCTATTTATAGCCTGTGTATGACAGATTCTCTTACAGTTGTAAGTTGTAACCGCTATGACAGATTCTATGACGGTCATAAGAGTCATAAGAGCATATGTCATAGCCCATTTTGGAAATAGGTGACCTCTTTGGTATGGGAGTTGTGGACAAGTGTCAGGCACATTCTACAATGTTGACCAAGTGACCTTAGGCATGGGTTTTGGTCCATGAGGCCAAGTTGGATGCCCATTCCAAGATAGGACCAATTTTGCCTTGTATATTCTATATAAATAGGTGCTTGGAGAAGGAGATGTATTACAGGTTTGATAGGTACTGTTATGCTATCAGTTTGTCTCTAGATACGAGTGTCGAAGACTCCTGAGAGCTTGCATTGCAAGTGTGTTGTAAATATTTTTTGTTTTGATAATACATTGTGCAAGTTTTGGAGTGGGGTTTTTCACCCGATAAGGGTTTTCCCCACGTATATCGTGTGTCTCTCTTCTTTTGTCTCACCTTCTCTGTTATGTGTTTGCTGCAATATCTCATGATAATGGTTTAATGTTTCTATAATAGTTAGGATAAATTTGAATTTGCATAGCCCTCTCCTCATTAGATTAGTGTAAGAAGCGTTTTCTACACACCTAGCTTCCTTTCAGTTGGTATCAGAGCCTAGCCAGTTTTGGTCTTAGCTGTTGGGTAGGGGTTTTTTGAGCTAATCTTAGGTTGAGTGGGAGTCTTGTGCAGAGTATTCTATATCTTATTGCAGCAAGGATATGGTAACCACATCCGGAAGGTTAGAGGTTGATAAATCCAATGGCACTAATTTCGAGTTGTGGAAATTGAAGATGGAGGACCTACTTGTTGATCATGACCTATGGGAAATAGTATCCGGTGTAAAACCTGCAGCAATGCAATAAGCTGATTGGGACCTCAAAGATCGGAAGGCTAAGGGTCTCATTAGACTCTGTTTAGCTGACTCTGTTCTATTGAACATCCATGAGGAGTAGACAATGAAGGATCTTTGGAAGAAGTTGGGTGATGTTTATTAGGCCAAATCCTTGGTGAACAAACTCTTCCTAAAAAAGAAGTTGTTTTCTCTGAAGATGGAAGATGGAGGATCTGTTGCAGACCACATGAATTCTGTCAACATGATCGTTGCACAGTTGACATCTATGGGTGTGAAAATGAAGGAGGAGGATCGTTGTATAACCCTGCTTTGTTCTTTGCCAGATTCGTGGGATCATCTTGTAATGGTTATCAAAAGCACCACTACCACCTTCAATATGGAAGATGTGGTGTCCTCACTGTTATCTGAAGAAATGCAGATGAAGACATCTGAATCAGCCAAAGAGGCTCTTATGGTTTGTGGAAAACGTAAGGAGAAAGGGAAGAAGAAAAACAAGAAAGCTGAGAAGGGTAGATCCAAATCCAATGGGAGATCCAAATCTTTTGGAAAGTCCAAGGCTCTTTGTTGGAACTGTGGTAAAACTGGGCATTTCTGAAAGAAATGCAAAGAGGAGAAGAAAAAGAAGAAGAAAGCTTCTGATTGAGATTCTGACAAGTCACAAGATGATGGTGATGCCTTCATCGCAGCCCTGGCAACCCATGCATCTGATGATGTGTGGCTAATTGACTCTAGTACATCACTCCACATGACCTCACATCAAGACTGGTTTACTAAGTATGATGAGTTTGATGGTGGAAAGGTGTACCTGGGTGACAACTCTCATCTGAAGATTGTTGGTCGTGGAAGAGTCTCTATCCGATTCCCTGATAGATGAGTGAAGGGGATATCTAGGGTGATGCACATCCCAGGCTTAACACAGAACTTGCTTTTTGTAAGTATGTTGAATGATGCAGGTGTGCAGGTTGTCTTTTCAAAAGAAGAATGCAAGATGACTAGAGGAGCTATGGTGCATGCTAAGGGTACTAGGAGAGGTACTTTGTTTCAGCTAGAGGCATGCATTTCACAATGCAATAGTTCTTTTGACTCAAGGAAGAGGGCAGCAATCACTTCATCCCCACCATCTGAATGAGTAGTGAAGAAATCTATTGTTTCTAGTCCTAATGGTTGTAATCATGCCTTGGAAGTTAAACTTCCTACTAAAAAGACAATGTTATGGCATAAGAGATTTGGCCACATTGGTGAGAAGGGTCTACGCACCCTGAAAAATAAAAACCTCATTGAGGGGTTAGATGATTGTAATCTTGAGTTCAAATTTTGCGAACATTGCATATATGGCAAACAAAATCGTGTTCAATTTTATTCGAGTTCTCATAAGTCTTCTAGTGTGTTGGACCTTGTTCATTCTGATGTATTTGGTCCTGTTAATGTTCCTTCATTATCAAAATCTGTATATTTTGTATCTTTCATAGATGACTATAGTAGGACATGGATTTATTTTATTAGAAGCAAATCTGAAGTCTATAGTAAGTTTAAGGAGTTTAAGACCTTTGCTGAAAATCAGACTAGTAAAAAGATTAAGTGTTTGAGAACTGACAACGGTGGTGAGTTATGTTCTACAAAATTTGATAAATATTGCAAGGAACTTGGGATTGAAAGACATAAGACAACTCCATACACCCTGCAGCAAAATGGAGTTGTAGAGAGGATGAACAAAACACTGATGGAGAAGGCTAGGCGTATGCTTAGTGGAGCTAGCCTAGAACAAAAGTTTTGGGCTGAAGTTGTTGCCACTGCTTGTTATCTTGTAAATAGATCTCCTACATCAGCTCTAGTTGGAAAAACACCAATGGAGGTGTGGTCTGGTAGAAATCCTTCAATAAGGCATCTTCATATTTTTGGTTGTGAGGCATATGCACATGTGCCTAGGGAGAAGCGGTCAAAATTGGAGAACAAGGCTATTAAGTGTATCTTCATTGGCTATGGTGTCAGTGTGAAAGGATACAAGCTTTGGGACCCTATGGCTGAAAAGTGTTGTATAGAAAAAATGTCATCTTCAGAGAGCTTACACCTTCTTCCACTATTTTACAGCCAAAAGAAAAAGAAAACAAAGAGGATGTTGTTCAGTTTCCCACTTCCCCTAAGAAGACTGAACACAAAGACAATGTTGGACCTGATGATGAGGAGAGCGCTTGTAGCTCTGAAAGCTCAGATGAAGAAGCTGAACCTCAACCTCAACTCTTGAGGAGGTCTACACGGATAAGAAAGCAACCTGAAAGGTTTGGTTTTACATTTCTTGATTCTAGTTGTGCTTTTTCTTTGCTTACTAACAGTGATGAACCTAGAACTGTATCAGAGGCTATGGACATGAAAGATGCAGGTTCCTGGAAGGAGGCCATGGAGGATGAAATGGCTTCTTTGGAAAAGAATCAAACTTGGGACTTGGTACCTTTGCCTCTTGGATGAAAACCCGTTGGATGCAAATGGGTGTTCAAGAAGAAATTTAGTGTAGATGGCAGTGTTGAGAAGTATAAGGCCAGATTAGTTGCGAAGGGGTATTCACAAGTGGAGGGTATAGATTATGGTGAGATCTTCTCTCTTGTTGCAAAGCTGACATCCATTCGATTCATGTTGTCTCTTGCAGCAGCTTATGACTTAGAGGTAGAATAGATGGATGTGAAGACAGCTTTCCTTCATGGTGATTTGGAGGAAAAAATCTACATGTCACATCCAGAGCATTACATGGTGAAAGGTAAAGAAAATTTGGTTTGCAAATTAAAGAAGTATTTGTATGGTTTGAAGCAGTCCCCTAGGAGATGGTACTTGAAGTTTGATAACTTTGTGTTGTCTATTGGATTTGTAAGATCGAAATCGGATCACTATGTGTATTATAAGTTTGATGGTGATCGTATTCTCATTGTTGCATTATATGTTGATGATATGTTGCTCATTGGGAAGGGTAAGAATATGATTTCTGATTTCAAATCTCAGTTGTCAGTACAGTTTGAAATGAAAGATTTAGGGGCAACCAGGTACATTCTAGGAATGGAAATTAGAAGAGACAGAACTAACAGAAAACTTTGGTTAAGCCAGAGTAAGTATGTGAAGACCGTGTTGGATAGGTTCAACATGACAGATTGTAAACCATTGTGTGTTCCTGTTTCTCTGGGAACAAAGTTGTCTATTGAGGATTGTCCAAAATCTCCTAGTGAGGTGGAGGACATGAGGAGAGTACCTTATGCTAGTGTTGTTGGCAGTTTGATGTATGCTATGGTTTGCACAAGACCAGACATTGCCCAAGCAGTGGGAGTCCTTAGTCGGTTTATGGCTAATCCTGGATGGGTACATTGGGATGCAGTTAAATGAGTGTTCAGATATTTGAGGGGTACTTCCGAGTATTCCATTTTCTATCATGGCAATGTTACAGGACCTCCACATTCTGTTGATATTCATGGATTTGTGGATTCAGATTGGGAAAGTGACATTGACAATAGGAGATCCACTAGTGCTTATGTGTTTACACTATTTTGTGGTGCTATTAGTTGGATGAGTAAGCGGCAACCTGTGGTTGCTTTGTCCACAATAGAAGCTGAGTATATGGCAGCAACTCATGCTTGTAAAGAAGCCATTTGGCTTAAGAGATTTTGTTCAAATATTGGTGTTGGTGTAGGTCAGATCACTATCAGTTGTGATAGTCAGAGTGCAATTTGCCTTGCGAAGAATCCAACTTTCCATACTAGAACAAAGCATATTGATGTTCAGTTTCACTTCGTGCGAGACATGGTAGAGGATGGGAAGGTAAATTTGGAGAAAGTAGATGCTTTGAAGAATGTTGCAGATGCATTGACGAAGCTAGTGGGCATAGAGAAGTTCAGATGGTGTTTGGAGTCTATGGGCCTCTTGGCCTATAGTAATTAAATCATGTTATTCTATTGGCTCTTACAAGGTGTTTGACAAGTGGGAGAATGTTGGGAATTAAGGTGTCTCAACCTTGGTAATTCCTTGCATTATTTATGATTGTATTTATTTATTAATTGCCTATGTTGTAAATTAATTGTAAATTCCATATTGTCATATTGTGGGATGTGGCATGGTGATGTGTCATCCTACATGGAAGATGACAACTTGTAATTTTGTCCTCACGTGAGGAGATAGGCATCCCACTTTGTGGTAGGAGCATTTTACCATGTGTTGGCATCTTGGATGTTGTGTAAGGGAATGTTTGACCGAAACGATTATGATGGATTCCTATGACGAAATTATGACATGTAAGAGTTAGAAATAGAAGCTTGTAAGACAGGTGAAGACATGTGTCATGAAGCATCTTTGAAAAAGGCATATTTGGGTGCCCCAAGATGGACTATGACATGTTGTAAGAGAATATGCTATTTATAGCCTGTATATGACAGATTCTCTTATAGCTGTAAGTTGTAACCGCTATGACAGATTCTATGACAGTTGTAAGAGTCGTAAGAGCATCTGTCATAGTCCATTTTGGAAATAGGTGACCTCTTTTGAATGGGAGCCATGGACAAGTGTCAGGCACATTCTACAATGTTGACTAAGTGTCCTTCTAGGTGTGGGTTTTGGGCCATGAGGCCAAGTTGGATGCCCATTCCAAGATAGGACCAATTTTGCCTTGTATATTCTATATAAACAGGTGCTTGGAGAAGGAGATGTATTACAGGTTTGACAGGTACTGTTATGCTACCAGTTTGTCTCTAGATACAAGTGTCGAAGACTCCTGAGAGCTTGTATTGCAAGTGTGTTGTAAACATTCTTTGTTTTGATAATACATTGTGCAGGTTTTGGAGTGTGGGGTTTTTCACCTGATAAGGGTTTTCCCCACATATATCTTGTGTCTCTCTTCTTTTGTCTCACCTTCTCTGTTATGTGTTTGCTGCAATATCTCATGTTAATGGTTTAATGTTGTAATAGTTAGGATAAATTTGAATTTGCATAGCCCTCTCCTCATTAGATTAGTGTAGGAAGCGTTTTCCACACACCTAGCTTCCTTTCATTCCGTAAAACATAACTTTTTCTGTATGTATCGAAATTCTTTTTTTTTTCTTTTGTTGCAATACCTAGTGCATAGATATTTTTTAGAATTTTTTTTAGTTATTTACTAATTTTCCATGTGTGTAGAATAGAGAACTTGATGTTCGGTGAAAAACATACATATAAGAAATAAAAAATAAATATAATAATCAAATTAAATATATTTAAAATTATATTTTTGGGAAGTTTATAATAAGGACTACATACTTACAATGGATAAATTTTAAATGAATTGATTTGATCCCTCAAAAGATAAATCAAAAGTGGTTTAATATCAGCATTTTGATAGGTGTAGAGGAGGCTCATTATAGGTATGGTTTAAAACTAGCATGATTCTATCCAAGGGGGTTTGAAGCTAAGGGGGTTTGATCAAACCCTCTTCAATTAAAATCCTTTAAATGGAACCTTTCCAGGCTTAAATCATTATATTTTCTAAAAATATGTGATTTCAGCAAAAACCAAGACGTCCCAGAAAGTGTAACCCATTATTGTGGCAGCACCCCTTAATAAACATAGCCTTCTCTCTGGAGGATTCCATGGAATGAATAGTTTTAGCTGCAATAACAACCCCATCAAGAATCTGCCTGCCAGCTACAAATCCATGCTACTCCTGGGAAATTAACCTACTTAACCATGCCTTTAGTCATTTCGCAATCAACTTTGTAATTATTTTGTACACCACATTACAAAGGGCGATTGGTTTGAAGAGATCCAAAGAGTTAGCCTCGTCCCTTTTTGGGATAAGAGAAAGAAAAGTGGCATTCATGGCTCTTAACATTTGTTTATTCTGTTGAGATTCCTGAGAAACCTCAAGGAGATCAAGCTTTATAACCCCCCAAAACCCCTAGAAGAACTCAACAAGAAACCTATTAGGCTCTAGAGCTTTTCCCTTCTTCATCTGAAACACAATATCCTCTAGCTCCTTTAAGGAGATCAGTTTGAGAAAAGAGTCATTCATTTCATTGGTCACCAAAGATGGGATACAGTCCAAGATTAAAGCTTCCTCCTCATTGGCAGGAGGGGAATCCTCAGAAAATAAAGCAGAGAAGAACTTAACAGACTCTTTCACAATTTCATCAAGTGAAGACAAAGGGACACCCTCAGAAGACCTGAGAGAAGAGATGATATTACCCTGCCTTCTATCCTTAACAGAATTGTGAAAAAATGAAGTGTTCTTATCACCTTCCTGAAGCCTGTCAATGCGGGACTTTTGCTTCCAGAAAATTTCCTCCCACCGCTCCCATTCCTCCACTTTCTTCACAACCACAGCTTCCAGCTTAGCATTAGCCTCAATAAGACCATGGTCCTGAATCTGCCAAGTAATAGAGTCCAAGTGAGATTGAGCTGCCTTTTTATCCTGAAAGACATTACCAAAATGGTGTCTATTCCATCATTGCAACATATATTTGACATAGTGAAGCCTCTTGGAGAAGGAATACATTGTAGTGTCATGAGCCAGCTTCCCAAACCACCACCAACTAAGAACTAGATCACGAAGAGACGAATCCCGAAGCCACATGAGTTGAAATTTGAAAGATTGCTTTTTACAATATCTAGAAAAGCATGCAAAAAATTTGATCAGCCAGTGGTCAGATCCTCACCAATCCAAAATCTCAGAGCTAGTCCTCCACCTGTCACCAACCCAAAAGCTAGACATCAAGAACCTGTCCAACCTTTCTGAAATAGTGGCTTCCCCACTTCTCCTATTGTTCCAAGTAAACATTCCATTAGAGGGTTTGATATCTACCAAGTTCAAGAGAGCAACATTGTCTCTTAGGAGTTCTAAGGAGGGATCCAGATGAGCAATACCACCCCTCTTCTCCTCAAGAGAGGAGATAGCATTGAAATCCCCCGCCATAATCCAAGCAAGAAAAGGATCCAGAGAGCGCACATGTCTAACATGGGACCAAAATTAGATCTTGTCAGGGAGATCAGTTGGAGCATAGATGTTAGAAAAAAGAGTTCTCTCACCTGACTCCAAACTAGAAGCAACTAGAGAAATAGAATACCTGCAGGAGAGCCACCATAATGGAATAACTCTATGCAGATCCCATAAATAAGCAACCCCACTGGAACTGTCTTGTGCTCCCACACACTGACATTGACTTCTATCCCAGATCTTAGAAGCTAGATTCGACATACTTTCAATAGACAACTTAGTCTCTTGAAGAAAAATCAAATCGGGAGAGTGAGCATGAATCAGCTCACGAATAGCCTTCTGTCTAGGGATGATATTCATACCCCTTACATTCCAAGATAGCACAATCATCGCTGAGGTTGAGAGAAATGAGAATCAATTTTCCTCACCGATCTAGACTCCACCAACATTTCCCCATCTAACTTTACTTTTTTCTGATCCTTCTTTCTGCCAGCCTTAAGAGGCTTCTCAAGAGCTCCCTTTTCAGGGGGCTTTTGCTGCAGGCCCAAAACAGGAGAAGATGATTTTTTTTACCCAGGTCAACAATACCCTTCTCGACAGTGAGTCCCAAACCAGGGATAATAGAACCCTTAATAACCTCTGTTATCATACTACCCCCCCATTCACAGGAGTAGAGGGTGAAAGATTTGTGTCCATCTAAACCTCTTGATCCCCCAACTGAGCAGAGTTGGAAGAATCAATAGGTTGATTTCCAAGTTACATCTCAACTAAAGAGCCATCTCCCACCTGCATGTCTAAGGGAACACCCTCTTCCTCAACCAAGTCATCTAAGGCATCAAATATGTTAAAGCTCTCCTCCTACCTATCTTTAAGATTTCTCTTTTGGCCTCTACCTTTGTTATGAGACTTAACTAGAACAAAACCCTCCTTATCAGCGACCACCCCCTACAAGGGAGCCTTTCCTTTGTCCATCTTCGGGGTAGAATGAGAAGGGACATTACCTAAACTAGAAGCATGGACAACTCTGGGACATTTTCGCTGGAGGTGACCATATTCATGGCATAACCAGCACCGGAAAGGTAATGTCTCATAGTCCAATTGTTGGGTCCAAGAAGATGATCCAATACTAATTTCTACAAAGTCTGATAACGGATTATTCAAGTCAGTTTCAACACATACACGAGCAAAGGAAATTACCTTTTTATTCAGAGTGTATTGAGAAGGACCTATAGGCTTTCCAAGAAAAAGAGCCACCATCTACAATATATCACTTCTCTAGCATTCCAGAGGCAGGTGAGGGAGACGCACCCAAACCGGAACCCTAGAGGGGAGATCCTCCACAAAATTAAATCTTACATGCCAGGGTTTAATAAATAGACCCACCTACCTGTAGAAGTAAGGCCCACCTTCAAAAGCCCTATTCCTATCATCCACACAAGAAAAATCCACCATGAAGAAATTGTTGTCCACCACCATTATATCAATATCACACTCAGGGTTCCATGTCTTGTGAACCCAAGATTCCATAAATGGGAGTGACACCCACATCCCAACAAACTTATAGATCAGCTCATGGTTCCTATAATACTCCACATCCTCATCCACTAAATTTGGTTGGATCACCAAAATTAGACGATCTTGACATCTCTCCAAGCAATCGTTCACCTTTTGCATTCTGAAGACACCATTTTTCAATGATCCCTCACTAGTATTAGCCATATTCGAACGAATCCTATCACCAGAAGGAGATGAGACACAAACCATCTTGCCCCTAGATGCATGTAGCACCATGCAGAGAAAAAATGCCGCCCCACCTGCAGGAATAAGGAAACAACAAAAAAAAAGAGAAAGGACCCTGAGCAGAGCCCCCTTGGGCCCGAACTGCATCCCAACACAGCCCCAAAAGCACTAAACCCCCCCCATGAACACCCCTCACCAAAGTAAAGTAGCAAAAAGCAGAAAATAGAGGCCTTTAGAGGCCGCAACGGGCATGAAAGCCCTATCGAGAGTCTGGCAGACCAGAGAACCCCCACGCCAACAATCTCGCCATCTGTCTATCCTCCTTTTTCTCTCAGATGTCTCACATCAAAATTAGAATCCTCCTCTCTTTAAATTAATATTTCTATTTAATTAGATTAAGTAAAGTACTTTTACATTCTTTAATGTTTTATTGAAAGATTTTTAAGGGTGGATTGATTTTCTTGCTAAAATTAGAACTTCTTTAAATTTTCATAAATTTAATTACTCTTTTTTCCCCAAGTTTTGTTATAATTGAAAATTGTTAATTCTTTTATCTTTAAATGAATATGTGGATATTAACATTATATAATTTAATTACTTTTTCTTTAAAAGAAAGCTATTTTTATTAATTATTCTATTAAATCTACTTTATGATTTGTTTCTTTGAAGGTGCATTTAGTAAATTAGTAATTATACAAGTTGTCTTTAATATTTAGTTATTATTGTTTAATTTAGTTATTTCTAAGTATTGGATAAGAAATTTAATTTAATATAAGTTAAAATTTAAATTAAGTCGTAGTGCTTTTTAGAAATATCCTTCAATCTTATTAGTTTTTTTTTAATTTTGTTAATTATTTTAATAAATGAATTTTATTTTAGTTAATGGTAAAAAAAATTATAATATAATGTAAATTGTTATATTGATTTTTGCCTTATACATAAAAAGCATTTTTTTAATTTAATTTCCAAATTAAATATGTTGGTGATTTTTAATGATTAGTGGATTTAGTAATTCAATAAATTATTTTTAGAAATTAATATATAAAATTAATAGTGATTAAAATTTAGCCACATTTTAATATGTTAATTATCTCTTTTATACTACTTCTCTTTCTACCTTTAATTAAGATACCTTACATTTTTTTATTTATAATTTATCTAATTGAGAGTTTACATGTTCATCTTAGTTAATTGGTATTTAAATTTATTAGATATTTAAACTACTTATGTTAGTTGTTTTATTTAATTTAAAAAAAAATAAAATTATAAATAAGTATTTTTCTAGTACTATTTAATCTATTTATTTATTTCACTTACCTTAAATTTCCATTAATTGATTAGTAATTGGACTTAATGGGAGAATATGCAATTCTTACAATTAGTTAGCTAGTCTAATCTACTTATCAGTTTAGTGAGATTATCCTTCAAAATTTATTTAATTGTCCACATGTAGTGGAAACAAAGGTTGTAACTACCACATAGTATAAGTTGAGATCTTAATTAAATTCATTTAAATTTGTTAGATCATGTTAGTAAAACTTAGGTTATAACATTCATTATAATCTTTCAAGTAGTTAACTGGAAAAGAACATGTTAAGAAAACATAGAGGTTTATTGTTGAATAATTAATTATCTTAACCTTCTTAGGTGTTTTACGAGAAAACCATCTTCGACAATGTTCACATTTTTTACACTCCTAGGTATAATTAAACTTGTTGCAACTTTCACATTTAATCTAGTCTAGTTGGCTTTTAAGAAGAAAAAAAATGGCGTTTGTGTGCCCATTTGTACATGGTATACATGTGGGCATTACATTTGGTATCAGAGCCAAGATTCCAACACTTTGGGAACTTTGGGGAGTTGTTGGATCTTGTTGAATACAATTTGTGCAAGAGAATTGTTGTAGGATAATTATGTGGGTGTATTGGAAATATAGGGATGTGAGTTCCACGTATATATACTATAATTCTTTTGTGTTGATGTGTTCTTATCCCCTAGCTTAAATTTTCAAGGGCATAAGGGTATGGTGTGGATTCAAAGTTAATGGTTGTGTATTTTATGTGTGTGAAGTGACCATTCCAATTATCTTGTTTAGCTATTTGTTTTGAAGTGGAATCAAATTTTTAGAAAGGTAATCTCTCTAACCTTGTTTTAGATAGCCCACATTAGTTTAGGGTGTAAGCTAAAATACTTCATGAGTGTACCTTAATCATCTTGAATTTGAGTTCTATTAGCTTATCCTTGAATCTTATATTGGTATCTTAATATATTTCTCTTGTGTTTTCCTAATTATAAAATGTCCTTAGAACTTCTTAGTAGTAATTGCACTCTTTCTATATTGTTGAGTGGTCTTGAATTGGGAGAAATTAATTGGAAGATGTAAAAGCTTGATTTTGAGTTAATGGAAAAGTTTCTATTTATATAAATATGTAGTGTAGTTTGATTTCTCTATATGAGTGTTTCTCTAGAAAGACATGAAGCTTCAAAAAAAAAGATTCGATTTTATGATCTCATAGAATAATGTGAACACATAGAGGTTGAAGTCAAATGTGCTTAAAACATAGGGAGAAGTATATAGGAATAGGCATATTTATGCTCTTATTGAATCAATTAATGTTGTTATGTAGAAAACTTCCTTGAAAAAGTCTTTATGAGTTATTACTCCTAATAAAGTAAGCATACTTAGAATATTGTATTTTTTGTAAATAAGTGCTTGTGATCTTTAACAAATAATAGAGATTAAATGCAAGAGATTGTTGTATTTCATATTAGTTGATATCATTGTAGATTACTTAATACTATATTCATAAAATAATAGGACTAGTAGAATATTAGAAGATAGCATGTTACCTTGTCATTTATTTAGTGAGGTGTTCATTTGTATATTTTTCCACCATATATGTTGCTCCTTTGTGACTGTGTGATGTATTGTAAAATTTGCATCTCTTGCTTAATGTTTGAAGATTAGAATTTTCATACTAGCATATGTTTTAACTAGCTTGAATAGATGAAACTTAATTATGTTTCAAAGAAGAAAAAGGAGAACTAGGACAAGTGTATGAAATAATATTTTTTGTGGGATTGTCAAAAGGTCATAAGTTGAAGTTGATGTTATAAATACTTGGTCAGTCAGGGTTGAGTGTGAAACATGTAGAATTTTTCAAACAAAGAGTAATACTTGAGACTTTAGATTCTTGAGTGAATTTTTCGAAGAACATATATAGTAATGTAATCTAGACATGTTTTCTTCTGTATATGGATTGGATGTGCAAGTTACTACTTTTTGAATGTTAGAATTCATGGTGAGATATTTTGTTGATGAATAGGACTAAATTAGGAAATATTTAATAACATTAAGTGATTAAGTAGTTTGGAAATCATTTGTGTTGTGACAAGAGGGTAGCATATTTTGTGAATTGTATAGTCAACCATAGCGTAGGATATTCAGTACCCTTTGTGATTAACTATTTATAGGCAACTACATTAGATATTAGTAGGCCATGGAGTGCATAAATTAGTATGTTTTCATTGTCATCATAATGTGATAGTGATCTGTAATTTTTGTAATAGTATCAGGCGTTTCCTTAATGAGAATGTAGACCTTATTATTCTTATCTTGAGAACTCTAAGATGTACCTTCACTTGTGTTACTTTGGCCTTGGGCTTGTGTTTAGGTTATTTTTGAATGTTCTTAATGTTGATAGGCATAGGTTATCCAATAAGTAGGTTAATCCTAGATTAAGTATTGAGGTTAAGACCACCATACACCTTCTCCCCTTCGAGTGGCTTGTTAGAGTCACGAAGTGAATTTTGGTTAAACAATATTTGACTATTCGATTTCATTTATATTATATATGTTGTGGAATTATTTAATTGAATTACAACCAACAACATGAATGATTTTTTTTATTCTACTTTTGGCTACTTAATCAATTTATAAATTGATATGTTCTCTTGCCTCAGGGACTCTTCTGTTTGAACTTTAAATAGAATTTATAATATTCCTTTACTTTGGTGGCCACACTTGAAATTTTGTTATGAGATTTGGCTTTTGATTTTATTTAAGATTTTACCTTTTTGAAAATTATTGGCATTGATTTTTGAGGTTGTTGTATTATTGATACTCCTAGTAAGTGTAAAGTTTTCTCGTATTATTTATACTTTTTGAAATGGGCCTTGTTAGGTTGTATAGGGAGATGGAAGGAGGTGCCAGCATGAGAATTCTTATAGACTTAAGCCATGTAATAGACTAGTTTAGTATAGTCAATCCTTTTCTTCCTAGATTCTTAATTTTGTACAATCTTTGTGGCTTGTCACTTCTATAAGTTACTTTGTCCTTCTTCTTGAGGGCTTCAAGGAGGAAGCCTATGTCTAAGGGGGGAAGGATGTAAGGCCCACCCTTTTGACACTAGATAAATACTTCTATATGCTATTATGGCTTTATACTTTGAAGACTATATTCTTTTACTATATGATGATATTTTGTTAGATCTAGGGCACACAACTGAGGGGGGGTGAATCAGTTGTACAAAAACTTGCTTTTAGTTTAGACACCTGATTCTTCTTTGTTATTTAATAGCATATCAATTAACCATTCATGAAAGCATAAAGCATAAACACTAGAGCAGATAAACATCAACACATTAGACACCAAGATTTTGACGTGGAAAACCTGGTCAAGGGAAAAACCACGGGATGATTAACCCAAGGATTATTCTCTGTTAGAAGAATAAGAAAAATGGATGGCACATGCTAATTAGGGCTCACTGCCCGAGCACACTACTCACAAGAGGCACACTGCCTACAAGAGACACATTGTCTACAAAGTAACAAGGATTACAAACTTGAATTGGAGAATGACATCTTTACCATGCCTAGATCAGTTTCATTAAGCCCATAACTCCTGCTCTACCTTTCGCATTTCCCTTCACTATATCACACCCATCCCCACACGACACATTTCAAAATGAATTCACAAACCCTTATTTATACAAGGCATCAACTTAGGAACAATCATCTAAGTCGGCAAACACCTACAAGATCATTCGTAAGACGTGTAACACATCCGGTCGGCTAGTCTTAAGAAGAACACCAAAATCTGTGGTTATTCTTCAAATGCAAACTCTAACTTCAATGCGGACCACCAATAAGAATAGAACATGATCCAAAGATCACCAAAACCTTTCTTGAGTCATCAAGAATATCTGCACTTTATCAGCTTACTTGAATCCTTCTGTTCTTCATCTGAAACTTCAAGAACATAGTCTGTCATCACTGTCATAATGAAAAAGGTTCTTCTAGACCTCCAAATCATTCACAAATCTATTTGTCACTTCACACTGACTTCTTCAACACTCCTTCCAATCCGCAGAATGAGATAATGTAATTCCAGATCTCACCGGACCAATTTGTGACACTCTGTCTCCACTAAACACCTGCCGGAACCGGTTCTACACAAGTAGCCATAACTTCTTCAGATCTTTATGAGAACCTCTAAAATCTTAACTGGAACATCTCAAGACTCATATCTACAAACCCTTTAAACCGCATCCTCTGATCCTCAACCTATTGAGTACTTTTGTCTTCTTCTCATCACTATTCTTCACTGTTCCTGATGGAGACTAGTTTCCTCAATAACCTCAGCACACAGCTCATCCAATCCTTCTTATCAATGCAATATGAGTATGTTGACATCAATGACAACACTGGTTAACCTCATACTTGCAACAATCTCCCCCTTTGTCATTGATGGCAACATATGATGTGAAAAAACATCAAGACAAGAACTTCTCCTTTCTGTCACAGCTCCCCCTATCAGCAACAACTCTTCACATGTCTTCTCTTCCTTTATTGCTCCCCCTTTGATCATCAACCACTTGTTTTTCACATGTCTTCTCTCCCCCTTTGACATCAATGGAAAAGGGCTCATACTTGCAATTCTAACACATCAGAATTATACCAACTACTCCCCTTAGTAGCAGCTCCCCATCATCAATCCAGATCACAAGATATGACTGTGATATCCACCAGACTGATGCACATTAGTGCATCCTAGTTCATCACCGGAGGGGCCATGACCCCTAACTTCTCCCTGAGATACTCAAAAGAGTCCTTGGGAAGAGGTTTACTAAAAATATTTGCAAGCTGATCCTTGGAGGGCACATACTCCAATCTGACTTCACCCTTGTTCACTTGTTCTCTCAAAAAGTGAAATTTGATAAATATATACTTGGTCTTAGAATGCAATACTAGATTCTTAGAAATATTAATTACACTTGAATTATCACAGAATATTGTGATAGGCTCCTCATATTCTACTTGAATATCTCTTAGCATTTGCTTCATCCACAAAAGTTGAGTGCAACTACCTGCTGCTGCAATGTATTATGCTTCTGTTGTAGACATGGATATTGCTTCTTGTTGCTTACTTAGCCAAGAAACCAACCTTTTTCCCAAAAAGAATGCTCCTCCACTTGTACTATTCCTATCATCCACATCTCCTGCCCAATCTACATCTATATATGCATGAAGAGAAAAGTCATGATCTCTGGGATACCATAGGCCATACTCAACTGTTCCTTTCAAGTACCTAAAAATTCTTTTGATTGCCATGACATGAGATTCTCTGGGATCAACCTAGAATCTTGCCATAAGACCAACAGCCTGCATTATATCTGGTCTAGTCTGAGTGAGATACAGTAATCCTCCAATCATTGATCTGTACTTTGTCTGATCTGTCTTAAGAGAGTCATCATCTTTGCTCAACTTACATCCGATAGCCATAGGAGTGTTCATTGGCTTTGAATCTTCCATTCCAAATTTCTTCAATAGTTCTTTCACATATTTGGTCTGAGAGATAAAGATTCCTTTCTCTGTTTGAGTAATTTACAGACCCAAGAAGAAATTCATTTCACCGAGCATTGACATTTCAAACTCACTTTTCATTTGGTTTGCAAAGGTTTTACACATATTGTCTCTTCCTCCAAAGATGATATCATCAACAAATACTTCAACAATCAAGATGTTTTCATGATCAATTTTGAAATATAGGTTACTATCAGCAATACCTTTGTTGAAACCAATCTTCAAAAGATGTTTGTCCAGCCTTTCATACCATGCTCTTGGGGCTTGCTTTAGACCATACAGTGCCTTCTTTAATTTGCAGACCATATCACCATGCTCAGATAACTAAAATCCATCCGGTTGTTCAATGTACACCTCTTCTTCTAGGTCACCATTCAGGAAAGCAAATTTGACATCCATCTGATACACTTTGAAATCTTTGAAGGCAACAAATGCAAGAAATAGTCTGACTGCTTCAATTCTTGCCACCAGAGCAAAGGTTTCCTCAAAATCAATCCCTTCTATTTGAGAGTAGCCTTTGCAGACTAATCTGACTTTATTTTTGATTATTTCACCAACTTCATTTAGTTTGTTCCAAAAGACCCATTTGGTTCCAATCACATTCTTGTTACTAGGTCTAGAAACAAGATCCCAAGTGTGATTTTTCTCAATTTGCATCAACTCTTCCTCCATTGCTTTGGTCCAATTTTTATCATTGCAGGCTTCATTTATTGTCTTAGGTTCAATCTTTGAGATCAGACAACATTCATCCAGATTTTGAGCAACATTCCTTCTAGTTTGCACACCTTTGCTTTTGTCACCTATGATCTGATCTTTAGAGTGGTTCAGTCTTACATACCTTGGAACTTTGGGAGTTTCTTGCACTTCTGCTTCTTGATCAGGCTCATCCAAACCTATCTCTTCTTCCTGATTTACCAGATCAGTCTGAATCTGACCTTCAGGAGAGGATTGAGTTCCTTGAATCAGAACACCATTCTGATCATCTTCATCATACTCAAAAAATCTTGACGGCTTTTCAATACCTTCATCAACCTTCACATTTGTACTTTCTATTAACTTTCTTAGTCTCTTATTGTAACACTGGTATGCTTTGCTTTGAGTGGAGTAACCCAAGAAAATTCCTTCATCACTTCTAGCATCAAACTTTCCTAGATCTTCATCTCTTTTAATGTAAAATTTGCTACCAAATACTCTGAAATATCTCACAGTAGAAGTGATGCCAAACCAAAGTTCATAGGGAGTCTTATCGGTATTGCTTCTGATTTGAACTCGATTGAGAGTGTAGACTACAGTGCTGACAGCTTCTCTCCAAAACATCTGAGGACCATTTGCTTCCATCATCATTGTCCTGGATAGTCCAGTTCTTTCTCTCAACTACTCCATTCTGCTGTGGAGTCCTAGGAGCAGACAACTGTCTCTTTATACCATGCTTCTCACAAAAGTCTATGAATTCACCGGATGTGAATTCACCACCTCTATCAAACCTCAAACATTTCAATTTTAATCCAGTTTGATTCTCTACCATAGCCTTGAAGATTTTGAACTTCTCAAAAGCTTCTGATTTCTCTTTCAGAAAGGTAACCCACATCATCCGAGAATGGTCATCAATCAGTAACATGAAATATCTATCACCTTGCATACTCTTGAATCTTGTCGGACCACATAGATTAGTATGAACTAATTCCAATAATCTGGTAGAGGACTGATCCTTGCTTTTGAATGAGACTCTACTCTATTTACCTAGCTGACATTCTTTCCACAAACTATTTGTAGGTTTTACCAACTTTGGAAGATCTCTTACAGCCTGAGTATTGCTTATCTTGATGATGTTATCAAAATTTACATGACACATCCTTCTATGCCATAGCCAACTCTGATCAACTTGAACAAACAGACAACTTTTATTAGTACCAACTAGATAGAAGATATTACCTTTTGTTTGAGTACTGGATGCAATCTTAGTTCCGGAGCTTTCAAAGATCCTGCATCTTCCATTCTTGAACCAGAGATCATAGCCTTTGTCCACCAACTGACCAACACTGAGAAGATTGTGCTTCAATCCTTCAACATACAATACATTACCGTTTTTGTTCTTTCCATCAAAAGAGATAGTTCCCCTACCTCTGATTCTACCAGCAGAATTGTCACCAAACTTTACCATTCCTCCTTCATACCTTTCCAAATCTAAGAACTTGTTCTTGTCACCTATCATATGGTGAGAGCATCCACTGTCAATAACCCAATCATCCTTTTCTTCAACTTGGGCAGCCAAAGCTCTTTCTATAACCTTATGATTGATAGATTCAGGGGATATTGGATCTTCTTCCTTGATGGCAATGAACACCCATTCATTTCTGGATTTGTCTCCTATCTCTGATTCATCATCTGTTACTCCTTCATTATTAGCTTCTTCATGAACATAATAACAATTCTTTTGGAACCTTTGTCTATTAGAGTTTGATCTTGTGGATCTTTCCGGACATCTTGAGGCAAAGTGACCAATCTTATTGCAGTTGAAGCACTTAAAGGGTAATTTTCCTTCATACTTACTAGATCCTCTTGGCAGTCTTTTTGCAATGAGGGCTTCAAGTTGAGTTGTTTCTGCTTCTTCCTCTTACATGTCTTTTCTTGCTTGATCATACCATGACAACTTCCTTGAAGAGTTTTCTCCTAGATCAAATCTTTGTTTGCCTTTCACATAGGCACTAGCTTTGAATGCAGATTCATTCTTGGGGGGATCATCTCAAAACTTAGTCATTTCAAATGCAGCCAGTTTGCCAGCCAATTGGTCTCTTGTGACAGTTGTATGGGCTCTGAATTCATCAATGGTAGCAACCTTGATTTTGTAGGCAGCAGGAAGGGATCTGAGAATTTTGCAAACAATCTCATTTTTATCCAAAACTCCACCAGCATTCCTAATTCCACACACCAGCTCATTTACTCTTGGCATAAAGGTAGTGATATTTTCATCATCTCTCATCTTCAATCTTTCAAATTTCCCTTTGAGACTCTGCAACCTTGCACTCTTAACATACTCATCTCCTTCATGCAGAAGTTCCAGTTTAATCCAGATCTCATAGGCAGTTGGTAGGTTGATAACATTTGAGAGCTCTGAGTCAGTTAATGCACCTAGAAGTGCCTCTTTAGTCTGCAGATTGTTTTCAGCATCTGTGATTTCATTTAGAGTTGTCGGACCACCCTGTGGAGGTACATATGCTTTTGTGACCATGGACAAGTAAGCTTTTCCCATGCACTCCAAGTGACATTTCATGCAACCTTTCCAAAGAGAGAAGTTGGTTCCATCAAACTTCAGACTATCCTTCTTGTATGACAACATCCTGGATCTCCTCAAGCGGTTAAGCTCCCTTTTAGAGGAACTTGGCTCTGATACCAATTGTTAGATCTAGGGCACACAACTGAGAGAGGGGGTGAATCAGTTGTACAAAAACTTGCTTTTACTTCAGACACTTGATTCTTCTTTGTTATTTAATAGCATATCAATTAACCATTCATGAAAGCATAAAGCATAAACACCAGAGCAGATAAACATCAACACATTAGACACCAAGATTTTGACGTGGAAAACCCAATCAAGGGAAAAACCACGGGGTGATTAACCCAAGGATTATTCTCTGTTAGAAGAATAAGAAAAATGGATGGCACATGCCAATTAGGGGTCACTGCCCGAGCACACTGCTCACAAGAGGCACACTACCTACAAGAGACACACTGTCTACAAAGTAACAAGGATTACAAACTTAAACTGGAGAATGACATCTTTACCATGCCTGGATTAGTTCCATTAAGCCCATAACTCCTACTCTGCCTTTCACACTTCCCTTCGCTATATCACACTCATCCCCACACGACACATTTCAAAATGAATTCACAAACCCTTATTTATACAAGGCATCGACTTAGGAACAATCATCTAAGTTAGCAAACACCTACAAGATCATTCGCAAGACATGTAACACATCCGGTCAGCCAGTCTTAAGAAGAACACCAAAATATGTGGTTATTCTTCGAATGCAAACTCTAACTTCAATGCGGACCACCAATAAGAATAGAACACGATCCAAAGATCACCAAAACCTTTCCTGAGTCATCAAGAATATCCGCACTTTATCAGCTTACTCAAATTCTTTTGTTCTTCATCCAGAACTTCAAGAACACAGTCTGTCATCACTGTCATAATGAAAAAGGTTCTTTCGGACCTCCAAATCATTCACAAATCTATTTGTCACTTCACACTGACTTCTTCAACACTCCTTCCAATCCGCAGAATGAGATAATGTAATTCTGGATCTCATCGGACCAATCTATGACACTCTGTCTCCACTGAACACCTGCCAGAACCGGTTCTACACAAGCAGCCATAACTTCTTCAGATCTTTATGCGGACCTCTGAAATCTTAACTGGAACATCTCAAGACTCATATCTACAAACCCTTTAAACCGCATCCTTTGACCCTCAACCTATTGAGTACTTTTGCCTTCTTCTCATCACTATTCTTCACTGTTCCTGATGGAGACTAGCTTCCTCAATAACCTCAGCACACAACTCATCCAATCCTTCTTATCAATGCAATATGAGTATGTTGACATCAATGACAACATTGGTTAACCTCATACTTGCAACAAGGCCCACCCTTTTGACACTAGATAAATACTTCTATATGCTATTATGGCTTTATACTTTGAAGACTATATTCTTTTACCATATGATGATATTTTATGGATGAATGTAGGGGCCTATGTTTCATTGTGTTTGGATATTATGTAAGTATGGTTTTGTGTGTGTGACTAGAAATTTGGGTGTTATTTTGTGGTTGTGATTTCTAGACTTATGTGTTTTAGAATATGGATTGTTAGAAAAATTACATGATTGGAATACTTTTATGTTTGAGTGAATGGATTTATTTTAGATTAAATTATATTTATTTAAATGAGATTTTGAAAATAAATGTTGTGTAGTTAAATAGATTTTATGAGATTTATGACTAGTTAATAATTGATTGTGTGTTTACTTTAATGTTGCTTCATCTATATGTTTCTTGATATATTGATATTCGAAAATGAGTCTGCAGGTGGGTGGCCAAGATCAATTAGTTTCGAAGACTTTCAAGAACCCTTTTTGTGATAACCTGTTAGCCTAGTCTAACCCATGGAAGGAGTGAAGACTAAATTGTTGTGTGAATTAATCATTTGTTTTGTACCTAGTCTATAGTTGGGTTCATTTATATTTTATTAAAATTAAATTGATGATTGTGTGGATTTTAATCTTTTTTTTAATTAAATATATTGTTTATCTTTTTGATGAGGATAAAGGAAGTTTCTTTGTTGTTATTAGAAATATGGAGTTGGAGGGAAAGGAAAAAAAGAGAAGTCTTCCTTCTTTTTGTTTTTTTTTTAGTTTTTGGTTATTTATGGAAGGAGGTTATCTTTTGGAGATGCATGGAGTTTTTATTTTTTGGGGGGGGAGAAAAATTTCTGAGAAGGGTGGAAAAGAAAAGAGGAATAAAAATTGTGAAAGGAATTGGAAGGATTGGCTTGGAAAATGAAATAAAAAGTTTCTCAGGGGATTTTGGTTTCAAGTGATTTGCATACTAGTTTATGGGCTCTCCCTAACTTGGGGAGTTGAGGTAGGCTTTGAATTTTTATTTGAAGTTTTTTCTATTTTATGTGTAAATATTGTGGGTGTGTAAAATTTGCCGCATGTTGGAATTGTTCTTATTTTTACTTTACGACTATTTGTGGGAAACAAGTTGTCATGTAGGGAGCAGATCTCCCCTGAGGGGTGAGATTTTGGGGTTGAGAGAGGTGTGGATCCTCTCTTGGGGAAGTTCTGATGTGTTATGTGGCAGTTTTGTGGAGTTTGGTAATGATAGCTATTGGGTTTTGTGGTGGTTTTCTAGTATTGGAGGTATAAGTGTTATTTTGTGAATGGAGGTTTTGTGGTTGATTGATACTGAAATATTTATGGAGGATTTTACTGAAATATTTATGGAGAATTTTACTGAAATATTTATGGAGAATTTGTATTCCCCAAGAGAGAGGATTATCCCCTTTCTTCCCCTTTGAGGGATCCAGATTGGATACCAAGTTTGTGAGTCAGCCTATGGGGTTTGCTTGTGTGTAGAAAATAAATTTGTGTTCTTTGAGTATTTTGTGTGTTGCATGTAAATTCCCGGTTCTTGGAAGTCTCCTACTCGGGGATGGGTTTGTGTTACAAACCCTATGGTAGGGTGGAGAACAGGTTGTGGTCATCTAGTTGATTATATGTTGCAGATTTGATGAAGTCTCCTCAAGGACATAGAAGAGAAAAGAAGTTTACTATGATGGTTTAAGTGAGGAGCTATTAAAGCTCTCTTGTTACTATGAGATTGAAAAGATGTATGTGTAAATGACAAGTTTGCCACTTTGTAAATGAGTCCGTTGAATTATTGTTATTATGTGAGTGAATTTCACTTATGCATGATTTTACTTTTCGTAAAAAAAACTTAGACTGTATATCAACAAAACTATTTATGCATGTTTGTTATGAATCTGTAAATAAATCTAATAGTTTAATAAATCTGTGTGTAAAATACTTTCTAGTTTGCATATTTTTATGAGAAATTTTATATATATATATATATATATATATATATATACACACACACATCTTTGTTACACTCCAGCTAAATCTGATTCTTCACCTGCACACACAAACATGAAAAAAAATTAATGTATATTCAATGGTTAATGGCATTTTATAGATTAAAGTTGAAAATAATCTAGCTTTCGTTCAAAAAGGAAAAAGAATTGGCTTTTATATTTAAAAGATTGTTTTAAAAAATATTTATATAAAAATATGAAAATATGTGTTTTAATAGAAAAAGAAAGTTTTATGGGAAGTTTTATGTTTTAAAGCTGGATAAAAGATATGTATTTTTGTTTTACATAGAAAAAGATTTGCTTTATTAATCAAAAGAATGTTTTTCCGAAAAAAGATTTTTATTGATTAGCTTTATGATTTAAAAGCCAGATTGGTCGTAGGTATTTGTTTTATTAAATTGTTTTGAAAATTGTTAATTGTTAGAAACAAATTAGTTGTTAAATTATTTTTAATATTAGTAATACTTAGTTGAATATTTAAAGCTCTCATTATCCAAATTATATATTTTAATTATTAACTCAAGAAACTAAGTCGGATAAATTAAAGTTAGTAATGGAAGTTTAACATACCTTGTTTAGATTATTATCATTGTTTTATATTTTTATTTAATTTGAAAAGATATTATAATTATTAAGAAGAATAAAAAAAAATGTTTTGTTTATTAAGTAGAACAAGTTGTTCTAAAATTAGAATCCTTCTCTCGTTAAATTAATATTTCTATTTAATTGGATTAAGTAAAGTATTTTTATATTCTTTAATGTTTTATTGAAAGAATTTTAAGGATGGATTGATTTTCTTGCTAAAATTAGAACTTCTTTAAATTTTCATAAATTTAATTCCTCTTTTTCTCCAAGATTCTTTATAGTTGAAAATTGTTAATTCTTTTATCTTTAAATGAATATGTGGATATTGACATTATATAAATTAATTGGTTTTATTTAAAAGAAAACTATTTTTATTAATTATTCTATTAAATCTACTTTATGATTTGTTTTTTTAAGGTGCATTTAGTAAATTAGTAATTATACAAGTTGTGTTTAATATTTAGTTATTATTATTTAATTTAGTTATTTTTAAGTATTGGATAAGAAATTTTCTTTAATATAAGTTAAAATTTAAATTAAGTCATAGTGCTTTATAGAGACATCCTTCAATCTTATTAGTTTTTTTAATTTTGTTAATTATTTTAATAAATGAATGCAATTAATTTTATTAGTTAATTTATTTTAGTTAATGGTAAAAAAAATATAATATAATGTAAATTGTTATATTATTTTTTCCTTATACATAAAAATGATTTTTTTTAATTTAATTTCCAAATTAAATATGTTGGTGATTTTTAATGATTAGTGGATTTAGTAATTCAATAAATTATTTTTAGAAATTAATAGTGATTAAAATTTAGCCACATTTATTATGTTAATTATCTCTTTTATACTATTTCTCTTTTTACCTTTAATTAAGATACCTTATTTTTTTTTTATAAATTTATCTAATTGAGAGTTTACATGTTCATCTTAGTTAATTGGTATTTAAATTTATTAGATATTTAAATTATTTGTGTTAGTTGTTTTATTTAATTTAAAATTTGTTAAACATATAAATAAGTATTTTTCTAGTACTATTTAATCTATTTATTTATTTCACTTACCTTAAATTTCCATTAATTGATTAGTAATTGGACTTAATGGGAGAATATGTAATTCTTACCATTAGTTAGCTAGTCTAATCTACTTATCAGTTTAGTGAGATGATCCTTTAAAATTTATTTAATTGTCCACGTGTAGTGGAAACAACGGTTGTAACTACCACATAGTATAAGTTGAGATCTTAATTAAATTCATTTAAATTTGTTAGATCATGTTAGTAAAACTTAGGTTATAACATTCATTATAATCTTTCAAGTAGCTAACTCGAAAAGAACATGTTAAGAAAATATAGAGGTTTATTGTTGAATGATTAATTATCTTAATCTTCCTAGGTGTTTTACGAGAAAACCATCTTCGACAATGTTCACATTTTTGACACTCCTAGGTATAATTAAACTTATTGCAACTTTCACATTTAATCTTGTCTAGTTGGCTTTTAAGAAGAAAAAAAATTTATGTTTGTGTGCCCATTTGTACATGGTGTACATGTGGGCATTACATAATGTGTTTATTATGTGTATGATGGAGTGCATGAGACGAAATTGCATGAAAGTCCATAAGGCACATACAAAGATCCAATCCATATATATGTTTAGGTACTTGCCCCTAGTATGGTATGATGGTAAAGGAATGGAATGGATGTAGGGAATGACATGAACGGATACAAAAGCAAGCCATGATAGGGTGACATTGATGGATAGAAAAATAGAAAAAGTGAAGGACGGAAATGGATTAAATTTATTTGTGTGGACGATGTGGAAGAAGGACCTAGTAGATGGTGGATGTGGCTTCTACACATGGCGCCTATAAACAAGTTTTCACCATGGTACTTATCCAAGGTGCCACTGAAGTGGTTTTCACCTTTGGACGTTTTATTACAACTCAGTTTTTTGTATTTTTTTATTTTTTTGCTAATTGGGATACTCCGATGGGTCAAGCATAGAACTTATTGAGGTTTATGATATTCATTGGCTCCTCCAAAGGCTGGACCTCTAGTGTTTTTAGTTGATAAGCTCTTGGCCCATAATTGGCAATGATAACAAAAGGTCCCAACCAATTAGGCTCAAATTTGCCTTTCTTGTCTCTATCTTACAAATTCTTCTGATTTTCTTTTAAAACAAGGTCACCAATCTCAAAGCGACGAGTCTTGATCTTCTTGTTGTAGCTATGGCGAAGGTAATTTTGATAAGCTTGCAAATGGTTCAAAGCATTCAGACACCTCTCATCTAGAAGTTCTAGTTCATGCAGCTGTGCAACACGATACTCCTCATCAATGAGATTTTGTAGAGATATTCTTCAAGAGGGGAGCTTGACCTCAATTGGAAAAATAGCTTCAGATTCAGAGACAAGGGAATATGGGGTAGCTCCTATGGGTGTGTGAATGCTGGTACGGTAGGCCCATAGGGTGGGATTTAGTTGGAGGTACCACTCATGGCTAGTTTCATTGCCTGTCTTATTTAGGATTCTCAAAATGGTTTTGTTAGAAGCCTCAACTTGACCATTACCTTGAGGGTAATACAGAGTGGAAAAATGATGTTGAATATGGAATTTCTGACAAAGGGTGCAGACGTCTTGATTTCTTAAAGGTTTTTCATTGTCAGTGATGATGGTGAGTAGAATATCGTACCGACATATGATATAGTGGAGGATAAACTTTTCTATTTGTTTACCAATTATGTATGTGAGTGGAATGGTCTCAACCCGCTTTTTGAAGCACTCAGTGGTAGTTATGATGAACTTGTAGCCATTGGAGGATGGAGGATGAATTCTGCCAATGAGGTCTAGCCCACACTGTGAAAAGGGCCAAGGAGTAGTAATAGGTTGCAGCTCTTATGATGGTGCATGGATTAAGTCATCGTGTTGCTGGCATTTGAGATACTTCTTTATAAATTAATGAGCATCATGTTCCATTGTTGGCCAGTAATAACATGTTCTTAAGATCTTCTTTGCAAGGATAGGACCACTAGAGTGAGCACCATAGATACCTTCATGTACCTCTTGCAAGGAAGTTTAAGCTTCTTATGAGAAAAGACACCTCAAGAGGGTACCATCGAGACTCATTCGGTATCAGGTTTCACCCCAGATGGTGAAATGGGAGGATCGACGAATGAATGTATGGCATTGATTAAAAGGTTGGATGGAAGGGTGTTATCATGAAGGTAAGTGTAGAGATCCTGATACCAGGGAGTGTTGGGACCAACAATCTCGCATACCAACTCATTAGTAGGTACATCATTAGCAGGGATAAGTAGTTGTTCTACCAAAAATTCACACTGATGGTTGTTCTATGACATGTCTAGGAGAGATCCAATGGTAGCTATTGGATCGGTAGCTTTGTTATTTAGTCTAGGTACTTGTTTGAATTGGATGTCCAAAAAGTACTTGAAATCATCTACCATTTTCTTATATGGAAGAAGCTTGTCATCTTTTGTTTGGTATTCATCATTAACTTGTTTGATGACTAGTTGTGAATCTCCAAAAACATGCAATTCAGTGATTTTCCATGAGACAACCATTTTAAATCCATTGATGAGAGCTTCATGCTCTGCAATGTTATTGGTGCATAGAAATACTATCTTGTAAGACTTCATGATAAAATCTCCTTGCGATGTGATGAATAGGATCACAGCTTCAGAAGGATCCATCAAAGTACATTTTCTAGGTTGCGGGAGGCATGACAGAAAAATAGCTTCATCTAGAAACTCTAAGATAAGCGGATGATCATCTGGTATAGGTGCATCTGCTAATTGATCAGTTATCACATGTTCCTTGATGGCTTTGCAGTCCATGTACTCAATGTCAAACTCACTTAAGATCATGACTCATTTGGTCGTGTAGCCTGTGAGAGCAACTTTGGACAAGAGGTAAGTTTAAGTAGGTCAATCTTAGAAATGAGGTTGTTTTTATGACTGAGCATGTAGTGTTGGAGCTTTTGTGAACTAAATATGACCACCTAGCATGTTCACTCAATTGATGTGTAGTTAAGCTCATAACCCACTAGAGTACAACTAATGTAATATATGGCCCTTTCTTTTCCTGTATCATCATGTTGAGCCAAAAGTGCCCCTACTATTGCTGAAGTGGTGGAGATGTACAATAACAGGGGTTGTCTTGCAATAGGTGGCATTAATACATGAGGTTACGCTAGATATTCCTTCAGTTGATCAAAAGCTTTCTGACAATTGGAATCCCACTTGAATGCCACTTTTTAAAAAGGAGATGCTGAAATGGATGGCATTTATCTACTAATTGTGCTATGAAGCATCTTATGGATTGGAGTTTGTCTTGCAGGCTACACAGCTGCTTCAATTTTTTTGGTGGAGGAATTTCTGCTATAGCTTTGACTTTTGTTGGATCCACTTCAATGCCTTGTTTGGATACTATGTAACCCAAGAGTTTACAAGAAGTAACTATGAAGACACACTTTTTTGGGTTTAGGCACACCTAATATTCTTTTAGGCGATCAAAGATGTTTTCTAAGACATGAAGGTGTCCTCTTGTTTTAGACTTCCCTAGGAGGTCATTGACATAATCCTCCATAGTTTTTTGTAGCATATTATGGAAAATGACTGGCATGGCATGTTGATAGGTGGAACTAGCATTTTTAAGGCTAGAAGGCATGACCTACCAATAGTAGGTACCCCAAGCACATATAAAGCGGTCTTGTGTTGATCTTCCTCAGTTATTCAAATTTGATTGTACCTAGAAAAACCATCCATAAGAGATAACATCTTGTGTCCAGCAGTTAGGTCTATTATAGGGCCAATGTTTGGCAATGGGAAATCATCTTTAGGACATGCTTTGTTAAGATCACAGAAATCTGTAGAAATGTGTATGCCCCCAGTGACCTTTTCTACTAGAACAATATTGGACACCCACTTAGGATAATCAATTGGGTGAATAAATCTGACTTCTAGTAGTTTTTGAAGCTCAACTTTGACCAGAAGTGCTATCTAAGGATGCATTTTTCTAAGCTTTTATTTTACTGGTTTGGCATTAGGATAAACTATGAGATGATGTACCATTAATGATGAATCCAATCTAGGCATGTCAGTATAGGACCATGCAAAATTTTGATCTCTTTCTTTGAATAATGTCGAGAAATCTATCTTCTCTAATGGGGTTAATGATGTTGCAATGAAAGTGATTTTAGGTGTGTCTTCGGTTCCCAAATTCAGTTCATGTGCTTCTTCAACTACGATGATTGATTTCTCTTGGTAATATTTTCGTACATTGGGGAGGTCAAGTTCCTCATCCTTTGGTGCCTCGAAGAGGTCCTCACTGAAGGATACGTCCTTTATTTTTACTTTTTTATCATCCAAAAGTGCCACATTGTGGTTTTCACTAAGGTATGTTATTCTTTTTATATTTTGATTTTTGCGACTAAGGAACTTGGTGGTCTTCCTGAAGTATGCAACTATGTCTAACCTAATGGCATACCCTACTTTATAATCTCCTAGGGGTATGTGTTCTCGTAGTCCCATTAGTTCTATGATGGCCTTGTCATTTTGGATGATATCAAGGATGGGAGGCCTTTGTTGGCCCTTGTTGGTTCTAATCTATTAGCTGGGATAGATGAGGGGAAGATCGTTGGATGTGGATGGCATGGATGAAAGGCTATATATGGTACAAATGGACACTTCATGAAAAAGGTTGGTGATATGCTCAAAGGAGTCTTCGTAGTTACCTCCATTAGTGCTTTCAATAGTGGGAAAGGATTTGGCTACGTCACTAAGTATACATTCAAGTTTTGAAGATACGGGCTCATGTATTCCAAACCCAAGGCCTTGGTGATGATACTTTTGTGTTACTTTGATGGGTTCAATAGTACCTTGTTCATGAAGTCCCAATCCACCATGACCCTTGTATCCCATGTTCTTGACAATGCGTAGGCCATTACCATAGTTTTCCATGGGTAGGGGTGTTACTTGGTCTTCTATCTCTCGATAGAGCCATGATGAGGCGTCTTCAAGAGATTCTTTGTCTAATAAGCCCCAACGTTCAAATGTTGTGGGCTTACACTGTATGGCCATTGTAGCTACTGCATTGGAAGATTTTGGCTTTCCATATGATTTAGGAGATTGTGCTAGTTATCCTACACAAAAGGCACCATGTAGGTTATAGTCACCACAACCTATGTCACTCACTTTGACCTTGACGTTGAGGATGGAAGATTGTGAGTTGGAGAATGATGCGAGTGTGGATGGGTTGACATAAGATGGAGATGGTTTGACGGCATCATTGATGGGACATTGATTTAAGTTTTTGTATCGGTCTTCCAAGAATCTACAATATTGGAAGGGGTGGGGATCATCATATATGGTTAGTTCTATCCCATTGCGGGGGAATTTGAGACATTGATGGAATGTAGATGGGATGGATTGCATGACATGAATCCATGGGTGACTGAGGAGAATGTTATATGGGAGGTCAAGGTCAAGGACTTGACATGTGGTTTCAAAAATCACCTAGGTACCACTTGAATAGGTAGCTTGATTATTCCTTTTGATTGAAGCTTAGTGTCATCATATCCTTTTATTGTGATACTTTTATAATAATCCATGACACCATTAGAATATCCCAATTACTTTATTAATTTGAGAGTGCAAAGATTTAAGCCAGACCCACCATCTATCAGGACTCGTTTGATTGTATATTTGTGGATGCAGACTTTGATGTGTAGAGAATTGTTGTGGGATAGGTTGAATGTTGGTAGATATTTTTCAAAAAATACAAGGTGATGTTGTGAAGAAAAGTGTCTTATCATGGCTTGAAATTGATCGGTATTGATGTCATTTGGGACACATGTTTCTTGTAATGCTTTGTCAAGGATATCCTTATGGATTGGTGAGGTGTGAAGAAACTACAAGATAGAAAATTGGGTGGGAGTTTTATCGTGGTGATTAAGGAGATCATAGCTAGCAGGGGATTTAGATGAAGATGGGGCTCCTTGGAGAGTAACGCGACCACCATGTGTGTTAAAGGCACAATTAGGAGCTTTTGATTTGATGGTAATAGTGGCTACATGATGGGAACATTCTTCTATACAACCCACAATGGAGTCATAAGAAGAAGGCATATTAACATTATTGGTATCATTTGGATTGGAATACTTCCCTTTACCATGATTGGGAAGAGGATCTTTATATGCACCTAAGTCTTCATTAGGTGATCCTTTTATGACCCTTAACCATATGGTATTTACAATAAGCATTTTCATTAAACCATGAGGGATTAAATTCATTATCATCATAGGGCCTAACAGCATGAATCTTGATTAGGTTTTCTTGGAGCAACTTGCGCAAAACAGATTATATTGGTTCCCCAATGGGGTGAATTTTTGTCTAGGTGTAAAGCTTTGTTTAGGTTGGCACTTAGGTATGTTTATGTTGTTGTTGTTGGTTTGGGTGTTAGATGGTGTAGGTGCTTGTACATTTTGAGCATTCTTAACATTCGTTACACCATCATTGACAATGTTTTTGTTCTTTGCACAAAATCGAGGTTTGTCATTGGATTGGGTGTTATTATTATTGTTGTCTTTGTCTTTGTAAAGTTTGACCACCACTTTGCCAATGAGGGCTTTCTCAATGTTGTACCTTTGTCAATAATTTCCTCAAAGGTAGAGGCACATTGGATTTGAAGGTGAAATCCCATCTCCTTCTTTAGATTTTGCACAAACATGTTAACAAGTTGCTTCTTGGGGATGGGCCGTGGGAATTTACTTGCCAAGCTTCTCCATCATTGCAAGAAGGATGCAAAGGCTTCTCCATTCCTTTGTTTTGTGTTACAAAGGTCTATCATGGATACCTCATGTTCGATATTGTAGGAGAAATGGTTGACAAATTTCTCCATGAGTTCACTAAATGTTTTGATGCCATGAGGTAAATGAGAGAACCACTCTATAGCTTGTCCTCCTAATCTTCTAGGGAAGAATCACATGAGATAAGTATCATTATAAGTGACATCAAAGAAAGTGATGTAAAATTCCCTTAGCTATTCTTTGTTAGGAATAACAAGCAGAAGATATCAATTAAATGCAGATAAAGATTAAACAAAGGAATGAAAAAATACATAGAAATAAAATAGCGAGAGACAATTTTAATGTGGTTCACCCAAACTTGGGCTACATCCACCAATAGAGAGTCCAATATTATTATCCAACAAAAATAGAATCGATAACAACCAACAATCTCATGTAACTCAATACCGCTACAATATGCTACAATACAATATCAATGGAAACCCTAACCCCTTAAGCCTTTTCGCCTTCTCCAGCCATTTTTATCAAGAATTATGTCGGTTACAAAATTAGGGTTTTATATGTCAACTAATAGAAAAATAACTATCGATGACTTTATAAAATAATAGGCTCTACCCCCCTGCACTCCCCCATTAAATACTTTGGGGGGAAACCACACCAACAAAAGTGGGGAAAATTTAACATTTGAGTTTGATTGGGCTCCATATAACATTATTCTCTAGGATCACCCTTCCCCTTATACTTGTCAAATTTAGGTGTTTCAAAATTCAGGGGGAAGGGGGTCATGATAATGGATCTATCAAAAGGATAGGGACATATATCTTCAAAGGAGTATTGTTTATTTTTGTGTCCATTTTGGATGTCATCTAGCCTTTTGGTTGGCATGAAGTTGTGCCAAGTCTAAAGTGGGTGGTGTTGGAGTTGTGTTCACTTGATTTGGGTGAGAAGTTGTTGGAGGAAGGATGAAACTTGTGTTTGAAAATTATTGGGTGGGGGATTCTAAGAGTTGAGGGGTGGGGATGTTGCATTTAATGGGATAGATCTTTGTTTATTGTTTAGGGGGATAGATGTATGGGTAGATGATTTTAGGGGTTGAGACATGAATTGGGACAAGAATGTTATGGTGTTGGGATAAATATGAGGGATGCTTGTGGTGGTTCTATATAGGTTTGTGTTTAAGGGGATGTTAACGGATATTTGTGAGGTTTGAATGTTGGTTATTTGGGATGTGGGCAGGGGATTTTGATTGTTGGAAGATTGAGGTTGGGAAGGTTGAGCTTGGGATCCCCCTATGGTGTTGTTATTTGGAGTCGGAGGATTTTTTTGTGAGGTGTTTGGAGTGTTCATGTCACTAGGCAATGGGGCACCATGTTGAAGTAGATAGGAAAGGTAGCAATTTGGATCAGATTTAAGGATTCGGTCTACCATGTCCATGCACTTAGGATTTTGGGAAAATTCAATCATCTCTTGATCTTGGTTGGGTTCATTTGCACCTTGTGGAATTTGGGGAGGAGAAGAGAATGTACCCTCCCCTTGGTCATTTTTATTCCAAATATATGTGGGTATTGCACTTGGTTGACGTGACCCCATTTTCAATGCTTGTAACCTTGTTATGGGTATACAAAGAAAATAGCCTAGGATGAAGATGAGAGATTTAAAGGATGTAGTACATGGATGATTTTTAGAGATGTTTTTAGATCTTGGAGACTTTGGTAAATTCTTTGTCTACAAAGTTTTTGGACCAAAAATATTTGTTAGACAATGTGATTGATTGATGGATACTTTGAATGATAAAGGATATTTTGGATAAAGTTGTCAAACAATACTTTCGATGCAACCAAAGATGGTTCAATCAAATCTAGATCCTTTTTGGATAGAAAGGATTTTAGATCCCCTCTTACTTAGGGTAGACAAGAATCTAAGAAAAAGTAGGATAGGGGATATTTTGCTTGGGGTAGACAATACATCCAAGCAAAATGGGGGTACTTGAAGTCCACTAACTTAGGAGTAGTCTAACCTCCTAAGATAATTTATCCAAGGTTGATAAGGACTAATTCACACACTACTTGAGGTAGAAAAATTCTCAAGAAAAATGTAAATTATGGTATGATAGATAAAAAGATCTAGATTGTACTTTAGTAAATTTGTTTTGGATAGGGATGAGTTGGATAAAGATTGATGAGGGATAGGTCCATAATAGGTGATGATAATTTGATCAAAGTCTCAAGGATAGGTTCAACTCCAAAAATGAAATTTTGATAAAGTGGATGGGGAAAAGGTATGGTTTTGATGTGAAGGTTGAAGATGGAAGGAATAATAGATGATTCTAGATCAAATCTATGGTTTCCCAAGTTAAAGACAGTCTAATTTTGGTTTTGCAGTTGTTTGGTTTGATGTCTAATTTGTTCACAGGTCAAAAGTGATGAAGTGCAGTTGTATGCGCTAAAGGGATAAAAAAAACTAAGGCATCAGTAAAAGGCACTAAGTCACTAATCAAAGGCATTAAGGCACTAAACTACAACCAGATGTGCGATTCTACAAGTTTTTGTGATGTTTCAAGGATTTGGCAAGAGATAATCATATAAAAAGACACAATGGATAACTTGAAATTTCAAGATAAAAAGGCTTAATGGATTTTACTAGTTTTTTCACAAGAAGACACACCAAGCACATTAACATATCTCTAAAATTATTCAAGTGGGATTGATTCTTAGTGTAGGCCCATGCTCAATTCCTCTCAATATTCCTACTTAACTAGGAATACCTTTTAGAGGGAATAGCCAGGGATAAAGGTGTTGCACTTACTATCCCTTTTCCATGGAGGTTTGAAACCTTACCCAAATAAAATATCTATATCCACTCTATCAAGAACATGGTGAGTAACTTCAGGCTTGATTGTTGAACCCTACACCTGTTGAACACACAGATATATTGAGAGGGCGGGTGAATCAGTATATATTCAAATTATTTCCCTTTAGATACACTCAATCCAATGTAAATATTTAAACCATAGGAAGCATAATAACACACACACACACACACACACACACACACACACACACACACACACACACACACACACACACACACACACACACACACACACACACACACACACACACACACACACACACACACACATATAACACTAGATTTACATGGAAACCCAAGATGGGAAAAACCACGGTGAACCAGCTACTTGGATCTACTGTCCAAATCTAGACTCACAAATAAAAATGAAGTTTACAATGAATTTTATTAGCACCGACCCAAAGGAGACACATACAAAGTTTTATGGGCACCAACCCAAAGGAAGCATCAACTCCCTGAAGTGCTACAACACTTACAAGATGAGGCACCAACCTCTGCTCTATGACTTTTTACTGATTCTGATGGTTCAATCACCTCTGCAACATTATCTCTAATAACACCTTAACATCCTTTACTTGTTCATATGACTCAGCTACTTCCGTATTATCTTCCTTCTTGTCTTCTTGATCACTTGACTGATTTTGATGGCTCAAACACCTCCGCAAAACTAACTTTGCTATGAGTTATACATTATTGCTTATAGAGTTACTATGCTACTTTGAGATCATTCACTTATCATCTACATCCCATACCATTGTAGAAATATTTTTACCTTCATATATATATATATATATATATATATATATATATATATATATATATATATATATATCCTCTGCAAATCTTCTAGACATCATCTTTGTTAGCCTTAAGGAAACATGTATGATGAAACGTGTAACTGGCCTGTCAGCTCCCAAATCATATGTGCTAATGTAGGAGTGAAATCTTGTTATGTGGTTCATACCAAAGGATCTACTGGACCCATTTTAATTCCTTCCAAAATTTCTTGCTAGTTCATGCTTCCATACACATGGCATAAACACTTAACTTCAACAAGTCAACTCCACAAGCACTTAACCTTTCATACATTAGATCTAGACCCTATGCAGTACCGGAGATCTAAAATATCATCAAGAGGTTCATACCATGAATACTATGTGACCTGAAAAACATTCTTAAACACTCCTCCTTTTGGTTTATGCTTCTGCTTGCTAGTGCAAGCATTCAAACATTGATGTCAGTATCCTTTACATAGTCTAGTCACATAGTCTTAACTCATAACACTGATAAATACATTTGTGGTAACTCATTCCTTCTAAAACTTGAATATGTCATACTGCCCTCTTTTCTTTGCATGTTCTCCAAACCGCCAAGCTGTATGTGAAGTTGCGGTGGAATGCAGTAGCTTGTTGTTTCATTTCTGATAACTTTACACTGTGATAACATTGTTTTCATTTTGATGACTCTGGATGTCTCTGAGGTAGTTAATATGTTCTAAAAAACTTGGATCGCACATACCTCATAGCTATATTTATCTATCCTTCAAACCGCCAGGTCATATCTTCATCTGTGGTAGAATGCGGTACAATCTCCTGTGCCTCTAACATTTTTGATAACTTAACAACTTCTCAAACAAATTCCTTCATACTTCATACAACTCTCACCAAGTGACAACATATGTAACAATCACAATTCCATAAAAAAATCAATAACATAATACTTTGACAACCTTCAACTATCCATGAACTTTAGAAGATGAGGTGCATCAATGAACTTCAGAAGATAAGGTACAATTGTGTACAGATGATACTGATCATTTTCATGTTTTAGTGACAACATGTTCATGTCTTTCATCATCATGTCTTTCATATCACAACTCCTCTGATCACCACTCCTTTGACATTAATGACAACATATACAAAAACACCACACTAAGAGATCGGTTGAAAGGTCTTATCTAGGTGTTGATCTCTAAAACTAACAGTAAGAGATACAACCTATGGGAAGTTATGCAAATGGGGGACTGGGGTGCATTCTATAGAACAACTTCAGAGTTTTAGAAGCTGGCTCTTCGGAGGTCATTGGGAGAGAGAAAAGGGGAAGAGGGGAACTAATGAAATAAAACCTACATTAAGGCGATGCGCCGAAACTAAGATAGTCCATTCATTAGACAACATAGTATGATTCCAGTTTTATTAATTTTAGAGCAGTTTGAAAGAGTGTTAAACATGATTCAAAACTTCTTTATCATCACATAAACTGAAACTATAAAAGCTTAAAATGTAATAATAAATGATCGTAACAATTCTTTAATAGACATAGAGCGATATACTTAGCAGTTTTAACAGAACATAACACAGCATAGAGGCAAGAATTTGCACAGTTGATGTATTAGATTTCTATTCATAGATCAAAACGCTAAGGTCTTAGAATTGTATTACAATCAAAATAACTACCAAGATCTCCAAAATTGTTACTTTCCAAAAGTGATGAACCCTTCTAAAAACAATAATTCCCCCTCTTATAGAAAACCACTAGAGAGAGAGAGAGGGAACAATCAAAAAGATTCCCCCCAAACCAACAAGACACCCTCATGGCTGCCATTGCAACTGCCATTTGAAAATAAAAGTGTGCTCTCCTTTTCCAATTGCAAGTGCCATCTATAGAAAACACCATGAATCTACCAAGAAAAAAGGGTACACAGCACTGTGCCGATAAAACACATTGCAATGCTACATGCACCCACCAGCAACACACCAAGAAAAAGAACCAATAACACATTGGGAAGGCCTTCAAAGCCTTGGAAATGCTCTAGCTTGCACTTGGTGCACATGTGGTTTGTTCCACTACCTCCACGTGCTGCCAAAGAGAAAGCCAAATGTCTTTTCCAAACTAGAAAAGGGTTGGATACATGGCACAATGACGCAACTCAGAGAAAGCCTTGCCCTTCCTTTAGATAGAAAATGCATGATGTAGACATGTGGCACAATCTGCCAATGGCAAATAATGAAAAGAAAAACCTGGTCCCCCCAAAAAGATATTACTCAGCAGTGCAACTACGTGGTGCCCCCGTGCAAGCTTAAAAGAAAAAAGATTTACGAACACTAGAAAGTGCATTGTGTAGACATGTGGCACAATCAACGAATGGCATAATCTAAGAAATCTCTGGGGCCATGAAAAGAAAGAGCAAAACCGAATGCTGCTAAAAAAGAAGTGTACATTAGGCTTGTACGAGCTTCTAAGGGAGTCCCCAATATTTACACTAGGTACGTGGGGTCCAAATCCATGAACACTAGTCCATTCAAGGAATGTGACACAATCAAGAATCACTTCATCTTGTGCGCAAAATTACCCGGGCCCCAAGGTTGTGCCAATGACTACGTGAATAGATTGAGGTACAACTTTCACTCTCCCCTTTAATATACCCCACCGGAACATGTGGTTGAGGTCGTCCCTTGGGGTGATGAAATCCCTAAGCAAGCCTCCTAAAGGGAAGGAAAGTTATTCACTTTTGATATCCAAGATTACATGAAGCGCGAGGAGAGAGCATACATGAGATAACACCCCTAGGATTAAAAAATAACACAAAAGGATAATGAAAGGACTGTTGATCCCCAAGATCACCCAAGGGTGTGAGGGGAGAGCATACATCCAATCAAAACCCAAAGACATGAAAAACAAGTTCTTTTCCCACTACATTAACTTAGTGCAACTAAACTAGTCAAAAAAATAAAGTCTTTGACTATAGTGATACAAGAAAAATATTAGTAGTCTTAGATTATGTCTTTGGCCAATGGATAATAGGTTGTACAGTTTGGTTAGTCCCAAAAAAATCCAACAGAATTGACTCCAAATGATAATAGATGCAAAAGCACTAAAACAACCAAAAGTGCTAAAGGGCTAAACAAATGCTCTAATAGACAAATCAAAATCACTAATAGACAAATCAAAAGTGCTAACAGACTGAACAAATTTGCTAACAAAGACAACAAAAGCGCTAAAAGGAAGCTCAAATGTGCTAAAAACCATAGATGTATACCTAAGCACAAATGTGCTAAGTCGGCAAGCGTAGGTGCTAAACCAGAATAGAGGCTGAAAGGACCTACAAAAGTGATGAATTTCCTACAAAATAGAGATCAAATTATGACCAAAATCAAAGGTAAGCTTCAGGGTTATACACAGAAACTTCCATATTTGTATAAAAATCCAAAAATCATAAGTGAAAACCCTAGAATGCTAACATGTTAAGATAGTCACAAAAAACTAGTTTGAAGATTTAAAAATCTACAAAACAGTGGATTAGTTCTTTTCAAATAGAATGTTAGTGAACCACAGAGATTTTTTATTCCAACAAAAAGCCTCAAACTGATAAAAAACCAAACAGAAAATCCCTAACAGAAATGCCAATAGAGACAACCAAAAGTGCTAAAGTATCAAAGGTGCCTAAATATGGATCCAATGTGCTAAAATATGAAGCAAATGTGCTAAATCATATCATAGCCATTGAACGTTTTGTCAAATGCATCGACCTACAAAAAATATGTTAGTTCACAACAAAAGCGCCGAGTCATTACGCGTAAGCATTAATCTTGCAAGAAAATGTGTCAATCCACATCCAAAAGTGCTAACTTGTAACCTATCATAGGAAAACACATAATTTCTTCCCAAAAATGATTAGTTTTAGGGACGTGAGTCCCACCAGGTGTGCCAAAATGAAGGACCCAAAATAACACGAGCTAAAACAAACATGAAAGATAAACAAACAATGCATATGCCTTCAACCTTGAGCCATTTCTCCTCCTTGATAGAGTTGAGGAAGCATGCACCCACCTATAATCCTAGCTATACTCAAAATGATACTATGGAATGTGGATTGCTCTCATAAAACTAGCATAAACCCTAAGTGTAATGGAGGCAAATGAGCAAAGAATTGGACAACTTATGAATAGTTGAAAATGATCTGTTCAAAATGGCTATAAGGAGGGTTTATTTACAGATTTGAGATAGGATGGCTTGGAGGGCTGAGATTAAGAGGTGGTATGAAGGGCTGAGATTAAGAGATACTGAGGTCAAATAGGGATGAGAGGTGAGGAGGTCAAATAGGAATGAGAGGTTGAATCAATGGTTGAGATTAATAGGTGAAAGATGGGATCAATGGTTGAGATTGAATCCTAGGGCATCTTCATGTGATGGTGGAGATTAAAAGATGGATTTTGAAATGAAGGATGGAGATTAAGATGTGAGGTTGACTTTTTTATTTTGTCCTTTTGTGGGAATTTTTAATTTGTTTTATTTTTGAGATGAGTGAGGAGAGGACAAGTGGCAAGACAATTAATTAAATAATAGAAATTATTTAATTAATTGTTGGAGAGGGGTTAAATGAGCTTTAAGATTAATTAAATGGGATTTATTTAATTAATCATGGTTATAGGAAAGTTAGTGGGATGAATTAATTAATTTTTAGGTGATGGATGCTAAGGTTTAATTAATCAAATAAAATGTAATTTATTTAACTAATTGTGGATGAAGACAAAGGACTAATTAAAAATTATTTAATTAATCCGTGATAGGGAAATGGAATTAGATAAATTAATTAAATAAAAATAATTAATTAATTAATTTAAATGGTGAAGGGGGTCATGTTAGTGTGAAGGTGATGTTAGGGTGACGACGAAAATGGTGGTGAATGCTTGGTCATTTTTCGGTGCCTACAACCATAATGACATTGGGCCTCAAATCAATCATTGTCGTATTGAGTAAATCTATCACAAGGGTTCCGAAATTCCAACAACTACAAGTTTCCCTATCAACACTTGTATATCACAACTATACAATGGGACAAAATCACAACTCATCTAACCCCTTTCGCTCTTTGATAAGACTACCCCTTAACCTTAACCACTAAGCTCTCCCCATACATGACCCAAACATAATTATGATTGTTGAATCACATGTAGTATTACTTGGAACATATGGAGTTAAGAAGGGTCTTCATAAGCCACATCTAGCACCACTACTCATAACCAATCTGCTAAGAATCAAATTCCATAATTTACTAGTTAACATAACTCAACCTCACTAACACCATTTAATAAAGACTCATATAATAATAAAAACCATCATTGCACTCTTTTCAATATTTCACCATCACACATTTATAGAGGATTTCCTTAACACAAAGTCACCAAAATATTAATTTTAGTATTGATTATACTTGTAGACCAGCAAGGAATAAATATAATATTTAGGCACTTAATACATTGATACAACCTCTGAAAATTGGTCTCAAGAAAACATAACTACAGGTCATCCCACAATAATGGGTTACACTTTTTGGCCAACTTGACATTGAAATCAACATTTTGAACTAAATCTTCACTTTCTGACACCTATATCCACTAAACCGTTAGGAATTTGAAGATGATGTGAACTAGTGATTTGTGAGATTTTGTTTGTAGATTCTAAATATATATATATATATTTTTAAATAGAGTTAAATTGTAAAAAAAATTATGTCTCCTTTGATAACTAGTTTTTAATAGTAAACAACATTTTTTTAAAGTGATGTGTATTCCGTAGCACATAACTTTTTTTCTACAAAGGATAAAATTCTAATTCTTTTGAATTTAGATTGGTAACACTGATATATAGGGCATGCATTTGGTTTCATAATGTTTTGTTGAATATTTGTTTTTAATTAAGTTTTGAAGTCAAACTAATTATAATTTAGACATAGGCGTATTCTGTAAAACATAACTTTTTATGTATGTATCGAAAATCAATTTTTCTTTTTTTGTTGAAAAAAGGACATCAATAGCTAGGGCATAGATATTTTTCAAAATTTTGTTTCACTAATTTACTAATTTTCCATGTGTGTAGAACAGAGAACTTGATGTTCGGTAAAAAACGTACATTCACAAGAAATAAAAATAAATATAATAATCAAATTAAATATATTTAAAATTATATATTTTGGGAAGCTTATAATAAGGACTACATACTTACAAAACACAAATTTTAAATGAATTCATTTGATCCCCCAAAAGGTAAATCAAAAGTAGTTTTTTTATCAGCATTTTGATAGGTGTAGAGGAGACTCCATTATAGGTATGGTTTAAAACTAGCAGGGTTCTATCCAAGGGGGTTTGAATCTAAGGAGGTTTGATCAAACCCTCTTCAATTAAAATCCTTTAAATGGAACCTTTCAAGGCTTAAATCATTATAGTTTCTAAAAATATGTGATTTTAGCAAAAATCAGGATGTCCCAGAAAGTGTAACCCATTATTATGGTAGCACCCCTACAATAGTCATGTAATTTACACCTTATGGTTCATCAAGGTTTACAAAATTCCTAGTATTTCTCAAATAAAGGTAAAAAGTCTCTGGTCTTTACAAACAAGTCATCATGTTTTTGACCAAAATTTCAATACGACAAGGCTATGGTTAACTAGTGTCTTATCCTGCTAACTTGTTTTAGATATATGAATGGTCTATTATGTAGTCTATGTTTTAGAATATGGTAATTTACATATCTCATCTTTCAAATCAAGTTTACAAATACACACAAAACCATTCCACAGAACTATTTTTTATACAATGTGAAAGTAAAGAGATGTCATCTAGTTATGGTTTAGTTTTTACTAATTTTTAACTTGTGTCTCAGACGTTCCACATAGAAATAACAATTTGTATTATTCTATGTTAAGCTTTCTATTGCTTTCACAAAAGTTTTATAAATGAAAATTGCATCCTACAACTCTACCAAAAGTCCATTCACAATTAGAAAGTGCAGCATTATAATAGTCATAATGGTTCAAACTCATGCACCCAAAACTTACATAAAGAATGGTGACAAGACCACTTACCCATGGCACCAAAATACTCCAAAAGAATGCACTGAAAATGACATGAACTAATAACTAGACACCCAAATTCACCAACCTCTAAAATTAAATCAAATGCAAGTATAAATCATGGTTTTTTCCACCATTCATAGCCTCCCACAAGCATGTAAATTTGCCCATTTCCATAACAACTCCCATGGATAGTAACACCCAATGCCAATAGTGTAAGAGAAGTTACATGGCAACCATGGTCTCCACCACTCTCCTTTCTCCCACTCTGAAACCAAGCATGGTATTTTCTAGTGTTTTCTCCCCTCTTGTAGCCCTAAATCATTTCTCCCATGCATAATACCATTAACAATATTAGAATCCACTTTTTCCTTTACACTATCTACCACCTCTACAAGGAAACACACAAGTGCAGAAATTACTCCTACTTTAATTGTAAGGTTGAAGTGATCTTGGCTAAGTCTTGGGATAATATTGAACCAACATACAAACTTCCATAGGAAAGTTGCCTCACTGTGTTTGTCTCTCTCTTGCTAGCACTTGAAACAATTTCCACAATACACGAGAGTGCCTTATTGGTGATAACTTTCTTTTATACCTCTACACTTTTGTATTAGGCTTGCTCACAAGATCCTTAGTGCTCTTAAGAGATTTATATCATTTTCTCTTTACCATGGGGAAAAGGATTAATAAACTTAAATGTATCTCTGAGAATGATCTTACAGGGTGGATCCATCAGATGGCTCCTGTAGGTATTAGAGAAGTGGGTTCTTTACACCATGCTTCTTCCTCTTTTTGATGGACAATTCTAGCCATGTTGGTTGCTTCTTAGATTTTCAATATGTTTGGTATCAATTCATTCTACAGATCTAAGAGCACATGTATCATGGTAATTTATACTTGCCTAAGCCTCACCAACCTACAAATTAGTGACTCTCTTAATACAAGCAACACCATCCCTCAAAGTGCAGTGCCCACTACTCATCTCATGAAAATCCTCTTATATTTTATGCTTTGATGCATGCTTATACCATGTTCCACGTATTCCCATTTATTGCACCATACTCCCCGCACCTTCCACCAAACATCTACCTTATCCTATAATGCCCCATCTTTTACACCAAGACATTAACGGAAAAAAATAAGACGAATAAATATTTCGTGATGCAAGTGTGACACCCACTTGTCACAATTGCACACCAAGCATGAAAAATCACCCAAGTGCCACACAAAGGCACTAGAGAGAAGGTGGAGCAAGACACACGATTCTCCAAAAGAGACAACCAATGTCGAGATGTGGCCAACCCACCAAGCCATGTCAACATTCAACTTATAAGCTGAAAGGAGGGTCAACTACGACACCTCACCAAAATGGTACAACTGAAAGGATCCAAACCACGAGGGATCTACTCAACAACCACAAAAAACATGCTATCTAACATCAAAAGCATGAAATAACTCAAATATACAATTATAGCCATTTTCCAAAATGCTAAAATATATGCCAAATATGATAAATCCCATACGGAATGCCACACTCATTCGATACCAACGTTGAATCGGGTCAAAACCAAACATGGAAACATCAATCATAATGTGGGAACAATACATCCCAAGCCATATACATAGCATAATATAAGTACATCATATAAAACAAAGGACTCCAACATCCTCAGTTAACCATTTCTAGCACATAAGAAAATTTTATAAAATGATAATTTCCATCCAAAACATGATTCATTTTCTAGCCAAACGACATCATAAAAATACAACATGATGGAGGATACTTCCCATACATGGAAGGATCAAATCTAATGGATAAAATATACAAAGTGTGAATATACATCATAATAAATCACCTCCAAAGTGGCCCCGCAGGCACATAGAATAACATAGTCAAAATGTCTAGAAATGAACAAAGAACCGTCCAGATCCTGAATGATCATATCAATAGAACCAATGGGGAAATGTTACCCACCACCCTACCATATTACCATCGTTGATTGTAATAGATTACTATGCCACTCTAGGCAATCCCTGAGCTACAGAGAAGATGATCATGGCAAACCCGCTATCAAGGCCATCTCACACAAATCCAAGAAATACATAAAACACTCAATCAAGTACAAGAGTCTCAAACACCATCACTCACACAAGAGCCACAAGATGGAATCACACACAATTACAATAAGGTAGCACTCACATCACTAGTGCTCACAAAGCACATGCGACCACTCACACCACAAAAAGCATAGGGGTAACATATGGCACACGTGCCAATCAATGCACAAGAAAGGATAACACTCATCAATAAGCATACCAATAATGGTGTCACTATTCTCATAGGAGCATCAAGGTAAGGATGCCACCACTCTCATAAGAGCATCAAGGAAAGGACGTTCCACTCCCATAGGAGCATCAAGGTAAGGATGCCACCACTTACACATAGATCATCAAGGTGCCCATCCGCCTCTCACACATAAGAGCATCAATATATACGTCTGCCACCTACACATAAGAGTCACAAGGTGTACATCCACCACTCACACATAAGAGCCACAATGTGTACAACAACCACTCTATTCACTCAAAATAGGCTCAAAGGGCACTTCTTCAATGCACTCCTTGCATCCAACATTGTCTAATGAGTTGGTAACTATCCAACCCACACAAAAAAGGGCTTCCTCCTTCAAGGAACTCAAAAATAGAAAAAGAGTGTTTTAACCCTGAATGCATGCTTCCCAATGCAACTATAAAATTAAATCTATGGGAAAGTACATCATTCCTCATAACATGCAACATTTAGAATTTCCCAAAAAATTATAAAATAAAATAAAATAAATTCTAGGAATATCCAGGGTCCACCATTAACGGATCTTGAAGCATCCTTCCCAAAATTCCTTACACCAAAAAGTTAACTTTCAAAATACAATGAAATTCAAAATTCTTAAAATACCCTCTTATTCTAAATTAACCCAACATAAATCTTTTCCACTCACATAATTTTTTTAACAAATTATGATAGGTCAAAATAGGGAAATTCATGCACTTTTCATGTTTTCCAAGAAATCCAAAAACTAAAAATGCAAACATACCCTCTTATCCCAATTCTACCCAACAACAAACTTTTCACAAAACATTTAATTTTTAGAAAACTTTGATAGGGTTTGGGTAGGAAATTCAATTTTCCAAAAATGGAATTTCCTATGAAATAAAAATTACTAAATAAAATTAAATACATAACCAACACGAGAAATACCTAACTCAAACTAAAGGTATGGAGAAGGAGAATCTACTTTGTTGTTCACATAATTCAATTTCACCAAGCGATCTCCTGGTATGAGCTAATCCTATTTTCTTTGAAAAGAGAGTTTCCACAACTCCATATTTGCTCTCCATTTTCAAACCATTCATAATGAAAATAATATAACACCTTTTTGCATATATCCCGCAAACTCAAAACTAAATAAATAAAACCTTTTATTATTTTCCACTAAAATAAAATCGCTCAAAACAAATATTTTTTTTCAATTAGAAATTAATCCTCTCCAAGCACAAGGCAATAAAATACATGCCTTTACAATTAAATAATTCACACCCCGATAAATAAATAATTCCTTTCCTACAAAATAATTCTAACTTTGCAATTAGAATGCATTTCACCCCAAACACATTATTTCCAAAATGCATTTAAATAAAATACAATTCCTTTTCAAAATTAAACACTTCACAACTCAATTAAATTAGTTAAATTGCCTTTCCTCTATGCTGGGAAATAAAAGCACAATTAATCATTTTGAAAACACCATAAGATATTTTGCACATACCATGCACATGCAAAATTGCACAATCTATAAATCAAACATACCCAAGAAGACATTCACAGGTCTATCACAAGGGGAATCCATAATCGCAATCGATTCAGATGAAGTTTTCACGAGTTTTAACAACATAAGGATCATGAGGTGAGATGACCAAGCGTCCCATGTCATCTACTCCACATTTCAATAATTGGTTAATACATGTAATTTCCTAAACACTCAAAGCAATGTTATGCGCATCTGCCCAAAACGTAACAATAGTCAAAGTAATGACAGAAATTATGTAAATAAATATTAATCAGTTAAAATACACATTTCAATTAAATCAAGTATTCTAAAAACATGATCAATATGCAATTAATCATCTAACATAATCATACTGAAGGAAATCATATCCACCCACCCAGCATGTTATTTAAATTAAAATAGTGAAGCTAAAACTCCAATAATATAACAATAAATAACATGACCTCATCGGAAACTCCTTGATGGTCATACAAAACATCTCATAAAGCATCTAGACTACACCCTCAGAACACCTCGATGCCAACAACCTCATTGATAAGATCGATGCAACGATGTCAAATCATGAGAACACACAAAACTATATAAAGATAATCAATAGCATATCTCATAATGATCCATTATCAGGGTCAACACACCAAAACTCATCTATCACACAAGATGACAAGGGTTGACATAGGTGGGCATTACATATCCAATCTAATGCCAATGACTGTAGGCCCATATCATAGTAAATGGAGCTACATACCCTTATTCCTTGGTCTACGTAGCCCATGCCTTTGTCTTTACTCGGTCCCTTCCATGGAAATTTGTTCACCTATCTATTTATTTTTACACCCATATTTAAGGATGTGACATCCTTCCCCCCTTGGAATAAGTCAGCTCAGCTTATTAGAAGGTTGTATTTTCTTTACTCTTTTCACTATTCAACCTCTTGGGGTCTCAATTCATGACTTGTATATGTAAATTTCTTCAAAATTTTGGCTTACTAACCAAGTTATTTACTTTTGAACCCATTATAATTGCCTTTCATGTGGTCTCTTTTCTCTAATTTGACCAATTTGGAACAATTTTGTAAGATTCAAAGGCTACATATTTAAAAATATACCCCTAAATTTACATTTTCACTCAATCCAGTCCTCCATTTTTTAATTTATGCATAGATTTTTCTTAAGATAGGTCATTATCTATGCCCTCTAGTACACACATTTACATGTTAGTCCTTGCAAGGTACTAAATTGCCACCCATCAAAGACCACTCTTCACAATTAGGTACACATCATGAGTCCAATTTACTTTCTTCAACTTCCTCTTAGGTCTTGTTGAGATAGTCAAGTTGTTTGTCACATAGGTTTGCAACACATATCAATAGTGTCCTATTAAACCAACCTAAGTAAAATATGATGGAAATTAGTTTATTTAATTATTGAACAATACAAACACAAGTCTTTGTGTTCCTTGTATGTTATTATCCACATGGCTTCATACCATATGCAAGCTCATTTTGCAAACTCATAGCATGCTAGATTACCAATGCCATGTATATGAGTTGATGCATACCAATCTTCACCTTCCTATTATTCATTCAAAATGCATTACCTTCATATAGGTATTTCAATAGAACACATTCGCAACATCTCAATATGTTTTCTCTCTTAGATTTGACTTTGCTCTATATGGTAGAGTTGTATAATGGATAGCCCATTTCAACATATGGCTATGTATCAATATGTACTACAATAAGGACAAATGTGCCCCATATGAGTGTATCATTGATTTAGGGTTCTTTAAACATATCGACACATTCAACCATACATCTTCAAGTTCTTGTAATTTCATATCATAACCATTCACGCTCATACCATTATGAGGATTCATGAGACTACTAAGTATGTAGTGGGAGTCCTCACAAGTAGTTTGCATATCCAAATCTAACATTTAGGTCTACAGTGAAAGGGGAATTACTAACCATCAAATACCACCAACCATCTGTTGTGTACTCTAATTTCCCTTTACAATTCATATATCCAAATTCCCATTCGCACCCATTTTAGTGTTCTTGGTTATGATTGGCCAATCATTGTCATAGGCTTAAAAATCTATTTAAGAAATTTCAAGGTTAACATATTGTTAGTGAAAAGATTTTGTCACCACTTGTATAATGTAAGACTCCACCAGTTTGCAAAAACAAACTCCACTAACATTTGGATAATTTTATTAATTGTCCTCTGAATGTTTTAGAAGGTACATCTCCCTTCGTATGATGAAATTTTATAATTTTTTGTTATGATTCTAACTCACAACCACTGAGATTACCCAACTCTCTTTCCAGACACATGACTGGAAGAATATTAGTAAACAAACTATAATAACTGAATCACCATATTTAGCATCAAATTCTAATGTACAAAAGAAGACACTTCAATGGTAATGCAATTATAAAGGAAGTAGGTTATCAATATTTCAAATAGCAAAATGTAGATATGATATATTCAATCCACCATACATCCAACATATGAAGAATAAATGGCGATACATAGAGAGACAATAGACCCACTGTCAATCTTCCCTTGTATTAATGAATAAAGTAGAACAAAATACTCAGTTTTCCTCAAAATGACATCACATATGTTGTATCAAATATTCCCCTTTCTTCCTAAAATCCAATATCCAATGATTTAGTCATGAAAAATAAATTTCACCCAAAAGACCCAGACCCTCTTTTACTCATACATTATATAGTAAAAGAGTGGGAACCAACTTTCCTGTATAATTGTCCCATACACCTAACAATTAAAATATAATAGAGTTTCTTGAAACCAAATGAGACATAGTCTCGAATAATAGTATAAGTCTCAAAAATAAACTTAAAAGCACGAAAAGTTTAAAGAAACTCTTAAGAAGGCACATCTTTGTCTTCCTCGTCCATTGCATCAGGTACAGTTTGCTCCTCATGGAAAACCTATTCATCTATGCCAGTTTTTTCTGTTTGATTCCCTGGTCTTTGAGTAGTATCTAGTTTAGCCTGAAGAACCTTGAATTTTTTTAAGATAGAGATGATACCCTTAGCATTGGGAATGATAGTAATCATCAATCTTGTTTTCCACATCTACAACATACTATTGGCTTCCTCATATTTTCTTTGCATTTCTAATACATATTTCTTGAAGCTCATCAAATAGATAGCCACATTGTTCAACTTCTCCATAGAGTTACTAGTCACATCCTCTTTGATCTTCAACTCCTCAACTAACAGGTCCTTGAAACCTATTTGATGACAGCAACATCTAATAGATTGGATTCAGTCTCGTCATAAATATCTACTCCCAAGGAAACATATGCACTTTTGAGGTCAAGCAAGTAATACCTATTGTTCTTAGCAAGGTTTTTTAGGTCATTCAGACATTATTTCACCATGCTCAATTTCCACTCTACTGCATTCAACCATTTAACTGGGTCATTCTCCTTAGGTTTATCTATAACTTGCTCTATAATCAAGACACTAGAATCAAATTTGCCCATAGTCATTAGCCCATTTCTGGCCACATTCAACATAGATTCCTCTTTCTTAATCACCTTTAGATCATTCAAAATTTTAGTCTGTTTGTTGGATATCTTGGTATACAAAAGAAAGTTGTCATGAATAAAAAGAAGTCCATCTAGAGTCAGTTTTTATACCCATTCCTCTACTGCTTTGCCCAAAAATTTGTATTTATTGATCTGATCAATGACCTCGGTGCTCACACCTTTAAGAATGTTGGTAGTAGCATCTATAGGCTGGGAAGTGGTCTAAGCAATAGATTTGATATATGAAGTTAGAATGTTCACTTGGTCCTCCAATATTTCATTTTCTTTTTCTCTTTCCTCCAGTCTAGTGGCCAAAATCTCTACAAACAATTTTGCATTATGTATGTCTCCATGTACAGAAGGTGGTCCCAAATCTACTGTGCTAACATGGAAGTCATCTACAGACACATCCTTCATTTCTTTCTCCATCTCCACATATTGGTGTTTTGAAACAGGGTCCACCATAAGCCTTGACATCATCTTGGCTTTCTTGCGACTAGATTCCAATTTTAGCAGTCTTACAACTGTATCAAACTCTGTGTCAATAATTTGGGAGTATCTCCTCTTATTTCCAACTTCACTCTTCAACCAAGCAGGGGTGGCCATTACTGAACAATCACCTGAAGTCGCATGAGACACATTATCTATTTTAGGAGTATTATCTACTCCCTATTGCTATGGAGGAGAAAGAGGAGTCTAAAATATTCCATCTTGAGAACTAGGAGGAGTCTGAAATATGCCATCTTGGGAACTAGGAGGAGGAGTTGCATCTTGATTTGAAGGGGGTATTATCTCCTCATCCTCTTCATCTTGCAATACTTGCTTTTGTTTTGGCAGTTTATTAGCCTAGGGGTTCAGGCACTTTTTTGTTTTCAGCTTCTTCTTGAGATTGTAAATTGGTATCTTGAACAGTGATAGGGGCACTTGGGTTAGAAGTACATGTAGAGACTTGTTTCTCTTCCATGACCTGCTCCTTAGGAGAAGGAGAACCTAGGATTTGATGCTTACAAGAAGGAAGTAGTTAAACAGACTATAGTTTGGCTCCCAATATCGTGTTCTCAATAGCAATTGTGAAAAATGTGTCAAGGGAAGCTTTACTTTATAAGGTTAACAAAATGGGCGGTAGGGTTATAACATTAAATTCTGCATCATAATAAGTGTTGCCTTGACTCAATATGCCACAACACTTTATCAGGAGTTTCAACTTTACACAACCACCTCCCTTGTACACTTTATCGACAAATTTGGCCATACCTGAACTTACCCGTCAGCAAACTTTACATTTTGCGAACTAAGTCTCAAACTTCTGTGTCCACTTAATTAGAAAAAAGTTAACTTCACGAACCTTGTATCTCTCCAATTGTATGTATTTGTCACTTTATCAAAAATTTTAGGGTTTTGTGAACCATGTGCTCCTCTAATAACTTTGCAAAGCTTATAGTTTATAATAATAGTCAGCGAAATATATTTTCCATAAACCTTTGAGCAAAGCCATGACTAAGCTTTCTCCTTTATCAATGAAAAAGATTTAACACAAACCAAATACAAGTCATGTTGTTATATGGAGCCTAATCAGACTCGGAGGTTACATTTTCCCCACTTTTATCGGTGCGATTTCCCCCCAAATTCCTACGGGGTCAAGGGGCAGCACCCCTTGCGGGGGTTTGGGGGCAGTGCCCCCAAGACGGGGTCAAGGGGCAGCGCCCCTTGCGGGGGTTTGGGGGTAGCGCCCCCAAGATGGGGTCAAGGGGCAGTGCCCCTTGCTGGGTCCAGGGGCAGCACCCCTAGCACGTTCCCTGTCGCGATACAGGGCGAGTTCGAGGGGCAGCACCCTCGCGGGGGCTCGGGGGCAATGCCCCCGAAACCTCACACAGTTTTTTATTATTTTATAAAGGCACCAAGAGTTATTTTTTCATTGACCGACATAAGAAAACCCTATTTTTATAACCGACAAAAAGCTTGATAAAAGTGGCTAAGGGTTAGGGTTTTGATATATTGTATTGTAGCATTTGCAACGGTATTGAGTTGCATGGATTGCTGATTGTAATCGGTTTGATTTATTGGATAATAATATTGGACTCTCTATTTGGTGGATGTAGCCCGAGTTTGGGTGAACCACGTTAAAACTTGTCTCTCACTATTATTAATTCTGTGTATTTCCATTTCTCTATTTAATCTTTATTTGCATTTAATTGATATCTTCTGCCGGCTAACCCTAACAAGTCATTGGTTTGTCGGGATATCAGCTTATCGGTAAAACTAGAAACTCAAGAACTAAAGACAGGTGGAGACTCACATGTTAAGTTTGTGAAAGACAAGGAAAGTCGATAAAAGAAAATTTGATGATGAAGTAACAAGACACCAATCTAAGGAGAGGTTATCGGGAAAGTCAGGGATTTGCGAACTTGAATTTTTACCTATAGATTTCATGAACTCAGAAATTTTCTAACAAAGTTTGCCAACCAGGAAATTTCCCAATAACATAGAAAAGGAAGTCAAGTTTGAGGTAACACAAGAACACTGATAGCAAAGTAGATTTAGAAAAGAAAGGCCTCAAAACTTTTAAGTTCAAGAACAGAGGAATTTGCCGACAAAAGAGGAAAATAACTTAGACTTGGGGACACAATACAAGGACAAGGAGAAAAGACTAAGTCAGACCAAATTTGAATTGTATAGAGAGAAAGATCAAAATTAGGGTAACACATATCCATACTAAGTGACCAGTTCAGTTATAGTGAGCTAGTAGTGCAAGTTCATCTACTTTTCCAGAGTCTAGTGAGATTTATAGGTCTAGTGTTTGAACCATGCTCCAATACCAATGTAAAACCACCCTAGCTACTACTACTTTTTTTACACATCAATTACTAAATTGACCAAGTATCTTCTATTTGATTTAGAAGATTCAGCTTCATAGATTTACCATCCATAGTCATAGCCCAACAATTTTGTGCCACAACTCATATGCTTACACTAGAATATAGCAAGCTCCTAATGCTAGGGTCATCCCTCGACCCAAACCTAAACCTTGAGGGTTCACGCGTAATGGCCTTGCTTACGTATCCCCTCCTAGGAATCAAAGGCTCTATAGTTTGTATACCACAATGGAGAGGATTCATCCTCTCTTTTGATATGAGATCTTCGATCTCACTTTCAAATCACAACCATTAGTTGATCTTATGCTTCCAAATCCATTCATACATAATGGTAGGATAGTAATGCACTCCAAACAAATGTTAGTCCAATTCCAACATTAGTGTACAAACACAAACAAAAAAACACGTAGGGACCAACTCACATAAATATCACATGTTCACACATAGTGATTGGCTCAAGCATACATCACATATACACAAAGTGACTAATTCATATGGACATTATAGGAATACATAGGGACCAACTAGAAAATAGAAATGGTTACAACCTCATTGAAAGCATCTTTCTTTTTGCTTGGTTCATTAACACGTAAGCCCTTATATGCATCCCAGCTAGAAAAGGGAACGTCGGTGCGTCTCATGCTACACCATGGGTCCCATCCTTTTCCCAAATCACTACCAACTATGATGACAACAAGCATCCCATACTATTTGTGATCACCACAAGCTAAAGTGTAAGTGTAACAACTTACAACACATAAGGCCATTAATAAGATTGTCATAGCCCCCTAAGAATCTAAGTCATCTTATAACTAGATAAACACAATCATAGTATCTTAAATGGTTTTACCTCAACTAAGACTAGTGCTTACACTATTTTCACTTGGACTAATTTTACAACTAGAACCTTGAGAACCATACCTCAGGCAGAACAAAAAAAATAAGTGCACACAATCATCTTGATACTCTAATGTTAAAATAAACTCTTGAGATGAGTAGATACTAGCATCCATCGCATACATACCACTGGTGAAAGTCAAACTAGTACTAGCATTTGTCACCTGCATACCACTAGAGAAAGCCTATTTAAATGTGAATTTAGGTAGTTCCTGGCATCTATCATCTACATACCACTGGTGAAATCCTACTAACCCTATGAAATTAGGTAGCTCCTAACATCTATCACTTGCATGCTACTACTGAAATCCTACTAACCGTATGATACACAAATACTTATTTAGGTAGAGCACGCTTCATGACTCCTGTCAAGTTGGAGCAACAATAAGCTTATCTATAAGTGATTTATAACATTTATAATGTCAATGATCACCATTGAAGGAGCGAAACAAGCTATGTTCTAGGAGGTATTGCATTCCTCCCACCAATGCCCTCATAGAGTCCTTACTTCAACCATGATTTGATGCCAAGAAGTTAGCTCCTGCATCAATCTTGGTTGAGCATTCTAACATTAACAGGTATAAGAATATTGATCTAAAACATACTATCATAATAGTTTACACCTTAGACTAGGTAATCTATTTACAATTACCATATAGGAAACCATATACCTATACACATGGTCTTATAGGTCTTGGGGTCAAAATTACTAACATGCAAGCATCACATTGAACCCACATGAGTCGGGTCACATATTACTGAATTTTAAGGCTTGCTTAGATGAATGTCTTAGGATATGCAAATTGACTGAGTATATGAGTTGTGGAAATAATTCTATGAAGTTGGATCTCACTTAGATTAATGTCCTAGGATATGTAAATTCACTGAAATCTACTTTGATTCGCCTACATGAATGTGGACCTAAACATGGTGTATAGATCTGAATTGTAAGTCATGAGATTGTTCTAACAGAACTTAATTGTTGGAATTCACTTGCCTTAGTTTATGATGTCTAAAGGGTTTGTAAGGGTTGGTAGCGTTTAGGAACACCTTTAGGGAATCTATTCAATTGTGAGGGTCGTGTTCTCCAAACAATCAAACCCTTAGCTGAACTAGTTTAATGGCTTTTTAACAAGGATTGAGGACAATAGGAAAGTGTACAATAGAGCTAGGATGATATATGTTGATGTAATGCTTTGATAAATTTTCTATGATGCTCTCATAAATTCTCTATGACCATTATTTTGATAACTCTCCTAGATCATTGATAATTTTCTAAACGATTTCAAAATGAATGAATGAGTGTCATTAAATACAATAGCATAGCACACAAATGTGCACTAGGTCATCTCACAATGGCTAGTTGGAGGGAATTTGACAAGATTTATTTTGAATTTAAAATTTAAAAGTTCAAGGTTTAGATCCTCAATTGTAGAAATGACCTGGGTCAAGTTTGCACCTACAGATCTTATCTAGGGTGATAGATGGGGGGTTTAGGGATTAGAATTGATCTATGGGGATGAGTGATAATGGGATCAAGATATGGTGATGTCAAGAGTTGAATTTACGCAAGAATATACCACTTGTAAACTAGTTATTGTATTTAGGATACTCTAATCAAAGTGGAACCAAAACATAAGGGAAGAGAGAACATGTATGCAATTTTCAACATTGTATTTGACTCCACTTTGATGTGCATGCTACCTACTAGGCAGATGCATGTCAAAGTAAAACAAGTACTCAATATGGAAATTAATGATTTTTCAAACACTCAAAATGATACAAATTTATGTAAAGTATGTAGATCGTTCTTGAATTCTCCTCGCAATGAGCATTCCATTAGAAACCTACATAATAGAAAAATTATGCCATGAATAGCATCTATCACACATTAAAAATAGGCTTTAATTGCAACTTGTTTGAAAAATAATTATTCTTGAAAATAGTAAAAGTAAAGAGGAAAAGACATTCACTGTGAATAACAATTGTAAATTAAGTTCAAAATATCATTTATTAAAAAATGAAATGGTTAGGTAAGTGTATGGAAATTGGGGGCCAAAAGGAGTTTTTAAGTGGCTACTTTTCTCTTGAAATCAATTGAACTTGAGCTTTGACAAGTAATTTGAGATGGATATGCTCAAATTTTGAAATGTGATAAGAGCAAGAATACTATTGTATTCTAAGTCTATTTTCAAACTACTAAGTTTTTTTTTAAATGGTGAATATTAAGAGGATCAAACTCTAAGAGCACACAAAGTGGTCTTATTTTTATCACTGAAATATATAACATTGCATCGAGCCTACTCTCTGAATTTGTCGAGTTTCTTAATTATTTCATAAATCTCTTTGGTGGGAAATTAGTTAATATGATGTAGTAGGTGAGATATTTTTCTTCTAATTTTTAATGAATATGTTTTTTTACTATTTTTTAAGTAAACACATATTGAAAAAAGAATACTAAGTGTGCACCTCCCTCATTTTGAGCAAAACAATCATTTTTTTAATATTTACAGAATGAAGCATAGGATGTGAGAATGTAATTTTTTCAAGTTTGGATGAGTAAATAAAAAATTATGCAAAAAAGCAATACATGTTTTTGCAAAATATGAAAACCATACTAAAAGTCATTTTAAAGATCAAAAGCTTGATATATTAATATTTTAGAAAAATATATATAGTTAGAAAGATAAGATGGAACTTAATGTCATGTTTTCATGAAATATTCTCCAAAAATACATGAACCTAATGAAGAGCATGCTCGACATTTGTATTTTCTATAAAACTTAGACTTGGGCACTCAATATGCAAGTCCAACCCTTAGTATCAAAAATTCAAACTTTTTTAGATATAATAAATAGGGTTTCTATAGGAGCCCTAGCCTTGAAAGTAGCATACATACAATAACATCATAAACAACCATAAAACTATACATTAAGACTATATCTGAACAACTAGAAATAAAAAAGGACTAATATGTTAAAAAGACCAAGGAAGGAAACAAGGAGCCCATAGGCCAAAAAGAGCCACCACAAAAAAACCACCCAAAAAGCACCATCACCCTTGAACTAAACCCCTTTTTTACATCCCACAACAATATCCTCTTGTTCAATTACAAAATCTTCTACCCACATAGTCAAAGCATAATACCCACCAATAGGTAAATTATTTTGGACAACACCCAAAAGAGGTAGGACCTCAGACCTAGAGACATATCCTTGCATTGCTTGGCCCTATGCAAATATGAGCCATATAAAATGGGCATAGATAAATTGCTATCCACTTCTACTATTCCATTGTGATGAATATCATGTAGCAACACTAACACATATCCCATGTCATAGAAGATATCCAAAAGAACACCAACTTCCCATTGAAATTCATCCAAATCCTCCTCCCTGTACCATTTTGTCATCACCAAACTAATACTCCTCTGGCCTGGGCCTTAAAAGACCTTTCCTTTTCACTCCCCTGGGATCTTCCTCCTTCTTTTCTAGCAACATATCCTCAAATTACATTGGTAAGAACATCTTTAAAAGACACATCCTCAACTCCATATTTGGAACAAGCCAAGCCAAATTTGTAATGAACTCTCATACGATCAATTTAGGACAATTACCATGCTCAAGACCTGCTTTACCCAATGCCTGGCATCCAAATCCTTATCTAATTGAATAGAACACCTAATTCAATAGGCCTATAATTTGTCTATAGCTTTCTTTTTTCCAAGCAATCAAACTTGCAAGGAGATCACTGCCTCTTTCACAAACAAATTATATATTCATTATTAATCCAAAGTAAATATTTTCTAAAGCATTTCATGACAAGATTCCTACCTCAATCCTTGTAGAAATTTGGAAAGCAATATGGAGATGAGCAAACAATTCCAATCTACAAAACAATCTTTCAAATTTCAATAAAAGCACTTCCAAAATCCTTAAGCTTTAAAACTTGTATATTCTTCTCTCTAGAATGCAATAACCTTCTAAACTAAAATCTCTATCTTTTTAATAATTTTCTCCTTTATCCAAATCCTAATTTTAAAACCTAAAAAGTATAATCTAATATTTTATTCCCTTTAAAAAGAAAATAATATTAAAATATTGTATTCCTCTTCATGCACATCTTATTTGAAAATAATATAATGTTAAAATATTTGCTTTTCCAACTTTAAATAGTCAATTTTACTTACAAATTAATAATAGTAAATTATATTTTCTAATTCACAATATAAATATGATAATTTATTTCCTAATTTCTTATAATAAAAATTTCACATTCAATAATTAAATAAATTAAAACAATTAAACTTATTTCTCATTTATTTCTTTTCCCAAATAATAAAAACTAATAATCAAAATAAATAAATGAAGTGAAGTACATACATAACCAACATTACCAATTTATTTATTTTGAATTAAATTAACTCATCTTACTTTATTTAATTAATTTATCTTTTCCCACACACTTGGATCATAGGATGAAACACTTCATACCCAAGACCTAATTCACCTTCCCCATTACTTGTACCTATTGCACAACACATCTTGCCACACAAACCCTCGGTAGCATTTGTTAGTTAAATAGTATATAAATCCAAATCAACATTTAATAATTAACTATGACATCAAACATGTATATTGCAAACAAGCACAATATGAAGTGAAAAACATCATAGTTCCGCATAATATAAACCAACAAGGTCAACAATCCTTATCCAAATACAAAAAATGAGAAAATTAGAATATCATTGAAAACATCTAAAAGAGGTCAAATGAGGGATGTTACAATAAAGAATAATATAGGATATCTCAAAATATTAAACACCTAGAAAGAAATTTTTAAGATGTTGCCATTCATTTTTTCATACCCATTAATTGAAGATGAACACTTAAATTCTATTATTATTATTAGTGTGCCTCTTGATAAAATTTTGATGCTAGAAGCAAAGGTTAATGAGTTCATCAAGGAGAGTAGTAAGATGGTTGATGCCAAATGGGAAAATAAGATGACAAATGCTAATATGATCATTAATTTTGATCTTCTAACTGATGAAGAATGGGATAATTGAAATGACACCTACATACAATTTTATGAATTATTTATTCAACTTATTCTTTCAAGGAGATTCATAATATCATATCAAGTCAAAATAAAACCAAAGTATAATTGAGTAAACAAGGAACCACCAGCACTCTAGAGGGTTTGTAGTATAATTTTGGGTCTATTAGAACAATGATTTGATAGAATAATTTAGATGTCAGGAACAAGTGGCATCACAATAGGGTTAAGGTACTAGCTGTCAGGATTTTAAAAAGGATGAGGCTTCTTTAAAAAATTAATTTATCCAAGATAAGTGAAGTTTAAGTTATGCTATTGCACATATTGTTTGAATATTTCTTGAGGATTTCTTACTAAAACATTCAAAGCAATATGGATTCTAGCTCTCCCAATGTTTATAACATAAAGAATCTAACCTTGTAGTAGTCAAAAGGGATTTGAGGTGATTAAAGAAAAACTAAATGAGATACAAGTAGACACTATGACCCTAAGGAAGATGTTTGAGAACACAAAAAGGGACATCATGGAGAGCTCTTGTCATCTAAAACCATAAGAGAATGTGTGAAAATAGTGAAGAGATTTACTTATCTTAGCTTTCCAACATATAACATTCAACATCATGTCAAAAATACTAAGAAATATTTTCAAAGAGACTTTCCACCACTTGAATACTAACCCTTGGAAAGGATAGGTGGGAGCTTCTATTGTAACTAACCTACAAGCTATTTTGGATAATTTTTTTGTAATAGGAATGATAACTTGTGTGTGTTTCACTTTCTCTCCTAGAGAAGTTGCAAGGAACTTACATTGATTCCGCATATATGTTACCTACTAGTTCTAATCCTTTCAGCATAGTGGAGCTGATGAAGAAATATCCAACAAATGTGTATGTGGGAGGCCTTATCTCTACCTAGACAAGTTGATTTTTTAAGAGAGGCTTTGAAGTGGTAGAAGGAAAATCAAATGATTACAAGGTGAAAGCACAAATTTGTGTCACACTTTTATAAAGAAAAGTGGCAACACAAGTCTAACTTTATAATTTAAATCACCTAAAAATGATAGACATTTCAAATTTTTGAATGATGTAAACTAATGAAATTTATATATTTTAGTGTAATTTAAGACTATTTTTCAAGTAGAAATTTATTTGGTATAGTTTTCTTGCAAAACTTGTTGGGAATTAAGGTGTCTCAACCTTGTAAATTCCTTGCATTTATTATTGTAATATAATATATTTACTTAGCCTATGTTGTAAATTTGTTGCACATCTTGTTTTGTCATCTAGTGTGAAGTGGCACGATGAGTTGTCACTCCACTTGTAAGGTGACTAGGATGGTCAACTCACTCCATGTGGAGATAGGCGTCCCTTTTGTGTGGTAGAGGTTTTCTGCCATGTGTTGGCATCTTGACTAGTGTGTAAGTGAATCTTGACCGAAATGGTTATGACAGATTCCTATGACAGGATCTATGACATGTAAGAGTCAGAAATAGAAGGTTCTATGACAGGTGAAGACATGTGTCACAAGGCATCTTAGAAGAAGGCATCTTTGGGCGCCCCAAGGAGGGTTGTGTCATGTTGTAATAGAAGATGTTATTTATAGCCTATGTATGACAGATTCTCTTACAGTTGTAAGTTATGACAGCTATGACAGATTCTATGACAGCGGGTTGGTGCGTAAGAGCATCTGTCATTGCCCAAATTGAAAATAGGTGACCATTTTGGGATGGGGTGGTATGACAAGTGTCATGACCATGCTGTAGTGTTGGACAAGTGTCCCTAGGTGTGGGTTTTGGGCCATGAGGCCAAGTTGGATGCCCATTCCAAGATATGTTCAGTTTTGCCTTGAAAACTTCAATATTAGTAGGTGCTTGGAGAAGATATGTAGAGGGTGATTAACAGGTGTTGTTATGCTGCCAGTTTGTCTCCAGATATGAGTGTCCAAGACTCTTGAGAGCTTGCATTACAAGTGTATTGTAACCCATTACAGTTTTGATAATACATTGTGAAGGTTTTGGAGTGTGGGGTTTTTCACTCGATAAGGGTTTTCCCCACGTATATCTTGTGTCTCTCTTCTTCTGTCTTACATTCTTATGTTGTTTGCTGCTGTGATATCTCTGTTGTTGTATTAAACATTCTGTAATTATAAAGGTTAAAATGAATTTGCACTCTACTCTCCTCATTAGATTAGTGTAGGAAGCGATTTCCGTACACCTAGCTTACTTTCAGTCAGTATCAGAGCTATTCTCTTTGGTCCTAGTTGTTGGGTAGGGGTTTTGTGTACTAATCTTAGGTTGAGTGAAAGTCCATGCAGAGTATTCTAAAATCTTGTTGCAAGAATGAAATGGCAAGCACATCCAGAAGAATAGAGATGGGGATGTTTAACGGCACAAATTTTGAGTTATGGAAACTTAAGATGGAGTGTTATGGAGTTGATCATGTGGTTACATTTAGTATGATATTGATCTGGAGCTGTTGTTTGATAGTATGCAATAACCATCATGCATGGTGGTTATGTTCTATCATTCTATGGTTGTTTGCAGCAAAGTATTCATGTTGGGTGTTCGTTCTTGACTCTCTAATCACATGGGGAAACTTGGGTTGCCATGGCTATGGTTTGATGTGCTTATGTTGGGTGCTTGGTTTTAGTCCCTGGCATTGGAAGACATTTTCTTGTTAACCCCAAATGCATGTAGGCTGTGGAGTTAATCTTTGAATGGTTTGAAAGCTCTTGGAATAGCCTAGCTTCTCTGTATGCTTCTACACAGTGATGGTTGTGGAGTTGGCCTACAAATGGGCCTAAAGTTCCTGGACCTCTATTTCATATTAGTTGGTTGTACTTGCATGTCTCAGTTTCATATTGATTTGATCTGAGGGTTTTGTAGATATTTCGTTCAAAAATATATGGTTATGCTTATCTATGTTATTCTATTATTCTGGTTTCACTATATTGGTGTTTTTCAGACTGGTGTGTTTTCCAGATGATAAGTGGACGTGGATCTGCATGTATGTCAGTGACATGGTGGTTTTGCAGGTTTTACATGTTTAATCAAAACTTGTGGTTTTGTAAATCTGTAGACAAACTATTTTTTAGATTATAATTCCTTGGAGTGTTTCTGGATGTAAGATAGTTGTAGGTTTGCATGTATGCTCCATACATAGTGTGAGGAGGTTTATATCTTTCTCAGTGTGGAGATGTTGGTATGTGATTTATCACTCATCATTTCTATAGCATATGCTTGATTAGTTCCTTGAATATGATCAGTCATTTGTGGACTTATTGGCAAATTGAATCTATAATTGATTTGATGGTTGAGTCTTTAAGTCTACAGAATGTCTTCTTTGGTATCTCAGTTTGCAAGTTACTAATGTGATGATGAGTTTGCATGTTTTATGTTTGGGATCAACGATTTATGCAGTTTTGTGGGTTGATCACCTCTTTGATTGCAGTGGGATGACTCGAATGTGGACTGTCTTGATCCATGAGATTGATTCAGTGTTTGTGCAGACATTGTTAGTTGGCCTTGTTTGTGGTCATTTGTGTATTTGGTATGTTGCTTTGGGATAAGAGGATGGATAATTAGAGTGCATGGATAGTTAGTTATTGGGACTTATAGCACATTTATCATAATGTCATGGATAGCTTGGTTACACAGTTTAGTGTGAGCTTTTGACAGTGATGATTTTATCTTCTTGATTTGGAGATCTTGGTTCTATTTTAATCTTTTGTGTTGCTGATATTGCACAGGACAATTGTTAGATTGTGTTAGAGCCATGGATGATCTTCATTGAGAGGATGGTTATCATGATGCCTTTATAAGCTCGATATCACAGTTTCAGTGGGAGCTTCGGCAGTGATGTTGGATTCATCATAAGTGATGGATGATCTTCTACAGTGGATATTGGTGTCATGGAGGAGCTATTGGTTTTGAGAGTTCTTTGACATTTTCAGTTTTGTTGTCAGGATATGGTTATCTTCATATGTTTGAGATGTTGACATCTTGATTGAGGTGTCGAGTTTATGATTTGTCAGTATGACATGTTTATCCTTTGTTTAGAGATGTTGTCACTATGTCATGATTCACTCTTGATGCTAGCTTAAAGTTTTGGCATGATACATGTTCTCTTGAGACAGGATGTATGCAGCATTGTACACTTTGTTGTATGTGATCTTCTTATGAGGAGATAGTTAGACCATGATGTCATGATGGGCTTCTTGCTCATGCAAATGTGCAGTGGGAGTTCTAACAGTGATCTTGTTTGTTCTCTTTGGTTTTGAGTATTAATCATTTGCTTGAAGCTTCATGATTTTGTAGGATGCATTTGAAGTTGGCATGTATTGGTTGATGGATGCTCATGGATACTAGAGAGGCTTGAGGTGAGGCTTGAGATCTCTTTCTGTAGGGATCATGTGTTGGAATGATTAAGTTTCAGCAAAAAGATCGAGAAGCCTTCACTTGTTATGGACGTGAGTTCATATTTGAACTTGAGAGGAGATTGTTCTTGGAGAGAGTATATGAGACTCGGTGTATCTCAGTGGATCAATCTCATTCCCCACTCTCATTTCATTTGGTAGAAAATGTTTTGATATGTATTGCCCAGGTTATTTTAGATTCATGTTGTTTTATGCTTTGTTCTCTCATGGATATGAATCTTGAGCTAGTATTATTGGTTTTGGAGGTTTCATTGGAGGGATGATAGCATGGTTATCTTCTTGATTCGTATAGTTTTCTTTATGATGTTCATTTATGAGGAGTTTAGGAGATGTGATTGGGCTTATTCGTTGTTATGGAATGGTTATGAGTTTGATCTACCTTGATTAGAGAGGCTTACATCCATGTTGATGTTTATTTGATCTTATGAGATTAAATGGTTGGGTGTTGTTAAGGCTTTTCAGTTGGGGTTTTGTGAAGGAGATCATACTTGGCACAACTTAGCACTTGGCGATGTTGGCAGAAGGACATGTTATGGTTTGCAGTTTCTCTTTATGGTCTCATTCTTCTTTTTAGAGGTTCTTATTCATCTAGTATGATCACTGGGTTTGTGGTCATCTACTGTGTTCTTTTTAGATGTGGACTTGGGAGAAGTGGAGGAGATCAGAACTGAGAGAGTGAGCAGAAAACTGTTTGTGGAAGTATGCTCTGTTTTGCAGTTTATGGTTGTAGTTTGCAGATCATTGTAATTGTTCTTTGTATTATATGTTTGTATTATAAGCTACTTTTTGTGTAAGTGTTGATTGGTAGACTTTGAGTTACTTCGGTTGGCATTGCTCATGCAGTCTGATTCCTAGGATGTATGTATATCTTTGGTAGATGGTTTTTCATTAGACTCCAATATCAAAGGTCTTCAAATTTTTTGTACATTAATGGTTTTGGTGTGTTTGTTATCATAGGAGATGGTAACTTTGTGCAGGACAGTGGATTATACAGGGATGAGAGTTGCAGTATGGGTTGAATATGTCATGTGCAAAAGTTCTATCAATGGTGGTTATTTAGTTAGGTGTAAACAACTAGTTGTGGTTGTTGTTCTAACCGTTTTTGAAGCTTACGTGCTTGATCTTGTTTTGAAGATGTTTGGACTTCAAAGTTATGTTTTGTTAACTGGTTTGAAGTTAGATACATTGGTGTGTCTATGTGGCATTTAGTGTTTCGTCATATTTTTGGCATTCTAATCTTTTTGTCATGTTGGTGATCATTTGGAAGATGTTACAGGTGCTTCTATAAAGCTAGTGAGCATAGTGGAGTTCAGTTGAGTTGAGTATTTGGCAGCTACTCATGCTTGCAAGGAAGCCATTTGGCTTAAGATATTGTGTTTAGATATTGGTGTTGGTACAAGATAGATTACTATCTATTGTGACAGTCAGAGTGTGATGTTGCATATGCATTAACGAAACCAGTGGGCACAGAGAAGTTCAGATGGTGTTCAGAGTCTATGGGCTCCTCGGCCTATAGCAGTTAAATCATGTTATTTCTATTGGCTCTTACAAGGTTTTTGACAAGTGGGAGAATGTTGGGAATTAAAGTGTCTCAACCTTGTAAATTCCTTGCATTTATTATTGTAATATAATTTATTTACTTAGCCTATGTTGTAATTTTGCTGCACATCTTGTTTTGTCATCTAGTGTGAAGTGGCACGATGAGTTGTCACTCCACTTGTAAGGTGACTAGGGTGGTCAACTCACTCCATGTGGAGATAGGCGTCCCTTTTGTGTGGTAGAGGTTTTCTACCATGTGTTGGCATCTTGACTAGTGTGTAAGTGAATCTTGACAAAAATGGTTATGACATATTCTTATGACAATCTATGACATGTAAGAGTCAAAAATAGAAGGTTCTATGACAGGTGAAGACATGTGTCACAAGGCATCTTGGAAGAAGGCATCTTTGGGTGCCCCAAGGAGGGTTATGTCATGTTGTAAGAGAATATGCTATTTATAGCCTGTGTATGATAGATTCTCTTACAGCTGTAAGTTATGATAGCTATGATAGATTCTATGAGAGCTGGTTGGTGCGTAAGAGCATCTAGCATTGCCCAAATTGGAAATAGGTGACCATCTTGGGATGGGGTGATATGACAAGTATCATGACCATGCTACAGTGTTGGACAAGTTTCCCTAGGCATGGGTTTTGGGCCATGAGGCCAAGTTGGGCGCCCATTCCAAGATATGTTCAGTTTTGCCTTGAAAACTTCAATATAAGTAGGTTCTTGGAGAGGAGATGTAGAGGGTGATTAACAGGTGTTGTTATGCTACTAGTTTGTTTCCAGATACGAGTGTCGAAGACTCCTGAGAGCTTGCATTGCAAGTGTATTGTAAACCATTACAGTTTTGATAATACATTGTGCAGGTTTTGGAGTGGGGTTTTTCACCTAATAAGGGTTTTCCCCACGTATATCTTGTGTCTCTCTTCTTCTATCTTACATTCTTATGTTGTTTGCTGCTGCAATATCTCTGTTATTGTATTAAACATTCTGTAATTGTAAACGTTAAAATGAATTTGCACTCTACTCTCCTCATTAGATTAGTGTAGGAAGCAATTTCCGCACACCTAGCTTCCTTTCAAAACTATCATTAGTATTTGTTGCTAGAAAAAAATTCAAAAAGAGAAGTTTATGGGATGTCAAGTTTTTTGTAATAAATTTTATTTTCTTTTTACATTTTCTTCCATAACTTGAATTTTAGTGCATTGAAAAATTAAATTAAATTAATAAATGTTTGAAGTCGCATGTCCTAAAAATGTGTAGTACTTTTATGAGATGTCAAACATTTTAATGATTTTTCATTAAAAAATACATATCAATTTGACTAAGATTCTCCTCTAGTGTAGTGATTGTTTTCAAAACAATTAAGTAAATTTTACTATTTTTTATGAATGGAATCAACCTCAACTTTTAGGGTCGATGACTTACTTGTCATGAAAAATTAAAAAATAGTAATGTCAATTAAAATACAATGAACATTACAATTTTAGAATCAACACATTAAGATCTACAAAAGGGTATTTTTGAATTTTTTTTTAAATGTTATATACATGACTAGAAGTGGTGGGAACAAAAATTTCTCTAAAAATTTTCAAAAAACTTGTAATGGTAACCGAAGTCATGGCACATATGTGTCTAGTGAACACTTCCAACTAGAAAAATTTTGGTCAAAACCCATTTTAGTCTGGAAAAACCCATCTAGAACATATTTTTGGCTAGAAATGACTTTAGTCAAAAATGTTTAAAATCAAGGGTACTAAAAATCTGCCCGAAAGAGTGACATAGCATTGTGCTTTCACCCTAGAGCAAATGGTAGCAAACATGATAATCACTACATCTTTCATGTTGTAGAGGAGAAAGGTAAGATATAGACCTAAGTCTTTCTCTCTTATGTGGATCTTAAAAGACAAACCAATTTGTAAGTGTATGATTGCTTCTAGAGTTGAAAACACTATCATCTCTAAATTTGATGCAAACAATCTTGGACTCACTTATGAGCTAGTTGTGAAAAGAACTAATCTTAATGGAACTCATATCGCTACCATGGGAATAATCATAAATTTCCTACTAACTCTACATTCATACCACAATGTAACTATATTATAGGATATGTATGTTATTGATTTGCCTTCCTTCTTTACTACCTATTTGTCAAGAGATTTTATGATAAAGATAGAAACATTTGTGTCCCTAAACCGATCCCATCTACTAACATAAGCATGACATGGGACAAGTATCCACATTGATAATGAGTCTATTGTACCCTACCACACTAACCCTTGCTAGGCAATTAATGTTCATGCAGATCTAGAGGTTGTGGCACTAGCAAAAAAGATCAAAGTAGAAGATGTAGACATTGTAAATGAAGATGAGACCTCATGAACAATTGATGAAGCTCCCCTAGATCAAGAGTTCAAAAAATTGACATGTTTGAGGACTTATATCTCAAAATATTCTATACCAAGGAGGAGGAAGTCATGCCTCCTCAACTCTCAAAGAAGATAGAAAGTTAATCAGATGGTCTTTTCAAGTTATTTTTTGATGGTACTAAAAGTTGGATCAAAGCAGGAGTTAACATTATTTTTATGTCTCCCTCCAGAACTAAGTATTTTCATGCATTTCAGTCGCAATTCAATTGCACCAACAATGTGGTTGTGTATGAGGCTCTTATTCAAGGATTGCAAATAGTAGAAAAAGAGGAATCAAACAACTATCCATATTTTCTCACACTAAACTTGTAATTTGATAAGTGAATTATATCTCCTCCACCAAGCACCATAATATGAGGGAATATAGACATTGAGTATGGGACTTGCTTGAAAGCTTCAATGTTGTGGATATCCAAGAAATCCCATGACTCAAAAATGTGAAAGCAAAAGGAATGGCAATTGTTGGAGCTAATTTCAACCCTAGGGTAAGTGCAAGATAATGGGTCCACTTTTTGGAAAAAAGTGGCAACCTTTATCTTGAAAATCAGAGTTTGTTACAATTGGGCTAAAGATTTGAAACACATCTAGATAGAATATCGACATAATGTAAAAATATTATATGTAGGAATTTGTTTCTAGTTTCCAAATATGTAATTTATTCTAATACCATTTTAAAACAATATGTTGGAGACCAAAACATGCACGTGTACAACCCACAAAAAAAGTAGTAAATGAAAGTATTTTTTTAAATATTTTTGTGGATAGATGCATATGATGTTGAAGTTTGGTTTGGATTTTTTTAATAATTTTTATTAAATATATTTTTTAATTAATCTTTTACTGGGATTAAGGTGTAAATTTGAAAGCCCTCATGTACGTCCCACATAATTTAACCTAAAATAAATGTAACATTATTTGTTTTAGTGTGAAGAGAATGATGTCTATATTGGTCACATATACTTTTTTAATTTAAAAATCAAAAATTATTTAAAAATAGTAATATATGTCCTTTCAAGTTTATAAGAATTTGTGTTTAAAAATAATAAATAAATAGAAAATTAGGTTAAACATTAAAAAAATTGCATATTTAAAAACTATACAATTAGATCTATAATGGGTTTTAATTTCATCAAAAAATATTGAAAATAAAGTCATCAGCCATATTGTTGAAGTTAGTTTTACTAGTAGATGCTACCATGACATTGTAATTGCATGTCTGAGCCTTAGGGTCAAACTTCCAAGTCTAAAACCAAGGAAAAAGTGGAGGCAAGGAATATTTGAAATTAAACATAATGGTTGTAATGTGTGAAAAGGTAGGGAAAAGATAGTTTGCATAAACCAAAATCAAGCCCCTCTTTCACTTACATCACATTAGGAGATAGGAACCAAGCTTGCTCACTATGAAGGATCAAGCTACTGATTCCTATGACCTTTTATGCTTGTTGTCACTGAATAGATGCCTCAATTAGGTTTTTACAAGCTTCAAGAAATCATAGAGCATGAAACCCTAATTGTAAGATACGCAATGATAGACTAATTTCTGACACAGAAACTGACAAGGAGACTTCAAAAATGTAGAGCAGGGGTTACAGAGAGCTTGTACCTAAAAATTGAGGACCTATTGGAAAAGGGTACCCGCATCGGAGTCCTAAAAATTGTTGACTGTTGAATTCTTCTATACCTAATATCATAGTGTCCCCAGAGGGTTCCAGATCCCGGATATGAAGCCCAGTTATACTAGGGCGCCCACCCTGTAGTCTTGATTATTTTATGATGACAAAACTTAAAGTTCTACGATGACTGTATATGTAATACTTGTTCTTCTTCCACTCCTTTTCACCGAATCTTTTCATATACGATATGCACATACAAAAGGAGGAGAAAGATTCTTGTGGCTATATAGGAGTTTACCTCAGTCAAACCTTGTCTTTGGTATTTCTACCTCAACAATAGCCCATGATGAAAATATGCAGATGTGTGTGCTCATAGATCATATGTGCATGCAGAAATGTAAAATCCTAAATGACTCAAGCATCAAGGATATATCAACACAATCTTTCACTCAAGGAAACAACAACTTCACCTCAAGGAGATGATAGCAATGAATACTTGTAGAACAAGAAGGCGAGGTAGTCGTATCTACGGAGGACTTCCAAGCTCAAGTTGGAGGCTTCAACCCTTCTCTTGATCATACAAAGGGCTTGACAAAACCCTAGGAAGAGCAAGATAGACTCAATATCTTGATTCCTAATCCCCACCAAATATATCCATGATGGTAAATATCAATATATTTAAAGAGCTTCAACAAAGTAATGATCTTCAATAGCAATAGTGGCATAATTTTGGTATAGTAAACTTGCATGTAGATTTTGTGTGATAAAATAATTTTCAATTCTCTTTGAATACCTAAGCTTAGAAATTCAAATATTTGATTTAGAACATGCCAATATCGTGCGAAAACCAAAATTTAAAATTAGAATCCCGAGGTGCACGGAACAAGATGACACCCCACCAAAACTCAAAACTAAAAAAATAGGGTTGGAATAGGGCGCGGGCACCCTAGTCTAGACCCTAATTTTCACTTCACGACTCCTTTAAGGGGGTCCAGAATGTCCAAAATCCAAACGTTGTTTTCAGGTTCAGTTAGTTGTTGCTTTAGAATATGACATTTCTTCGATAGGGTACAAGTCAATTAGGGTTTAGGTACAAGCTAGAAACAAAAAGGATAAGAAGAAACCAAAGGAGATGAGCTAAACTATGTGAAATTTGTTAATCCATGCAGGAGTACAATTTTTGACATAATATTTAGCCCCCGCATTAGTGGCCATATGACACTATGTGCATATGCAACTAAAGGAAAGTAAATACATCAATCATGAAAAGGATACCCAAAAGGATACTCTAGGAGAAGCTAAAGTGGTTTCACGCAAGAGGAGGAAGCCCCCAGTCTATAATCCTGCAAGATCACAAAGTTAGGGACCGCATCTTGCAAAGGAACACCTGTTAGATAATCCTAATCGAAATCAAATCATCCTGCAAACAGCAAACAAATAAGTCAGTCATAAACACTATAGGGGTTGAGTGATGAGACAATATGAGAAGAAAATCGAGGGAGATATATGCCCCCCTTGTTTCTTCTTGCTTAGGCCGCAAAGGAGAAACAAGGTGGTAATCTTTGCACACAGATTTCAAGGAAAGGTGATGAAGAATGTGTTGTGAGGGTTGTTTCTACAAACAACACCAAAGCACAAAGCATTGGGTTAGATGGAGGAAGGAACCAGGATTCCAATGCAATAAACAGTGTGGAAAACTGAGTCTGACAGCCCGAGCTAGAGGTTCATGAATAAAGTTGTATAATTTTACACCTAGATAGTGATAGGAATTCTCATCCATTTACTATAAGTAAAGGGAGTTTTCACTTTTTCACTATTCATTCTTGTTTTCACTGTGTAGAGGAGAGAAGGAGTAGGAGAAAGAGACCAACCATGCCAACATGACACCCATACCAACTTCTAAGACTAGAGATGCTCCGATCTCGAGTTGCGGATAGATGGATCGAGCCAGAGGTAGGGTCCTAAATGTCACTTCTGTCAAATTTATTTCCTATTTTTTTTAATTTCATCATTTTTCATGCCATGTAGACTGATCTGGACAAGGGTACCCAACCAGGATGCCCAAATCCTCTCTGGGTGCCCAAGTCCTCCTAGGGTGACCCAAGTCTAGAAAGGACAAGGGCCCCAAGAACAGGGCATAGAAAGACGGATTAGATGTCGATTGATGATTTGATGATGTAAACTTATTTGAATTTGAATGTTTGATGTGCAGGATGTCCCCAAGACATGGGAGCACACAGGTGGCCACCTAATGACACTGCTATGAGACCACATTAGTACTATCTCCAATGAGGAGCAAGGTTTCCTGCAGGCAGTGGACCTTTGGTGGGTGTGTATTATGCCCATGATGATATTCCATTGTAGTATGTTGAAGGCACTTATGGAGAGGTGGGATGCAAATACACCTACATTCCATCTTCCCATAGGTGAGATGACCATGACTCTAGAGAATGTGTATTGCATCATGTGACTGCTGATACATGGGGAGATAGTAAGGATTGTAGATCATCGCTCAAAGGAGTACACTCGAGAGAGTCATCTATATCATGTGGGTGCGTCATCACTCAGTTGGGACGAGGACACATCATACTTCAGTGGTTAGAGAAAGGATGCAATGATATTCCCTTAGTACGGTGTATTATGATGGCTACCATCACCCTCATGATTCCACTAGATGGACGACGCACTCACCTTCACAGGGACCTCATTCACATTATTAGTTCGATGAAGGAGCACAAGATGGTGAAGACGTGGGGGTGTAATATGCTTGCGCACCTCTACTACGATTTGGGATGATATGTCCATTATGAGGCATAGAGTTTGATGGTGTGCACCTTATTACAGGTATGGATGTTCAAGCATATTAGGTGTACACGGCCCATAGGTTTTCCCATAGAACCGAGTGGACATATCCACACACGCATGCTTATCCACTTATCAGATGTTGGAGACATGGTGATTTATTATATTGGAGGGTTGTGTTTGATAGGCTACGGCGCAACAACATTATCTAGAGACCATATCGCAGCCAGAGGCCATGGATGGAGCAGTGCAAATAGCTAGCAAGGATGTAATGGGATCAATTAATGGTCGATCGCCTCGAGCGCATAGTTGTCTAGTTTTATTTTGATAGAGTAGCATGGCAGTTCGGATGAAGGTAGGATGTTCCTAGGATGCATCTGAGCTACGTACTCTCAACACGCAGCATGGTCAAGGCGAATGCCACCCCACAGCTGATGATAGCTGAGGTGGTGGAGAGTGATGATGATGGTGTAGATGATACAGAGACACTATCAGATGCAGATGATGTCAATGTTACCTGAGCATATCAGACTTGGTGGGAGACAACTCGACTTGCTCCTATCTTCCCCATCGGTCACCCCATAGGCAATCTGTGACTATGGGCAGGTCGTGGGAGTGACACAGGAGTAGAGGATGATGTCAGTGATTTCATTGCATATTATTATCTTGATGAGGATGACAATGATGATGATGAGGAGGAGGAGGAGGAAACCCCAGCATAGTACATCTTCAAAGCGAGACCACTGCGGGATCAACAGGAGGTAGGCAGTGATGAGGAGACCAAGGCAAGGCCACGGTCGAGACCTCATGGTCCAGTCCCTACTGGTGTTAGGAGATTGAGTTGCTTTTAGTGAGGGGAGATAAGTAGTCATATGCCTCCAGCTGCAGAGCCGACTGCAGAGTTCATTATACCAATAGCAGTTCGGGATCCATCCTGGCAGGATGGAAATCTAGGTGAGATATTATTATGTTGATATATTGTGTTGATGATTATTTATGATGTTATATATATGATGATGAGATATTGATGGTGTCTTTGTCTTTCTTATTTACAGTTGGTACAGACACATGGTGCAGTTTTGTGAGTCGTGTTATAGCAGAGATAGTTCCTACTGATGTGGTCGAGTAGCTAGTGTAGATGGGGTATTCACCACAACAATCTGCAAAGTGACATGCAGAGTTATTTATGCCTTTTATGATACATAGAGTGGCTATGTGTTGATGAGTGTTTTAGCACATAGCAACGCAAGTGTGATTGTTTTTTTCACACCTCTCTTGAAAAGTATCCTACCCTAGGTAAGACTACTCCAAGGATTCTATAGCTAGGTCTTAGCTTGCTTGGAATCTCTCAGTTGGTATGTTCTAGCTGTACCTACAAGGGGTCTTACATGTAATCTATAGATTTTGAGTTGAGACAGCAAATACACATAAACCCTTCATGAATTTCAGCTGATAAGACAATGTAAAATGTTGCTGAAATTTATAATCTAACAATGGTTTTCAAAGAAAATGCAAAAGAGGTTAAGGTTTTAGAGAAATCCTAAGTGACATTCACAATGTATGGGTTACTTTAAGTAGACAAATACTCTGAAACTTAACCAATTTTTTGAGTTACCAAACTAAAAATTGATGTTACAACACTACAGAAAATGATGCTATCTTCAATGGAAATCGACAGATTTTTACATTACATTCATTTGTTAAATACCCAACAAACGGTGCAATTTAACTTGTGTAATGCAATTGAACTTTAGCATAATGATTAGCCCAGACTAACTTTGTACAGCTATCTACCATCAGCAAATAACTAAAAGTATGGACTTAGAGTATTTATCAGATACTTCAACAAACCATAAACATTATAAAAGCACAATTAACTAATTACATGAGAGCAAGAAGTGAACCATTAAAACCAACTAAGAAACACAATACACAAATTCTTAGAAACACTACAGAAACTTGCTTTGCATTACTTCAAATGGCAGAATGTCAACAATTCGGCATCAAATTCTCTCTTACAAATAGTGGAAATGGCAGCCCTTTATATAGGAAAGCGGCATACCAATTTTTTCAATGAACGGTGGAGATTAACTCAACACCGACGGTCCAGATTACATCAATAAATGCACAAATAATAGCTCATATCAAATCCCGGATTACATTTTGTCTTTTATGAAAAAGATGAAAAACAGCCCTCAGATACATTGAATCTAGTCATTTCGACTACCCAACTCAATATATTAATAGAAAAGATCATTTTTAAAGCACAGAAGAGACAAAATAGAGTCACATGCTATCCCAAATATAGCAATTTACAAATATGACGGGATTACATTCCAAAATATTCAAAAACATATCAAGACTCTTCATCCAAATTGATTTTGTCTTCTTCAACTAGCTTATTACGGTAGTTGAGCCATGCTTCAAGTGTTGGATTGATCTTCAAGGGATCTGGATTCTTCAGATGGCTGACCTGATATTCAAACATCCCCTGCTCCTGACTAAATATGTTGTATATCTTCTCTATTTATGCCCCAGCCTTGTGAAATGCCTTGAATTCAGCCTTGAGGTCACTAACCTTGTCCAATCTGTCCTCCATAGCCAATTCAGTATTCTCAAAAATGACCTTATGTAATTTGTCTTTACATTTTTCAACATCATAAGGTGCATAGTCATTGTAGGCTTCCTCTAGGAAATCTCTTAAAGAATCATTAATATCATATATTAGTGACCGAAGTTCCTCATCCACTGGCTTATAGGCCTCTTTTATATTTTCAAAAGTTTCTTTTTCTCAAATTCAGCTGTCGATACCACTCGATAGCCTTAGACAACTTGTCTCTAGTTAGAATATTCTCAACTACCAAAGTCTACACCGGCAAATCTCTAATGCTCTTTATTCGGGAAAACACGTGGGAGTAATATTCGTCGAAAGAATCACATTCCTCACATAGATCCTTCCATTTCTCATGAAGCTCAACCAACTTCTTATGTGCCTGGGCAAAAGCATCAATAGTTTCACATCCCTTCTCGAATACTCTGATTAACCAATTTTTAGTTCCTTGTGATGTGGCCCTTAGTTTACCAAGTTTTTCCATTTCATCCATGGATAGGAAGGTGGGCATTATCCTTATATCTCCTCCTACATCAACAGCTTTGATCAAGAACTGGAGACAGGTATAGAGCTCTTCATTTTGTTGTTTCAATTCTTTATTTGATAGCTCATCTTTATCCAATTGCTCCAAGATGGAGGTGACTGATCCCTTAAACTCATCAACTCTCTGAGCACGAGTGGTTGGTCCTAGATCAACTGTTGAGATAACATAGTCCTCGGCTTTGACTTGCTCTCTATTTGTATTAGCCGGTGGGATAGCTATTTTTGCAATTCTAGATCCTGTCTCATCTTTATAAATTCTTGATTGTAATTTTGATTTCTTCTATTTCTTTGGCCTTTGAGCCTGTGACAAGATTGTGCTCAAATCTAATTGCATAATTTCCACTTGTGGCTCAGGGTATGCTACTCTGTTCTGTGACCACTTAGGTGTTGAAGAAGAGGACTCACTTGGTTAAGTGATTTTCTCATCATCAGTTTTGGTAGGCTCTTCAAGTGATCCCTGCTCTTGTTCTAACTTTTTATCTTTATACACTTCCTTATCTCCTTCCTTGGCCAGATTTCTCCAGTTTATCATCACACTTTCTTGAGCTGACTTGAAAATATCTTCTGCTTGGCCCTTTTTCGGAGGACTGTTAGATATATCAATGACTTCAACATTAACTGCTTCATCTAGAGGTTCACTTGGGATTTCATTACTTGCCTCAACAAATGTGTCTTTGTCTAATTCAGGCAATGCTTATGTTTCTAGCTCTTGTAAACCCAACTCTACACATACCTTGTCAATTCCAAGCAGCAAACGTATGGCTAAGGAGGTTGAATCCATAGGTATCTGGGAGATAGGAATGGCAAAGGATATAGGCAGTGCAGGCAAGTTTGTTTGTGTTAAATTAGCCAACATAGCAGATCCCAAAGTTGGTGAGATGGAATAAGTTGGCAAAATGGTGGAAATGATGATGAGTGAAGAAATAGACAGTGAGGGTAAAGGAAGAGAAGGTGAGAGAATTGTAGAAATGGGAGGTAGTGCTGTGGAATTAGATAATTGAGCGAAAGAGACGATAGGTAAAGGTGTGGTAGTGGTAGAAGAACATGAGGTGGCAGTAATGGAGGAAATGGGACTAGTAGGGGCATTAGCAGATACTGCCAAAGAGCAAGAAATAGTTGAAATAGTAGTGGTAGGTGAAGTAGCAATAGGGACATCTCTTTGAACAATAGTAGCTGAGGTCGTAGGTGCAACAGATGCAACAACAGTAGAAGCAATGGAAGTGAAGGTAGTAGTAGTAGCTACAAAAGTGGAGGCAGTTGTGCTTTCACTTGGGGTAGCAGGAGATGGGGAGGTTAGCAAACTTGCATCATCTTGAGTAGTAGTACCATCTTCACTGACCTTCCTCACTTTGACTTTCTTAGTTTTGGAGCCTTCTCCAGGACCACTTGGCATGTCCCTTTTCTTGGAGGCTCTTGTTCTTGCAGAAGGGGGCTGATCTTTCTTAGGAGGCTTTGCAGAACGTTTCTTAACTTTCTTAGCCTTTTCTACCAATGGTGTGTGCTCTTCACTGTTAGATTTCTGCTTCTGGGAAGGTTCTGCCTCATTTGTTATGTTAATTGGTTCGTCCTCTTCTCCTATAGATTCTTTGTCTGAGTCTAGTGCAGTATATGTGAGCTGCACTCCTTGTCCCTCCAAGGTAGCTATCTGGTCTCTCACCCATGCCTTGCTCAATCTAATTAGTTCTTTCATTATAATATCCAGAGAACTCTCCTCAGCATTGGCCCAATTTGGCAGAGGGATTGGTTGATGATATTGAACCTCCCAAGTTCCTCTTACCATAACATTCTCATCATCCTCAACTGATTTGGTACTACAATGATGTGAAACTTTCTTATGAAGGCAAGAGATAATCTTGAATGAGCTTTCTTCATGACTTCATAATCGTCCATACAGTTAGCCCAAAAGTCCTCAATATGCATTCTATGAAACAGCTTTTTTCTTAAAAACTTCTCCATCACTTTGTTTGGATCAAAGTGATCCCTTGCATTATAGTAGTGGAGATTGAGAAGTTGAAGTTCCTTATCTGAATGATCAACCGGTGCTAATGAAGGACATGCATAATTTCCTTTGCCAAACCTGATGGGAAACTGTACATTGGTTCTATGCAAGTGCTTAAGTTTCTCAGCACAAGGGATCAACTGCCTAGATAATTCCAAGAGAACTATCTTATCATCGGGATATCGAGGAAGTCTGTAAGCTATCTCAATGAAACCTTGTACCCTTAGATATGTGAACTTTTCAAACTGGATATACCACCTTCCATATCTGGTCACTTCATTCATGGCTTTTGTGGAAATCCTCAAGGCTGTGTTACCTTGCAGCAACCTTGCTATATACATCGTGAAAGCATCATTTACCCTTTTGAAATGCATCTACGATTGAGAGGATGTGAGCTCTGGATAACACTCATATACTTTGACCTGGGTTTGTTCATCATTTCCAACTTCTCCTATTTTGGACAACCCAACATAATGATTTCTTCTTGTTAATGCATAAACGACATAAGATGTCCATCTAAAGAATCTTTTCCCCTTGAAGTTGCTAAATGCTTCATGAATAATATCACTAAGAATCTATGACTAGTGGAATTTAGTTCCTTTCAATATCTCAATGATGATGACAAACATCCATTCTTCAAAGGTGGAGGCTGTAGGTAGTCCATATATTCTACATAGGAAAGTTATCAAATCCCCTCTCATCATGAAAGTCACTTCTATATAGTACTTGAGGGAATTTTCTCATGGTGGACCTTCTATTCTTTGCCCAGTGATTATTCATATGTTTTCGGCACCCATTCACATCCTTGTTGTAACTTTCCTCTGATCCTTGTTTGTCTGGCATGGTTATTACTGTGTGCCATGGGATGTAAAAAGTTTTAGCCAAAGAGGGTGGACTTAAATCAGCCAGGATATTCCCATTGGTGGTTTGGATTATTCTAGTCATGACATCATATATGTTTGCACATGTTACTATCAGTTCTGCACATTGCACAGATGTGGGGAAGGTAGCAGCTTGTGCTATACCACTGTCTTTTAGTCTCTTGGCCCTGGGACTTGGATTTGGGCCAAAGGTCCTCAGTCTGAAATCATCCAGGTCTATGTGACCCAGATCTGTATCTCCTACATCACTCCATCTGATATGAATCTTAGTCTCTGGGGGGGATGCCTTTGAATTCGTACTTCATGATTTGAGCCCAGGCAGTCATCTATCCTGCAGGACTAGACCTTATAAGCTTGATACCTTGAGAGATTTTCACTAACTCCTAAGTTTAAGTTATTCATTATCAAGTGGATTAATAGACCTTCAACCATTGAAGCTATAATGAACCTGCTAAGTCACTAACATGTTCTTAAAAGAATAGAAATCTAACATTTGTTATCATTGCATCCATTTCATAATCTAACTTTAGGCAATTCAGCATCAATGCATACAATAAATACTTCAAAACTGCAAAAAAAAAATCCCATTTAAAACATGTGAAACATCAACATTCATCATTTGCAGTCATCATTACATCCTATTAGACATTTCTCCTTTTGAAAATTCCTTAAAAAAGATCATTTTGCTCAAATTGCGTTAATTTCAGGTTCAACCGACCTACAGGTAGGAAAGTGTTGCTATTGAGGTCAACCGACCTCAGCGGGGAAATTGGGTCCATCCGACCAACTATGTTTTTCAGTGCTTATGTGCTTTCAACGCTTTGCCCGGGTTTCAAGGTCAACCGACCTGTGTGGATTTTAGAGGTTACCGACCTCAATTTGTTCGTCATTCAGTTGGTCATGTGGATTTTTAGCGCAAGACAATTGAGGTAGCTTTCACTATATTTGCGCAGGATTTGGCCTTGTCAGAGTTGCATGGGATTTGGAGTCAACCAACCGGGTCGATGGCTATATGTTTTAGCGTGAAGTCAGATGAAGCTACTTTTAACATAAAGTCACTTTCTTGTTTCCAGCAGGAATTTTGGTAGCTGCCGACTAGCGGGATTTTCTTAATCGTCTGACCAAAGCTGGTGAGAAGGTCTTTTAGTGCAAAGTCAGCCCAAAGTGATTTCAGTGCAAAATAAACTTCAGGATTTTGCGGGGCTTTTAGATCTCACCGAACTAGTCGGTTAACGCAACATTATGGAGGTCGGGGGATCGACATTTTAGCACTAAATTTGTTCAAGGCTTCGACGTGGGTTTTCACGACTACTGACCGACTAAATGAATCAAAGTTTCGCAGGTCGGTCAGACTCCATTTTGGCGCAAAACCCAGTTGTTCAACCAGTTTGGGGATAGGTTCAAATGCGTTCGAATTTTGCTAAGTCTAGTCGAGTTGTTCCATTTTTCTTATGGTGAACTATGTTTTCTGAGACTCCAAACTAGGGTTTGCAGATCAGTGAAATTTTAATTCATAAAACCCTAATAACATGACCAATTTTCATACTGCTAAAATGTGCTTTGAACATAAAACCCTAGCTGCGTGAAAAGAAACCCTAAAGGCTAGTTGAGACCCTACCTAGTACAGCTAAGATGAGTTGATTCTGAAATGTGTAGGCAGGGAAAGGTCGCTAGTTCAAATCAGTAGTCAATGGTCTGGTAAATTGCAGGAAGCTCTCGAAAACTTGCATTGAATATGTGAAATGAGATTAAAACGGTGCAATAAAACCTTATATTGTCTCTGATTAAACTACCGTTAATGCCGATCGTACGTTGTGTCAACCAAGCAGCTTGGGAGATTAGGGTTTTGCGTGACTTTTGATAGGCTCCGACTTGGCTAGAATTCAAGGTGCATTGGACTTGGTTGGAGGATGACACTTTTAGCACCATGACAACAGGCTCAGTCATATGCATTCTGCAGGGTTTTAAGGCTCCTCAGACAGAGGGGATTTCTGCAGCCTCCGACTTGGTCGGATGACAAGCGATGTAGCGCAAGTCAGTCAAGAGGATAAGCAGCGCCAAAGTTGGTGGCGAAGGTTTATAGTGCAGAGGTTAGTTGGGCAGCAATTTAACGCAAAGGTCGGTCAGGACCAAATTTAGCGCAAAAGGACTATCAGACCTACTAGAAGAAATGTAGAGATCCTAACTTAGCAAACTTTTGAAATGATTTTCAACATCATCCTTCTAATATGGAAAAAGTGCATTTTGACCACTTGACTAATTAGGAGGTGAAAAATTCTTTTGACATTCTAGACCAAATTTGAAAGAGGGGGTCCCCTATTTTTAAAATGGGGTGTGTGTGTGAGGCACAACACTATGGAGGCCACCTTAGATCATGCTATAGACCAGACGATCTAGAGAGCCAAGCACACAGAGGCTAAGCTCCAGACACAGCGAGATCAAGTTGCAGCAGTACCTTCATCTGAGATGGGTCCTGTCATGACTCAGGTCTTACTTACCAAGTTGGATCAGGCGAGATCTACGAGAGACAAGCTCAATTAGAGAGATTGCTTCCACCAGATGTACATGGAGTCACAGGGCGAGGTTATGGGGCTTAGAGGTGAGCTCAGGGGTCTACAGTCGCAAAGTGCCTCTAGGAGTCATTCACAATTTGTGGCCACACATGGACAACCCTCTATCACACGCACACCACCAGGTCCTGAGGGGAGCGGTCATCGAGGTTCATCTATGTGATGTATCTTATGTATTATGACATCCCATTTTGATGTACAGGATAGTCGACTTTGATGTATATTCAAACGGTTGCATATATATATATATATATATATTATGTTTTCTATTAATGCTATAATTTATTGATTTATCACCTGTGATTTTATAAAAATGCAACTAGTGACAAATGTTAATGATTATGTGGAAATGTAATTAATGCTAATGTGATATAGACTAATCAACTCTTTGCAAAATACTTAGTAAAACCCACAATGATTAATAAATTTCACACATAAGTACAATGCTATGCGATATTCAGTTAATTCAAAGGTGATCCTAATAAAGCATGTTTAAGCCAAATACGACAATGATTAACCAAAAAATATTGTATATTTAATGAATTAAGATAAAATAATATATCTTATCGAAATTGAAGCTAAACTTGACTATACTAACAAATTTGCTTTATGAAATAATATCTAACATATCATCTTAAGCGTAGAATTTTCTAAGATGCGCAACATTAATAGGTTCTTTAAGCGATGTACCTTGTTCATCAACTAATTTGTATGCTCCTGATCCAAAGGCTTCAGTAATAACATACAGTCCAAGCCAATTAGGGATGAATTTTCCTTTTTCTCCAGGAGGTGCATTCACATTACGTTGATTCTCATATAGTGCCAAATCTCCAACGTCGAATGAATGATGTATGACACACTCATTTTACGATCACCGGATACTCTTCTGATGGGCCTTAAGATGCTCAAGAGCATTGATATGTTGTTCATCAAGCATCTCAATTTCTTGTAATCTCTTCTCTCATTCCATATCATCGTCAAGAATGTCTTTTAGGGAAACTCGCAATGAAGGAATTTCTAGCTCTAAAGGCATTATCGCGTCAATCCCATAGACAAGATTATACGATGTAGTGCCAGTGGTTGTATGAACACTTTTTCTATAAGCCCATAACACGTAGAGAGTTGAGTATGCCAATCTTTTTTATGTTTGTTAACAGTTTTTCGTAGAATTTGTCCAATGATCTTATTTGAAGCTTCTTCTTGGTCGTTCGATTGAGGACAGTAAGGCATAGAGAAGTGATGTTGAATATGATATTTTTTGAGGAATTTCTTCACATCCTTGTTCTTAAATGGTGTACCATTATCATAAACTAAGGAGGAAGGTATACCAAATCAAGAGATGATATTATCTTGCATAAAATGATAGATTACTTCAGCAGTCGTGGATTGTAATGGAACATCTTTGACCCACTTCATAAAGTAATCAGTAGTGGAGATAATGAAAGTATGTCCTTGAGAAGAAGGTGGAGAAATTTTACCAATTAGGTCCAAGCCCCAAACAGAAAAATGGCCAAGATGAAACTTGGCCTCGAAGTTCCTTGGTAGGTGCTCAGATTAAATGTTTTTGTTGTTGACATTGCAGGCATTTCCTAACATAAGCGAAGGAATCTTGTTCCATGCATTGCCAATAGTACCCCATACATAATAACTTTTGTACCAATGATTTTCCTCCAAATTTCCCTCCACAAGCACCGGAATGAGCTTCTTATAAGGCTATCGGGATCTCTGAATTACTAGGGCATCGGAGAAGAACACCATTATAGCTTCGTCTATATAAGACATTAGATAGAATGATATAATGCATTGTGAGTTTGCATAAATGAACTCGTGCATTTCTTAGATTTTGAGTTAGGAATGGTGTCGTCATGTAAATAATAAAATATATGGGATAACCATTCATCAGAATTTGTGTTACAATAGAAGTCGGTGTCTGAGGGTGTAGCCTCATCTATTGCAGGTGTTTTGAGATTATGAATGATGAAGAGATATTCATTAGACAAATCAGAAAGGGATATAAGGGAAGTTGTACTTGCCATTGCATCTGTGTGTTGATTGTCTTTCCTTAGAATAGTGTCGATTAAAAATGATGTAAATTGTTCTAATAAAGATAAGTCTAGATTACAATATTGAGATAACTTATCTTGTTTAGCTTGATATGATCCTGTGATTTGTTATACAATTAATTGGGAATCACCATATATGGTGATATGTTTGATGTTGAGAGCCAAAACGGCACGAAGTCCTACAATGAGAGCTTCGTACTCAGCAATGTTATTTGTACATGAGAAGTTGAGACGGTAAGACAAAGGAATCAACTTACTACCAACACTGAAGCCAATTCTACATTGTGAACCATCAAAATATAATTCCCATTTATCTTCTATAGTTATACTTAGAATTTGATCATCAGGAAGTGCTTCCTGATTTTGTATAGATAAAGGTGAAGGTGCTTCAGCTAAATGATCAGTTAACGCTTGTCCTTTAATCACTTTTTGAGAAATAAAGTTGAGATCAAATTATGTTAGTAACATAACCCATTTAGCGAGGTGACCTAAAATATTTGTTTTAGTAAAGAGATGTTTCAAAGGATCAAAGTTCACCATGACATGAACTTCAGCATTTAAGAGATAATGCCTAAGCTTCTATGTTGCAAATACAAGAGCTAAGCATTGTTTCTTGATAATAGTATATCGCACTTCATAATCAAGTAAAGTTCAACTGATGTAATATACAATGTGTTCTTTGCCTTCAATATCATGTTGTGCTAATAAAGTTGCGAGAGCATTATAAGATGCTGAGGTGTAAAGAAGAAAAGGTTTATCAGCAGTGGCAGGCTGTAAAATAGGGGGATTAGCTAGATAACTTTTTAATTCTTCAAAAGCTTTCTGACAATCAGAATTCCATTGAAATTTCAAATCCTTCTTCAGTAGTTGATCCGCAAGCTGTGAAACAAATCAGTGAATGGCCTGTATCTTCCCTTGTAAACTACAAAGTTGAGATATGTTCTTAGGTGATGGCATATTAACAATCGCGTCAATTTTCTTTGTGTCTACTTCAATACCACGATGTGAAACTATAAATCCTAACAGTTTTCCACTATCTACGCCAAAGACGCATTTAGAGGGATTCAAGTGGATGTTGTATTTCTTTATCTGCTCAAAGATTTGACAGAGGATTGTGACATGATCCTGGCGATTAATAGACTTCACAAGAATGTCATCGACATAATCCTCTATGTGTGTTATGCATGTAATCATGAAAAATAAGAGTCATAGCACGTTGGTAAGTTGCTCCAGCATTATTTAATCCAAACGGCATAACTACCCAACAGAATGTTCCCCATGGGGTTATAAAAGTTGTCTTATATTGATCTTGAGGGTTGATGAAGATTTGATTATAACCCAAAAAACCATCCAGGAAGGAAAGTAATTCATGGCCAGCTATTGAATCACCTATCATATCAATGTTTGGAAGGGGAAAATCATCTTTCAAAGATGCAAGATTTAAGTCTTGAAAGTCAGTGCACATCCGAATACAGTTATCATCTTTAGCAACTGCCACAATGTTCAAGATCCAAGGTGAGTAGTCAATAGGGCAGATAAAACCAACTTGTAAAAGCTTTTCTATCTCAGATTTGACTAACAATACAACCTTAGGATTCATCTTATGGATCTTTTGTTTAAATGGCTTAGCATCGGGTTGTAATACAATATTATGTGTTACAATCTTAGGATCAATGTTAGGCATATCCGAATAACTCCAAGCAAACAATTCAGAGAATTCATGTAAAAGTTTAGTCATATCTTCGTTTTCTTTAGTACTTAAACAATCACCTATAGGAATAACCTTTTCCATATTATCTTTGTCCATAAAAACTTTGACAGTCTTCCCATTAAGTAAAGTGTTGTGGTCTAGGAGTTTGGGTGATTGTGATGATTCTTCAGACTCTTCCTTAGTAGTATTAACCAAGCTAGTGGATTTTCCAAAGTATGCGTCAGCATTTAAATAATAAGGCAATCCACGCTTATGATGATAATGAGGAACATTGTCATAAGCTCCCAAGAATTCTATTATTGCTTCATCTATTGAAAAGGTATCTAAAGGAATATCTTTTGGAGGACAATTCGTGTCTATCATCTTAGGAAATATCAAATTGAGTGTTGATATTGTGTTCCCATTAAGATTAAGATGTTTGTGGGCTTTGGTTTCCTTGAAAGGATTATATCCAATGCCATTTGAGTAGTTACGCCAAGCAACTTCTATAGGTACTCGAATTCCTTGTTGATTAATACCGCGACCATTGCCTACATAGTCATAGTTCTTATAAAGAATTTGAAATCCTCGACCATAAAGAGAGGCCATCTCTCTAGAAGAAGGTGGAGCCTCATAGGCCTCATAGTCTGTGGTGTAAGTAAGAATGTTTTTTGTGTTTGTCACTAAAGAAATTTTAGGTTCTTTAGGTATCTTCACAGATTTCTTTGATGAAATCGATGCAACATTTGATGTTTTAGGATTAGGGTTATTAAGCTTGTATTCTCCCATAGAGGCTAAAGTGAAGTCTAATGAACCCCAATTGTCACCAAGGAATGCATTTGACTGTTGAGAAACTTGCACAACATTATCTGTGGCAAGAGGAATTGATCAATCAGCCTTCAAGTTATTTAAAATCTTATGATGAACAACTTGTTTTTGCATTTCAATATGTAAACAACTATCCAATTTAGGATCGACTTCGATGGTGTGAAGTTTATTTGCATAAATAAACTTGAGTGAACAATGAAGGATAGATGGAACTTCCCCCAATGCATGAATCCAAGGTCTACCAAGAATCATGTTGTATAATAAAGATCCAGGCATGACATGAAGAAGGGTAGACAAAGTCACAGGCCCAACTTGTATAGGTAAAGTTATAGTGCCTAAAGATTGTCTTCCAACATTATCAAATCCATGAATGCTAATTCTATCTAATTTAATTAAGGAAGTATCAATCTTAATCTTATGTAACAAATTGATACCATAAACATTAAGAGCCGATCCATTATCAATCATAACTCTCTTGATCAATTTTTTATTTATTGTGATGAATATAATTAAAGGATCATATTGATTTTGAACTTCAAGAGAAGGCAACTCATGTTGAAACAGAATGTTTGTTTTTGTCACATACATATAGTCTAAAAGAGTTGCTACATCATTCGACTTAACAACGGGTGGTACAATCACCTTTTGTAAAGTTTGTAAAGCTTCTTGGAGTATTACATGGTATGTAGGTGAAGTTTGTATAAGTTCCCAAAGAGAAATCTTAGCAGGAGTAGCATGAAGCTACTCAAGAAGATCATAATCTTGACCAACTTTATGTGTTAAATGAGGTACTAGAGGAAGCATAGGTTGAGAAGTTGGTAAAGATGTCGGAATGCTTGAGTTTTTTTTACATTCTTTGTTATTTTGTATATTATATCTATGAGAAACTATAGTATGACTAGGTTGTTGTGATCTTTCTTGTTGATTTCTATGTGTTATTTGTTTAGCATAGTTATAGATGTAATCAGGAGGTCAAGAAGAAGGCAGAAGACCTCTAACAGTAAGCACCAATTTAGATTATGTTTGAGCCAAATCTAAACATAGGTTGACTACTATATTTGGCTTCACAGACCTTCTTCTTGAGGTTTAGGAACATAGATTGCATTTACTATTCTTTGAAAGAATGACGGTTTAGGATTCGTAGTGGAATATTCAATCAAGATAAAGTCCTCAAGGGCTTCATCTAACATATTGAAGTCATCACAACTAAACAGCTCATTATATGCATTAAAGTCTTGTATTTAAAAGTAATCTGACATTATAACATGTTCTTAGTAACCCAAGATTTGAATGTAGAGAAGATAGCTTAAACTTTGCAAAATGAAATAAGATATCTCAATTTAAGAAGAAAAGTTATAATTCTATACTCTTTTAATGAAAAGCTAAAGATATCAATCAAAATTTATTGCATGTACTTTTTATAAAAGAGGGTATGCAATCTAAATCTGATTTAGGGTAGCAAACATTTTTAGATATGATGTAAAAAGGATGCAAATTCTTTTAAAATATGGGTTCACCAAAATGTAATGTGCGAAAAAGTAGGGAAAAGATAGTTTACATAAACCAAAATCAAGCCCCTCTTTTACTTACATCACATTAGGAGATAGGAATCGAGCTTGCTCACTATAAAGGAGCAAGCTACTTATTCCTATGACCTTTTATGCTTGTTGTAACTGAATAGATGCCTCAATTAGGTTTTTACAAGCTTCAAGAAATCATAGAGCATGAAACCCTAATTATAAGTTATGCAATGACAGACTGATTTCCCATACAAAAATTGACAAGGAGACTACAGAAATGCAAAGCAGGGGTTCTAGAGAGCTTGTACCTAAAAATTGAAGACCTATTGGATAAGGGTGCCCGCCCTGGAGTCCCAAAAGTTTCTGACTATTGAATTATTTTGTACCTGATATTAGAGTGTCCCCAAAGGGTTCCAGATCCCAAATATGAAGCCCAATTAGACTAGGGTGCCCACCCCGTAGTCCCGATTATTTTGCAATGATGAAACTTAAAGTTTTGCAATGACTGTATCTGTAATACATGTTCTCCTTCCTCTCCTTTTCACCAGATCTTTTCATATACGACCTACACATACAAAAGGAGGAGAAAGATGGTTGTGGATATATACGAGTTTGCCTCAGTCAAACCCCATCTTTGGTATTTCTACCTCAGTGATAGCCAATGATGAAAATCTATAGATCTGTGTGCTCACAGATCATATGTGCGTGTAGAAATGTAAAATCCTAAATGACTCAAGCATCAAGGATAGATCAACACAATGTTTCACTCAAGGAAACAACAACTTCACCTCAAGGAGATGATAGCAATGAAGACTTGTAGAACAAGAAGATGAGGTAGTCATATCCATGGAGGATTTCCAAGCTCAAGTTGGAGGCTTCAACCCTTCTCCCAATCATACAAAGGCCTTGACAAAACCCTAGGGAGAGCAAGATAGACTCAAGATCTTGATTCCTAATCTCCATCGAATATCTCCATGATAGTAAATATCAATATCTTCAAAGAGCTTCAACAAAGTACTGATCTTCAATAGCAATAGTGGCAAAATTTTGGCATAGTAAGCTTGCATGTAGGTTGTGTGTGATAAAATGATTTTCAATTCTCTTTAAATACCTAACCTTAGAAATTAAAATATTTAAAATAAAACGCTAACATTGCACGAAAACCAAATTATTAAATCATAATCCTGAGGTGCACAGAACAAGCCGACACCTCGCCAAAACTAAAAACCCAAAAAAATAGGGCTCGACTAGGGCACGGGAACCCTAGTCCAGACCCTAATTTTCACTTCAGGTCTACTTTAAGGGGTCTAGAATGTCCAGAATCCAAACTTTGTTTTCAAGTTCAGTCAGTTGTTGCTTCAGAATATGATGTTTCTTCGATAGGGTATAGGTCAATCAAGGTTTAGGTAAGCCAGAAATAGAAATGGTAAGAGGACACGAAAGGAGAGGAGCTAAACTATTTAAAATTGTGTTAATCCATGTAGGAGTACATTTTCTGACATAAGAATGGCTTCTTGCTATAAATAGATACACAATGTGGTTTTGTATGAGGCTTCTATCCAAGGATTGCAAATAGTAGAAAAAGAGGAATCAAACAACTATCCATATTTTCTCACACTAAACTTGTAATTTGATAAGTGAATTATATCTCCTCCACCAAGCACCATAATATGAGGGAATATAGACATTGAGTATGGGACTTGCTTGAAAGCTTCAATGTTGTGGATATCCAAGAAATCCCATGACTCAAAAATGTGAAAGCAAAAAGAATGGTAATTGTTGGAGCTAATTTCAACCCTAGGGTAAGTGCAAGATAATGGGTCCACTTTTTGACATAAGAATGGCTTCTTGCTATAAATAGATACACAATGTGGTTTTGTATGAGGCTCCTATCCAAGGATTACAAATAGTAGAAAAAGAGGAATCAAACAACTATCCATATTTTCTCACACTAAACTTGTAATTTGATAAGTGAATTATATCTCCTCCACCAAGCACCATAATATGAGGGAATATAGACATTGAGTATGGGACTTGCTTGAAAGCTTCAATGTTGTGGATATCCAAGAAATCCCATGACTCAAAAATGTGAAAGCAAAAAGAATGGTAATTGTTGGAGCTAATTTCAACCCTAGGGTAAGTGCAAGATAATGGGTCCACTTTTTGGCAAAAAAGTGGCAACCTTTATCTTGAAAATCAGAGTTTGTTACAATTGGGCCAAAGATTTGAAACACTTTTAGATAGAATATCGACATAATGTAAAAATATGAGATGTAGGAGTTTGTTTCTAGTTTCCAAATATGTAATTTATTCTAATACCATTTTAAAATAATATGTTGGAGACCAAAACATGCACGTGTACAACCCACAAAAAAATTAGTAAATGACAGTATTTTTTTAAATATTTTTGTGGATAGATGCATATGATGTTGAAGTTTGGTTTGGATTTTTTTAATAATTTTTATTAAATATATTTTTAATTAATCTTCTACTAGGATTAAGGTGTAAATTTGAAAGCCCTCGTGTACGATCCGCATAATTTGACCTAAAATAAATGTAACATGATTTTTTTTAGTGTGGAGAGAACAATGTCTATATTGGTCACATATATTTTTTTAAGTTAAAAATCAAAAAAAAATTAAAAATAGTAATATATGTCCTTTCAAGTTTATAAGAATTTGTGTTTAAAAATTAATAAATAAATATAAAATTAATTTAAACATTAAAAAAATTACATATTTGAAAACTATACAATTGGATCTATAATGGGTTTTTATTTCGTCAAAAAATATTGAAAATAAAGTCATCAGCCATATTGTTGAAGTTAGTTTTACTAGTAGATGCTACCATGACAATGTAATTGCATGTCTGAGGCCTAGGGTCAGACTTCCAAGTCTAAAACCAAGGAAAAAGTGCAGGCAAGGAATATTTGAATTTAAACATAATGGTTGTAATGTGTGAAAAAGTAGGGAAAAGATAGTTTGCATAAACCAAAATCAAGCCCCTCTTTCACTTACATCACATTAGGAGATAGGAACCAAGCTTGCTCACTATGAAGGATCAAGCTACTGATTCCTATAACCTTTTATGCTTGTTGTAACTAAATAGATGCCTCAATTAGGTTTTTACAAGATTCAAGCAATCATAGAGCATGAAATCCTAATTGTAAGATATGCAATGACAGACTGATTTCTAACATAGAAACTGACAAGGAGACTACAGAAATGCAGAGCAGGGGTTATAGAGAGCTTGTACTAGAAAATTTAGGACATGTTGGACAAGGGAACCCGCCCCGGAGTCCCAAAAGTTTCTGACTGTTGAATTCTTCTATACCTGATATCATAGTGTCCCCAGAGGGTTCCAGATCCTAGATATGAAGCCCAGTTAGACTAGGGCGCCTACCCTATAGTCCCAATTATTTCACGATGACAAAACTTAAAGTTTTATGATGACTGTATCTATAATACATGTTCTCCTTCCACTCCTTTTCACCAGATCTTTTCATATACGACTTGCACATACAAAAGGAGGAGAAAGATGGTTGTGGCTATATAAGAGTTTGCCTCAGTCAAATCCCGTCTTTGGTATTTCTACCTCAACGATAGCCAATGATGAAAATCTACAGATGTGTGTGCTCGTAGATCATATGTGCATGCAGAAATGTAAAATCCTAAATGACTCAAGAATCAAGGATAGATTCACATAATGTTTCACTCAAGGAAACAACAACAACTTCACCTCAAGGAGATGATAGCAATGAAGACTTGTAGAACAAGAAGGTGAGGTAGTCATATCTATGGAGGACTTTCAAGCTCAAGTTATAGGCTTCAAGCCTTCTCTTGAACATACAAAGGGCTTGATAAAACCCTAGGAAGAGCAAGATAGACTCAAGATCTTGGTTCCTAATCTCCACCAAATATCTCCATGATGGTAAATATCAATATCTTTAAAGAGCTTCAACAAAGTCCTGATCTTCAATAGCAATAGTGGTAGAATTATGGTATAGTAAGCTTGCATGTAGATTGTGTGTGATAAAATAATTTTTAATTCTCTTTAAATACCTAACCTTAGAAATTCAAATATTTGAAAGAACATGTCAACATCGTTCAAAAACCAAAATTTAAAATCAGAATCCTAAGGTGCACGGAACATGATGACACCCTGCCAAAACTCAAAATTGAAAAAATAGGGCTAGACTAGGGCGCGGGTGCCCTAGTCTAGACCCTAATTTTCACTTCAAGTCTACTTTAAGGGGGTCCAAAATGTCCAAAATGCAAACTTTGTTTTCAAGTTTAGTCAGTTGTTGCTTCAAAATATGACATTTCTTCGATAGGGTACAGGTCAATCAGGGTTTAGGTAAGATAGAAACAAAAAGGTTAAGAGGACACCAAAGGAGAGGAGCTAAACTATGTGAAATTGTGCTAATCCATGCAGGAGTACAATTTCTAACATAACATTTAGCCCCCACATTAGTGGTCATATGACACTACGTGCATATGCGACTAAAGGAAAGTAAATACATAAATCATGAAAAGGATACCCAAAAGGATATTGTAGAAGAAGCTGAAGTGTTGTCACACAAGAGGAGGAAACCCCCAGTCTATAATCTTGCAAGATCACAACTTGTTAGGGACCACATCCTGCAAAGGAACATCTGTCAGATAATCCTAATCTAAATCAAATCATCCTGCAAAAAACAAACAAATAAGTCAGTCGTAAACACTATAGGGGTTGAGTGATTAGACATTATGAGAAGCAAATTGAAGGAGATATATGCCCCCCTTGTTTCTGCTTGCTTAGGCCACAAAGGAGAAACAAGGTGGTAATCTTTGCACACAGATTTCAGGGAAAGGAGATGAAGAATGTGTTGTGAGGGTTGTTCCTATAAACAACACTGAAGCACAAAGAATTGGGTTAGATGGAGGGAGGAACCAAGATTCCAATGCAACAAATAGTGCAGAAAACTGAGTCTGACAGCCTGAGCTAGAGGTTCATGAATAAAGTTGTATGATTTTGCACCTAGACAGTGATAGGAATTCTCATCCATTTACTATAAGTAAAGGGAGTTTTCACTTTTTCACTATTCATTCTTGTTTTCATTGTGTAGAGGAGAGAAAGAGGAGAAAGAGACCAACCATGCCAACGTGATGCTCATACCAACTTCTGAGACTAGAGATGCTTCAATCTCAAGTCGCAGATAGACGGATGGAGCCAGAGGTAGGGTCCTAAACGTCACTTCTGTCAAATTTATTTTCTAATTTTTTTAATTTCATCTTTTTTCATGCCATGTAGACTGATCTAGATAAGGGTAGCCAACCAGGGTGCCCAATCTAGAAACGACAAGTGCCCCAGGGACAGGGCATAGAAAGATGGGATATATGTCGATTGATGATTTGATTTGAATTTGAATGTTTGATGTGCAGGATATCCCCAAGACATGGGAGCACATAGGTGGCTGCGTGATCACACTGCTACGGGACCACATTAGTACTATCTCTGATGAGAAGCGAGGTTTCTTGCAGGCAATGGGCCTTTGGTGGGTCTTTATTATGCCCATGATGACATTCCACTATAGTATGTTGATGGCACTTATGGAGTGGTGGGATGCAAATACATCTACATTCCATCTACCCACAAGTGAGATGACTATGACTCCAGAGGATGTGTATCGCATCCTACGACTACTGGTATGAGGGGAGAAGGTGAGGATTGTAGATCATCACTCAAAGGAGTACACTTGAGAGAATCATCTATATTGTGTGGGTCGCATTGTCACTCAGCTGGGATGAGGTCACATCATACTTCGATTGTTAGAGTAAGGATAAGCTGATATTCCCTTAGTACGATGTATTATGATTGCTACCATCACCCTGGTGATTGCACCGGATGGACGGTGCACTCACCTTCATGGGAGCCTCGTTCACATTATCAGGTCGATGAAGGAGCACAAGACAGTGTACATGTGGGGGCATAGTATGCTTGCACACCTCTACCAGGATTTGGGACGATATGTCAGCCAGAAACAGAAATGGTAAGAGGACACCAAAGGAGAGGAGATAAACTATGCTAAATTGTGTTAATCCATGCAGGAGTACATTCTCTGACATAACAATGGCTTCTTGCTATAAATAGATGCCCCCTAATTTTTATATTGGGTACCTAACAATGAAAAAACAAAAGGATTAATTTTTAGTAATGGATACTCATGAATAAACATATATATTAGTACCAAGTCTCTAGTATTAACAGGTATCCACTTAAGTTCAAGACTCCAAACCATAATGGATCTCTATTTCTAAAAAGTGGGTATACAAGTTTTTCAAAATGTGTACATATTCCTTCTAGAATTTTTGCCCCTACATTTTTACCCCTCAAAGTGGACCCAATATATTACACTTACCCCCTATTTATGATATTTTTAATCAATGGATAGGCCTAGGAGATAAGTTCTACATCAAAATGGTCATTAGAACCTCTATTCCAGACAATGATATTCATTGACAAGTATTTGAGAATGACTATGACATTGCACTTTTTATCTAAAATGAGGTTGAGCTCTCATCTTAATTGGATGGAAAATTAGACAAAGTGTATGGGGACCAAGAAGTTAATCCTAGTTCCAGTAAATTTCTCTAAGGCCTAGTTACCCTAGAAAATATTGTTAACTATGATGACAAGTTCATGAAAGAGAAAACGTCAATGATCATCACACTAAACTCTATTAGGATTTTGAGTTCTTCCCTAGAAAGATGGTTATGATAAACAAAGAGCTAGATCCTACCTTTGTGGGATTCTATATAAAACCTACAAGAGTTATATTAGATCCTACCATAGACCTATGAAGATCTAAATGTGTATAACAAGGACATAATTCAACACATCATAGAAATAAATCCCCATTCATGCCCCATGAGATAGAACAATGACTAGTGAATCTACCCATCGATTTGAAGATGTGAAAGAAGCTCATAAGATGATAGAGGATAAGATACTTTTTTTCATCAAACACTCTAGTTGGGTTTGAAATTTGGTACTTGTAAGAAAAAGAACAAACAAATCCATGTGTGTGTGGACTTTTGTCATCTTAACTGATCCTCACTCAAAGATCACTACATTCTCCCCCCTATGGACTAGATCTTGTAGAAAGTGCCCAATTCAGAGATGTATTCTTTATGTATGACTTCTCTAGCTACAATTAGGTATAGATTAAAGATAAGGACCAATTCAAGATGGTGTTCACTACCAACAAATGGAATTTGGTTATCAAATGCAAGCACAACATTTCAAAGAGCCAAGGATGTCACATTCAAAGTTATTATAAATGAATTCATTTTGGTTTATTTAAATGACATCACTCGGTTATCTAGGTCTAAGGAGAATCAACTTCTTCATCTCTACAAAGTCTTGGAACATATTTAGGAGTTTGGCATTTGCCCCAATCCAAGAAAATGCATTTTCATGGTCCTAGAGGGGAAGCTTCTGGGACATGTTGTATCAAAGAAGGGTTTGACAATAAACATGGATAGTGTGGATTCCATCCTAAATCTCTCCCTTCCCCACATGAAGAAAGGTATTCAATCTTTTCTTAGAAAGATAAACTTTGTCAAATAGTTTATTTCTAACTTTAGAGGGCTTGTGAGGCATATCACACTACTACTAAGAGTGGATGTGGCCTTCTATTGGATGGAAGAAGCAAAGGAGTCATTCCAAATCATCAAGAAATCCGTCTCAGATGGCCCCAACATTCTCCAACCTAGACTTCACCAAGGACTTTATCTTATACAAATTTGGTGTCCTGACCTAGAAGGATGCAAAAGATGAAGAGCATACAATAGTGTTTGTTAACACTAATCTAAAGGACTATGAAGGAAGATACACCTTTTTGAAGAAAAAAGTGTGTGCCTTCATGAAGTATTTGAATAATTTTAGGTATATCATATCCCACACTAAGGTTCATACCTACATAGTTCACCTTGGTGTTCAAGAGTATTTTCTTCATGTGGAGATGAGAAAAATGAGCTAGATGGATTGTGAAGATAATGGAATATGACATTAAAATCCATCTAGCCAAGCTAGTTTGAGGTCACAAACTCTATTAGCACCTCAAAGAACACAACAACAGAGTAGAAGTATACCAAGTTCAAGAGTCAAAAATATCACCTATTATGGAGAAAGATTAGACTTTTGTTGTCTAGAGATACTTGAAGATGGGACTTGTCCCATCTACACTCAATCAAACATAGAGATAATTGTTTTGCCTCTCTTGTGTTAGTTTCAGACTCATTAGAAGTGTCTTATTTAGGTGCAACTTCGATGAAGTCTTGCTTAGATGTGTCAAACCCAAGTCAACAAAAAGATAATACATGAGTTTCAAGAAGGTATTCTTGTTAGCCATCATTCAACCAAGACCATTAATTCAAATATCATGTGGGCTATTTATTTTTGGCCCACCATGTTTCAAAACATGTACATGGTAGTCTACACTTGTGAGCCTTGAAAGATGTTCACAAGAAGAAAGAAAAATGCTCCACTCAAAAAATCCATTACAGTAGACACCCCCTTTTAGTAGTGGGGGTTGGATTTCATAAGTATGATTTATCATCCTTCTAGCATAGGGCACAAATGGATCATGATTTCCATATAGATTACGTTACTAGATGAACTAAGACAATTGCATTGAAAGATGCAAAATAGGATCAAGTCATGAGTTTTCTTGAAGATGTGATTTGTTTTGATGCCCCTGCTACTATCATCCCTGGTAATGCTAAGACCCTTCTAGGATTAAAGGTGACCAATTTTGTCTCTAGATATAGTAACTATCTAAATATTTTATCAAATATTACCCTCAAGTTAATGGTTTTGTAGAGTCCACTAATAAAAATATAAGGCAAATAATTAGTCAAACAATCAAGGACAAAATATGCCATTAGATTTCCCTACTTCATCAAGGTTTATAGTGTTGGAAAATGGCAAGCACAAATATTGCAAAAAAATTAACCCATTGTTTTTTATTATGTAAAGAGGTTTTGAAAGGGGCCTCACCCTTTTACAAAAGGATAGCCATCGGGCCCAAGAGACAAGACCCACAAGGTGTGGAACATCAAAAAAGAACAGCAAAAATAGTAGAACATAAATAGAAAAAACAAAAAGGAATAGCAAAAGGACACCCCTAATACAACAAAGTACAAAGAAAGAGCAACTAGCCCTGCTCTACTAGCATTTTTAGCGTTGAAGAAACTTTCCATTCTTTTTCCATAAAATTTACCTATTCCTCAAAGGAAACACCAAGAGTGTCATCATCCACTTCAATTGCCTTGCCTTGTCAATTGTAACCACCCTAGCACGAGTCCTCTTATCAGGGCCTTCACCAATGACAAGGCCTTCATTAAGATTTTTGAGTTTCCGTTTTTGAAACTGGTTGTCGAGTTATTGGTTGTATTTTTGTTGAAAGAGATGATCTCGAGCAAGTTTTTTGAAATCTCCTCTTTCTTATTTTCCATAGTAGTTATCCATTCCTCCATGCTCTCCCAACCTCTATTGTTAGCACTAAAACCAAGAGATATCAATTCAAGGTCCTCATCATCTTTAGAATCATTGTCCTTACCGAGTCTTTTAGTAGCCTCCCAACCCTTCAAGTTTTTGATGATAGTATTTATTTGAGCAATAATCCCTTTCAAGACCCTATCATGTAAATTCACAACCTCCTCCATTTTGTACACCTTATTGGTTAGCTCAAAACAACCTCTGCACTTGGATTTAGTTTCCATGGTCATAGGAGTAGGGAGTCTCTCCTTGGAGGACAAGAATCTTTCATGGTGGGCTTCTTCCACATTCTTACCTTTGTCCTTATTGGTAGCCACCTTATCTAGGTTCTTAATAAGGGTATTTCTAGAAATAGTTATGACTTGTGTGGGCCTAGTAGGCTCAATATTAGCATTGGGGATTCAAATTTTGATTACACTAGGCCCAGCACACCCAACCTAAACATCAACATCTAGGGTTAGGGGGAGGGATTATCATTGAGGGAGGAGAGAGGGTCCTTAGGAGAAGAAGCAGGGACGACTCCTTAGTACCAGCAGAGCCTTATGCCTAGGGTAAATTTTTATAGCGTTAATGACTTTGGGAAAGACAACACTAGCCAAAGTTTTGGTGATCTAATGTCTATACAAATAGTGGATTAAACCCTGGTGCAATGGGAGTTCCATCTTTCCAAGAAGTAAATCATGAATGAATTTTTCAAGAGATTAGAATAGAAAAATGGAAAATTTAACTTCATTCCATGATGCAAATGATTCATCATTGGGAAATGATACAAATAGACTCTCTTGTATCTACCTTCAAGGGTTACATACCTAATCAGCACATCAGCCACCTCTCTCCAAATTTTGCGGAGATTATCTTTGTTGAGACCATTTTGAAAATGTTTGACTTTCTCCTTTCCCCGAAGGAATTTCTCCAAGTGCTTCACGTTTTTCTCTTTATTGTACTTCTACATTCTTAGCCCTTCCACCTTCAGGAAAGTGGCTTCCGCAGTCAATTCTTCAGATACATTGAAATAAATTTCCTAAACATAGACCACCCTGTTCTTCCAGGATCTAGCAAATTCCTTAGATAGAACAGGGTCCTGATCATTCGTGAACTCAAGAAGACAAGAGATTCTACCTCTACAAAGGATATTCCAAACCATGGAATTCCATTTTACCTCCTCACAATCTAAGAAGGTTCTACTCTCACTCTCTCCACCCATAGTCACAATAGTAGACAAACCCTTGCAATGGTAACTACTCTTCACAGTTGCCCTCAAATTTTTGTCAATTTTGAAGAGGTTGTCTTCCGCAATACACTTGATTATGTAATTCAAACTCTTATCCCTTTTGATTCTGAAATCCTTATCATGATTAAACCTTTGGTCCTTAGCAATTAAATCCCTCGCGTGGATTAATTATCACACACCTTTAACATGAAATTTAATCATTATTTTGTTCGGCTTTAATGCCCACCTAGATTTGTGGTGGCATAGTCAAGGGGTCGATCCATTGCATCTAAGCAGCTGAGATATAGGCCAGGTTGGCAAGGGCATCAATGATTTTATTCCCTTCTCTACATAAATGGGAAATAATAACTTTTCTAAAGGGTTTAGTCAGTTTAATAGCATCTTGAATTATACCCCTTACAAAACAGTGAGGAGAAGCCTTCCTATTTAATATGTCAATTTTAATTTTGAATCCCCTTCAATAATGATGTTTAGATATCCCATTATGTTGGCCAAAGTGAATCCAACCAAGGCGGCCATGGCCTCAACCATATTGTTAGTATGGGTTCCAAGATTATTGGCATAGGCCATCAGTAATGTGCCATTGTTGTCTCCTATAATTCTGCTAGCCCCAACTTTTCTGGGGTTTCCTTTGGAACTACCATCAAAATTCAATGTGATCCATCTATGCTCAAGTGGTTTCCATTTAGAATCTTTGCTCCTAGCAATTTTTTATGTATCAATATTACATAGTGGGGCTTTGGTCTTCCAATTAGTAGCAATCCTATTCTCCATTTATAAAGGGGGCACACTTGGTTTCTTTATTTGAGAAGCATCAAAATTTTCAAGGATGTAGATAATTAATTTCCCCATAATAATGTTCCAAGGTTTGCTCTTCTCACGGAAGAGTATGTTGTTCCTCCCCTTCCAAATAGCCCAGAGAGGTGGGGTAGGGCTTGGGACCATATTTCCTTTAACATTGGGTGAGTGAACTAAGATTTCCAACTACTAACCATGGAGTAGAAGTCTCTGAGCCAAACCCAATAGATCTCAAACTTGCTTAAGATGGCTTGCTTGAAGTTCCAATCAAAAGGGCAGCCAATGAAGAGGTGATCAATACTTTCCTCATCTTGCTTACAAAGAATACATTTATTGACATATAAGAAACCCCTCCTATTAATATTATCAATTATAAGGATTTTTCCTTAGTATCAAGCCCACCAAAAGAAATTAATTTTAGGAATCAAGTCGGACTACCAGACATATTTCCAATCAAAATTAGTAGGCTATTGAGTAGGTAATAGTTTGAATTTTGACTTAATAGAGTAGACCCCACTAGGCTCAGAAATCTAAATGATGGTGTCCTTCCTAGAAACTAAATTGAATCTATATCCACTTATTTTGTTGTTGAGATCTAAAAAGGCACTATTATTAGCAGTATTTTTTTCTTCACTAATTTTTTTCCATCCCCTACTGCCATTAGCCTTTGTCTAGTAATTATCCACCAAACTACCATACCTCTATGTTATATTTTCTTCCAACCTAACACAAGGATAGCCAAAATTCAAAGGAGAGCTCAGGATCTAAGGGTGTTCCCAAAAGTTGACAGTCATCCCATCTCCCACTATCCATCTTAATCCATTGTTGAGAAGTTGTTTAGATTTTATGATGTTATTCCAAATGGAAGAACCAACAAGAAGGTGACTCTTGTTGATGAAGGACAAGCCAGGCAGAATTGTTTAGATATTTTTCTTGCATGATTTTTCTCCATTCTGAATTATTCATTATCAAATTCCAACCCACCTTAGCCAGGAGGGATTTGTTCGTTTCTTTAATCTTTCTCAATTCCAACCCCCCATCACTTTTGGGACATCAAATTTGGTCCCATGCCACTAGGGCCACCCTTTGTTTTTCTTTAGTCCCAAACTAAAGAAATCTGCTTTGGATTTGTTCGACCTTGTTAGCCATAAACATAAGAATTTTAAAAAGAGATAGCAAATAAACAGGAATATTTTACAAAGTGCTCTTGATAAGTTGAACCTTACCTGCATGGCTTAGGAGATTTCCTTTCCAAGATGTAAGTTATTTGTGGATTCTTTCAAGAAGATTGTTCCATGTCCCATAGCTAATCTTTTCAAAACTTAGAGGCATACCAAGGTATGTGGCAGGGATATAGTTAATGTTGCATCCAAGAATAGCAACAATGTAGCTCTAGATGGAGTTTCCAATGTTAAAAAAGTACAATCCACTCTTGTCAACTAGGTTAATCTTTTGTCAAGAAATAGCTGCATAGTCTCCCAAAAGTCTTTTCCAATGCTTAGCTTCAACAATTGAGGTCATTCCTAAAAGAATAGTGTCATCAACAAATTGTTCATGGGATGAAAGATTGATGGTAGAAGTAGGTTTAAATCCTTCCAAGTTTCCATTCATAATGAACTTTGAGATATTCCTTCCCAAAACTTTCACCAACATAATGAATGGGGATAAGGGGTCTCCTTGTCTTAAGCTTCCTTTAGAATGAAAGTGTCCTTAGGGGGGCCATTAATCAGAACAAAGAATATCAGAGTAGTGAAGCAATATTTCATCAATCTGAGGATCTTCCCATGAAATCTAAATCTCTCTAGTACTTTTGTCATGAAATCCCTTGAGACTCGATCATAAGCCTTAGTTATGTAAGCTTGCAGGGAATGCCCTCTTTCCTACTTTTTTCCATAGAGTGGAAAACTTCATGTATATATAATAGCATCTAAGATTTGTCCTTTAGGGATGAGCCCATTTTGGTTTTGTGAATGATCTTGTCCAGGAACGGTTGACTTCTCAAAATCAATAGCTTCAAACATATTTTGTAAATTGTATTACAAAGATTGATAGGTCTAAAATTATTGAGGTAGTTGGCTCCAGTTTTCTTAGGAATAAGAACTAGGAATGTGTTGTTTATTTCCCACAGCAAGTTACCCTTTTCAAATAATTCCTAGACTACAATAGTGACATCTTGAGCAACTATATCCCAAAAAAATTAGAAAAAAGCAGGGGGAAATCCATCTGGCGTAGGGGCCTTGTAAGGTATAAAAGAAAAAATAGCAACCTTAACCTCTTCTTTTAAAACACATTTCCCCATGTCACTGGGGTCTTCAACAATGATAGAATTAGGGATAACCTCCAAAAGTTCTTTCTCTTTAGTTATTTCATTTGCAAGAGTATTATTAAGCAAAGATTGAAAGAATCTGACGCCTTCTTTTTTAATGTTTTTTATCAATCATGGTTCCATCATCCCAAACAAGTTCAGTGATTCTATTATTCCTCCTATGTTTTAGGGTTGATTGGTGGAATCACTTGGTGTTTTTGTTTCCATCTTTGAGCCATTGACCCCTCAATTTCTATTTCCAAAAGATTTCTTCTTTGGCATAGATATTGTGAAGTTGACTTAACAGGTCCTTTTCCTCTTTCCAACTATCATTTGTGGCCCTTTTTATCTTCTTTTCTTGTTGGATTTTAGAGAGTTTGTCTTTCAGGTCCTTTTTAGTCTTGAAGATGTTTCCAAATGAGGATTTGTTCCTCTTTGACTTTCCTTTTCACATTGTTCAGCTTCTTGATGAGTTTATACATAGTTGTCTCCTCAAATTCGAAGTTCCACCAGCTTTCCAATTTCTCTCTACATTCTGGATGAATCATCCACATAATCTCAAATCTGAATGGGTAACTTCCTTTCTTGTTCTCCATATCCCATGAGAGAAGGAGAGGTTTTTGGTCTAACCCAATTCTCAAAAGAGCTGAGAGGTTGCATTTGTTCACTATATTCCAATTGGAGGAGATTATAAATCTATCAAGTTTGACTTGGATTAGATGGGAGTCTTCTCTATTGTTGGACCATGTGTAAAGGGATCCCCTAAGGTCAATGTCTAATAAGCTTCTTACAAAAATAAATTTAGCCAAATGTATCATGTTGTCTAAGAAGTCACCAATACCTCCTTTCTTTTCTGAGGGGTAGAGGGGGGAGTTGAAATCTCCCACCACCATCCAAGGCTAGTATCCTATATCTTATTTGAAGATAAGGTCATTCCTCAATGGTCTTCTTTGAGATCTTGATTTGGGGGTGTAAATGTTGGTTAGAAACCAAGAAACACCTATTATTTTATGTCTAAAATGAATTGTTAGGGAGTTTTTGCTCATGGAGATGAAGGTCCCTTCCACCTAAGTTAGTTTCCACAAAGTTTATATCCACCCTAAAGCCCCATCAGTCAACATGTCTTGGTGTTGGTAAAAAGTCCAAATGTAATTATTGCAATTCATAAATGAGCATTGAGCCATTTTGGTTTCCTATATAAGAAGGATGTCCAAATTTACTTCCTTCAATCTATTCTTGAGAATAGATTATTTGTGAGAGTTGTTCATCCCTCTTATATTCCAAGAGATTATCTTCATTTTTTTATTTCCCTGGAGGAAGACATCTCCATGGTTCTCTACTTTCCACAGGCAACTTCTCTAGCTGCTTATTTTTACCTAGTTTCTTTTAGGGTTGGCCATATTTTGTTTAGGTCAAGCACCGCATCTGATGTTCTTTTGTTGTCTTTTAGTTTATGTTATTTTCCTTTTTAAAAGAAGGATAGCTAACTGAAAGGTGAAAGGTAAGGCTTCTTAGTAAAGCACGTATCCTCCCCCAACTTTGGGGTGCTTGTAACAACTAAAGAGATCTCATCCACAAGAACAAACTCTATTGTCTAGCTAGGGGTAATATTGGTCTTCCCTTGGATTTCCTCAATCTGAACTCTTTCCTTATCTTGGATAAGCTGAGATTTGATTAGGCTATATGCTCCTTGTGATTCTTCAAGCTATTCCTTTTCTAGATCCTAGGAGAAGATCTCTCCCTCCTCAAGGACCCTAACCCCCTAAGAGGTGTTGACACTTTCTTGGTTATTCTCTCCATGAGGAACATTAGGGTGCTCCTTAACTTGATCCTTTGGAGATATTGCATCCAACTCAAAGACTTTGGCCTCCTAAGATGGTGTAACCCCTACTAGATCAAGATTCTCTTTTTGGGATTCCTCATCATCCCTTTACTTGGATCCCTTTTCATAGCTAGTGAAATGTTTCTCCTATTCCTTCATTAAACTATTGGGTTCATCCCCTTTACTCTTTCCTTTTTCTTTTCCATGAGGCTCATGAACTTTCAGAGGACAAGAGTCACACGTGTCCGTATCTTGAGCAATTTTGACAATAAAGGGCAGTATTCTCATACTATATAGTTTGAACCCAGTGGCCAAGTTTGGACTCCAAAGCTACCATGGATGGTAAGATCTTATGAATAACAACATTCACACAACACTAGGAAAACACCGGCTTGCTTTTACTTTTTGTTATGTTGTTAAGCATTAGGAACTGCCCAAATGAGTTTGCAATCCCATAAATAATTTCTTTGTCCTAGTACTCCAATGGGAGTCCTAGCAATCTCATCCAAGTGGGCGTCATAGTGTTGATTTTAGCTGAGGGATCAAACCCAAGCTTCCATTTGCATAAAGAGAGGCTAACTTTACCCAACAGCCAAGGGCCACCAACCAAAGACTTCATGCAATCTTTAGAGAGGGAAAAACTAAAGAGGAAAAGGTCTTTCGAAAGAGAACTTACCTCCAGATGACCTTTGACCTTCCATTGTTTAGCAGTCCAATGAAAAACAAGGTCAATGTTGGGTCTCTTTCCAAAGAATTTACGAACCAGAGCATGATCCATTTTGTGAATGACTTTGTCAATCATTGGGTCCACAATCTTAACAACCACACCCTCCTCTGAATCATAGAAATAAATGCCACATGGAAATTTTGGAGTCAAAGATTTGAAAAAGCCTACCCAAGAATTCTCACCTTGCTCTTTAAAAAGTTAGTTGGGAGTTATTCTTGTAAGGTAGTTTGGGAACTTGTACACAATGCAATGATTTATAAACATTTGTACAATTTATTGTAAGACACTATCTAAAATATTAAAATTATATATTATAGCATGTAGACCAAATAAGAAGTCATAAGAATATTCTTGACTCAACAACTTTAATTAACTAAGCATGTAGATTATCACTTATTATATGGGCCCAATTAATCATCTCTTTTCTCTGCAACATTTCATGGATAAACTTGAGCATCTATGACATAAAGGTAGAAGTAGGTAAGGTAGAAGTAGGTAATCCTATGATTCTGCTCAATAAGGTTACCATATCATTGATTTCAGTCTTAAAGTCACATCTAGTGTTATTTAAATGTGATTACATACCCAAATTGTAGTGTTATTTTAAATATGTGTGTAAGGCCTTAATATGATTTGTTTGATTAAGTTATACTCAACCTTTGGAGCCTTAAGCATTCTTGCCAAATTTTTCCCTAAGCATGAAGATCTATGAATGTGAAAGTAAAACATGAATTTAAAAACCCTTGGTTTGTGATCTATTTTGTGTGTGTGTTAAATTCTGGATAACAATTTTGAAATGATCTCTGGTAGGAAGCAAGTGGTTCATGGACTAGGCATGTTATGCCTATGTGGAATGGAGATCCTCACATGCTAGACTTGCCAGGAAACATCTCCCTCCCATGTGGAAACATCTATGTGAGAAGTTGGCTCGAGATGATGAAAATCCTCTAACCTCCATTGTCTGCCAGACTCCTCTAATGAAGGCTTATAAAAATAAATATCCATCTCTAGTATCTTCAAAATAAAAGTTTTCAACAAAAGCATCTAGCAGATTCTCATCCTCAACACAAGCTAAGTTAACTTCATTTGGTTTGTCTTTGAGTTTTCCCTTGAGAACATCACTAGCTTGAATTCTACGAGTCTAAGTTGTGTGACCCTTTTTCTTAGAGTAATAACATTCAATTTCCCCTTTGCTTGTATCTAATCTTCTATTATTAATTTGTGAGTATAATACATTCTCCTATTGAGAATCAACTTCTATATCTTCTACATATATTCTCTTCTTCTTATCTAAAAGAGATGAAATCTTATTCTCTAGAGTTTGAAGTTATTTGACTAAGAGTGAAAATAACATTATTGTATTTAGAAGGTAAAGTATTTACCAAAATATCTTCAGCATTGTCATCATCTATTGGAGCCTTGACTTATGATATTTGTCTAATGAGAGACCTCAAATTACTTATATGGTTTGGCGTAGTGATTCTATCTTCCATCTTGATTCTGAATAGTTGAATCTTTAGCAAAAAAATTGGATTAACTGCTTTTGCTCCAAACAGTTTATTCAAATTATCCCTAATTTTTGTTGATGATTTTTCTAGATCTACATGATGTAATTTAGAATAGAAAAGAGAAAGACCAATAATAGGTTTGGATTTATCATCTCTACTATGCCAATCTAGTAATGTATTTACATCTGTTGGTGCTTTCTCAATCCCATTTACTATTCCTCATAATTTTTTTTAATCAATGAACGCTTTTGACCGGAGCTATGAACCAGTGAGGCCACAACATGGGGGTCCTCATCCCCAAGCATGAACACTTAGTAATTTGAACACATCCACATTAGAAGCCAACTATGGAAGACCAAGAGTCACAACTTAGAATTCCATAGTAGATGTCCCTATGGGGATTTGAACTTGGGTCTCCTCAACAAGAACCCAATGTTTCAACCAATTAAGCTCAACCCCTGGGACAATTATTCCTCATAAATTTTTATTCATTAGTTACATTTGAATTTTTATTTTCCAAGTATGAAAATTGAAGCCAGAATATTTGTTTAATGGAATATCCATTCTTAGAAGAATACTTAGAAAAGAAAACAATATGATCAAATTAACCCTATAACACCTTCATTGAATGCAAAAAAATCCAACCATTTCCCTACATTAATCTTATCACTTTCCTTTAAAGAAACTGCATCCTCTCAAAAAAAAAAATAGCATCCTTTCCTTTTGTTTAGAAATTCTTTACCACTTCTTTAAAACTATCAATAAGCTTCCTTTGAAATGAAAAACAAAAACAAAAACTCTTCATTAAAAAAATACCTGACTTTGTAGAAATCCATGGCAATATGCAAGGGAACAATTCTAGTTTTGCAAACTTTGGCATCAGCGGGAATGGATGACAATCTCTGTATCACAGTCCGCAGCCAATAGATACTAGCAATTGCACAGAGTTTATGTGCAACCAATTTGTCGATAGGCTATTAGAAATGGAAGCAATAAATTGTGGAATAAAATATAGAAATAAAAATTCATATTTATATTGGAAGATGAGACAATGACAATGGTGTTTTGTTTTTGGTAATGTACAATAAGCATTTTTAATTTACATTTAAAATATATGGCATTTGCAGTAAATGTTCCTTGTATGAATAGGAGTAATAGAATGTTTATAGTAGATTCAAAATATATTTTAGGCAACAAGGTAGGAATTTGTGTTTTCATCACTAACATAGGTGTTCTCTTAAATATTATAGTATTTAGGGTAGTATCAAACGCATGTGTGTTGAAGGATGAAACATTAGTATGATGTTATAGATGAGTACATAAGGTAGAGATATTTCACATTTTTAATGCAATAATTTAAGCCATTTGAAGTTGTAGTGAGTTCTCCATGGTGGTGTGACAAAGTATGCAGATTATATCAGTAAAGACAACACAATGCTTGGTGTTAGTAAACACATCAAGCACAAAAGGATGCAAAGAATATGGATCATTTAGTTTTTTCTTCAAAAAGATATTTTTAATATTACCAATTTCTTAACTGCTAACATTACATATTGATCATCTTATAATACTAAATGATATAGCTAATACAAGATCTCTTAGAGCCAATCTTAAGCCAAGCAATTATAATTCCATAAATAATAGGAAATAAGAGATCAACAACATTGCATAGCTAATTCAACTTTGAAGAGAATAACTCAACAAGGGGAATGCCTAAGAAAAAACAAATGAAATTATAGATGTGAAGCAAGCGTAGTTGGTTCCCAACTGTCACTACTCTTTAAAAAACTAATAGATTTGTTATTTGTTCAAGTTCTAAAGAAGGAAAAGTACATAGCTAGACCACATAACACAAAATTAACTAGTACCATCATGGGCTTGAAGTGGATAGACTCCTAGGATGCTCTAGTTTGTTTTCATATTTTTTAAAAACTTGTATAGATTGTAAAAATATTATGTAGTTGTATGGAGTGTGATTGGCATGTACTTCCAAGTTCAAGTGCTTAAAAGTGCAAGGAGATTCTCTTTTCATTATTAATGGCCTAAAACACGAGCTTAGTCATGTAATCCCACGACATGGCTAGGTAAAGGTAAAAGCTGAAAATGATTATCGAACTTGGAAGGTTATGCATGTCGCCACATTTTCTACTTGAAACTGAAAAATACTTTGAATAAACAAATTTTGGTTCAATATCATACAAAGATAAGGGTATGGTTGCCCATACACTCTTTGCACGCTATACACATTTTTAAAGTAAAAGCATAGTGGGCCTTGCACAAACTCTTTAATTTTCCATGGCTGACCCACAACGTCATCTCAAACTCCAAATATAACCAACCCTTTAACCTAGCATGGTAAAGGAAATCCCCTAAGTGAGGGTATAATCACAATCAATCAATGAAACTTATAATGTCAATATTTCCTCTTTCACAATTCTCCAAATATACTTGCTATAAGATGTAATTCTTGTAGTGCTCTAAGCAAATGGTGTGTATCACCAGCTGGTGAACATCTTCATAGTTGCGATTGAACTTCTTGTCTTATTTAATTTGGATTAGTGTTAGTCCATTGGTTTGAGAATAAAACTTTGTATCTCTAATTGCATGCACATATTTATTTTTATGAACTTATGCCTTGTGCAAATTTACATTTTGTTTGATTGGGATTCTAATAAATTCAACCTGGGCAACGGGCCATTCCTAATTGACACCATTGCCTTTGCTCAATTTGAAAATAAAATTAAAAAGTCAACCCCTAGAGTACAATGAGAAAATAAACTAAACTCAAATTTATTTTTGAGTAATGGGTGTTTACTTAAGCAAACATTATTGTAATTTATATTTATAAAATAAAATCCAAACTCTAAATGCAGAGTAATTTGTTTTAAGGCTACACAACACAGACTCGATGAATCCACTTCATTCCTACATACCAAAATTAAAATGTCTACCATAGTCTCATTTACATTCACCTACAAAATACAATAGGAATAAAAAACAAAAAAGAACATGGAATATATCCTACTTCAAAACGTGTTTCAATTTTAAAATGAGTTAAAATTTTGAAGCAAAAATCTTTTCATACCTAAATTGCCTTATAAACTCCCACCATAAACAGGACTATCTCTCAGATGCAAGGTCCCCAAGCAAAATCATATCTCAAACATTTCAGGTCTGAGGCACTCAAGACATTTTAACTCTCAGGCAAAAAATGTTAATCTAGAGCTAAATTGAATGGCGTGGACATAATAGGTAAGAAAAATGGAAATTAGAGAGATCGTGAAAGAAGAGAATTCCAGCGAAGCAGACAAAATTTGCATGAATATTTAGGTCAAAAACAATAGGCCGCTAACCAAAGAACAACAATTTGTGGAATCTAGCAATGAATCCCTCTGCCTTTTTGTCCACATCATTTTCTTCAATATTTTCTTCTTTCACAAACATAAAATTATTCATACCCATTAAGCTATCATTACTATCTACAAACTCAACAGCCAAAGAATGATGATATTGTGTAAGAGCTTCATAAGAATTGTGTCAAATTATGTTGCTGCATGAAAATTGATAATGCCCAAAATGAGTCAAAGATCTCTACTTGTCATGAAACATCAAGCTTGTAAAGTTACATTTTGTGTCATATATTTTTTCCTTTCTAATTTATTATTCACTTTAACTTTCTTTTTCTATTTTTGTCCTCCAAATTTTGTGATTTTTTGGGGGCTATTTGGTGTTATTACTTTATATTTTTTCTAACTCCAATTTTTTATTTATTTCATTTATTTTTCTATAAATGTTGTTATTGCTTTTGTAAAAGAGTTTGGAGGGTCTTGATGAGTTAAAGAACAAAGAATTATCAAAAAATAAAAAATGGTAAGCATTTTCTATTTGTATGTTGTTTTCATAGCATTCTATTCTATAATTTAATTTTTTAATTATAAATTTCAATCACCAGGCAGATAAACCTCTTGTACGAGGTGTATGTCCAGGAGCAGAAACAAGGGACCATGAAATTTCCATTGGACATCGGCTGGTATAGGTGTGGGGAGTTCAAAGACTCCAAATTATCGAAGGTTGAACTACAAATGCTCAACCTACAGCCATTTCCCCTTACATGTACCTTCAATCCTTACAATAGGATGGAAAGGTATGTTAATAAGAAACTACAACATGTTCCTCATCTGGAGGACTACTAGGTAGACTGCAACGATGACGAGGACGTCAGGAAAAGGGGATACCAGAGGTTGACCCTAAATCAGATCTAGACCTTGGGATGCCTGGAGATTCCTCCACAAGTGAAGTCTGATGATGGTCATATTCTTGACCCGAACTATAATGAGAAACAAATTTACAAGGAGACCTTACCTCTCCCAGACTGGGCTTAGCCAGATGAGCCATCAATTGATGTCATTACCAGAAAGGTCATGATCGTCACCTAGAAGTGGGTTGGCAAGAAGATAAATGAGCTAAAAGACAAAGGCGTAAGCCTAACATATGATAAGAAGAGGAAAAGGAAGGACCGTGGAGATCAAACTATGATGATTTCAGAACATCAGCATTTGTTGAAGCCCTTACTATAGAAGGCATCACCATGGCTACCATGCCATCACCCCCAAGAGAACAATCGGTGCCTTCCATTCCTATCACTATCACAGCACCAACACAGAGACCTACCACAGATATACTAGAGGGTGTGGTGATTCCCAAGCAAAAGAGGGGGATGCCAACAATGCCTATGAGAGGCGCCATTGCTAAGCCAGTTGACACTCAAGCAGAGGCATCAGGACCAACAAAGATGGAACTTATGTTTGCATCGAGTCAGCCTCATGAAGAGATACCGTAGCCACAAGTTGCACTCCTAGCGCAATTAGCATAGCAGGTGGCAGCATATCAGGTTCATACTGGTGGCCAAGTCATGGAGCTTCAAAGGGGCCAAACAACCAAGCAGATAATCAAAGTAAAACAAGAGTTGGCTGAGGAGACAAAAGCATAGGATCAGGCTCGGGCTGAAGAGCTACAACTGCCACTAAGTCAGGTAATGGACTTAATTGATGATGAGGTCACTCATGCAATGACCAATGATCAAATATCCTCTTTGCTTGCACATCAGCTATCGCCACCACAAGATGAGCCTCAACAAGTGGAGACTGAGGTGGAAGAAATAGATCTCGATGCAGCTAAAGGTCCAGAAGTAGAAGAGATATTTGACACTAAGGGATGTGGATCGTCAAATGTGCAGTTGACCAACCAAATGTCCCAAGTATAGGGGCTATGGCAGAGGAAGAGATGGAGCTGTCTCAGCAAATAGTAATGAAGAAATCAGTTGAAGACGTCACCCCTCCAAAGGACCAAGAAGGATCTTCTCGGGATGTACCACAAGAAGAAGACATCCAACAAAATCCTGAAGAAATAGAGGAGAGTCGAGATGAGCAAGTGTAGCATTCGCTGACACTTGACGGAGCTCAATAGGACCAAGGGGATGAGGAAACGCACCAAGAGGTGGAAAATCCTAAACATGAGCAAATGAAAGTTTATAAGAGGCTTCCCAACAAGAGACCCTGCATCAGGAGGCCCCTCAATATGAATTGCTGCAGCAAGAGTTTCCCCAGGAAGAAATGCCACAACAGGGGGAAGGTCTAGACAAGGACACAAAGTTAGCGATAAAGGATGCTCACATTTAGCAATCTGGTCAAGAAGGACTTGCACCAAATGTACCAAAATGGTTGGCATCAAAGGTAATTAAACCTCCTATTAATTTGATTCCTTTTGATTTTAAATCATTATTTTTTGTGGAGGGAATAAAGCCCAAGTGAAAGGCGAGGGCAGTTTCAGCCATTAAGAGGGATGCAGCAAGTGTAGGATAGCCCATCTGGTTGTGCATATAGTCGATAAGGCAAAAGGTGAGATCAGAGCAAGTGAATATCAGATCACCACTCTGTACTTGGGACATGCCATTGCCGAACAGGAAATTGATGAGCTCATAGGCAGTGCAGAAGCCACGGCAGCTAGAATCCACAAGGAAAAGCTGAAGAAGAGGGAGTTGAAAGGGCCCATTGCCCAGCTCTAAGGGTTCATAAAGGGGTTATTGGCCCTAGGAGTACAAATAACAGAGGTCCCAGCCAATTTGATGTTGGAGACACAGGATGAAACAAGCAATCTAGATGCAAAGAAGCATCAAGCGCAAGTGATGCAAGGATGGTTTTAGAAATTCCTAAAAGACAGGGAGGAAAGTGATCCAAACTACATTATCAAACTAGGACACCTTGGCATTTATCAAGAGCAAAGCGGATACATTAAAGAAAGATTACGTGACAAGACTTGATCAAAATGATTAGGATCTTGGTAAACTAAAGGTTGTCCACAAATTTAAAAAGGTGTTGATGAGCCTAAATATAAATACAGTCCAAACGATGCCAAAGATATCCATATGGATAAAAGACTTGAAGTTCAAGGCCGACATTTTGAAAGTGTGTAGGCACAAAGCCATAGATATTAGCACTAAAGCACATGACCTCCTGATAGATGAAATGGAGATTTTGGAGGAACTCCTAGGCACCTTGATGAATGAGAAGGAAACGTATGAAGAGCAAGTCTCTATAGGAGTGTTCAAGGCTAGGTATGAGCCTATTTTGAGATCTCTTGTTGGGCATTTTTTGGAGAAGACTATAGATGAAGTTATGGATTTAGTTGCAAAGATAAAGGCATACAAAGAGAATCTAGATGTCTGGACAAATAAGCGGATATCAATAGGTGATCAGCTCCAGATGCAAGAATATGCCCAAATCAAGGCACAAAAGTTTGATAAGGCTTATATAGATAAGACTCTCGCAGCATATGATTAGTATAGATTCTTGGATTCCGGAGGAGGGATAGTTGAGGAAGACATAGCTTCAGATATAGAGTAGTCTAACGCCCAAGGGATCAGTTTTGTAATCACAAGATATCAGTGTGAAGAGTGTTTGTCAAGATAAATAGCCTCATGATTGATGACATGAACACAGTGGTAGATACAATAAGAATATTCCAAAGGATGCACTTTAAATATGCTAAAGAATATACCATGTGCCAACTATCATCCATTCCTTGATTGCCAACTGGCAATCATGTGCCTTGTTTTGTGACCGTGGATACTTTTAGGGAAGTCTTGACCATTGATCTGTGTAGCTAATTTTGGATCCTAGCTCTATAAAAGGATCTGGATCATTTGTAAATAAGGGAGACTAAATTGATGAAATTTGATAAGTGCTAAGTTTGCATTATGGTAACTTTGTGACTTACCTCATGGTTCTTTCTCAAACAGTGACATATTTGTATATCCTTTGCATACATAATAAAATTTAAGAAGCAAATTACATTTAAATTATAAATCCTGAGTAATCTTAGTTGATTTTTGGTATGGAATGTCAATTGTTGCATCCCTTAGGGGTGCTTTTGAATGATTCCTTGTTGTTGTCAACGTTTCCTCTGAAGATTTGCATATGTTATACATAGTTGTGGAATTCTTGGTGAAGTATAATTAAATTAACTTCATTTCATGAAAGTGTCTAGATATTCGTGTGTGATCACTGAAAATACTAACTTCTTAGAGCTCTTTCCTCTCAACTTTATCTTTTGTTTTTTGTTTTACAAATCTTAGTGAATAGTTGCAAATAATGATAAATCTAGAGCAAATGATCATAAACATTGATGAATTTCATGTTTTAAAGAAGATCTTTAAGTGAATTCAAGGTTTATGAGTAAAGGTCAATTAAAGGATATAGTTTCAGAAGAATTGATCAAAGTTAGGGAAAGTTTCAGAAGAACTGATCAAAGTTATGTCTAATTCATGATAATCTACTTATTCTTGATTATTTACTTGAGAATTTGACATAAGTTGTTGAGGATATGTGCAGATTGTGATATTTGTGGAATTTAACCAGATCCAGAAGAAAATGACTTAAAGTTACATAAGGCCCCAAAATGGAAACAGCAAAACACAACAAACCCTAAGTGAAAACTAGACAATCAAGGCCTAACAATCGGAGACTTTGGACTTCAAATCTTTAGGGATCCTAAAGTCTTTCAAGATAGATAAGGGTTTATTGTGTAAAATTTTATCTGTGTGAGTGTGACTAAAACCACATCAACATACTCCTACCTACATCTTCAAATGAGAAAGCTTTATCTCCTTATATTGTAAAGATATTTGTAGTTGAGAACATTCATAAAGAGATTTTGAAAGTGGCCCCACCCTTAAACAAAATGACAACTATCAACGCTCAACAAGCAACAAACAAAACAAGGCTGAAACTATGCTAGAACAATTCAGCCCCATAAGAACAAAGACTCCAGCTAAATTGGAAGTCCACCACCCTCGTAGACCTTCCCTCCTCTTTCTGGAAGTTAGAATCCAAACCATATTTAGGAAGGTATTTCCTCCTTTTTGCACAACATTTCAAGAATCGAGGTCATCTAAAAGAACAAGGCTAGAATCTAGAGAAGAAGTCAACCCATCAGACACAACTGCCAGTGGAGAAACCAAAGCCATGGACTCTGAAAAATCAAGATTGTCTGTCAAACACAAATCAAAATCATGCACAAGAGGTCCTATAGGACTAGGAGAGGCCACCACATGAGAGCACCTATATTTGTGTGTATATACATAAACATGGACATAAACAAATATTCAATCGATCCTTGCCGTTATATTTAATGGATGTAAATAAATAGGTTAGTATCGTATTTTGTTGCATTGTTATCAAATATCAATTTAAACTGCAAGAAGTTTTGTATTAACCCTAATTTAACAGGCTACATGTTTAGCTCCCAAATTTAGACAATGTCACCATAGATTGCTTATGTCTACGCCTTCTTGTAATGTTTGTTGAAAAGATCTAGAACAGATGCCAATGGTAATGAGATCTGGATAGTTACCCTCTTACTTACTTTTCAGATCCTAACTTACTTTTTTTTTTTAATCTTAATTTTATAAATATTAATATTTGTTCTAAAGATGCATGGATTTATGGGTTTGAGGTTTGCGCTCGGAATAGCGATATTTGGAAGTATTCGGTTTGACCCTGTTTCCACATAGACATTTTGCTATAAATAACTTAGTGCAAACAAGGAAGAAAACATAGACTTAGAAAATACATTCACAATCATAAAATAATAGGTATATCTAGGAATTTATTAAACTGAAAATATTTTCAAAATACAATAGGCTTGGCTAACAGTTTTCTCCCTAGGTCATTTGTAACTGAATACACAAACTTATGAGATCAACTCTAGTTAGAACTAATACACACAAAGGAGAATACTAAATTAAATATTTTAACGATTAGTGGTTTATTCCATTAAAAGAGTTTGAAGTGGATACTTGATTATGCATGTAAATCATCACACACATAAATGTATTGTTTCCTACTCAAAATGCCTGTCTTACTCAATCTCTATCTCATATCTCGATGTTCACTACTTTCTGTTATTACAATCTTTCTCATATCTCACATGGTCACTCTATCTCTAATCAATCCCATGCTATGCTTCTATTTAAAATTTTAAATACAATACGATGCCTTATATAATGCCTTAATACTTGTCAATACAAAGGGCCATGAACCATATCACATTCTTTATCCAAGTTGCCTAAGTACGGTAGCCTCTGTTACAATGTTGTCATGTGCCTTAGGCCAGAACTATTTAAATTTTATCTATAACCAGATCTGGTACTAAAGTATCACCAAGAGCTCCACAGTATGCACGTTGGCTTAGATGGTCAGTCTGAAGATTCTTGCTGACAAATGAAAGTTATATAATGTGGCATAATATTGTTATTGATACTCTTCATCTAGTGTATCATTTTTTATTTTTTGTTGTCTGTTGGAGTGAGATTGTCCAAAACTCTCAAGGAACAAACTGTGTGACTTACACGAGAATTCTTGTAATATAAAGGGGGTTTATTGGCATGGTGACCTACGGCTTGTTTAAGTTAAATTGGTTTAGAAGATAGCCTTTCAATGTCCTCCCTATTTGGGTTGACACTGAAAAAATTGGAAGCATTGACAAAGAGGTTAGTTAGGAGTAAGTATATTAGTCTATTGTGTTTGGAGGCAAGGCTGAAAGATTTGCATGTCATCATCTTCTAAATATACAATCAACAAATTAGAATTTAGAGAGACTGCAATATCTTATATTTCCATCGCAGCACCAAAAACCCCTCTCATGTAGTCAACAATCAGCAAACTCTCAAGCGATCACCAATCAACGAATACTTCTGCCAGTAATTGCTTATGTGCCAATTTTATTATGCTCTTTTCTCCAATGAAAGCATTTATTTTTTCTTGCCTCATCCCTACGGTTTCTCTTCACTTTCTCTTTGTGCTGTGATACCATGTTGGAAAATGGTAGGTTGCAGAAAAATGAAACTATTATTGTTGAGCTAATATCAAAATATAAAATATAATATTAATACTTTCAGCCAGGATGAATTGTGCAAATTCTTATAAAGCATTGCATTGTGCACTAGATACTAACATAAGTCATTAAGGTGACTTTATTATAAATGTAAACCTTAATATTCTAACATATGAACTAACTACATCATAGAGAAAAGTGTCATAGACATTTCACCTTATGCACTAGTCTATGGTATAGAAGCCAAACTAACAATTCACAATGAACTTCTTGCCCTAGAGTTGCTATGGGAGGAGGTGTTAGTAGAGATAGACCTTATGAGTATATGACTTGCAGATCTTTTTTTCTATAAGAGACCCAAAAGAAAGTAGTCGATGAGTTTTCACGCTACTTTGTAAAGCTTCATAATTAGAGATTTTGTTCTAAAATGGGATAAGAACCAGATTGAACCTAGGTTTCATTCAAAATTTGAGCCATTATGGAGTGGCCCATACCAAATTGTTGCATCCCAAGAAAGAGGTGCATCCAAACTTGCTGACCTTATAGAGTATGTTTTCCAATCCCTATTAATGGTATGTATTTGAAATCATATGCGTACGAAAAGAATCCTTTGTATTATGGGTAAATTTGTATATTATCTTCTCTTCTTTTTTCACCTTTCCCCTTATATGTTCTTTTTACATTCCTCCCTCTTTCTTTGTATACCTTTTTTCTCTATGTGCAATTCTTGCCACCCCTTGTGGATGAAATTTTTCTTTGAGCCTCCTAAGTGTTATCCTTGCCAAAGTTGAGGTTTATCTGAATTTCTCTCTTGGCAGATTTTATCTATCAACATGTTCCTTGGTAGCCAAAATTAATGTTGGCATGATAGCTAAGTTTTAACAATGTTCTATTGTTTCCCATTAAAAGGGAAGTTTCTTAAATATTGAATGTCCGACACCTTTATTACAAATCTTATGATGGTGAACTCTATACAAACATTGCAACTCTTTCTATTGCAAATCCAATGATAATTACCTTAAATCAGGAGAGTTGTGCTATCTCTTCAAGGGAACACATCCTTCTCAACTTAATCCACACTCTCTCTTTGTCCTCTCATGCACTTTTTGAAAGAATGAATCACGGCATGCGGTTATTTTTGCATGTATTAAGTTGGTGAAGCTTTAATTATCATGGCTTGTCGAAGTTACAAGAATTATTGTTGCCTTTTTCAAAACATTACCGTTCTTGAAAATCCTCTAAGACATTTGAGTAATTAGAGATGCAAACCACTCCTTATTTTCCCTACATCTCTCCTTGTGAAAGCTATCCCTTGCGAATTGTATCCTTGCAAGCTATTTGTGAACATGACCTCCAAGAGAACTTCCCCGTCCCAGATTGAGTCCTCATCATGTATTAAAAAGGTTGTCATTCAACAAAGGAACAAGATGTTTCATTATCAAGCACACGCATAGGAGAAAACATGGTATAGCACACTATGTGTGGGGTGTGTTCAAGTGGTTAGGCCACTTGGTTCTTATGATGGAGAGTAAGGTTCAAATCTCCCTAAGGGCGCGTTACTGTTTAATGTATATTTTAACATCGTTGTTTCATGTACCCAGTTCATAGCTCCAATCAAAAGTGTTTACCCTAAAGAATAAAAAGTCCTACATAGTATAACACACCATACATGTGCAAGGAGGGTGTTTGGGCAATGTGTGTGAGTGTGCATGTTATAAAGTTGTTGCATAAGAATATATGTGCAAAATAGAGGTGCACAGAAGGTTGCATGCTAGATCTAGAAACCCAGAGATAGTGATTGACATAAATTTTAGTATCTGTTCAATTTAGTGTTTGTTTCTTCATGTTTACTCTTTTTGTCGGTTTTTAAAATAATATGACATGGGTATGGACAAAGGTGCAAATTTGTATGCAGATAGGGATTTTGACGTATTTGTGAATGTGTTTTTAGCAGCCTAATCACTCGTCTAAACGCATTCAGTTACAGTTTAACAGGTATATTATTTCATAGGCAATATTTTTTTGTGTTTCCACAAGCACCCAAGAGCATATGTTGACAAAATTTACACATTGTTACAATTGACAAAATCCATTGCAGAAGTTGAGCTTTGATGGAAGTGCAGACTAAAGGAAACGTATGCATAAGTGTGACAAGTGGATGCACACATGGAGATTTATAGAGTATGTATGCATGTACACACAGTTTTAGACAATGACAATAGTTTAGACTTGTGTGGAATAATTTATTTAACTCGACTTAGACTTGCGTTCATAGCGTGCTATTGGGGCTTTGCATTGAGAAATATAGATGCACATCAAGGTTCGACTCAACGTAGAAGAAAGTGGCTGAAGGCACAAGAGAAGCATGAGAGAGGGTTCGCACGAAGGGGACACAGAACAAAGGAGATATGATTCGAATACCCATAGGATGGAGACTAGCTATGAGTCTATAGGATTTATTTGACAGGGTTTTGGGTTCTACTGATTTGTTGATTTGACAGTAATAGATGATGGACTACATGGGTTTTAGTTCTGATTTTTGACAATTTTCATGCACGATGTTTTTAGATTTGGCTACTAGTTTTGAGTTTCTCCTATACTACTCCAATTTGCATTGTTTCAAGATTAGATTTTTATAGGTAGAGCAAGGGTGCACCTGCATGAGAGAGGAAGGTCCGTGTGAAGATGGGAGGTGCACTTGCTTCTTGGAGCACCCCTATATAAGAGATAAAGAGCATTTAGGATGTTATCAACATTGTTTAGTTCAGCATTTGTGAGTTATTCTTCTAGTATTTCAAGGACAAAATACATTACTTATGTCAGGAAGATGTTCGAGCTAGAATGTTGTGGTTCAAATAAAACAGATCATTAGACTTGGATATTGTATTTAATTATTATAGTCAAATCCTGTCTAGTCTATGCATGTGCAAAGAGGTTGTTTGTACATAAAGCAACTATCTTTCTATGTTTAGGAAAAGTGTGCACATGAGTTTGCTTGTGCATGAAGCAATGTGCTTTTAAGATAATTATAAATGAGTTGTTATTATAAAAATAGGAGGCGCTTGTGTCTATAAAAGCAAGCCTCCTATGTATGTGTGGGTACACAATTGACACACAAAGTGAGGATATACAAGTTCAAGCAAGCAAAGGGAAGGCAAGAAGAGAGTTTCATCTGCACCCTTGCTTGCAAGGGCAGCCAAGTGTATGTGCAATTTGTTATTCATATTGTTAATGAGAAACTTTTGTATTGTGTTTATCATGGTGTTTATTGTTCTAGTTATTTGTATATGTAAATTTTCAAGTTTGCATAGTTAATTTCCACAATATGATCCAAGCATTGGATTTCCAAATTAATAGCACTTCGAATGAAACTACCCTTTAGGGTGGTTGTCATTGGCAAGCCACTACAAGAGTATTAATGTATGAGCAGCATGGTTGTTTGTACAAAAGGGGGTTGGTCAACAATGTCAAAGGTTGCCCACATGGCACAATTGTTGGGCTCCTCACTAGAAGCAATAATTGTGGAGTCTAAACCAAGAGCAATTAACATGCACACACCACCACATCCATCCCCATGTGAGGTGGCAAGTTGCAAAGCTCGAGGCCAAATAGACGCCAGGGTGATGATTTGAAGTGAAAAACCTGTATTTTTAATTTCTTGTAAGCAAATAATGTCAAACAACCCCAATTGTTAGCAAACAGTCCATACAGAAAACTTACAAGAAGTTTTTGTAAGGCCTCTAACATTCCAATAGATAATATTTATGTTGAGGGATCCTCCAAAAAGTGCTTTTGACTAACCATCATCATTGTTGTGTAAAACTTCAAATTGAATTCCTAGCAAGGATCATTGATTTGATAGGCTATAGTCTCCAATTGAAATATAGTGGCACTTGCCACTATAATCAACCCATCCTCACTAGGATTGTGAGAATGTCTAAAGGGTTGAGCACTCGTTTGAGAAGCATCAAAATCCCACATCAAGCATTTATAGCCAACACTCCTAATAACCAATTGGTAGACATGGCAAGAGGCGGCATAAAAATCAAAACCACTGCATTATGATGGATCATTGTGGTGACCTCAAGTTTATGAACATACTATGGCTTTGACAAAGAGTCATTGGCCTTGGATTGCTTGGGGATTGCAAGTTTTTAACCACCTATAGTCAACCAACTAGCCTCTTGTGTCTGTGGCACAAAAGACTCGGCCATCAGCCAAGGGGTTAGCTTAGGCATAAGTGAGTAGTCCTTAAATTTGTGGTTTAGAGCTTGAAAACAACTATTGGACAAATATGTAGGTGCCTTTTTGCGAAAACCACAAGCCACTAGCCTGAATCTCTACGGATTCTCTAAGGCCAGAGGTGAGGTCCACCTTAAGACAAATTACTTTTTGGAGTTGGGCCCAAAGGTTGTAATCTATCCTACGAAGGCCCACATGGGGATGGGGAGCCAAGGTTGCTAAACGCATACATGAACTTAAGAGATGCTTGTCTAAAAACTTTTTAGTCCCAAGTCCCAATGAGGTAGCACTAGGAAGGGGTTCTACATGAACTAGCAACTTGACCAATAAAGCAGCATGTTAATCTATTGCAGATTATAAAAAGTGAACAAGAAAAAACCCTTGGACGAATTCCTAACCCCAAACAACTTAATGTAATGGGGCTACCGAGGATTCTTAACCTAAGAGAGCAAGTATTGTTCAAAGGGCTATGGCCCACATAATAAGCAATGAGACTATAATTTTCATACCAATTACAAATAAATTCTACAACATCACTAGGTAAAATAACATTTAGTTCTGAAGGCAAACCTCATCATAAACCTTCAAGGCATTTGGTGTGAGCCATCATCGCCACCTAATGCAACATTGGTTCTAGAAGACCCAACTTCGGCTATTAAAAAAAGTCCTATGGTACCCAAAGGACGGGAGTAAGGGCAAATTAAATGTACAAGCACTCTAGAAAGTCTTGCAAATATGGTATGACACGAGTGCAAACTAAAGAAAACCCTACCATGCTAAAGCTGACCATAAGACAACACAGCAGACCAGAGCACTCCGAAACCTTCATGTAACCTGACCTAAAAGATATTTGAATGATCTTTGACTTTCTTGGGACGGTAATAGATAAAGTACTGCAAAGGTACCTGAAATTTAGTCCAAATCAGTGTCAGGAAGCTAATTACAGAAAAGAATTTAAGAATGATCCCCATTACCTTTAAGTCCCGATCGAAAGCTTAAGTAAAATGAAAGATTTGATACATAAGGCAAATGAGTCAATAAAATAGTACGACCATGGATTCTAGTAGTAAGAAAGTGGAAGGAGTCATTAAATAAAAAATTGACAGTGGATAGGAAATTATTTGGATGTTTAGTAGAAGCAGTAAAATTTTACGTTACAAGCAAGATCTTGGAGAAGGAAGAACGATTCATAAGTAAAAGACTAAGTTCAACAATGTGTAGCAATAACCAACGCAAAGAAGATTAAAAGAGGAAATATTAATAAAAGGAGAAGAACTGGAAAATATAAACCTTGCAACACCAAGAAATATGTCAAAGACTAAGCCCAAGAACATGAAATATGTTTTCGCAGAGGAAGTATGAGGTCAAATTGCTGGAACAGCAATATTACTACCGCCACACATTATAATGCCATCTGCGCAACATTCAAGATTTAGATACAGGTTATGGGATCAACACACCCAACGTGTGCCCATTAACAGATTATTCAATTTGTAGATCGTACAGCAACTATAACCATTAATTCCCATTAGGAAATTTTAAGGAAAGCTTACTAACAACAAATCCAACACCGCTACCACAAGCATTATAAACATTGTTCCCACTATGAGAAACATATCTCATTGGAGGCTTCAGTTCCACACTCAGCTCCTCTTTTAGCCCCTGCAAGGGCTCAGGCTTCAGTGGAGGCTAGTCCTCCCCTCTCTCCTCATTCTGAGTCCTTGGAGGATGACGTCTCATGGATAATTGTTCAAAGAAGAGAGGTCTTCCAAAACATGATTGTGTTTCCCACACCCAAGTCAAGGGTGTTCTGAATGCTAGATCGGCGCCTAGGGTTGTGTAAAAGGCTTCCCTTCAGTTGTGGATGGCAGCTTAATTGTAGTTTCTTGGGTCTCTTTTAGTGGTGGGGTTCGCTGTTGCGAACGTTATGTTGTGCTTTGGCTGATCTGCTAATCAGCTTGTTGTAAAGGGTTTTAGGGCCCCTTCAAAACCTGTTTTACCTCTAATCAAAAACATATTTCATATCTCATTGAATGAACAATTTATTGGCCATTAGAGGGCTACCAACAACTCCATGTGAAAGAAAAAAAACTATGCCCCACTTTATAGGAAAATCAAGTTTAGTAGTCTAAAAATTAAAAAAAGCTAACGTGTTTGAGCTTAGATAATTAAATATATTTTGCTTGTATATTTTGCCAAATAAAAGTTTACCAAATATTTTTGTAGGCATTCTTAAATTAGTTTTTAAAAAAATTGGCCTAAAGTTGAGACACAATATTAAACTTAAATTCCACTGCCAAAACTGGCACAACCCATATGAGCAGTGTAGGAAGAACAAAACAATAACCAAGGTAGAGGAAATTATAGAGGGAGACACCACACAGGGAACACTGGGGGTGCTCAAGATGGAACATCACCAACATGCTATAGATGTGGTAAGGTAGGAGCCATAACCAAAAATTAGAGTCGCCACCTGTATTTGCAAGGACTGAACTCACAATTCTTTTAACCACTCAATGGCGATACAATATTAGAGGGAGAAAGCAAAGAAAGCAATGGTGTGACATACAAAAGGAACAAACTGTCTCAAAAGGATGCCACAAACCTTAAAGGTCTTAATGAGTCATGCCACAAGATCCCTTGACACCACACCAAGAGTGAATAGAATAGAACCTAGGCAAAATAGTCAGTGAAATAAGGAGTTAGTATCTAGTTGACGAGAAGCCAACTGATTTTTGGCAATACATCTGAGTTTATGTAGGTTATCCGCAATGACCTATTACATGCAATGGGTCTCTGACTTTGACAGTATGACTTAAGACGTGTGACACATAAGATGAAATTTCACCCAATATTTACTTACAGGCAGCTTTTCTACAGTGGCTTTCAAATTGCTGTCATATATCTACACATAATCAGCTCAATTACAAGCATTTCAATTTCGATGTCATTTAATTATTCACATGTATAATATTTTCTTCCAGAAAAAGAAATGCGGGATTTTACCGAGCTTCAGTATTAACTTGGTTCATGTCTAGATGTATAGAAACAAAATGTCAGTGTGAAATGTCTGACACATTATATGCTTCCCAATTAAATATTTCACGACACTTAACATTGAAAAACAATTAACATTAATATAGATTGACACGTGAGTGTATACCATGCCTCCCAAATAGTGAAAAGACCCGCAAATATTAGTATAACAGTTAACTGACTACTGCACCCAGTACATGCTGGATAATATGCCACTGTAATTAGCTAGAAGTGTCGTGCTCTCTTCCAATGGTATCAGGTTGAATTTAGAACTCCCCGTTATGACAATCTATCTCATAGTTAAGTATGCTTATTATGGGCACCATTTCCTCATTGGCAGCCTTTGGCTAAGAGCCACTTACAAATAATTATACCATAACTTTCAACATGTCTCTGCACCTACAATCAATCAGATGCAAAAGTGACACAAGCTATGCGAATCAGGCACATAACCTCAATAACAGTTTCAAATTAGGAAATTAAAATTTTATTTTACTATAATCTAATGACAGTTTTATGAAGATAAAAAATAGCCTTAGATAAAACCACGGTATTATTTTATTTTGTATTGGTTTACTTAAAGCTTTTACAAATAGGGAAGCTAAGATGATATCCCAAAAGACTAATGTGACAAATTTTGCAAGCATGGTCATTTAAACACAAAAAGGTCACAGCACTCATTGAAATTGGATACAATCAAATTTAAGTAGCACAACGAATTAACTATGGATCTAAACAGCTAAAAGCCAAGAGAATTCATGAGGACAAATTCATATCCTAGAAAGAGAGCACAGTTGAGAGACTTTTAGGAACAAAAAAGGTAAAAAGGCTCCACATCTATAAACAGAAAATACAGTGATGAGAGACTCCAAAGAAAATAAATGGAGGAGAGAATGCCCATGAACAACACACTCACTCCTGAAGCAATTATGTTACATCAATTTCCATGGCCAGCTGTGCATACAAATGATGGTTATTGTACGAGAGCTGTACCATACACCCAAGTGCAGTCAAAAGATAATGAATTAGAAAATTACTGCATGAATGAAGGGATTTGGTTCATGAAAATTCTTCTCTACTGTTCATAGCTGTATCTAAGGTTGTAAGAAAGAAGACGACACTCTTTTCTAGGACCTTAACCACCTATGACTACATAATTGCACATCGGCTTTGAGTATCATCAGCGGATGCTGCATTTGAAGTCGAAGTTTTTGGGTCACTTGAATCATAAGTGAAGTCGTTGGTATTCAATCCATACTGCAGAGACACACAATCGGGGATTAGAGTTACATCTCATCTGTTGATTGAGAATTTTTGGACCAAAATCAAGACTGAATTACCTTTTCCCGCATGCGTTTGCTCCAAGCATCTATACGATTAGATCTGGTCTCACCCGTAGCGGAAACAGGTGGAGTCTGGGATGCTTGATTCTTTAATAAAGGCTGGCGATTGCTGCCTCTTGCTACCATGTAATCCTCATCACTGTCATAATCAATATTCCTAGTTGACACCATTGCTCGAAGCATCATAGCAAGAAGCAAAGAGAACGCCTTGCAAACAAAATCAATATACTATTTAGCCAGAAGAATTAAAAAATGCATGTAATTGTGACAGAATTATCATGGGCAATTTTAAGAACCTTACATTTGAAGCAATTGCAAGAAAACACCAATGTAGCCTCTGAGTATTAAAAATACTAACAAAGAGTATGTAGTCTCTGAACACTATTAGCATAAGCTAAAGGCCGATAATAAAAAAAATAACTATAAGAAACACAAGCATTCTTTAGGAAAGATAAAGGTATTGCACTTACTGCAGGTTGCACTCCACCAAAGGATCATAATTTGGAGAGCCTGTTAATCTATATTGTGAATGTAAAAGAACTTTAAATTGAATTATTCACAATACCTTATCTCTGATTATAACTGTTAATTTCTCTCTCCTCACACTCCCCATCTTGAGAACCATTCTGAAATGGAACATCCTCATTCAAATGTATTGATCAAAGTAGTTATTTGGAGCCTAACTACCTATTGATGAACAATGACCACTCCCATGAAAGGAAAACATTTCCCAACTCAATGAGTTGAAGGCTCCTGCACATAAATCCCCAGCTGTGACCCCCCCTTACAAACACACTCAATTCCTGTGAAGATAATCTAGCTACTGTGGCCTGGCTTGGGACTTCAGAAATTCTCAAATGCTTTTTCTCTGTCAGCAAACAGCACCCGTGCAATTCTCTATACTGTATTGGTGACTGACATTTCCAGATCTAGAAATTTATCGCAGAAGATTCCCAGCTGTATGGAATCAGAAGGGATGCAAACTCTAGTATGCTGTACATGTTACAACATGGTCACACTGTGGTCAGTACTCTGTGAGGAGTGAGATCTCACCCTATTTTGGCAGCTTATAAACATCGTAACTTGTGTGATGCATGGTTATGATAGCCAATGTTCAAGGTCCCATTGGTGTATGTATTTGCAAATATTTCATTCTGTTTGCCTGGTTTGTTATTTAAGATAAAGCTATTGTTTTTACTACGGGTTTATGCTGCTTACATGATTTGTTATTTAAGATTTAGCTATTGTTTTTACTACAGTAAGTACTGAACCAAAAGATGTACAAATAATTTGGAGAGACAGATAATTTTCAATGTGAATGCACAAAAACCAGGGTTACAGGACTTGCAGACTCGCCAAGACTCGGAGAGTCCTGAGGTGAGCGGGTCAATATGTGTCCCAGGGAGTCGTGACCTGGGTACCCAGCGAGTCCTGCTGGGAAGACTCAGCCAAGTCAATGTATGGAATCAGAAGTGATGCGAACTCTAGTATGCTGTACATGTTACAACATGGTCACACTGTGATCAGTACTCTGTGAGTAGTGAGATCTCACCCTATTTTGGCACCTTATAAATATTGTAACTTGTGTGATGCATGGTTATGATAGCCAATGTTCAAGGTCCCATTGGTGTATGTATTTGCAAATATTTCATTCTGTTTGCATGGTTTGCTATTTAAGATAAAGCTATTGCTTTTACTACAGGTTTATGCTGCTTACATGATTTGTTATTTAAGATTTAGCTATTGTTTTTACTACGGTTTGTACTGAACCAAAAGATGTACAAATAATTTGGAGAGACTGATAATTTTCAATGTGAATGCACAAAAACCAGTGTTACAGGACTCGCAGACTTGCCAAGACTCAGCGAGTCCCGAGGCGAGCGAGTCAGAAGGCCTGCTGGGAAGACTCAGCCAAGTCAATAAAAATCAGAGAAAACAAACAAATTAAAAATGCTCCAATGTAAAAGCGTGAAAGTCGAGCATTTTTTGAAGGGTTTGGAGGACTTTTGAAGGCTGTTTAAAAACAATAAAATTATGAAAGTGACATGCACCATGAAGGTCTGTGTGGTCTCAAAGGATTTAATTTGGGATTGGTGGCAGGGATCTGCTTCTTGACCCTGCCCTGTATCGTGACAAGGAGCATGCCAGGTGCGCTGCCCCCAGACCCCACAAGGGGTGCTGCCCCTCGACCCCACTGGGGGCACTATCCCCAAATGCCCTCTCTAGTTTGAAAAAGCAAAACATAAAAATAATGTTGGCCCATGTTGGATGGAAAAGCAACATTATTTTATTCTTTCGTCTTTTTCCCATTAAATGCCAAGTAATTGAATTACATTTATACTTCTGGTTTGCTGAGTCAATTCCTATCCTAAGTAATGCTCCTATGGCTGTAGTAGCATTTGCAGACTTGTCTGAGATACAAGCACATGACTCCACATAGAGCTAGCAATGCTCAGCTGAGCAAAGAAGCTCCTTTCTACTATAGTCCATGACTCCATATTGTGTTTTTTGTTTTTGATGCCATGGATATCATAATCCACAAGTTTTGTACACTTAAAACACTTGACAATATTTGTATATTTAAAAATGTTGTTTACTTCAGCTAAAATCCGCTTTTACACTCATGTGATCAATGTATACTTGTGTATGTGATCAAAGTAGCTTCTATTTGATTAGTTTATTGTGTCTTCAGAGTTTATTTACTGAAGGGTGCGTGATAAAAGTTACAAGTCCTTAAAAATATCTATATTTCATGGTTTTTTCAACTTGCCAAGTCTTGGCCAAGTCTAAGCCAAGTCTGAGTCTAGTAACACTAACAAAAACCTTATCGAATGAATCAAGATACTTTTCTCTGAATTGTACTTACATTTTTTAATTTGTCTAGGATTTACCAGGGGTACACAGGGATGTGTTCCCAGCCCTAACTGGCACGTCCCCATCCCCAATGGCATTTCCAGGACAGGGACATGCCTGGGGACATCCCCGTGGTGTCACCAAAAAAAATTGAAAATGCGGGATGCATCCCCTTTATAGGAAACGTCCCAAGAAAAAAAAAAAAACAAGGGGGCATATGGCCGCCCCCAAGGCAATCAAGGACATCTTAGATGTCCCTCAACCATCTTGGGGATGACCAAACGTCCCCGTGTGACAAGAAAAGCAAAGACGCAGTTTTTTAAAAAAATTCAGATTTCTTTTAATTCTATTGACTGGGAAAGGGGCGTGGGGGTCCCATAAACCCTCCCACGCCCTAAAACAAAGCTTCAAAGACATTTTACCATTCCAAATCAAAAAACTCAGAAAAACTGCCACCGTTGGAAGGGAGTTGTTGCACTACACTGTCACTCAACTCTTGCCATTGCAATGTTTTGGAGGTGATTTTTGCAGGTTGAAGACTCATTTCTTTGCAATGCTACACACCGCTTCATCCTGAGCTGCAATTATCAACTGGTATGTCTCTTTTGAGTGTTTTTTTGTTTTGTTTTTATGATTTTTTTGTTTGTTTTTGTTTGGAATTAGTTTAAATTTTTTATTTCAGTTTGTTCATTGTTCTCAAACTACAAACTTCAAACAATCAAATATTCAAAACCTTTCAAACTCAAAGTCATACACAAAATTGAAAAGTAAGCAGCATTGAGGAAAATGAAAATGTGCATGAGCTGGGGAGTGAAGAAGAGGTTGAAGTAAACACGATTCTCAAAATCAAAACACTACAAGTTCTATTGGAAGTGCAGCTCAAAAAGACCCTTTTGCATGCCCTTCATCCTCTCTTCAGATTCATGCAAAAGGTCCTTTCAAACCCAAAAAACCCTTGCTTCAATTTGCCACCAATTTGACCACTAATAAGGCTAAAAATTCAAGGGGCAGCAGGCATTGGTTGTGTCATGTTTGCAAAGATTGATTATCATGGGAGTTATAGAAGGGTTGAACATCATTTATTGGATGAGCCTGGCCATGGGGTTAGAGTTTGTGAAACTATAACATTGGAAGAACGAGTTGAAATGTTCAAGTTGGTAGGGGAGAGTGAGGAAAATCATGTAGCTACTACTACTAAGAGTAGGAAGTGTTCATCTAGAACAATACAATTGCAATCAGGTGGAGAGCATTCCAATGTATCAGTTGGAGAGCATTGTCATAGAGGGAAGAAGGCCACTTTTACTATAGGCACAGCTGAAAAAAATACAGTGATAGGGATGATGAATTTGCAAAAGCGTGAGCAAGCTGGTGATTCATTGGCAAAAAAATTTTATGCCCATGTCATCCCTTTTCATTTGGCAAGGTCTCCTTATTTCAAAACCATGTTGAAAGATGCAATAGTAGTTGGATCATCTTATGCTCCTCCTGGAGAACATAGATTGCTTATCTCCCTCCTTGACAAACAATATTCAAAGGTGAACATAATAATGGAGGAGATGAACAAACATGGATTAGGACTGGTTTTTCCATTGTGATGGATGGGTGGACTGATATTCGACATCGGCCACTCATTAATATTATTGTTACATGTCCTGCTGGTTCATATTTTCTTAGAGCCATTGATTGCTCTGGGAAACGTAAGGATGTTGATTACCAGTTTGGCCTTTTGAAGGAGGCCATAGAGGAGGTTGGGTCATCTAATGTTGTGCAAATTGTGACAGATTCAACTCATGTTTGTAAGTTGGATGGATTAATGGTTGAGAGTGCTTACAAACATATTTTTTGGACTCCATGTTGTGTACATGCTTTGAATAATGCTTTGAAAGACATTGGCAAAATAGAATGGATGAAGACAGCAATGACCGAAGCTAGAGAAATACAAATGTTTGTATGCAACCATCAAACTTCACTTGCAGTATTCCACTCCTATTCAAAGAAGGAATTCCTCAAACCAGTTGAGACTAGATATGCTAGATATTCTATTTTATTGGAGAGGATGTTGGAGGTGCAGGATGCTCTACAATCCATGGTGGTTTGTCGTGAGAGGAAAAAGTGGGCTCCATCAAATACAGAAGAAGGAAAGAAGGTGAGAGACAGGGTGCTTAGTGAGCCTTGGTGGTCCAATATCAAGTAAGAATTTTTTACTTAATATGTTTCTAACTTTCTACTTTGTTTTTTCTTTAAATTATTAGTATTACTAATTTACTAGAGTCTAGTGTTAAATTGTTAATGTCTTAAAAAAATTTAATGTTGTTTGCAGATATATTTGCTCTATCATATCACTTATTGTGGGGGTGATTAGGTATGCAGATACAGGCTCTCCTAGCCTTGGAGAGATGTTTGATACCATGCTTGATCAAATGAAGCAAGCAATTCGTGACATGGATCCTCAATTACAATTCTATGAGCAGCATATTTAGGCCTATTGTCACATATGAACACCCCTCTTCATATGGTTGCCTATGCTCTTAATCCGAAGTGGTATGCACCTAGACCTGGCCAAATGCTTCCTTCTGAGGATGGTGAGGTAATGGAGGGGCTTATAGCAGCCCTTTGTAAGATGTATAGCATTGAGGAGGGAACCATACTCCGAGAGCATTGGCTTCAGTTTTCCGATCTTCAGGGTCCTACATTCAGCAAACCAGAGGCTAGGACGAATAGGGCCACTATTGCACAAAAAAACCCATTTGATGGTGGAAATTTCATGGTAAGGACACACCAAAGCTGAAACAACTTGCTATTCGTTTACTCTCACATATTGCTTGTACCTCTGCTACAAAGAGGAATTGGTCCACCTATGGCTTCATCCACTTGATCAAGAGGAACAGGCTTACCTCGAGAAGAGCAGAAAAACTAGTTGCAATTCATAGTGCCTTGAGACTTCAGGATTGGCAAACTACTAAGTATTGACAAACTCCAACAGCATGTTGAGATGTTGATCCTGAAGATGTTAGGCAGATTGATGAGGAGGTGCAACCAGGAATGATCAGGCTTCCACTGGATGTTCCAATTCAGCAAGAGAGTGACAGTGACACAAATAGTTCTTTTGATATTGACAACCCGAATGAGGCACAAATTGTTATATTTTGAAGTTTTGACTATTTGAGACTTTGAGTTTAACTTTAATTTATAATTTTATACTGTTGTTTAATAGTTTATACTACTGTTATACTGCTGTTATGAGTTATCTAGATCTGTTGTAATTTTATTGATGTTTATACTGCCATTTATAGTACTTTATACTGCTGGTATACTACTTTATATTGCTGTTATACTATTGTTGTCATGATTTATTCACATATTGATATTGTTGTTATTAGCTCGCTCTCTCTCTCTCTCTCTCTCTCTCTATATATATATATATATATGTAATTTTATTGATGTTTATACTGTCGTTTATAGTACTTTATACTGCTGGTATACTACTTTATATTGCTGTTATACTATTGTTGTCATGATTTATTCACATATTGATATTGTTGTTATTAGTTATTGACATCTCTCTCTCTCTCTCTCTCTCTCTCTCTCTCTCTCTCTATATATATATATATGTATGTAATTTTATTGATGTTTATACTGCCGTTTATAGTACTTTATACTGCTGGTATACTATTGTTGTCATGATTTATTCACATATTGATATTGTTATTATTAGCTCTCTCTCTCTCTCTCTCTCTCTCTCTCTCTCTATATATATATATATATCATCGTGCCCTATCGTCCCCAAAAAATGGCCCTCAGACTTTTGTCCCCAAAAAATGGCCCTCAGACTGCTGTCCCCGAAATGCGTCCCCTATCGTTCACCCATCCCCATCCCTGAAACGTCGTGGAACATAGGGATTTACCCTTTCAAGTTCACCCCCTCTAATTATGCTTTCCCAATCAGTAACTTTTCTCTCTATTGATGTTCATTAACAGTACAGACTATGGTAACTTGATTTTTTTGTGAGTTCCATTGACCTACTTCACTTATTCAAGGAAATTAATACAATTTCTTTCTTCCCTACTTTCTTTCTAATTATCAATGTTACTCAATGTAATAAGATTTATTTCTTCCTTCCTAACTTTCTAGGGTTTACCGGTTCTGGTTTCACTGCCTTAGTTATGCCTATTAGTATTTACTATTTGTGTTTGTTACTTGCCCAACCCTGGGCATTCATTTATTACTCCTACTTGACATTTTAACTTACAATACTTGTAAGTACCATTGACCTGCTTTGGTTATTTGTGGACATTATCATAGTTTCCTTCTTCCTTCCTTCTAATGATTAGTGTAGGATCCTATAAGTTAAAATTTACTTAAATTTAAGGTAAAGGCAGCAAGTGGCAGATTTTTCTGCAGTTTTCTTTCATTCAGGTGCTGAGAGGAATGGTAAGAAAATTTCAACCAGGTGCTGAGAGGAATGGTAGCAAAAGCAGAAAGAAAAGGCACAAGAAAGTAACATTATCATTTCAAACAGCTCATGTTAATTGAAAGCAAAAAACCCTACAATTCTTCAGCAGACAAGCAAAGGGGTAAATAGAGAAAATTGATCCCACTTTTGTAAAAGGACACAGGACAAGGATTCCACTTCACACAAAGTAGCAACCAGCATGGTATATAATATAAGGAGATGGACTTTGCCATCGACATTAAAAAAAACCTCTTTTTGCTTAAAAAGGGGCAGAATTCTCAGTTTGCAGAATTCTTTACAAACTTCACAATGACAATTTTTTCAAACAGTAGCAAAGAAGCTTTTAAGAAGGGCAAAGATAGATGCCAGTGGACAAAGACCTTAATAAATGGTGTGCATATATGTCTGGGAGACTGGGAGAGCAAGAACTACAAAGTAGATCCTCTCCTGGAGACATGGCAAAGGATATGTTTATGTTGTACCAAAAGAAGGAAGCTACAGAAATGCTTCTTCTAAATGATTCCTTGCTGATAGCAGGATCACATGTATAAGTTTCATCATGGCATAATAATTTTTGCCCAAAATATTCATCTCAATTCTCAACACAAATACCACCTCTCTCGACTGAGTTTACCAAGATGGTATTGACAGGACTGTCAAACCATTTGGTTAATTCTTGGTTAGATACTAAATGGTAGTAATTTGTCATCCATGAAAGTCGAGATGCTGCCTGGGAATGTTCAGGATGCCAAAGGTAGATTATCCCTTATACAACTGATCAAGTATTCCAACCTTCACCCTCAATGTTACTTTCCTTCAAGTTGAAATTTTGACTTTTAACTCTGAACTGTTACAAACAACTATTAAGATACTTGAGTACCAGCCTGTTTTTCTAGTTTATTTGCATTTCCATGGACCAGACCTTCCTTAGCCTGCTCTTTTGATGCATCTCATCATCCCTTTCCAGAAAAGGTCATTTAAATCTCTTCTCCACAACCACTTGGCACTAAGACATCTTTCGTTCGGGCAATGTTCAAGCACACTAGCGCCCCAGGTGGACTCCAGCGCCCAGAAAGGACACTAGCACCCAGGAAGGACACCAGCGCCCTGATGGGATACTAGAGCTAAGCGCTAGAGTCCCAGAAGCTAGAGTCCCTGGGACACTTTTGCTACGCGTTGTTGTCCTGTTTTGCGTTGAAGTCCTTGACTTTGGACAGCGAGCATTTCCCGACATTTTTTGAGGAAACTTTCTATACGAAAGTTGTTCCTCATGGTCCCCTGAGTCCTCTCATATTTTTTTCTTGACTGGATGTGAGGTATTTTGGGAGTTATGACCATGTTTGTCTTGGGAAGCGTGCATCACGTTGTGTTGACTGGTTGTTGTCATTCTTGGTGGGAAATGTGGTCCCCCTAGTGGAACCTCTTCTTGGTGAGGTTGTTCCTTGAATGTTTGGAGGTTGTGTGGGCCTTTTCTTGGCCTTGTGTTTCTGCAGAGTGTGATGTTGTTCCCTGGTATGCTCTCCCTATGTGTGGGGATTGGAGGATACCGTCATGGGAATGATCAGGCTTGTGTTGTGCCTTTTTGTTGTGTTGCCCTCATGTGGTGGTTCTTCTTGCTTCTTGGAGTGCTTGGGAAGGATCCTTGATTGCATGTTTTGCCTGATTAGCCTTTCCTTGATCCTGAGTGATTGATGTGTGTTGAGTTTTTATGTATCGATGGGGCATACCCTATGATGATACATGTGCTTGTATGGGTTATTTTTTTTTCTTCTCCCTTGCTGGTGACTAGAAATGGTCACGTACTAAATGTAAATGTGCAATTTTCGAGATTGTGAACTTTTCTTTCGGTTATTGGTGAGTTTTATTTTGGTTTGTGAAGACCAGCATTAATCATTTTATCTTTGATTGTGAGTAGCTTAGCCACAAATCTTCGACTTTATTTTCCAATCACTCTTATGGGTGCATTTGACTTATTGTTGAATTGGCGCCATTTATTTACCTTATTGTTGGATTTGAGATTTCTTTCACTTTGGTATTCTTGAAAGTGTTGTGGCTATGCTATTTTCTAATTGTTTGGACTCGCTGGTCCTATGTTGTGAAATGTTCTTTTCTACCCTATCTAGTACTAGATGTTGGGTAGAATGTTTTGAGGGAGTTGAGATGGAAACTGTATGATGGGAAGTAGATGGCGATCATTCTCCATTTATTTTTGTGTGCGTGTGTTGTTGTGAGCCATGTATGCTAGAATATCCATGCAAAACACGAATGCTATCCTAGATTGGGTTTTGTTTGCCTATTCTAGTGTTGCATAACTCTTGTGTGATTGAGGTGGTCAACCATGAGTCGTTGAAGGTGTATGTTGTTTCTTGGTTTTGATGAGCTTAGTGATGTGGTGATCCTACCCTGGATGACTTCCACGAGGAAGTTCATTCTATGGGGGTGAGGATGGAATGCCCACCTATGTTGACCCTTATCGTTGTGTGCAATAGATGATTATTTGTGCATAGATCCTATTATTGGATCCTTATGAGATATGCTATTGATTATTTCTATAGTGCTTTGTGTGTTCTCATGATTTGGCATCGTTGTTTCGATCTTGCCGATGAGGTTGTTTCCATCGAGGTGTTCTAATGGTGTAGTTTGGATGCTTTATGAGATGTTTTGTATGACCATCGAGGAGTTTCCGATGAGGTCATGTTATGTATTGTTATATTATTGGAGCTTCAGCTACTGTTTTCATTTAAATATCATGCCAGGTGGGTGGATATGATTTCCTTCAATATGATTATGTTAGATGATTAATTGCATATTGATTGTATTTTTAGAATACTTGATTTAATTGAAATGTGCATTTTAAATGATTAATATTTATTTACGTAATTTATGTCATTGCTTCGGCTATTGTTACGTTTTGGGCAGATGCGTGTAACATTGCTTTGAGTGTGCAAGAAATTACAGGTATTGACCAATGAGTGAAATGTGGAGTAGATGACATGGGACGCTTGGTCATCTCACCTCATTATCCTTGTGTTGTTAAAACCAATGAAAACCTCATTCTAATCGATTGCGATTCCAGATTCCCCTTGTGATAGATCTGTGAATGTCTTGGGTGTGTTTGATTTATCGCTTGTGCGATTTTGCATGTGCATGGCATGTGCGGAATATCTTATGGTGTTTTCGAAATCGTTAATTGTGCTTTTATTTCCTAACATAGAGGAAAGGCAATTTAACCAATTTAATTGAGTTGTGAAGTGTTTAATTTCAAAAAGGCATTGTATTTTATTTAAATGCATTTTGGAAATAATGTGTGTGTGGTGAAATGCATTCTAATTGCGAAGTTAGAATTATTCCGTAGGTAAAGGAATTATTTATTTATTTATGTATCGAAATATTTAAATTTGGAAAGGCATTTTATTTTATGATTGGTGGTTAAAATAGATTTAATTCTATTTGGAAAAGAAGAAATATTTAAATTCTATATTGTATGTTAGTAAAAATTAGCTTTAGAGTAGCCGATGATGGCATGGTTCGGTGGTTAAGTCGCTCAGAATGTAGTGGCGGCCACCAGAGTTCAAACCCCCGCTGGGCCAACGAGTTCGCAAGGCTTTACGCCTTCGCTGGGCCAATGAGCTCGCGGGTTTGAAGTGTTCTTCCTAGGGGATGAGGCCCCCCAATTGTGGCCTCACCGGTTCATTGCTCCGGGCAAAAGCATTCGCGTGGAGCCGGAGGGCGTGTTGCACCAGCGTCGCCGGTCACGTTAAAAAGTTTACCAAGCGCATTATCTTAAAAAAAAAAAAAAATATTAGCTTTAGAGTAATGGAGGATTAGTTAAACCTAATCTTGATTAAAAGCTTATAAGGGAAAAAGTGAATTGTATTATTTTCATTATGAATGGTTTGAAAATGGAGAGCAAATATGGAGTTTGAAACCCTTTTTGGAAGAAAAATTTGATTTGCTCATATCGGGAGATCGCTTGGTCGGATCGGATCATGGTAACACCAAAAAAAATTCCCCTCCTCCATACCTTCAGTTTGAGTCAGGTATTTCTCCTGTTGGTTATGTATTTAATTTTATTTAGTAATTGTTATTCGTAGGAAATTCCATTTTTGGAAAATTGAATTTTCTACCCAAACCCTTCCAAAATTTTCAAAAAATGAAATGTTTTGTGAAAACTGTGTTGTTGGGTAGAATTGGAACAAGAGGGTATGTTCGCATTTTCAGTTTTTGGATTTCTTGGAAAGCATGAAAAGTGCATGAATTTCCCTATTTTGACCTATTAGAAATTGTTTAAAAATTATGAGTGGAAAAGATTGTTGTTGGGTTAATTTGGAACAAAAGGGTGTTTTCAAAATTTTGTATTTCTTTGTAATTCAAAAGTTGAAATTTTTTGGGTTAAGGGTTTGGGGAAGGATGCTTCAAGATCCATCAATGGTGAGGATATTCCTAGGAATTATTTTATTTTATTTTATGAATTTTGGGAAATTCTGAATGTTGTATGTTATGTGGAATGATGTACTCTCCCATATATTTAATCTTGTAGTTGCATTGGGAAGCATGCCTTCAGGGGTAAAATACTCTTTTTTCTATTTCTGGGTTCCTTGAAAGAGAAAGCCCTTGTTTGTGTGAATTGGATAGTTCCCAAGTTGGACAATGTTGGATGCAAGGAGTGCACTGAAGAAGTGCCCCTTGAGCTTGTTTTGAGTGTTTAGAATGGTTGTTGTACACCTTGTGTCTCTCATACGTGAGTGGTGGATGTACATCTTCAGGCTCTTATGTGAGTGGCGAACGTGAACCTTGAGGCTCTTATGTGTGAGTGATGGATGGGCACCTTGAGGCTCTGTGTGTGAGTGGAGGCATCCTTACCTTGAGGCTCCTATGAGAGTGGAACGTCCTTACCTTGAGGCTCCTATGAGAGTGGTGGCATCCTTACCTTGAGGCTCATATGAGAGTAGTGATACTATTATTGATATACCTATTGTTGAGTATTATCCTTTCTTGTGCATTGATTGGCGTGTGTGCCATATGTTGCCTTTATGCTCTTTGTGGTGTGAGTAGTCGTATGTGCTTTGTGAGTACTAGTGATGCGAGTGTTACCTTATTGCACTTATGTGTGATTCCATCTTGTGACTCTTGGGTGAGTGATGTGTATGAGACATTTGTGCTTGTTTGAGTGTTCTATGTATTCCTTGGATTGGTGTGAGATGGCCATGATAGTGGGTTTGCCATGATCGTCTTCTCCGAAGCTCGAGGACTGCCTAGAGTGACATAGTCAACTATTGCACTCGACGATGGTAATATGGTTGGAAGGCAGGTAACATTTCCCCATTGGTCCTCAAGCAAATCTTTCTGGAGCTGGATGAGTTCTATGTTCATTTCTGGACTTTTTGCCTATATTGTACTATGTGCCTACGGGGCCATTTCGGAGGTGGTTTATTATGATGTATATTTATGCTCTGTATATTTTATTCATTGGAGTGTGATCCTTCCATGTTTGGGAAGTAGCCTCCGTCATGTTGTATTTTTATGATGTCGTTTGGTTAGAAAATGATGGATGGAATTTATCATTTTGTGACTTCATCTCATATGTTGGAAATGGTTAACTGAGAATCCTTCGTTTTGTATGCTATACTTATTCTATGCTATGTTTATTGATTGGGATGTATTGTTCCCACATTATGATTGATGTTTTCATGTTTGGTTTTGGCCCGATTCGACGTTGGTGTCGAATGAGCATGGCAATCCGTTTTGAATTTATCATATTTGGCATGTATGTTAGTACGCTAGAAATGTTATATTTCTTTATGTGATTGGTTATCATTATTCGAGATTATATGGCATGTTGTTTATGGTTGATTAGTAGTTTCCTAGTGTTTTGAATCCTTGTGGTTGCGTCGTTTTGTTGAGGTGTCATGGTTGACCCTCCTTTTAGCTTGTAGGTTGAATGTCGACATGGCTTGGTGGGTTGGCCACATGTCGACATTGGTTGTTTCTTTTGGAGAAGCGTGTGTCTTGTTCCACCTTCTCTCTAGTGCCTTTGTGTGGCACTTGGGTGATGTTTCGTGCTTAGTGTGCAATTGTGACATGTGGGTGTCACACTTGCATCACGAAAAATTGGTTTGTCCCGTGTTTGTCCGTTAATGTCCTAGTGTAAAACCTAGGGCGTTACAATTGGTGGTGTTAAGGGCTACAGTTACCTCTATAGATGGAATGACAGATCAATGGGATACCTCCTTCCTTCTCTTCTACTGGACATGGTGGACCCATTGCTCGGCCTCAAGGGTCTGCCACCTCCTTGCCCACATTCCATGGGATCTAGTGAGATGTGTATAACCAGCTTCCTCATTTACCACAAAGGGACCATCAATCATGGATGTTAAAAGTGTTTCTAGGAGATATTATTTGCATCCCCTTAGGATTGCCCAGCTAGGACCACTTAATCCAAGCCATTCTTTTATGGCATTATCAGATCTTGTATTGGCTCTTTCACCGTGGATGACTGAGATGTCAATCCTTTTTCTGTACAGATTAGGAAAAACTTTTGTCTTTTGTCTGAAACTCCATTGACTATATCTTCTTATCTAGCAATTGTTCTGTCTCTCATGGTAATATATGATGTTTCAAATATAGGACATATTTTAGGTCTAATCACCTTGGTTGGTTAGAATCTATTTTTGTGCTCTGCTTGTAGCTTCTATTCTATCATCTCCGTATGAGTTGATGATCATTTTTTACTCCCAATACTACTGCTTTGGTTGTCCCATCATAACCTCTTTGATCTACTTTGATCATTCATGGCCACTGCTATAATTTCTCTTTATTTCTTTCTATTACTCATTTTAGGTAACAACATAAAAAAAAAAGTTCTCTGCAAGAAAAAGGAAAAAAGAAATCCTTTGACAAATATAAACATTGAAACCATAAATTAAAAGACAAAAGTCCCTTTTATTGCAAACACAATCCACATACCCACCAGATGCCATCAAATACATGCAGTATTATCAATTATACTGCAAAAATATATAATTCCAATGAATATCTAGATTTTATTAGGCAATGTTCAACCAGATTTCTGGAAAATATTGCTAGATTTCACGTACCTGAATGATTACTATTGCAAGACCAACCCACTTGCATACATCCACATTATCTTTGATAAACTTCTTAATGTTTTCAAACTCTCCAGTTGGGTCATCTGGAATATCCTATCAAACAAAAGCACAATATCAAGTAGGTATAAATGCTTATATAACTTTTTCTTGCAAACCACTGCAGAGACGCACCTTTTCCCAATGATGATTAAGGAATATGTCTCCCACCAAAGCTGATTCCAGTAAAAGAAGGAATATTACAAGAACTGAATACTATATTCAAGTTAAGGGCAACAGAGCATAAAAATTTATGCAAAATCAAGGACGGAATATACAGTTGCAGGTATCATGACATCGGATATTTGATTTTCATGCTTCAATAATATAATAGATGATTTGAATAACAACACAGCATACAGCAAGAGTAAGTGATCAATCAGATAAGAGAACAAAAGACCATATTTAGACCGGTTGTTTGACCAGATGGACTGACCGTCCTTTCAAACTGGCTTATACTTTTCAGACCATTGATTATACACCAGTGCACAATAGGCATGCAACAGATCTCTCAAATGAGGCCAACATGAGTTTAAAAGAATAAAAAGGAATTATAAAAAGGTTTTCTGAACTCGTGACTGATAAGTCCAAGAATAAATTTAGAAGGTTAAAAGTAAAACTCCTACTGTAGCTTCCATTCATTTGAGCTAACTGCCACTGCCTACTCTCTTCCTGAGAACATAAGACATAGTATGCAGTAAATGAAGAGCTGCCTTACATAAGAGCTTTCCACAGATCTACCAAGGTCCAAAATCCACAAATCGAGCATTCAGTATAAAAACATAAAGAGCTTGCTTTGACAGTACATATTCTCAAGATTGCACTGCTCATGATGATTAATTTAAATGTAAAACAAGAAAGGACCCAACACATGATAAATATTAAAAATCAAGGATACACAGCATAAACAACAGCCGTGGGTTATCTCTGCAGCAATGTGACCAATGAAAGTTATTAAGCAAACAACGATGCCAATGCCAAGAAATATGTAGATAAACCTGCAATAGAAATAATAAAGTCATCAGTCCCAAAAAAAAAATCCATCTTGCTTACAATGGCTTACTATATTCAGTTTACTAGCAACCAACTTCTTAGGCTGCATATAATCTTGTTTCACTGTTCGGTTACAAACACAAGAAAATAATTTCCTCAGAGTGCCTCAAACTTTGCACAGAATACTCTCAAATCATAAGAACATTTACAGTGATTGCCAATAATAGATAGTGAAATACAGAATCAGATTTTCAACACAAAGCAGTGAAAAATCATAAGTTTCAATGTATCCCTGTCTTATAATAATATATATGATATATAGAATTATGTTCTCAACAAAATGTTAAAATGGAGTTATATATTTTCTTTTCTGTTTTGAAAAAAATCTTACAAACATCCCCTGCGTAAGATGTAGCTCCCTCACAAATAGTAAGAAATAAATATCTGGGGAATGCAAAGTCCTACAAGAGAAGAGCAATAACAATGCAAGGCATTGCCGTGTAGCAAATGCAAAGTCCAACAAGGCACAATCAGTAACTCTGGAATACTAATCAGACCACAATCGGGACCCCTTCACTCAATTTTAAAGTGACCCAAACAATGCAGAAAATGTCATGAATAGCTAAGTCCTTGTAGTGTGATTTCTTCTTTTCTACCCGACTAGTTTGATCAGGATGTGATAAAAACAACCTTTTAAATTCTCCTCGAGAGTCTAAACTAGTTTAATCAGAGGATGTAACAAAAATTACCCAAATTCTGGAAAGTAGCATGTATAGTTTTTCCCATGAGTGTGCCAGAATACAACACAATGACCCTCGTCATTATCAAAAAACGCATGGAAGTTGGCAAAAAGAACAAAGACAGATTCGCTTATTTGCAAGCTTGTTGTTTCTCTAATTAGCAATTTTTCATGGATAATAAAAAAAGGCTCCAATTCACTGAATTTCACCAAAATCACTCCAGTTCAAATCTTCCAGGCCGTGATAATAAAAAGACACAAAATGCATGACAAGAGAGCATAAGATGTTATAAATTGTTCTAGGGAGAATCCAAATACTCCCCTGAAATTCCCTTATGGCAGCGGTTTAAACTTAGAGTAACAACAAGCCATCTCCCTTCTCAGCATGATCAACATATTTATCTTTCATGAACAACTCCAAGGGAAACAGGGGAGTACATCAGCATGAGAAGGAAGTACTATTTACTTCATCCCTGTAGACCCATCTCTAAAGAAAGAAGAATGTGACACACTGAACTGGGTTCAAGTCAGCCAATCAACTAGTAAAAATACCCTTATAAAACTGGATTGAATATTACATTGATAGACCCTACTTCTTTGAGCCAACATTGGATAGGGCAAAACCACTTGCAGTGTAGTAGGTACTCCAAGTCAAAACTATTGGGCTTTTACCGTTTGCAGGTCTGGATAATTCTTATTGTGGTTTGGTGTAATCTGATGATCTGATAATCCAAGTGCCAGCAGATGAACTGCTCTCTTCCAGCCAGAATTACTAGAAAATACAAGAATTACATAAACAAAAACAGAGTTGTTTTTCTGTACATCAGGGGAAAAGGTTAGAAAAGAAATATAATTGTAACAGGGATAAGTAAGAAAAGAAGTAACAGTATGGCTATCAGAATGCTAAGTAAAGAAAACTATTCCACTAGCGATCAATTGAAACCCTCATCTCATCCCCGATTCATTCCTGAACCTAGTGGCACAAAATTATGTATATCCAAATTGATACGAAATGGTACAACCAAAATTAAGCAGGAATATGCGTCCTCATGTATGATTTTGCTTTTATTAACATTATTAAGTGAAACAACAACAGGAAAATATAAATTTTCTATCTGGACCTTCTGTGTTCCTTAAAGTGCAGTTTTACACTTTTCCCCTAACCTAGACGTAGTTTTGTAGATCTTTATTAGGGAGTCTTTTAAACATTAATAATGACCAATTAGCTATTTATTTCAATTTTTTTTCTGAGAAGATATTTCACTTTGTAAAATGAAGGCTTGCCTTAGTTTCTACAATACAATATTTTTTCCTTTGAGAATGTATAAATTTCTTAGACTTGAACCAAAAGTACACCATTTGGAGTTCAATAGTTTCAGGATTCCTGATCTTCAAAAAATGTTTGCTTTCTCAAAATTATTACTAATTTTAATCACCGATTATAAAAAATTTAAAAGGTAACAGAAGAATTAAGAATTCAATAGTCTCAGGATATTTTAACTTCTAAAAATATATGCTTTCTCAAAAATACTACTAATTTTAATCACCAAATTTTTATTTTTTTTAAACAGGTTGCAGAAGAATTGGGGCTTACCAGGGTGTAGGAAGTTTCCCATTAGAAAGATCTAACCCATTCATTAAACCAGAACGATTCTGTAAAACCTTCCGAAATGGTAGCTGCTGATCTGCTCCAGTGATAAATCGGATATTCGAAAGCGGGACCTCCAGCTGCCCAACAGACATATGATTCATCATGTACTCTGCAGACAAATCATCGCTAGGTGTGGGTGCGAGCGGTGAAGGAGGGTTGGGTACATGAGATTTCCAGTGATTAAGCATCCATATAGCATACAGAATCATTGACACCCCAATGAAAGCCTGAACAAAATTCAAAAGCTTCAATATAAAGGCCACAAATCCTCTGCATCCCTGGCAACCCATCTTATTATTTTTCACCAAACGCAATTCAATCCTCGCCTGTCCTGCAAACCCAATTCAATTTCAGACCTATAAATAACAAAACACCTGGAAAATTGCAAACCGAATTTTAAAACAAGCCTGAAGATAACCAAAAAAAACACTCTGAAACTTGCAAACTGAATCCACTAACAGGCCTGAAGACGGCAAAACTCCGAGATTTACAAACCCAACTTGATAAAACAACTGAAGTCGTCAGACCCCTCTGAAATTTGAAAACCCAATTCAAATGCAGAAAAAGATGGCAAAACTCCCTGAAATTTACAGACCCGCTTCAAATGCGGGGCAAAAACAGATCGAAATTATTTTTCAAAATCAACCTTATCAAGACTGAAATAGGATATGTTTTACACGAATTTTGGAAACGTGGGCATCTGGATGTGGTTTGCAGGTATGTAAGGACACAGGAATGGACTGGATTGGGAGACAAAATTTGTTTGATACTGGAAATGGTGACGAAGGATACAGATGTCTACATATACAAACGTTCAAATCTCAAGTCTACCTGTACATTCTGATCCTGTTCAAATAGGAAAAAGATACCTAATGATATGAGTAAATGCGCTGGACATTACTTGTGATTTGTTCTTTTGGAAAAGAGAAAACGATCAAGTGTGGGGAGGGGACTTTGGATTCGCAAAGGTGTCTTATCATGCAACTAGGGATCATCTTCAATTTACCAAGGTTAATGAAAGTCAAAATCAAGTAATGCTAGAAAAGTGTCGTAAATAATGGTAACTATACTAAGGACTTGGTGGGATGTGGTATTAAAACTACTTATAAAAAAACCTGGACATAATAAAAGTTTAAATAGGACCAATGGAATGATGTAAAAAAGTGTAAAAAACTAAAAACTATAACTATATATATATACTTTTTAGATAGTTCAGTTTGTCATGATTTTGTTATTATATATAATTTTTTTGAATTTTTTCCTTGTTTTAGAATTGGTGGTGATTAAGGATTTTCTTATTGTCTTTGAGTCATCTCGATCTATTGTAAATCTCACAGCGTATTTTGTTTGCCTCCTATGCACGATTTTCCTTCATCTACCTATGATTGCAACTGTTCTTTAGCCTTGTTAGATGGTCCTTCAATTGATGGAGATCATAAGGAGGCTTTAAAGTTTCTAGATTTTAGGGAGTGTTGCATCCCTATAAAACTCAATGTTTGTAGTTGTTTTTTCCTATTTGTCGTCAATATCGATTGTTGTTATGTGTTAACCCAATTCAATTTATGGTCTTCCTCGTCAGTTGGCAAAGTTGTCATGTCTTGGTCTTGCTTTTTCGACTAACAAATTTTGCAAGATGGTGGAGGTTGCAACTCTTAAATTTGAAATAATGATGAGGTTCGAAGGTTGTTGATGGAATCAATGAAGGAGAAGTATGAAAATGGGTAAGACATGGAAGCTGCATTGCTTGCTATCATTTGCCTAGTAAAAGTGCCTTCAATATGCACATGGCAAGGTTCAACCATCAAAACTTTGCTTATTGTCTTAAAGTTGGCTTAAGTGTCTAACTTCTCCATTTGGCTCAAGTACATGAAAGTTCCACTTGGCTTATTTTTTGCCTTGGCACAAATGAAGGAAATATCCTCTTCAGGATCTATGGCACACATTTGGAGTGGCTTTGCCACATGGTTTTTCCACCTAAGGTCTTAAACTTGGCCCAAGTGAGTGGAAATTCTACCTAGCTTACAAAGGATGGTGATAAGTGATGTAAGCTTCTCTTGAGTGCACATTTGTGATGGCATAACCATCTAAAAACTTTGCCTAGCATTTGAAAAGCGGCTTGAGTGGCCACTATCTCTACCTTGGCATAGGAGTAAATTTCCATCATTTAACTTAAAGTTGGCAATGTCACTTAAAAGTTTCACTTCATACGAGATGGGCACACTTTTGGAGTGGCTAAGCCACTAAACTTCAAAGTGTTTTACTTTAAAGCCCACTTTTTACTTTAACGCAAAAAGCCACTATTTGAAGTGCCATAACTTCAAAGTTTTCTCCTGTATATATTTGAGTGAAGATGTCAACATATTTTCAAAGTCTATTCTATTTTCGACAAAGTAGGAATGCCTGATTCTTAGGAATTCTCTAGTTGTTTGGAATATATTTGCATTAAAGTTTCTTTTTAGCAACTTTTAAGTGTTTTGCTTTAAAGTTTACTTTTTGGGATTAAATGATGATTACTTTAATGTTATTATTGAATTTGTGTTTGTGATTATGTCAATTAAATTGAAAATGGATTTTTTTTTGTTTCATAAGTATTGGAGGTCACAAGGGGAACCTCCTCCCCATCAACATATCGAGTTATCCAACTTAATCAACATAGAAACCACATGTTACTTGGGGGATTCGAACTTGGATCTCCATTGTGAGAACCATTTGGCCTTTGTCATTCAACCACAACCCCATTCACAAATTGAAAATGGATTTTACTATTAAGCTTTGTAGTGAGGGTATTTGTATACTTAGGTTATGGCTTTGTATATGACCTAACTTTTTAATTAATATAATCATGTGTTACCCATGTGTTGTTATTCTTTCAATTCTCATTTTCATTGAATAGTTGGTCTCTACTCTAGCCAGTTGGAAGGTGTTGTTTATGTGTGTTTAGATTAGTTGTTTTCTTCCTTTCAATATCTAAAAATTTCATTTGCAAGACATGACTATTAACAATCTGATGCATGTACCCAAGGCAAAAACATTGCCAAGTAGTTATTTCCTTTATGCAACTCCCAATGTGCATATTTGTATATCTTGTCTATAGTTTTTAGTCTAGGGTTAATTTAGCTTTGGTTTAGGTTTAGTTTAGATCTCAAGGAGCTTCCCCTCTAAATTTGAAGAGAGGTTTTACCTCACACATTGTTTTGTTTTATGTTGTCTTGCAAAAATTAAATTAAAACACTAATAGGCAGGAAGTTTCAAATGATGAAGATTATCTCAAGGAACATGCCTTGATCTATAAATTTAATAAATTTTGGCCAAGTTTATTGGATTCTAATGACTAGATCTCTAAAACTTGGAGGCCATTTTTTAAGAATGAAATTTTTATAAGCCCTTGTGCCAAAGAATTTTTCATCATTGTGTGTAAATCTATTAAGGACGAAGGAAACTTAAGTGTAAATGTGTTTTATGTTGCCTTGTACAAGACAAGTTAAAACACTAATAGGGAAGAAGTTTCAAATGATGAAGATTCTCCCAAGGAACATGCCTTGATTTGTAAATTTAATAAATTTTGGCCAAGTTTAGTGGATTTTAATGACTAGATCTTTAAAACTTGGAGACCATTTTTGGAGAATGAAATTTTTTTAAGCCCTTGTGCTAAAGGATTTTTCATTATTGTGTATAAATCTGTTAAGGATGAAAGAAATTTAAAATAGGACTGCCCTTAGTCATGGGGTAAAGTTGTCTTACGTTTGAAGAGTTGATATATGAATTTCAATCCCTTCTCTTAGTTTTTTTTATCATTTTGGTGTGGGTTAGACTCCCTAACCTTCCTCTCCATTTTTGGAGTGATTCTTGCTTCTTTGTGATTAGAAATTTGTTGCAAAAATTAATTTTGATCCCTAAATAAACTCAACTATAGTCTCACCTTACTTCTACTTGGATACTTGTGGAGTTGAGTCTTTCTTAGCCTCTATTAGAAGTAGTTGGGTTACGTGTTAAAATGGTGGATTATGAAAACAATCATAAGATTACAAAGATATTGCTTTCAAATGCAAGTCACATTATAATACTAGGCATTTAGAAAATGTTTTCCCTTAGAAATCATGTACTCAATAGTTAAGAAGTATAGCCCTTCCAAATAGGCCAATTGGTGGCAAGAAGTGAAATTGAAACATTGACATGTTCACCCTAAGCTCTAGTCTCTTTTTCTTTTGACTCTTATCATTCCCTCTTTGGTGGATACCAAAGTGATCTCTAAAGTTATTACTTCCTCAATTAGTCGTTCTACTCCATTGGAGGATGGGGAATTTTCTTTGAAGTCTTTGAGCAGAGAAAGTTGTTTCCCTTTTTCCTCTTTCTTGCAAGGAAAAGGAATTGAGAGATTTTTTCCTAGATTCTAGCTTCTTTAATGAGACATTCCTGGATAATCCATTTGAAGTTAGACAATAGTTAAGAAGAAGAAATCCTCCTTAAAAAAAGAGATTGTGCAATCCAAGATGGTACTTCATTCTCATTTAAAGAAAAATTGGCAAATTTCAATTAGTTTTTTGGTGTAGTTGCATTTATTAGATAGTCACATTTGGTTTCTATTTAGTAGTTAGGTTTTATCGAGGTTCTATAAGTTAGTTGTTGAGTTGATCAATTATTCAAATTGCATGTAAACTTTTATTTCAAAATTAATATAAGGGAGAGGGACCCACTTCCCTTACTCACACATGAAAAAGGTAATAATATATAATTATCATATTTAAATATATAGAGGAAAAATTATAATATATTTGTATCTATTATTTAAATATTTAAGTTATATCTTTCACATTATATCATTCTTAAAATTTAAAAATAGAGAAAAGACTAGTGCATACATTGTCTGGTTTGGTGCACAATGGAGCCACACATGGAATAATTAATAATTATATGATAAATTAATTCTTAGTTTATAATTAATATAATAAATATTAAATAACAATATTAATAGAATTATTATAATATAGCCCTCAGGGATAGGACAAACGGTCAAGCCATTGGAAGACACAAATGATGGTTGTTGGTTCGAGTCCCTAGATTTACCCCCGCATGGGTGGAGGGATAATGGTGTGTGTTAGGACTTCGCTTTGTGGGTCCCACCAAGTATTGATTCCTCCATTAAAAAAATAGAATTTTTATAATATTATTTGATATATAAATTAATAATAGATATTAAAAAAATTTGTGTTAGTTTTGATTTTAATTATGATTCTATTTATACATAGATTAAATGTTAAACATAAAATTTTATGTCTTCTTAATATTAAATGGAGTATGAACTAGAATGTGGTTGTGAAAAATTCTTATAAGGTTTCTTCCAAAAGCCTACAATCAAATCATGAACTATGAATTCTTATAGTCTTAATTATGTACATGCGAAACAAGTGGTACTAGCATCAAATCTCAACCCATTATAATGCATTGAAATAAAATACACCCTACACTAATTTAGTGTCTAATTAGTGATAAATCAATTAACAAATAATCGAACTTAAAGCAAGAGGTAGATTAATAACTAAAAATGAAATGAGTTTGGGTGCACTTAGCTATTTCATTTAGTGATTCTCTAGTTTTCCCTTTACTCAGCTAATATGTCATGACTAGTGTGAGAGAACTTCAATAAAATAATAGAATCATGATTAGAAAGAAGGTAGAGTCTGAAGTTTTTGATGTGCTAGACAGATCCACACATGCGATAAAATCATTTTGGCATGTTTTAATACTAGTAGGGAAGTCTTGTCATCCACTACAAGTGACCTTTAAAACATGTTTGTTTGTATCTATATGTGTACAAGACAGGGGTGGTGTTGAAAAGCACCTTAGGGGTTTGTCATTTTCAAAAGGAAAATCTATAACTTCCTTGACAACGTGTTAAATCCCTTTGTCGATATACAATGATAATAAACATACAATAGAGAGATGATATACAATGATAATAAACATATAATAGAGAGATGCAAGTGTCTATGATGATAAATTAATGGTATATTGATACAATGTTTTATGATGCTTTGTAGTGAATATGATTATGGATGGATGCTCTTAGATGATATCCTTAATTATTCTTTTTTTTATGATGACTAGTGACCTAGGGCTTGTCTTTATATTCAAATTTTCAAGTGCTCAATTTGAAGTATTTGACCTTCAAGCAAATAGTTAACAATCAACTCATTTGAAAGGGTCAGCTTAGAAAAATAAAGAAAAAAAATTAAACCATCAAAACCAAGTTGCAAGGACGGTCCTATCGAGAAGACAAATCCATACCCTAATCTAATCCCAAAAAACTTGTAAGAAAAAAAACAAACTTCTTTTTAAAATAAAATAAGAGATATAAAATATTGATAATAAATTCATATATATATTATATATCGGTTAGGTGCTAAGTGAAAGTAGCCATATATATTTTTATATAGGTGGGGGCATGTCCATGTCAAATCACCAATTCCTTTACAAAAAGATATTGTCTTTTATACTTTGGTTGCATTTACATAAGTGCATTAATTCTAAAAACACCTGAGAATAGGTGCATTTATGGCATAAATATTCTCAATGCATAACATCCTTGGATGGCAAAAAAAAACATACATTCTAATGGGGCGGCATTTATTATATTAATTATATATCCTCCAAAAGTCGGAATTATTAAAATGATCATAATTAACCGAAAGATCCGGCCAATGGAAGATGATGCCGAACCAAAATAATATAAAATTTAGGTATTTCTTTATATTTTGTCTCTTAGACCAAACCGTCCATATATCCATTGGCTGATCTCTTATAATTTCTTTCCAACTTAGTGAATTATATTTTTAAGAAGTAACAAGGCGATACTTTCTCACTTTTTTTCCGTTTGTTTTGTACTTATTTTAGTCTTATCAATAAGTGTCGTGTTTTAGTATTTATTTCGAGAGATTTTAGTGTATAAAGTGGTTGACCTCAATTTTCTCTTGTTCATTTTAAATTTGATTAGATTTTTATAGTTCTTAGGGGAGAGGACCCAATAGTGGAGCACCCTAACTTCACGCCTCTCAAAATCATAGGTGGCAATTGTGATTCACTCCAAAAAAAATTACAGTAGCTTACTTGGCAAGGCCCCTGCTTATAACTAAGGTTTTAGGGCCACATCATCAAATATGATGGCACATCAGCATGCTTTTTGTTGAGGTGTCAAATAGTTCCCAAAAAAAAGGGTGGACCAATAGGTGTGCATTAAGTCATGTTTTGTTGGTGGGCTGATGTGGCATCACATGATTGGTTGCTTTTTAAATCTAAAGTGCACATTTCATTCAATTATTAGTACTTATAGTAACACTAACAACCTTAAAGTCACAACTACTAGTACTAAAGTTTAAAAAATATTGGGTCTAAAATGCACATATACTATCTCAGCCATTGGAACTATCTCACGTATTGGGTCTTTTCCCCTAGCACTCTCATCCAACATTAGCAATCGCTACTCACGTCCTCCATTGTGGATAGGACCTTTCGAGAATTTTAAACTATACCTTCTCCCAAGTGCTCTTAACATCACAACCACGAAACTGTACGCATTACACCATACCTTCTGGTTCATGCCCCTGGCACTCAAACTCCAAACTTTTAATGTTTCGCACAACTTGGGACCTTGCCCTTGCATCACAATCAAAAGACCAATCGTAACACTAACCTAGTTGTGTAGGCTCCACTTTACTTTGAACATTAAGCAATCCTATACCTCTCAGCCACTCTTGCCTCTAACTTCTAAATTCACATCCGTCGCCTTTGGCTCATCAACAACCTCTGGTCGCGCAACTCTAATTGCATACCACCTTGCCAACAAGCACTCCCCGAGTCTAGTCCAATGTGCAACACCACAATCCTAGTGACAACATCCCTTCGTCAAATCACCTCTTATGGATGATGCCCTATTCAGTACATCGTTGGCACATCATCATGGCTCGTCCTCCAAACTCCCTAAGTCTATTGATGCCCTTTCCTAGAGGTATACTTTCAACGCCATGTCCTTGACTCATCCACTTTCATTTTGACCTCATAACCTAGTCTTCACCAAGTCCCCTAAACTCACAAACAACCAATCATCCAATCACCTTAAATACGTGTCCTTGACACCCTTTCCATGTAGATTGCATCCTACATGGGCGAGGTACTCTTATTCACCTGACTCAACTTACTCCAGTGACCCAGCCACATTGTCCTTCTCTATGGCCCTGCCATGTAAACCTAACTCTCTTGACCTTGTCATGTATTTCCATCTTATGGCTCTACCATGTGGTTCTACTCCATGGTCCTACCATGTCTCATTGCTCCTCAAACCCATGAACTTGTCATTAAGACCTACCCCCTGATCTTATAGCCCCACTAAAGCACTAAGCCCCATAACTCATTACTCTAGAGTTCACCATTAACACCCCCCTTAATGATCATCAACCTTTTAGACTTACGACTACGACACCTCATTCCTAGCTTTCAAGGTCCAACCATGCCTTAACACTTAGTCCCCTTTACGGGCTCACTTTAGAACTCCAAGTCCTTCATTCCATAACCATGACTAACTCCTTGATCCTTTCCACTTATTACCCAAGACAACCCTTGACTTCCCAAACAAGCTTCCAATTCCTAAATGGACAATTTCTCTTGTATCATATTCCTTTGTTCCTTGTTCTTTTATTTCATGGCCTGACAACTCCATGAGTTGCACCTTCACAATCGAATAAGACTCCCCGAACCTAACTCCATTTCTTCATCCCTAATGTTAATTTGTTGGACTCCTTAAATCAACACAACACTATCCCAACACTACTCTAGTACTATCTTTCATTTGACCACTTAGTTTCTTGAAGTACAATATCCGCTTTTCCATTTCTTTGGATGGCTAAACTCATTGAGTCAACTCTATGCTCATCTTGATCCAACTAGATCGCCTAGATTTCCTAAGCTAGAAAGACACCCATCTCTATAAGCCCAGCTAGATGAACAATGCATCTTGCCCCACATGGGCTGACCAGCAAATCTAGATTGCTTTTCATTTCATTGCCACCATGCTAACTCAAGGTGCAAGTCCAACTCCCCCAATCTCATCATTCACATGGACTTCCCTTCACATCCATGCTTACCTTATTGTGTTCGTTAAACTCTTTCTCTATGGCCCTTCCAAATACCTTTAGTATCCTAGAACAGAATTCCAACTTGACGATACTCCTTGAGATACTTGCCTTTGGACCACACCTTCATTGCTCCTAGCACTTCTTACCACTTAGTCACCCATCACAAACTTGCATCTTGACTTTTAATCTCCTTGAGTACTTGTGAGCTCTTCCAAAGACCCTCACATTGGGACCTTGTTCACAAAGTCACTTTGCCCCATCCTCATGGGACCTAGGTCCTTGACCTTCCTTGACCTCTTCCAACATTCTCTACACTTAGGCAACCTTGAGTGACTGTCAGTGCCATCCATTGCACCCAACTTCGACATGTATCATTAAGCTTAGCTCAACACAAATCTAATGCAACATCCTTAAAGATAAACACACCCTCCTAGGCTCACCTAGCTCAACAAGCACCTTCATTGCTATGGATAACTCTCCTAGCAATCATCCCATAAACTATCTAGCTATTGTGCTTCACCAGTAAAGGTTTCAGGACTATGTTGCAATGTCCACTAGAAAAACCCACTTAACAACCATCATGGTGTGAGGTTACTCTCCTTCACCCCTTGGATCCATGTAAAATACTCAGCTCTGAGCTTAGATTTAATTTATTTTTTCTTATGTTGGTTAGAATTACAATTATGTTTGTCTCCTAAACAAAATTATTGACGCGATCGTGTTCATGTTACTAATTTTTGTTCACACTAAAATTAGTTTGACCTAAGTGCAATTGTTCAGAAGGGATAAAAGAAAATTTTGAAGTTATGCATTCAATGAACAATTGATATCTTGACAGAGCATAAATAGACTTCAAATGACAGGATAACCCATCAGTCTAATCAAGACTGATGAGTCATCATGACAAGGGAATCAGATGGTCAAGGTATCATTCATTCAATAAATACAGTTGTTTTAATAGTGTGTTATCTTTCAAGAGTTATAAGTTAAATTGATTATTCAATTAATTAGTTTTGAAATAAAGAAAGAAAGATATTTGTATTGAACTGTTATTTCATGTCATGTTTTGAACATACATTCAAATATCTGTTACTTTATCCTATGCATTGATTGAAAAAGACATACACATTTATCAAGTGCATATGATAAATTAATTGATTATGTTTAAAAGAGTGTTCAAATGTGTCCGACACAAGCCGTGGGAGTAATTAGACTAAGCAATTGCAGACATGCAAGCTATACATCTGGATGATAAAAGAAATGAAATAAACATATGATAAAATGAAACATCCATCATTGCCTGAGCAAGAAGGTTGTTTTGTTGATGTCAGTCTTCAGTCTTTATCTTCAGCTCCCATCATTAGTTGAACCTACGAAAAATTTGGGGACAACCTTGTTAGCGCTCCAGATGTTTAAAATTATCATATGCTTTTATCAAATAGATATATCTACTTATCACATCATGCATTGCATATGAAAGACCAAATCAAATAAGTACTACAAATCAGAAAAAATAAATAAATAAATAAATAAAAATAAAAATAAAAATAAAAAATCATGAAGAGGATCAATCAATACTATCAGGTATATTTTATGCTAACTTGTTTGTTCACTGTGCAGGTATAGGACAAGTAATGTTGCTAATTTGAAGACAAATAAACATGTGGATTAAATGTGGTTGCCACAAGGGTTTGAGCCCAGCATGTTTTCTTTTTTCATTTGAAAAAGAGTACCAGAAAGGATAGGATGCATCACTCAAGTTACATCATGCATCACTAATCAACTTGCAAAAAAGCTATGTCATCATGACATTCATTACAGTTGATTGAAGCAAATCAGAATAACTTAGAATTCCTGAATCAAGTTGGCAAAATGCAGAAATCAGAATTGCAACCATAGAAGGTATTTTATCTCTTTCATATCATTATCAGAATACCTTGTTTCTGTTATTTTTTATGTCACATTTTCAAAACCAAACTTAAGAAATGACAGAGATATGAAGAGATGATGAATAGCAGACTTATGATCAAAAGGATCAAGAGTAGAGGAACACATATGCCAATCAGATCTCAACTACATATTAAATAGAATGAATATCTATAGGAGCCCCTCACTGTTATGCATATGATGTTCAAAAGAGAGTAAATGACAATTCCAAACTAATGCATGTCTTTTAGTCACTATCATATGAGTGTTCACATTGCTATCTGATGATGAAAAAGAGTGACAAAATAGTGCTTACAAGAAACATACATATGCACATGGGCTATAGAATGCATTAAAGGACTCATCTGATTGAAAACATAGAACAATAAACAAACATCATGTTGCAGGTATTCACAATGACCAAGTACAGTCATCAAGTGTAGACATGATTACACATATTAAACATGGTTTCTACCATATAGTAGATGGAAAGATTAGGCTACAGAAGCCTTCATTGTTTATTCATATGATGTTGCATGGAGGGAAAAAGACCAAATTAAACTAATGCATGTCAAAATCATATAGGTTCACCATTAGTGGCATCTGATAAGATACATGACAAAGGCAATAAGATCAAGTGAGTGCCAGTTTTGACAAGTGCAGGTATATAACAAAGAATAGCCTAAAATTTTAAAGTAACAGTCATAGCATTCAAATGACAGGAGGTCATGGCATACAGATACAGGAGGATGGATGAAATCTGGAGATAAGTTGTTGTTCATAATCAAAGCAATCAGTATGCAAGGTTTATCATGGAGAGCACATGATAGGCATTCACCAAGTCACATTTGAAATAGATACATCAAAAAGAGATCATCTAACTGATACAGTTAAAAATGCAAGCATATCAAGATAAGGTCAAAAGAATGCTACAGTCTTACAGTTTCAAAATTGCACAGGTATATGCCATGGTCAAAAAGAAGATAAGTGACATAATGAACATGCTACACAAGTAGAATATAGATACAAGAGGTAAAAAAATAAAGATTCATTATATGCCATGTATATTCTACAGTATGACTGCAGAGAGAAATACAAGTTTTCTTCATTTTTGGTCAATATAGTGATAACAAGCATTTACCAGAATTGGAAGACAGAGGAGTGCAGAAATGAAAATATTCATGCTTAGAAGAAAAGAAGATACTACAGTATTACAATGAGATTCAAATATATGTAAACTGTTAAAAGGTGTTTTGAAAACCTAACCACAGCTCTCCCACATACAGTCAAATGCATACAGTGAAAGTTCTATCCAAGCCGTGACCAGAAGGATGGGTTTGTAAGCATTTTGAAGAAGCCCTCATTTTCATCAAACCCTTAGGTTTCATCTCATGAGCCCAAGAGAAGGAAGAAGAGTTACAGAGAAGTCTTATAGCCTGGCCATAGCATGAGGATGAGAAATGAGAAATACCCATGTAAGATTATGGTAAAACCCTAACATAATTTCCACATCTACAAAGAACGACAATGCCATAGTGTGTTTTGGGTATGGCCATGACTAGAAGCTTTTTCTTCAATCAAAACTCTTGTTGCTGAGTGAAACCCTTCATCAATTTTTTTCAGAAAATAGTCAAAAGAAAGCTCAAAACATGTGTTACAGGTGGCCGTGACCAGAAAGATGGGTTTGTATGCATTTCAGAAGAAACCCTCTTTTTTGTATGTGAAGAAACCTTTATTTTTATGCCAAGAAGTTAAAGATAAACTACAGGAAGTGACTATGGCCGCGGCCATACAGAGAAGAAAAGCATCCAAAATACCCATATAAAGAAAGGTCGAGACTCTTGTCTCCTTTATATGCAATGAAAGAAAGATATTGATAGTATAGAGGAGGTACCTTTGTTGCAGAGAATAAGACTTTAATGGCGACGGCCTCTTGTTGATAGGTCTTTATCATTTCTTGCATTTTTCCTCACATTTTAGCCAACATACGGAGAGCAATAACACACAGAAGGCAATAATATATCAAAGAAATGCTACAGAAGAAACATGAGGATCAGAAATGGCCGTAGCCATGAAGGAAGCTTCACAAAAAGAAAGAAATGCCAGTTAAAGATGAAGGATACAATGCTTACCACCTCTTGTCATTCTTCAATGCAAGGAATGATGATGAAAGATAGAGAAAAAGCTAAGAGATAGAAGCCATGAAAACCACTGAAAACCCTAGTGCATGGAGTTGCAGAGCGGCAGCCAGCAAAAAGAAAAGTGTGAAAGTGAATAACAAGTTTAGGGTTCTTACTTGTTTTGTTCGAGGCTTCTCTCCCATCTTCTTTTTTGACTTCTAAAAATGCAAATTATGACTATATCCAATTGTCGACCGAGGTCAACATATCAAATGATGCCTTCCTAGCAATGATCATAAGGAGTGGCTAACAAGAGGGCCCTTTTTGCATATCAAATGGTGGTCGGTAGCAATAAGGATAAGGCTTATGCCTTATATATTTCCAAACAATCTTTTCTTTCCTTGTAGGTTGATTACCACATGACAAATGATGCTCAAACCAACATGGTCGACATTGCATGGTCTAAATTTGTCCTTTGTCATAATGTGTTTGGAGACAAAGACAAGTCTTCCTTGTATCACATGTATACAGGATGACCGAATAGGGTCAAAAATGTGATTTTATGCCTTACATAATTATCATCAAAAAGTCAAAACAAGAGATGCATGAGGACAGGAGGCAGTCTGAGTTCAAGGTGGTAGAGAAGGTGTTAAAGAGGTGCTATTCTTTTTGAATATGTGCATGGAGAATAGAGTATATATTTTGCATGAAGGAGATGCAAGGTGGACAAATGCATTATTTGGCATAATAATATATATGGCAAGGTAATATGAAGACTTGGTTTTTGGTTTTGCATGATGGATATATATGGCAGTGAGGAGTTTTTGCATATGTATTTAGAGTAATAAGGGTATTATTTTTTCCCAAAAGACATATTGGCATGCGAGAGGGTATTTTTCTCTCACAAGGAGTTATAAGGATTGTATTTATCTCTAAATCCTATTTTTTGCTAAAGTCCTGCAAATTAGGCATATGTATTTGGAGTGATAAGGAGTTAGTTTTTCGTGCATGATTTTACAAATACATTAATTATAAATAAATAATAAAGTAATATTTTTCAAATTACTTTATTATTTTTCACAAATTGTAAAGTCAAATTAGAACAAGTTGTAACCAATAATAAAGTAATTATTCTAATTACTTTATTATTTACTCACAATCAATTTTGCTAAAGCAAAATCATGCAAATTGATTAATTGAGTTATCTAGGCCACCTAGGAGGTTTTTGCATGATTTGGGGAGTATTTTTAGGGTTCTTGGTCAACTTTTTGGTCAAGCATATGGAGAAGTCCAAATTGAAGCTATTTTTGCTCGATTTGTGGTAGTTTGAGCCCCTATTTTTGAGGATTTTTTAAGTTGTTTGTGAGAGATTATTTTTAGAGGCAGTTAGCTGCAAGTTCATATTTTTGCATGCCTCTTAGTAAGAGAAAACCTATATATTGTAAAGCGAAAGCTTGTTTTTGCTAGTTCTTGCCTTTTTGCTCTTATACACTTTGAGAGAAGAAGGTTTTATAGCTCAATTTTTATAGTTTTATAGAGAGATCAGCAAGTTACAGGTTCCATTTTTGTCTCCTTTGCAATATTTTCTTTGTTCTTTTGAAATCAAGTAGTTGCCTTTCCATTTAATGCTAATTGTATGAAGTGATTTGATGAAGTTTTACTGTGTTTAATTACTAAACCTTTAAAATTATTGTCTCACTTTTGCTTGCAGTATTAAGCATAGTGTTATTGCAGGTCTTAGGTTGTGTTAATGAAAATAATCCTTTTGTGTTGTGAAAAATTCATTTCCTTCATAGAAAGCCTATTTTCAAACCTTCCTTAGAAATATTTTTGTGATATTTATGCCAAGATTGGATTGTTTGGGTCATATTTCTGAGTTGTATTATGAACCAGATTACATATTTTTACCCATTTTAGGTGCATCACCAATTTTTCACAGTTTTCATTTCCTTACAGTTTCATTATTACACTTTTCCAAAACATAAAATTATACATTCCAATAGAATATTTTAAGAGAACCAGCCCACAATCTGGAGGTCTAATTTCATTATAAGGCACCCACAACCTAAAATTAGTCCCATGTTACATGGAATTGCAGAACTTCTCTAGTCTCACATACGGGTGCAATTCCTAGTGATAACAGTTCATCTTTTTAAAAAATTATTTTATTTTATTTTAGAAGATTATTTAAAATTTTGATTATTGCCCATCAACTTGCATACAAAATCTTTCAAATTAACTCTTAGGATTACAAATTTAACAACAATCTCCTAAGGCATTTGTGGCCATCCAAAAACATTTATTTAAATCATCGTATAGCATTATAAGAGCATTTAGATCAAAGTAATAACCTCACATTTAGCAATAGCATTCATTGGATCACACATCCTACATTTCAACATTTGAATTCTTCTCACATAAATTGTTGACAACAACAAACAAGGGGCTTGACTTGGGCTAAGGGAAGTCTAACACTTCAAACCTTGCATAGCAAGCCCCCCAAGGTGTTATTTAACACTTCCTTGATGTAACACCCCGCCAAGGAACCCAAAGGATAACACAACTAAACTTACAAAAGGACAATTTTTTTAAACGAAAGAAATAACAACAATCATATATTTATTCATAACATTTAAATTAAGCTTTATCCTCTAGGGTTCCACGACTGCATTGCTAATAAACTAAAATAAGATCTAACCAACATTATGAATTAACTAACAACCACAGTTCATTCTAAGTCTAATTGCATCAAATGAATAAACACATACAATTCCATATTATATTATCAGATAAGTAAGCATCAAGATCCTACACGTAGGATCACAAGTACATAAACAAGTTCCTTTACAAGAGAGTACAACATTACATTGTTTACAATATTGCTATCCAGATTACATTGGAGTACATACATCAAGATAACAGTACATGATTCAACTCATATACAAGACTAGAACATGATCATAAGTATATGTCTCCTCAAGCTAGAATAAGATTTGAAATCTACCATACAAGGTATATCCTTCTCACACATGAACAACAGCAAGGGAAACCAATGGAGATAAAAACACAACCACCCGACCATGTGGAACCCTAAGGTCTACCCCCATGCTAGGAGATAACAATAAGGTCCCACTAAGCAAACAACCAAAAAGATAATAGGCTAACAAGTGCAAGGACTACACATGACTCAAATACAACACTGGTCAATAAAGACATCACAAGCAACTTAAACATCACTTCCAAAGGCATTCACAAAACAAAGGGGAGAACACAACTAGAGAATGCTAGACTATAGTAGGGATGAGTGTCATCACATGGTCCTAGTATGGGTTACCCTGATAGTCTCTAGCTAGACGTCGGCCCCCATCCATGGGTTACCCTGATAATCTCTCGCTAGGTGCTAGCCCCCATCTATGGTTACCCTGACAGTCTCTCACTAGATGCTGGCCCCATAGGGTGACACATGCGGAACCAACATTCCTTTCGTGAGGACAAGGAAGTTGATTTTGCCAATCGTGACTGTCTCATCTCATCCTTAGCCTGAACGAGCACTACAGGCATGAGTGAGGCATCCAATTATCTCGATTAGTGTGAAAACTACCCAACCCTCTAAATTTATTATTATCACTGGATTAACAACTTCCAATGGGTTACCCTGACAAGCCACTTTGGGCATCAGCCCCACATTGAAAGCCACTCCCCCTTCACTGCATCTAGATTCTCAAAGCCCAAAACAAAACCCAAGCATGAACTACCACATTTCTCATCATGATACATTTACAACACAAAATATACATCATTTCACATTACATAGAGCAAGGCATTACCCATCTTGCATAGTTATCATAATCACATGAATAAATACACTGAATAAGGCATTATCCATCTTGCACAGTCATCATAACCACATAAATAGGTACATTGAGCAAGGCATAAACCATCTTGCACATATATCATACTAACATGAATAGGAGGCAATACTTCAAGAATGCATTTCATTCAACTCACATGATGCACACATAGCCAACCCCCACACAATCACACCCCCCTAGGCCTCTAGAAACCATTTCTCCAAATGACACATACACTTGACACCATTAAAACATAATGGTCACACATCACATTCACTTTCCAATGCACATCATAAACCAAGATCCCACAAATGCAACATATGATCTGATGCACTAATAATGGGTCTTAAAGAATGCAACATTAATTCCAATCATGGTCAATCATCCAACAAGCATAAAGTGAATCTATCAATGTAGAATAATATTATTCTAACTACTAGTAGTAGTTACTAATATAATCAAATGATATAAGTGCCATAAGTAACAATATTTAATCCATTCCCATGCTATTGGAAATAGATAATATTAAGAGTCTTACTTAGACTAATTGCAAGGTTAACATTTAGTAGTTGAAAGTCATGGACTATTATCAATGACTCATCATTGAATGATTTCTAGTTAAAACCCAAAATTGATACTTCTACCTTAAATTAGAACTAGGTTGATTATATTCTCTTCAAACACAATAAGTCTCAAAAATTATCATCCAATTTAAATCATTTTCCTTCTACCATAATCTAATTTTTAGATAAAAGATATAACTTGATAAACATTATGTTATTTCTAATGCATTTAAGAGAATATAATTCAATTCCAACATAAACATTTTTATAATCACTACCCCATGTATGATTTCCAAAATCTTTTAAGTTATATTTCTATTATTAAATCTAGATTAGACTATATTGCTAATTTCAAATCCTAAGAAAAAAACTTAAAAACAAGAATTGGTCTTCAGATAACAAAATATCATGTTCAAAGGCACTAAAATAAACCACTAAAAAAAAATACTAATATGATCGATTAAGAAATGCAAAAATAGATACTATATGAGAAAGAATATAAATATAGAATGTTTTGATAATGATAAGAGATTTCGAAAAGGAAATGCTCTAGTAGACATGTATGCAAGAGTGAGAGCACAGACAAAGTGCATTAACTGTTTAGCAAATTGCCTCAAAGAGATGTCAAATTATGGAATGCAATGATTAAAGGATATGCACAGAATAGATTTGTAGATTTAATAACAACAAAGATGGCATAGGAATTTATGTCACTAATTGATACATATCTTTGAATTGACAAACTAGGTATTGCTAATTTTTAGATATGATTTTCATAGATAAGAGTTAAATCTTATAAAAAAAATTTAGAGAAACCCAGTTCAAAAATATAGAGCTCTTGGTGACGCAACTAACTATTTTAACAGAGACAAAACGGGTGAGAGCTAGACAGTCACAAAATATTCATATCTCCAAAATGACAAACTGGGCAAGGCAGATTTTTGGATATGATTTAGATAACTAAGTCATACACCATATATAAAAATTCTAGATGAGCCCAGTTCATAAAACTAAAGTTATGGCTAATGCAACAGACTGCTAAAATAGAGACGAAATGAGTGAGAGATAGACAGTCACAAAATATTTATATCTCCAAAATGACAAACTAAGTAAGACTTATTTTTGGATATGATTTAGATAACTAAGTCGTACACCATATATAAAAATTCTAGAGGAACCCAATTCATAAAAATAAAGTTATGGCTGACGCAACAGAGTAATAAAACATAGACAAAATAGTTGAGAGATAAATAGTCCTAAAATATTCATATCTCTAAAATGATAAACTATGTATGGCTGGTTTTCGGATATGATTTAGAAAACTAGGTCGTCCACCATATATAAAAATTATAGATGAACCCAGTTCACAAAACTAAAGTTATGGCTGATGCAACAGACTGGGTTCAGAATATGTAGAAGAGAATTCACAGAATATTTCCCTAAATCTAATGCAACAATAAATCAGTTGCATATCTCAGTCCATACCTGGGATATTGTTTCTATCACATCTTCACTCGCATCCATTTTCCCAATGTCTTTTCTTCTGGAAGCTATGGTTTACGATACCAAAAGAAAAATGAAAACTTCCTGAGAGAGAGAGAGAGAGAGATCCCCAAAACATAAAACATATTCTCTATTTGAAATGCACGCTCCTTCCCCTAATTATGTCTTGAGATTTCAAAATAAAGTTAAGCATGCATAACCACCCCCACAATTTCTTCCAGAAGATTCTCTCTTTATTACTTTCTTACAATTTGCTATTTTAACCAAACAATAATTTCTCTCTGATTCTATTTATTTTAGATTTTTCTATTTATTTCATTTACAACCAAACAAAAATAGTTTCTTTCTACTTTTCTAAAATTAGTCTCTTACACAAAAGAAACAATTATTTCTAAGATTCCCTCTTGAGGTGCGTAACTACCACTTCTTCTAAGTGGCCAAAATAGAAAATAATTACTCAAGACAATAATAATAAAGAAAGAGAATCTTTTTCAGACATAATAATATATATTTCCCCACAACTATAATTTACATAAAAGCATCTATATTTATTTATCAAAGTGCTCTCTTGACTTAATAATTTTATTTTAATGAAGCAATTAACTAAAACATTAATCAAACAATTTCAAAAAAAATAATCCAAATGTCAAACAATACTTGACACTATGCACGATCGAAAAACATGACCACAATGACAGTGACTGACTATCACGCCCATACAAACAACACTGACTAGGTGCAAAACTGGATACTCATCCTTTTCAAGGATGATGGCTAACTAGGGGACCATACGTTATCTCCATTCAACAGTTTCCATTGGGTTTAAGGCACACTCAAACCTATCAATTCAGGTGGAGTCGATGCCTGGTACCTGTATCTTGCAGCAAACAAACAATCGAACAAATAGACATATATATAATCATATAGTCAAATACACCTTGAAAAGGGAATTATAGCATAGCAGGGTAGTCATGCATGAGTAATGCGACACTGTCCCTTTCACCATCACATCAAACACCTTATCACAACACACATAGCAATCAGTTATTGAATGACTAAATAAGAACCATCATCAGATAATTGCATGATACACATAATAAAATTAATCCACACAAAACATCACAACATAACATCCTATGATACAAAATCAGTCGCATAAAAATTAATTCTAACAAATGACAATGATAGTAAGATCAACATCATAATCACCTGAATGTAAAACAATGTTAGAGCATATAAATTATCAATGTCACAACAAAGATTATTGATAAAACATGCTAACTATCATATGAAACTACACATGAGCATAATTAGGAATGTCATCAACATGAATGTAGCATCTACCAACATCATATAATGTACAACATCAACTGTCTAACATACCCTAAATATTCCTATTATTTTACCTTCATCTTCATGCTCCATAGCCAGACCATTTGCACATCTTCTAAATTATCAATGTCACAACAAAGATTATTGATAAAACATGCTAACTATCATATGAAACTACACATGAGCATAATTAGGAATGTCATCAACATGAATGTAGCATCTACCAACATCATATAATGTACAACATCAACTGTCTAACATACCCTAAATATTCCTATTATTTTACCTTCATCTTCATGCTCCATAGCCAGACCATTTGCACATCCAAGATGAGAATGGAGGGGCATTACACTTGATCATATTTCACCCATTGCATCAAAGGTGAAGAATTTGGGAGGAGGTGAATATCAAAGATAGGAGACAATAGGGAGAATGTAATTGTGATAGATAAGGTCAAGATCACACAAGCAGTCACAACCAACTATTGTATAGGGTTCAGACATTTGATTCAGCGGTAGCACTTGAGATCTAAGTTTTGCAGTCAAGAAGCGGTCAAGCAACATATCAACTATTTGATTCCATCACATCTACACACTACTATCATCAAAGAGCTAAGCAATCCCTCTTTTTTTATTTTAATTCAACATTTATTATGTTAGTGACTCAACTCATTTATATTATTCTAGGGTTTGATTTGTGTGTTTGTTGATATTAATTTCCTTAGAATAATAATAAATTTTGAAGAGTGTTTTATTTTATTTTTCTTTATCAGTTCCTTGATGCATAGATTAAAGTGGCTAACCTAGTTACTACTCCTCAATAACCCTACACACATGTCATATTTCCTTTTAGGCTCAAGTTGTATAGATTGGGTGGGCTAGAACCAGTGGTTACTACTCCTCCACATCCTTGACAACTTGATGTTGTCTTATTCTACATCCTCTACACATGGTTTCGTGAAGGCCAACTCAATCACAAATCCATGGTTGCTTCCTTCTATTGTTTGTTACAATGAGATTATAGTTGATTCAAGTACATGCAAATGCAATATGTTGTGATTTTTTATAACCATGTTAAAATAGGTCCTATTAAGGCTTTGTTGTGCCCATGTGTGCAAATTTGGAGATGCACCCTCATGGGGAACATGAGAAAATGAGGATCATCTTCCAAGATGTATTATTTTTGAAGAATGTATCCTTTTAAATCACTCTTGTTACTTTAGTTGTTATTATATCTTACTTTAGCATGCATGCTTCACATGGATCCACATGCACACTAAAGTGGGGGTAATCCGTGTCGACATAAAATACAAACCATAAGATCTAGATTTATCTATGTCCTTGTTGTTAGCCCATTGTGATGAAAAGAAAAGAAACATAACATATGTGGCAGATTATAGATTAAAGCAAAAGAAATTACACATCCATTCACATATCATATGGAGAGATAGAACCATTCATATATATTATTCATATCATAAGTCTTTACATTCAACCCTTCATACCTCGAGCATAGATATACACATCACATTTACTTGGGTCATGACACATATAATCTATTCATCTTACATTTATCTATCTCTTCTATATCATCTATTTCACATATATCTCCTATTGTACCTATCTTGCATATATTACATATGCGGTACACTACAATGCTATTATAGCTTTCCAAGGTGTAGGGATGTGTCCCTAAACTTAGTCTCATACGGCTATGATCATTTGGGGGTACTACAGAGTGTTTGGTTCAACTATAACTCTAGTTTTTAGTTCCTATAGTGACCTTTGTTCCACTCTATCATCATGAGGGTAATCATATTAGGCAGCCTCCTACGCCCTTGTAGGTTTTCACCATCACCATCCATTAGGTTTGATCCCTTTCAAAATTTCAACCTAGTATGGATAGATCCAACCACTCTTTTGAGTTTTCAACTAAATCCATCATAAGTCCAAGGCTCTATTCCTACCATCATCCCTTAGCTTTGCATATGTCTTGTTGTGAAGACATGTTTACTCTATTTGTGAAATTCATATAAAAATGAACATATGATGAGGGGTATATGCATGGAAATGGGGGACCAAAAAGGGATCAAAAGTGGTCACTCTTTTCTTGGAATCAATAAAAATTGATCTTAGATGAGAAATTGAAGATAGTCACGCTCAAAATTTGTAGACGTGACAATAATAAGATTCATAGTGCTCAGAATTTAGTTTCTAAACTACTATTGTTTTTAAATGGTGGAAATTAAGAGGTTCAAATAGAGAGGAGCACACAAAGTACTCATGTTTTTGTCATAAAAATATAACATAGCATCCAATGTGTTGTCCCTAAAATGCTCTTTCTTTAAGTATTTCACAAATCGCTTTATTGCAAAATTAGCTAACATCATATAGTTTATGCTTGATTTTTCTACTAATTCTTTAATGAATATATGATTTTTAACTAATTTTTCAAAGTGGACACATCCTAAAAATGAAAAGTTGAGCATGCTCCCTCCTTTTTTTTGAAAACCAATCGTAAATCATTTTTTGAATGTGTATAGAATAGAGTTTAGAATGTAAAAATGTAATTTGTTTTAAATTTGGATGAACAGATAAAAATGACACCCAAAAATATTATACAGGTTTTTGGCAAAAAAGAAAGATATTGGCAAAAAAATTGAAAATAAAAACCTTAACGTATTCGAAATGTAGAAAAAATTACATGTTTAGAAAGGTGAGAGAGCTTGATATTATTGTGGTATTTTTTCATAATAATGTCTTAAAATGTGCAAACCTAATGGAGAGCACACTTGACATTTACTTATTTCTTCATGTTTTATGCAAAACACATCTTTTGGCACCTTACACGCAGGCCCAACCTTGTGGCTTAAATATCGAAGCCCAAGGGTGGGATTCCAAAGCAAGTTTAAATGAAATGTGTGTGGAAAACCATATCCTACCAATTAATTTGGTATGACTAGTCTCTTCAATATGGTTTAAGTTTCTTTTCAGCCTCAATTTGGTGGGATGGACTAGTACAGGTTAATGGTAAGATTCTTTGGGTGTTGTTCCAAGATTTTGGAAATAGCAACTCTTCAAAAAGTGATATAATTGCTCTTTTAATGACTTGTTTGCCACTACCCATCAATTCCTTTTTGCTTAGTTGTTTTTAGAATTTTGGTTCTAATTGTCATTTGTGGCTACTTGTTGTAGTGGTCTTTTGAGATGCTTTTATTTTTATTTTCAGTACAAGTTTTTGGGAGAGTTAGGTCTATAAATATTATGGTTTTGATGGAAAAGGAGATGTGAATGGTGTTTTATGTTGATTATTATATTGTTGTAAATATTTCTATATGTTGTGTTCCTTTGATTTATCTATCAAGGGATGAGTTAAAAACATTGTCATAACTTCTTTGGACTTAAGTTTAACGTGACTCTTATTTTGTATCTTTTGTTGTTTTGATATTGTTTATAGTTTAGAATCTTAATTATAAAAAATGGGGTATCTATTAGAGTTTATCTTGCAGGTTTTGTGATTTATTTGCATTAATTTTGGTATAAGAGAATCCAAATATGCTATGTAAGGACTTATGAGAAGGGTTTTGAATAAGGAGAGCTGTGGCTATGGCTATGGATATGGATATAGAGGTGGAGTTGTTTCACAATTTAAAGTTGTTGTGTTTAAAACTAACTTTATATTAAGTTTTCAAGTTGCAGAACAAAGCTTGCAAAATAAAAGTAGTTTGCAGTGGCCCAAAAGGGACACCATATAAATTGGGGAGGAATTGGAAAGAGGAATGTCAACCCTTGAAGAAATGTTGATGAATGGCTTAGGAGATTAGAAGCTATTATTACATATGGATGAATCTAGAGAGGAATGAGAACCTAGGAAATGTTGTTAAGGTGGTAGACAATATAGAGAGGCTCATTAAAGTTATTACTAGACAAGGCTCGAAGGTAAAGATTGATATTTTAGACTTTAAAGGCAAGCTATTTATTCCTAGATATGGTCTAGGAGTTGGAAAAGTATTTCAAGATGGAAGATGTTGATGATGATGATCCTAAAATAGTGAAAATTACAACATCCAAATTGAAGTCTCGTGCCACTCTATGGTGGGAGAACATGTAGAGTTCTAGAAGAAGAGAGGGAAAGGATAAAATCTAATAATGACCTAAGATTTTTGAAACATCTACTATCTTAATTCTTGCCTTCTAGTCACCAGTAAGATTATTTAAAGAAGTTCAAAACTTAAAATAAAGAGATTGGTCAATGTAAGCTTATATCAAGAAATTTATGAGGCTTTAAATTTGGATTGATATACAAGAGAATGAAGGGAGAGAAATAGCTAGGTATGTCAATAGCCTTAAGTTTCAACTTCAAGATGAGCTCACCTTGGTGAAGGTACCTACTATGGACGAGGCATATGAATATGCCTTAAAGGTAGGGGAGAAATTGAGTCTAAAGTGAAAGATGGTGAGTAAAAGGGGTGATAACAACCAAAATAGAGGAAAAGAAGTTTCCTAAAAAACTCCCATGAGTGAAGAGATAGAAGTAGGCAAGAATGTGAAGGTTGACTCTAGAGGGAGTGTAGTCTTCAAAGGTAGGGAACAAGGATGACAATCTTATGGAGATTGGAAACCTTTAAGATGCTTCATATGTGATGAAGCTCATAAGGCCATAAATTACCCTCAAAATCCTAAAAGGGTGATGGTATCCCAGGAAAAAGAAAAACCTTTGATAGAGGAAGTCAAAGCAAAGACAAGAGAATTTAACGTTGCGAAGAACCTTGATATCTAGGAATAAAGAAACCCCAAAAGCTGATTGGAAGTTTGAACAAAATGCAAGTGTAAGGAAAAGTATACAAGGTGATCATAAATGTTGGATCTAGACTAATGATTTGGTGAGTATATAAATGGTTAAGAAATTGCAACTTGCTTGCATTAAAAAATCCAACCCTCACAAGTTTTCTTGGTTAAAGATGGATCATAGTGTACTTATGGATGAATAGATGTATTGTTGCTTTCAAAATTGGTCCTTATGTGAACAAAGTGCTACGCGACATGCCCATGGCTCATGCTTATGGAGACGTTGATGAGGATGACCCTAAAAGAGTGAAAATTGTAGTTTTCAAATTGAAGTTTTCTATTGCTCTATAATAGGAGAACTTGTAGAGTTCTAAAATAAGAGAGGGAAAGTATAAAATTAGACTATGGTCTAAGATTCGATAACATCTACAAGCTTAATTCTTGACTTCTAATTACCAGTAAAAAATATTTAAAGAATTTCAAAACTTAAAACAAAGAGATCAATCAATGCAAGCTTATACTGATCAATTTATAAGGCTTTAAATTTAGACTAATATACAAGAGAATTAAGGGCAAATAATAGCTAGGTATATCAATGGCCTTAAGTTTCAAATTCAAGATGAACTCACCTTGGTGAAGGTATGTGCTATGGATGAGGCATTTGAATATGCCTTAAAAGTAGAGGAGACTTTGAACTAAAAAAGTATGATGGTGAATAAAAGAGGTACAACAACCAAAATAGAGGAAAAGAAGTTTCCTTGTAACCTGTCATGAGTGAAGAGCTGGAAGTAGGCAAGAATGTGAAGGCCAACTTTAGAGGAAAGGGAGGCTTTAAAGGTAGGGAATAAGGATGGCAATCTTTTAGAGATTGGAAGCTTTTATGATGCTTCATATGTGATGAAACCCATAATGCCATAAACTACCCTCAAAACCCTAAAAGGGAGATGATAGTCTAGGAAGAAGAAGAGCCTCTACTAGAGGTAGTAGAAGTAGAGATAAGAGAAAACTTAATGTTGTGAAGAACCTTGATATCTAGGATCAAATAAACTCTATAAGTTGATTTGAAGAGAAAGAACATCTTCTAAACAAAATGCAAGTGTAAGAACAAAGTATGCAAGGTGATCATAGATGGTGGATCGACTGACAATTTGGCAAGTACATAAATGGTTAACAATTTGCAACTCGTTGGCATTCCAAAATCTAACCCTCACAAGATTTATTGGTTAAAGAAGTATCATAGTGTACTTATGGATAAATCTTATCAAGTATTGCATTCAAAATTGGTCCTTATGTGGACAAAGAGCTACATGGCATGGCGCCCATGGATGCTTGTCATTTGCTATTAGGTATGCCCTAACAATATAACAAAAAGTAATCTATCATGGTAGATATAACACTTATGAGATACAACATGAGGGGAGGAGACATCTCCTAAAACCTTGGAAAGAGGAAGAAGCATTCAAAATGTTAGCTTTGTCTCTTTTAGGAGAAGCCAGAATTGAGTCTGAAGAGACAAAAAAAATCTAGATAAGCCAAGAAGTGAGATGGAGGCATGTTTGGGAGCAAAAGGGGTAAGTGATTTGAAGAGAGAAGTACAACAAATAATTGATGAAAAAGAAGTGAAGTTGCAACGAGACTCAATAGACAAGGTTAAAGTTACACCTTTTGAGATAGATGATGAAGTTTCAGATAACCATGATTTTCATTTAACGGAAGCATTCCAAAGAGACGTTGCAAGTAGTTCTCATTGGATTGAGAAGAATAGTGAGTTGTGGGAGTATGGGCAAGATCATAGAAACTCCTCCAAAAATGTTATCGAGAGTTTGGTAAAAGGTTACAACCTAACTTAGTTTGGGTGTAGTGGTATGAAGCGTGAATGGGACAAGGCAAATAAGTTTAGGTTTGTTGGTGAACATAACAACATAAACTATTTTGCTAGCTTTGCATTAGTGTCTACACTTGGTTTTGACAACCAAAACTGATGGTGGAATCAACACTAACCTCCTCCTAACCCTGGAAGTGCAAGGATTGAAAGAATAAATGATGGCTCAAATTAGGCCAAGGGATACTGAGATAATACCTTGAAGACAAAACTACTGGAAGGTTTGCACCCTTGAGTTGTTAGTAGAGACAAAATTCAAGATGAAGTCTACTAAATCAAATTCTTCTAAACCAAGACATTCAATTTTTTTAAAGAATGGAGAGGATGATGTAACTATCATTTTAATGACTTCTTTCCTGGTACCTATCAATTCCTTTGTGATTAGTTATTTTTGGAATTTTGGTTGTAATTATCATTTGTGGCTGCTTGTTGTAGTGGTCTTTTTAGGTTTTTTTTATTTTTTATTTTCGATGTGAGTTTTTGGGAGAGATATATTTGGAAATATTCTAGTTCTAATGAAAAAGGAGATATGAATGGTGTTGTATGTTGACTATTATAATGCTATAAATATTTGTATATGCTACATTCCTTTGATTTATCTATTTGAGAATGAGTTGAGAACATTGTCGTATCTTCTTTTGACTTAAGCTTAACATGACTCTTATCTTGTAGCTTCTATAGTTTTGATACTATTCATAGTCTAGAATCTTAACAATGAGAGGCAAGGTGACTATTATAGTTTATCCTAAAGGTTTAGTGGTTTATATGCATCAAAAAGGGTATCCAAACTTTTAAAGATCTCTAGAATCCACTCCAATTATAATGGAAAAGGTGGAACCATCTCAAGCAAGAATTTAGACCTAGTCAACTTAATTGGTAGGCTATAATAGAAATTTAGAGCCTTATCCCACTCTCCCTCACTCTCAAACTCAATGATTTTTACCAATGTAACTTCTCGAAGAATTGGCATTAGCTCCAAGCCTGAAGTGTTAGATACTATTGGAAAAGGTGTGTTGTACACCTTGCATAACACAAAAATAATAATGCTAATAATTTAAAAATAAATATATTTAATTGATGTGCATTTTAGAGAAGTGGACATCACAATGGGTTAGACATTCTCGAGGACACTTTATGTTGTATGTTACATTTGGATAAATATTTAATGTGGGTTCACAGTGGGAAAACTTAGTACCAAATATTTAATCTTGGTCATGGTTTAATAAGCTCACAGTTTTGAGGCACATGGTTATGGAATACCACTTAGTGGTTTTGTGTAATCTTGTCTCTATAAAAGCAAGCACATGAGTAGTTGTTGATGTTGGCTTGTGTAACCTTTAACTTGTTGGCTAAGATTGGATTGAGCATGTCTTGTAGGTTTCATATGTGGAAGCATGGATTGGGATCTGTGGCTACATGGTTCTGTAAGCATTAAAAAAATGTATGAGCCTACATGGTAATTTGATGATGAGTTGTCGTCCTAAACATGTACATATAAGCATGTAAATATGAACTCTCAACAACAATCATCTTGGTGATGTGTAAATAAGACCTACCTATTTGCTTAGACTTTTTATATGTTGTTATGACTTAGACCTCAATGACTATATATTACTTATTATTTGGATGCATAGAGGAGGAGACTATGGTACGTGTGATTTGGATATTTTATGTATGTGTTGATTTGCGGGTGTGATTTAATAGATATATGTCATTTGGAAATTTAATGTTAGCTTAATTTTATGTCTTAGTGGAATGATTTAATTTTAAGTATAATGATGCTAAATTGTGAAATTGAAAGTTGTTTAGATTTATATTGTTAGGTGATAAAAAAAGGAAATTAGTTAATATTTTAATTGAATGTTTTTTTTATGTTGCTTCAACTATAGTACCAAGACATATTGATATTTGAAATGTGAGTTATACAGGAGGGTGGCCAAGGTGTTAGATTCGAAGATCTATCTAAGAGCGTATTGTGTTAAACTAATGCAGGAGCATCCTAGGTTAAAGAGCAATCTTGCATCAACTAAAAATATTTGCTTTCTTTTCATTTCTTACATTTCAGTTGCAGTTTAGTCATTCGTAGTTCAACATTTTCTACTGCATTCTACCGTATCTTAATTTTAGAGCTTACAAAGCAGGAATTAGCTTCTATTCCATGTCAACTACATCATATTAAGATTTTAGGAGATTTGGACTTGTTTACAGAAAGTTATCGCTATTAAAAGATCAATGACTTTCATAGAGCAGAGCAGTCAGCATGCAGTTTGATCATACAAGGTTTGCGGAGCATTTATGTGACTTGCAGAGCCTAATAAAACATCCCACAAGGTAGTTTGGTACCAGACAAACCTTCGTTGAGAACCACGTCAAGTTTCATCCATTTGTAGAGCATTACCAAGAGTTGTAGGCTGACCTACACATTTCCTACATGTTTCATCATTCATTAGAGTTCAAGGTCTCCTAAGGCCAATGCAAAGGATTCTTTGAGCTTGAAGATGATATAAAAGCATTCACAAGATTCATTAGGAAACAATAAATTATGATAGAACAATTTTAGCTCTTGATTGTAGATTTGTGGAAGGCACTTCAAAGCTATATCATTCATGTAATTTGTAATCTGGAAATCAGGCCTGTGAGCCCTTGATTGTACCTTGCATGTTGCTAGCATATAAGTCTTGTAACTACCTTATATATTGAACATATGAAGCTTTCATTGCATTATGTTCTTGTGTTGTTTCCATTGTGTTTACTCTAGTTGCATGGTTGGACAATCCCTTCTCAAGACCCTCCATCCATGACTGCACAAAGCAGTATCAGAGTGAAGTTTGTTAATCCTTTGGGAGAGAAGGCATTCTAAAAGATCTTGTGGTGAATAGATCACTGACCTGAGGCAGTCTACTTGTGTTTGTCAATAGAGCACTGATTGTGAGGCAATTGTAGTCCTATAGTCAAATCGCTAAATTGAGGTAGTTGCATCAGATCCTAGGAAGAGATGCCGCCAAGTAGAATGCCTGTTATGGCCCCAATGTTGCTGGAAGAATGGAAGAAATGATAGAGATGATGAGTACAGTGAAAGTTAGATTAGATGCTGTAGAAGAAGATAGAAGAAGAGGACTAAACCCTAGACATGAAGATGAAAGTGATAATGAAGAATTTCAAGCTGCTAACCAGCATGAAGAAGCCCTAGAAGAATAAGAATCATATCAAGTAAAGATGTTGAAAGCTATTTCTAAGATGGGTAAGAGACCTAGAATGGAGATATAAAACTATACGAGAAACTCAAACCCTAGGGAATTGATTGATTGGATAAATGACATGGAGGAATACTTTGAATATGAGGAAATTGACGATCTGGAGAGAGTAAGATTTGCAAAAACTAAGCTAAAAGGACATGCTGCTATTTTGGTGGAAAGAATGGATAGAAATATGAGAGGGAAAGAGATAATCATAAAATGGGATAGGATGGTGACAAAGTTGAAGAATCAGTTCACACCTGCTGACTATGAGTTGGAATTGTCAAAGAAATTGCAAAACCTAAGACAAAAGGATAAATTTGTGAAGGAATACAATGAAGAATTTCGTAAGATGATTATCAGGACTAGCCATAGTGAACCAAGCAAGGATAAATTGGTGCAATACATAAATGGATTGAGGATAAATATTCAAGAAGAACTAAGTCTGGTAAGAATGACAACTATGGAAGAAGCTTACCAGTTTGCACTGAAAGTTCAAGATAAGTTGAATAAGAGACATGAGCAAAGACAAAGAGGTAGAGGAGGCAAATTTCAAAGAGACAGAACATATTTCGGAGGAGAAAGACCTTATGCAGAGAAAAACAAGGAGAATAACACATACCAGAAGCAAGAAAGAGATAACAATTCATACCAGAGAGGTGATAGAAATTTCTACTGTAGTAATAGAGTAAATCATAATTTTTACCACAATGAAGGATACCGGAGAGATGAAAGATGATTTGATAAGAGATCATTTAGAGGAACTTGTTTCAAGTGTGGAGGCAAAAGACACCAAGCATTTGAATACCATCAAGGAAGTACAAGCAAAAGGACAAGGAATAGTGCAAGAGCAACTTATGCGAAGGAAGAACCTATTGGATCACCTACTTCAATGGGAAAACTGGAGAAAGAAGAATCATTAGTCATGAGGATAGCCTTATTTCAAGCTAAAACAACTGAGGAACCATCGTAAAGGAAAAGTTTGTTCCAGACAAGATGCAAATCAGGAGGTAAATATTGTAAAGTTATCATTGATAGTGGTAGTACAGATAATTTGGTTTTAGAGAAGATGGTGACTAAGTTGAACCTAAAAAGATTGAAACATCCAAAGCCCTACAAGAATGCATGGATTCAAGATGAGCACAAGGTACTGGTAAGTAAGCAATGTTTTGTGAAATTTCATATAGGATCTTATGTTGATGAGGTATTGTGTGATATTATGCCGATGTATGTATGTCATATATTATTGGGGAGACCATGGCAATATGATAGAAAGGCAATACATGATGGGAGAAATAATACTTATACTATTACATCAAATGGGAAGAAACATATCAATACCTTTGGCGGAAGAGGAGAAAAGTGAAGTATGTGGGAATGCTAGAATCTGTTTAGTAGATGGAAGAAAATTTTTGGATGGAATGAGACACAAGAACATGTGTTCTGCATTGATTCCAAAGAAGTGTGGAGCCCTAAGTGCACAGACTATTATCACAAAGGAAGAAGAACCATCGCCAGAGTAGATAACTGAATTGTTAACAAAGTACAAAGATATCATTTCAAAGAATGTACCTGAAGGATTGTCACCAAACTGGAGTATCAACCATCGTATGGACCTTATACATGGAGCTAGTTTACCTAACAAAGTAGCACACTAGATGACACCAGCAGAAAATGTGGAGCTGAATAGACAAATACATGAGCTATTGAGGAAACGGTTAATCAAAGAAAGTTTAAGCCCATGTGTGGTACTTACAATACTAGCACCGAAGAAAGATGGAGAATGCAGGATGTGTATAGACTCAAGAGCAATCAATAAGATCACTATCAAGTATAGATTTCCATTGCCAAGGATGGATGACATCATTGACTATTTGAATGGAGCAAAATATTTCACAAAGATAGACCTAAAGAGTGGATATAATCATATCAGGATCAGAGAAGGAGATGAGTGGAAGACTGCATTCAAGACTAATGAAGGATTGTATGAGTGGCTAGTCATGCCTTTTGGATTAACTAATACACCAAGTACTTTCATGAGATTGATGAATGATGTTTTGAAGAAATTCTTGGGTAAGTTTGTTATTGTATACTTAGATGATATTCTAATTTTTAGTAAAACAAAGGGGGAACATGTGTGGCATATTAGACAAGTGTTTCATAGGTTGAGAGAAGAGAAATTATTGATAAACATCAAGAAGTGTAGTTTCATGAAGGAAGAATTAGTATATTTGGGATTTGTGATTTCTGCAGAAGGATTGAAGATGGACCCTGAGAAAGTTAGAGCAATTGTTGAATGACCAACACCTATGGACATTGGAGAGGTAAGATCATTTCATTGACTAGCAAGTTTTTACCAGAAGTTCATCATAAATTTTAGTATTGTATGCACACCAATGATAGAGACAATGAGAGGTGACAGGAAGGATTTTAAGTGGATGTCAGGATCACCAAAGAGTTTTGAATTATTGAAGTAGAAAGTGATAGAGCAACCAGTGTTAGTGTTACCAGATTTTGACAAGGTATTTCAAGTTGATTGTGATGCCAGTGGAAATGTAATAGGAGCAGTGTTAAGTCAAGAAGGGAGACCAATAGCATATTTTAGTGAGAAGTTGAATGATGTGAGGAGGAGATATTCAGTTTATGATCAAGAGTTCTATGCCATAATTCAAGCTTTGAAGAAGTGGAGACATTACTTGTTGCCAAAGGAATTTGTGTTATATACTAATCATCAAGCTTTACAGTATTTGAACAATTAGGGAAAGATGAATCAGAGGCATATGAGATGGGTAGAGTTCATGCAGAGTTCCACATTTGTATTGAAGCACTAGAGTGGAAAGTCAAACAAAGTTGCTGATGCATTGAGCAGAAGAAGGAACTTGTTGATATAGATGAGGATAGAAACTAGGTTTTGAAGAACTTAAGCATATGTATGAAGATGATCTTGGTTTTGTAGAAGCATGGAAAGCATGTAAGGAACCTGTTGTAACATATTGAAGAAATTGGTTGGATTATTTCATTCAAGAGGATATGTTATTCAAAGGAAATCAATTGTGTATACCTAGGAGTTCAATGAGGGATAATTTGGTCAAGGAGAAGCATAGTGGAGGATAAGCAAGACATTTTGGTATTGATAAGACAATAGATTTTGTAAGTGAACATTATTTTTGGCCTTAGATTTATAAGGATGTAAGAAAGTTTGTTCAGAGTTGCAGAGTATGTCAAGTTGCAAAGGGAAGTAGTCAAAGTTTATTGGATTGTATAAATCTTTGACAATATTAGAGAGACCTTGGGAAGACATAAGCATGGATTTCATACTAGGATTGCCAAGAACATAGAGAGGACATGATTCTATATTTGTAGTAGTGGACAGATTTTCAAAGATGACACATTTCATTCCTTGTAAGAAGACAAATGATGTTGTAGATGTTGCTGACATATTTTTCAAGGAGATTGTGAGATTGCATGGATTACCAAAGAGTATAGTTTCAAATAGGGATACAAGGTTCAATTTATATTTCTGGAGGGCATTGTGGAAGAAGATGAAGACAAACCTAAAGTTCAACTCGACATTTCACCCACAAAGAGATGGATAGACAAAAGTGGTAAATAGGAGCTTGGGTAACTTGTTGAGATGTTTAGTAGGGGTAACTTGTTGAGATGTTTAGTAGGAGATAAGATAGGAAATTGGGATATAATTCTACCGCAAGCAGAATTTGCATACAACTCAGTGAGCAGAAGTACAGGGAAGACACCATTTGAGATTGTGACAGGAGTACAACCTAGAGGAGTTGCAGAACTAAGAGACATCAATACAGAGAACAAGAGAAGTGCAAAGGTAGAAGAATTTTCAAGATATATGGAGCTAGTACATAATCAAGTTAGGAAGCATTTGGAGAAGATGAATAGTAAGTATATGGAACAAGCAGATGAGAAGAGGAGACACATAACTTTATGTCGAAGATGAAGTGATGGTATATCTAAGGAAGGAGGGATTTCTGGTGGATACACACAACAAGCTAAAGATGAGGAAGTTTGGACCATATATGATTCTTAAGAAGTTTGATTCAGGAAATGCATATGAAGTAGAGTTACCAGAGACATTTGGTATCACCTATATTCAATATTGCATACCTATATCAGTATCATGAGGGATAATCAAGTGACAGCCTTGAAGATGGATTGAAGAATCAGTTACTACAACAACAACTGGAGTAGACAGAGCAGATTTTGAATAGTAGAGTTGGACACAACATAAGAGACAAGTAGTATAAGGAGTATTTGGTTAAGTGGAAGAGAAGACCGAATGCAGATTCATCATGGATTTCTCAGGCTGAGATAGACCATTTTGGTTTTCCTCTAGCCCCGACAAAGTGAGGGACTCACTTTTTCAACATCCTCAGGTGTCTGATGCAGGAGCATCCCAAGTTGAAGAGCAATCTTACATCAACCAAAAATATTTGCTTTCTTTTCATTTCTTACGTTTCAATTGTAGTTCAGACATTTGCATTTCAACATTTTCTACCACATTCTACCACATCTTCATTTTAGAGATCACGGAGCAAGAATTAGCTTCTATCCCATGTCAGCTACATCATATTAATATTTCAAGAGATTTGGACTTGTATACAGAAAGTTATTGCTATCAAAAGATCATCATCTTTCATAGAGTAGAGTAGTCAACATGCAGTTTGATCATACAAGGTTTGTGGAGCATTCTCGTGACTTGTGGAGCCTAATGAAACATCCCACAAGGTAGTTGGGGACTAGACAGACCTTTGTTGAGAACTGCATCAAGTTTCATTCATTTGCGAAGCATTACCAAGAGTTGTAGGCTGACCTACACGTTTCCTGCACGTTTCATCATTCATTGGAATTTGAGGTCTCCTAAGGCTAACACAGAGGATTCTTTGAGCTTAAAGATGATATAAAAGCATTCACAAGATTCATTAGGAAGCAATAAATTATGATAGAACATTTTTAGTCCTTGATTGTAGATTTGCAGAAGGCACTTCAAAGCTATATCATTCATGTAATTGCTAATCTAGAAATCAGGTCTGTGAGCCCTTGATTATAGCCCGCATGTTGCCGACATATAAGTCTTGTAACTATCTAATATATTGAACATATGAATCTTCCATTGCATTCTATTCTTGTGTTGTTTCCGTTGTGTTTACTTTTGCTGCATGGTTGGATAGTCCCTTCTCAGGACCCTCCATGCATGTCTCGTAGGTTTCATAAGTGGAAGCATGGATTGGGATTTGTGGCTACATGGTTCTGTAAGCACTGAAAAAATGCATGGGTCTACATGGTAATTTTATGATGAGTTGTAGTCCTAAACACGTACATATAAGCATGTAAATATGACCTCTCAGCAACATTCTTCTTGGTAACGTGTAAATAAGACCTACCTATTTGCTTAGAATTTTTATGTGCTGTTATGACTTAGACCTTGATGACTATAAATTATTTATTATTTGGATGCATAGAGGAGGAGACTATGGTACATGTGATTTGGATATTTTATATATGTGTTGATTTGTGGGTGTGATTTAATAGATATGTGATTTAAAAATTTAATAGTATAATGATGCTAAATTGTGAAATTGAAAGTTGTTTAGATTTATATTATTTAAAGGTGATTAAAAAAAGGAAATTAATTAATATTTTAATTGAATTCTATAATTTTGTTGTGTCATCTATAGTACCAAGACATACTAATATTTGAAATGTAAGTTGTGCAGGAGGGTGGCCAATGTTTGACCAAGCCTATTATGCTTTGAAGAATATTGGCTTAAGTCTTGTGTGTGTTAGTAAGTGAGTTATTTTTATTTATTAAATATTTAATTTTTATATATTGTTGATGAAAATTAATTTCATTAATTTTTTATTTTATTTTTATTGTTGGATAAGATTTCCATGGAGGATAATTATTTTAATTGAAATAATATCATTATGGGATAAGGCTTTAGCTTGTCTTATTATTTTTTTAGTTTTTATTTAAGATTTTATTTTTGTTTTAATTGTTTTATTTGAAAAAAAAAATTATTAAATTTTTGGGGAAAAAGGGGGCTTTTTGGAAAAATCTCTCTAGAATTTCTTTTGGTTTTGGGGATGACTTCTTGAGGAATTTGGGAAGGAATTTGCATTTGGGAAAAGAAGGAAGAAGGATTGAAGGATTTTGGGAAGGGATCTTGCTTCTTTTGTGCTTCTCCTAACTTGGAGAGCAGAAGGTAGGGTCTTTTATTTTATTTGTAACTTTATAATGGTTAATGTCATTCTTCTGAAAGTGTATGTTGGATGTTGTTTGTTTATGTTGTGGTTGTTGGGTGGGTAGTGTTGAGTGTCGTTTTGGGGTTAAAAGAGGTGAGAAGCCTCTCTTGGGGGACCTCTTGTAGTTGGGTTTGTGAAAGTTGTTATGATTTTGTAGTTGGGTTTTCTAGAAGTTGTTCATGATCGTAGTTGGGTATGTAGAAAGTATGAATGAAATTATAGTTGGGTTTTCGTGAAGGTTTTGTGAAGAAATCTGTAGTTGGGTTTGTGGAAGTGTGTGGAAGTTTGAAGAAGTTACTGAATATGTTTTATTATCATCCCCTAATCTGAGGGAGAGGTTATTCCCTCTTATCCCCTTTGTGAAGGATTCTTTGAAATTCTTTAAGTGTGAGCCTTGCCTTGGGTTTTTCTATGAGTATTGTTTTGTGTGATTTTTATCAATGAATATCTATTGTAGGGAGGAGAGTCAGTGTGTTGTAGGGAGGAGAGTCAGTTTGCCTGGCCATTCATGTTGGTTGTTGATGTGTGTAGGTTATTTGCAAGAGTTTGAAGAGTTTAGTGTTGTGGAAAGTTGTATGGTATCAAGAGATTGGAGCTCTTTTTTGTGGGTCCTATTATATAGTTTGTCAATATATATATAATCCATTTCTTAGAATTGTACTATTAAGGAAAAAATTGTATATGTATAGTTTCTTTTGTCTAGTAAAACATAATCTGTATTTGTATAATTTCAATTGGTATGTATAATTTAATTTGAAAGTAAATGGTTTTGTGTTATTCTTCTCATGAAATGATTGTTGGATCCAAAAATTTATAATCATATTGAGAGGTTTATATAATTATAAAAAATATTTATGTATATACAAGTTCATTTACTTATATAATAAATATATATTTTGTTATGGTTGTTTGTTTATATGAAGCTTAGAAATTTATTGATAAGAGAAGAAATTATATATATACTAAATTTTATATTTGTTTATATATATATATATTTTATAAGTTAAAAAATAACAAATGTTATTGCCTTATGCAGGGCACATCGCCCCTTGGGGACCGTGGGAAGCAGTGTGGGGGCTGTGGCCTCACAGTGGAAGCAACCCCAGTAATCCCTCAAAAAAAAATTATTATTTTTGTTTTTACATTATTTAAAACTTCAAAATCTTATTATTGCTCAAAATTTATTTATAAATTATGCCCTCTGTTTATCCTTTTTGTGATTTTACTATAAATTATGCCCTCTGTTTATCCTTTTTGTGATTTTACTGTTCACCTACAATTTAACTTGCTCAGAATCAGAAATTTATATGTGTGTGAGAGAATTCCATCATATTATTTTTGCATACACTGATTTTTGATCCTGTAGAGTTAAATTTCAATAACAATATATATAGATTTATTTATTTATTTTCAGACAAATGCATTCATAGATCAGCAAATGGATTTCATTTTGATTTCTTCTGTCTCTTTGATTTGAAACCTGCAAAATCAAATAAGTGTCACACACACACACACACACACACACACACACACACACACACACACACACACACACACACACACACACACACACACACACACACACACACACACATTTCAGTCAAATAGTTGTATATTGATCTGTAAAATTTGCTCTTCTTCCATGAATAAACCTGCAAAAATAAGAAGAAATAAAAAATTAGTAAGAAAACATAGAAATAAGTATTGGAGATGTTGAGATGAAAATAGAAAAATTAAGCTTGCTTCATTTCTTTTATAAACAAGAACTCTGAAAGAGCTGGAGTCCCTGCCAAAGGGAATAGATATGCTTATGTATGTTTGCAATTGATATAGGTTTATAATATTTTTACAAAGTTTATGTAGGTGACTTTGATGACATCAAAAGGTATCACATGTAGCAGTATGTGAATGGTTGCAACAAGTTGTAGGCAACAAGAATTCAAAAATGACCCTATAGTGTGGCATATCATCCATGAGGGGGAGGTGGTTCCTTTTCTGGAAGGGATGATTGTCGATGACGAGAATCTCTCATGCCAGTTTGCGGAGTCTTAGGACAATGAAACCAAAGAAGTCAAGATTGGTGGCATTGGCTTTTAGGTGTCTGAAGAAGTGATCGGGCATGCTACTAGGCTGCCAATTAGAGGGAAAAAGCACTCGAGACATAGTAGGGCGGCCGACCTTGAACATGTGGCCCTTTTCTTCAGAGAGGGGGAGGCGCCTGTGAAGTTGCACGAAGGGTTTGAAAGAGATAAGTTGTCAGAGCCATGGGAGAAAATCTGCCTCATGATTATGAAATTCTTCACACTGGAGGGAAGATTCAAGGTTTTTTACCACTACCACTTTGCTCTCCTTAACCATTTTAGGAATAAGCTGGAAATTAGTTTTCATTTCTTTCTCCTTTCTTCTCTGGATAACTCTATCAAGTCGGTTCAGGAGATTAAAGCTAAAAATGTTGGCCACCTGCTTGTTCCCATCCATCAAGGCCTCATCTCGCATCTTTACCACTTTCACCTTGCATTGTGTCCCCCAAAATAAATTAAAGTCAAGATGATTGAGGACTCACAGTTGAGTGTTTCTCCTAATTCTATAGGAAAGGTGAAGACCTATGTGGGGACCCCTAAGATTGCCCTTAAAACCCCTAAGGGTGACCCTCGTACTTAGGAGGATACCCCTGTTCGAACCCCTGCCACCTCTAAGAAGAAACCCCAGCAAGGCGCCACTTAGGCGACTGGGAAAAGGCTGACTAAAAGAGATAAAATGAAGACTGAGGATAAAGGGACGACTACTGAGAAAAAAACTAAGAAGGGTAAGGAGACTATGACCACGACAAAGCCTGAGGATGAAGGGGCTGCTACTGAGAAAAAAGCTAAAAAGTGTAAGGAGGCTGTGACTATGGCGTTGCCTGTGAAAATTGTTGAGCTGGATTCTAGGACTAAGATTGTTGGTAGCAGGGAAGGTGCGAAGGTTGTTAACCCAAGGGTTCGTCGGTCTACACGCATTGCTGGTAAACCTTTTGTGTCTCCTCAGGGGGTGGAGATATCTGATGAGTCAGAGTTTGTCGAAGAAACTATGGAGGGGGGAAGAAATCCCCACTAAGTCGGTGCATGAAGTGGAGGGGACTAGCCACTTCGCCTCCACGAACAAATCTAGTTCTGAGGATGTGGGTGAAGCTGCTAGGGTGTCTGAGGGACATGACAACAAGGGAAGTTGCTCTCTGTGCGTTAAGACTACCAAGGACCTAGGGCACCTCCAGGAGAAGATGGAGGGTATGCAGAAGAAGTGGAAGGTGATGGCTGAGTTTACTGCTAAGGCCCTTCACAGGGCTGTGTCAATCTTCGTGGTTGTCAAGGATTTGGATGACAAGGTCAAACAGGTGGGGTTCGATAGCCTGGGGGATTACAAAGATATGGTGGAATTCCTAGCTAAGTGTGGGATGACTGATAGTCCCTAGTTTCTTGTTGTTTCTGTTATTTTTGATGTTTTTTATTAGGCATTTTTTATCTGTTGTTCACAAGTTGTTAATGTGTTGTTTTTGACTTATTAATGGTCTATAGCCTGTGGGGCCATTTTGTGTAGGTTCTGGACCCTCTTTTCCAGCTAAAATAATTAAAAACAGGAACTCAAATGTTTTGTTTCATAGATCTGTTGATATAGTTAGTTGGACATTAAGAGGTATGAAGTTATTTAGGTCTATTTGGTGTGTATTTTTAATGGAATAAAATGCATGTAGAGTTAAAACTAGTAGCTTATTTTGATTTGATGGCTTTATCCATGTTTTAATTTACATGTATACAGTAAAACGAAGGCAGGAAAACAATATATATTTTTCCATAGATAAAGCAAACCTGAACTAGTACAAAATTGATTGTTTGTATAGTTGAAATTGAGACGAATTAGTTATGTATCAATTAATATGTCCTATAACTCTAAATGAAAGATGGAAAAGGCTGGTGCATTTATGCATCTTTATATTGTTAGTGTTATGCACGATGATAATTCTTACACTGAAATTTAAAAATTCTAAAAGCATATAAAGTTGTAGTTTATAGTTAGTGTTATGCACCATGATAATTTCTATGCTAAAATTTAAAAATTCTAAAACCATTTGAAGTTGTAATTTATGATTCAATGAAAGTGAAAATCGATGTTACCATTCATGTTTATTTCTAGACATGATAGTTGTATAGTTGTTTGCATCTATCTGTACACATCCATTTCCACTTAAACAAACAATTAAGCATTTGCAAATGATCTTTATAAACTTATTGTACTGTTGGAAGCGATTAAGTTATGAGAAAATGACCTATTTTTTGGTCAAATTTTAAGTTATTAAAGCATTTCCGTTAAAACATATCATTTTCTAAGATAAAATCTAGTTGTATTTCTTTTAGGTTTTTCCAATAAGAACATCAATACCCAATCGGGAAAAAATCAAAGCATATAAGTGGTCAATCAACCCTAGATAAACTATGTATTTGACACTTGCAATTTGCACCATGACATAAAGTATGGTAACTTGAGGTGTGTTAGATGGTTGAGGTATGGGTATTGCCTAGTTTATCTTCATGTGTGAAGTATGGGTTTTGACTGAACTGCATTATTAGGGCTAATAGATGATATATCTTTGGTCATATACATTAGTTTTTTCCTAGTTTGAAGAGGTTTTGAGTGTCGAATATGGTCATTTCTCTTTAATTGTTCTATATCAAAACCTTAGGAAATATTCCCCTTGGCCTAGCAAATAGAAAACAAGGAGAAGCTACTCTTTCTCATGGATTGGTCCAAAGTTGTCCTTGCATGATCATAAGTTGCAAGTACGATTGCTTAGGGTAAATTTCACAATGGCTCAAGGTATTGCTTGTCTTTAGGTTTGAGGAGTCAATAGTTGTGAGACAAAAAATGGCACTATTTGTTGGTATGTGGCGACTGATCATGCAAGTACTGTACACAAGATATGTATCCTCACTGGGGTCAGTTGTTATTTTTTGTTAACCGACAAAAGAAAAATGACATTGCAAAACCCTAATTCTAGAAGCTTCTGAAAAGCTTGTTATAAGCGGCTGGATTGTATGGTACAACGATGTATTTGCAAGATTGTAATCTATTTTGCATTGGATAATAAAATCATTGGATGGTTGAGTTTTTGTGGATGTAGTCCATATTGGGTGAACCACGTTAAATTTTTGTGTTGATCTCTTTTGTGTTATTCCTTATTGTTATATCTGGGTTATTTAATCTGCATATAATTGTTAGTGTTTATTGCTTTGATCTGCCCTAACCCTAACACTATTGTTGTGGATTCATTGAGGGTTGTCATCATCTAAGTGTGCTAGTTTACAGTTTTAGGGTTTAAGGTTCATAGTTTAGAGTAAAATTTTAGTTTTAGGGTTTATAGTTCATAGTTTTAGGGTTTATAGTTAAATTTAGTGTTTGAATGTTTATATTTCATAGTTTGAGGTTTATTGTTCATAGTTTTAGGGTTCATAGCTAAAATCCATATTTTGGGGTTTATAGTCCATAGTTTTAGGGTTTATTATTCATAGTTTTAGGCTTTATAGTTAAGTTTAGCATTTTAGGGTTTACATTGTATGCTTTTGATGGAACAAGAACATAGATCCATAGATGATAACAAAATTTTGGCTTATCTACAAAGAGAAGTAGATTTATTTTAGATTTTTACGACATATTTTATGACTAGATTATAATTTCATAATAAAATTGTCTAGAGTATATTAACGGTATCTGTGTATTGAATGTTATAACTCATGTTGTGCTTATTTTCTGAATGTCTTGGTCACCTTTTTGTAACATATGTTTGTATTATATACAAGATATTGTAATTGTGCATGAATATGATATAAAGTTAATGTAGCATTGCTTTGAAATCACTAGTGTTATATAAAGATATGTTAATAAAAAAAATTAAAATTCTTGTATTTTATACTTTCTATATTGATTCTTGATATTGTTGCAAATAATTTGGTGGTGATAAAATATGATACATTGAAGTCATGTGTTTTTAATATATTCATCAAAATCTCTTAAATTAGTAAACCCATGGGATTGTTATAAATTAGTAAAAGCACTTAAAGGTGTTGTTGCTAAGATAGGATTAGAGAATTTGATTGCATGGCTTACACTGGAATTTTATATTCTCTTGGAACTCTATATCACATGCTTGATGTGCACGTTTAAGATTTAAATTTAGATGTTTTAACCAAAGAATTAGTCTACAATTACTAAGATAATGGTTCTTTAGATCTTGCATTTGCTTTGTCAATTATAAGTATGTTTCCTAATCTTCTTAACCAAAAATAAATAAGAGATTGCAAAAGTAGAGTAATCACTAGCGAACTACAATAATCATCCAAAATTTATAGAACTCGAAGAGAGATGATATCATAAATTTCTAAAGAATCAAATGATATTGTTATAATCAAAGCATGTGTTCGACTACAAGAAAATAGTTAAACAATCACTCCAGATTACGTCAACCACTCCCACAATACTGAATTCATAAATAAGTTTACAATATTGTTATAATCAAAGTGTATGTGCTCACCTAATAGAAAATGATTAAACGATAGTTACATATTGTGTCAAGCACTCCAAAACACATAATTCGTAAATAGTTTTACTTTTTAATTCCCAATGGAAGAATCAAGTTAATGTCAGTTAAGACTATTTTGGTGTTTTATTTCCATCATGTCCAGGTCATACATTTTTAGATTCCTATGTAGCTCTTTAATTCACTATATCATCCTCCAAGTTTTTGTAGAAGTGTTATTGCTCCCTTTGGGCAACTATGAGGTAAGTCAAGGTAATTTTTGTTAAACTATGGGTAGCCTTTTACAATAAAGAAGAGATTACACCCTTAAAAAAACAAAATTATGTTAAAAATAGTAATGCGAAAATGATTTTATTAAATAAAATAAGATGTGAGTACATGGAAAGAACCAACTTTTTCTGCGAAGTTAATAATTTATTATTAATGTTAGTTAGGACATAGGGACTAACTTCAGTCATCCCCTATTATCAGATCAACTCTAATGACTTGGATGACCAATACATATAAAAATAATTCATGAACTATGAAACACTAGAATCCATGACACTATATCATCAGTTGGTACTGATCCTTACTGATGTATTCTGGCTTGTCTACAAAGAGAAGTAGATTTATTTTAGATTTTTACGACATATTTTATGACTAGATTATAATTTCATAATAGCATTGTCTAGAGTATATTAGTGATATCTGTGTATTGAATGTTATAACTCATGTTGTGCTTATTTTCTGAATGTCTTGGTCACCTTTTTGTAACATATGTTTGTATTATATACAAGATATTGTAATTGTGCATGAATATGATATAAAGTTAATGTAACATTGCTTTGAAATCACTATTGTTATATAAAGATATGTTAATAAAAAATTAAATAAATAAAAATTCTTGAGTTTTATACTTTCTATATTCATTCTTGATATTGTTGCAAATAATTTGGTAGTGATAAAATATGATACATTGAAGTCACTTGTTTTTAATATATTCATCAAAATCTCTTAAATTAGTAAACCCTTGGGATTGTTATAAATTAGTTATAGCACTTAAAGGTGTTATTGCTAAGATAGGATTAGAGAATTTGGTTGCATGGCTTACGATGGAATTTTATATTCTCTTGGAACTCTATATCACATGCTTGATGTGCATGTTTAAGATTTAAATTTAGATGTTTTAACCAAATAAATTATAATCTTTGATGCTTGATTGGTTGATTAAATGACCTTAGAAAAACAAATTGAATTAGTCTACGATTACCAAGATAATGGTTCTTCAGATCTTGCATTTGCTTTGTCAATAATAAGTATGTTTCCTAATCTTCTTAACCAAAAATAAATAAGAGATTGCAAAAGTAGAGTGATCACTAGCGAACTACAATAATCATCCAAACTTTATAGAACTTAAAGAGATATGATATCATATTTCTAAAGAATCAAAAAATATTGTTATAATCAAAGCATGTGTTCGACTACAAGAAAATAGTTAAACGATCACTCCAGATTGCGTCAATCACTCCCACAATACTGAATTCATAAATAAGTTTACAATATTGTTATAATCAAAGTGTATGTGTTCACCTACTAGAAAATGATTAAATGATAGTTACATATTGTTTCAAGTACTCCAAAACACAGAATTCATAAATAGTTTTACTTTTTAATTCCCAATGGAAGAATCAAGTTAATGTCAGTTAAGACTAGTTTGGTGTTTTGTTTCCATCATGTCCAGGTCATACATTTTTAGATTCCTATGTAGCTCTTTAATTCACTATATCATCCTCCAAGTTTATGTAGAAGTGCTATTGCTCACTTTGGGCAAGTATGGGCTAAGTCAAGGTATTTTTTTTAAAACTATGGGCAGCCTTTTATAATAAAAAAGAGATTACACCCTTAAAAAAAACAAAATTATGTTAAAAATAGTAATGCCAAAATGATTTTATTAAATAAAATAAGATATAACTACATGGAAAGAATCAACTTTTTATGTGAAGTTAATAATTTATTATTAATGTTAGTTAGGACATAGGGACTAACTTTAGTCATCCCCTATTATCAGATCAACTCCAATGACTTGGATGACCAATACATATAAAAAGAATTCATGAACTATGAAACACTAGAATCTGTGACACCATATCATCAGTTGGTATTGATCCTTACTGATGTATACATTTGTTCTTGTGAATGAAGACACTATCTACCATCAGAAGTGCAACACTATCAGTTGTAAATTGAGCAATATCCATAACCCAAGAGTAAAATTAGAAATAGAGTCAGTCTACTATTTGCAGGACTTTTGCGATTAGGGATACAAGGAAGCACAGGCACAACATTTTAAGTGAATAACACATAATTATTCAACATCAATTAGAAAGCTCCCAATCAATTAGATCCAAAGGTTGACATAAGCCATTTGATTGTCTTTCCAAACAACTACTTGGAATGAGTGGCCATCTCTAAACTTAGAAATGAGACAGCAATCAGGACAAGCCTCAGTAAAATAGGGATAAAGCATTGAGATGGTGTTTAGCACTCCATCATTGTCTTGGCAATTGTCATCACTGCTAAGAAATCCATAGTAAAAGTAGCTCTATAGAAAATTGTATACAAAAAGTGGAGAAGAAATATGTATATCTGCACTTTGTCACTTACTTGTAGCCTTTGAAAGGAGGATCTAAATAGCTAGGTTGACATCATTGACTCATCTGTAGTGTTCTGTGAAAAAAGAGAGGATGGAACCATTTTAGGGATAGAAAAATATAGAATGACAGTGTAGAAGATATAGGAACTTACAAACGCATAGATGTAAAAAAACTACAAAACAACACTATAAAAGATATAGGGGGTTACACATGTCTATTTTTTCGCTTTTAATATGATAGACGTAAATCTTGTCAACAGACGGAGGTGCGATCTGTAAAACATTATCGATTGATGAAATGATTTTATATGAAGACACTTTGCATTTTTCTAGATGCAATTTTCATTTTTATTTACTAGATTGAAGTACAGTCGGCATGCATGCATGTAGAGTGAAGAGTAGTTCTATTCTTAATTGTGGCCAACACAGAAGTTGATAGACATAAATGATTTGAACAGACACAGTTGTCACTGTCATCAAGCAAGCTGAGCAAATGAATGAAGAACAGAAAAATGACAGTACAAAAGATAGAGGAACTTACAAATGCCTTCTTTTTCTCTTCCAATACAGTAGATGTTGTAGACACCTAAAATTGACCTATTCCCAGATCAGGGTTTCATCTATCATACTTCATTAATTAAATAATGCTTAATTATTTGATTAAGTTCATCTGTCGATCACATCAATTTATTCCTCCATGTTAATTAAATAATTCTTGGTTATTTAATTAAACAAATTTATTCCCCTATATTGATTAGATAATTCCAATTATTTAATTAAATCACTTTTATCTTCTATATTGATTAAATAACCCTAATTATTTAATTAATTCAATTTATTCCTCCATATTAATTAAATAATTCCAATGATCTAATTAATTCAATTTATCCTCCATATTTGATTAAATAAATCCAATTATTTAATTAAATCAATTTCCTTCCAAATCAAATAAATAAATTCAAAATATTTATTTAAATAATCTTTTCCTCCAAATTGAATTAAAATTAATACTTAATTCAATTATCCCATGTGCACATGAAATTAAATAATTATTTATTTAATATCCCATTTATCCTCACCCACCATAAATTCCTTCAATCAAAATCAGTTAACAAATAATCAAAAGAGCTGACTCATCAATCAACTCAATCAACAAAGCAATCAATTCAGTTCACTAAGCAATCAAATTAGTTAACTAATTAGTCAATCTAGTTAACTAATCAATCAACTCAGTCAACAAAGCAATCAATTCAGTTCACTGATCAATCTATTCAGTTAACTCCCTAATCAGTTATGTTAACTCCCTTGATGCATGAGAGGACAAGGACACTTGTCCTCTCATTCACGCACATTCTCTCAACCTTCCTCAACCATTGATCTCTTTGATCATTCTCAACATTTGATCTAATATCTCACATGTCTATAAAAAGAAGCCTCTTTCTCCATTTTTGACCATCTCTCATTCAAGTAAACTCATGTTGTCATAATCATTCCTTGGGAGATCATATTTGTGTTATAATTATGGAGCAATCCACATCAAAAAGCAAGGAGCAATCAATTGGAATAGGGTGCATTTCAATTCGCTTGATCGGTGTAGGGACTTCGTTTGTGCAAAGGAGGTAAATTGTATTGGTTTTGATTGTCTTTGGTTTATGTTTGCATATAGTATTATGTTATAATATATAATAATTTAAAAAACTTAAATAAGTAATGTAAAAATATAATGAACATAAATAAAGCAAATTAAGTTATATATATATATATATATATATATATATATATATATATATATATATATATATATATATATAAAGCAATATATGTACTATATCGAGCAATTTGTAATATTAAAGCTAAATAAGTAAATTGTCACGTAATATAGAATAAATCTCAAATTATAATAAATAATGTATATATATATATATATATATATATATATATATAATCTAAATAGAGTAATGTATGTAATATATCATGCAACAATAATAAAAACACTCAACAAGTTAATGCATAATATATCATGAAACATATAATAAAAACAATCAATCAAGTTAATGTGTGATATATCATGCAATATAAAATAATAAAAATAAATCAAAACACATAATAAATATTCCCAAAAGGTCAAGCAAAAGAACCACGAAAATGAGGCAAAATAATAAATAACAAGAAAATAGTAAAGCAACAAAAGTAGGTAGAAATACAATGGGGAACACACAATAGCAAACAAAACAATACATGGAGATAGCAAGGAAAGTCATAAATAAAATCATAAAATTAAGAAAGGAATGGAAACCTAGCCATAAAGATAAAGAATGAAAAGAAACCGATTGGAAAAAAGTTGGTCTAAAGACTATGCATCACGAGAATCAACACCCACAAACATAAAATAAAATCAATGAAACAAACACAAAGGAGAAAATGGAGAGATGACAAAGAGGAAGAGGAACAGAAGGGGAGGAATGGGAGGTTGGTGAAAAGAGGAAGAGGGTATCAGTAAGGTTAAGAGGAAAAAAAGAAGAAGGATGAGAAGGAAAAGGTTTACAGAGGGGAGGTGTGGAGAGAGTTCAATAGGGGATACCAAGTAGGACCCAAGTGCCAACCTTCATCACAATTAAGATTCATAGGGTGTTCCCTGATAAAGATGGCTTCAAGGAGTTTTCTCCTAAAAAAGTTGTCCTCTTTGATGAGAACTTGGGTGTCCTCCAGACAAATATGGTGCTTTGTTTGAAAAGAGTGCTTTGCAAGGGCCGATTTTGAAATACGATCATGCCTAATGCTGGCACTATGTTCTTTGATCCTCATGCAGATGGAATGTCCAGTTTCTCCAATATATGGGGTCCCACAAGAGCACACAATTTTATAGATTCTTAAGTGCAACATATTATGTCTAGGATCGTTGACTAAAGGGATGAGGCTCCTAATAGTGGAGTAGGGTTTAAAGGTGCACTTGAGGCCTTTCTTACGTAAAGTTTTTGAGATCTTATTAGAGAGGCCTTCTATGTAAGGGAGAGTGGTAACAAAGGAAGAGTTGACATCATCATGTTTGGGCTTCGAGTTGGCACAATTTTTGGCAAAGGTAAAGGCTCTCGAGATGGCTTTATTGATGAACCTGTTAAGTTTAAAAACTTGAGACAGGTGAGAGAGCTCTAGGTCAATGTGCTCCTTATCGCAGATATGGTAAGCACGAGTGGCCAATGTCTTGAGGACACCAGCTTTTTAGCTGGGATGGTGAAGAGAGGAAGCATGGAGGTAAAGATCAGTGTGTGTCGATTTCCTATAGACCCGGTGACCTAGAGAACCATCATTTTTCCTAATGATCAGGACATCAAAGAAAGGAAGATGGTTGTTGGATTCAAGTTCTTTGGTGAATTGTATGCATTCGACCAAATTGTTTAGATGAGAGTGGAAGAGTTCTAATTGCTCATGGCCATGAGGCCAACATATGTTGGTGTCATCAACATAATGCTTCCACGGTTTGGGCTTAAGGTGAAAGGAGTTAAGAGCAGATTCCTCAAAATGCTCCATATAAACATTAGCTACAACAAGGGAAAGAGGAGAACCCATGGTGACCCCATTGGATTGTTTGTAGACTACATCTTGGAAAGTGAAGAATGTTGAATGAAGGTACAACTCAACCATAGAAGTAATTTCATCATTGGTTTTGCGCCTAATCAATTCCAAGGAGTCACGCACAGGAACTTTGGTGAAAAAGGACACCACATCAAAACTAACAAGAATATCATCAACTTCAATGTGCTTGTCCTGGATGAAATCAACAAAATGGGTAGAGTCTTTGATGAAGGAATCTGACTTCCCTACTAAGGGAGAAATAAGTTTAGCAAGGAAGGCAGCAAGATTGTACGTGGGGGAATGAGTGGTGTCAACAATAGGTCTAAGAGGAATGCCATGTTTGTGGATTTTTGGTACACCATAAATATGTGGGGTTATTTCTTTGCAAATGAGATGTTTTTTAGTGACATCGTCGAAAGATCATCTATGAACTTGCTCATTCTTCTTTTGACATCACTAAAAAATGCCTCATTCCTTGCAAAGAAATCACCCCGCGTATTTATGGTGTACCAAAAATCCACAAACCTGGCATTCCTCTTAGACCTATTATTGACACCACTCATTCCCCCACATACAATCTTGTTGCCTTCCTTGCTAAACTTATTTCTCCCTTAGTAGGTAAGTCGGATTCCTTCATCAAAGACTCTACCCATTTTGTTGATTTCATCCAGGACAAGCACGTCGAAGTTGATGATATTCTTGTCATTTTTGATGTGGTGTTCTTATTCACCAAAGTTCCCGTGCGTGACTCCTTGGAATTGATTAGGCCCAAAACCAATGACGAAATTACTTCTCTGGTTGAGTTGTGCCTTCGTTCAACATTCTTCACTTTCCAAGATGTAGTCTACGAACAATCTGATGGGGTCGCCATGGATTCTCCTCTTTCCCCTATTGTAGCCAACCTTTATATGGAGCATTTTGAGGAATCTACTCTTAACTCCTTTCCCCTTAAGCCCAGATGGTGAAAGCGTTATGTTGATGACACCAACATATGTTGGCCTCATGGCCATGAGCAATTAGAACTCTTCCACTCTCATCTAAACAATTTGGTTGAATGCATACAATTCACCAAAGAACTTAAATCCAACAACCAGCTTCCTTTCCTTGATGTCCTGATCATTAGGAAAAATGATGGTTCTCTAGGTCGCCAAGTTTATAGGAAATCGACCCGCACTGATCTTTACCTCCATGCTTCCTCTCTTCACCATCCCAGCCAAAAACTTGGTGTCCTCAAGACACTGGCCACTCGTGCTTACCATATCTATGATAAGGAGCACATTGACCTAGAGCTCTCTCACCTGTCTCAAGTTTTTAAATTTAATAGGTTTAGCAATAAAGCCATCTCGAGAGCCTTTACCTTTGCCAAAAATCATGCCAGCTCAAAGCCCAAACTTGATGATGTCAACTCTTCCTTTGTTACCACTCTCCCTTACATAGAAGGCCTCTCTAATAAGATCTCAAAAATTTACATAAGAAAGGCCTCAAGTGCACCTTTAAACCCTACTCCACTGTTAGAAGCCTCATCCCTTTAGTCAAGGATCCTAGACATAATATACTCCACTCAGGAGTCTATAAAATTGTGTGCTCTTGTGGGACCTCATATATTGGAGAAACTAGGCATTCCATCCACACGAGGATCAAAGAACATAGTGCTGACATTAGGCATGATCGTATTTCAAAATCGGCCCTTGCAGAGCACTCTTTTCAAACAAAGCACCATATTTGTCTAGAGGACACCCAAGTTCTCATCAAAGAGGACAACTTTTTCAGGAGAAAACTCCTTGATTCCATCTTCATCAGGAAACACCCTACGAATCTTAATCGTGATGAAGGTTGGCACTTGAGTCCTGCTTGGCATCCCCTGTTGAACTCTCTCCACACCTCCCCTCTGTATACCTTTTCCTTCTCATCCTTCTTCTTTTTTCCTCTTAACCTTACTGGTACCCTCTTCCTCTTTTCACCACCCTCCCATTCCTCCCCTTCTGTTCCTCTTCCTCTTTGTCATCTCTCCATTTTCTCCTTTGTGTTTGTGTCATTGATTTTATTTTATGTTTGTGGGCGTTGATCCTCGTGATGCATAGTCTTTAGACCAACTTTTTTCCAATCAGTTTCTTTTCATTCTTTATCTTTATGGCTAGGTTTCCTTTCTTTTCTTAATTTTATGATTTTATTTATGACTTTCCTTGCTATCTCCATGTATTGCTTTGTTTGCTATTGTGTGTTCCCCATTGTATTTCTACCTACTTTTGTCGCTTTCCCATTTTCTTGTTATTTATTATTTTGCCTCATTTTTGTGGTTCTTTCGCTTGACCTTTTGGGAATATTTCTTATGTGTTTTGATTTATTTTTATTATTTTATATTGCATGATATATCATACATTAACTTGATTGATCATTTTTATTATATGTTGCATGATATATTGTGCATTAACTTGTTGAGTGTTTTTATTATTGTTGCATGATATATTACATACATTGCTCTATTTAGATTTATTATATATATTACATTATTTATTATAATTTGAGATTTATTATATATTACTTGACAGTTTACTTATTTAGCTTTAATATTACACATTGCTCGATATAGTACATATATTGCTTTATATATATATATATTGTTAGGTAAGTGCTGCCAAGGGGGTAGCTCCCATTATATAGTATCCAAAAAAAAAAAAATGCAGCCCTTGCCACTAGGGGTGCTATAACACAACATAAACTTGTGCTTATTCGAACCTATTCTCCTAACCTGAAAGATCTAGAATCATTCCAATGCTGGGTGTGCCCTCAAATTACCTCTCCAAATTCCCTACTTTCTTAGCGGACCTTAAAGACATAGGGTGTTTTTGTTTTGAAGACGAGGATTTCTTTCTCTTCACCTCTGTCTAGGCTTGCTCGGCTTCTGGGGAGAGATGTGGATTTATGCACAAATCCTCCCTTAGGGGCTTTCCAAATAAGTTGTTTGCATCAGTGCTCAAATGAGAAGAAGAGGACTCAGTGTTGGAATCCTCCAAGGATGGAGAAGAAGTAGCCATACAATCGCCTTTTGACTTCAGATCAGATGTAGACTCATGTAAATAATTTTTCACCTCGGCAAGAGGGGGGGTGGATATAGTTGGACTAGTACCTTGAAGAGTGGCAAAAGGAGAAGAAGCGGCCTTTTTAGGAGGCGAGACAGCATAATGTTGGGACTCAGCCCCCTCCCACCAAGAGGATTTGTTGAAAGGGACAGCATTGGCATGCGCTCCAAGCCGTCTCCTTTCACAATGTGCAGTAACATGACCTGTAGCAAAGCAAATTCTACATCTGAATGTGATATTTTCATGATCTATTGGCTGGCACCATCTCCTCTTTCCAACTTTGAGAAAAATTTATGCTGGAAGACCTTTTGATACATCCATTTCTACACACATGCGAGCAAAAGTTGAATTTTCATAGTTGATTGTTTCTTTAGAGAGGTTGTGAAGTTTCCCCAGGCCATTCCCAATCTCCTTCAGGGAATCTATTTCCCAAAACTGTAATGGGAGATAAGGTAAGCGAACCCACAAGAATGTTGTTGAGAAAGTCTCAATTCACAGATCAAAAGAGGGGAACCATGGCTTCATGCATAAAAAATCACCTTGGAATAACCACGGACCAGAGTTGAGCACCATTTCTTTATCTTCCTCATATTCAAATTCTAGAATAAAAAACCACTTTGCACAAGGGTAAATGTTGATTTCATCCTCTAGATAATCCTTCCAGTTTGTATGAATCCATGAGTGGAGATCGCACAGTTTAGGCCATACCTTCAAAAATCTACAGATCAAGGCATGATCCTGCAAAAAGTCTTCTCTGTCACAAGCGAAGCTATCCAAACAAATCTTAGGGGCAGAAGATGACTGACAAATAACAAAGGGAGAGCTCAAAGAGGTTCCACCTTGCAGCTCGAGAGGATTGGAAGCGGTAGGACCCCTATTGGTGCCACCATTAGTGACAGAACTTACGGTTTTGATCATGGTGGGAGATTTTCCCACAGCTTGGGCCCCATGGATTTCCATTGTCTCTTGGCTACCCTTGCACGAAGAAGAAGATTTCGAGGCAAGTGCTTCTGCGAAGCTTTTCTGAGTTGAGACACAACCTGGATTGCTCTTGATGCCCAAACCCTTGGTGCTACCTTTTGCAGGGAGGAAGTCAAGGTTTGTATCGCCCCTGTCACCAATTCCCAACTACCGAGCATCATCCCTTTGCCGTGGGGGTAGAGAGGTGCCCATCAAGCCCTGAGTAGAATCTCTGTTAGACGCTGTGTTAGGGCATGTGCAACCTTTAGACGCCACATCTCAGAGGGAAGAATCACTGCAAAATGCGAAGGAAGGCTCAGAAAGCTCTGGAGCAGATAACGCAGGAACCTTCGGAGCAGAGGACATGATTACAATATATATATATATATATATAACTTAATTTGCTTTATTTATGTTTATTATATTTTTACATTACTTATTTAAGTTTTTTAAATTATTATATATTATAACATAATACTATATTTTCATGTCGTCCTAACTTTGTTTCCTTTGTCTTTCACTTTACATTTCTATCTCTTTGGTCTTTAACTTAAGAGGTAGATTCCAGTTATTTTCATTTTATTTATTACCTCTCTTTCATTTTAATCTACTTTGGTTTCATGCATATTAAATTGGTTATAGTTTTGTTTTACATTATTTGCTTTATTTAGGTTTATCATATTTTTACATTACTTATTTAGGTTTTACATTCTCTCTTGCTTCTTTAGTTTAAGTTTTTGGACTATTTACTATGTGTTTTGTTTTTTATATTATTTGATTATTATATATTATATGATTTATCATATTTATTGCTTTACTTACATTTTTACTTGTAATAAAATACTAAAAATTTTGTTCTCCTTACTTTGTTTCTTGGTGTTAGATTTTTTTTTATTTCTTTTGTCTTTAATTTAGGAGGTGAAATTCCATTCAACCTCTTTAACCCTAATCCTCCTCTCTTCCGCCTTTTTATAGGGCCAAGTCTTGCAATCCTACTCATTTGTATCCTCTTCCTAATGATGGATCACTAAGTGTGATCTGAAATGTTGAGACAAAAACACACACAGTGAAATCCAAAAGCAATTGTTTTTATAAATTTATTTTCTCTATCATCTTCATAATTAAATAAATAATATTTAATTATCTCTCTCAATTATTTCCTCTCATGATTAAATAATAAAAATTATTTAATCTAAAAATCTTCTCAAGTCAAATTAAATAAATAAAAAAATTATTTAATCTCTCAAGTCAAATCAAAATAAATATCTCAAATTTGTTCAATCTTTCTTCATGTTTTTTTTGAAATCAAGTCAAATATCCTATTTTATTTTCTGTAAATATCTTATTTCTCACATGTGTTTGAATGAACAAATAATAATAATAATAAAATATTATTATTTCAACACATGTCTATTTCTTCTCCACCACTCCAAATCTGACTTTGAGTTCCCAAAACAATCTCCACAATTTTTGAATGGAACTCAAAATCAAATCTTTCTAATTTTGAACTTAACTTAGCCATCTCAAATCAATTTCCTTAAATTTCAAAATCAACTCTTAAGTGAACTCATTCAAATCCCTTAATTTATGGATATGATTCCTAATTTTTCTGTAGCTTGTTGTCTCATTCGTTTTCAAGTGTTGATTGTATTTTGAGTTCCTTTTGATCTTGACCATTCATTATTTTCTGTAAAAACTATATAAGAACGTGCAATCTAAGCTATTTTAACATCACTCCTAAATTGCAAACTTACGCTATCGTTTTGACTTTTGAATTCTTGAGGCATTTTTCAATCGTTTGATCATTCATCCAAGCACTCGAAGCACTCTATCATCCAAGCTGCTACATTATGCATTTTTGAGAGCCATCATCACGAGGATCACGAAATTTAACAATAGAGTTGTTTCGGTTTGATTGTAGATAGTTTTGTGTTACATTCATCGTCCATCTTGTTTTATTGAGTATGTAGATCTGTAGTTTACATGCATTTTTCCTAAAGAACATCTACTAGAACTTTCTTGCAAAATTTAACGTAATACAATTCACAATCTCAATACTGATGTCGTATTTATATATCTTATAACTCCTCTATAAATACCATCTATCTTGGATAACTACTATCATATTTCTTGTACAAATATCCCAAAGGATAAATCATTTAATTCATATTAATATACATAAAGATAGGTTCATCGAAGGAGTGAATAAACAATAAAGATTAGGTCATTGAGATAACACAAGGTTCGAAGGCAATTACAAGTGTGAAAACATGTCGAAAGGTTCAAAACTAGGCCATTCAAATACATGACTAAGTAACAATAATGGTTACAAGAAACAAAAAAAGTTAACAAGGCCGATTAAACAAATAGTGCATAGGCTGTTTTAAACATAAGTAAAACATATGGTTCTTTAATCTTAGAAGTTGGTTCTTTAAATAATGATATTGATGGATTCTAAAAGCTCAAAGACCTCCTAAATAGAATATAAGGCCGACCATTGTAAATCACAAGCCAAAAATAATAAAGCCACAGGGCGCTCGAATACAACAATGGTTTACTTGGCCGAATACAACAAAAAGGGGCGACAGGAGTTTTGTTGTAGTAAAATACTCTAATGAAATCAAAGAAGGCCGTTAAAAAAATAAAAGAACAGGTCGTTAGAGTAATTTAGATAAGTCAATACATAGCTTATAGGTCAAAAATAATAACAAACCAGTCGTTACATATGACAGGCCGACCCAAAACTTGTAACAAGCCGAAAGAAAAGACGAAAGAGGTTGAGTGAAATGATGAAGTGGCCGATCACACAGGTTGTTTAAAAGGAATTGATAGTTAAAAGTTTTGAGAGGCCGAGAGCTAGCGTGAAAGGCCGATGTCAAATGCATAAGGTCGATTCAAAAGAATTCAGACCAATAATATATAAAAGAGGTCGTTACTAAACGCATTATGGCTGTATAAAATATGGATCTCAGGCCAATTAAGGGAATGTGTTGGTCGTTTAATAATTTATGAAGGTTGATAGTTTATGGAAAGGTCGCGATCCAACTCATAAAGGTTTGCTTCATAACAACACAAACTTGCTGACAATAAAAATAGAAAAAACTGGTCGATTATCTCAGTAAGAAGGTCGTTGGAAATACACAGGTAGTTTTAAGTTTAGCTAGCGATCAATAGGTAAAGAAAGGTTAAAACAAAGGAGATAAGGCAATTCCATTGTAAGGAATGTTTGATTACCATTGTAAGGAAAGGATGGTGATATACAAAAGATTGAACCAAACAACATCAGGTCGACAAGCTGCGGAAAGAGGCCGACTAAGATCAAGAACATGCCAAACTATTATAACAATAGAGCAATAACTTAAAGCAACCAAAAATGGGATCACTGGAAGGAAAAAACAAATTTAAGATTGATTTATAACAACTAAAAGATAAAACAAAGGCCGATTTAATCATCTAAAAGGCCATAATCTCTCATGGAGATTGCATACCAAACATGCCTGTATAAGTTCATAGAGGTCGATCCATGCAAAGACTAGGCTAGTAACAAAGATATAAAGTCAGTCAAAATCTTGACATGCCGATAGCAAACTAATAAAATGGTCGTTGGTAAAAGATACACTTGTAAATGTAAAGTATAGAGGCTGAAAAGAATTAGAGGTCGATAGAATAGTTTTAAAAGGTCGTTTGACTCTACACAAGGTCGAACAAGAATGAAAGAAGATGTAATATCTTTAGCAAGCCGATTTCAAAGGTTAGAAGACCGATATAAAACTCAAAGAAGGCCACAGAAGCTATTAGCAAGCCGTTAGTTTTAAACATGCCGCTTAGAAATAGAACAAACAACTAAAGAAACAAGCTGGCAATAACAAGTATAGGTCGATTCAAGGAAAACAATGTCAAGTAAAAATAGGAAGGGATCGATTGAATTCTTAAGACGACAAAGCCGATATACCAAAACCCAGATTAAACGAGAGCACACACAACAATTGTGATTTTTGCTAAAATAGAAAAAGAAAAGACGAAAATTTCCGATTTATCATGCCCTCACTTGTGGATTGCTTTCCTATTCACCAATCCCTGTGTCTTTTTTTTTTGCCTTCAGTTGCTCCCCCCCTTTATTCCTCTGTCTATACTTGCTTTCTAATTCTTTATCAAACTTTTTCTTTTGACTGATTGTCCTAGTTTGAATGGGCCAAGTGCCTCTTTCATTTTTGTTTTCAAAAGCTCCACTTCACATATCAACCAGTCTTCTCTAATTATAACATGACATGCTATAAGTTCCTTTATTATATTTAGATTTTTTTATATATATTTGCATGTAGATAATCCATGTTGTTTTTATTGTTTTTCCAACTTGCATATTTATTTATATCTTTATATAATTTTACATGTTTAGAATTATATTAATATCTTTGAATATACCTATCTTAATAAAAATATCGTAGTTCGAAAAATATATAAATATTAATTAAATTATATATACCAATAAATCACTACAAAATTAACTTAAAATCAAATTATATAGTTTTCATTAAATCATATATTGAAAAGAAATATGAATACATGGTTTTATTTTGCAATGCAAATGAACATTCTTGTAGCAAAATAAATTACATAACTATCTAATCCTCATACATCAATCATGCAACATTCCATAACATATGCTCAAACAAGATTATGTTACGAAAAACTATATGAATCCAATCAAGAATGCAAGATAACATTATGCAATATGAACTAAATGAGTGTGTGCATGCATCGGGGTTTTGTCATGCCAACTCTTTCTTGTGGCTAGGGTGCATCTACCTCAACCATGTTCTTGTCTTCGACTTATTCCTACACTCAGTCGCACTTAAATTTGTATCAATAGGTTAGTCGCATAATCATAGTCAAAGCAAGAAAACATAGATCCATAGTCATACTCATTTTAATCCATCACTAACAACTTTTGAATAATGGCAATCTACTCATACACATGTAATTACCCTTCAGTAAAACAATCAAAGGAAATAACCAATAGTTCGAATTATAAATGAATCAAAAAGGTAAAGATGTGGCATCCTTATCCACTAGGAAGAGACATTGTCCCGATGTCTTATTACACAAATAAAGTATCTCACTAATACTATCAAAGTATCATACTAAGCAACAAAGCATCGTGACTATGCATATAAAAGTATCTTAGCTAAGTCCTCAAATTAGGAAAAGAACAATCTCTCTCCTCTATATCCTCCCATGTGGCACTATCCATAGAGTATTGGTCCCATTGGAACTTGTATTGAGTAGTATCTCCTTTATGCAACTTAATTTTGCGTCTACCAAAAAAATAAAAAATCGAATGGGCTCCACCAACACCACTCTTGGCACAACTACCAATACTATGCATGTAACCAACACATGGTACAACTACCACCTAGATGCATTCATGTAACATATGGAACACTTGCCAAAGCATATCCAAATATCATCATTACATTCTAGCATAAGGTTAATAATCACATCTTTAATACATGCCAAACAAGGCATAATCTTAGTCCTTCATAGACACATACAAACATGAATCAAGCATCATAATGCACATGTAATCATATGGTAAACACAATATAGTCTTACAAGGTCAATCCTCCTAACCAACACTAGGTCAAGACCTCAAAACAACTAAAACAAATTTCCAAAGGTGCACCAACTAGGTCATAACCAACCATCGTGCACACAACTCTGAAACTATACCACTCCATCCTCCAATTGCACTACAATGAGAAGAGGTTCTAGCCAAAAAGCACAACAGACCATAAGCAAGTCAAGGCCGTAAAACTCAGGACTACAATTCTATATTGGGATAAACTCTCAAGCTCTCAACTAAGTCTAAGGAACTTGCTAGGCTACCAATTCCACTCTCAATAAGAATTGCAACCAAAAGATTACTCTCTCAACAGTCCTTCCTCAGGCACTACCCACAACAAAAGAACTTAAGGATCAGGGGAAGCTAACTCAAAAAGGTTATAGGCACCACTACTGCACCTTCATCCTGACCAAAAGCATGCCTCAACTCTAGACATGGTTTCCCTACACGAGGTACTTCCTCACATTCCACTCCTAAAAGAGAGGATTTCTCTGTCACTCTAGCTCTATACTACAAAAAATAGGATCAACCAAATAGGTTCTTAGAGGGAATAATCTAACCACATCCTCTAACAACATAAGCACTTCCATCAAGCAAGGCTTAGCAACCTATTACTCACTAGGAGCACATCTAAGGTGGCTCAACACACCAACAAGGTGTGAGACTACTCGCAACACCACTTCAACTCTTAACTAAGCTAGACCAAAAGGTCAACAACATGATCACGAAATCATGATCGACTAGGCAAAGGAAGGCTTCCGCTTGACCTAACACCAAGTATCCATAAAATGGAATACGAAGGGAAACAACTTCATACACTCTACTACTGTCGAAACACTAAGGGCAAGGCATCACGTCTAAGACTAACAGGAACGAGACAAACAAGAACAACCAAAAACCATTTCAAAACTTTCTCAACATTTCACACAATATTCACTTGCATCTAACAACAAACCAAGGAATTCAATCTACCAAAGTTCTAGTAACATGCACACCAAGAATTAGTATATTGTTTGCATTCTACTCCCTTATACAATCCATCAGAGGCTCATCATGGACATGATAGAGAACATGACATGATAACAGTTTAAAATATTCAAGCATAGCCACCAATAATAAATAAATGAATAAAATACAAAAATGGAAGAAAAGTCAATTCCAGTGCAATAAGGTATAAAATGAGCTCAATTTCAATAGTAAATCAAACATGACCATAAAGGTCACAAGATAGTGAAATATCGACTTTGATGGCTATACTTATTCATCAATAATAATAATAATTTAATGTTGAGCCTCACAACATTAATGAATTCACCAGAGTCAAATAAATCAAGTAACAAAGTTCAAAAGTTCCACATTACACAAACTAGCTGACTAATTCTAGCCACTAGAGAGGGAGTACAATGTGACACTACACCTGGATTCCAAGATCTAAGGTGAGTAAGAGAACACACTCAATCATACCAAACAAATGAGTCTTCTAAGACTCCAATCACATCTATATCACAAGATCATTTCTTCTCAACCATACAAACATCACTCAGGATGCCCAACAACAAAGGTTGCCTCCCATTGAAGGGAATCACAATCACCATGCAAGGACACACATAGTCATAAAACATCCAGCAACCAAGATTAAGCTAGGACAAAATTAGGTTCACAAATGGTAAGATATCTCAACACATCAATCTCTCCAACAAACAAAGGTTAACTCTTCTCACTAATCAAGGATTCACCAATCATATGGATAATGCATTAATGAAACATTTGCATGAGACCAAATTTTTTCACAACATGACATACTAAATGCACACTAAGCAACAGAGATATCACAACTCAAAGTCACAAGATGTAGGGTTTCTAATTCACCCATGATTATAACAGTTCAACATCACAAGGACTATGCAAATGACCCTTTTTACAACCCCCTTTTCCCTTTAACTCCTCAAATAATGCAATGCACTAATTACACCCAAGTTCCCACAGGAATCCTAGGGAATAATGCAATCTGGAGGTGATAAGTTATTACCCAAACGATCTATTCTAGCATTGCGATGCAACACTGTCTTTCTTACTACTGCATAATGAATCCATACACAGCGACATGCTCTTAAGAAGACAATGCAATATGCATTTTAAGCAAGCATTACCAATCACCATATAGAGGCAATAAACAATAAGACAAGCATTATGAGAATATGCTACTCTTGCAACAAAAATACACATAACAAGGTGCACAGTGCAAGGTTCTTTTAAACTAGCATTACCACAACAATATTCTTCACATATTAAGCATATGATCAAGCATCCTCTTTCACATACTAATGCATAACTCTTAAAAGAGTAAATTAAGTTCAATCAGACTCGAGAACATAGTATTTCCTTTCACACCAAGGTTCTCATAACTCCACTATCAAAAGTGGTCACACAAGCACGGACATGACCCTACAAAGGTCACTTGAGCACTCTCACACAGTACAAAGGCTCGTGCTAAGCATTCATGACATCAAGAAGGAAAACACACATAAGCAACTTTTCAGCAACCACCAAGCTCTATCTAACACCGCAACAATGTATTCCTCACCACACACATGCAAGTAAGACATAACAAAGAAGTCACATGCTACTCGCAACATGCAATGTACACAAGGACCCACACATGCTTAACAAACTGAGCAACACAACACCCTAGAGCTCCCAATGCTAGAACCAGGCTTTGATATCAAATGTAGAGTACACAATCCAAAAACTATAATTACCGAAGTAATAATCAACTTATCCACATTAACTCAAAAGAAAAGATAGGTCTTCTATACATCAAGCAATAATGTCATAATACATCTTACAAATCCACGTGCCATAACCAGGTGTTATCACATTTAAATAATATATAATGTTACATCTCTGGCTCTCCTACCATAAAGTTATCTCAATACAATGATATAGTACAAAACTTAGAATTATACAAATATGATAAATAAAACAAGTCACCATCTCCAACTGCCACTAACCAACTGGTCTTCTACAAGCCAAGAGACAAGAACATGGTCCAGATGCTTTTCTGCCCAACCACGAAGCAATTACGCTTCCCCGAAATCCTTCATGACACGAAGGATACCTGACCCTGCACAAAATGCCTAGCAACTTGGAAACAATTGGCAGGAGGGAACAACTTGGTGCAACTTGATGTATAAATTCATTTCTAACTAGAATGTGCAATATCTCATAATCATGATGTGACAGAGAAACATATTAATATAATTTTGCTACACATACATTCATCTATTTCAATGAAGACATGGCTTTGGCCAGAGCACTTATAAGTAATGGTCAAATCCCGAAAAGAGGATCAACCTTTTTTGTTAACCCACATTTAGCACCCTATCCCATAATGTAAGCTCAACACCCACACATAGCAAACAAAATTAATTTCTTTGCAACCAATCATTGAAATACATGCATTTTGCCTAAAGAACATTTACTAGTACTTTCTTGCAAAATTTAACGTAATATAGTTCACAATCTCAATACTGATGTTACATTTATATATCTTATAACTCATCTACAAATACTATCTATCTTGGATAACTCCTATCATATTTCTTGTACCAATATCCCAAAGGCTAAATCATTTAATTCATATTAATAAACACAAAGATAGGTTCATTGAAGGAGTGAATAAACAATAAAGATTAGGTCATTAAGATAACACAAGGTTCAAAGGTAGTTACAAGTGTTAAAACATGTTGAAAGGTTCAAAAGTGGGCCATTCAAATACATGACTAACAATAATGGTTACAAGAAACAAAAAACTTAACAAGGCTGATTAAACAAATAGTGCATAGGTCATTTTAAACATAAGTAAAACATGTGGTTCTTTAATCTCAGAAGCTGGTTCTTTAAATAATGATATTGACAGATTTTAAAAGCTCAAAGGCCGCCTAAACAAAATATAAGGCCGACCACTATAAATCACAAGCCAAAAATAATAAAGCCACATGTCGGTCGAATACAACAGCGATTTACTTGGCCGAATACAACAAAAAGCGGTGACAAGAGTTTTGTTGTAGTAAAATACTCTGATGAAATAAAAGAAGCCTGATGAAATAAAATAATAGGCCGTTAAAGTATTTTAGATAAGTCAATACACAATTTACAGGTCAAAAATAATAACAAATCGATCGTTACATATGACAGGCCAACCCAAAACTTGTAACAGGCTGAAAGAAAAGATGAAAGAGGCTGAGTTAAATGACGAAGTGGCCTATCACACAGACCGTTTAAAAGGAATTGACAATTAAAAGTTTTGAGAGGCTAGGAGCTAGCATGAAGGGCTGATGTCAAATGTATAAGGCTGATTCAAAAGAATTCAGGCTAATAATATATAAAAGAGGCTATTACTAAAAGCATTCTGGCCATATAAAATATGGATCTCAGGCCAAATAAGGACATGTGTTGGTTGTTTAATATTTTATGAAGGCTGATAGTTTACAGAAAGGTTGCGATCCAACTCACAAAAGGCCACTTCATAACAACACAAACTTGCTGATAGTAAATATAGAAAATCTAGCTGATTCTCTTAGTAAGAAGGCTGGTGGAAATGCATAGGTAGTTTTAAGTTTAGCTGGTGATCAATAGGTAAAGAAAGGTCAAAACAAAAGAGATAGGCCAATTCCATTGTAAAAGGTCGATGATATACAAAAGATTGAACCAAACAACATCAGGTCGACAAGCTATGGAAAGAGGCCAACTAAGGTCAAGAACATGCCAAACTATTATAATAACAGACTGATAACTTAAAGCAACCAAAAACGGGATCACTGGAAGGAAAAATTGATTTAAGACTGATTTAGAATGACTAAAAGGCAAAAGAAAGTCTGATCTAATCATATAAAAGGCCATAATCTCTCATGGAGACCACATACCAAACATGCTTGTATAAGTTCATAGAGGTCAATCCATACAAAGACTAGGCTGGTAACAAAGATATAAAGCCAGTAAAAATCTTGACAGACTGAGAGCAAACTAATAAAATGGCTGTTGGTAAAAGATATACTCAGAAATGTAAAGTATATAGGCTAATAGAATAGTTTTAATAGACCGTTTGACTCTACATAGGGTCGAACAAGAATGAAAGAAGATGTAAATTCTTTAGCAGGCTGATTTCAAAGGTTAGACGATTGATACAAATCTCAAAGAAGGTCTCAAAAGCTATTAGCAGATCGTTAAAGTTTTAAACAAGTCTCTTAGAAATAGAACAAACAACCAAAGAAACAGGTTGACAATAACGAGCAGAGGTCGATGCAAGGAAAACAAGCTAAATAAAAATAGGAAGGGATCGATTGAATTCTTAAGAGGACAAAGCCGATATAACAAAACACAAATTGAAGGAGAGCACACACAACAATCGTGATTTTTGCTAAAATAGAAAAAGAAAAGAAGAAAATACCCGATTTATCGCGCCCTCACTTGTGGATTGCTTTCCTATTCACTGATCCCTGTGTCTTTTTTCTACCTTCAGTCGCCACCCCCTTTTCTTCCTCTATCTATCTTTGCTTTCTAATTCTTTATCAAAGTTTCCCTTTTGACTGATTGTCCTCATTTGCATGTGCCAATCGCCTCTTTTGTTTTATTTTTAAAAGCTCCACTTGACATATCAACCAATCTTCTCTAATTATAATGTTACATGCTATAAGTTCCTTTATTATATTTAGACTTTTTTTTATATATGTTTGCACGTAGATAATCCGTGTTGTTTTTATTATTTTTCCAACTTGTATATATATATATATATATGGACAAACAGTTTAAATATTTACCAATAAATCACTACAAAATCAACTTAAAAATCAAATCATTAAATCATACATCGAAAAGAAATATGAATACATTGTTTTCTTTTGCAATGCAAATTAACGTTCTTGTAGCAAAATAAATTACATAACTATCTAATCCTCATACACCAATCACGCAACATTCCATAACATGTGCTCAAACAAGATTACGCTATGAAAACTTCATGAAACCAACCAAGAATGCAAGATAACATTATGCAATATGAAATACATGAGTGTGTGCATGCATCGGGGTTCCGTCATGCCAACTCTTTTCGACAGCTAGGGTGCATCTACCTCAACCATGTTCTTGTTTTTGACTTATTCCTACACTCAGTCACACTCAAATTCACATCAATAGGTTAGTCCCATAATCATAGTCGAAGCAAGAAAACATAGATCCATAATCATACTCATTTTAATGGACATCATTAATGACTTTTGAATAACGACAATCTACTCATACACATGTAATTACCCTTCAGTAAAACAATCAAAGGAAATAACCAATAGTTTGAATTATAAATAAATAAAAAAGGTCAAGATGTGACAATTTCATGCAAATAGATTAGTATTTCAATTCAAGCAATTTCAAGTTCTAGAATAGATTCGAATATCGTCTCACAAAATACAAAAACATAGGATTAGATTGAATTTGGAAAAAACTCATATAATTGCATTCATATTTCAATTTCTAGTTAATTAAATCACTTCATTATTCAGTTTGGAAAAACAAACCAAATGTTGCTTTGCTATCATTTAGTTGCATTTCATAAGAAAAACATAAAACTATTAGGAAAACTTAAAAAGTTAAACCCTCGATTCTATCACGAGGTACAAATCAAGTCAAAACAAGGTCAAACCTTGATCACATCACGAGGTCACTACATATTGAACAAACCAAACAAAAGCAAAACAAACCTTTGACCACAAGTCAAAGTCAACACAAGTCAACATTCAACTCTCTCCCAAGCATTCGATGTGCCTAGGGATTAGAGGAGATTGGATAAGGGCTATTCTCAATAAGATAGAAGAAATCCATCCAAGACCACAACATGCACAACAAACAATAGAAGAGCAAGAACACACTCTTAGGATCATCCAACAAGAAAACAACATATAATGAATCATCCAAACAAATAAGGATAGGTACTCATCAACGAGTAAAATAGTTTACCCATAAGACGTTGGAACCTAAGAAATCAAAACATGAGACATAGGACTAGTGACCATTTGGGTCATATAATTATCTCCACCACAACAATCCTAGAATGAGCTTGTCAAATATCAATCCATACCCGGCCCATAGATTGGCCAACCACTCTTTGTGATGTTCTGCTTCCATGCGAATATAACTGCCCTCGGGTTACGCCTCCACTCGACTAACTTCTACCATGAGAGAAAGAGTGACTTGGAGGTCGCCCATAGCAAGGAGAGGGTTCATATATGATATTGAGGCATACTTATTCGTATTGTGCTTGAGTCATCTTTCGAAGCATACAGGTTCTCATTTGCTTGATCACATGGAGGAGTGCAACTAGAGTGCTCGATGCTTTAGAAGCCTTGCATGGAGGTCCTCTATAAGTGTATTATAATCTTGTTCGTGGAGATAATATATTGAGTTTTGTGAGTGCTTTTGGAGGTTGTTTTCTTCCCTTGAGAGGGTTTTCCTAGGGTACATCTGGTGTTGTCTTGTGGTATGTTTGTTATTCTTTTGCATTGTGGATTCTAAATACTTATTTTGCATACTTTTTTCTCATGAGGGTTTTGTGGAAATGGTTTATTATTGCTAGAATTTCCTTTTAGATACCTCCCTCTTAAAGTAATCCACAAAAGAATTCTCCACAAGCACTCCTTTGCTAATTGACTTATGGAAAAATGGAAATGCAAGTTTAATGTTGCCAACTGAAAACGACTTAGCATTTGCTTGTGGAAATCCAAGGTAGATGCCCAAACTCAACACACTACTTGAAAACTCCTCTATTTCAAAAAGCCAATGGGATCCTATCTCTACTTCATCCAACTCCCTCTCACTTGCCTCTATTGCTAATGCCACAAGACTCTCAAGCATGTCCTTTGGATCTGCTTGAATGCCAAAAGGATATGGAAAACCCTCAAGTCCTCCCTACTAGCCCTATTCTCTCATAGTTGGTAATGGGAGCTTGCTATTCTTGGTTTCAAAGTCTTTGGGAATATGGTTGTTGAATGTTGTGGGCAACTTATTATGAAACTTATGTGGAAATTCTATTGCATGGTAACATTCTCTAACTCTTGCTATCCCCATGAAGTTCAAATGCAAATTATCTGTACTCTAATTTATCTCTTCATATTTCCAATATTTCCATAGTTATGGAGAAGCAACTGAAGACACCATGAACTGACTCAAAAAGAGAATAGTCTTCAAACTCAACTTTAAGTGCTCGAAGTTCACCAAGACAACATGGACAAAAATATCACTTAGATTGCACAAGAGACAACCAAACTTACCAACATTTCACACACACTTCACAATAAAGAAAAGATCAATTGTGCAAACTTTCATTAATTTTAGATTGCGTAGACAACCATCAATTGTGTGGCTCGCTCATCAAGCCATGAAATTGAATGACCGATTATGGATAAGCTTGATCTCTACTACAGTTTTCTATGACTATGCCCTCCCTTGGACAAACTGTTTCCTTTTCTCATGCTATTTATGATTGGTTTACACACTCAACTCTTTATGGCATTGCTTTGATATGCTATGTTCTATATTTTAGTCTTATGTATGGTGACAATTTCATTATGTATGTTGTTTGTAAACATCTGCAATGCTATGATCTGGGAAAAGTTGAATTGATTATTTCTAAACTTTAATACAATATAAAAAAAAGTTTAAAATAAAGTATGCAATGTTATTATTTTAAAACTGGGATGCATAAAATCTATATAGTTAACAATTACAATACTTGGAGCTCGTGCATAATTAACAAGGTAAATAATTTAATCACGTTATTACACCGAGAGGCATTCTACACTCATAACAAGGGCTAAAAGATTCAGATACATGTAAAAAAAAAAAAATACAAATAAATAAAATAAAATAAAATCAAATTCAATGCATGATGGTAGTGGATCATAATGGAACACCACAATAAATACACCACTAAACTTGACACCACTAGATCAAAGATGCTTTTGCTATTTTAAACCAAATATTCTAGCTACAAGTAATTTATAAATGCCAAGAATAAGAAATATATTTAATGGGAAATGAAATGCTTAATTAAAAAACCAAAAATTTGGAAGACATAAATAGATTTTTTTAAATATAAATATACTAGTGCATAATTTAACAAGGTAAATAATTTAATCATATTAATAAAGTAGAATAATTGTGTGTTTCCTTCCTCTACAATTCAAACTCAATGCTACTGCCTACAATATACATAATTTAACAAAGCAACTAATTTTTAAACATGTTACAACCACACAATTTAACTAAGTAAACTAAATTTAAAATATATTATAATAATAAAAACTAATCATTACACAATTTTGAAATTTTTGTTTTTAAAGAGAACACCCATGTACGAAATAAAACCAACACACTTATTTTTCAAGACCGTTAAAAAAAAAAAACATCAAATCAATTATTTACAGGAAATGGGCGCCCCCAGTTGACCGTTATCTGCCAACACAAAATACAAAGTACACTTTCTTTTATTTGTTTTTAAAATTTCACTAAGCCTCGCCAAATGGGGACTGTATCGAAATATATGTGTTTCCCGCGCTTGTATTTCCCGCCACGGCGAAGCCAACATTTTTTTTTAATCTAACTACATTTTTATTTTTCAGATTTACATTTCACACACAGAAAAAATAGGACAAAAAATCCAGCTCTGTGAAATGACAATGCCGGTGCCAACTTCCTCCTACAAATCCAGTTCTGTGAAATGACGATGCTGGTGCCAACTTCCTCTTACAAATCCAGTCCTAACCGGTTGGTCAGTTGCTTCAAAAAAATAATTACTATGTAAACTTATAAAATTCTAATCTAGAATCTTTATTAAAAAAACCAAAAAAAAAAAGGTGAAAGGAATAAAAAAAATAAAAAAAGAAAATACATGCCTGAAAGGTGGATGGCAGTTTCAAAGAAACCATCACTATACACTAAGATGAAAGAAAGAAACTTTAGTGAATGGCATATGAAAAGAGGCACATTCAATCTATTTATATTGCCTCAATTTTTTTTCAATGTAGAAGGAACATATCAAATTGTAGGATTTGAGGTGAGCTGAAAGGGAGTATACTAGTAGAAATGACATCCAGAAGGTCAAATAGCCCAGGGTTGAAGCCCTGCAGAGAAAGCCCTTCACAGCATTTGGAGAAGGAATACACCACACCCAAGTCAAAGCGCTTGAGAACAGAACTGGAAATGGAGAAGAGCCCCAATAGGGTTCGTAGCACTAGGTCACCCAAAAAGGTGAGTTAAAAGAGTTATGTCCAGTTTATTATTGTTTAATTTTTAAAATTTATTCTGAGAGTTTGGCATTGGAGAAGGAATGCACCACACCCAAGTCAAAGCGCTTGAGAACAAAAGTGGAAATGGAGAAGAGCCCCAATAGAGTTCTTAGCACTAGGTCACCCAAAAAGGTGAGTTAAAAGAGTTATGCCTAGTTTATTATTGTTTAATTTTTAAAATTTATTCTGAGAGTTTGGCATTGGAGAAAGAATGCACCACACCCAAGTCAAAGCGTTTGAGAACAGAACTGGAAATGGAGAAGAGCCCCAATAAAGTTCGTAGCACTAGGTCACCCAAAAAGGTGAGTTAAAAGAGTTATGCCCAGTTTATTATTGTTTAATTTTTAAAATTTATTCTGAGAGTTTGGCATTGGAGAAGGAATGCATGACACCCAAGTCAAAGCACTTGAGAACAGAACTGAAAATTGAGAAGAGCCCCAATAAAGTTCGTAGCACTAGGTCACCCAAAAAGGTGAGTTAAAAGAGTTATGCCCAGTTTATTATTATTTAATTTTTAAAATTTATTCTAAGAGTTTGGCATTGAGACACTGTGATACTTTTTCCCAATGCTCCACATTATCATTTCATTACTGTACAATTACATGTTCTATTTGGTTTTATTCTCATCATTAGCATATGCCCATTTACAGTTTCACCAACCCTTTGGACAGTCCTGTAATATTTCTGCTTTAAAGTGGTTTGTTAGCAGTATCTCGTTTTGTTAAATGTTTCTGGATCGGACTGCATTGCATTTATTTCCAATACTCAACAATCTCATTTATCAAAGTTTCGATACTCTACAATCACAGTTTCTATTTAGTGTTATTCTCTTTCTACAATCACATTTTCTATTTAGTGTTATTCTCTTTGTTAGCATATCTATTTAAAATTTCACCAGGCCCTTGGACAGATTGTCTGCATGCTAGGGAGGGATCTAGGTTAAAGTACCTCCGGGACGTGGGAATTTACTGATTTAAACAAACTTCTTAGCATTACACGGAATATCTACTCTCTTTACAAACGTACCCTTTTACCATTTCACAACCACCTTTATGAAAAAAAATTGAAAGAAAAGAAAGCACCATGTGCATTTTGCTGTTAGGGTAGGGCCGCTGTTATGGTGCTTCTAGGGTTTGGGAAGCTTGCTATGGCCTTAGAGTTGCACAGAATACGCCCCTGAGATGGCCCATTTTTGAGGTATGTAGAGGTGAAACTATTAGGCTTATCCATTTGTAGGAGTCCTGTGATTTCTTTTGAGGTTTGGTGTAATCCCCGGGTCACTGATTGCCAATATTTTTATATAGATGGCTTCTCTGCAGCCCGGTTTTAAACTGGAAAAATGTTGTTCCGCATCAATCAATGCTCACTCAAGCAGGGCAAACCTGTTTGCCAGGTATGTAGAGGCCGGATTATTAGAATTTCAGTGTTTGTAGGGCTGAATCAATTTTTTGCCAGTTGTACATACATAGGTTGAGATTGATAGAAAATATAGACAGCTATTCATCTCCTTCAAGAGAGTGTAATGTAAATATTAATGCAACATATTTTAAGTGTATAGATGAACGTTAATTGTGTTACTGATTTCTTTCTATAGTTTATTTCTACATATAACGTCCAAATTTTAGGAATTTAGAGTGGTGTCCACTGAATGTCCTCTGGAATCATTCAGTTTCAGTTGTGAGAGTAGTTGCCGAATAAAATGTGTGAAATGTGGAAGTATGCAAGATGAATTTATTAATCTAATTTTCAATTTTTTTGGGTGTTTAGTAGATGATTAATCGTAATATATTGATTGACAGGTAACAAGTGTGGAAGCTGATGTCCCTCGATCACCAAAGTCTCCAAGAAAGAAACTAAACAACATAACCAACCAAATACCAAATTGGAATCCTATAGGTATTGCACTTCCTCATTGATGTAGGAGTCTTTAACAGGTCTTGGGTCTTTGGTTATTGAAGTTTAAATGTAACATCTTCAAACTGTTCAGAATATATGTAAGAGAGTACGCTTCAATTTTTTATTGCAGATTCCTCACATATTCTTGCGGTGAAGACAGCTTTGCAATTATCTGAAGTGCCAAAATCACTCATCTGTCGTGAAGAAGAGCAAAAAAAATTATTTGACTTCTGCAAGACATGTATAGAAAAAGAAAAAGGTGGAAGTTTGTATGTATGTGGATGCCCAGGAACCGGGAAGTCTTTGCTATTGGAGAAAGTTAAATCACTGTCTGTGGAATGGGCTAAAGAGGTGCATTGAAGTTTTATGCTATCAGTTGTGAGCTGGAGACTGAATTTATGTTGTATTATAACTTATAAGGGTCTCTACTGAAGCATATAACAGTTCCTGCACATATTTTGTGGTTTTCTAATGGATTTATTTCCCTCAATATAATCTAATTGGATGTGAATTGTAAATTACAGAATGTCTATTGCATTTCTAAGAAATACCTGATATGAATTCAGTCATAACGTATTTTTTGAAAGTTGAATTCCCATGTGGCCAGGCTAGGATTCCTCCCCCAAATTCAGTGGTCGTTAATTGCACTTCCTTGACAAACGCTTCAGACATATTCAAAAGGGTGAGTATAATAGAAAATGAGAGAATTTTTCCCCTAAAATATGACTTTTAGCAGTATTCATTTACAGCAGATTTAGACATACCGAAATGATAGCTGAATCAGAACTTTGAACCGTACAAGATTGGTATGCAGTTTCTAATATCTTATATGCTGGATCTGTTTCTAATAGATACTTGAACAATGCCAAGGAAGGAAAAAGAACTCTACATATAGTTCACCATTTGAAGAGTTGAAAAGTTTATTGTGCCAGGAGAAAAAATCAGATGCAATAAAGATGACGTGAGTAATGTTGTTACCACTTGTGCAAAGCATTTCTTTTCCATGCATTGGTTCACAGTCTCATTGTTTCCACTTGTGCAACTTGTCTTTTGAACCTTGACAATAGAAATATCAATATGCGATGACATATCAATTTGCTTTACAAGCCTTCATTCATTTCTATCAGTTTCCAGCAAGCTTGCGAATGATATGTACACAAGTCAGTGTAATTGTTGGGATTCGATATCTTTTTAAAATGGGGCTTCTGACTAAACTTTTCTATGTTTTCTTATGAAAAGGCTGCTGATTATCGATGAGATCGATTTTCTAATTAGTAGAGATCAATCAGTTCTGTATGATCTCTTCAGGCTTCCTAGTTTCCCAAATTCACAATGTATGCTAATAGGTAAGTTGATCAGGAGTTGGGAAAACAATGCGTTCATTTTAGTTGTTACTGCAAAATAGTTAGATCTTATGTGAAGTTTCTATGGAATTCATTATAGAGATAATAATTTTCTGTTTTTTTCCTGCAGGGATTTCAAATGCAATAGACTTGACCGATCGGTTTCTTCCCAAGTTGCAGTCTCTAAACTGTATGAGCTCTTGATATTTCTATCTATTTTTGATAAAACAACATAAACAAATGGAGGGAATTCATAAGTAGTTGGAATTTGATTTACCCACTCAACTCCAATAAAACATGGAATTCTTAGAGTATTAGACATCAAAAGTTGACCTTTGGATTTACCTTTTAAAGAGCCTTGATTGTGGAATATGTAGTTTTCTTATTCTAACTATGGATTGTATTAATTTAGTAAATTTTATTGATAAAATGTCAAATTACAATGAACTGATTTATTGACAAGGGAATGGTTTTACCATATCCCACATCTTTGTAGATAATCAAGTACATGCTATCTTAAACTATGGTAAAAGTTTTCTATCATGAATTATAGCCTGTTGCCTCATTTTTATATTTAGAGGTGTTTTGTTTTCTGATACCAAGTTTATTATTTAATATATGAATTAGCAGGTAAACCTCTTGTTATGACATTTCGTGCCTATTCAAAAGATCAGATACTTAAGATACTTCAGCAAAGATTGAAGGTAATCTATTGTGGTTTGAATTGCTTTGCCTCCTTCCTGCTGAAAATTGTTCATATGCATTTTCATCGATATTTGTCAAAAATATAGCAAATAATGTCATTGTTGTTACATTTTCCATTTAAGAAACACTTTTATGTTATTTTGGGCTAAAACTTTTGAAGCTTCTCTTAGCTTATATATATCTTGTTGGTCTTAGGGTCTTCCATTTCAAGCTTTTCAACCTCAGGCATTGGAGCTTTGTGCAAGGGTGAGTTTGTTCTCTTTTGGATAAACAACTTATGCGGAAGGACTTCACCTTTTTGATGAAACAAAAGAATCCATGCTATAATTGTGGCCTTTGCCACTTAAATATACATTTTTTTTACTTTTGTTACATGTCAAAACATGCAGCTTGGTTAATTTGAAGCCATGCATTCACTCCTAAAGTTAACGAAGAATAAGAGTGCCTTTGAAGCAAATCACACATACAGGCTTTGAAGGTTTTCAAACTGATCGACTACGAGCATCTCCATAGTATTGGCTGAAAACTATCTAATATGCCAAATTACAATGTGAACAGGCCAATGATGTAGTCACTTTATACTCCTCTTTTGAAGAGTTCCAAGTTCTTGCCTTTCAATAAAATTCTTTAGTTTGATGCTTTGATGGTGTAAAGTTGAAAAGGGATTTCAATAACCATATTAGGAGCATTTTTATGCTGAAATCTGAGCTGATTTATAGAGTGAAGGGTCTGTCGAGTCCCAGTAAGTCTAGAAATGTGTTCTTCACATTCTTGTATTTAGTGCAGTTTCATGAACAATTTCTATAGTCATAACAGGTCCAACATCTCCAGGGTAGATCTTTGTAATATAAGAATTGTTTCCAAACATAATCTGAAGTACTTAATTAGAATTTGTGACGCAGGTGCTTTTGAAGTTCAAGGTAGGCACAGTTTTCAGCATTTTTTTGTAATGCATTTGGTAAATGGCTACCTTGGGTTCCTTCATGTTGTTGTTGTCCAAGCCTTCTTGGACAAACTTGGGATCTGCTCTAATCTGTCTGGGAATGATCTTTCTTGAGTCTGGTTTGTGTTGCATCTGTTTTGAGTACCGAGTAATGTCTGGTCCTCTCGGTGAATTTGCCTCTAAATTTATTTGGGGTCTGCCATAAATTTTATCTCTCATGGTTCTCCAAGTTTCTGAATTGGCAGCAAGATTACTAGCTGCATCCGTGTCAAAAAATGCAATTTTTGTTTCCCCTTCTATGATCTATCAGCGTGGTCTGAAAATTACAAGCACTACCCCCACTTTGTCAAGCTTTTGGTGCATCAATCTTCATTAAAAGGAAATGTGTGGTGGCTGTTTGACTGAAGTCCTCTAGGTGACGTCTGTATCCATGCCCTACACAGATTTCTCTTGTAGGCCTCCTACAGTTCCGTGGTAAGGTGCCACTATACCTACATTACATTAGACTACAGCAACTAGTGTAGATGGTGTAGGACTCTACACTTCAACTATGAAGTATGAAACACAAAAAACTGAGTGCTGGTTGATGTCCTATATATGAATTGATTGGTACGACCCTGTTAGCAACTGTATCTTTCCTGCAGTTGAGCATTGCTTATAGTCTTAGCCTATTAAGCTAGAGATACCTGGGGCACTAACTAGTTTCTTTCAACATTCACTTGTACCTGGGGGCTTATTATTATTTTCTTTCGTGGACATAAATCTCCTTTTAATGCTTCTTGTAATCTCCTCTGATATGTTATATTTTCAATCTAGTGCTCAAAATGACATTCATTCTCCCAAATTTAAATGGAATATCGGTTTATATGAGCTTTTGTTGTGCATATTTGAGAAGCTTAGCAGTTTTAATTGCTTTCATGCTTTTGATACAAGAATGAAGCAAAACAGCCTTAGTAACATCCCTAGAAAGAGAATAGTGTAGAATAAGAAAATTTTATATGAATTTTTTTAGAAAGAAGTGACATGCATGGAGATCATTTCTTAGATGGTTCATGACACTGCATGCGACAACATTGCTAATAACAGAATTGCTTCTCCTTTAGATTTCATAAGGAGCTTAGCAATTAATGTTATGTGGTTTTGTGATTGCAAATGTTTGTTGTAGCACCTGCAAAATCCTTTAATTAACTTTTTTAAGTTTTTTTATAAATTATGCTGGGGTGTTGCAGAAAGTAGCTGCTGCATCAGGAGATATGAGGAAAGCTCTTCATGTCTGCAGGTCTACATCTTCTCTGAATCCTAGAAGTGCATTTCCGTTACACATTTTGGAACCTGATGCCAGTAGGATCTAGTAAACAAAAAACTCTCATTTTGTACACAAATGGCTCGACAACAGTATCATGGTCATCAATAATTTTGAGACTCAAGGCATTTCACAACATATATGAATTTTGATGTATAATTATTCCAAGATGTATGTGGCATTGTATTCGAAGGTGTCTATATTTTTGGAGGTTTCTTGATTTAGTTACTTCTAATGGCATTCAATTTAAATTTCATGGAACAGTTCTTATGGTTTTAACAAGTGTTTAAAACTTCATTATAATGTTCTAGTGATTTTGGTCATTGCAGAGATGCTGTTGAAATGCTTCAAGCTGAATTAGCTAATGCGGTGTATTCCTCAGAGAAAGTTTCTTATGAAAAGCTGCCTGGTGATCCAAGTTTGTCAATTGAGGGCAAATTAACAAAGCAGGAAATGCACATGGTGAGCACTTAAGACTAAATATAGGATTCCAAGTGTCAAACGGTTTTATGTTCAGGAAGGTTACAAAACTAAAATGGATCATATGAATAGTGCATGTATCATGGCAGCATATAATGGAATTCCAGTTTCCGGAAGCTAATCTTACCTTAAAATCACATTGTTTTATCAGGTTTGCCTGTTTGTAGACTACTGGTTAAATGCAAATTTTATGTCTAGTTTACAGGTCAAGTTAATTAGGGATTTAACTTATAGTACTTTGAATAGGAAATGGTTCACAGCTGACGGCCTGTGGTGGTTCAAGGCCCCTGCAGGACCATGTCACATTGTCAAGCATAGTGTCGTATTGGCATACAGCCTAAGGCAGTCTGTGACTCAGTATTGCTGTAGCTATGAATCACATTCATTCTTTCATATTAAGCTGATGATTTTGCTTCTAAAGTGGTGCTGAGTAAATTTTAATGGAGTGCATTGATATAATAGCGAGAAATGTTTCTAATAATTAGATCAAATGCTGGAATATGGTTTTGTAGGTAAGAATTGATCATATGGCCAGGGCTCTGGCAAGAACGTTCCGGTCAGCTGTTGTTGACACCATACAGTCTTTACCACAACACCAACAGGTATATCTTATTTGGGTGGTGTTCTTTTTCCATGGTCATCTTCAAAATACATTCTTTACTAATTGAGTTTGTTAGCACGTGCAAGAGATAAAGTTGAACTTTTAAAATGTTACATGATACGAATCTTGTATGATTGTATTAATGCATGGTTTTTTTGCTGGAAGGGCTTCTCTTAAAAAGATAATTCTTATGGATCCAGACTAAGGAAATTTTAAATTTAAGTTTTCTGAGCTTTATCTATTGAATATCAAGTTATCAACTTTAGTCCTAATCCATTATGTTCTTTTTCTTTAAAATCCATTTATATTTACATAGATCAGTACTTAGTTATAACAAGTGACGTTGAAGCTTAAAGCCTTAAACATATTGTAAAAGCAAAAAACACCTCTCAGTGCATGCCCAAGGATACTGCAGTGAGCAGACACTGATTAGTTGTTCCCAAGACAGTACCATCTTTCTATATATAGTTGATTTGTGTAATGATACCTTACATGGGGATGTATTGCTGAGATACTGTGTGTACACTGGAAGGTTGCTTTCACTATCAATCTGGCAACCTTCAACCAAGTTTAAAAGTTATATCAACAAATGCGTTTTACTTAATGTACAGATTGGTTACCCTACATATCATTGGGTTGTATGTTCCCTCGATTTGGTTTTTAAAGCACAATCTTTTTGTGTTAATCTGGATAAGAAATGCCTGCAGAGTTGGTCCTTCATTTTGTTTGCCTTATGTTCTATACACCTCTAAGTGACATTGATTTAAGTTTTTAACACATCTTGTAATTAGTAGATTGTATATGAAATAGGCTCATCCTTAATTGACTCTATTACAAAAGAAGGTAATTCCTACCAGAGAAGTTGTACAAAGCAAACCTAATAATGGTATCATATGAAATTGAAATAAGAGAAAAGAAAAGCAGACATTCATAAGATCTGGTCAAAATTGCAAACGATTATTGAAGCTATTCATTGAAGGAATGCAAAACAATGAAGAGTACCTTCAGAAGAGTTCGCTAAGGAGCTAAAGCAAGGAATGGAAATGCTTACGAGGAGAATCTTTAGTCAGTGGGAATATCATGTGGTGCCATGGTTGCCTATCCAAAAATAAACTTCCATGTCTTTTGCTGTTTGGAACATTTGTCAAGTGTGCAATACAAAGTTTCTAGTAACTATGCTAAGTATCTGCATTTCATTACATTGCAAATTATGCATATTTTCCTGCTTGTATGTTAACTGTGGTTTTCTTGTCCTAGTTTTATTAGAGGTTATAACATTATGAATCAAAAAAGTGTCATAAGTCAGACTTTCTTTTCAGAACTAAGTTATGATTGTAATTCTTGTGCTTATTAACTCCCGAGAAATGGCAAAATTTGTTGCGATATAATTTATATCATTTACTGTGCAGATAGTGCTATGTTCAGCAGTCAAGTATTTTCGGCGTGGGAAGAAGGATGCTACACTAGGGGAGGTAAGATGAACTTATATTTTTCAAATATTCATAACCATAGCATATATGTGTGCCATCTAATGGAGCATAGGAATTCATCAGTTAGTCGTTAAAGATTAAATTGTAGATCTCACTGGTCTTTCTTTTTTGTTACTGTCACTTAAAGTTTGTACAAATACCACTGATCAATTAGTAGCAAAATGCCAATTGGCCTGAGAATGGAGCATATCTTTCAGTTTGCTTCTCTTCACAGTTAAATGGAGTTGCTTGATGATCTGCTTTCCTTTTCTGATTGCTGAGTTTTAGGCCAAGTACCGGTTACAGATTCTTGAAAGTCCACTTTAGTGAGTTTTCAAATAAATAGATGGCTTTGCCTGTCTGTAAGGATGGGAATTAGCCATTAGGTATATTGTAGATGAGGATGGAAAGTGATAATTCAAAGGTTTAGCAACTTTCTCATCAGCTTCCAGATCAAAAGTGTGGACACAAATGAAACTGGAAGCTTTTAGTTTATTCTAGTCCTCATTTCAACGTGCAAGATAGCCATTTTATGATAGTGATAGTCCTGGGATCAAGACGGTAAGTTTTTCATTTATATAACTTCTGAATTTGTGGCAGATCTAATTTTTGAGTTTGGACCTAACCTCCAGTCCTATTTCTAAGGTCTACCATGGACTTTCTTTAGACACGCCTCCATCTTCAAGTGAGCATTGTTGGTTTGATCATCAATCTTGTAGTAGACTCTGATGGTTTCTTGTTTCTTGCATTACAGTTCAATCTGTGTTTCTTTCTTTCTTTATTTCATTTTGTAAAGACGTTGCCCCTTGCTTGATGCTCCTGTTGGCTGTTATTTGGACTAGTGTTCTCTTGTTTGACTGACCTATTTTTGGTTCTTCTTTGACATCAATATACCTTAATTTCAAAGCAGTTGGTGAAAGTTCAAACAAGACTTGATAAGGCTGCCATATATTCCCTTGGAGAGAATAAATGATATGGCATGTCTCTTTTACTCTATAAATGCATTTGGCTTTGTACGTCCAAGGAAAACAAGAAATTTTGTCCAACAAAATGCGCTCTCTTTGTCACTTGGGGCAGAGACAAAGATATTAGGCTTTAGCCTTCTAGCTATTTTGGACAAAACGTTCTATGTAACTTTGTAATTATAAGATGCATTCCATTAAAAAAAAAAAAAAAAAACAAAGTTGATTATTTTTCTAGTGTTCGAAAAATGAAATTATGTGCATGCTTAACATACCCTTCAACTTGCCTTCCTAACTTTCTTATTTATTGAATCTTACAAGGCATTCAAGGTTGTTAAACACAAAGCAATTAATATCTTCTTTTTAGAAAATTCCACAATGTTTCTTATACAATGCTTTATATATTATATATCTAGATGTGTAGTTACTGTAACGAGTAAATACATTTCACATATTTGTAAGTATCTATACATTGATGTTTTTGTTCAGTAACTTTTTTGACAATCTTTTAGCTTTCTCAAGTTGGCTATGTAATTATGATAAATTTTCATTTCATCAGCTTTTCTTGTTTCTAATGCAGCTGAATGCAGCATATTTGGACTTTTGTAAAGCCACATCCATGAACCCTCTTACTGTGCCTGAGTTTTCAAGCATGTGTAGGGTGCTTAGTGATCAGGTATGTTAGACAGCCCCCGAGGTTCGTACCAAATTCCAACCATGATAAAGAATTCAAAAGTTATTAGAGCTTCTAATCATCATATAATGCTTATTTGTGCTTCGCAAATTAGGCCCTTCTTAACCTTGGTCAATCCCGAGAAGACAGGCTCAGGAGGGTAACCTTGAAGGTAGATGAAGGAGATGTGATTTTTGCCTTACAGGTATATAGGCTTTCAACCTTTGCATGACATGATATTTCTTCTCTCTCCTTTCATCTCTTCTCTAGATTACTACTATTTCTCTTATTAAAGATGCATTTTTGAAACCATGTTGCAGGGAATACGATTCTTCAGAAACTATCTTCAATAATGCAGCATTTGGGACCGATTGTTTGTAGAGGTGTATTTGTTTTCTTCAAAACTGAAGACAAAGTGTATCTACAGGCCACAACCAAGGGTGCTGGTATGAATCTTACCAATGTAATTTTTAGTTTTGCTTCCATGATGCATTTTGATAAACTGTCCACATGTTTATGACACCTAGCATACTGAGTCTGGGAAGCATGATGGTGATAAGTTAAAAATAGATGCATATAAAATTACAAGAATTTTTTCACTGGTAGTGGTACAATGTGTATTGGAAGATTTTTCAGGAATTGTGAAGTCAGTGATTTTCCTACTTGGGTGTGTTTTAGAGATGCTGCTTCCTTTCTCTTGTTTTTTTCCCATCAAGAAGTTACAATTAGAGGGTTTCTTGCAGATTTTTCAGTTCTGTGCCCTTAATTCGGAGGTATGTGGAGATTTATATCTATGATTTCATATGTATCACTGGAGAAACTTCGGTGAGGTCTAGCGATGGTAATTTATCTCTAGTGTGAAGACATTATGTTACTATTCTGCATTGATTTGATGCCAAATGTTAATCTGCACTTGGACTCAAAATCCTATCCATGGCATACCAGTACAACTACATTTGTTAAACCAATTTAGCCCATTACAATCTTTCTTTGGACTATTCTGTGAGCTAATTCAGAAGCACAAAATTAAGATCTTCCGCTGGGCGAGCAAAAATATGTATGAACAAGTTTGCCTGAAAGTGCATATCAAATAAGATTATCAAATTCCATAATGAAAGTAATTCCTTATAAGTGTATCCCGTGCAAAATGTTCAGCATTATCAAACTATCCTGAATTTCTGCAAGTGAGACCAAGCGGAGGTCATGGATGTGAACATTTGCTGATATCAAGTTAGAGACTCCATATGGTCTCCATTTAATCACCCTGATACATTCAACCAGGCTTATGGCCTCAAAAAATAAAAAAAGTTTCACATGCTGTGGTCGAGGTGGGTTTTAAAACATTTATGTTCTCAAATGGTAAAGAAATTGTTTACAGAATCTTTTATGGAATGTTGATAGGAATTGCAAATGAAGAGAGTTTTCAATAAAAAAATAAAAGTAAACGCAATCAAACTACAGCAAATTACCCTCAGCGTTTGGTTGTGAAAAAGGTTTATATGCCAAATATAAGCAGTAGCACCCCGCTGTTTTGGCTAATTAGTATTGTATGTTGTCAAGAGTTGCAGGCTTTTCTTTAAGGCTTGAGAGTGCTTGAATTTGTTCAGGCACAGAAACTAATCCCACTAGCTTTCTTTAAGTGGGTAAATCAGGGTATACTTATGGTATATTTAGGCATTTAGATTGTGCACTATTTTTAATACCTAACGCTATGAAATGCCACAACAAAAGGTTTATACGCCAGATAACATATCAGCAGAAGCATCCCTGGTGTTTCAGTTGACATGTTTTTTTTAAGGCTCAGGAGTTCTTGAATTTGTTCAGACACAAACTAGTCCCACTGTCTTTGATTGAGTGGGTAAATAAGGATTATGCTTTTTGTACATTTAGGCATTTTAACATCAAGCAAAAGTATATTGATCCAATTTGTCATTCACATCACAAGCAAAAGGACATTGAGAGATTTTATCATTCAGGTCACAAACTAAAGAACATCGAGGAAATCCCTGTGATTTGATTAAATTACTTAGCTAACTGAACGAAATTTTATATACAGATATTAACCCACCAAAAGGTACAAGTTTAAGGATCCCTTTTGCCATTCATCTCAATGTATTAAAACAAAGGATTGACTGCAAAAAGATCACCAACTAATTCCTGGCTGTTATCAAAAGAATTCAATAGATCTTGTGCTAATTAAATAGGAAATCGTCGGAACAAGGTACAGAACTCAATAAAGTTTTAAATTTTTTTGTATTGTTAATATTAAAACTCCATTTAATATTGACTGTTATCTAATGATGGCGTTTAGTAACTAAATTCATAGGCTAGTAGAAGCAGTGTATCATCTCCACAACTTAACATGCAAAAATGGACTCATCAAGGGGGCGAATACCAAACTCCAGCTTGTACACTGTATGATGCTAGTCTTGAAGGCAACTCTGCTGTGATTTACGAAAATGCAGAGAATAGGAATAACAGAATAAAACACAAACACATTAAAAGCATCACAATTATAAGCACAATAAAAACTATAAATTATAACGTGCATTCTGCCTGTGTTTATGGGCAGTTCTCCATCAATGCTCTCCAAGGTCAATATATTTTACATCGTTTATTAAATGGAAGGAAATTTAAACTCAACCAAATATATTAATTCATAGTATGGTTTCTCTTAGCAGGAGCTTTGCTCTTCAATAAGATGCAAATAACAGTTTCACATATAATATGTTACCAAACTGGGTCTTAGCATAGACATATCTTGTTGCTTAGACCTTCCAAACTGTATATTCAACATCTAGGTATAGACATGTACTTTAGTTTGGGCAAACTTCGATTTAGAAGGTTTTGCATGGACTATTTGGTAGTGATGAGTTTCCACTCACTTGGCAGTAGTCATGGAGTTTTTGACATTTAGAACTGTTGCAAATAAAAATTTCTGCAATATATAGGCATGATAATTTTGTTTAATGGAATAGTGTTGAAGTTTCTAATATGGAAGCTAAGGTAGTTTGCAGTGTAGAAAAATATCCTAAATTGAGCAACGAGCAGTCTAGAAATATCCAAAATTTGACAGTAGAATGAATATGTAAAGTAATATAGGCACGAGTCTTCAAAGAATAGACGTGCCATAAATAAGAAAGCAAGCCTAAGAATAGTAGTGGCCCAAAGATAGGCATGCAACTACTTAACTTTGGATAAACTAAGTTAGACACTTGTTCTAAATATAGACATGCTAATTAGAGCACACGTACACCTAAATTTAGCACAACTAAATATAATCGACTAAGTGAGCTTAATAACACTAGCACTTATAGCAACATAGCCTCCCATCGGCTATTCTTAAATATCATTCACTTCAACAGTCAAAGGTCAATTTTGACCGGTAAAAATATGACAAATATTTACCACTTTTTGTTGTTAATGAGGTGTAAAGTTGCTATTGATTGTTTGACCATTGAAGTGGATGATATTTAAGTAAAGTGATCCCATCCCTTAGCTGTGTAAATGTGTGGTTGCTTGATTTGACATTACAAATCGTAGATGTTGCCATCAACACCAAACTCGTGTTTAGTAAGGAATTCATGTTTATTGACAATAGTTGAGAGGGCTTTAAGGAGCTGACTTTCTTACAAGTTAAACAAGTTATTAACCACCTTCAATTGTGTAAGTTGTGTGATTAGAATTAAATACCACGTACTTATAAAATTTTAAGTATTTTCTAAAATACTAAACTAAAGCATTTCATAAAATATTTTATATTCATTTAAACAAGTTATTAACCACCTTCAATTATGTAAGTTGTGTGATTAGAATCAAAGACCGCGTATTTGTAAAATTTAAATCTTTTCTAAAATACTAAACTAAACCATTCGATAAAACCCTTTATACTCATTTACACAAGTTAGAGGGCCCCAAAGATTCATCCCTCTTAAAGTAGACAAATAAAATCACCGTAACCTTTTGTGTAAACTGTGCAAGGAGATCAAACACTTAAAAAATGTTAGTCCTTGCATTAAACTCTTAATTCAGTGTCAATGTATTTAAAACAATTAAAAGATCCATACTTGAAACCAACAATGAAGAATTATCGTCATCTATATTAAGATGCAGCAAAACTCTATATGAATTGTCACAAAACACAAACAAACCCTCTTCAAAATCCCCATTTTTTTTTTAATCAAATTCCCAAAAAAAACACAAAACATTAGAAATAATTTATTCTTATCCTACATTTTTCCCTCTACATGAATTCCATATACATCCCTCTAAACTTGATGGAATATAGTGCAAACATAATTCTATATAACAGCTTCCATGTTTGATTTAACTTTTTCAGATTAATTTAAATCGCTAACATAAAAAGTTGAAATTAATTGAAGACAGATTTGTATGTCTTTACGTGGACCTAACTCAGTTAGCCAATTCAACGAAGTGAAGCAACACGCTGTTGAATGATGGCATACACAGACTTATATGTGACACGTATTTTGTAACTTGTCTTCGTATTTCTGCAAATCTCTACACGACTGCACAATACGTGTCTTTATAAATGCTGGTTTATTGCGGTATAAATGCTGTGATTATGTAACAAGTCGAGCAAGTTACAAGAAATTTTTAATGGAGCTTCACGCCATTGGAATGTTTTCTCCTCATTCTTCTTCGTCTGATGATCTGATTAAAAACATAGGTAAACGATTATTATTATTTTAAATTAAAAAATATTAAAATTTATTGGATATTATATAAATAAAATAATTATTTCTTGATGAAGATTTGATATAAAATTTATTTATTATTTTTGGTGGAAATGAAGAGAAAATTACCCAACTTAAAATAAATAACGCTTAATTAGCCCCGATAGGCATATGTAGGAAGTCAGATCACTGTAACTTTGTAAGAAAAAGCTATTATTGTATTGAGCTTCTGGAAACACTGTGTGTAGCTTATTTTGGATTGATGTTTGGATCACACATAAGAGTTGTAGTTGCAGAGATAGTGAGTTAAAAAGAGAGAAGGGGGGTGCAAGGGGTGGGCACGGGTTACCCTAATCAAGTTAGGATAATAATTAGAGATGGATGAAAAATAAAAAAGAAGAAAAAAGAGGAGTAGACCACAAATTTAAATAGGATAAAAAGGAAACATAGCAAACTAGAAAGAGTAAAAAGGCAAGAAGATAAGCAAAAAAGAAAAAGGAATGAGAAAGAAGAAAAAGAGAAATTTAAATAGGATAAAAAGGAAAACATAGGAAACTAGAAAGAGTAAAAAAACAAGAAGATAAGTAAAAAAGAAAAAGGAATGAGAAAGAAGAAAAAGAGAAATTAATGAGTGGAAGCAAGGAAGAAAGTGGATTAATGTGACAAAAACAAGAGAAAACAAGAGTAAACAAGTGCCACGTAGTGGCCAGTACCTGCCTTGTAGTGTTGTTATTATAGTATTTGTTTAGTTGTTATTTTGTTTGTTGATTAGCTATTGGTTATATATAGTATTTGTTTAGTTGTAATTTTTTTGTTGATTAGGTACTGGTTGTATAGACAAATTGCATTCCAATAATTGAAAAATTAATTTTTGAAGAGTGTTGAAATGTTTTGGGTAAATAAAATTGAAATCTCAAAAATAATCTAATTTGTTAAAAATAAAATAGGACTAAAATATTTTTTTAACTATAAAACTAAACTTTATAAAGCCTATTAAATAACACAAATATTTCCTTAAAATGTAATAATACTAATTAATACTTTTATAATTTAAAATGCATTAAAATATTGTAAGTTTGAAGAATAAAATAAAAAAAGTAATAACATGGCACAATATTTTTCGTGATACTATAGATTTTTAACTTTTGACTAAATAAAATTGAAATCCTAAATTTTTAACGAGTAAATAAAATTGAAATCCCAAAAATAATATAATTTCATAAAATAAAATGTGTAGAACCCTAACACAAATATTTCTTTAATAAAACTAATTAATATATTTAAAATGTATTAAAATTTTGTCAGTTTGAAGAATAAAATAAAAATGTAATAATATGGCAAAATATTTTGCGTGATACTATAGATTTTAACTTTTAACTAAATAAAATTAAAATCCTAGATTTTTAACTTTTGAGTAAATAAAATTGAAATCCCAAAAATAATCTAATTTTATAAAATAAAATAAAATGTGTACAACCCTAACCCTAGTTGGGTGTGGAGAGATTTGAAATGTCTGCCTAAGATATTAAAATGTAATAATACACAATATAATAACAATAAATTTATCTTAGTCACTTAATTTTTTGTTTAAGTTATAATAATAAGTACTTTTAGAGAACATGATTTTAATTATTTTAATTAATTTAATATTGTGGTTTAGTAATAATTTTTTCTAAACATAAAGAATTGTTTATCATTTCAAATTTGGAAAAATTTATGTGAACTCATTTTGAAATGTCTTGGGTAAATAAAATTGAAATCTCAAAAATAATCTCTTGTTTTCTACTATTTTTGTAGATTAATCCACTTTCTTCCTTGCTTCCACTCCTTATTAATTTATCTTTTTCTTTTTTGCTTAACTTCTTGCGTTTTTACTCTTTCTAGTTTACTATGTTTCCTTTTTATCCTATTTAAGTTTCTAGGCTATCCCTCTTTTTTTTTTTTCTCTTCTTTTCTTCCACGGAGTGTGATCCGAAACTCGATACAAGTGTTCCCAGAGGCTCGATACAATAATCTATCATGGACTGTGGAAATAGATTAAATTTGTAATTAAGAGCCTATAATTCACCACTTTTTTCCATTTTTTTTTTTTTTTTTGCTATGAAGGGCAATATTCCAAAATATTTTTTTAGTTTTTATTTTTTTTTCCAATTTCTTTTTTATTTTTTCCTAAAAATTTCTTCCACCGCTTTTGGGTAAACCCCAGCTGTGAACTCTCTTCCCGAAAACTCTCAAATGTTTGGTGGTAAGGGAGGGACAAACGGATTTCGGAAGACTTGATTTTTGGTGTGATTCAGCTCTTTGTTCCTTGCACGTGACGTCACCTTTCTCCTTCCATCCTTCCTGTCCTGCACGATCATCCTCCATCTCTTGTGGATTAAAGCTCTGCCTCTCATACCAACCTTTTCAAATGCAAGCTCACAGAAATGGAAGCGAACACAACCACTCATAATCTCGTTTAAAACTTTAATCTGGTCCACCGCACATGCAAATATCCCGAATTATTTGCCCCAATTTTAAACTTGGTAAGATGTACTGTAATTTCAACTCGATCGTAATCTGTAGAGGGAGAAACATCTTTATCGGAAATGGGCAGACCCATCGCTTGCTGAATTTTCTCCTCAGACGACTTTCTCCGACAATCAATTGGCCATCGACAATGAAATCGATGAGAGCAGCACAGAGAGCAGTGTCGCTAGGGTTCGAATCTTGGTGCCACATTGAATACAGACCCTCTAAATTTATCTCGTGGGCCTTCACATTGGACCGCCAAATCTTTCCCTCCTACTTCTGGCTGATTTTTTTTGCAATTCTTTAACTACACTACAAAATAGGTGTAGATGATTCCTATACGAGCTTCATTAATAATGTGATATAACACAAGAATGTGGCTGTGCAAGGTGCGTGTGAAATGATAAATGGTGTTGCTACCACGTATCAACACATTCGGAAAAGCAAATGCCCCGGGAAGAGGCGACATTGGGAATAGAGGGGGGGGTTTGCACTGATATGGTGGCACAGATTGAGGGAGAAACGAGGCAAACTTCCACATACTTCAATTGGAGGTGGGCCAAAAGATCTTTGGCACAAGATTGAGAAAAGTTGAATATTTTCGTGAATCTTAAAAACTTTACCATTTCTGGGGAAAAAGAGGTAGATAGATGCCTTACCAGTCTCTACACGACAAAAACTTGTTAAGCATATTAACACATGATTTTCTTTCGGAACACTTTTAGGGTTAGCATTATCTTTCTTTTCTGGGACTGTGTTTATATATAGCCTCCCCTGTAGCTGATGCAGAGAGTGAAGAATTGGTAGTGGAGGGGCAAAGGCATCTAGAAGGCACCTATGAAGTAGAGATTCTTGCTTTCGTAGAGGACGGATCAAATGATTAAAGTCTCTTTATTAATGATAAACTCTTGCTTTTGTGCCTCTCTATACAAGGCGCCTCCTTCATTGTAGGTTTTACCTTGCTTTCTTAGCATTAGATTAACTAGCAATCGCACCTTAGCGTGCAATGGGTACGCCGAAAATGGATGTGGAAAAGAGTTTTGTGTGGATAAAAGCAAACATTATTTTGCATATGAGAAACTTAAAGTATACATAGTTTGTAAAGTTGAGTCTGTAAGAGCAATTAATAAGGGGGGCATATTTGTAAGAGTAGTAAAGAGGATTTATTTATAATATTAGTATTCTCAAAAAGAGAGTGTATATCAATATTTTCATTAATTTTTTGGGTCTATTTTGATTTTTTGAATCATGGTCATCATTTGAACTTTGAAACCATGGAATGATGTGTGTTGTTGTTCTATAGTGGTAAGTAAAGTTTGAGTAGATGATTTGGACCAACAAATACCAAGTTCCACTTTTTACATTGTAAAAGTACCATAGCCTGATCTTTAATGTAGGGTTTTCTATTGGAATGCTTGACCGTAACCTCAAGTCTATCACACAATGTAGAACACTTTTTGTCACTATGTTTCTGCACTTAAGATTAGTTTTGTAATCCCATGATGGTAATGATTTTGTGTTTTACGAAATGTCTTTTCAATTGTGATGAGTGGTAAAGGTAAAATTTGGAAATAATTATTCATAGAAAGGTTATGCATGTAGCCATGTTCTCTACTTGAAATTGAAAGGTACTCTACCTCTCTCTTTTGCTCTATCTCTTTCTCTCTTCCTATATTTGTCTCTCCACCTCTCTCTTTTTCTCTATCTCTCTATCTCCCTCCCTATTTATCTCTCTAGGTCTCTATATATATCTTTGTCTCCCTCTCTAGCTCTCTATTTCTTTTTATCCCTTTGTCTATTTCTTTGCTCTCTCTCTCTCTCTCTCTCTCTGTATATATATATATATATATATATATATATATATATATATATATATATATATCTTTTTGTCTTTCTCCATCTTCACTCTCTATCTCTATCTCTCTCCCTTTTTATCTCTTTACCTCTCTCTACATTTTTCTCTCTCTCTCTCTCTCTCTCTACATAACATCTTAAGGTAAATTGATTAAAGTGGAAGGGTAAATTGTATATTCTATAATAAATAATAAGAGTGAGGGACAAAGAGAGACAAAGCAAGAGAAAGAGGAGATAGAGGGAGGGAGAAAGAGATAGAGAGAGAGAATTGACAAAGTGAGATAGGAAAAATAGAGAATGAGCGAATATACAATTATATCTATTTATAATAAATATATCAGATATTTAATATTTATATGGGGATAGAGAAAGGGATAGAGATATTTAATATTTATTGGGGGAGAGAGAGATGGATAGAGAAGGGGATAGAGAGACATATATAAAGATAGAGAGATAGAAAGAGGAGACAGAGAGACATGTATAAAGATAGAAAGAAAGAGAAAGGAGATAGGATGCCATTTTTTTAAGCCTATTTATCTAGAAAGGGGTTCAATATCCTTTATTTGTTATCTAGAATTAGGGGTGCATAAGTTGCTTTGCATCGTTTGGGTATACCAATCACTCTTATTATTTATTATAGAATATACAATTATATTTATTTATAATAAATATATAGATATTTAATATTTAAATGGGGATAGAGTTATTTAATATTTATTAGAGGAGAGAGAGATGGATAGAGAAAGGGATAGAAATACATATATAAAGATACATTTATTAATTTTTTTATAATTATAATTTTACTTATTAATATATATATTTTTTAAAAAGTGGTAAAAACTTTATTGAAATTTAGAAAAGAGCATTACAAAACATCAAAGGGCTAAGGCCCTGGGAATCCATAAGAAGCAGCCATACAAAGCATGAAACAACATCATCCTTCACCAATACCATTCCCATCCTCGACAAGAATCCTCTCCAAGTCACGTTGGAGCTCATGAGGAACCTGCTCCCACTCATCGATCTTCCAACGATCTAAATGCTCAGAAGCCCACTTAGTCAAACAATCTGCTGCCCTATTCCACTCCCTTGGAATATGGACAAAAGACACCATCTCCATCAAATAACTTATCTGTAGAATCTGCTGCACCATCATAGCCAACTGCCAACTAACATCAGACACCTTTTGTTTATTCAACAAATTAATCAAAACCTGTGAATTAGACTCACAGATAACCTTGTGCCATCCCAAAGCATAAGCCCTCTCCAAAGCGTAGAGGATCGCCAAACCTTCCATAAGGTTGATAGTTTGCAATCCTTCATGAATAGAAAAGAAAAAAACCACCGATCCTGAAAAATCCCTGCCAGCCCCACCAATCCCAGCAGGCCCAGGATTGCCCCTTGAAGAACCATCGATATTGAGCTTCAGAATGCCAGTCGGAGGGGGTAGCCAACCCCCCACCCTTTGAACTTTCTTTTTCACCCGCTTTCCTCTCCTGACACAAGCAGAAGCCGAAGACAACCCCTGAATACCCAATCTATCCACCAGCTCAGTATCCCCTTTCTCTAAAGGGAACACCACATCACACTTAGCTTCCACCGTCTCCTGAATCATACCCATAATTTTGTGCCAAACTTGTTGAATCAACTTCTCACCTCAAAATATTCTTCGATTCTGTTCCAACCAAATCTACCATAGTATGAAGGAAGGCCCAACATACCACACATCCTGCAAGAAAGAGGCCATAGAAGGAGGTCTACCGAGACTACTCCAAAAAACCACCAGGGAGGAAGCATGAACACAGGGGCTTTTCCAAACTCCCCACCAAAAATGGCAAATCTGCAAAGTCAAGGGACAATAGAAAAATAAGTGAGAGGAGTTCTCCTCTCCACATCCACACAAAACACACATAGAAGGACCCTGAAAACCCCACTTCCAAATATTATCCCATGTCAAGCACCTATTCCAAGCCAAAGTCCAAATAAAGCAGTTACACTTCGGCTAAGAAAGCTTATTCCACACTTTCTTCCACCAGTGAACCTCCACCCCATCTAGCCAGTGAGATAACAACACCTGATATCCAGAAGCAACAATATAGACACCCTTAGGATTAGGAGACCAAGAAAAAACATCCCCTTCCTAGAGGGAGCTACAACATCTACGAGAAAGGATATTGTGAAGCTCAGCACACTCCTCCTTCATACCAACATCAGGCCACTCATCAGGATTCTTCCATCTCGTCACCACCAACTGCCTATAAGAAAATAAGGACTTGAAGTCACTCACCCTTGACCATCCTGCCTCACAGAACCTCTGGCACAAAGTCACCAAATTAGGAAACTGAGAAACAATGGGAGGAAAACCATCCCAAGAATCAGACCGAAGATGAGCTTCCGTCCCTCTTTTACAAATCCAAAATAAGCCATCCTTGACAAGATCAGCCCCTTTCTTGAGCATACTCCAAATCACCGAGCCTTTCCCCACCAGGGGATAACAAGGAATATCAATTTGAGGGATCCCTGGGAAGTATTTCTGTGTTAATATCCTGGCCCAGATCTGATCCTGCTCCACACACCACCGCCAATACAATTTAGTAGCCAATGCCATCCCAGACAACGATGACTGCCTTAACCCAAGACCACCAAACTGCTTCGGGCTACAAACAATGTCCCATCTGACAAGGCTCCATTTAGAGGACAACAAGCTACCAGCCATAAAAACTGTCTTGCTAAGGAATCCAATTCTCTAACAAAAGCCAATGGGGCCACCTGAATCATACATCTGTAAATGGGGAGGGCCTACACCACAAACTTGAGCAACTGAACATGACCCGCAAAGGAGAACCAACGATGGATCCAATGATTAACTTTCACATGAAATTTATCTAGAATATTCTGCCAAGAATCCCTAGGTAGTCTTCCAACAGAGATGGGAATACCAAAATAGGTCAAAGGGAGAACCTCAGTCTGAAATCTCAAGATATGAGCAATTCGCCTTTGAATGGAACCTGGAGTATTAAAGAAAAAGATGGAAAACTTATCTTCATTAATCAATTAGCCTGAAGCAACAAGATAAACATCCAACACCTTGCACAAATTTGAAGCTTCCCTAATTGTAGCCATACCCATCAAAGTAGTGTCGTCAACAAACTGCAAGTGAGACTGTGGAGGTAAACCACCTCCCCATCCCCAGCGCTGAATGAAAGCTAACTCCACATTCCTTCTTATCAAACATCCCAGACCTTCAACAAGAAGAAGAAACAAGTAAGGAGAGAGGGGGTCACCCTGCCGCAAACCCCGAGAGACACCAAAAAGCTTAGAGTGCTCACCATTTATTAACACAAAGAAGGAGACCGAAGTAACATAACTCATAACCCAATAAATCCACTCATCCCCAAAACCAAAAGCACCAAGAACCTTCTGAAGGAAGGACCATCGAACTATGTCATAAGCCTTAGCCATATCAAGCTTGATGAACATCGCCTTATCTTTGGAACTGACCATAGAGTGAATGGTTTCAGTTGCGATAACAACCCCATCCAAAATCTGTTGTCCCGCCACAAAACCACTATGTTCCTCAGAGATCAGCACTTTAAGCCACTTTTTCAACCTATCAGCAATCAATTTAGAGATAATTTTATAAATCACATTGCAAAGAGAGATAGGAAGAAATTGACTTAACCTATCCGCCCCATCACACTTTGGGATGAGAGAAAGGAAGGTAGAATTTAAATCCCGTGACATCTGTTTACTCTTACGAGACTCTTGAACAACCGCCAACAAGTCCAACTTGATAATCTCCTAGAATTCTTGAAAGAACTCAATTGGGAAACCATCAGGGCCAGGAGCTTTCCCCCTCTTCATCTGAAACACAGTCCCCTCTAGCTCCTCAATCAAAATATCACTCATAAGATGCTCATTCATCTCCCTAGAAACCAAAGAAGGGATAAAAGAAAGGACCTGAGCTTCCTCATCATAACCTCCCTGCGAGTCCTCCCTGAATAATGAAGCAAAATACTGCATAGCTTCATGCATGATTTCATGAAAAGAAGAAAGAGTCTCACCCCTGTCATTCACCAGAGTAGAAATAGAATTTCCATGTCTCCTGGATTTCACTGAGTTGAAGAAAAAAGTAGTATTTTTATCCCCTTCCTGAAGCCACTCAATCCAGGCCTTTTGTTTCCAAAAAACTTCCTCTCTCAGCTCACACTCTTCTAGTGCTTTCAAAGCCCTAGTCTCTTCCCGCAACAGGCTTTAGTCACTCCATCCTCCCTGATCAACCTCGTAATACCATCCAACTTAGCCTGGGTAGCAATCTTAGCATGGAAAATGTTTGCAAAGCATTATCGATTCCAACGTTTAAGCTGATACTTGACAAATTGAAGTAACTTTGCAAAAGTATTCATTGCTGTACCATAAGCAGGTCTACCATACCTCCACCACTCAGCAACATAGTCATGGAGAGAGGAGTCATGCAACCACATAAGCTGGAACTTGAAAGGAGATCGAGGCACACGGGCTGAAGAAATAGCCAGCTTGATAGGCCAATGATCTGAGCCCCTCCAATCCAAAATTTTAGAGCTAGAAGACCACAGCCCACCAACCCAGTAGCAAGAAACTAGAAAGTGGTCAAGTCGTTCCACAATGCAATTATCCCCAACCCTCTGATTTTTCCAAGTAAATTGGCCATTAATGGGCTTGATATCAACAAGATTTAAAGCTGATATGTTATCCTGAAGTAGCAACGCAGAAGGCTCAAGCCTCGCAATACCACCCCACTTCTTAGCCAACTCAGAAATAACACTAAAGTCTCCAGCCATAATCCACAGATGGAAAGGAACCATGCTTCAGACAAACTGGATATGGGACCACAAAAGTTGCTTACCCTAAAGTTCAGTAGGCGCATAGATATTGGAGAAGAGAACAGACTCCCCCGTCTCAAAACAAGATGCAATCATAGAGATAGAAGACTGAAATGACAACCACCAAAGAGGGCGGATCTTCCAAGGATTCCATAAACAAGCCACTCCCCCAGAAGACCCTTGAGCACCAATACATTGGCACTCTCCACTCCCCCACAACTTATGCACTAAACCAAACATACACTCCACTGATAACTTAGTCTCATGCAAGAAAAGAACATCAGGACATTGACTTCTAACCAAATCACAAACAAATTTTTGTCGAGGGCCACTGTTCAAGCCCCTTACATTCCAGGATAGAACAATCATTTCAAGGGGCTCAAAAAATGAGAATCCAGAGTCTTAACAGATCCTGACTCTACCAAAGTTTCCCCTATTAATTTAATCTTTTCCAGATCCTTTTTTCTACCAAGCTTGGAAGACTTCTCCCCAGCCCCTTTTTTTTGGATCCTTTTGATGAAGACCCAAATGAGAAGAAGAAGACTTATTATTCTTCACCCCCTCAGTACTTGCATTTGAAACAAGAGGAGATCCATCCCCACCACCCTTCTTCCCTTCTATAATAGGAACCAATTCCACCTAGCCTTCCATTTGAACATCTGTGTCCATTTGCAAAGCACTATTATCCTGCAAAACCTAAGTAGCTTCAGAGAGAAGGCCCTCTTGTCCTGTACCCAAAGCACCCTGATCTAGATTCACCAAGCTCGGATTCACTTCCTGCTGGCTGAGATCATCTAAAACTTTAAATCTATTGAAAGAATCTTCATCCTGCCTTTCCTTCAAAGTCCTCTTTTGACCCTGATTCCTGTTACAAGCCTTCACTGGAACGAAACCATCAGCCCCATCCACATCACTGGGAATGGGTTCCTTCCCCTTTTCAACCCTAGGGGAATTGCGAGGAGGTCGAGAAGGCTGGGAATCCATATGCTTAACCTTTGGGCATCTCCTCTGCAAATGTCCATATTCATGACAGAGACGACATCAAAAAGGAAGAGTCTCATAGTCCAACTGCTGCACCCAAGAGTAAGGACCCGTACACATATCCACCGAATCTGGCAAAGGTTTACTTAAATCAATCTCAACACAGATACAAGCAAAAGTCATCACCTTTTTAACTTGAGTCTGTTGTGAAGCACCAACTGGTTTTCCTAGCATCGAAGCCAACAAGTGCAAAACATCATCCTGCCAACATTCCACAGGAAACCTCGGAAGCCGAACCCACATCGGAACCTGGTTCAGAAGCTCTTTAGTAGGATTGAAGCCTGCATGCCAAGGTTTAATAAATAACCCAATCTGATTATGAAAATAGGGGCCTCCTTCAAAGGCCTTGTTACAATCCACCAAGCAATTGAATGAAACTATGAAATAGTTATTTGCCAAAAGCATAACCTCCATTTCTCCCTCTGGCATCCAAGTCCATTGGGCCCACAATTCAAGAAATTGTAATGAAACATGCATCCCCATAAACTTGCACAACAATGCATGCTTCGAATAATAGTCAATATCTTCTGCAATCATCTCCAGCGGGATAACCAATTTCGGCCTCTCCTCACAATGTTCAAGACATCCATTGATCTTCGTAATCCGTGTACCACCAGACAAACCTGAGCCAACCAACCCCAGATCTGGTGAGAACAAGTTATTATTAAAAACCTTCGAAGCATGTGAAGGAGAATTTGCACCAACTGCTACTAAGGGAAAATCCATCTTAGGAATAGCCCCCGGAGACTCCTCGATCGGCATTGAAACTAAACAAGACCCAAGAAGGGCATGCAGGCCCCCGGGAAAAATAAAGAACCACCACTAGGGTTTAACTGACCCACCACCTAGCACTACCTTCGAACTGCAGACCCAAACCAACCAAGCACAAAACCCCCGCACGCTCAGGGAGAAAGAGACACCGATGCAGATGAAAAAAACTTCGCACTGATAAAAATCACAACCCCAGACCTCCCCAAAATGCATGCACTCCCCACACTTCGCACGGCCAAGAAAAACCACAGGATCGGGCTAGGGCACGAATGTTGATAACTGAGAGGGGGGTGAATCAGTTATCCTAATTATTTCTTCTTTTGAACTTTCTTATTAATCAAAGCAGCATTGAATTAAACAAACAAACATTATCATGAAATGAGAAACACATGACACAGTATTTTTGACGTGGAAACCCGGTTAAGGGAGAAAACCACGGGGTGATTAACCCAAAGATTATTCTCTGTTAGAAGAATAAGGAGTTACAAAAATGACACTTGCCAATTAGGGCTCACTGCCCGAGCACACTGCTCACAAGAGGCACACTGCCTACAAAGAGACACACTGTCTACAAGGAATGTAATATAATACTTGAACTGATTGGAAGCATCTACATATGCTGGGGTTTAGTTCCGGTTAAGCTCAGTACACTGATCTGCTGCACTTCATCTTTCCTTTGTTCTTTATTCTGCTATCTTTTCACATACCGGATCTTTCTTACTACTTCTGCTCTGCTCTGTACTTGTTCACATACCCCATCACACAATCACACTTTTCACAACTAAATCCATCCTCTATATATATCCGCACAAGTAATTTCATCACCTTTCTAGTCGGCATCTAGAACAGTCTAGTTTCTTACAAACTCTGTTTTGTCGGCTGAATCCTTGCTCACCAAGCAATGTGGATCAAGCATATACTTGTAGATATCATTAATCATGTTGGCCAAACATGATTCATGCCTTCACAACCTTTACCATCAACAGTAACACATTCGGAAAATATTCTGATGCTCAGTCAGTCAGTTCTTCCTCTGTTTTCACTGTCTTTTAGGAATCCGGTACTCAGCTATTCATATCTTTTTCTTTGTCCATCACCGGAGGCTAAATCCTTGGAATATACTGCTCAAGGTAGTCCTCTTGACTTCCCCAAATCCGCACTGCACCAAGACATTTCCTCTTAGAGGTCCGGACCAATCTGTCGGACCTTGCCACATGCTCTGTTCTTGTTCACCAGACTACAACAGTTCTTCATTCTGACTTCCAGTAGAGGCACACCATGACTTGCAGATAAGTGGGATGACCTTTGTTGCCATCAATGACAACAACCATGAATCCATATAGTGTCTCTTGCCAACAATCTCCCCCTTTGGCATTGATGGCAACACTTAGTGAAAAATGACTAAGTGTTTACACTATGCTCCCCCTTTGCTGATGCTCTATCTTTATATACAATTTCTGGAACTCCCCCTTAGTTGGATTCCTCATTTTTCACTGCTCCTCACTCCCCCTTTGACATCAATGGCAAAGGGTAGGGTCCACACACCAAAATTTTCAAAAATTTTCTCTATATAGCTGCATATTTACATACTCACATAAACTGAAGAATGTCTGCAAAAGATGTCTTCAGTTGGATCAGTTCTCTAGCCCAACTTTGCTTCATTCTATCCAAAATTGAAATGTGACCACTCAACAAAAATGCAAAAGCTTCTGCCTTCTTGAGATCTGTCAGATCATTTGTTTGGGCGGTAGTCTGAGCATCACTAATAGCCTCATGCATAGTTTCTAACTTAGGGATTATAATCCTTCTAAGTTCTCCCATCCGGTTAGTGATATTCTTCCTTTCCTTCTCAAAGTTCTTTATTGCATTTGTGATTGCAATAGTTTGACATTCTTGATTTACTATGGATGAAGAGAGAGGATCAAAACTTTGAGACAGACTTTGTAGTTTGTCCTGTTCCGCTTTTATTTTCTTATCAATTTCTACTGTTGCCTTTGACCAGGAGATACAAAATTTGTAGATATCACCGCTATCCTTAAGAGCATTTTCTAAGCTCTTTATTCCAATACTCATATTTCTCCTATCATTAGAGATTAATCCTAATACTTCTGAAAATCTTTTATCCAAAAATTCCTTCCAGACCTTTTCTTCAGCTGATTTTTCTAGAGAATCAAAATGTGTATCAACACTGCTGACTAAGGTTTTGAGATTACCGGAAGAGGAGGCTGTCGGATCTATCTGGATTGATGGCATAATCTTTTCAAGCACTCCGGAAGCAGCCTCTATCAACTCACAGTCTTCCATATGAGACTTTAGGAGTTTTTCATTTGCCTTAGCATTTGCAAATGAAGCTATCTTCATTGTCTGTACCGGAGAGAGAGAGTCAAAGTCAAATGGGCCTTTTAGAAGCTCCGGTCCATCAATCTCTAAATTTTCTTGGCTTAGAAACTTTTGAACAGTTTGTGCAGTGTCTCTTGCCGGAGACAGATGTTTCTTTTCTTCTGCAGTTTTGTCCTTAGGAGTCTTATCTCCTTCCACATTTTTACCACTTGCAGTTGTGGTTTTCTCTGTTGGATTTTTCTCTTTCTCTGCATCCTTGGTGCAGTCAGCCTCTTTTTCCTTTTCTGCTGCTTCTTTCTCCTGTGATTTCTCTTCTTCTTGGGATCCGGAGATTGTAGGAGAAGCCGGAGAAGAGATGTTAGTCTGTTCTAGTGGCACTTCTTCCAGACCAGATGATTCCAAGTCCGCAGCTGTTTCTGCACCTAAGTCCTCTGTAACAGGAATATTGAACCTTTTGAATGTATTTCGGAGGATCTCTTCAGTGTCCTTGGCAACTTTGTCGGTCTCACCAAGCATAAGCTGATTCATCCTTGCTTTGCTTCTGAATTCATCCTTGCAGTCCTTGAATATCATGTTCATTGTTTTGTGATCAATTGAAGGATATAGCTGAATAGCTATTTGTTCCCTGATCTCAAGATCTTTTGCCATGGCATTGTTCTTTCTTATTTCTAGTTCCATTTCTAGACTCTTTGGAATTTCAGAGATGATCTCAATAAAAGCTTTATTGTAGATGTTCAGGTACCTAATTATAGCTTCTTGCAGGATCTTTTGATCTGCCTCATTGTAGTCATCATAGAATTCAGCCACCGGTTGAAGGTTCCCATCCACAGTGACTGATTTGACTACACTGTCTAGAGACAGGGTGGGCTTTTCAGCAAATTTCTCTGTCATTTCTTCCTTGTCTTGGCCTGAAGAGGGTTTACCGGATCCTTTCTTCTTCTGCTTCTTTATTTCTTTTATTCCCTCATCTGACTCAGTTTCTTCTTCATCCTTTTGGCTTTGATAAGCTCTTGAGGCTTTTGTCTTAGATCTCTTACCGGATCCCTGGACTTCCGGTATTGAGCTTTTGGTTCTGATAGGTGTAGATCCTTTTGATGATCTGGTTCGGGTTGAAGTTTCCACCGGAGTACTTTTCTTGCTTTTCTTTTCTGCTTCTTTCTTTTCTTCCTCAGCCTTTCTTCTCTTTTCCCGGTTGGCATCAAGTGCCTCCTTTGGGATGCCTAGGCCTTGAGCAATATGCTCTACTTCTTTTCTCACCTTCCTCTTTATCTCAGGTTCCCTGAGTTCTACATGGATCTTTACACTCAGCTCCTCAAAGGTTCCAAACCTTTCTGCCTTTGGATCTTTGGGCTGACTTAGCATGTGTTGAACATGCAGCTCCACTATCTGTTTATCTACTTCATACCCCATGGGCATGATCCAGACAGTCCTTGGCTCCACTGCCTCCATTAGGCACTGATCAGTGTCCACCATAAAGCACACTGAGTCTTTGTATTTTTCAACAAGAGACTGGGGAATTCTTTCTCTTGCTTGCATCGTGCTTTGGAAGTTTTTAAAGTATCCCCATAGGGCTGTATTTCTTGCTTTGGCATCCCCAAGCCCATGTAGATAATCTCTTATCTGGACTGCAACAGGTTTGTCATTCTGCCATGCCCATCCACTTGATCCGGGCAGCTCATTCATGAAGTAGAAAAATAGACATAATATAAGAGTACCATACTTAAAGGAATTCTTTTTGTCCTTCTTGATTTTCTGTATATTTTCCATTAATTGGCTTAGGAGCAGTTCGCAGAGATCATAATCTGCATTCTTCCTTAGCATTTCATAGGCAGTATATACTGCAGTTCCGGATACAGAATTCTCCCTGCTGGAGTGATAGATCTTGTATCCTATTATCATGGATGCATACTTGATATCCGGATCCAAAATATCTTCAATGGTCATTGCCCTCTTGTCAAATTTTGATCCGGTGGCCTCAGTTACAATGTTGTTTTTGACAGATTTGAGGATAGGTATCCCTCCGGAAGAGTATAGACCAGTTACTGCCCTAATTGCCTCTTTTGTGATTTTGCAAGGTCTATCCAGCCATAGGAAGTTGTCATGCATTCTGCTCAATACATACCGGACCCATTCCTCTTCTTCAAAGCAGGGGAAATGAATGAATTGATCAAACTGTTTCTTCTGGATACCCTTGTACTCTGGTTTAAGCTCAAAAGCATTGTCTATCAGTTGTTTGTGATAGAGATCTCTTAATTTGAATTCCCTGAATTCCTCAATGCTTGCATGTATGTAAACCCTAATGTCTTCTGTGTGTAAAACTCCAGGAGGAACACAAGAAAATGCTCCTAAGGGATCTACCTCCAACGACTTGTATGGATGTTTCTTAAATTCAGGTCGGGGCCTATCTGAGATTTTTACTATATTTGGAGTAGCCATTTCTTTAAAAGATTTGTAGCAAGATATCGAAAGTGGAAAATACCTTTTGCGTCTTCGGTTACACGGAGTGGCTGGATTGATTTCTGTATGTAATGACTTTGGCAGGAGATCTTCGGTGAACTTGATGAATTTCGTTGCAGAGCTCCGCTTTTCACTTCTTCTTGGATGTGGAATGATCAAGTGATTGTTGAGAAATCCCTTATATCGTTTCGCAAACCCTAATATCTGTTTGCAATAAATGCTCCACCTGCATTATTCCGGTTTGCCTTATCCGAATAGCTTGGAGTATCCCGGATCAGTCCTGATCTATGAACATCATGCGAATCTTTCAATCATGAACAAATCAAGATGACACATTACAAGAACATCTCAAACACTCTGTCCAATCCGCAGAGTGAAATAATGCACTTCCAGATCTCTCCGGACCCTTTTGTAATCCTCTGTCATTCCGGAGCATCTCCCGGAACAGGCTTACTTGATCGATCACAACATCTTTATATATTCATGCGGACCTCTGAAATCTTATCTGGATTATCTCAAGACTTATCTCTTCAAACCCTTTACTCCGCATCTTGTGCCATATTCGGCACCACTTGATTGGCTGGGGGAACAGGATTTTCTTTGAGTCTCCCCCTGAGCCAGAGCTTACTTTTTAATTTCCGGAGGGAATATCAGCACTAGAGTCTGGTGCGGATCCAGTTTCTGTATTTTCTGAACTTTTCTTTACCCAAATCTTGCTCATCTGATTCCTAACTTCATCCGCATTCATCTTTTGTTTACCCTTGTCTTGATTCTAATTATACACCGGACCTCTTTTGTCCTGATTCTTGCTTCTGCAGACTTTAGCATTATGACCGGACCTATTACAGATTTGGCAAATAACATTTCTCTGCATATTTGACTGATAACCTCTTGATCTACATTGATTAGCCATATGACCTACTCTATTGCATGTAAAGCATCTACCATTGAATGATTTGTTTACTTGCATATTTCTACATTCATGAGACTTGTGTCCATACCTTTTGCAGTTAAAGCACTGTCCGAAGAAGGATGGATTAGTTTGATTCATTCTTTTTCTGCACTGATTAGCTTTGTGACCAAAGTGATTACAGCTGTGGCAGTATCCACTAAAAGATGGATATCTTTGAGCATTGGGTTGTCTTACCGGAGGTCTTCTAGGCCTATTCCTTGGATTTTCTGATCCAAAATTCTTTTGACCAGATCCGGAGCTTTCTCCTTTCTCATATCCCAAACCGTACTTGTCATCTATCTTCTTTTGACTTCCAAGAAGTACTTCAAGTTGGGCAGAGCTTATCTTGAATTTTTCTTTATATTCATTTGCTGTTTGAAGATCTCTTTTGAGAGAGACAATTTGATCCTCAAGTTTTTCTTCATTATCTTTGGCATCTTCAAGATCAGATTCAAGATGTCTAATAATCCTGTCCATCTGGTGGAATTCTTCTGATTTCTCTTTAAGAGATTGTCTTAGATTGTCTTCAGCTTTTCTTTTTTCTTCAATCTCTTGAGTAAACTTTATAGTTCCTAATTCCATTTCATGTCTTAACATAATGACTTCTTTTGATAACTTTTCACATAACTTGGTTTTCTCAGTCAATTCTTCATTTGTATTGCTTTCTTCAGTTTGGCTTGCCAATTGTTGGAGCAGCTCCTTTCTCTTTTTCATAGAGAGACTTAATTTGTCTTTTAGTTCTCTCATGAATTCATCAGCCTGTTTGAGTCTTTCCTTTAATTCATTGACTTCAGAATTTGACTGTTCAAGATCCTCAAGGGCAGTCTTGAGTTGCTCCCTTAAACCATATGCATCCATTTGAACTCCCAGATCTTCCTCAAGTTGTTAGGCTCTATTAGGAGGAACCTCGCTCTGATAACAATTGTTGATAACTGAGAGGGGGGGTGAATCAGTTATCCTAATTATTTCTTCTTTTGAACTTTCTTATTAATCAAAGCAGCATTGAATTAAACAAACAAACATTATCATGAAATGAGAAACACATGACACAGTATTTTTGATGTGGAAACCCGGTTAAGGGAGAAAACCACGGGGTGATTAACCCAAAGATTATTCTCTATTAGAAGAATAAGGAGTTACAAAAATGGCACTTGCCAATTAGGGCTCACTGCCCGAGCACACTGCTCACAAGAGGCACACTGCCTACAAAGAGACACACTGTCTACAAAGAATGTAATATAATACTTAAACTGATTGGAAGCATCTACATATGCTGGGGTTTAGTTCCGGTTAAGCTCAGTACACTGATCTGCTGCACTTCATCTTTCCTCTGTTCTTTATTCTGCTATCTTTTCACATACCGGATCTTTCTTACTACTTCTGCTCTGCTCTGTACTTGTTCGCATACCCCATCACACAATCACACTTTTCACAACTAAATCCATCCTCTATATATATCCGCACAAGTAATTTCATCACCTTTCTAGTTGGCATCTGGAACAGTCTAGTTTCTTACAAACTCTGTTTTGTCAGCTGAATCCTTGCTCACCAAGCAATGCGGATCAAGCATATACTTGTAGATATCATTAATCATGTCGGCCAAACATGATTCATGCCTTCACAACCTTTACCATCAACAGTAACACATCCGAAAAATATTCTGATGCTCAGTCAGTCAGTTCTTCCTCTGTTTTCACTGTCTTTCAGGAATCCGGTACTCAACTATTCATATCTTTTTCTTTGTCCATCACCGGAGGCTAAATCCTTGGAATATACTGCTCAAGGTAGTCCTCTTGACTTCCCCAAATCTACACTGCACCAAGACATTTCCTCTTAGAGGTCCGGACCAATCTGTCGGACCTTGCCACATGCTCTGTTCTTGTTCACCGGACCACAACAGTTCTTCATTCTGACTTCCGGTAGAGGCACACCATGACTTGCAGATAAGTGGGATGACCTTTGTTGCCATCAATGACAACAACCATGAATCCATATAGTGTCTCTTGCCAATAACGAACGCCCTAGCTTGAAATGCAGAGCAAAAAATCGACATCCTCTGAAGACTGCCTCTTCGCATAAATGAGTATAACTATTCTCTCCATTTACTTATTAATATTGAACTTTCTCTAAGTTTTATATTAATAAAGAGAGAGAGAGAGGAAGAGATAGAGAGAGAGAATACTTAGAGAAAAGAGAAGTTTTTAGTGAAAAGATTAAGTTTAAAATTGTTATTTTACAATGTTAAGTTATTTGAGCCCCTTTAGATCTTGACATTAAGTTTATATAATAAAATTGCTATTTAACGTGTTTTTCTTATTTGAGGATAAACATTTGATTAGGAGAATGTTGTCTTTCAAGTGCTCCCTATGTTGTGATCAATATGGATAGTTTATGTTCATATTCAAATCACTTTTAAATTGGATTTATTTATTTGGCTGCAAACTTTTAACTAGGAGCAAGTGCTCTTCGAGTGTTATTAGTGTCGTCATTATACATACTTTTTGGAAAGTGTTTGTTTGTGGTTCTAATATCATAGTATTTTCAATGTCTTTGAAGAATGTCTCCCAAGATTCTAAAGTGATATATGATTAAGGTGTCAATAGGAGAAGACAAAGAAGCCTGGCAACCCTAGAAATTTTGAATTGACATGCAATAAGAAAGCACATGATAGGAGAAGAACATCAAGAATGACAACGATTCATACGAAAGCATGTGGTAAGAGAAGAATGTCAGGCCACAGTGTGCCAAATATTTTTAAACAAATCTCGTGTCAACTCTTAGAGATGGTCATGATAGTCAAGTTTTAGTTGACTTTGGTGTCTTTAACTTTTTCCTAATTTGGTAGAGGCACGCCAAGTAAAAGGGTCGATGTGAATGACATTTTAAATTTGTATGGCTTTCTTGGAGGGAATTACTGGTTTTTTGGCTTATATTACACTTGGCTATGGTACTTTATCCCTTCCCTAATATATCTTTATTTTTATAAAGATAAAATTTGAGACTCTTCCTTGGAGATAATTGCATGGGTCAAGTGGCTGTGAGGGTAAGGTATTATGTCTCTCATTCAAGTTTTTTAGTTTTTATATAATTTTTAGAAAACCAATATACTCACTTCTCCCTCCTTCCCTCTCTCTCTCTTTCCCTTTCTTTATCCATCTATCTATCTCTCTATCCCCTTCTCTATTTCTATATCTCTCTTCACTTCTCTATTCATCCCTTTCTATCTCTTCCCACCTCTATTTTTTGTAGATACAACAAAAATATTGACTGGCGTACCCAAACGATGCAAAGAAACTTATGCACCCCTAATTCTAGAGAACAAATAAAGGATATTGAACCCCTTTAGATAATAGGCTTAAAAAAAAATGGCATCCTATCTCCTCTCTCTTTCTTTCTATCTATATACATGTCTCTCTGTCTCCTCTTTCTATCTCTCTATCTTTATATATTTATCTCTCTCTCTCTCTCTATCAACTGAATGTTTTTTCCTTTTTTAAGTAGTAGTCAAATATTATTAGTTTCACATAATATTATTAAAGACTCTACTTTTAAAGGGATTATTAATTTGACTAGGTTTATTATTGATTATTATTATTTGATTTTTTACTCTTCCAAATGTTGTGGCACAAAAGTGTTAAAAAGTATTTTTCAAAAATTTCAAATAAATTTAATTTAAAATAATAATTAGAATAAACAAGGTCAAAGTTGTTCCACTCTCTTCCTAACTTTAATTAACTTATATTTTCCACTTCTATTAACTTAAATAATAATTTTATATAATGCAAGTTACTTATAGACTAATCCTTCAAGATGTTCGCTCAGAAATACTCTACTCTTATTCTTTCTTTCGAGGGTTTAAAATTGGCTAGCATGCCCTAAACAAGCTATTATTTGTAAGTTCAATAGAAAAATTCTAAAGATCTTTCAAATTTCATTATCATAGGAGGTGTCCCAAATGTGCATCTAAGCTATTATAAATTCTCAACATACTCTCTTTCATCTATAGGCATCAAAATCTCCATTTATATACTTTTTAGGTCATGGTAGTTTGATTGTGCAGCAAATTTCCACTTCTCTCTTCCCTTCTACACTAGAAACATACAAGATTTTGTTTCAAGAAAGACCAGTATTCTTAGTTGTAATAAATCGTTATGGTATTTAGTGGAAACTACCCCAAAAGCCTCTGAAAACCAATATTCTCTATTGCCTGCATTTGATTAAAACACTCCACAACCCATTTAAATCCCTTGCAAGCTTTCAACATTTGAAACAAATGAATCTTCCTACACTTTGAATAGAAATTCATGCAAGTTGAAGGTTGTCAACAAATTTAATTATTAAAATCATACATAAAATCGTATATTTATATTAAATATCATATATTTAAATATATTTATTATTTTATAATATATTAATTTTATATATAAATTTTTTATTATACTTATATTTATAATTCAATATTATATTCTATATATTTATAAATAATTTATTTATTTTATAGAATTTAAAATATATAATTATTAATACTACAAGATTTTTAAATTTTAAATATATCTATATATTTATATTTAAAAATGAAATGTAACAACGTGAAATACAATATTATAATATTATATATCATATTAAATATATTGTATTTATATATTTATAAGTATAATATAATATTATAAAATTATATATTTAGATTAAACATATTATATATTTAATTTTTGTATTAGTTGATAATTTAATTATATTTATTTTATCTAAAATATTTAGTATAATTATATTATATACTCAATAGAAAATTTAATAACTAAAAATTTATCAATAATTTATTTAAATAAAATCCAACTTATTTTGTGAAGGATTATATATGCTACAATGAGGAGGAACGGAAAAAAGCAGCGATAGGCTCACAAGCAAGATTGTTGTGCGTGGAAGAGGAAGTGAAGGTAGATGTTTCAAATTGTCCTTGCGAGAAAGAGAGATAGATGAAGAAAGAAAGGGAGATAGAGATAGAGGGATAGAGAGAGGGAAATAGAGATTGATAGAGACAAATAGAAATGGATAGGTAGAGAGGGAGACAAAGAGATAGAGATAAAGATGCAGAGAAAGAGAGAAAGAGATATAGAGAGATAAAGATGCAGAGAAAGAGAGATAGAGATATAGAGAGATAAAGAGGGAGAGAAAGGAAGAGATGGTGATAGAGAGAGAGATAAATGGGTGCTTAGTATTAAACCGCTCCCCTCGCTTCTTTCAAATATATCATGCTTAAATATACATTTTTTTATTTGACAAAGTATAAACTTCATGACGTTGATCTTTTTTAAAAATACATTTTTTTCCTTCTCTATAGGTATTTGTCATTTTCCACGAGGGTTGTTCCTTCAATGGTGGGCCTCTTTTTGACTAATAATCACGTTCCTTTTAGAAAAGTTTTACCAAAGTGATATTGAACACAATGGGCTCCCATGATATAAAATGCACACCATTTTTGAGATCTCGAGGTCATTCCCATATCATATACAAATTTAAACAAATCAAATTTTTTCGCTATAAATTTAATATTTTTAGACAATTAGGAAATTTCAATCTAAAATTATAACATGTCTAAATTTAAATTTTACTACATTTGTAACGCCTTGCCATGAACACCTTAGAAAACAACACATCTATGCTATGCAATGCAGAATATTTTTTTTTTTGTATAAGATAACAAAGTAACAATCAATACACATCATTAATCTGACAACTTGTCTTCTAAGGTTCCATGGGTGCATCACTTGACATATTTAATCAACATAATTTAACATACATTATTAACTAACATCAACATATCATTCTAAATCTATTGCACTACTGATTATACATATACATCTCCATTTCATGACATCAGTTAGATAATCAACTTGATCAAGGTTACATATACATATACAAAAGACTATACATATGAGTACATCATTATGTAGTTCACATTATCACTATCCCAATTACAACTGAATACATACAATATGATATGATTGGTACACAAGGCTAGTATATGAGCATAATAACTGTCTTCGTAAACAGGTACAAGATCTGATGTCTGATACACAAGATATATCCTCCTTGCTCACGAACATCAGCAAGGGAAAAACCAATGGATAAAAGCTCTTCCACTTGACCATGTGGAACCCTGAGGTCCACCCCCCGAGCTAGGAGTTAACATAAGGTTCCCACTACAACAGATAGTCAGGTAGATAGAAGGCTAAAAGAACAAAGACAACACATGACTCCAACAACACAAGTCAATAACATAAACAACTCAACATCACTTCCAGAGGCAAACACTTAACAAATGGGGAGAGTACAACTAGGGAGTGCTAGGCTAGAGTAGGGAGAGTGTCATCGCATGGTCCTAACATGGGTTACCCTGGCTATCTATCACCAGAAGCTGACCCCCATCTATGGTTACCTTGGTAACCTCTCTCTAGGCACCGGCCCCATAGGGTGACACATGCGGAATCAACATTCCTTTCATGAGGACAAGGAAGTTGATTTTGCCAACCACGGCCTTCTCATCTCATCCTTAGCCTGAACGAGCACTACAGGCATGAGTGAGGCATCCAATTATTTTGTTAGTGTGAGAACTACCCAACCCCTAGATTAATTATTAGGTTATCACTTGATTACCAACTCTCAATAGGTTACCCTGGCAGCCACTTTGGGCACCGGCCCCACATTGGAAGCCACTCCCCTATCTGCACCTAAGAAACCCTATCCATCAAACATAACATCAAATATACATAACAATGCAAGGCATCAACCATCTTGCAACCAATCACAACGTAATAAATCACCAGAGCAAGGCATGGGTCCTCTTGCTCCAACATTTTGACCATAACAAGGTGTAATCCAGAGCAAGGCATGGGTCCTCTTGCTCCCAAAATTTTAACCATAACAAAGTGTAATCCAGAGCAAGGCATGGGTCCTCTTGCTCCCAAAATCAATCCTTTACACAGACCAACATAGAATTTTAAAACAAGCTCAACACAATAGGGAACCGCAACCTTCAAGAAGAGCTCAACAACATGGATTCAAGACATAACAACATGACTAGATATACTGAGCAAGGCATTGTCCCTCTTACACAGTCATTAAAATCATATAAACCATAACCAGAGAGAAGTCAACATCACATAAAACCAAAACATGCTTATCCTTTAACCAGAATGCAATGTTACAAGGATCAAACCCACAACTACCCCTACTGGCCTCTAGAATAAACTTTCATTAGACACCACTATAACACAACAATCCCACATTAACATTTACTCTTAAAAGCACGACTCTTTCAAATCGACCAATCCAATTAACATACCCTAAGTGAAATATATAATATGACATACTAACCATGGGTCTTCAAACAGCACCATACTCATAAGATGCCCATGAATCAAAACAACATTCACTTCAATTATTCTACTAATCCTTGTAACTAAGAAGATATAAACAACAACATAATTTATTATATCAAATGGGATCCATGAATGTGGACTTCATTAAGTAAACAAAATTGTACTCATCAACAACAACCCATCTTATAAATAATTTATGTTTATTTAAACACTAATTGACTATATAAGATTACAATTAATAAGGTCATTTAAATAAATTAACATTATCAAATTCCAACATAACTTGCACATTTAAATAACTAAATAAGATTAGTCGCTAAATCTATATTTAGTTACATTCTAAGAGATATAAACACAATACAAATATACTTCTTCTTGTTATAAAAGAATAATTTAATTTCCAAGGCATAGACTTTGGTTATCCAGTTTGAGGCCTCCTTACTATTGTCATAGAATTAAATAAAATACGAGGATATAGATATAATTATATATTGAAATGTATAAGTATAAAACTATAATGCCTAAAATGTAAATTGGGTAAATACCTACTAATATTCTTTATTGTATTCCTTTCAAACTATAGATGAATCAAATGGTCCAATCCGATAATTTTCAATAATTTAATTCAATAAAATCACTTAACTATAATATTTGATTTACAATTGTCTTTAAACGACAATCTAATACAAGATATATATGTATGTATAGCTCATTACCCCAATTAATTAACTTACTTGATGACTTAACCAATCCAACGAAGGAATTGCAATTATCATTAAAAATAAATAATAATATTATTATAAAATTTAGACATTTAACTAATCATCTTTTTTTTCATCTTGAAATAATAATAATAATAATAATAATAATAATAATAATAATAATAATACCATAGATTATTGAATAGCAAATATTTTTCATCCCATAATAAGCATAGGGACCAAAATCATCGTAATTTATCACCAAGGGTAGACAAAGGCCACCACCTTTTCAATAGTTATCACAAGAAGCCATTTAGAACCATAATTTATGTTTATCTTAAACACTAATTGACTATATTAGGTTTCAATTAATAATGTCGATTAAATAATTTAACATTATCAAATTCAAACATAGCTTGTAATAAGATTATTGGCCATATATATATATATTCAGTTACATCCTATAAGACATAACACAATCTAAATATTCTTCTTCTCATTGTAACAGGATATTATTATTATTTCTAACCTTGACAGGGTCACATTGGACATGTATGACCTGAATTATAATTAATGCGACATTTGTTTATAATACTTTCACTAATAACATTAAGCACATTTGGCAAGCATTATAATCCAATAGGATTACTTTCTGTGAAATTGTGGAAACTTGGCATCTGATTGGGAATTTGCTGAATCAGAATTTCCCACAAACATAATCTATTGATGCTCATAAACAACATGCTAGTAGATATAGGATAGGGTTCTATTGTACATGGCACTTGTATCCATTTTGTGTTTTCTCATGTAGGAATTTTCTTAGCTTGGACTCTGTACTACGTTGACTTATTAAATTGTTACCTAATTGGAATCTAGCATATCAAATTGGAACTCACTGGCAATTCTAACAAGGAACAAGAATGACATTAAGCAAACAGTAATTGTTGTTTAGTCTATATGGCTACATGGCCTCTATGTGTTGATGGTTAAATCTTGCTTTTCATTTTTGATGAAATGCAGGTGCATGATAACCTATTGATGGTCCAGATTACATAAAATCCATCTTTGAATGTGATTTACGAAATGTTAAACCCTTTATACTTCTGCAAATGCCTGATTGTGAATATTTAAGTATAAGGAGTTGACAGATGTTGAAGCTAAGACCAACAAACAACCATTGTCAACTAGTCGCCAATATACCAAACATAATCTGCCTTTATTATAGGATAATTGTTGGAATTGCCACACAAATATTAATCTGTGCACCCAACAAAAAAAATGGAAAGGAATAAGAACCTTTGTACAATATTGGTCAAAAAGTGCTCAATAAAGAGAGTAAAAGCATGAGTTTAATACTGATATTGTGAGCAACCTCCTTCTAAGATTGCAGAAATCAATGAATTGATGCCTACTAATTTTTAGCATGCTTCTTTGGGTGCAATATACATCTGCTATAGATCAAATCCAACACCCAAAGAGGGTGAAGGGCTGATGCCATTATTTTCAGCATAAGGCTTCCCATATCTGATGCCATTGCAGAAATGTAAAACCCTCTTGCCGGGTATGAAGACGGGGAGACCAGTGAGATTTTAATGTTTGCAGGGCTGAGGTGATTCCTCTTACAACATGATCAAATCTGTAGGCCACCAGGATTACCCTAACTCCAAGAACTACTTGTATCCTCTGCAGGACATTTTATCTGCAGCAAAGCTTTGAACTTGGATATACTGATAAGAATGGGTTAGCATTTGTGCCCCTAGCCTCAACCTCTTAAAAAAAATATTGGACATTATGACCAACATCTGTCGGGCTCTAAACTAATGGACTAAAGTTGCTAAGGAGCAAGTGTTGCTGAAAGTAGACAAGTAGGACAAAATAGTGTTATTATCGTATCAAACGAGTTTTCTGAATGGCGAGGCATCCCTTTCCCATGGTTGACAAGAATTCAAATCTTATAGAGGATATAATCATCAAACGACAGGCTTCATATATGGTGTATACTATATACTTGGATTATATTCAAAGCACAAGCATGCTTATCTAAAAATCAACATGCATTGGATTTGAACCATTCCCTCACTATAGAAAATGAAAATGATCCTAAGAATTGCAAAAGAAAAAAGAAACATAGTGCTCAAAATTCAGATCACAAAAAGCACGAGAAACTAAAACGCAAGGACACCATACCTGCAACATCCTGGCCATCAAAAAATGCCTCTATATAGCTCTGAAAGTGCCTTGGGCTATTTTTCCCTTTAGAACTAATTTCTTAAGGTCAATTTCCCATTCCTCCTTTGCTCTTTTATATTCCTTTTCCATTGTCCATACCCTGCTCAAGTGTTTCTCCAGCTGGGCATCCAGATTCTTCAGATCAATCTGGTCTGCCCTGAAAAATTCTTCCTTCTTCTTGGAGCTCTCACCACCCTTGTTAACCCCTTTCAACCCGTTAGCCATATTATTCTCATCCGGTTTCCCATTTCCAAACCCCTCCCCTATCTTCAATTCAGAATCTTTATCCATTGTTTTACTAGGCCCAACAAATTCCTGTGATACAGTGCGTATTACCCTGCTGGAGATCGTCTGGGATTGTGACTGAAGTAGAACCCAGTGTGCATCTACACTAGCCAGGCTTTAAATCTGACAAGTTAATATACGTGTTGCGCCTGTTTGAGCCCTGATCCTCTCCAGCTCAGAATCGACAAAAGCAAAAGAAAACCTGAAACGAGGAGGAACAACTCCAGCTGCTAGGACTACCCAGAACGGACTTTTACAGGTCTTGGGATCGAATCCCCTACCATCAGATTGGCTGGAACCTCAATTGCAATGAATTCATGGTCTTCTGTTTAAGGAGATACGTCCAAGCATATACAGATGGATCATGAGGGACTTGTCTCTTGACTGCACTTATGGAGTCAAAATCCAACAAAGCTTCCTTCTCCCCTTATTCGTTTCCTCAGTGGTTGATAAAACTTCAACATTCAGAAGCAACAGAAATGTTTAACATTCCCCCTTTAAAACATGGAAATGATTCCTTTTTCTTGGTCTGTTACGTGGTGGAGGAAAAAGAAAGTACTGGGGATTAGAGAAAGGCAGAGGGCTCAGAGCACATGCTGCCAACGTTGGACACGAGGAGTTTTCTTTTCCCTTTGCCGAGGTCTGGTTCCACCCCCGAAACTATTCAACGGTGCCCTTCCTATACTCTCATGTGCCTTAGCATCTGAAAATCATATAAAAAGAAAATAAAATAATTATGGCTAAAACAAGGTGGTGCACTTCAGATACTATGACGTGCCTTGGTAAAAGTAATTCATTGAAATGAAATAAATTATATACTCCACCATCTGCCCAATGATGAGACGGGAGTTGTCACGGGGATTTAAAAGGGCTAAACCTAGAAAAATTGTTATACAAGTTCACCATTGTGAACTCATCCTACATTAGAAAACTTGTTTTGTAGTACCATCAGACCGCTATTCACTCAGTACGCTGCAGCTTTACTTCTTCCTTTAAAACTATTTTAGTTCGAGTCCCGACCTTCCTTCTAGGCAGAGAATAAATTAAATTAAAAAAAATATTTAATTTAAATTATAATGCATATATAAATAAATTTAACATATCATCCTAACCCATATATATCCCTACGATAGGGATATGATAATAAACAAAATAAATTAAACGATCTTCCAAATAAAAAAGAGGGTGGGGTCAAAGAGTGAAACAACTAAATGGAGAAAGGATGGGAGGGATAAATTTATGATGCAAGTATGGATGCCATGGCAGAGAGAGGGGTCGCTACATGTTGTAGAAGGAATGGCATCCATCTCCTCTAACTTTGTTGGAAGTGGCAGAGATAGGCGCAGGGTATGGACATCCGTCAAAGTTTAAAGGATAAAGGAATTTCATGACACGGGGAGTGCATTTTCCAACAAAGTTGAAAATGGTTCATCTCGACTCTTGTCCATATAGCTGAGCCTTAATAAACTTTCATGGGAAGAAATTTGGTATGCATAGATACGATTACAAAGGAGGTTTGACATTCAAGGAACACACATTCGATTCAATTAAATTCTTAAAGCATCGGCGTTCACCCAATAATAAATAACTCGCAAAGAGATTAAGCGGCAAGGACAAATTTATTTTAACTCAAAATTAATCTTTATTTTAATGAAACACTCACCAGACTTAAATCAAGCATTATGAATTCAGTAAACACAACCTACAAGATGACACCTGACCTTCATACAAGACCACAAGGCATGACCAAGACGCAGGAACAAATAGTTCAACAGACAATGATGACATGATACAATACTACAAACTCATCCTCTTCGAGGATGTTGACTGAGCAGGGGACCTTAGGTTAACTCCGATCAACGAATCCATTGGCTAGGGCATGCTCAGACCTACTAGTTCAGGTGGAGTCGATGCCCGGTACCTGCATCCTGTAGCAAACCACACAGTCAACCATGAAAATATATATATCATCATACAGTGAATGGAAGTCGCAGCGTGGTAGGGTACTCAAACATGAGTTATGCGACACTGTTCCATTCACATAAGCACATTGAGAAGTCACTATGTTATACATAACAACTATCTACTAAACAATCAAGATGGGACAATCAGTTACATGTGATCTTATATAAGCAGTTATCAATGGTAACATCATCACAAAGATCAGATAAAACATAAAGCTCTGAACTTAATTAATCCACCACATCTAATATGTCCATACAACTGTGAAAACATAAAATACCAATAGTTAAAACTTCAACAGATGTCATCATAGTAACATGTCCATGAACAACTAGGATAATAACAAAGAATCCATCATCGACCAAAATGTCACAATGACCAGTCCTACTAGGATAACTATTAGTCCGACAGAAGACACGGTGAGAGGCACTACAACATTTGAGCAAAGCAATGAGGGTCGCTAAGTTTGATCGATCTTTCTATCATGTGATGTCACATGAGAGGATGCATGATGGTAGGAAATATGACAACTAAACATAGTGTAGGTGGTGGCCACTCTTATATTTGCAAGAGAATGCCTATTAAATGTAGGCATCCAGATGTGAAATATGAGGCTTTTGATAAAGAAATATACATGCTTCAAATAATATGCATAGGTGATGACAAAGCAAAAAAATATGCATAGGTGACGACTAATGGAATGTAAGTGCGGGATCGTCTTTGTTGGTCAAGGGATCCACAACCTTCACATCAAAGGAAAAAAAAATCTAACATTTGCAATAATCGAGTAAATATATATTTGTGTTCAATCTCGCTTTGGAAAAAATATATATTATGATCAAGAGATATCCATGGGGAGATGTCATTTTAAGATATTTTTCATTTTTCCACGAGGTTGTTCCTTCAATGGCGGGTCTCTTTTAACTAATCATCACGTTCCTTTTAGAAAAGTTTTACCAAAGGTGAACACAATGGACTCCCATGACATAGAATGCACACCATTTTTGAGATCTTGAGATCATTCATCACATGCAAATTTAAACAAGTCAAAAAAATTTCTCTAGAAATTTAATATTTTTAGACAATTAAAAAATTTCAATCTAAAATTATAGCATATTTAAATTTAATTTTAATCCATTTGAATTCCAAATTATGAAGGGTGTAAAATTATAAAAACAATTAGAAACATAATATTATATAATATATATAATAAAAATAATAATATCCATAATTATATATTATAGCTATGGATATAAAATATAATAAAATTATAAATAACTCAATATCTCAACTTATGTCATATACCAGTTATTAATTATAAATATACCAATCTATTAATATTCCTATATTTATCTCTAACATAACTTAGCATTATAATGATTAAAGTTGTATACTATCAGTTATTCCCAATAGTATTTAAGTCCTAGATTAGGGGAATAACTACTCTAGAATGGCATTCTTTAGGTATGATTATAACCTTGCTTTTACTCCATTTTAAGTATGGAATTAGTTAAACAAAATATTGTGTCAATGAAGTAGAAAAAGTAAAAATTTATTGTTATATACTATATTTCATATAATTTTGTATATATATATATATATGTTATCAAATTATAAATTTATTTTATATATGGAATTTATATTTTAATTATATATGTTTTTGATTAAGATAAGCGAGCAGTAACAAAGCCAAAAGGCAAAAGGCATTTTAATTATATATGTTATTATAAATTACATTCTATATAATATATATTTTCAAATATAAATATAATCTAATATATAATATAAATAAAATTTAAAAAATATTTTTAAAATTATATTTTCTTAAAAAAGAAATATATTATAAATTAAAATAATTATATATTATTTATATTTATATTTAATAGTATAAATATAATATAATATACAATAATAAATATAACTAAAATATAGATTATATATATAAACAAACATGAGACATATATATATATATATATATATATATATGATTGTATATTATAATATAATATTAAAAATAAATTTAGTAATTTATAATATATAAAATATAGTATCTAATAAGGGGGCGGTAGGGCGGGCGCCCTTCCCAACTGGAAGGGCCGATTAGCTAGCAGGGTGAGAGGAGTTCGAGCTGGCAAGCTATGATTATTCTAACATCTGTGCCAGTCATAACATGAGGGATTGCAAAGGTGGCAAGCGATGGGTTTGTGAAGCTACAGTTTTCTTCATTTCTCCCATCATTACTCAGAGCAATCATTGGAGAATGAAGCTGTGATAAGATTTCTATTCAGAGCATTCATTGAGGAATTTCGCTTCGCATCAAATGACCATTAAGTGGAATGATGTGGGATGCACGACGAAGTCATTAATAACACTTTTCATTGGCATTCTTCTCCATACATTCATTTCCTTGGTGGTAGAACTCTCACATCTCTGGCTTTCCAATGGCGGGTTCTAGGTTCATAGTGCAAATCGCCATTGAAGGGTTAGCAAATATGGGGGTGGACACCCCAATACAACTACATAGTTCGGTAAGGCAAATGGCCTTTATTGGCCGCGTGATAGAACAAAGACTTAAGAGGGTGCTCAGAACGTATGATGGCTTGACCCTAACTACAGTTAAAATAATTTTAGGCAAAGAATTTCTAGAGAATGGGGAACAGTATAGGGTAGATACATCCATAGCTTCTAGGTTCTTAGCTTATGTGCTTGATGCGAGATTATCAAAGGGAGAGTCAGAGCTGTTGGTAACGAAGCTCTTTAAAGTAGAGCTTCTAGGCGGATTGCATACCATCATTGAGGCAGCCACCCCTGAGATTGGCATTCCATGTCCAAGGGATTTGCCCCTGCTTGACGACCCGAACAAAGTGGCAAAACTGTATCCATTCCTTTTTGATCTAAAAGGTTTTGCGATGTTAGAACACAGGGAAAAGGTGCTGGAAGGTGTTTCGTTTCTCAAAAAACTGTTGCAGATGGAGGAGAATGATAACCAGTTTGAATGGGTAAGATATTTCTAGGTTTTTTCTCACCGGCTTGGTGTCATTTGAAGTTCCTTTTGCCTCGGCCTAGTGTATTACTCTAGTATAGATATATGATAGATACACAGATATGATATAGTAGGGTATGAGTTTATTTGATCCTGGGCCTGGGAGGCGAGTTTTTGATCTTCTACAAAGCCCTGCGAGGTGCCATATCTAAGACCCTGCGAGATCACTTTGTAAGGGGGGGTTTAAAATAGTTTTGTTGAATGTATTAGTCCCTGCGTGGACAAATTCATAGGGGGAACAATATAGTCTTTTGAAATTTGACATAGTCTGTTGGCATGGATAGCCATGGAAGCTGTAATTTTGAAATTTCAGATATATATAAATCTTATTATTACGTACCAAAAAAAATATAGTATCTAATAATAAATACAATTATATTATATATTTATTATAAAAAATAAATAAATATAATTTAATAATATAAATTATAAAAAAATATATATTCTAAATATACTTGAACAAAGCTATCGGGACTAAACATGATTACTTAACCTACCTATTGATGGATAGTAAAAAATTCAAGAAAAATAAAAAATAAACCATTGTGCCAATTAAAGCAAAAATGGATGACAAAATGTTACCATTATGCCTGAATAGGCGTATGTATACGCCTATATGCCTCTACACATGCCCATGCAAGCATAATGGTTCTTTATTATGCCAATTATTAAAGCAAAAATGGCTAACACGAGGAGTGGGATTATTAAGTGCTGGAAGCGGTAAGTGAGAAGGAAAAATGACCAAAACGGAGAAAGAAACTGGCAATTGAAAAGAAAAACCAGCGAACGAAAAAAACATAGATCAGACGGCACTAGCAACTTCAATCGTCTTGCATGATTGTAGAGGAATGTCCACTGTGGATCCACCAAGGCAGGTATCTCTTTCTCAAAGGGAATGCCTTTGGCATAATTATGCTTTTAGAAATATTTATTGTATTAAGCCTGCCAATTTGGTATGCCAAGATCTAGACGATTTGGGCTTGGTGTTGATAGATTAGAATATATATAAGTAAAACTATAATTATGCATGTTTGTATAAAGAATATAAGTAATCATCTTGTATGTTAGAAAATATGACAATCTAGTACATAATCATCTTTTCTTGTATAGCTAATAGTGAAAGAGTAATTGGAAAATCTTGAGCGTTATAATGATTGATAAATAGTATTATTTTAATAATAAAGAATAGTGAGGGTAGTTCTTTTGTTTTCTATTGGCGCCCCCTTCAACACACCTCAAATCTTGTAGTTTATTTGTATCAATTCAAGAACGTCAAAATTTATATAAGATTATGATGATATATATTTGATTTATATATAATTTTACTTTTACTAAAATATGTCAATATTTTAAGGGCACCATTGAATAAATAACTGTCATTAAAAAATTGCTTGATAGTTAAGGTCTACCATCAAATTTAGGCCCTGCTATGACACCTCAATGTTCATTTCATTTTAGAATTAAAAAGGGAATCCTTAAACTCATTTCAAAGCACTTTGATGTGTTCCCTAAATGATTTGCTTTCAACTTTTTTTAAAAGTATTTGCCTTAGTTGTTTAATATTACATCCTATCGACAAATTCATTGCAAATTTCTTGCAACTGCTAGTTAAATTGTATATTGAACAGCCAAAACACCAAACTATACCATTATATTATAATTTTAAAAATTCTTGTCAGTAAAATCTTGGTGACAACAAAAATTGCATTGCTTATAGATTTAGTGAGACTCTGAGATCTATTCTTAACCATGGTGACAATCTATGATACATTTGCCTTGGACTAGATCAAATAACACTACAATCACCAATCCATTTATACATATTTCAGGATTTTTGTACACCTTAGACAACAATATCCAAACGTCAGATATCTCTGAATTAAATATTAAGATATGATAATATGTAAATGTAAAACTTTTTGAAAATTGATATCAAAGTTGTATAACAAGATTTAAATAATATTCTTAATTATATAGTGGATATTTTAATTATATAAACGTAAAACTTTATGATAATTAGTCTCAAATAATATTTTATTATTATATTATGTTTTATGATAGAGAAAGCCCTTTACCACATTTGGAGAAGGAATGCACCACACCCAAGTCAAAGCGCTTGAGAACAAAACTGGAAATGGACAAAAGCCCCAATAGAGTTCATAACACCAGGTCACCCAAAAAGGTGAGTTAAAAGAGTTATGCCTAGTTTATTATTGTTTAATTTTTAAAATTTATTCTAAGAATTTTGCATTGAGACAGTGTGATGCTTTTTCCCAATGCTCCACATTATCATTTATTCATATTTCATTACTGTACAATTACATGTTCTATTTGGTTTTATTCTCATCATTAGCATATGCCCATTTACAGTTTCACCAACCCTTTGGACAGTCCTGTAATATTTCTTCTTTAGAGTGGTTTCTTAGCAGTACCTCATTTTGTTAACTGTTTTTGGATTAGACTGCATTGCATTTATTTCCAATACTCAACAATCTCATTTATCAAAGTTTTGATACTCTACAATCACATGTTCTATTTAGTGTTAATCTCTTTGTTAGCATATCTATTTAAAATTTCACCAGCCCCTTGGACAGATTGTTTGTATGCTAGGGAGGGATCTAGGTTAAAGTACCCATGGGACGTGGAATTTACTAATTTAAACAAACTTCTTAGCATTACATGAAATATCTACTCTCTTTACAAATGTACTCTTTTACCATTTCACAACCACCTTTATGATAGCTCTATAGCTATCTTGCTTAAAAAAATTGAAAGAAAAGAAAGCACCATGTGTATTTTGTTGTTAGGGTAGGGTCGCTGTTATGGTACTTCTAGGGTTTGGGAAGCTTGCTAAGGCCTTAGAGTTGCACAGAATATGCCCCCGAGATGGCCCATTCTTGAGGTATGTAGAGGTGAAACTATTAGGCTTATCCATTTGTAGGACTCAGGTGATTTCTCTTGAGGTTTGGTGTAATCCCTGGGTCACTGATTGCCAATATTTTTATATAGATGGCTTCTCTGTAGCTCAATTTTAAACTGGGAAAATGTTGTTCCGCATCAATCAATGCTCACTCAAGCAGGGAAAACCTGTTTTCCAGGTATGTAGAGGCCGAATTATTAGAATTTTAGTGTTTGTAGGGTTGAATCAATTTTTTCCCAGTTGTACATACATAGGTTGAGATTGATAGAAAATATAGACAGCTATTCATCTCCTTCAAGAGAGTATAATGTAAATATTAATACAATATATTTTAAGTGTATAGATGAACGTTAATTGTGTTACTGATTTCTTTCTATAGTTTATTTCTACATTGTCCAAATTTTAGGAATTTAGAGTGGTGTCCACTGAATGTCCTCTAGAATCATTTAGCTTCAGTTGTGAGAGTAGTTGCTGAATAAAATGTGTGAAATGTGGAAGTATGCAAAATGAATTTATTAATCTAATTTTCATTTTTTTTTTGGGTGCTTAGTAGATGATTAATTGTAATATATTGATTGATAGGTAACAAGTGTGGAAGTTGATGTCCCTCAATCGCCAAAGTCTCCAAGAAAGAAACAAAACAACGTAACCAACCAAACACCAAATTGGAATCCTATAGGTATTGCACTTCCTCATAGATGTAGAAGTCGACAATAGGTCTAGGGTCTTTGGTTATTGAAGTTTAAATGTAACATCTTCAAACTATTCAGAATATATGTAAGAGAGTACACTTCAATTTTTTATTGCAGATTCCTCACATATTCTTGCAGTGAAGATAGTTTTGCAATTATATGAAGTGCCAAAATCACCTATCTGTCGTGAAGAAGAGCAGAAAAAATATTTGACTTCTGCAAGACATGTATAGAAAAATAAAAAGGTGGAAGTTTGTATGTATGTGGATGCCCAGGAACCGGGAAGTCTTTGCTATTGGAGAAAGTTAAATCACTGTCTGTGGAATAGGCTAAAGAGGTGCATTGAAGTTCTATGCTATCATTTGTGAGCTGGAGACTGAATTTACGTTGTGTTATAACTTATAAGGGTCTCTATTGAAGCATATAACAGTTCTTGAACATATTTTGTGGTTTTCTAATGGATTTATTTCCCTCAATATAATCTAATTGGAAGTGAATTGTAAATTATAGAATGTCTATTGCATTTCTAAGAAATACCTGATATGAATTCAATCAATTCAGTTGTAACTTGTTTTTTGAAAGTTGGATTCCCATGTGGCTAGGTTAGGATTCCTCCCCCAAATTTAGTGGTCGTTAATTGCACTTCCTTGACAAATGCTTTAGACATATTCAAAAGGTTGAGTATAATAGAAAACGAGAGAATTTTTCCCCTAAAATATGACTTTTAGCAGTATTCATTTACAACAGATTTAGACATACCGAAATGACAGCTGAATCAGAGATTTGAATTGTACAAGATTGGTATGCAGTTTCTAATATCTTATATATGTTAGGAACCATGTTAGCCCTTCTCTTTACTTTGTTAGTATATTAGTTTCTATGGACACATATGCTTTGTAAGTTGTCCCGTGAGCATATTGTATTATCCCACATTCATGGGAAGTAATAGTTGTTTAGATTAGACTTAGTATATAAGTATGTGTTGAGGCCAATGAAGGCATCCACGGATTTATTGTATTGAGCTTTCTCAAAGGAGGTTACCCCCTCGAAGTGGCATGCGATCAATAAATTCTTTTGTGTTTCTGTTGTTCATATAATTATGTTAATTCATGTATTTTTTATTATATAGTTGTAGGAAGTTCCTCTCAATATGCTGGATCTATTTCTAATAGATACTTGAACAATGACAAGGAAGGAAAAATAACTCTACATATAATTCACCAGTTGAAGAGTTGAAAAGTTTATTGTTCCAGAAGAAAAAATTAGATGCAATAAAGATGGCGTGAGTAATGTTGTTACCACTTGTGCAAAGCATTTTTTTTCATGCATTGGTTCAGTCTCATTGTTTCTGTTGATGCTGAAAATGAAAAAGCTAATGAACCTAAAACCAAAATCAAAGTATTTTCAACATGTCACATAAATGAAGTTTTCCTAAATGAACACAAATGCAAAAATGTAATATTAAACCAAACACAGGAATCCAAAAGAAAATAACTCCATTGTTTCCTATCATCAAGATCTTGAATTACACATTTGATTGCTCTCAGATTTTTATAAGCACAAATGCATCAAGAAGCTATGAGGAACGGATCAAAAGAATCTTGCATCTAGGTTGCTCTTTTTGGTCTTCAATCAAGCATTGGCTATCATACTGCTTTACCACTTGAGGTCTATCTTACTTGAGTAGGGAAACATATCATTAGGCTAGGGTAACTTGCTTGGAGTTTATCATCTCCTACTTTAGCATACCCTTTCTTGATCATTGTCCTTGTGTCTATCCATCATAGAAAAAGAAATAATTGCCTACATAATCATTGTCAGACCTAGAGTTACCTTGATCTATTTCAGAGTTCTCATCAACCCCCTCGAAGTTTAGTCAGTGTCATCTTACTCATATTCTCATCCTTACCTAGTCCAATATTCATTCATAAAAATGGTTGTGATCATCAACAAATCTAGGCGAAATCCAAAACCATACATACTCTGAGGTGACCCAAAATTTGTTTCTAGTGATGATGAGAACTTTGTAGATCCTAGTGATGATGAGAACTTTGTATAATCCTTAGGTCATCTCAATGATACTCTTGACAAGGGAAATACCACCTCAAGTTTGGAATCATACACCAATCCATCTACTAGCCGCACTCATCCATCCATCCATATGGAACCTCCATCACCATCCAACATAATGCCTATCCAAAAGCCTATTAGTCCTACATCACCACCATCAAACTTCCCAAGCTCTAATCCATCAACCAAAGATTCTTTACAAAATCTAAAAGCAAAAGAAAAGCTATGGAGAAATCCAAATCCACTGATCCAATTTCATCCCCATCTAGCACAAGCAATCCTAATCTTACGCATAAGCCACCACCTTCCATTCCTATTATCCCTCCATCATTGGAACTTTCAACTCCTAATCCTAATCACAAGTCCACATCATCTACCCTCATTGTCCATCCATTATATTGTGCATCTAACCATACTCTTGCAAAGGATGTGATCCAATGGCTACTAGCACGGAATAGACCATCCCCATGTCAAGCACCCATTGATGATGCCCCCAAAGAACTTTTAAATGCCATGTCCACTTCTTCAACCCCATCATGTGGTCCAGAACCCCTTGAGCCTATTGAAAAGTTTCCTCCCATGAGTTTATTGCCCTCTCATGTTGTTGACCAAGAACCTATCTAAGAGTCATCCACTTCCATTCATGCAAACCAAAAGGTATGTCAAGATCACAATCCTAAGCACGTGGAAACATCAAGCCCTCATTCTAATTAAGAGCAAATCACTTTCATTCTGTTAGGTATCAAAAATGTAGGTTTCAAACCCTAAGAGGTTGCCAAGCTCTCTTAACACTTTTGGCTAACGAAATAGGGCTGATATGATTGAAAGCCCCCTTCTCTTTAGGTTCTGCCAGACCTAGGTGGGTGTACCTCAATAGTTAATGCAGATTTATATGACCTTAGTGATTTACTCATAGTGGCATTAAGTGTGAGATAGATATAAGGCTAAAAGTTGTTCGTGCTCCTAATGTTTGAATATTGAATATGCGAATTATAAGGTTTTGAAATGTTACTTTGATTTGACCAGTGCTTTGTCTATTATGGGCAACGGAGTTAGGATGTGTATGATAGATGTGTCCTCCCTCTTGGCTTAACTCAAATTATTTGGCACTTTTCAAATGTTTATATCCTGTATAAATGTGCAAGGATATTGGTTATGAGGCTCTTCTTATCGATCCCAATGATATTTTGCCAAGTTACTGTGATCAATTGAAAGGAATTTTAATTCTGGTGTGAAGGAAACCAACCAAGATGATTTGTTTAAAGGGTTTTAACTCCTGGCAGAGACCAATGAACATAAACCACTTAGAAGGACTTAAATCAACTTCTTATAGAAACCAATCAAGCAGATCACACAAGTGCAGCAAATGTGCCCTGATAAATTAAACACATCCTTGATATATTCAATTTAAACAACAAAGGAAAACCATTCTGAAGACAACACAGATAACAGATGAATGAATATTAACAAATAATTGAACACCAAAAAATGTTTGGACACCAGATTATTATATTCCTCTCTGTTGAATTGCTTCATAAGATTTTACATTTTATGCTTGAAATCTCTATTGACTGATATATTAATCCTACTGACTAATGATTTCTCTGATTATTGACGTTTCTTCTGATTCTTCTCCTTTTTGCTTCTTCGATTTTCATCTCTCGTATATGTTTTACAGTTTAGGGTTATGACCCTTCATTCATTCCGGTGCAACCTTTCATTATTTTGATTACCTTCAATAATAAAATATTTAATCTGACTTCTTTGCTTCCATTGCCATGATTCCTTTTGTATCTTAGAATACGTGCAATACACTTTATGCATTTGTAATCCCTTTTCATTCGCTTTGCATATTTCACTGTATATGCTTATGTATATCTTATACAATTGTCAAAACATACAAACACAGACTCTATCGGATTTATAAAACAAATTGGAATTAATTTCGGGTCCGGTTCTGCATATATCTTGTTTGTATTACCTTTTGTATATCACATGCATGCACTCATACATACATACATGATGTTGACTTTTCCTCTTTTCGTTATGCGTAACTGCACTTTACTCATAATTTGAGTTCAAGTCCGTAACTGTATCTTGTTCTTTTGTATATTTAATACATGCATCTCAACATATAAGCGCGGACCTCACCTAAAGTTTATAAAGTCTTAACTTTCTAATCACGTCCAGATTTGTATTTGTATTTTAGATGCATGCGCTTATACAACGATACAAATATAACCACTCACTCCCACTTTATAAACTCAATTGAATTTTCTTTTCGGGTCCACCTATGCATATGTATAAGAACATTTTAATACTCACAATGCATTAACTATGCACATGAGGTGACTAAGACCTTATATGCTACTTTTGAATTCCCGTTGACATCCGCCAATGTATATTTGAATTTGTATATGTAATACATATGTTATGACATACAAATACAAATGTGGATTTCAAACATTATAAAACCCAGTCAAAATTGATCAGGAGAGGCTGAAATCAGATATGCACACTAACATATGGTATATAAACATGCTTGTCAATTGATTTGGCATGAAACTGAATAGGCTCCGAATTATGACACTCCAAAGTAGGTCACTAGGGCAATTTTTTTAGGTGCATTTCTGAGTGCTGAAATTGATTTTTTTATCATGGGACCTTCAAATTTTGCAAAAAATTGAAGGAAATTTTACGTACCAATAGTGGTTCTGTCTGGGGATGTATGCCCCTTGTGGGCATAGCAAGATCCCATATCTCTAGGGAGCAAACCGAGTGCCTACTCCAATGGTTAATAGAGTCCAAATATTACTTCTGCCCCAAACTAATATGGTTTGAAAACCACACAACTGATGGCTCAAGACCACTAGAAAAAAGGAAAGCCCATATTTTCCTCTATCATACACCTTGTTTTGGTCTAATTTTATTGAACTCTGCCTGAAAATATTTATGCAATCATCATTCTGGTCACTATTATGCATCATGAAATGATCTCCCAGCTGAATTGAAAATTGAAATTTTTTATAATCCACCACATAGCTGAACTCATTGGTTTTGATTTCATCATAAGTTTGCATAAAAAATCTGAATTTATCATATGGCCATAGATGCAAACTAAGCAGGCAACTTCCAGGTGTGTATGAAGCAAAACAATCATAACCATCTATGTTATTGATTCCATCATCCGAATTCCTCTCATATGAGTTTGAGAAATCTGCCATATATGCATCTTTTGAGTCAATCAGATCTGAAATACCTTCCATCTCTTTTATATCACTAATTGGGAGTGACACTAATTTTTTATCCATACAGTCATCATTATGCACATTTAAATCAGACAATATTGAACATTCATCATCCACAATATGTGAATCAACATCATTTTCATAGGAGCCCAGGATCTCTAATTTTTATTTACATGTCTCTTCTTGAACAGGGATACACTTAAATTCTTGATCAGCTTCAAGAATTCCTCCACCATTGTGAGAACTATACTTGAGATCACATAAATCTCCATTAGGATCAACATCACAACAATACTTGAAATCATTAGATATGACAATTTCATCAGTATACTTGTTTCCCTCACAATTTGATGTAGCATTATCTTGTTTATTTGGGGAAGGAAAAACAAATGGAGAAGGAACATTATCTTTGTCGAAGTTTATGTGAGCAGGGCACAAAAGCTCATGACCATTTTCATGCACAGGCCTTTGATATTCTATGGTTAATAATTCTAAAATCTAATCACTGCTGAGTGAACATGCTTCTTCTTCCATATCTTCCACCGCATTTTCCTCTTGACCTTCATAAGAGTTGCAAACATCCTTGCCAAAAGTACAGTCATAATCTGATATGGAGGCTTCATCCTTGTTAACATCCAAACTGTCATAACAACTACTTTCATTTGTATACCCATCCTTTATGGACTGATCACAATCATTGCCCTCTTCATTGATGTACAACATGATGTCCCCTTGTGTTTCAGCTTCTAGCATAAATGGTTGCACCTCTATTGTTTGATCATGAAATGCACTCTAATTATTATGTATACCATAATCAGGTGTGCATACTTTCTCTTCATCAATTGTGTCATCATGGTACTCAGCTGTCAATAGATGTGTTGTTTGTTCACTGTCAAGTAGGCTTTTTCCTTCACTTGCTTCATTACTAATGTATTCTTCAATCAATGTGTCTTCATTTCCCATATTGCAATCCTAACCAAAGGTGGAGAAATGGTTTTCCATAATTTCACCTTCATTCAAATATGAAATATTATCACTTACACATGTTTCCTCTATTGGTTGTTTCGTTTGATCAGTCTCTCCATATTCATTAATGACATCACCATTAGATCCACCATTGATAGCATCCTCATACCTTTTCTTATCTATGATACCAATCAATTTTCCCACTTGGTCTAGAGTAATTGGCTTCAATGATTCAGGCCAATAAATTGACATAGGCTCATATGCTATTATGAATATCTTAGTGCATATGTATTCATCAGGCCTAAGATTAAAAGGTATCTGCATATAGATATCCATCATTCTATTGAGCAATGCACATCCAGATTCTCCTTCATGTCTCCTTAGGTCAAAGAATGCGTCTAAAGGGGGTATGTGATTTTGTCATGCTGGAACCTTGTCCTCTTTTTTGAATATGCAAATATTCATCCTCTTCTTCCTCATACTATTGATTCAGGTATTGAGGTGGGTGGGCTGGGACAATAGGAACATCCACACTTTGAAGATTGCTCTCATCATATGTCATTTCATTGTTTGTTGGAATATGTTGAGGCTCCAAGTCTTGTGTAAAATCCTCATAATTGTCATCAAACTAACTCAGAAATGGCCTCTTGAAATCTTCCCATGAAGATACACTTTGCATGGGTAAGCTGATACACCATTCTCTTGCATAATCCCTCAATGATCTTGCGAAGCATTTCATAATGACATCTTCTGGATAAATCTGAAAGTCCTCAATAAAATCCCAAAATAGTTGTACATGCCTATGAGCCGATTCATGTACCTTTCCATAAAATTCAGGGATATGTTTTATGTGCTCAACGAGATAACGATTTGGGTAACCTTGGATATTATTGAAGTTGAATGGTTTATCAATGTCTCAGATGTACACTTTTCTCTGGGGATAGGGCTGATATTTTTGACTACTCCAGTGCGGGTCTTGACATTGATAATGCCCAGCATACTGATTGTATTCATAATCTTGGTAGGGTGCTAATCTTTGACTAGGTGAGACAGGATAAGCATTTATTTGATTTGGGGCTTGTGGTGTAAAAATGTCTTGCTGTATTTATGATATGCACTACATCCATTGCCAATATTTATGATTGTATCATGAGACACATGTGGGTTCAAAGAGTCACTTGCATTCACATACCCATCCTTATTAGATGATGATATATATTGTGATGAATTTGAGGCACATTTGGTTCTTAATTGTTGCAGTTCTTGAATCACTTTTTTCTCTTCCCTTAATAACTCCAATAGTCTCTCTTGTTCTGACATATTTATTTTGACTGCAAATGGTATTGTTACAAGATGTCTTTGTATTCTTCATCAAGTTCCTTTTCAGATTCGCCACCTCTTGTCAAAAGAGGAAAAAATTTATCTTTCTAGGTCCTTCTTGCCAGCAGAGTTATAATTCTTTAAATTTCCCGACTATTGAACTAATCAAGATGAAAGTAAATTTTCTAGAATTGTCCCCAATAGAGTCACCAATTCTGTTAGGTCTCAAAAACATAGGTTTCAAACCCTACGAGGTTGCCAAACTTTCTTAACACTTTTGGCTAATGAAACAGGGCTGATATGATTGAAAGCCCCCTTCTCTTTAGGTTCTTCCAGACCTAGGCGGGTGTACCTCAATAGTTAATGCATATTTGTATGACCTTAGTGATCTACTCACAGTGGCATGTAAGTGTGAGATAGATATAAGGATGAAAGTTGTTCCTACTCCTAATGTTTGAATCTTGAATATGTGAATAAGGTTTTGAAATGTTACTTTGATTTGACCAGTGCTTTGTCTATTATGGGCAACAAAGTCAGGATGTGTATGATAGATGTGTCCTCCCTCTTGGCTTAACTCAAATTATTTGGCACTTTTCAAATGTTTATATCTTGTATAAACATGCAAGGATATTGGTTATGAGGCTTTTCTTATCGATCCCAATGATATTTTCCTAGGTTACTGTGATCAATTGAAAGGAATTTTAATTCTGGTGTGAAGGAAACCAACCAAGATGATTTGTTTAAAGGGTTTTAACTCATGGCAGAGACCAATGAACATAAACCATTTAGAAGGACTTAAATCAACTTCTTACAGAAACCAATCAAGCAGATCACACAAGTGCAACAAATGTGCCCTGATAAATTAAACATATCCTTGATATATTCAATTTAAACAACAAAGGAAAACCATTCTGGAGATAGCATAGATAACACATATGAATGAATATTAACAAATAATTGAACACCAAAATTTTTTTGGACACTAGATTATTATATTCCTCTCCGTTGAATTACTTCATAAGATTTTACATTTTATGCTTGGGAATCTCCATTGACTGATATATTAATCCTACTGACTGCTGATTTCTCTTATTATTGTTGTTTCTTCTGATTCTTCTCCTTTTTTCTTCTTCAATTTTCATCTCTCATATATGTTTTGCAATTTAGGGTTATGACCCTTCATTCATTCTAATGCAACCTTTCGTTATTTTGATTACCTTCAATAATAAAATATTTAATCTGACTTCTTTGCCTCCATTGCCATGATTCCTTTTGTATCTTAGAATACGTGCAATACACTTTATGCAGTTGTAATCCCTTTTCATTCACTTTGCATATTTCGCTGTATATGCTTATGTATATCTTATACAATTATCAAAACATACAAACACGGACTCTATCGGATTTATAAAACAAATTGGAATTAATTTCGGGTCTGGTTCTGCATATATATCCTATTTGTATTACCTTTTGTATATCACATGCATGCACTCATACATACATACGTGATGTTGACTTTTCCCCTTTTCGCTATGCGTAACTGCACTTTACTTGTAATTTGAGTTCAAGTTCGTAACTGTATCCTGCTCTTTTGTAAATTTAATACATGCATCTCAACATATAAGCACAGACCTCACCTGAAGTTTATAAAGTCTTAACTTTCTAATCATGTCTGGATTTGTATCTGTATTTTAGATACATGCGCTTATACAACGATACAAATATAACCACTCACTCCTGCTTTATAAACTCAATTGAATTTTCTTTTCGGGTCCGCCTATGCATATGTATAAGAATATTTTAATACTCGCAATGCATTAACTATGCACATGAGGTGACCAAGACCTTATATGCTACTTTTGAATTCCTGTTGACATCCGCTAATGTATATTTGAATTTGTATATGTAATACATATGTTATGAAATACAAATACAAATGCGGATTTTAAACATTATAAAACCTAGTCAAAATTGATCACAGGAAGCTAAAATCAAATATGCACACTAACATATGGTATATAAACATGCTTATCAAGTGATTTAGCCTAAAACTGAATAGGCTCCAATTTATGACACTCCAAAGGTCATTGGGGCAGTTTTTTCAAGTGCATTTCTGAGTGCTGAAATTGATTTTTTTTTTTTTTATCATGGGACTTTCAAATTTTGCAAAAATTTGAAGGAAATTTTAGGTACCAACACATTCAACCTATTCATAACCTTGACCTTTTCCATGATCAAGAAGCTATCCATGAGCAACTTGATCCTATTCATACCCCCACAACCATTAATGAGCAAGACACCCAAGACGTACATGCTCAATCTAACAAAAGTCTTGTTGACCTCCTTAAACACTCACCTTTTTTCATGGCATTCCTTCAAAGCAAGGAAACTTCTCCTCCATCTAGCCCTAATGATCAAACATCCACTTGTCATGATGAGACACATGCCTCCCAAGTACACATAGAAGATCAAACCAATTGCTTGGATCTACATGCACATAATCAAGATCCTAATGGTCCTTCCACATCCACTATCAACCCCATTTCAAATCCACAAACATGTCCACTTAGTCTTACTACCTTCATCCATGAATGTTCCTCCTTAGGAAAGTAGAAACCATTATCCACCACTTCACCTTCTTCATCCAATAATGAACTCAAGTCTAGTGTCCAAACAACAGCTAGTCCCATAGTCCACCGCATACTCCAAAACATGAACTACAAAGGTAAAGGATTAGGCTTTCATGAAAAAGGTATTTTGGATCCAATCCATGTCAAAGTCCCTCCACACTCATATGGCCTTGGATATACACCCCAAGATAAAAAATCTAAATATGTTGGTAATTCCTCCATTCCTCCTAAGTCCTCCACTTTCCATTACAAATCTTATCATACCGCTAAAACATACGTTGCCACTCCACCTCCATCATCCTACAAGTGTTAAAAGCATGTGACCATACACCTTCCACCATCGACTTTACCACCATTGCTTCCAACATCTAATATCACTATCATTCATAAATTCACTCACATTCCTAATCATGACCAATCAATGCACACATTGTCTAAATGAGAAGCTTCCACCAATTCCAAGAGATTCAAAAATACAAAAATAGATGGGCCTCTACCTATAAAGCCAAAAATCCTAAAGGTCCTCATGCCTTAGGACATCAATGCAAAAAGTCAAAGAAAAATCCATCCAAAAGGCTACCCAAGCCCATACCTTCAAAAGCAAAGTCTAAAACTAGAATGGTATGGGTACCTAAGAAAAAAGAAAGCAAGACAAATGAGGCATCCACATCTCAAAAATCCCACTCCATTCAAAAGTTTCAAATTCCTAAATCCCACAAGCAAAACAAAAATCATAAAAATACTAAGTCTATCTGGGTACCTAAAGTACTTCGTCAACCATCTCCTAAGAAAACATCTCCATTGCTTCCTACACCACCTCCAAATTAAAAGCTTCAATGTTTATCATGGTGTGTGCAACTATTGGTCATGGTTCCCTTTCATTCCAAAACAATTCCACATACCTCCATCTCCCCATCTTTCACCTATTATCCTACATATCTTCACCATCATCTTCCTATGGTCCATGCTTTTGGATAAGTCTTTCATCCATCCCTTTGCATAAGCCCTACATAATCCACATCATAATCCACTAACTTCCCTACATAATCCACATCCTAATCCACTATCTGCCCAATCCATCTCCCTCTCATGCCATCCCAATATCTATGAACTTAATGAGACTTGACATGGTCTATGCGATGACATCCACCTCTAATAGGACTATCACTTTTCATGGAACTAGACATTTGAGTCCCTCCTATCCATATTCCCCTTCTTCCATCCAAAAATTCAAAAAAGTAAAAAAAAAATTAGAATAGTAAAAAGAAATCCCTTCGTCCAACGGTGAAAACCACCCTTGGTGGCGCCTTGGATAAGTAACATGATGAAAACTTGGCAAACAGGCATCATGTGTAGGTTGATCTTCTATGTCACTTACACTTGGGGGCACATTGTCTCATCCACACTATCATTTCTATCCTATCATACCATTTCCATACCATATCATATCTTACCTTACCATCTTACCATCCTTGGCCATCATACCCATATACTTATCATATTGAGTCCATTCATCCTCTCTTCGTCCTTTTGATCTTGATAAAGATAGGGGGCAAAATGTTGAAACATGCTTCGGATATCTTTTGATATACCTCATCCTTACAAACAAGCCTATCATTATCCTATTGTTATAAGTTTTGTCACGAAAAATCCTAAGTATTGCACCTAGAATGGGGCATGTTATTCCTATGCAACATAGCCTTGGAGATCACAACCTTGTCCTCTTACGTATACATCCATTCCATCCACTTATCATGAGCTTTTGCCCACCCTTTTATTCATTCATCCAATCCTACATTATCCTTGCACCTAGACTTGGTTCCCCCTTGTCATTGGTATCTAGCACAAAGGCTACCCAAATTGTCATCCATTGACATCCCAAGACATTTCAAAAATCCCCAAAAAATCAAATATTCCCAAAAATCTAAAAAAACCAAAACATTTCAAAAATCCAAAAAAGTCAAAACATATAAAAATCCAAAAAATCAAATATTCCAAAAAATTCAAAAAAATAAAAACATATCAAAATCCAAAAAAATCAAATATTCCAAAAATAAATAAAAAATCAAAAATTCCAAAAAATCCAAAAAAATCAAATATTTCAAAAATCTAAAAAAATCAAATATTCCAAAAATCCAAAAAAATCAAATAGCTTCAAAAATTCCAAAATAATGATACTTTTAGATCGGCACATAGCTCAAAACTTGAACAAAATCAAAACATGCCAAGATCGATAATCAAACGCCAGACATTGCAACATACCTATCAATTCATCTTTCAAATCCAACCAAATGCATAAACTGTGACAAGAATCAGTTCTACATTGAAGCATGATGCCTGTTTGTTTGTTGGTCTTTGATTGTTTTATGATTTTATCTCTGGTGACATGTCTTTTATCTTCTCGAGGATGTCTTGGACTAGAGAGGCGAGGATGTGGCATGTTCACTTGTTTGTTGTCTGTGGATTGTTCCTGTAGTCAATGAAATCAAAATGAAGGTTATAATGTAAATCAAATGCAAATAACACGATTTTACCTTCCTTCTGACTCACAGATCCAGGAGGGAAGGAGTTTTGCACCTATGTAGCTCCTCAGATGTTTCCCAAATGATGCAAGATGTGGATTGCTCAATGCATACAACACAATGTAGATGAGAGACAAGTGGCTTGATGCCTGATTGAGATGGAGATGGGGAATGGCTAGAGTGATTTTGGCAGAGGTTTGATGAGATGAGGAGATTGTGGAGTGATTTGGGCATTATGGTGGCATGATAAGGGGATTGTGAAATGATTTTGGCAGAGGTCTGATGCATGAAGAGGTCTCTCTCCAATGGCTTAGAGAGGGGTCCAATTTATAGAATTTTGGAGATGAGGATGGAGGGTGAGGATTCAGTTGATGGGATTAAGGGCTAGGAATAAAAGTGAATCTTTTATTCCTAGTGGATGAATTAATAATTCTCATTTTGGGAAGAGTGGAGGATAGTGGAGGACAACTGAATTTTAAATTCAGTGAGTGGAGGATAGTGGGGGACAACTGAATTTTAAATTCAGTGAGTGGAGGATAGTGGGAGACAACTGAATTTTAAATTCAGTGATTGGAGGATTATGGGGGACAACTGAATTTTAAATTCAGTTTAGTGGAGGATAGTGGGAGACAACTAAATTTTAAATTCAATGAGTGGATGATGAGGTAAGCAGGGTTAATTAAGTGTTATCTTAATTAACTTAAGTCTAGGTTAATCAGATAAGTAGGATTTATCTAATTAACAGGGATTAGGGAAATGGATAAATCAACTAAATAAATATTAGGAATATTCATTCAATTGATAGGATAGGGTTGTAAGATTAAATGGATTAATTAGGTGAATTAATTGATCACCAGGGATATGCAGATGGAGAGAGTGGATTAGTGTAGAGATACAAGAAATTGGTTTGCAGAGCAATCCAATTTTTAGTGTCTACATTTGCCCCTCTTTGAGATGGTGTTGCGGCTAAGTAACATCATTTCAAAGAAGTTAGAACATAGAGATGGATTGGATAGAAAAAAGATTTTGGTTTGGAAGAATAGGGTAAGGTTTGGGGATAATTGGTAAGGGTGATGCCCCCTCGAGAGGATAGGCAGGTTGCGAGAACACGGTTGTGCTCTCGAAATGGATGGAACATATTGGTTGAACTGGTCAGAGGATAAGTGGTGGGATGAAAGGATGATGATGTTTGGAGATGATTGGTGGATGATCATTGTGCTGAAATTGAATTTGAGCAATCCTAGGTTTGATATAGCAAAGTGGATATGTTCACCAAGGTATAGAAGACCAGGGTGATGATGTTTATCCAACGTTTGCATGGACTAGACATGCAAACAAAGGGATGATCTCATGCATGCCCAAGATAGTACAACCTTGTCTAGATAAGGGAAGGGGACTCATAGCATAAGCCCTTAGTACACAAAACGTGTGATGAACCTTAGATGCATAAGGAGATCAATATGCTAGAACTGACCCTATGATCAATCAAGATATGAATACTAGCTTGGAGTAATGAGACCAACCCACAAGCACAGCATACAAAAGCAAGACTATGCCCCATTCGAGATGTATTCGCCACATACCATGATATAATAAGATCAAGGTAGCTTTAATGTGATCTTCGAATAGGACAAAAGATAAAAATCAAAAACCAAAAGACCAATGAACCAAACAAGTAACCATTGTATCTTTTGCCAAAATGGATGATGGTGTGATAGATGCTGCCTATTGTAGGAAAGATATATCCTAAGGCAAGGATTAATAGATGATTTGATGATGTTGTGATGATTGGATAGATTCTGCCTATCGTAGGAACGACATATCCTAAGGCAATAATCGATTGATGATTGGATCATGTTTTGTTGATGTTGTGAGATTGGCTCAAGATATGATGGTGACAAGTTGTGGTTGATGCTGATTTGATAGTTGATGACTTTTGTTAAGGGATGATGCTTTGATAGGTGATGCGATGCTTGGATCTAGTGTAAGCTTATTGAGGATAGATGTGATGATGATGTGGGATGATGATAAATGTGATGATGATGAGAGTGTGATGGAGCAAGTTTGATGCTTTGTGATGGATAGATTGTTTTGGTATTTTGTGTGTTTTCTATTGTTTTGGGATTTTTTTATATTTGTGATGTTTTTGGATTTTTGATTTTGTGATGTTTTTGGATTTTTGATTTTGTGATGTTTTTTGATGTTTTGATTTTTTATTTTTTTTGGTGATGTTTTTGGATTTTTTTATTTTTTTATTTTGTGATTTTTTTTGATGTTTTCATTTTTGTGGAAAGGGCGTGATTTATTATGATGGTTGCCTTGGATTTCGTGTGGATAACCTTTGTGCTAGATACCAATGACAAGGGAACACCAAGTCTAGAGGTGAAAGTGATGGGGTTGGATAGGGGGATTGGATAGCTGATTCATGATAGATGAATGGACAAGTGATAGGGATGCGTGTTAGATAGATGGAAGATAAGGATGAGGGGTAGGATAGGTATGCATGATATATGGATGGGGGATTGCAGGATTTTCTCCAAGGGCTAGGTTGCAAGGAATCATATGCCCCAATGTCTAAAGAATTTTGCATGATGGGCTCATGTGTGAATGGATGGTCTTTGCAATAGATGAATGGAGGATATACTTGGAAAGGAAGTATGCCAAGAGGTCTCCAAAGCATGTTGTTGATATTTTGCCCCTTGTCTTTATCAAGATCTAAGGTGGGAGATATAGTGGATAAGAATATGATAGGATAAGGATAAGACAGTGGATAAGATGTGCAAGGATATTATGGATGTGGATGAAGGATACGGTTTTGCCCCCAAGTGTAGGGATACAAAATGGATGGAGAAGGGATTACACATTATGCTCATAAGGGGTTTTCATCAAGGTACTTGCTCAAGGCGCCACGAGGAGTGGTTTTCACCATTGGACGGATTTTTTTCTCTTTACTATTTTCTTGATTTTTTGATTTTTTTACTTTTTTGATGGGATGGGGACTCTAGCGTTTGTTTCCATAGCAAGGAGAAGATGGTCCCATGTTGGATAGCATTATGGATTATGATCGCATAGATGTTGGTAGATAGGAGAAGATGGAATGGATGGTGGGTAATGGATTATGATGTGGATTATGCGGATTATGACGTGGATTATGCAAAAGCATGGACCATAGGAATGTGATGGGGAAGATATGTAGGATAATGAATGAAAGATGGAGAGATGGGGGTGTGTGGGAATGTTAAGTGGTGGAGGGGAACCAAGACCAACGGCTGCACACACCGTGATGTATTTGGAAGCTTGTATTTTGGAAGTGGAGTTGGGAGTAATGGGGATCGGGATAGGAGATTTGTGGATGGTCGATTTGGGGTTTTAGGTACCCAAATGGACTTAGGAGTTATGGGATTTTTAGATGGGGAGAGGGATGTTTGGGATTTTGCAGTAGATTGGGAGGTGGATGCTTCATTAGACTTGAGTGATCTTTGTTTGGGGACCCACACCAGTTTTGTTTTTGCTTTTTCTTTTGGTGGTGTGGGATTTGATAGACTTTTGGATTTTTGATTTTGATTGCAAGGGATAATATCTTTAGGCTTTTGTGCTTTATGCATTGAGGCATTCAAATTATTTCTTTTGAATCCCATGGATTTGGGGGAAGCTTCATATTTGAAAGATATGTGCTTTTGTTGGTCTTGATTGGGAATTGTAGGGGATTTATGGGTGGAGGGGTAAAAAGTGGATTTATGGATAAATGGATAAGGGGATTTGAGGATGGGGATATTAGGAGTTGGGAGGATGGGAGGATAAGAGGATTTCTGGACAGGGATGTTTGGTGTTGGTAGGATAGGAGGTAGAGTGGATTTGATAGGGATCTTTAGAGTTGGAAGTAGTGGAGGTAAATTTGATGGAGGAAGATGGATGGTCACATGCTTTTGCAAATGATAGGATGATGGAGGAGGGATGGCAACATATGTTTTGGAAGTGCAATAAGATGCACCATGTGTGGGATTGGATGAATGGATTTTGGAAGGTGTGTGGGTGGTACCAATATGTTCATTTTGTTTGTCTTGGGATGTATAGCCAAGGCCATGCGAAGATGGATGAAATGTGGTGTGGATGGGCTCCAAGATGCCTTGCTCATGAAGGCCTAAGCCTTTGCCTTGGTAATTCATGTGTTGGAGTATGCGACATGCAATGGGATGTTTGGTGCTTTGGAAACAAGACGCGAGTCCATTATTTGTTGGAGAAAGATAGATGATAGATGGAAGTTGTTCACCTCCTACAAGGGAGTCACCACAGATGAAAGTGCTTGTTCCAAGTGAATAGGAAGATGGATTTGGGATGGGATTGGTAGATGGAGGTAAAGGATTCATGGGGGATGGTAAAGGGGTGGTAGAGGTTGATGTGGGATGAATAAGGTGATCAATAGATGGTAGGGGATCGGGGATGGGATTAGAGGGGATGATTAGATCTTGATTAGGAGAAGGGGTTGATGTTTCAACATGCTTTGGGTTTGATTCTTGGCATAGCTCATGTGGTTGGGTAGAAGTGGGATTGACTTGGATAGATGTGATGGGTGCTTGGATGGATGTGATAGGTGCTTGACTGATGTGTTCTTGAACATGGCTGCATGATGGTTCTTGACTTGTGATAGGGGATTGTTCAAGAGGGTTGGTGGATGTTGGATTGCATGAGGGTGTTGGATTCCTTACTAATAGCCAATGGATGGTATCCTTCATGAGTTTATGGGTTGAAGAGCAATATAATGGATGGATAATGATGGTGGATGGTGTAGAATTGGGATTGGGATTGGATAGGTGGGTGATGGGTTTAGGTAGTGATGGTTCTTGGATGGGTTCAAGGATAGGTATGGGACTAGATGGTGGTGTGGGAGGGGTGGGGGATTCCATTGCTTTTCTTGGTGATGTTCTTTGGAGGAAATCCCACAAGGATTCACTGGATGTCGTGGTGGTAGGATTTGGAAGATTTGATGGTGGATTAGATGGTGTATGGGTGATAGGGGTTGGTGGATTGGGAGATTCATAGGGTGATGGATTAAGATTGGAGGAACATTGTGTTGGGGGCGTTGGGATTGACAGATTGTAAGGTAGGTAGGGTGATGGATTAAGGCTGATAGGATGGGGATTAAAGGATGGAGGATTTGTATGGGGAAATAGTTGTTGATATAAGGTTTGGATTTTGGGGATAAGGTGTGCTAGATTGGTGTTCCCTTGATCAAAGTTAGCATGACAAAGGTTGGGGGATGGATAAGGTGGAGGTATTGATTGGTTGGATAGGTATGATGGCATGGATGTGTAAGGGGATAGTGATTGATATGAGGGTAAAGGTTGATATGATGAAGTTTGATATGATGGAAGTTGGTATGAGGTTGAAGGTTGATATGAGGATGATGGAGGTTGATATGAGGATGATGGAGGTTGATAGGATGGAAGTTGGTATGATGAAGGTTGATGGGAGGTTGATGGTGTGGATATGTAAGATGTAGATTGGTATGAAGGTTGAAAGAATGACGATTGATATGATGTGGATGGGGATGATGTGTAGGGTGTTTGTTGATATGACAGAGGTTGGTATGAGGTCCATGGTGTGGATATGTAAGATGTTGAAGGTTGATATGATGAGGGTTGATATGATGAAGACGGGGGAGGGGTTTGGGATTCTCCAATGATGAGGTGTGCTAAGGGATTATCTTTAATGTCATTTTTGAATTGTTCCTTAGCATTAGGATCCATGTTCTCATAGACTTTTCTAATTCTTTGTATTTGTTGTATTGATTCATAAAGATCCATTTTGTGGGAGATAGTATGGGATGATGGGGGATGATGGATGATTGTGATGTTGGGAATCAAAATTTCAAGACCTTAGGATGATTTGATTTGTTTTGATGAATGGTTCTCTATGCTTTTGATAGACTAATGATCTTAAGCAAGAGGGTTGATTGGGTTGATTTGATTAGGTGATCAATTAAGGTCTTGATTTTTGATTGGGTTGATTTGGATTTGGAGTGTGATAATGATGTTGGGGGATTTGGATAATGATTGGGATCAATGTTGATGTGATGTGATGATGACTTGGATATGGTTAGGATTTGGTATGGAGTGATTAGGGATGATTAGGATAATGGTTAGGAGGATGTTGATAGAATGAGGATGAATGATGGAGATGTTACTAGGATGTGCTTAGGGATGATTGGGATTGAAGTTGATTTGATAAAAATGGAGATAATGATGATGTGTGATGGTTAGAATGATGTTGTTTGGATAATGATTTAGATAGAATGATGATGATTGATGATGTAGAGTGATAAGCATGTGAGTAGGATTGATTATGGATGACTTGGATGTGGTTAGGACTGAGGTGGTTAAGAATGGGTGATTAGGATGAGTGTGATTGTATTTGAATGTGATGAATGACTTGTCTTATGTGTTTGATGTTTAGTTTGATTTGGCAATGTTTAGCAAATGATCACATGTACACACAAGAATCACACACACAAGACACAAGCAAATTTGAATTTTGAATTTTGAAGAATATGATAATGATTAGACAAACACACATGCAAGACACATCAACATGCCCTAATGCCTAGTTTGATGGGGTATGGCCAATTAGGTTTGGGCAATGTTTAGACGAGGTTGACTAATGATTTGAAAGTGAAATCCTGTCACACAACCGGGAGAAGGGGGTAACCCACCCTTCACCTTCACTTCCCAAAGGTAGAAAGTTCTTTGGGGCTTAGCCAAGAGTGACAGGATTTTGATTTCAAAGAGGGTGTCTTTCGATTTAGCCTCGGATGAGGTCGTCCCTAGGGGTGATGAAATCCCCTAGCAGGCCTCCTAGGAAGGGGTAAACAAAAGCAAATCGAAGTGAGGTGTTTTTGATCTCTAAGGTCACCTTGCGGTGCGAGGAGAGAGCATACACACACCCACTTGATTCACACTCATAGTTGATTAATTGCCCTTAGAAAATGAAATGTGTGAAAGGCACGTCAATCAATGGTTCTTTTTAGCCCCATTTCAAGGTGTGATTGAAGACACTGGTTGATTTTATGCCCAATTTCAATGTGTGATGATCAAACAATGTTCGTTTTATGCCCAAACTGAAGTATGTTTGCAAGCAATGATTGAGAGATAAAGGATGAAAAATGGATGCACCTAATTAAATTGCTGTCCAAATTGATGTAGATGTTGATCGTGATGTTGTTCCAGCCCTGAATGTTCACCTGCAAGTCACAAGAACGAAAACAGAGCAAGTAGACTTGCCAAGGAGATTGTGATGCGAAAATTGATAATATGATAAAATATGCTGAAAAATGAAATGATATAGAAAGATTAAGTGCATGAACAGATTCGTTGTGAGATTCTATGTGATTTGAAAAAAAAATTTGTTGAAAACTGATCAAAAATGCAAAAGATATGAGCATTTTAAGTTTTCATGCAAGTTTGACTTTGACTACGAAAAAAGACTAGAAAAAGGTACCGTCACCTAATGAAATCCCCACAACTATGAAGTGCTCAAAGTCTTCTTTGCGACGACTATTCGTTTTCTCGATTTCACCTCCGTATGTGAAAGTTATGAAAATTTGAAAAAAAAAGCCTATTTAGGCATGTAGAGGCACAAGAGAGGCTAACTGACTGTTGTTAACCGTTGGTGGTTTTGCAAAATCTGGTCACATGTGAAGTTTTCTGTAGCTGTTATGGTTAAGCTGGCAGTTGAGGTCTGAATTAGCCCACGGTCCTCCATATGACCGTGGGCTGTTTAGTGGCAAAAAAAATAATTAAAAAAAAATTTCAAACCCAAATGAAGGGCTAAAAGGTGGCCCTACCCTTTATGTGACCTGGGGTTTGTGGCGACTTGGGGCTTAGGGCCAGAAGCCCTAAAGGGGGCGCAGTGGTGACTGGGGATGTGCAGAGGTGGCGGGGATGAGTAGAGAGCGGCGGCCAGCGAGGGAGTCATGGTGGAGGTTTGGCCGAGCTGTGAGGATGAGGTCGAGCGACGGGAGGTCGAAGTCTCAGGAGATGTTCAGCGGTGGCAGTGGTGAAGTGAGGGGAAGCAGCGGAGCTAGGGTTTAGGTTTAGCAGGGTGGAGGGGACGAGAGCTGCGCGGGGGGGAGGGGTTGTTAGATGGAGTGGTGACAGGAGGGAGGTTCGGAGGTAGTAAGGAGTTCGGGCAGTGGTTGGGGTTTCCATGAGCAGCGATGGAGGTGAATAAAATGGTGGTGGCGAGGGAGATTATCAAGGCAGCGGAATCTGAGGCAGCGGTGGTCAATGTTAGGGTTAGCAGGGGTGCCGACGAGTGCAAAGCGGGTGGTGGCCGGGAGGTGAAGCGGTGGAGGATTGAATTAAAACCTGCAAAACAATGATATTAACCCTGCAAAACCAAATATCCTGCTACACACAAAGCCAGTGAGTCGAAGCACAGATTAGTATAGTGAGGGTACGGTTCCATACGGTACGGATCCGTATGGTATGGATTGTACCCTAAAAAAATTTTAAATTTTTTTTCACAGAACCTAGGCAACTTTACTGTCAAAATTCATAGAAACAGCGACCTGATCACAATGGTGAGGTTAGTTTCTGCATAGGACACAACCCGTGACAGTTTATCACCAAAACTTGCAAAAACTTACAAAACGAGAGTTAGAAAACAAAGATTTTGACACCAAAACCTTCAAAACCGATGATTAGATTCGAGACCGGGCATGCCAATGTAGTCAATGAAATCAAAATGAAGGTTATAATGTAAATCAAATGTAAATAACACAATTTTACCTTCCTTCTGACTCACGGATCCAGGAGGGAAGGAGTTTTGCACCTACATAGCTCCTCAGATGTTTCCCAAATGATGCAAGATGTGGATTGCTCAATGCATACAACACAATGTAGATGAGAGACAAGTGGTTTGATGCCTGACTGAGATGGAGATGGGGAATGGCTAGAGTGATTTTGGCAGAGGTTTGATGAGATGAGGAGATTGTGGAGTGATTTGGGCATTATGGTGGCATGATAAGGCGATTATGAAATGATTTTGGCAGAGGTCTGATGCATGAAGAGGTCTCTCTCCAATGGCTTAGAGAGGGGTCCAATTTATAGAATTTTGGAGATGAGGATGGAGGGTGAGGATTCAGTTGATGAGATCAAGGGCTAGGAATAAAAGTGAATCTTTTATTCCTAGTGGATGAATTAATAATTCTCATTTTGGGAAGAGTGGAGGATAGTGGAGGACAACTGAATTTTAAATTCAGTGAGTGGAGGATAGTGGGGGACAACTGAATTTTAAATTCAGTGAGTGGAGGATAGTGGGAGACAACTAAATTTTAAATTTAGTGATTGGAGGATTGTGGGGGACAACTGAATTTAAAATTCAGTTTAGTGGAGGATAGTGGGAGACAACTGAATTTTAAATTCAGTGAGTGGATGATGAGGTAAGCAAGGTTAATTAAGTGTTATCTTAATTAACTTAAGTCTAGGTTAATCAGATAAGCAGGATTTATCTAATTAACAGGGATTAGGGAAATGGATAAATCAACTAAATAAATATTAGGAATATTCATTCAATTGATAGGATAGGGTTGTAAGATCAAATGGATTAATTAGGTGAATTAATTGATCACTAGGGATATGCAGATGGGGAGAGTGGATTAGTGTAGAGGTACGGGAAATTGGTTTGTAGAGCAATCCAATTTTCGGTGTCTACAGTTCCTTATTCACAGGATGACTCGTCTTAAGACATGGTTGTCTAAAATCATCGAGGACCTATGAGTCTAGTGTGGATGAGAGCATTCCTTGTCTGATAGTGTCTTCTATGCAATAATTATTTAGGTCATCTAATTCCTTATACCTAGATGCTTATACTTTATTGCTAAATCAAAACACAAACAGTATTCAGGTCATCTAGACATTCATATTATCTAGACGCTTATACTAATTTGCAACATAATAAGCTCAATGACAATAAAGCACTATGAAAGGCACAAGAATTTTCATCACCTTCATTTCCTTCATATCCCTTTTCATCTGTCATTTCTTCCATTATCCATTCCTTTCATCATTTCATTTTTCTTCATGCTCTTTATCTCAAGGAGTAATTAATTGTTGTATCCAACTGATACCCGTCTTCTAATCCAAATATCAAATCAATCAAGTTGTTTTTTTAGCATGGGGCTCCAATGCTCCCTGATTACTCAATCTATTAATCAATCATTATTTTGCACTAGCATCAATCACAATCAACTTAATCAGCTTATCAACCTAGCTATACCGAGCCTTTCCATCAATTGTTCGCTTACGCCTATGAGTTATGGATTTTCATCAAATGTACATCTTCGCTTATCAGTTGTACATTTTCATCAAATGTGCATCTCCATTTAATCACTCGCGCAATATCAATTATCAAATCCTCTCCATGTGATCTATTGAGAGAATAATCTTATCACAGCTTGTTCGATCAATCTCTCGAGGGGGCATATCATCCTTATCATCATCCTTACCAGGATATCCCTGGGCAATGTATTAGTTAATCAATTCTTCTTTTTCTTTGAAACAACACAACAGGCTGCATTGTCTCAAAGAGGGGCAAAATGTAGACACTAAAAATTGCCCTAGAATCTTTCTTCTAAATTAAATAAATAATTAAATTTATTTAATTATTGTTATCCGAATCTTTCCTCCAAATTAAATAAATATTTATATTTATTTAATTTTATCCAACCTTTCATTCTATAATTAAATAAATATTTATTATTTATTTAATTGTTCATAAATGCTACAAATTAATTAAAATTCTATTTTAATTAATTAAATAAACTTACCATATCGATATCCCACTCTTCTCTCTCTCCTCTTAGCATCTCTATCTTCTATCTCATGATTTTGAAAACTTTCTCCAAATCTTCATTTCGCCGAGAGGTGAACTACAGTCATAGTGGGCACTGGGGTTGGAGATGAGAGCACTCATTTTTTGGTTGTAATTATAAACCAAAAAAAATTAAAAACTAAATTGTAAATGAAAAATTAAATAAAAATCTAAAAATAAGCCCATAATCTTTGTGGTTTTAATTATTTTAATGAAAGTTTTTAAAAATAGCATTGTGGTTGAGGTTTCATTAATCCATGGTGTTTCATTTGTTTCATATTAAAATCTCCTCTTTCCTTTGGCATTACATTTCCTATTTCTGCCTTTCACTTTATTATATTTGTGCTGCATATTATTTTTTTGGTGTTGTTTTGTTATGTCCTTCTAATACCAGGTCGAATACCAGGTCTCTTACAGTGATGGATCCTTCATGGTGGGGGATTTGGCGAGAGAAACGATGACATTCAGAGAAGCAAAGGTGGAAAATGTGGCGCTGGGGTGCAGGCATGACAATGATGGTTTCTTCATCGACCGCAGCGATCTCTCTTTTCCCTCTCATACCTTCACCACATAAATATCTATCCATGCAAATGGTTTCAAAATGCAAAGGTTATATGATGAGAGACGTTGAGGCATACCTGCAAGTAGTTTGGCACTTGATACACTGTCTCAAGCAATCTTGTCTCATGGTATGCCATGATTGCGGATTACAGGGTTTACACAATAAACTGCTATTTTTTTCTTAAACATAAAAAGATTGTTCTTTCATTTCTCTATTATTATCATCTTGGTAGTATAAAATTCCCGCTTTGTTCAACATACTCTTTCCCTGAGTCAAGAAATATAGAAACTTCTATTTTTTTTGTTGGTTTTTTATTATTTTTAAAATTTAATTATTTATTTATTTGTTTGGGAGAATAGCTCCAGAGTGTACAATTGTGTAGGAATTTCTTTTTAAAAAAATAGAAATCCATGAAATCATGCAAAAATCCATGAGATCTTGCATGGCATGCACTTGTATTTGAAGATTCACAATGTAAAGAAGACCCAAAACGCCATTTTTTTAACTGGCTTAGACCAAGATCTGATAGAGTTTGCTTTACAATCTTTCTATGCAGGTAAAGGTTTAGGGCTGCACTCCAAAAAGTGAATGGAGAGAGAAAGCTAGCTCTAAACATACTAATTAAATAAAAGTTTCTTTTATAGACATTTCTAAATTTTGTTTATAAATCCATACTAATATCTAAATGTTTTTATTTGATTTCGTTAAATTTCATTCTAGAATAAACTTAGCTCTTGAGCAAAATATTTTTTAAATTTTATTCTGAGAATAAACTCAGCTCTCCAACAAAATATTTCCTTAGATTTTTTTATTAAAACAAAATATATTATATTATATTATTGTAATATTAACATAACACTGACCCTAATTAAAACCTGAACTACCTTGTAGACTCCTCACATGGCCAAGAAACATCAAATTATGTTTCCCTAATGGAAAGCTCCAACGTGTCTGTATCAAAACTTTAGATTTGACAAGATTAAAAAAAAAATTATGGAGAAATAGATGAAGAAAAAGAATGATTTTGTTTTAAACTCTATTTGCTCCCTTCATTGTTGAATTCCTTGCGACCAAATTCCTCAACCTGTAAAAAAAACAAAATGGAGGTTAAGTAATTTGAAAGGAAGAAAATGAGATGTTTTATTAAGAAAAGCAATCTATTTTCTTTCTAAAATTTGAGTTGTATACTTTCCTAATTATAAAGTGGCTATTTAAGTTCTTATCATGTGCCTTTTTAATTGTAACTCCTTGTTTTATTAATTGTTTTTTTATGATGTGTTTTACTTTCTTATTTTAGGCTTTCATTAAAATATTTAATTTATCTTTAGTTTTGTAGATATTAACAATTTAATTTCTTAAATTATTATTTTTATAGATAACTCAATTCAAAACTATAATAATTTGGTCATTATAACTATATTCTTTAGAATTAGAATAATATAAACCTAATTGAATGAGATGTTATATTTCAAATATTTACCCTAAACTTATTATTTTAAAAATCAAATTATAAGAAACAAAAACAAATTATTTTAAAGTTCTTTTGAAATAAACTTTGTAAAACAAATCTTAAAAAATAAAAAAGAATAATATCCCTTACAAATCTTTAAAAAGTTAGAAAAATTACAAAACAAAAAGGGAAACATCAATATTTTTTTATTTTTAGTAGGACAAAAAATTATGCATATCTTTAACTATATATAAAAACATGGAAATAAAAATTTATAATTTAAAAGTAATAATAATAATATATATTTTAAAAATATTATAAAAAGAAAATGAAACTTTAAAATAAAAAGGGAAACATCAATATTTTAATAAGAAAAGAAAGAAAGACAATGGTTAAAAAAATAAAGCATCTCAAAAGAAAGTCATAATCTATTTAATTTAACATCAAAAACAAGAAATACAAATTTGTATTTTTTTATAAAATGAAAAAAATGAAAAAAGAACATCCTTAAAAATCTTTAAAAAGCAAGAAAACGTGTAGTTATTTGTTTTTATAGCTGAGGACTTAGACTAACTATTCTTACGAGATAATTATTTAAATCATTTAAAATGTAAATATTTAAATACAATATTTAATATTAATGAAAAATATTGTGAATCTTGATAATCTAAGTACCCTAAATGAGAATCTTAAATAATTTAATACAATATATGTAGCTTTTCCACAGCATTCAACTTAACTTATTTTACAAAACTCTCCATAAGAGAAACATGAGACAATCCTAAATTCTTATATCCATACTAGTCATCATATGTAAGAAAGACCAAATCTATAACTCTCCATTATAAGACAAAGGTTAAGCTTAGGGTTAAAATAATATTGTTTAGATGTTGCAAATCAAGGTAGGGTTAGGGTTATGGTTAGGGTTAGTGTTAGGGATAGAATTAGGGTTATGATTACATTTAGAATTAGAGCTAGGGGTTAAAATAGGGTTAGGGTTAGGGTTCAGATTAGAATTAGGGTTAGGGTTAGTATTAGAATTAGGGCAACAATTAGGGTTAGAATTATAGTTAGAAATAGGGTTAGGTTAGGGTTACAATTACGATTAGGGTTTTCATTAGAGTTGGGGTTAGTGTTAGTGTTAGGATTAAGGTTAGGGTTATGGTTACAAATACAATTAGGGTTTGGGTTAGGGTTAGGGTTAGTATTAGAGTTAGGGCAAGATTTACGGTTAGAATTATGATTAGAATTAGGGTAGGTTTATGGTTAGAATTAGGGTTAGGGCTAGAATTAGGGTTAGCATTAGGGTTAAAATTAGGGTTAGCATTATTGTCAAGATTAAGGTTAAGGTTAGCATTATAATTACAATTTGGATTCGAATTATAAGTTAGGGCTCCTATTAGGGTTAGGGTTCAGGTTGAAGTTAGAATTAGGGTTAAAAATAAGGTTAGGGTTAGCGTTACTATTGGGGTGATGGTTAGGGTTAGGGATAAAATTTGGGTTTTGTTGAGATTTGAGCTTAGGGATATAATTAGGGTTCAAATTAAAGTTAGAATTAGGGTTAGAAATATGGTTAGGGATATAATTAGGGTTAGGTTTCAAATTAGGGTTATGTTTAGAATTATAGTTAGGGTTATGTTTAGAATTATAGTTAGGGTTACAATTAGGATTAGTGTTAGGGTTCTTGCTAGAATTAGGATTACAATCAATAATAGTTAGGTTTTGAATTAGGGTTAGAATTAGGGTTAATCAAATGTAGGGTAGAACTAAAGTTAGGGTTAGAATTAGGGTTAACCTTTAGGTTAGCATTATGGTTGGAATTAGGGTTAGGGTTAGCATTATTGTCAGGATTAAGGTTAGGGTTAGGGTCATAGTTACAATTTGGGTTTGAATTACAAGTTAGGGCTACAATTAGGATTAGGGTTAGGGTTCAAGTTCAAGTTATAATTAGGGTTAAGATTATGGTTATGATTAGCCCTACTATTGGGGTGAGGGTTAGGGTTAGGGTTAGAGTTAGGGTTAGGGCTAGAATTAGGGTTAGCATTAGGGTTAGAATTAGGGTTAGCATTATCGTCAGGATTAAGGTTAGGGTTAGCGTTATAATTACAATTTGGATTTGAATTATAAGTTAGGTCTACAATTAGGGTTAGGGTTCAGGTTGAAGTTAAATTAGGGTTAAAAATATGGTTAGGGTTAGCGTTACTATTGGGGTGATGGTTAGGGTTAGGGACAAAATTTGGGTTTTGTTTAGATTTGATCTTAGTGATATAATTAGGGTTAGGGTTAGGATTTAGATCAAGTTACAATTAGGGCTAGGTTTAGGGTTCAAATTAAAGTTAGAATTAGGGTTAGGAATATGGTTAGGGATATAATTAGGATTAGGGTTCAAATTAAATTTACAATTAGGGTTAGAAATATGGTTAGGGATATAATTAGGGTTAGGGTTATGTTAAGAATTATAGTTAGGGTTATGTTTAGAATTATAGTTAGGGTTACAATTAGGATTAGTGTTAGGGTTCTCACTAGAATTAGGATTACAATCAATAACCGTTAGGTCTTGAATTAGGGTTAGAATTAGGGATTAAATTAGGGTTAATCAAGTGTAGGTTAGAACTAAAGTTAGGGTTAGAATTAGGGTTAACCTTTAGGTTAGCATTATGGTTGGAATTAGGGTTAGGGTTAGCATTATTGTCAGGATTAAGGTTAGGGTTAGGGTTATAGTTACAATTTGGGTTTGAATTACAAGTTAGGGCTACAATTAGGATTAGGTTTAGGGTTCAAGTTCAAGTTATAATTAGGGTTAAAAATATGGTTATGATTAGCCCTATTATTGGGGTGAGGGTTAGGGTTAGGGTTAGAATTAGGGTTAGCATTATTGTCAGGATTAAGGTTAGGGTTAGCGTTATATTTACAATTTGGATTCAAATTATAAGTTAGGGCTACAATTAGGGTCAGGGTTCAGGTTGAAGTTAGAATTAGGGTTAAAAATATGGTTAGGGTTAGCATTACAATTGGGGTGATGGTTAGGGTTAGGGATAAAAATTGGGTTTTGTTTATATTTGAGCTTAGGGATATAATTAGGGTTAGGGTTAGGGTTTAGATTCAAGTTACAATTAGGGTTAGGGTTAGGGTTCAAATTAAAGTTAGAATTAGGGTTAGAAATATGGTTAGGGATATAATTAGGGTTAGGGTTATGTTTAGAATTATAGTTAGGGTTACAATTAGGATTAGTGTTAGAGTTCTCACTAGAATTAGGATTACAATCAATAACAATTAGGTCTTGAATTAGGGTTAATCAAATGTAGGGTAAAACTAAAGTTAGGGTTAGAATTAGGGTTAAACTTTAGGTTAACATTATGGTTGGAATTAGGGTTAGGGTTAGCATTTTTATCAGGATTAATGTTAGGATTAGGGTTATAGTTACAATTTGGGTTTGAATTACAAGTTAGGGCTACAATTAGGATTAGGGTTAGGGTTCAAGTTCAAGTTATAATTACGGTTAAAAATATGGTTATGATTAGCCCTACTATTAGGCTGAGGGTTAGGGTTAGGGTTAGGGTTAGAATTAGGGTTAATATTAAAATTAGTGTCAGAATTATGGTTAGAAATATGGTTAGGTTTAGAGTTACAATTATGACTGAAATTAGAGTTAGGGATGAAATTTGGGTTTTGTTTAGAATTAAAGTTGGGGATATAATTAGGGTTAAGGCTAGTGTTCAGATTGAAGTTAGAATTAGGGTTAGGGTTAGGGTCTAAATTAAAGTTAGAACTAGGTTTAGAAATATAGTTAGGATTAAGGATATAATTAAGGTTAGAGTTATGGTTACAAATACAATTAGGGTTCGAATTAGGGTATGGATTAGGGTTAGGGTTAGCTTAAGAGTTAGGGTTGGAATTATGATTAGAATTAGGGTAGGTTTATGCTTACAATTAGGGTTAGGGCTAGAATTAGGGTTGGGGTTAGGGTTACGATCAAGGTTAGGGTTAAAATAATGTTGTTTAGGTGTTGCAACAATGGTTAGAATAACCAAGTTAGGGTTAGGGTTAGGGATAGAATTAGGGTTACTGATATGTTTAGAATTAGGGTTAGGGGTTGAAATTAGGGTTATTAAAGGGTTCAAGTTAGAATTAGGGTTACTGTTACAATTAGAGTTTAGGCTACAATTAGGGTAAGAATTATAGTTAGAAATAGGCTTAGAGTTAGAATTAGGGTTGGGGATAGTGTTAGTATGGGGTGAGGGTTAGGGTTACAATTAAGGATAGAATTAGGTTTAGGGTTTGCATTAGTATTGGGTGAGGGTTAGGTTTAGGGTTATAATTAGGGTTAGGGTTAGAATTATGTTTAACTAGATTTAGGGTTAACATTAGTGTTAGGATTAAGGTAGGGTTAGGGTTACAAATACAATTAGGGTTTGAATTAGGGTTATTAAAGGGTTTAGGATAGAATTAGGGTTAGGGTTAATATTAGAGATAGAGTTAGAATTATGATTAAAATTATACTTAGAAATAGGGATAGAGTTAGAATTAGGGTTAGGATTAGCATTAGTATTGGGGTGAGGGTTATGGTTAGGTAAGAATTAGGGTTAGGGATAGAATTAGGGTTTGTATTGGGGTGAGTGCTAGGGTTAGAAATAGGGTTAGCATTAGCATTAGGGTTATTGTTAGGGTTAGAATTATGGTTAGAACTAGATTTAGGTTAGCATTAGTGTTAGGATTAAGGTTAGGGTTAGGGTTACAAATACAATTAGTGTTCAAATTAGGGTTAGAATTAGTGTTAAAATTAAGGTTACAATTAGGGATAAAATTTGGGTTTTGTTTAGATTTAAGGTTAGGGATATAATTAGGGTTAGGGTTCAAATTAAAGTTAGAATTAGCGTTAGGATTCAAATTAAAGTTAGAATTAGGGTTAGAAATATGGTTAAGGTTAGGGATATAATTAGGGTTAGGGTTATGTTTAGAATTCTAGTTAGGGTTACAAAATTAGGATTAGTGTTAGGGTTCTAGCTAGACTTAGGATTACAATTAATATTATAGTTAGGTCTTGAATTAGGGTTAGAATTAGGAATTAAATTATTGTTATTAAATGGTTCAAGTTAGAATTAGGGTTAGGGTTACAATTAGAGTTTGGGCTATAGTTAGGGTAAGAATTATGGTTAGAAATAGGCTTAGAATTAGAATTAGGGTTGGGGATTAGTAACCCAGGGATTAGAATTTTGTTTAGGGTTAGGATTAGAATTAGGGCTAGAGTTAAATTGGTTAGGGTTACAATCAAGGTTAGGGTTAAAAAAATGTTGTTTAGATGTTGCAACTATGGTTAGAATAACCAAGTTAGGGTTAGGGATAGAATTAGGGTCAGTGTTATGTTAGAATTAGAGTTATGGGTTGAAATTAGGGTTATTAAAGGGTACATGTTAGAATATATAATTTATTATTATAAATTATTATTATAATATACCTTTCCTATTTATAATATTATAATTAGAATTATTATATATATTATATAATTATAATAATTCTTAAGATATATAATATAGTTAGAATTAGGCTTGCCGCTGCGGATGCTACTAGCATATTTATATTAAATATAATATATGTAAAGTACACTGAGAGATATCCTTCTCGAGGCGCCTATTTTTTTAACCACTAATCCTAACATTAGGTGCCTCGAGAAGGATATCTCTCGATGTACTTTAGATATATTATATTTAATATAAATATGCTAGTGTTTACAACACATACATAGTGTGATTAGTTCCCATCTATATCACATACACAATGTGAATAGCTAGGGAAGGCATCATATATACATAGTGTGACTAATTCACATATACACAATGTGATTAGCTCATGCAAGAAACATTTATACACAAGGTGACTAGATCATATGCACATCATGGGTTCACATAGTGACCAAGTAGCAAAAGGAAAGGTTGCGACCATATTGTAAGCATATCCCCCTTTGCTTGATTCACTAGCTTATAAGTCATTAAATATATATCCCAACTAAAAATAGGAAAGTGGTGTATCTAAGGTACACCATGGGTTCCATCATTTTTCTTGATTTACAACCAACTATGATGACTAGCAAGCATCCCATACTACTCACGCAGTCATCACTAGCAAGGACTCAACTGCGACAACACACAACACATAAAGTCCTTAATACAAATGCACATAGGGATTGACTCACACATACATAGTGACCAACCAGTAAGAGGAAGTACATGCAACCTACTACATGCCTCTTCCCATTACCTAGTGCACTAGCACATAAGCTCATGAATACCTCCTATTGAGACAAAGGAATGTTAGTGCATCTTATGCTGCATCATGAATCCCATCATTTTCTCAATTCATAGCCAATTGTGATGACAAGAAAGCATCCCATACTACTTGTTGTCAACCCTAGCTAAGGAGTAGGTGTAACAACATACATATTCACAACCAACTATGATGACAAGCAAGTATCCCATACTACTTGTTGTCATCACCAGCTAAGGAGTAGGTGTAACAACATACATATTCACAACCAACTATGATGACAAGAAAGTATCCCATACTACTTGTTGTCATCACTGGATAAGGATTAGGTGTAACAACATACATCACATGTGGCCATTAATAAGATTTCCACAGCCTCTTAAACCTATAGAGTCAATGGATCTTGTCATCTATCACCTCCATGCCACTGGTAAAAGTCAGTCTAACTTGGTATGGGGTAGCTCCTGGCATCTATCACTTGCATGGTACTGGTTGAAGTTGACTAAGCCCTATCATACCAAAGGGTAGCTCCTGGCATCCGTCACCTCTGTGGTACTGGTGATAATCAACTATCCCTAAGATACAGTAGATAGCACTTGGTATCTATCACCTTCACGATACTGGTGACAACCGGCTAAATTGCACCTGTATCATAACCTGGATGGCTCCTGGTATCTGTCACCTCTGTGCTACTAGTGACAACTGACTCATCCTCAGATATGGCAGATAGCACTTGGCATTTGTCACCTACACAGTACTAGTGACAGTCAGCTATCCGCACATGTATCTGATTCAGTTCTGACATGTGGGTCATCTTATAGCCAGGTAAACACACAATAAGGATATTGCAAGGATTCTCCAACATAGGTCAGGTTGATTGCGTTACATTCCACATAGAGGTTCATAAACCAATACACACTGTCTTTTATGTCTAGGGGTCTAAATTACAGGTTAACACTCAATAAATATATTGAATCCACATGAATTAGATTCTATCTGGTCATATATGCATAAACATATACAAACACAAAGTAATATCAAGGGCCATTCCATACATTCAGTTGTCACTTGGAAACATAGTATGCATTATACATAAGTCAAACCCACAATAGTAATATTAGACAAGTTCAAAGTCACCTACGTATATGCACATTAGAGACGAACCGTGAAAATGGTAATTCCAAAAGTCCTTCAAAGATTAGGGTAGATTTAGAGACCCTGACCTAACAACCTCAGAGTATAGGAGCTTAATGCTAATAAAGTACCTTCTAACTTAGGTCTATATAATGAGACCTACTAATTAGAAGGTAGGTTCATAGATCCGTCATGTAGTTTCAACCTCAAGCTGAAACATATCAAAGAGGGAAGTTTGATCAAGTTTAGGAACACCCCATACCTTGGAGTCATTCCCTAGACCCCTCCCCTATGGACTTGAGGTCCAGGGGTATCCTTCACCCAATAACTGCCTACATACCTGCTTCCAAACGGGATCGAAGTCACATGTTCTCCTCACCTTGATCTCTTACAAAACATAGACATGGGTTCTTATACCCAAGGTTTCCTAACCACTCAAATAAATTTCCACTTATAAGTGAAATAGATTGAATACTATAGCAGGGAAACCGTAAAAAGAAGTAAAGCCCAACAATATTACAAATGCCATTTACCAATACCCAATCTAAAATAAGGCAATAGCTCAATGAGTTTCATATACTACTATTACAAAGCCTAAAAAAGTTTCTTTTAAGGATTTCCATCAATGGTAACACTTAATAGTAGGCAAAGGATCCCTACTAGGTTCCCTATTTAGCAATCCTACACTAAAGATCTTCCACCTAAGGACACCAATATCTCAAGTTTAGGCCTATCCTCCAATATTAATTTAATTCAACAACATAAAAATACAAGAGCCTTTACAAGTTCATCTCCTTAACATAGCGATAAGGTTGACTACCTACCACCCTATAATTCTCTTTGTTCGCACAATCATATAGTGACCAAAATCAAAAAATCCTTAATACTTGCAAAGCATAATTATTCACAATTTTAAGTGGTTACACCAATCTACTAGGATAAGTGACTTAGATTAGTTCTTTACAACCCTTTTCAAAATTTTCCACTAGGTACAAGGTGTTGCCTTTATTAATTTCAACATATAATATAATTAATTATCACCCCATGCTTACGCCAATAGGGTATAGAGTTGATTATGTATAGACATTTAACCCAACCAACCCTAGTTCCTACTTATATCTAGGTTATCAACTAAGGTCAAGTTTGTTTGTCACCCAAATCCATTCCAACACTTACTAATATTGCCTAAATCAATCCATACATAGAAATATGCATAACATCGTAACCAACATAAAATAAGTCCAATCATATCCAAACCCAGAATGGTAGTGATCATCATATCTTTACAAGGAAATAAATATGCAAGACCTAACATGGCCCTAAATGATGTCCTACTATAGAGGAATCAAAGATACCAAGTATCATAACTATATTATATTATAACATCTTCCTTGACGGAATGTAACATGCATTACCAAGGGACTCACATAATCATTATCTAAAAGCTCTAAGGCTTACAACAATAATTCTTAACATAACCATGAATTGTACTCACACTCAACCCTATAACATGTCAGTAGTTCACTCACCATAGTACTTGTAGTATTATTGTATAGTCATTGTTGCTAAACAAGGCATCGTAGGGTGAGAGTGGACCAAATACCAATCATTGGTAAAATATTTAAAGGATGAAACATAGCACTAGAGCCATGGAAATCAACATTTACACCTTTTATTTCCCCTTCATAGATTAGGGCCATTTATTCCAGATTTGATAATGAGTACACCCAATACCTAGTGAAGTTGTAACCATATTACACTTACTAAGTATAAGAGTTAGTAATAGTCATATTGTGTTCAACCATAGACCCTATGACCAATCCTAATGATATAGGTATACTATTCACTTATTTATAAAGAGAGAGCTCTAGGTTCAACCATTTTTGTTAATAACATTGCCTTTCCAAAGTGTTAACTAGCTTGGGATAAATAATTAATTGTCTAGCCCCAATAACCAACAATATGAGGATTGATTATAACATTTCAATATTAAATTATCCTACTAACGATAAAGGTAATAGAACACAACATCCTTCCTTCACTATACACCAGTGACTTATGTTTTCACGTATAAAGATCATATCACAAGATCATAATTCCTTACCACAATGTGTGGTGAACTTTCCTTTATAACAATACATAATATACAAATCCCACATTATTTAGATTCTCACATTATTTGTTGCAAGTATGGGCCTAACCGGTGTTGTCATTGATGTCAACATACTCCTGTTGCATTGATGTCAAGGATTGGATGAGTTGTGTGCTGAGGATATTGAGAAAATTAGCCCTATTAGAAACAGAGAAGAATAGTAAAGACAGTGAAGTTCTATGAAGTAAAGATTCCAGTCAGTTGAAGATCTGAGTATGCACATAAAAGGGTTCGTAGATATGTATCTGAAGGTGCTCCTGTAAAGATGTCAGAGATTCGCATGAATATTTGTAGAACTTATGGCCATATGAGTAAAACTGGTTCTGGCAGTTGTTCAGAGGTGATAGAGCGACACAAATAGGTCTGGTAAGATCCAGAAATGTAATATCTTGTTCTGCGGATCTAGTGGCATGTTTGGGAAGCCAATGTGAATTGACAACTCAATTGGTTTGTGGTCTAAAGGTCCACAAGCAATTATTCTAATGTGACATTGGCTGTGTTCTTAAGGTTCCAGATGAAGATGTGAATGATTTTAGAAAGCAGAAGTGGTGTGGATGTTCTTGGTGATTCAGGCAAGCTTGTGGGGGTCTCTAGATTGTGTCCAGTTTGTGTTGGCGGTCCACATTGAAGATAGAGCTCGTAATTGAAGATTTACCTTTCAGTAATGATGTTCTTCCTAGTCTTGGCCGATCAGATGTTTTACACATGTTGCGGATGATCTTGAAGATGTTTTACGAAGCATGGCATGTTCCTCGAAGAAGATTGAAGTCCCAGATATGCATGACTGACAGGGTAGTGACGCGCATGAAGTTTTTGTAATAAGTCAAGTTGTATTTTTGTAATTGCTCTGTAATGAAATAAAGTATGTGTTGTGCCAACTTTGATGATCATTGCAAAGTCGATGTCATGTATAAATAAGATTTGTGAAGTCATTTAAAAATATATCTGAGTAGTGATGAGAAAGTGATAGAGAGGAGAGGAGAGGAGCGAAAAGCAGAGTAGAAGTGTTGAGCTTAAATGGAACTGTCTCAAGCATGGTGAAGATACTAATCTCCAGTTCAAGTATGTAATATTTATATTATTCTGTAGACAGTGTGTCTCCTATAGGTAGTGGGCCTCTTGTGAGCAGTGTGCTCGGGCAGTGAACCCTAATTGGAAAGTGCCATTTTTTTCTTCTTATTCTTTTAACATAGAATACAATCTTGGGTTAGTCACCCCGTGGTTTTTCCCTTAATCAGGTTTTCCACATTAAAATCTTGGTGTCATATGTTTTGAATATGTTTCTGCTCTTGAGTTATTGCATTTTGCTTCCATGATTGAATAATTATTATGTTGTTGAAATATAAGAAGGATTTAAGGATTTAAAGAACAAAAGGTTTGGTGATAACTGATTCACCCCCCCTCTCAGTTGTCTGTCCTAAAACCAACAATTGGTATCAGAGCTAAGTTCCTCTAAAAGAGCTTAACCACTTGAGGAGATCTAGGATGTATTCCTACAAGAAGGATAGTCCGAGGTTTGATGGAACGAACTACACTCTTTGGAAAAGCCACATGGAATGTCACTTGCAATGTATGGGAACTCAATATTGGAACATGACTATAAAAGAGTATATTCCTCCAAAGAATGGTCTGACAACTCTAGATGAAATCAGAAATGCTGAAGATAATCTTTGAGCTAAAGAAGCCTTACTAAGTGCCTTATCTGATACAGAGCTGACAAATGTTATGGATTTAAAAACTGCATATGAAATTTGGTCAAAGCTGGAATATCTGCATGAAGGAGACAAGTATGTTAAATGTGCCAAGCTACAAAGTCTGAAGGGAAAATTTGAAAACCTGAAGATGAATGAAGATGAGAATATCACTACATTTATGCCAAAAGTAAATGAGCTTGTTTGTGGCATTAGATGTGCTGGTGGAATTTTGGATGAAGATGAGATTGTTGGCAAAGTTCTCAGATCCTTACCTCTTGCTTACAAACACAAGGTTGTTGCTATTGAGGAATTTAGATCTTTATCAACTATTACAAGGGATCAATTGGTTGGGAAGTTAGCTACATTTGAATTGGTTGAGTTTGGAGATGCTCCTCCCAAGACTGAATCTGCATTCAAAGCTAGTGCCTCTACAAAAGGCAGTGATTTTTTTAGTGGCTAATATTTGCCAATTGGCTAATAGTTGAAATTGGGGATTCAAAATTTGGCTAATAGTACAAGCTATAAGGTGACATGAATCGCCACATTTTTACAAAAATTTATTTTAGTCCTAGTTAAATCGCTAGAATATTTATTTTATTAAAATTTTAAACTCAAAAATTCACCACAATATTCACTACCTAATTAGATCAAATTCGCCTAAATTTTATAATTTTTAGTAGAAAATGAAATTAGTTCGCCAATAATATTATATAATTATTGGTTACTTTAGGGCCATATCACCAATTTTTAATCACCACCATTAATTTTATTTATAATCTAACAACTGCAATTGTATTCTGTGGGTTAAAATGTACCCATGGACCTCCAATGCCCATCGAGCCTGAAATTGTATTTGGGTTGTTGATCTCAATTTATAATCTAACATCTAGGGTTAAATTCCATGGGACAAAATTTACCACAGAGCTCCAATGCCTATGGGGCCCAAATGCAATTTTGGGCCCCATGGGCATTAGAGCTCTATGGGTACATGTTGGTCCGCGAAATAGAACCCAAACCATTAGATTATAAATAAAATCAATGGTGGTGAAAAATAATTTAGGGCCAATTTAAAATATATTCAATTTTTGATTTAGAATATTAAGGAACTAAGGAATTATAGACACGAGCACTATACCTTAAACTAGTCAATTACTGCCACCTTCAGGCCTTTACTTTTCCATAGGAATTTAATTTGTTTTTTAGGAAGGATTCGCCATAGTAATTAATGTATTTTCCTTTTTTTTCAAGATTCGCCAGGATTTTCTACAAATTTCTAGTGATTTAAAAAATTTGCCAATAAAATTAAATATTTTTTTCAAGAAAAGGAAAGATTTGTCAATAGAAATTAATATTTTTTTCCAAAAAAATGGAAGATTCGCCAGGATTTTATATCTTTTTTCAGGAGGGGTTTCTTAAAGTTATCACTGACAAAAGGTAAATAAAGGTATGATCCAAGAGAGAGTTCCTCAAAGAAATTATCATGGTATGAAAAAGCAAGAAAAGATCTGGAAGAAGATGAGGCAAAAGTTGTTCAACTTGAAGCCCTTATTGCAAAAACACTGCCAAGAGGATTTGGTAAGTATGAAGGAAAATTGCCATTCAAATGTTTCAACTGCAACAAGATTGGTCATTTTTCCTCAAGATGTCCAGAAATATTTTCAAGGCCAAATCCTAATAGATCAAGATTCCAAAAGAAATGTTACTATGTTCAAGAAGATGATGATGATGAAGGAGTAACAGATGATGAATCCGAGATAGGAAATAAATCTAGAAGTGACTGCGTGTTTATTGCCATCAAGGAAGAAGATCCAATGCCCATTGAATCTGTCAATCATAAAATGGTAGAAAGGGCTTTGGCTGCTCAAGTTAAAGAAAAGGATGAATGGGTCATTGACAGTGGATGCTCTCACCACATGACTGGTGACAAGAATAAATTCATAAATCTGGAAAGATATGAAGGAGGAGTTGTAAAATTTGGTGATAATTCTACTGGCAGAATCAGAGGTAGAGGAACTATTTCTTTTGATGGAAAGAACAAAACTAGTGATGTTCTGTATGTTGAAGGTCTGAAGCATAATCTTCTTAGTGTTGGATAGTTGGTGGACAAAGGCTATGATCTCTGATTCAAAAATAGAAAATGCAAGATCTTTGAAAGCTCTGGAACTGAGATTGCATCCGGTACACAGACAAAAGGTAACATCTTCCACTTGGTTGGTATTGAAAAAAGTTGTTTATTTGTTCAAATTTGTCAGAGTTGGTTGTGGCATAGGAGAATGTGTCATGTAAATTATGATAATATCATCAAGATAAGCAACACTTAGGTTGTAAGAGATTTTCCAAGACTGGTGAAACCTACTAACAGTTTGTGCAAAGAATGTCAGTTGGGTAAACATAACAGAGTCACATTTAAAAGTAAGGAACAATCTTCTACCAGATTGTTGGACTTGGTACACACTGATCTATGTGGACCGGCAAGAATCAGGAGTCTGCAAGGTGATAGATATTTCATGTTACTGATTGATGACCACTTCTGGATGATGTGGGTGAATTTCCTGAAAGAGAAATTTGAAGCACTTGAGAAGTTTAAAATATTCATGGCTATGGTAGAAAATGAAATAGGATTAAACATAAAATGTCTCAGGTCTGATAGAGGTGGTGAATTCACATCCGAAGAGTTCATAGAATTCTATGAGAAACATGGGATAAAGAGACAGTTATTTGCTCCAAGGACTCCACAGCAAAATGGAGTAGTGGAGAGAAAGAACCAGACCATCTAGGAAGCATCTAGAACCATGATGATGGAAGCAAATGTCCCTCAGATCTATTGGAGAGAAGCTGTAAGTACTGCTGTCTATACTCTTAATCGAGTACAAATCAGAAGCAATACTGATAAGACTCCTTATGAACTTTGGTTTGGCATCACCCCTATTGTGAAATATTTCAAAGTCTTTGGTAGTAAGTGCTATATCAAAAGAGATGAAGACCTTGGAAAGTTTGATGCTAGAAGTGATGAAGGAATATTCTTGGGATATTCCACTCAAAGCAAAGCATACCAGTGTTATAACAAGAGATTGAGAAAGATTGTAGAAAGTACAAATGTGAAGGTTGATGAAGGCATTGAAAATCCCTCAAGGTTTTATGAGTATGAAGCAGATAATCAGAATGATGTTTCGGTCCAAGAAGAACAAGCCCCAACTGCAGTTCAGATTCAGACTAATCCGGAGAATCCTGAAATACAGGAAGAAGAGATAAGTTTGAATGAAGCTGTCCAAGAAATAGAAGTGCAAGAAATTCCCAAAACTCCTAGGTATGTAAGACTGAATCATTCTGAAGACCGGATCATAGGAGATAGAAGAAAAGGTGTTCAAACAAGAAGAAAATTTTCTCAAGATTCAGTAAAGTATTGTTTGATTTCAAAGGTTGAACCAAAAAAAGTAAGTGAAGCATGTAATGATGAAAGCTAGACTAAAGCAATGGAGGAAGAGTTTATGCAGATTGAAAAAAATTACATTGGGATCTTGTTCCCAGACCTAAAGACAAAAATGTGATTGAACTAAGGGGGTCTTCTGGAATAAATTGAATGAAGATGGTGAAGTAGTCAGAAACAAAGCCAAATTGGTTTGTAAGGGTTATTCTCAAGTAGGAGATGTTGAAGAAACTTTTGCTCCGGTGGCAAGAATTGAAGCAGTCAGATTATTTCTTGCTTTTGCTGCCTTCAAGGATTTCAAAGTATATCAGACGGATGTCAAGTTTGCCTTCCTGAATGGTGATTTGGAAGAAGAGGTATACATTGAGCAACCAGATGGATTCTAATTGTCTGATCATGGTGATATGGTCTACAAGTTGAAGAAAGCATTGTATGGACTCAAACAAGCCCCAAGAGCCTGGTATGAAAGATTGGATAAACATCTTTTGAAGATTGGTTTCAACAAAGGTACTGTTGACAGTAACTTGTACTTCAAGATTGATCATGAAAATATCTTGATTGTTGAAGTATTTGTTGATGATATCATTTTTGGAGGAAAAGATAGTATGTGCAAGACTTTTGCAAATCAAATGAAAAGTGAATTTGAGATGTCTATGTTTGGGGAAATGAATTTCTTCCTGGGTCTGCAAATCACTCAAACAAAGAAAGGAATCTTCATCTCATAGACCAAATATGTGAAAGAATTGTTGAAGAAATTTGGGATGGAAGATTCAAAGCCAATGAATACTCCCATGGCAACCGGGTGTAAATTGAACAAAGATGATGAATCTCCTAAGGCTGATCAGAAAAAGTACAGGTCAATGATTGGAGGACTACTGTATCTTACTCAAACTAGACCTGACATTATGAATGTTGTTGGTCTTGTTGCCAGATTCCAAGCTGATCCTAGAGAGTCTCATGTCATGGAAATCAAGAAAATTCTCAGATATCTGAAGGGAACAGTTGAGTATGGTTTATGGTATTCTAGGGATCATGATTTCTCTCTTCATGCATATCGAGATGTTGATTGGGCAGGAGATGTGGATGACCGGAAGAGTACCAGTGGTGGTGCATTCTTTTTGAGGAAAAGATTGGTTTCTTGGCTGAGCAAGAAATAAGAGGCAATATCTTTGTCCACTACAGAAGCAGAGTATATTGCAGCAGCAGGTAGTTGTACTCAAGTATTGTGGATGAAGCAAATGTAAAGAGACATCAGAGTGGAGTATGAAGAACCTATCACAATCTTCTGTGATAACTCAAGTGCAATAAATATATCAAAAAGTCTGGTGTTGCATTCAAAGACAAAACATATTTCCATCAAGTTTCACTTTTTGAGAGAGCAGGGGAACAAAAATGAAGTCAGATTGGAGTTTGTGCCCTCCAAGGATCAGATTGCAGACATTTTTACTAAACCTCTACTTAAGGACACTTTTGAGTATCTCAGGGAGAAGTTAGGGGTTATTACCCCTCTGGTTCTAAATTAAGGTGCACTGATGTGCATCAGTCTGGTGGATCTTACAGTCATATCTTGTGGTCCGGATTGATGATAGAAAGTTGCTACTCAGGGGGAGAAGTCTGTATGATTCTGAAGTATCGATGCAAGTATGTGCCCTTTGCCATTGATGTCAAAGGGGGAGAGAAGACATGTGAAAAACAAAAGAGATTTCTGATCAAAGGGGGAGAAATGAAGAAAGAAAAGATATGTGAATGATTGATGTTGATAGGGGGAGCCAGTGAGGAGTTCTTGTCTTGATGGTCAAAACAGTTTTTCACATCATATGTTTCCATCAATGACAAAGGGGTAGATTGTTGCAAGTATGGGCCTAACCGGTGTTGTCATTAATGTCAACATACTCCTGTTGCACTGATGTCAAGGATTGGATGACTTGTGTGCTGAGGATATTGAGAAAATTATCCCTATCAAAAATAGAGAAGAATAGTAAAGACAGTGAAGTTCTATGAAGTAAAGATTCCAGTCAGTTGAAGATCTGAGTATATGCATCAAAGGGTTTGTAGATATGTGTCTGAAGGTGCTCCTATAAAGATGTTAGAGATCCACATGAAGATTTGGAGAAGTTATGGCCATATGAGTAAAACTAGTTCTGGAAGCTATTCAGAGGTGACAAAGTGACACAAATAGGTCCGGTAAGATCTGAAAATGCAATATCTTGTTCTGTGGATCTGATGGCATGTTTGGGAAGCCAATGTGAATTGACAACTCAAATGGTTCATGGTTTGGAGGTCCACAATCAATTATTCTAATGTGATAGTGATGACCGGCTGTGTTCTTAAGGTTTCAAATGAAGATGCAAATGATTTCAGTAAGCAGAAGTGGTGTGGATGTTCTTGGTGATTCAGGAAATCTTGTGGGGGTCTCTAGATTGTGTCTAGTTTGTGTTGGTGGTCCACATTGAAGATAGAGCTCATAATTGAAGATTTACCTTTCAGTAATGATGTTCTTCATAGTCTTGGTCGACCAGATGTTTTACACATGTTGCGGATGATCTTGAAGATGTTTTATGAAGCATGGCATGTTCCTTGAAGAAGATTGAAGTCCTAGATATGCATGGCCGACAGGGTAGTGACGCGCATGAAGTTTTTGTAATAAGTCAAGTTGTATTTTTGTAATTGCTTTGTAATGAAATAAAGTATGTGTTGTGCCAACTTTGATGATCATTGCAAAGTTGATGTCATGTATAAATAAGATTTGTGAAGTCATTTAAAAATATATCTGAGTAGTGATGAGAAAGTGATAGAGAGGAGAGGAGCGAAAAGCAGAGCAGAAGTGTTGAGCTTAAATAGAATTGTCTCAAGCATGGTGAAGATGCTAATCTCTAGTTCAAGTATGTAATATTTATATTATTCTATAGACAATGTGTCTCCAGTAGGTAGTGGGCCTCTTTGAGCAATGTGCTTGGGTAGTGAGCCCTAATTGGCAAGTGCCATTTTTGTTCTTCTTATTCTTTTAATAGAGAATACAATCTTGGGTTAGTCACCCCATGGTTTTTCCCTTAACTGGGTTTTCCACGTTAAAATCTTGGTGTCATATGTGTTGAATATGCTTCTGCTCTTGAGTTATTGCATTTTGTTTCCATGATTGAATAATTATTATGCTATTGAAATATAAGAAGGAATTTAAGGATTTAAAGAATAGAAGGTTTGGTAACAACTGATTCACCCCCCCTCTCAGTTGTTTGTCCTAAAACCAACATTATTGAGATTCCTTGCTAGATAATGTTTTAAAATAGAGTGTAGGAATTGCTAAGGTTAAATGCCTTATAAGGCCCCTTGTGGGTCAATCTTAGTCCTAAAATCAATAGTTCTATCAGATTCTCAAGATGAAAAAGTTAACTGACATAAATCTCCTTGCTACTCAAGATGCTAATACCCTATATCATTAAAAAATAGCATGTTGAGGAATGCCATGCCAATGTTATACTATCGATGGTTGGGGTGGTGGTTCAAAATTTAAATTTTATTACCAAAGAATTTTCCAAGCCATTTTATTGTTATGATCTACTGCTAGACTAATGAAATGACCACTTTCTAACAAATAGTGGCTTAGAATTTTGGTTTCCCCTCTCCATATTTATACACAACTTTTAATTTCTAATTTAAAGAATTTTTGGCCTTAGTTTTCACTCACACTATAACTGTATATAGCTAGCATAATATTTCACAAACAAGGTTCATCAAACCAATGACTTCTTGATATATCATCATTATGCAAAGATTAGGTTAATTATATATGAAGTTGTGGAGAGAGATAACCTTGAATTCAATACTATTACCAGGGAGTAATTGCAAAGGACTATACTTATCTTTGAGAAGTATGTTGAAGGAGAGTCATGTAAATAAGTCTTGGCTTTGGGATTCCACTATCACTACAATGTCCCTCAGCACTCATTCACATAAAGCAAAAGCCTTCTCTATCGAATGTTGAGCGCTTGTATAGCAGGATGCTAAAATCAAAGAAGTGTTTGTTGGAGAGCATTTATCAAAGGTGGAAGGGTATGTATCCCCCACTTGAATCCAACCAAATTCCTTGATCCATACTCAACCATTGTATGACAATCCATTTTGTGCAAATGGATCCAAACTTCTCTCTCAGGTCTCCACCTACGTACAATAATAAGAGCTTCTCAGAGAAGGCCATCTGAAAGTATTTTCTCTTTCCTTCCCTTTATTTTTTTATTTTCCACACCTGGAAGATACAACACTCTTTATGCTCTAAAACATAATAAAAGACCCCATACCTATTGAAAACAAGGCAGATAATTGAGAGGGGGGGTGAATCAGTTATCTCAAAATTTCCTTAATTTTTTTATCTCAATATTCAGTGTTATATCAAAACATGAAAGCATATGTAAACATAAGAACATAAATAAAATCAATACACATAACACAAGGATTTTTACGTGGAAACCTTGTTAAGGGAAAAACCATGGGGTGACTAACCCAAGATTGTATTCTCTGTTAAAAAAATAAAGGAGTACAAAATGGCACTTGCCAATTAGGGTTCACTACCCGAGCACACTGCTCACAAGAGGCACACTGCCTACAAGAGACTCACTGTCTACAGAACTTACAAAATATAGTCAAGTGTTTGAATTGATGAGAAGCATCTACAAATGCAAGATTTCAGTTCTGGTTAGGCACAATATATTGATCTGACGCACTTCATTCTTCCTCTGTTCAATGTTGTTATTTAGTCACATACCAGACTTGAATTGTTGTTCTCACACTTATCCCTACTTTTCTTCACACCTTATTTCTTCACATCTTCAACACACACACTTACATGCTGGAATCCATCTGGTATACATATCCGCTTCAAGGATTTTCATCAACTTTCTAGTCAGCAATAGGAACACTCAAGATATTTGCAAGTTATTGATCTGTCGGCTGAATCCATGCTTGATTTGTGATGTGTATCAAAATCTTAAGCATAGAAGTCATTAATCATGTTGACCAATAATGTATAATCCCACAAATTGCTTGATCAACACCTTTTACTCATCCGGATTGAAGTTTGATACTCTATCGGTCAGTTCTTCCTCTATCTGCTCTGCCTGACTGGAACCCAACACTCAGATGCTCATATCTTTTTCTTTCTTTATCACCGGAGGCTAAATATTTGGAATACAGTAGTCATGATACCCCTCTTGACTTGTCCAAGTCTACAACTTACTGAGTTACACCATCTGAGAGATCCAGACCTGATTGTCAGACCTTGTTACATACTCTGTTCTTGTTCACCGGACCAAAATGATCTTCAATCTGACTTTCGATATAGGCATACTATGTACTAGGGATGTGTGGGATAGACTTTGTTACCATCAATGACAACACTTATGAAGCCACACAGTGTCTCTTGCCAACAATCTCCCCCTTTGGCATTGATGGCAACACTTAGTGAAAAATGGCTAAGTGTCACAGTAACTCTCCCTTGGCTGATGCTCTATCTTTTGCATTGTTTTACCAGAGCTCCTCCTTAGATGGATTCCACATTTTTCACTAGTTTTCACTCCCCCTTTGACATCAATGGCAAAGGGTGGGATCCGTAAACCAAAATTGTACAAAAAGTTTCCACATAAGGCCGCATATGTACATACAATTCATATGATAAACTTACATATACTTGAGTATGTCTGCAAAAGTAGTCTTCAGTTGTACAAACTCTGTGGCCCAACTCCTCTTCATCCTATCCAAAATGGAGATGTGACCACTCAACAAAAATGCATATGCTTCTACCCTTCTTAAATTTGCTGGATCACTAGTTCGGGCTGTGGTCTGAGCATCTGTCAAGGCCTCATGCATTGCCTCTAGCTTAGGGATAATTATCCCTCTGAGTTCACCCATTCTATTCATTATGTTCTTCTTTTCTTTTCCCAACTTCTTTATTTCGTTTATAATAACAATAGCCTAGCATTCTTGATTCATTAGAGAGGAAGAAAGAGGGTCAAAATTCTGAACTAGGCTTGACAGGTTTTCTTCTTGTTCTTTTACTTCCTCCTCAATGTCTTTTGTCACTTTAGGCCAAGTCAGACAGAATTTGAATAGGTCCCCACCATCTTTGAGAGAATTTTCAAGGCTCTTTATTACAATATCTAGATTCCTCCTATCATTTGCAATAAGTCCTTGCACCTCAGTGAATCTTTTTCCCAGAAACTCCTTTCGGACCTTTGCTTCTGCTGATTTCTCTAGAGATTCAAAATGAGTGTTAACAGAATTTACTAAGTTTTTAAAGTTACCAGATGGTGAGGTCGAAGGATCCTTTTGATAGGATGGCATGTTCTTCTCCAGCATCTCGGATGCAATCTCCAATAGTTCACAGTCCTCCATGTGAGATTTCAAGAGTTTTTCTTTTGCTTTGGCTTGAGCAAAAGATGCTATTTTCATTGTCTGAACCGGGGAGAGAGAGTCAAAAATTAGTGGCCCTTGAAATAGCTCAGGTTCATCTAGCTCCATCATTTCTCTATCTAAGAAGTTCTTCACTGTCTCTATAGTGTCTCTTGCTAGTGATTGAGTCTTCTTTTCTTTTGGGATATCAGAATAGTCATCATTAGTCTTTTCTGCTTGTTCTTCTTCTTTTCCCTTAACCTCTTCTTCTCCTCTCTTCTACCTTCTCCTTCAGCTTCAGAGTTTGGAATGTTTGTCATAGTTGCAGTGGGATCCAGAGGAGAGATGTCACCTGTGTTTACTTCTTCATGAACTTTCTTTTTTGGAACTGAGGAGTCTAAGTTCTCAGAGATTTATTCATTTATTTTCTTTAATCCTTCGACATCCTTGTCAGAAAATTCTTCATTGATTACATTTAATCCTTCAACATCCATGGTAGAAGGTTCTTCATATGTTTCCTCTACAATAGGAAGATTGAATCTTTTCAAGGCATTCCGGAGGATATCTTTTGTTTCACTTGCTAGTTGGTCTGTTTCTCCAAGCATGAGTTTATTCATTCTCGCCTTACTCCGGAACTCATCCTTACTATCCTTGAAAATTATGTCCATTTTTTTTGGAGTGATAGAAGGGTAAAGTTGTATCATTATTTGCTCCCAGATTTCTAAGTCTTTAACCTTTGCATTCTCTTTTTTGAGCTCAAGTACCTTTTCTAGGCTCTTAGGAATCAATGATATAATTTCAATGAAAGCTTTATTGTAAATGTTCAAGTACCTGACAATAGCCTCTTCCAGAATTCTCTTGTCAGCATCACTGTATGCATCATAGAACTCAGTCACCAGCTACAGGTTCCCATCCACAGTAACTGCCTTGATGATGTCATCAATGGAAAGAGTGGGCTTTTCAACAAATTCCTCTGCCTTCTCTTCCTCATTTTTGCTAGTAGAGAACTTCTCGGATGTTCTCTTCTTCTTTATTTCCCTGATTTCTTCATCTGATTTTGTTGCCTCATCATCTTTATGGCTTGTATATGTCCTTGAGACTTTGGTCTTCATCCTCTTTTCTCCTTTTCCAGATGTCTTGACTTCTAGTTTGGTAGACTTTGAGCTTTTGGAAGCGACAAGAGTAGAGCTCTTGGAGGATCTAGTCCTAGAGGAGGTTTGTGCAGGGGCACTTTCTTTCTTTGCTTCTTGTCTTTCTTTCTCTGCCTTCTCCATTTTCTCTCTATTAGCATCTAGAGCCTCCTTTGATATGCCAAATCTTTTGGCAAATTCTTCAACTTCCTTTCTTACTTTTCTCTTTATCTCCGACTGTCTTAACTCAACATGTATTTTTATACTTAGCTCTTCAAAGGTGCCAAACCTTTCTGCTTCAGTGTCCTTAGGCTGGCTCAACAGGTGTTGAACATGTAGCTCCAAGATTTTATCATCGACCTCATATCCCATAGGCATTATCGATATAGTTCTTGGCTCAACCGCCTCCATTAGGCATTGATCAATGTCAACCATGAAGCAAACTGTATCCTTGTATTTGTCAACTATCGATTGTGGTATTCTTTCTCTGGCTTGCATCATGCTTTGGAAATTCTTAAAGTAACCCCAAAGAGCTATGTTTTGGGCTTGAGCATCACCAAGTCCATACATGTAATCTCTGATCTGAATTGCAACAGGATTATCATTTTGCCAGACCCAACCATTTGATTCGGGTAGCTCATTCATATAATAGAAAAACAAACACAGTATTAGACTACCATATTTAAAGGAATTTTTCCTATCCTTTTTAATTTTCTGCAAGTTCTCCAATTAGACCCAACCATTTGATTTGGGTAGCTCATTCATATAATAGAAAAATAAACACAGTATTAGACTACCATATTTAAAGGAATTTTTCCTATCCTTTTTAATCTTCTGCAAGTTCTCCAATAGCTGATTTAGAAGAAGCTCACATAGATCATAATTTGCATCTTCCCTCAACATCTGATATGCAACATAGATTGTTGGTCCAGACACAAAATTTTCCCTACTCGAATGATAGATTTTGTAGCCGATTATCATTGAGGCAAACTTGACATCTGGATCTGTGATGTCATCTATGGTCATTGCTCTTTTGTCAAATTTTGATCCGGTGGCTTCAGTTACCATTTGGTTCTTCATAGATTTGAGTGTGGGTAACCCACAGGCTAAATGCAGTCTGGTCACTGCCCTGATGGCATCTTTAGTTATCTTGAATGGGGTCATTAGCCACATAAAATTGTCATGCATCCTACTTAGAACATACCAGACCCAATCATCTTATGTAAAACATGGAAAATGTATGCAATGTCTGAAGTATTTATCCCAGAGGGCCTTAAATTCAGGTTTGAGTTCAAAATTCTCATCTATTAGCTGTTTGTGATAAATGTCCATCAATTTTGAGTCTCCAAATTCTTCAATGTTTGCATGGATATAAACCCTAACATCTACATGCAAGACTCTGTGCGGAATGCTAGAAAATGCACCCAAGGGATTAAATTCTAGAGATTTGTAAGGGTGTTTTTTGAATTTAGGTCCTGGCCTATCATAAATATTGACAACCATTGGAGTAGCCATTTTGCAAGAGATTCAGAGAGAGATTTTTAGAATGGAAGTACCTTTTTATGCTTTAAGGTTTGAAGCAGGAGCCGGAACGAATCGCTGGTTGAATTCGATTTTCAGTTGAACTTGAGTGAATTGTAGAATCTTCTTTGCAGAGCTCTTATTTTATTCTTTATGAGTGCAAGTGTGTAAATAATGAGTGAAAGAACCCTTTTATCCTTGCACAAACCCTAATTTCCTTTTGTGATAAATGCACAACTTAAGTTATCCAGTTGCCCTATTTTGAGAGAGATTTTCTTGAATCACTGCACAGAACTTAGAATCATTATCTATGAGGATTGACAACGTATCTTCTTTTCTTCAATCATATCATGGGTCCACAGATCAAAGCATTTTAATTTTGAATCATACCGGATCTGTCTGTGAAATTCTGCTTTACCGGATAGCTGTCGGAACCAGATTAACTTCAGCGGTTATAAATCTTGTAAAACTCCATGTGGACCTTTCACATTTTGACTGAAGGTTATTTGGAGGTTTTTCTGAGAACCCTTTAATCTGCCAGATGTTTACTCAATGTGCCAAATTTAGGCACTAGCTGATTGGCTGGGGGAAATTGTTTTTCTCTGTGACTCCCCCTGAGCCAAAGCTCACCTTTTTAGTTTCTGGAAGGAATATCAACACCGGATTCCAGTGCGGATCCATCCCCAATATTCATTGTACTCCTTTTTACCCAAATCTTTCTCATCTCCTTTTGAACTTCATCCGCATTCACTTTACCTTTTCCCTTATCTTGTTTCTAATTATGTTCCACTGGACCTTTTCTATCCTGATTTCTACTTCTGTAGAATTTGGCAATATGACCAGACCTATTGCAATTGTAACATACAACATTTCTTTGCTTATTTGATTGATATCCTCTTGATCTGCATTGATTAGCCATATGTCCCATTCTATTGCATGCAAAGCATCAACCATTGAATGAATTGTTTATTTGCATATTTCTGCATTCATGAGATTTGTGACCATACCTTTTGCAATTAAAACATTGTCCGGAGAAGGATGGATTATTCTGATTCATTCTCCTCCTGCACTGAGTTGCTTTATGACCAAAATTGTTGCAATTGAAGTAGTATCCATTGAAGGATGGATATCTTTGAGCGTTTGGTTGCCTTACCAGAGGTCTTCTTGGCCCGTTTCTTTGATTTCCTAATCCAAAGTACTTCTGACCGGATCCAGAGCTTTCACCTTTCTCATATCCCAAGCCACACTTATCATCTACCCTCTTTTGGCTTTCAAGAAGAACTTCAAGTTGGGCTGAGCTTATCTTAAATTTTTCTTTGTATTCATTTGCAGTTTGAAGATCTTGTTTAAGAGTGTCTATCTGATTCTCAAGTTGTTCTTCATTGTCTCTAGCTTCTTCAAGATCAGATTCAAGATGCCTGATTATTCTATCCATTTTGTGGCAGTCCTCTATTTTTTCTTTGAGGGATTGTTTTAGATTATCTTCAATCTTTCTTTTTTCTTTAATTTCTTGGGTGAATCTCATAACCCCTGATTCCATTTCATGCCTTACCATAATGACTTCTTTTGACAGCTTCTCACATAGCTTATTTTTCTCATTTAGATCTTCATTAGTATCATTGACTTCACTCTAATTAGCTAATTTTTGAAGTAGTTCCTTTCTCTTTTTCACAGAGATACTAAGTTTTTATTTTAGCTCATTTATGAAATCATTAGCTTGTTTGAGTCTTTCTCTCAAATTATTGACTTCAAAGTGGGATTGTTCAAGATCATCTAGGGCAGACTGAAGTTGTTCCTTCATACCCTATGCATCAATTGAGATTCCCAAATCTTCCTCAAGTTGTTAGGGTTTTCTCAGAGGAACCTTTCTCTGATACCAATTGTTGAAAACAAGGCAGATAACTGAGAGGGGGGGTGAATCAGTTATCTCAAAATTTCCTTAATTTTGTTATCTCAATATTCAGTGTTATATCAAAACATGAAATCATATGTAATCATAAGAATAGAAATAAAATCAATACACATAACACAAGGATTTTTACACGAAAAATTTGTTAAGGGAAAAACCACGGGGTGACTAACCCAAGATTGTATTCTCTGTTAAAAGAATAAAGGAGTACAAAATGGCACTTGCCAATTAGGGCTCACTGCCCGAGCACACTGCTCATAAGAGGCACACTGCCTACAAGAGACTCACTGTCTACAGTACTTATAGAAGATAGTCAAGTGTTTGAACTAATAAGAAGCATCTACAAATGCAAGAGTTCAGTTCCAGTTAGGCACAATGTACTGATCTGACACACTTCATTCTCCCTCTGTTTAATGTTGTTATTCAGTCACATACCAGACTTGAATTGTTGTTCTCACACTTATCCCTGCTTTTCTTCGCACCTTATTTCTTCACATCTTCAACACACACACTTACATGCTGGAATCCATCTTGTATATATATCCGCATCGAGGATTTTCATCAACTTTCTAGTTGGCAACAGGAACACTCAAGATATTTGCAAGTTATTGATCTGTCAGCTGAATCCATGCTTGATTTGTGATGCGTATCAAAAGATTAAGCATAGAAGTCATTAATCATGTCGGCTAACAATGTATAATCCCACAAATTGCTTGATCAACACCTTTTACTCATCCGGAATACAGTAGTTATGATACCCCTCTTAACTTGTCCAAGTCTGCAACTTACCGAGTTACACCATCTGAGAGATCCGGACCTGATTGTCGGACCTTGTTACATACTCTGTTCTTGTTCACCAGACCAAAATAATCTTCAATCTAACTTTTGGTATAGGCATACTATGTACTGCGAATGTGTGGGATAGACTTTGTTGCCATCAATGACAACACTTATGAAGACACACAATGTCTCTTGCCAACAATACCCTGGATGTGGATCCATGTTCTTTCCACCCTATTTACGGTAATGAGTGGAATGAGTCCCTTGATGCAATGTTTAGCTATATAAACAGGCTGCGACATTGATGAATTTGATGTTGTGAGTGGGGGGAACATATGTGAGGACTCATATTCCTCTGTGACTCCTCTTCTCCCCTATCACGAAACCCTCTTCCTGGGCAACACAAGAACAAGATACCCACAAAAAAATAAATGGTGTCCATTAGCGTATTATTTTTCTTCATGTCTTCTTCTCATTGCCTTCCTCTCCTCCTTTCCCATGACTCCTCCCTCCTCGCCATATCTGCAATCTTTTCCTCTAAAACTATCACTTATTCCTTGTTCCATTTTTTTGGTATCAATCAGCCAACAAAACCTGCGCACTAGTCAAGCTCCTCATTGTTCACTTTCCCGACAGTCAATGGATGCCATTCCCATTAATGGTGTTTTCCAACCATTATCTTCCTCTTCTCATCCACCTTGTCTTCCAAATTATTGTCATCAATGTAGGCCATATCGACATAGATGAAGTAGAAGGTCCATTTCCCCTCTACATAGATCATGCTCATCCTTCTTAAATGATATATTATTTTGCCTTTAATATTACCTTTTAATTTTATTTATTATTATTATTGCCACATTATTTCCACGATAGTTCTCCCTCGACGGGGGATGTGACAAACTGGTCCAAATGGAAATCTACTAGCAAATGTTTGTTCGAAGTACTAAATTCAAACACAATATGCATGTTTAGGATAAAAATACAATGATGGTGTAGGTGAATTGTTGTGTGGTATCACAATATGCTCTATTTTTCCCTAGCAAAACACGAACCCAACCTTTTGCTTCTGCTTTGCTTTTGTTTTTGCTTGTTTGTTTCTCCCTAGGCGGTATGGTAAAATGTCATGTCTTGATCCTTCAAAATTCAAGGTCTGAATATTTTTGAGAAATGGTCACCAATTGATAGAGAATTAAATTTTGAGTAGCTTTGTCTTTTGAACCTTGTCAAAATTCGTAAAAATGAAGAAGTTGTAGATGGTCAAAGCTTAGTCAAAGCAGAGTTTAGAGTTTTCGCTTGCCTCTTTCCACAATGAAAGATGGAACGAAGAACCCCTAGCAAGCGAGGTCTGAAATTGCCTAAGTATTAATTAGCAGAGTTCAGAGCCTCAGAGTTTCTCTTTTCCTTCTTCCAAAATGCAAGGATAGAGGAGGAGTCCCCACGTAGTTTAATGGGCTGGAGGATCAGAGTTCAAAGTTTCTCTCTGACTCGTTCCAAAGTAGAGGATGGAAAAGTCAACCCCTAAGGTCTGATAAGGGCCAAACCTGCCACATGGCATGATTTCACAATTCTGTGGGTATCACTATGCATGTGGACATCTCCTTCGCAAAACGGTGGAATATAGTCGTTTGACTGTCAACTTTTAGTGATAGTGTAGAAATGCCACCCGAGTATTTTTATACCTTTCTACATGGATATTTTAAGACTACTGACATCATCTACATGGATATTTCACGTTTTCTTAGTATCCATATCCTTATGCTTTTAAGTATCCTGATCTTGATGATGTCACTCAACTTCATTTATATAAACTGATGAGGTCATGCAGACATTTATCCATATGGATATTACCTTGTCGAATATCCCCACCTTTTATCAAACATCCTGATCCTTGTGACATCACCTTAACTAGCCCCAAAGCAAATTTCTGAACTTGCTGACATCATGCAAATATTTGACTATATGGATATTAACTTTCCAAAGATCCATACCTTATTTTAATAGCCATGTCCATATGATGTCACTTCGACTTGATTCAACACTAAAGCCATTTCTTGATGATGTCACATGGATATTTGATCACCAAGATATTTGGTACTACTACTATCCTAACCTTCCAAATATCCAGGCCCTTGTCTCACCAATGACATTTTTCCACGTGTCCACATGGATATCCTGACCCGTTCTGAATGAAATTGAAGCTCGATAGTGAATTTTTGGTCAGTGATGGTTGACACGACCTTCATGCTGACGTCATACGGATATATCCACATGGATAATCCATATGGACATTCTAAATGAAGAATCTGTCATTGTATCCAGGTGCGTCTTTTTGCATTTATTGCTGAAAAGGGGCCGTTGCCTTTTAAAATTCAAAAGTGTGCCCATTGACACCTATTATCATCTCCCACACCTGCACTATTGGAATTCACTTAATTCCCTAAGAGTAATTAATAAGCCCTAGAAACGAAGAATTATTAAGTTAAAAGGGTTTACTTCAGCATTTTTCTCACATAATTGCATTCAGAGAGCAGGTAATTTGCATAAAGAGCTAGAAAGATAAAGAAGCCATTTCAGCGAACTTACGACGAGAACCTGGTTACACAAAAATCACTTGCATATGACATTTCTAGTATACATTTGCACATCCCAATTAAGGTCTTCACAATCTAGGTACGTATGCAACATAACTCTCTTTGTCATTTCCATAAGGATAATTCATAAGTTTACACAAGTAAATGAATTTAAATGGTGAAATTGGATAAATCATAGTTAATTCATGTTATATGCTTTCTATCCATATGCCTTGTTTATCCAATTACAGAGACTAAAGTGTTAAACCTAGCATAATTTGGGCCCTAGTTAAGATGTAAATGTGTTAAATTTATAGGACAAGATGCAACCCTACATAGACAGACATGATGCTGAGTTTAAAATTGATATGTTCCCAAAAACCAAAAGTGTATGCAACAAGTCTGGGTTCACAGAGGATACCCACTGTGGTAACACTGATATGGATGCTTTTAGGGCAAGGATCCAGAACAGGGAAGACAACCTAATTTTGAATAATATAGTCACCATTGGGATGCACTATGCTACTGGATTTCCCTATGCTGTAAAGGTCCTAGAGCTATTGGTTGAGTGCATGGGACATTATAATGTAGTAGTTAGACAGGTTGAACATCAGGGAAGGGTATATGCCGACCTCTCAGTCGATGGCATCACTGAAGCCTTCAACTTACCTATGCCAAGAGGTATATATGTGCTGGACCTAGAGGCCCTTACTAAGGAATATGATGGAAATCAGAAGGATTGCATGAAATTTATCTTCCTGGGATGGAGAGATCCATATAATAAAGCTAAGGAAGTAGCCAAGATGCCCTAACATCTTTACAAGTATGACTTCTCTCCATAAGTCCAATATATGATGGTGTTGCTCAGTAGAATGAGTGGGAAAACCAATGTAGGTAACTTTGAATTGTGGATGTATGGCCTGATCTGGATGGTCATAGAGAAGAAAAAAATGGTTTAGTGGGCCAAGATAATAAGCGATGCCATGCATTCACAGATAATTAAGTGGAGAAAGAATAAAAGTAGAATCTTTTACATGACTTCTTACCTGATATATGCATGTGCATGCAAGGGTACTTTGGATGAACTGCAAACTATTGGGAAGCTTGGGAGGCTACCACATGAGAAGACAACATGGGAGCATTACCCTCAATTGGAAAGGAGACAATCTGTGTAACACTATGAAAGGGTGAGTGACTACTTTATAATGTACCTCTTCTGGCTCATAGAGGGAGATAGGGCTAAACACCTTTCATTGGGAGTAACATAGAAAATTCATCCTTATGGAGGCTAGTTTATCTAGTTCCCCACATACTCATACATCAGGTTGGAAGGTTTTAGTGGAAATCCATTCATGTTACCCAAGTACCCATCAGACAAGGTTGTGTTGATGGAGATGGTGAGACAGATGATTCTTGCATTTGAGATGACCAAGAAGAAGGATGGTAAGGGATATGTGAAATTCCTTATAGAAATCAATTTGTTCATATGTGGATCAATAGACAATGCTAAAGCAGCTGAGGCAGACCTGAAGATGTTGCACTTACAATCTTTCCCATTGGTGCGAGATTATGATCCTTATCATAGGATCAAGAAATTATTTAATAAGAAATACAAACATGTTACTCATCTAGAGGATTTCTGGGCTAACTGTGATGATGAGTATGATGTAAGGAAGAGGAGATTTCAAAGATTAACCCTCAATCAAATGAAGACTCTTAGGTAGCCAGAAGTACCTCCTCAAATTAGGGCCAATGATGATGACATCCTACACCCTAAATATGAACAGAATAAAGTATACAATGAGGCACTAGTACCTCCTGATTGGACCTAGGAAGATGAGACATCTATTGATGTCATTACTGCTAAGGTGATGGTAAGGACCAAAGACTAGTTGAACAAGAAAATTAATGAATTGAAGACAAAGGGGGTTGTCATTACCTTTGACAAAAAGAGAAAGATGAAAGAAAGAGAAGAACCAGATTTTGATGATTTCTTGGTACACAAGAGATAGGTCATGGAGACTAGATTGGCCAAACCCAGTTCATCAAAAGCTGCAGATGATCCCACTTCAAAAGGTGTTTCACTGGTATACAGGCCACCATCACCTCCTAAGGATACACCTATAAAGGCAATCCCTATATCTGTGCCTAAGGTTGTAGTGAGAGAGGAAGAAGAAGATGTGGATGAAGAAGAGGATGATCCATGTCCAATTGGGACAATTATAGAAAAAGGAAAGGAGGTCTTGCAAGGGGGTAAACATCCCAAAATAGGAGAGATATCAAAGTCCCATCATGAGAGGGTCCATATCCATGACACCTCCTGTTCAAACACCAGAACATCCAAACCAAGCACTTCATATGGCCAGAGAACTCCAACATAATGTGCCAGTGGAGAATATTATAAAGGTAAAAACTAAGATAGCTCAATAGGCTATGAGTAAGTTGTTGAAGAAAGAAGTAATTTTTTACCACTCAGTCATACCATAGACCTGACTAATGATGATGTAGTCAGATATGTGATTAATCACCCTATTGAGAGCCTGATACAACACAATGAGTCTAAAACATGAGGTGATGACCAAGGAAGGCCCCATAAACAAGTTGAAAGGGCAGAGTCCCTTGAAGCTGAATTGCCAACAGGACCTTTGAATGTCCTGATAGAAACTATCACGAGCCCTAAAGTGATAGATTTGACCTATCAACCAAAGGGAGATGAAGAAGAGGTTGTCAAGGACAACCAAACACAAGAAGAAGAAAATATCCAGATGGATATTGATGATCAGGGTAAAGATTTCACAACTAAGGGCACACAACAAGATGTCCATGTGGATACGAATAAGCTTGAACAACATGAGTTTGCATCTAAGGAACAAACTGAAACATATCAGGGTAAACAAGCTGACATCCCACTTATAGACCAACAGCCTCCTAAATATCAAAACATCTAGGAGAAAGGTCTACAAAAGGAACAAGGTGTGGATGATCATAAGAACAACATTAGTCATGATCAACAAGATGAAGTAGCTCATGCAACTCAGGATCAACATGAAGAACAAATAAAAGATGATTAGTGTAAAGGAAAATCAAGAGGAACAAATGCATACATTGCATGCTGATCAACCACCACCAAAACAAGAAGAGATTCATGATGATAGTAGGATTGATCAGGATAAAGAACAACAACAAGAAAATCCTGAGGTTATTCCACCACAGAATGATCAGGATATAGATAGGCAGCAAGAGGATACAGAGATCCTTGCTGGGCGAAAGGATAAAGGATAAAGAAATAGAAACACAAGATGCTCATATTGAGCAACATGACCAAGTAGGGTTAGGATTTACTTCATTATACTGGATATCCACATAAATAGAGCATCTAGAACAAGAGCTGGCACCGTTTGATTTCAAGTCCTTGTTCACATTAGATAGTATTAAGCCTAAGCAAAAGGCTAGGGCGGTGTCAATAATAAGGATGGATGTTACAACAAGAAAGAGGACATCATAGATAGCGGTCTCCATGGTAGATAAGGCCAGAAGAATTTCAAGTCACCTCAATTGACTTGGGGCATTCTACAACAGATCAAGATATTCAAGAGCTCAAAGAGAGCACTGAGGCTATGGATGCTAGGATGAAGAGGATGAAAGCTAGGAATAAGGAATTGAAGGAGAAAAATGCTCAACTACAACAATTCATTAAGGGCCTAGTAAATCCTATAGGTCTAGCCTCCACAATACAAACTGCAGAAAGGCCCATTGCCTTGACACTAGTCAGTGAGGAGAAAATAATTGGGTTGGATGCTCAAAAGCATCAGGCCAATGTGATGAATAAATGGTTTGCTAGATTCTTGGAGGAGGAAGATAAGGTAATAAAGATATCCCTATCCAATTGGGATATGTTGAGTCAGATGAAAGGTAAGGCAGATGCCTTAAAGAAGGAAGTGAGCCAAAGGCTAGTCTAGAGTAGCCGGTTCTTGACCATGCTCAAGGACATGAGGAAAATTGATGATCAGGTCCTAATAACAAACAAGATTTTGACACAACAAGCAATTCCTAACATGGACCTCTGGATAGAGGATCTAAAATTTGAGGTCGACATTTTGAAGAGATGCAATACAAAGGCCATAGATATTAGCATAAAGGCATGTGAACTTTTATTTGAAGAGTTGGCTATTTTGGAGAGTTTGGAAGGTGAAGTTGAAGGTAAAAGTGAAAATTGGAATGATGAATTTGTAGTTAAGGCATTTAAGGACAACTTCAGCCTGGTGACAAAAGATCCAATCCAACATTTTTCAGAGGACATTATTGATAAGGCTATGCATATGAAATTTAAGATAGATGCATATAATGAAGAATTGGATAGCAAGACAAATAGGTGGATATCCTTGAAAGAACAGTTGAAAATCCAAGAACATGCTACTGAGAAGGCCAAGGTGCAAAACAGAGAGGAAATAAATAAAGCATTTGAGGCATATGCTTTCTTTAAAGGTATAACTACTCGATTGTGGGTTACAGAAGGAGAATCAACAAAGGAGGAATCCGAAAGAGATGTTGAGTAAAGGATATTGAGACTAAGTCAAAGATGCAAAGAATATTCTTCTTGTGCCAACTGTCCTCCACTTAAGATTGCCAACTGGCAATCACATGCCACTTTTCTTGATCGTTTGATTATCATGATTGGATCCTAACCGTTGGATATTTGTAACTGTATCTCATCCTCTTCCTATAAAAGGATGATGATTCTCACTTGTAAACTATTAGGAGCTTAATTGACACTGAATTGTTGCATTTGCGAGCACTAAGTATACAATTTTGTAACTTTGTGTTTCTCCATGGTTCTTTCTCAAGACCATATGTAGATGTGCATACTTTTGAATACTAAATGAGAATGGAGATCTAGATTACTACTTCATCGTAAATCTTGTGTAATCTTGGTGGATGATTCTGGATATGTCACTATGATTTGTTGTGCTCTGTAGAGGTGCATTTCAACTGGTGCATGTTGTTGTCATCTAATTCCTTTGAAGATTAGCATCAACCATGCATAATTGTGGAATATCCTGCTGAAACATAGTTTAATTTCCTCTCCTTTTCAAGAAAGTGTTGAATGTGCATGTGGATCAATGGTCAAAACTCAATCATTTCAAATAATTTTAGAATTTCAGTTTATTTTCATTTTAATTTCATAAATCATCATCATAAACTGCAAATAATGATAAATGATAAGCATATACAGAGAAAATATGCAGAATTGAAGTAGATAATTACATATCTTGGCATATTTGAACAAAATACTATAATCCTAGTGAATATCACACAAATACTGGATAATGACAGTGAAATACTTGTCGATTTGCATAATCTTTGAGTGAATTTGAAGTAAAGAAGTAAAGATTAGTTCAAATTTGAGAGAATTTCAGAAGAACTAATCAAAGTTAGAAAGATCATCATAAATAATCTTAGCTGGAGTGAATTTTAGAAGAATTGATCAAACTTATGATGAATATACATGAGTACATGCATATCTTAGCTAAAGATTATCATATTTGATGCAATTTGTTGAGATACATGTAGATCAGGTGCACAGGACAAATATTTGTATAAGATTTCTTTAAATAAGTACATAAGGCCCCTATTGGAAAACAACATACCACATCAACCTCTAAGTGACAACAGATCGTTAAGAACTAACACAAAGACTTGGGATTATGAATTCTATGAATTCATCATATCTTTCAAGACAAATAGAGGTTTGATAGAGACCTTTATTTCTTGTTGTTGTGACTAATAACCACATCAACATGAATATTGTGAACTTAGAGATAGAATGAAATGAAAAATATCACTGATAGAGGATTGCTAATCATAACAACAGGGGTCTATAATTCAAGAATAATCATAACAATAGTGGTCTATAATTCAAGAACCCACTAGGCATAAGATTGTACTCAAAACACTTGAAAAGCACTTCCATACCCACAATCGCTAAAGCACATGTTTGAATGTCTGAAGAGGTCTTGACATCCCAAAGAACAGTCTGCCTTGGACTAGGGCGCTAGGGTAAGTGTCCTCCGCATCTCCCGTGGTAGAAACAGATGGAATAGTGATTATCAGTGTCGGAAGAAGTCTGGAACCCCCTGAAGAAAATTGTACCTTGGACTTGGGCACTAGGGGCAATGTCCCAGAATATTCTGAATCCTGAACTTCAAAAAATGGTCAGTAACTAATCCATGTCTACTATCTTAGTCTGTGAGCATTTGTCGTGATTTATCAATTAGCTTACTGTTTTACATGATTAGGGTTTTGAGCATACCTAAACATTGAATTAATACATTAATTGATAATTTTTGAGTTTCGATATCGTTCCAAGTGACAACCCAACCTGTAGGTGAATCCTCTTGCACAAAGTGTGATTCAACTCAGTTGAAAAGTCATTGAATGTTTGTAGTGAAAGGAGAATCAATCCCATTCAAACCATCAAATCATACCCCCTCTTTTCCTACAAAATATTTTGGTGAACCCATGTTTTTAATAAATTTTGCACCTTGCCAAGTGTTGTGCTTTAGATTTACATTCATTCATTTCATTTTCATCTTATTCAATTTGAAAATTTACAAAAACAAGTGAAAATTTTGAAAAAAATTGGCATCTTAGGCTTACATTTTCACATAATTTAATTACAATTCTGTTAGAAATGAAAGCAACACTACTTCAATGGAAATCTGATTCAATATAAATTTCTGCAATCTTTAACTGTGTTATTAATGAAGATTGTAACACAGAAACAAAACTATGCTTCATACAAATGCAAAATCAGAAATGTGAACACATAACACAATGTTCAACGTGGAGAGAATCCTTTTAGGTAAAAAACTCCACACAGGAAAGAGGCCCAATGTTTGTATTAATCTGAAAATGATTTACAATACAACAACACTTCAACTCTCTCCACCAGTCTTCAATCTGATAGCATTCCGACAACACCCAAGTACCTAAAATTTGTATTGCAGCAACTAATACATGGAAAATACTTATAGAAACATTTTCTAACTCATTTTAGGCATTCACCTTCTCTCTCATGAGATTCCCCAACATACAAATATTAAATGCCATCTTACAAGCACCTTCCACTTGTCCAAAAACAACCATGCAAAGGTTGGGTGCCCAAGACTAAATCTAGCCTCTTACAACATCTTATGACATGTCATAACCATCATAGATTCCAACAAAAGAGTATCTTTGGAAGATAGGAACCTTGGGCCAGATATAGCAAATATACAACTAATATATCCGTCATATGCGTCATAGAATCACAAAATCTTATGACAACTTGCAGCTATCATAGATTCACTCACCAAACATTAGGACAGTTGTCATACATGCCAAAACTAGTATATTCCTCAAGGGAGCATGCCTATCCTCATTTACCATGAGTTTTTACATTTTCCAACAGTAAAAGTCACTCTATAACTGTCGTTGATAACTCCAAAATTACAATTGTCAATGAGACTACCTCATTCCCTTATGGGTAATTACAAATAACAAATAATAAATGGAATAAAATACAATATTGGAATTTACAAGGTTAATTTCACCTTATTCCAAAAAAATCATTTAATTTCTAATATTTTCATTAGATCTGATATAAATTACAGAAATTCATCATTAATTAATCATTTGCATTGCATTTTCATGCTTAAATTGTTAAAATTTGCTTGAAATTGTGCATTTTTCATATAACCTAGTTTTTGCATTATCTAGGGTTTCTGGTTAAAATCTTATTTTAGATTTTACTACTTTTTTAAACACTCTTTCAAATCTAATTTTGGACTGTAGTAATTCATCATAGTGCATTTTTGCATTTACATTTCACAATTAGGGTTTAAAATCCTTGCATTTGCACTAGATTTTGACTTATATTTCATATAGAATTCCATTATAGGTGTGTTGTGAAGGATATTGATGCATTATTGGACTGATATTAGGATTCTTATCCACTTCCCCTCATAAGTTTCCTTACAACACCTCTTCTTTTACTCATTTGCATTGAAAAAAGTGGAAAAATCAAGCATTTTAGGTCATAATTGCATATAGTTTTGCACTTACTTCCTTTTATTCATATAAAAAATCTTTAAATCTGATCTTGCATACATTTGAAAACATACATTTGACATCATTTGATAACCTTGTTTGAAATCTTACATTATCTCAATTACACATTGTGTGTTTCAACATCAAAACTTGTATACACTATCCTTGACTAAGCTTGCAAATTTTGACTTTTTGTGATTTCATTACTTTACTTTATACACTTTTGTTTGTTGTGGATCTTGTGTGTGTCCTTTAGAACTCCTTTATCCCTCAAACAAGTGTTTAAAATATGAATTAATCTCACATACATAGCTTTGCATTCATTTTCTTGAATATTTCATGGATTCTCCCCGCCATTCATCTTTGGCAGATTTATTTGAGTACATTGTAAATGTTAATAATTTTTGCAAATTCACTGATAAGTATCCACCAAATAGAATACATCTATAATATTGACTTATCCACTAGCTCCACTTGTGATGTGCTTCATTCCATAACATATTTTGAGAGCTTTGTCACTATTGTGAGAATTTTCCCTTCAATCTTGGAAAACCTTACTAGTTTCATTTCAACAAACAATCAGGAAGAAAGTAGCAATGAAAATGTCCTCCCCTCTCTTCCTACATTTCACGAAGATATAATGGACATCCTTTTTGAAACATATGAGGTTGATATAAATCAAGATGATTCATCTAATAATTTGAATTCTTCTCCCAACATAACCTCACCTAGTGAAGATATTTTGGCACAAGAAGAAGAAATCATTGAAACCTTCCTTAACACTACTTTACCATCTCTCCATGCTCTCCCTAGTTAGGATGAAGCATTATATGATGTAGATTCTCTTTGTGAACAACTTCTTCAAAATTCATCACCAGATCTTCAAACACTTCTTGATTACATCCTAAACAAAGAAACATATTACACATCCTTACTTGGACATTCACATAACTCAAAAACTGATAACAATCCGAAGAGCATCATTAAACATATTCCAACTCCTTACAAACTGATAGAAATGGACATTTTTCTGAACCCTTCATCACCTCGCTTGATTCACAGAGAAACCAATGATATCCCTCCAACAACAATAGACAAATCTCCATTGACAAAACCTACAACTACACCTTTACAAATTCAAGACAATGCGAAAGAAAGAAGGGAAGATAAAAACTTAACCATCAAAGTAAAGATCAGAATAAAGGATAATAGGTAAGTATTTCTAACCCTTTACCTTTGTGTTGTGCTCCCCTCGTGATGTGTTATGTGTTGTTTAGGCCTCCTGGGATGACCCTTGATACTCTTGTAAGGTTAAGGATACTAGGAGACCACCTCTATTGTGACCATTCTTCTATTTGTATCATCATTCTTCTATATTGCTCCTCTCCTCTATTTTATATTTGTGTGTCATGCCTTAGGGGCATAGTATTGCGATTGGTGACCTAGGGGCACCCTCCTACGTGAGAACCTCAAGGCACTTGTTCTCCTCTCTTGATTTATTGTTTACCTTCTTCTAGTGGTTCTACCTAGCTAGCAGATGATGAAAAACAAATAAGACTGATAAGGACCAAGTGTCCCTTCAACGAGTAAGCAAAAATGGACCTACTCCATACATGACAATGGGGTTGATATATATTATCCGATGCTTGGCTAGTAGAATCACTCTGTGTAATATTTTGATGATGTCTTATATTTTCTAACAAACCATAACAATATTGCTTCTCCATGCACTTTGTCTATCTTAGATCTTGCCTTAGTTACACTTGATTCTGAGATCTCTGCAGTATAGCCCCATAGTTATACTCAGTTTCTGAATCCATAGTATAGCCTTGGCTCTTGATGTGATTGTTTTCATGCATTATTGCTTTTATCATGTGATGTGGTTATTATCTTAGAGAAAGATTTCTAACATCTTTTCTTGCAGGAAATTATGTGTTTGTGGGAAAATTCAGTGATCGTAAAGTGCATATCACATCCGGGGGCATGGGCTTTGCGAAAGCTCTTGTTCGCTTTTGTGTTTTCTTCCTACCTTAACGTGCTTGATATCGATACACGATATCAACCACCTTAAGGTGGAGGCATATAAAGGTAAGTTGTCTGATGATTTTAGTACTAATGAAGTGTGTTTGTAAGCCCTCTGCAGAGGCGAGATGTTGTATCTCCATGCAAGTGCACATCGTTATTCTATATTGCAATCAATAAAGCCCTCTGTGGAGGTGGGATATTGTATCTCTTGAGCTAGTGCGTATCCTTTTATTCAAAGCCCTTTGTAGAGGCGGGGATGGTGTATCTCTTAAGCTAGTGTACATCCTTTTATCTCAAAAGTCCTTTGAGTAGACAAGGTTGGTGTATCCTCCCTTAAGCGTGTCTTTAGCAGTTGTTGTGGCATAAGCCCAATTGTCAGGTGTGCCTGTAATGTGCCTGAGATGGTGGTGAACCTAGCAATAGGCTCCTTCCATTGCTTGTTTGTCATGTTTTAGATGTATAGTATGTCTTTGGCATACTATACGACTCTCATTTTTTCCATGTTTCTTTCGTGTTTTCCCCTATGTTGTAGTCTTCAAGAGCGTGGCGAAATGCCCCTCCTACATTCAAGTTTTGTATGGAGTGTTTGTTCCCAAGTATAGTCTTCAAGAGCATGGCGAATTGCCCCTCCTATCTTTGGGATTTGTATGGCATGTTTGTTCTCAAATGTAGTCTTCAAGAATGGCAAAATGCCCCTCCTACACTCTAAGATTTGTATTACGTGTCTATTGCCCCATATGTAGTTTCAAGACGTGTGGCAGAATGCCCCTCCTACATTTTGAGTTGTGTGTTTACTTTCAATGTACTTGCATTTGCATTCATATATATATGAGAAAATGAAAAAAAAATAATCACTGCATTCACTGTATTCATTATGTTTTGCGTGTCTTTAATGCTATCTTCTCCGTGTCTTGCATGCCTATTACTGTCTTCTCTATGTTTTACGTGCATGTTACTGTCTTCAATATTTTTGGCATGTCTATAGCGTATTTTCTCTAATGTCTACCTGAGACTGGGTGTTAGGAATAGTTTCTCAATCTTTGTGTATGCATTAGCTTCAAGTGCCTAGCGTGTTTGCTATGTTTTGACCATACTTTAATACATGTATGGGCCTTGCATTCATGCATATATTAAAGTCAAGGCTAAATGTTATGTCGTAAAATGCCCCCTAGGACTTTTAGTGACGTAAACTTCCAAGACTTTAAGGCAGACGCCCAGGTCCTCCAGGCCCTCATATTCCAGGTGTACACTCTTTGTACCCTGTACTCTACATTTCTGTAGTCTGTTTCATTGCATTTGTATTTGAAATCAGTTTGTTACAGCTTCCTAGTGTAATTAGGATTTCATGATTAGTGAGATAAAACAAACTTGTGAAAGCCTAATCAACACTTATCTCTAATCTTGCTAGAATAAAGGAAAGCATAATAAATCTGTAGCTTATCCCTAAGCTTGGTTCTTATCTTCCTAATGTTTAGTACCAAGTGAAAGAGTGGGGTTTGATTTGGTTTTGACTACCTATCTTGGTCCCTCTTTTTACACTAAACATTTTGGTGAACCCATGTTTTTATTGAATCTTGCACCTTGCTGAGTGTTTTGATTTAGATTTACATTCATTCATTTAATTTTCATCCTATTGTATTTGAAAAACTACAAAAAAAATGAAAAATTTGAAAAAAATTGCATTGTAAAACTTGCATTTTTACATAATTTGATTTAATTTCAATAAATCTATGATCTTTGCATCAGATATGATTTGAATTACAAAAAAAATATAGAATTGCAATCTTTTTCATTGCATTTCCATCATAAAATTGCTAGGGTTTTGGTTAATTTTTTTGAATTTTTCATAAAACCTAGTGATTTCACCAACTAGGGTTTGTACGTAAAACCTTGTTTCAGATTTTCCTACTCATTTTAAACACTTGTTCAAATCTGATTTTGATTGTAGTGTTGCATTTTTGTGTAATTTTGTATTCATATCTCAAAAATTTGCACTTTTACATAGAAAGTTTCAACAAAAACTTGCATTTTTCACTAGATTTAGACTTGTAATCACCCTAGATTTGCATCATAGGCATGTTGTGAAGGAAATTGTTGCTTTATTGGAATGATATTAGGCTTATTATTCTCTGTCCATTTTCATTTTCCTCACAACACCTTATCTTTTAGTCATTTACATCAAAAAAAGTGAAGAAAATCAAAGTATTTTTAGTCAAATTTACATACAGTTTTACATACTCTTGATTTACACTGTGATATCTTGTTATCTTGCTTACATTAGGTCTTTGGTTAATTTGAGAATGTTATAATGTCAAATTACTTTTTGCAAGACTTTAGTTCTTTCGATGAGCCGTTTAGTTGTGATGACTTCAATATGTTTGATGAAGCCCTTGAGGACTTTATCTTGATTGAACATTCCACTACGACTCCTAAACTGTCATTGTTTCAAAAACTAGTAAATGCAATCTATGTTCCTAAACCTCAAGAAGAACCTATGAAATCAAAGATAGTGATCAACCTGTGTTCGGATGTGGATCCACCACGCTCTAAATCAGTGCTCACTATTAGAGGTCTTCTGCCTTCTTCTCGACCTCCTGACCATATCTATAACTATTCTAAACAAATCACAAACTAAAATTCACAACAACCTAGTTATACTCTGGTTGCTCATACATACAATGCAAGGAATAATAAGGAAAACAAACAATAATCGAGTACTCTGATATCCTTGCCAGCTTCTCAACTGATGCTTCCTCAAGCACCTCATTTGACTCAGAAAGTTGGTCAAGAGTATGATCTTGTCAAGCAGCTTCATGCTACTCCTACTAAGATTTCACTTTGGGAACTTATACAAACCTCACCTACATACCATGGAATTCTCCAAGAAGCTTTACAAAAGGTGATTGTGCCACCTCCTGTTAGGCCTAATGATGTTGCAACTCTTTTAAATTGTATGCATGTGACAAAAATAGACATCTTATTTCAACAACATGAGTTGCCATCTCTTGAAGTACAAAATCAATATGATCCTTTGATTATATTCATTACAATAAACAAGAAATTGGTTAAACATGCTATGATTGCTAATGGATCAACTCTTAATGTTTGTGGCCTTAATCTGTTACATAAGATAAAAGTTGATACTTCTCTGATTAAACCGGATAGATTAAGTATCTGTGGTTTTGATAATGTTGGAAGACAATCTGTAGGCACTATAACTTTACCTATACAAGTTGGTCTTGTGACTTTACCTACCCTGATTCATGTCATGCCTGGTTTAATATCATATAACATGATTCTTGGTAGACCTTGGATTCATGCATTGGGGGAAGTTCCTTCTACCCTTCATCGTTCGATCAAGTTTATTTATAAGGACAAACTTCATACTATTGATGCTGATCCTAAACCTAATAGTTGTTTACAACTTGAATTACAAAAGCAAGTCAGTCATCATAAAATTCTAAACAATCTAAAAGTTGACTCATCAACTTCTCCTCCTGTAGAGAATGCTGCACAAAGTTCACAATACTCGAATGCATTCCTTGGAGATGATTGGGGTCCATTGGATTTTACTCCTTCTTCTATGGAAGAATATAAAATTGATAACCCTACTATTGAAGGATCTAATATTGCATCTATATTATCAAAAGAATCTGTGGCTACAACTAAGAAACCTAATGTTTCTTTGACAACTAATGCAGACAATACTCTTAATTATACCACAGATTATGAGACCTATGAAGCCCCACCTTCTTCCAAATAAATGGCCTCTCTTTATGGTCAAGGATTTCAAATCCTTTATAAGAATTATGACTATATAGGTAATGGGTGTGGAATTAATCAATAAGGGATTCAAGTACCTATAGAATCTGCTTCACACCATTACTCTAGTGGCATTGGATATAATCCTTTTAAGGAAAAGAAAGCCTCTAGATGTCCTAACCTCAATGTTAATACAATATCAATGCTTAATTTGGTGTATCTTGAGATGATAGTTATGAATTGCTCTCTGGGGGATATTCCCTTAGATATGTTTTCGACAGATGAAGCAATAATGGATTTCTTCGGAACTTATGATGATCTTCCTCGTTACCATCACAAATGTGGATTATATTACAAACTTAATCAAGACACATATTTTGGAAAATCCACCTGTTTTGTACTTAATGCCACTATAGAAGATAAAGAAGAAGATGAAACATTTATAAAATCACCCAACCTCATAGACCCTAGCACTTTACTTAATGGAAAAATAGTTGTAGTTCCTATGGATAAAGACAACACTAGAAAGGTTATCCCTACAGGTGATTGTTTGAAAACAAAAGAAAAAGAAGGTACAATTGAATTACTGCATGAATACTCTCAACGGTTTGCCTGGGATTATTCGGACATGCCCGATATTGATCCTCAAATTGTAATGCATAACATTGTTCTAAAACTGGATGCCAAGCCATTTAAACAAAAGATTCGCAAAATGAATATGAAGGTTGCATTACTTGTTAAGACTGAGATAGAAAAGCTTTTACAAGCTGACTTTATCCTCCCTATCAATTATTCACCTTGGATTTCGAATATCGTAGTTGTCACTAAACTCGATGGCCGTATTTCGATGTGCACTAATTTTAGAGATTTGAATCTTGCATCTTTGAAAGATGATTTTCCTCTTCCGAACATTGACATGATTGTTGATTCCATAACTGGTCATGAGTTTCTTTCATGGATGGTTTCTCTGGATATAATCATAATTTCATCAATCCCCTTGATCAATATAAGATCGCTTTTATAACACCTTGGGGAACATTTTGTTGGGTAGTCATGCCGTTTGGATTAAAGAATACTAGAGCAACTTACCAATGGGCTATGACTCTTATTTTTCATGATTACATGAATAACATCTTAGAGGATTATGTCGATGATATCCTTGCGAAGTCTATACGTCATCAGGATCATGTTACAATCCTCTGTCAAATATTTGAACGAATTAAGAAATACAACATGCGTTTAAATCCATGGAAATGCATTTCAGTTGTTGATAGAGGAAAACTATTAGTATTTATAGTCTTGCATCGTGGTATTGAAGTTGATACAAAGAAAATTGATGCTATTATTAATATGCCTGCACCTAATAACATATCTCAACTTCGTAGTTTACAAGGGAAGATACATGCCATTCACCGATTTGTTTCACAACTCACGGATAGGACTCACCCTTTTACACAACTATTGAAGAAGGGTTCAAAATTTCAATGGAATTTTGATTGTCAAAAGGATTTTGAAGATTTGAAGAGTTATCTTGCTAATCCCCCCGTGTTACAACCTGCAGTTGCTAATAAACCCTTTCTTCTATAAACCTCAGCATCGAATAATGCTCTTGCAGCTTTACGAGCACAACATGATGCTAAAGGAAAGGAATGTCCTATATATTACATCAGTCAAACCTTGCTCGATTATGAAGTGTGATATACTATTATCGAGAAGCATTGCTTAGATTTAGTGTTTGCAACACAGAAGCTTAGACATTATCTCTTAAATGATAAAATACATGTTATGGTTAATGATGTAGAGTTACCCAGTGGAAGCGTTAAAACAGGGCGATCAAACCCATTAAACCCACAAAACCATAGGGTTACTACTTAACCACCTTTAAAACCCTCTTTGTATGTTCATACAATACCGAAATACATACCTTCTTCCATATCGGCAGCACATACTACTATCGACAAGTTTAAATTTTCTTCCACCGATACAATTGATCATTCCGATGACCTTTCAAATAGTCGTCCTCTGTCAGCATGACTGAGACCATCGACAACACATTCTCCTCATCCATCAAAATCGCCTTTCATACCGAAATGCATAACAAAGACTCCATCCTCGGCCAGTCTTGCTTCTTCGGCCAGACTTTAATCTTCTCCCCCGATAATGATACTTACACCGATAACCTTCCCAACAACCGTTTGTAACCAAACAACACACAGAAGTTTAAAACTCAACAAAATAGAAATAAATATAACAACATGGAGGTCATTCCACTGATTTTGAAGAAATCTTAACCAGTGGAATGACTCCAAATCGATGCTCTTGTAATAAGACCAGTAACACCAAAATTTCTCTATTCCTTCTACTCAGAAATTATACATACAGATTGATTCTTCCCTCTACTCTCTCCTGTCTACCTCTAACAAATACAAACTCACTATTTAAAGACTCACTCAGTAGTTGCACATGGTGGAAGGTGAACCACCTCTGTTGATCAGTTACACTTCTTGTTCAGTTACAATTTCTTTTAATGACAACTCAACATTATGCCGTTACTCGGCTAGATATGACCCCATATGGCACGAAGGCCTTACAATATTACATTTTGGACAAAATAGAAATGCAAGGAATCTTTAGATTCTTAGAATATTGAGGTGCTCCTGCACCATACAACCAACCAACAAAGATTTCCAAGTCCCTTGGAAATGTACCCGCAACAAAAACCTTTTTCTGCATCTCTTCTAGCTTTATCTTTAGTCTCCTCAGCTTCAGGCTTCCAATCTTCAGATCAATGGAATAGTGACCAACCAACCAAAAAAATTCAAACTACCATCATTTTAGAGCATCTTCAAACTCCTTCTACTCCCATCAGTGGAGTACTCTTCAGGCTGCAATATCAAGTGCTTCTTCAGTCAGGTATCCATCTCTCTACTGCTTCACAACACCAACTCACCAAACCATCCATCTTACCCAATAATAGATTCTGGTGATGCACCTACCACTCTCTCCTTAGTGGCCTCTCTCTGCATCCTTCTCTAGCTTAATCTCTATTGGAGAATGGTCATGACAGACCTCATCTTATCTGCCCACACACACAACCTCAGAAACCTCCTCCTACAGCTAGATGGAACAAGCACCTGCAACCAAACAACTTAGCAACAAAAAATAATGGTCACCAACACAATTCTTCAGCTTTTCTTCAGTTCTTCACCTGCCTTCTCAGTGACAGGAAACAAATACACACCACCCAAATCTTTCGCCAGCTTTGATACCACTTTGATGCAGAGTTACCCAGTGGAAGTGTTAAAACAGGGTGATCAAACCCATTAAACCCACAAAATCATAGGGTTACTACTTAATCACCTTTAAAACCCTCTTTGTATGTTCATACAATACCAAAATACATACCTTCTTCCATATCAGCAGCACATACTACTATCGGCAAGTTCAAATTTTCTTCCACTGATACAATCGATCATTCCAATGACCTTTTAAACAGTCGTCCTCTGTCAGCATGACTGAGACCATTGGCAACACATTCTCCTCATCCACCGAAATCACCTTTCATACTGAAATGCATAACAAAGACTCCATCATCAGCCAGTCTTGCTTCTTCAGCCAGACTTTAATCTTCTCCCCCGATAATGATACTTACCCTGATAACCTTCCCAGCAACCGTTTGTAACCAAACAACACATAGAACTTCAAAACTCAACAAAATAGAAATAAATCTAACAACACAAAGGTCATTCCACTGATTTCAAAGAAATCTTAACCAGTGGAATTACTCCAAATTGATGCTCTTGTAATTAGACCAGTAACACCAAAATTTCTCTATTCCTTCTACTCAGAAATTATACATACAGATCGATTCTTCCCTCTACTCTCTCCTATCTACCTCTAACAAATATAGACTCACTATTTAAAGACTCACTTGGTAGTTGCACACAGTGGAAGGTGAACCACCTCTGCCGATTAGTTACACTTCTTGTTTGATTACAATTTCTTTTAATGACAACTCAACATCATACCGTTACTCGGCTAGATATGACTCCATATGGCACAAAGGCCTTACAATATTACATTTTGGACAAAATAGAAATGCAAGGAATCTTTAGATTCTTAGGATCTCGAGGTGCTCCTGCACCATACAACCAACCAACAAAGATTTCCAAGTCCCTTGGAAATGTACCTGCAACAAAAACCTTTTTCTGCATCTCTTCTGGCTTTATCTTCAGTCTCCTCAGCTTCAGGCTTCCAATCTTCAGACCAATGGAATAGTGACCAACCAACCAACAAAATTCAAACTACCATCATTTCAGAGCATCTTCAGACTCCTACTCCCATCAGTGGAGTACTCTTCAGGCTACAATATCAAGTGCTTCTTCAGTCAGGTATCCATCTCTCTACTGCTTCACAACACCAACTCACCAAACCATCCATCTTACCCAACAACAGATTCTGGTGATGCATCTACCACTCTCTCCTCAGTGGCCTTGCTCTGCATCCTTCTCCAGCTTAATCTCTATTGGAGAATGGTCATGACAGACCTCATCTTGTCTGCCCACACACACAACCTCAGAAACCTCCTTCTGCAGCTAGATGGAACAAGCACTTGCAACCAAACAACTTAGCAACACAAAATAATGGTCACCAACACAATTCTTCATCTTTTCTTTAGTTCTTCACCTGCCTTCTCAGTGACAGGAAACAAATACACACCACCCAAATCTTTCGCCAGCTCTGATACCACTTTGATGTAGAGTTACCCAGTGGAAGCGTTAAAACAGGGTGATCAAACCCATTAAACCCACAAAATCATAGGGTTACTACTTAATCACCTTTAAAACCCTCTCTGTATGTTCATACAATACCAAAATACATACCTTCTTCCATATCAGTAGCACATACTACTATCGGTAAGTTCAAATTTTCTTCCACTGATACAATCGATCATTCCAATGACCTTTCAAACAGTCGTCCTCTGTCAGCATGACTGAGACCATCGGCAACACATTCTCCTCATCCCTTGAAATCACCTTTCATACCGAAATGCATAACAAAGACTCCATCGTCGGCCAGTCTTGCTTCTTCGGCTAGACTTTAATCTTCTCCCCTTATAATGATACTTACATTGATAACCTTCCCAGCAACCGTTTGTAACCAAACAACACACAGAACTTCAAAACTCAACAAAATAGAAATAAATCTAACAACACAGAGGTCATTCCACTGATTTCAAAGAAATCTTAACCAGTGGAATTACTCCAAATCGATGCTCTTGTAATTAGACCAGTAACACCAAAATTTCTCTATTCCTTCTACTCAGAAATTATACATACAGATCGATTCTTCCCTCTACTCTCTCCTGTCTACCTCTAACAAATACAAACTCACTATTTAAAGACTCACTTGGCAGTTGCACACAGTGGAAGGTGAACCACCTCTTCCGATTAGTTACACTTCTTGTTCGGTTACAATTTCTTTTAATGACAACTCAACATCATACCGTTACTCGGCTAGATATGACTCCATATGGCACGAAGGCCTTACAATATTACATTTTGGACAAAATAGAAATGCAAGGAATCTTCAGATTCTTAGAATCTCGAGGTGCTCCTGCACCATACTATGGTGCAGGAGCACCTCAAGAATCTGAATATTCCTTACATTTTGTTCAAATGTTATGTTTATAAAGGCCTTAACGCCATAGTTGGTTAAGTGGTACATGTGTCAAGAAAAGATTAACCGAACTATGTGAAAAGAGTTGTAACCAAAAAGATTTGTAATCGTTTGTAGGTGGTTGTTGGTGGTTCACCTTCCACCGTGTGTAACTATTAGATTGTGAGTCGATAAATAGTTAGACTCTGTTCAGGTAGAAGTGTGGAGAGACGGATTCAAAGAGAAGAATGTATATTATTTCTGAATAGAAGAAGTTTGTTGGTTTAACCGAAGGAATGTAGATTGGAGTCATTCCACTAGTTAAGATTTCTTTGAAATTAGTGGAATGATCTCCGTGGTGTTAGTTTGATTTCTGTTCTGTAGGTTTTTATAGTTCTTGTGTATTTCGTTTGGTTACAATATGCAGAGACAGTTAACGGCATGAATTTTGGGTTGTGTCACTAAACATGTATTTTATGAGTATACTGCATTTGTATGTCGAAACAGTTTGTATGTATACTGCATTTGTATGAGAGAGCATTTTATGAGTATCTTGCAAAGTATATCGACGTTGCATGAGCGAATGTGCATTTCGTAATATGCAAGGAATGATTGGTAATAATGGTGAGAAGAACCGGCAATAGGAGGTCAAGCAATGTATGTTTGAAGTGGACAAAGACATTGGCGTGAGAAGAGCCATCAGGTGAATGAAATATTATTGAACTGACAAAATGTGTTCTTTCTGATCGGGGTGACAACTGAAAGTGTCACATTGATGGGTTAGTTATCGGTGTATCGGTGGAAGGTCTGGAGATAGTGCCGATAGCGGCAATCTTGCTGAAGGTGAAGTTGAGTGTTAAGCATATCAGCATGAGATGTGTTATCGGGAGATGAGGAGAAGATGCTACCGATGGTCTATGTCATAGTGAAGGATTTTTGAAGGAGTCTAAAGTGAAGTGATCAGGGTATCGGTATAAGAAATTTTGAACTCGCCGATGGTTTGTGTGTTACCGATGGGTAAATTGGGCCAACAGTTCATATTTTGATGTGTTTCAAACATTTCCACTATGCCTCTGCATCAGTTAAATTCAACCCTCTGAAACATCTCTTTGCTAAAACTGACTTATCAGGTCATCTTGCTAAATGGGTGATGTTATTAACTGAATTTGATCTTAAGTTTATCTCTTAAAAATCAATTAAAGGACAAGCATTAACTGACCATTTAGCCAAAGCACCTTCACCCTTTGCCATACAAAATTAGGAGACATTCCCTGATGACCAAATTTCAGCACTTGATAAGGATGATACATGGGAATTATATTTTGATGGATCAAAATGTCAAATTGGCTCTGGTGCTGGTGTTATAATAGTACCTCCTTCTGGTAAGCCGATACCTATGTCTTACCATCTAAACTTCCCATTCACAAACAACATTGTTGAGTACGAATCTCTTATTATAGGACTTCATGCCGCTTTGGCTCTAGACATTGAAAACATTGATATATATGGCAATTCACAGTTAATTATACGACAAATAACTGGATCTTATAAAGCTAAACAAGAAAAATTATCTCAATATCATGATTTTGCCTTATCACTATTAAAATAATTTACAACATTTTCAATTGATACTATTCCAAGAAAAGATAATCGACATGCGGATGCAATGGCAAGCGTAGCTTCCCTTATATCCCCTGATGATTCTTCTGATGAATACACTTTTATAATTCACAATCTTAAGACACCTATAGTAGAAAACCCTGAAGTTGTGAGTACTGAACTCTGTGGTAATGCAATTTCTGATGAATGGTTCTCCCATATATACAATTATTTGTGTGATGGAACCTTTCCTACTTCAAAATCTAAGAATGCTCAAGTTTGTCTATGTAAACTTGCAACGCGTTACATCATTTTATCTAATGTATTATATAGAAGAAGTTATACTGGTGTTCTTCTCCAATGTTTAGCTAATTTGAAGATCCCAATAGCCTTAGAAGAAGCTTACTCCGGTGCCTATGGAGGGCACTTTGGAGGTAAATCATTGGTACAAAAGTTATTAAGAATGGGATATTATTGGCAATACATGGAGCAAGATTCCTTCGGATATGTCAAGAAATGTCTGCAGTGTCAACGACATAATCACTTAACCCTAACACTTGCCCAAGAACTTCATACCCAAGTTTCACCTTGGCCATTTTCTATTTGGGGCTTGGATCTAATTGGCAAAATCTCTCCACCTTCTTCTCAAGGACATACATTCATTATCACTACTACTGATTACTTTACGAAGTGGGTTGTGGTTTCTCCTTTATGATCCATGGCTGTTGAAGTAATCTTACACTTTATACAAGACATCATTTCTCGATTTGGTATACCTTCCTCTTTAGTTTCTAATAATGGAATGCCATTTAAGAACAAATATGTGAAGAAATTCCTTGAAAAATATCACATTCAACATTGCTTATGTATGCCTTACTATCCTCAATCAAATGGTCTAGTAGAAGCTTCAAACAAAGTTATTAGACAAATTTTACAAAAAATTGTTAACAAACATAAAAAATACTAGCATACGCAACTATCTTACACATTATGGGCTTATAGAACAACTATTCATATGGCCACTAGGAGCACGCCATATAATCTTGTCTATGGCATTGATGCGGTAATGCCTTTAGAATTATAAATTCCTTCATTAAGGGTTTCTCTAAGAGACATTATTGGTGATAACCTAGAAAGAGAAAAGAGATTACAAGAACTTGAGATGCTTGACAAATGACATATAAATGCTTTCAAGCACCTTAAATCCCATCAAAAGAGTAAACAATGTTCATACAATGAATGAGTTATACATCATTCAATCAACGTTGGAGACTTGGTACTTTATGAGAATCAATGTAATGTGAATGCACCTCCTAGAGAAAAAGGAAAGTTCAGCCCTAATTGGCTTGGACCATATGTTGTTATTGAAGCCTTTTGATCAGGAGCGTATAAGTTAGCTGATGAACAAGGTACGCCACTTAAAGAACCTATTAATGCAGTGCACCTTCGAAGATTCTATGCTTAAGATTATATGTTAAATGTTACTGTATAAAGAAAATTTCGTAGATAGATTAGCTTCAATTTTGACAAGATATGAGTATTTTGTCTTAATTCATTTAACATTGCATCTCTTTCAGTTAATCATTATTGTATCTTGCTTAAGTATGCTTTATTAAGATCACCTTTGTATTAATTAAGTGTAGTAGAGTATTTTTGTTATTTATAAAAATTGTTAATCATTGTGAACTTTACTTTCTATTCTATGAAGAATTGTTTAGTATAAGACACATTAGTATTAATTATATTTTCATACAAGCATGTTTCATTTATCACTAGTTGCATTTCATATAAATCACATGCAATAGATCAAAATAGTGCGAACATAAAACAAAAAGAACATCATATATACATATCAGTTTGAATATACAAGGGTCGACTATCCTATATAACAAAATGGGATGTCGTAGTACATAAGAGATATCACATAGCCGAATCTTGGTCACCAGTTCTCTCAGGACCTGGTGGTGTGCGTGTGACAGAAGGCTGAGCATGTGTGGCTACAGATCACGAGTGACTCCTAGAGGCACTTTGCAACTACAACCCCCTGAGCTCACCTCTCAAACCCATCACCTCACCCTGTAGCTCCGTATACATTTGTTGGTATTGATCTCTCTCTGACTATACTCTCTCCCTATCTAACTGTACCCCCTCTCTAACTGATAATGCTCTATCTCACTTTGCCTAAGCTCTGTCTCTATCAGCTCTTGCCTGACGTAACTCAGGAAGAAGAACATACAAAACAATAGGACCTCTCTTAGATGGAAGATCTGTGGCAATCTGATCTTGTAGCGCCTGGACCTTGGCCTTTGTGTGCTCGGCTCTTTGGATGGCCTGATCTAGTAGCACCTGTAACTCAATCTCCCTGTGCTTAGCTCTCTGGATAGCCTGATCTAAAGTCGACTCCATGGCTAGTTTGTACTTCACAAATGGCATGAATATCTCTGTGTGTTGCCCCACGGATGGTTGTGGTGAATACCCTGCCCACACCCGCTACTCAGCTATGTCAGAGGGTACTATGTCTGATATGACGCGACTCACAAAATCGCGCCATGCGTCTGTCCCAACTGCAAAAAGAAAACATATACATACATAAATAACTCATGTAAACATCAAAAGTAATCATATTTAAGCACAAACAATAAATACACATACTACCTGGGTCTCCATCTCGCCACGATGGATCTCGAATAGCTGAAGGTGTGAAGAAATCTATAGTCTACTCTGAGGCTGGGGGCATGTGACTATTGGTTTCTCCCCGCTCATGCTGGGTCAGTATCTCAACAATTGTAGGGGCTGGACCACGAACTCTCGACCGTGGTCTTGATTCGGTCTCCTCGTCGATGTCTTCCTCCTGCTGATCCTGTCATGGTCTCGCTCTGAAAAGATACTGCGATGGGGTCTCATGATCATCATGATCATCATCATCTACATCCTCATCTAGATCACAAAACCCCGCAAACTCACTAACGTCATCCTCTACCCCTGTGTCACTTGAGTGACCAACCCAAGGTCAAGGATCACCTATAGGGTGACTGGGTGGAATGATAGGAGCAAGTCATGTCGTCTGTCACCATATCTGATATGTTCAGGTACAACTAGGGCATCATCTGCATCAGATGCTGGCACTGCATCCTCTGTACCATCGGCAACGCTAAGGACCACATCTGTTATCGTAGGTGATCGGACGCTATCTACCCTGACTACGCTGTGTCGTGAGGGTGTATAGCTTAGACATATCATGGGAACATCATGTATGCATTTGAACTGTCATACCACCCTATCAAAGTAGAACCAGACAACCATGTGATCAAGGCGACCGGCCATCAACTGATCCCTCTGCATCCTCGCTAGCTATCTATGCTATCCTGTCCATGCTATATAGTCGCGATATGGTCTCCAAATGATGTCACTAGGCTGAAGTCTGTTGAATATCATTCTCTAATATAAAAGATCCCCGTGTCTCCAACATCTGACTAGTGGATAAGAATGGACACATGGATAGGTGAATGTTGGCTCTGTCAGAAACCCCGTCGGTCGTGTACACCTTGTTGATAACTGAGAGGGGGGGTGAATCAGTTATCTTAATTATTTCAGCTTTCTAAACTTTCTTGATAATTAGTGCAACATCAATTCAAACAAGCAAACATAAGCATGAAATAGAAATACACATGACACAATATTTTTGATGTGGAAACCCTATTAAGGGAGAAAACCACGGGGTGCTAAACCCAAGATTGTATTCTCTGTTAGAAGAATGGAAGTACAAAATGGCACTTGCCAATTAGGGCTCACTGCCCGAGCATACTGCTCACAAGAGGCACACTGCCTACAAGAGACACACTATCTACAATTTATAAAGAGTGTAATACAATACTTGAACTGATAAGAAGCATCAACATATGCTAGAGTTCAGTTCCGATTAGGCTCTGTATACTGATCTGCTACACTTCATCTTTCCTCTTCTGTTATGCTGCTCTTCTTTCACATACTGGATCTTCCTTTTTGCTTTTATTCGGCTCTACTACTTTTCTTTGCACATCACTTTCAACAACAACACATCTCATAACTAAATCTATCTTGTATATATATCCGCACAAGTGATTTCATCACCTTTCTAGTCAGCACCCGGAATAGTCAATATTTTGCCTAAACTCTGATCTGTCGGCTGAATCCTTGCTTACCAAGTAATGCGGATCAAGGATATACTTGTGAAAATCATTAATCATGTTGGCCAAACATAATTCATGCCTTCATAACCTTTACCAACATTAGTAACACATCCGGAATAATGTCTGATGTTCTGCCAGTCAGTTCTTCCTCTGTTCACACTGTCACTTGGGAACCCGACACTCAAGCATTCATATCTCTTTATCCTTTCCACACCAAAGGCTTAAACCTTGGAATCTGTTAGTCAAGATACTGCTCTTGACTTTCCCAAATCTGCACTTCACTGAGATACTTCTACTGAGAGATCCGGACCTGTCTGTCAGACCTTACTGACTGCTCTGTTCTTGCTTACTAGACCTCAACACTTCTTCAATCTGATTTCCGGTGAGGACTTATCATGCATTGCGGATGTGTGGGATAACCTTTGTTGCCATTAATGACAACATTCATGAGTCCATATAGTGTCTCTTGCCAACAATCTCCCCCTTTGGCATTGATGGCAACATTTAGTGAAAAATGACTAAGTGTTTACACTATGCTCCCCCTTGGCTGATGCTCTGTTTTTATATACATTTTCCGGAGCTCCCCCTTAGTTGGATACCTCATTTTTCACTACTCTTCACTCCCCCTTTGACATCAATGACAAAGGGTAGGGTCCGCATATCAAAACTTTCAAAAATTCAACTATACTTAGCCGCATAAGTATATACATATGGCATACTTACATATACTGAAGTATGTCTGCAAAAGTTGTCTTCAATTGAATAAATTCTGTAGCCCAACTTTGCTGCATTCTGTCCAAAATTGAAATATGACCGCTCAACAGGAATGTAAATGCATTTGCCCTTTTTAGATCTGTTGGATCATTGGTCTGGGCTGTGATTTGAGCTTCACTTATGGCCTCATGCATGGCCTCTAACTTAGGGATAATGATCCTTCTACGTTCACCCATCCAGCTAATTATGTTCTTCCTTTCTTTCTCAAAATTCTTTATTACATTTGTAATTGCAATAGTCTGACACTCTTGATTTACTATGGAGGATGAGAGAGGATCAAAGCTTTGAGATAGACTTAATAGTTTATCCTCTTGTTCTTTTACTTTCCTCTCAATATCTTTGGTCACTGTGGGCCAAGATAAGCAAAATTTGTACATATTTCTACCATCTTTAAGAGCATTTTCCAAGCTCTTTATCCCAATATCCATAACTTTCCTATCATTTGTTATCAGACCCTATACTTCAGAGAATCTCTTATCCAAAAACTCCTTCTGGACCTTTTCTTCAGCTGACTTCTCTAGAGAATCAAAATGTGTGCTAACATTGTTGAGTAGAGTTTTGAGATTACCGGAGGAAGAGACTGTGGGATCCTTTTGAAAAGATGGCATGATCTTTTCCAACACTCCGGATGCTGCCTCTATAAGCTCACAGTCTTCCATGTGAGCTTTCAGTAGTTTCTCTTTGACCTTCGCATTTGCAAATGAAGCTATTTTCATTGTTTGCACCGGAGATAGAGAGTCAAAATTTAATGGCCCTTTTAATAGTTCCGATTCATCAATCTCCATAGTTGCTTTTGTCAAAAAGTCCTTGACTGATTTTGTAGTGTCTCTTACCGGAGACAGATTTTTCTTTTCTTCTGCAGTCACAGAACTGTCTTTTGGAGCTTTCTCCCCTTCCACAACCTTTGTACGGATATCCTCTTTTCCCTTCACCTTTGCTTCTTTCTCTTTTATTCTTCCTTCTCCTTTAGATCTAGAGTCAGCAGGGGAACCCGGAGGAGTGATGTTGGTCTGTTCATGGGCCACCTCTTCCAGAGCAGAGGATTCCAAGTCCTTAGTTGTTTTTGCACCAGTATTCATTACCTCTTCTGTTATTTTCTCAGTGGACTCTTCTGCAACACTTGTGGTCGAGGGGTCAGAACCCAAGTCCTCTATAATAGGAAGATTAAATCTTTTGAAGGCCTTCCAGAGGATCTCTTCTGTGTCCTTGGCTACCTTGTCAGTCTCACCAAGCATAAGTTGATTCATCCTTGCTTTGCTTCTAAACTCATCCTTACAATCTTTGAATACCATATTCATTGTCTTGGGGTCGATTGAAGGATATAGCTGAATTGCTAACTATTCCTGGATTTCTAGGTCTTTGGCTTGGGCATTGTTCTTTCTTATTTCTAGTTCCTTCTCCAAGATTTTGGGGATCAGAGATATAATTTCAATGAATGCTTTGTTGTAGATATTTAGATACCTGACTGTGGCATCTTGTAATATCTTCTGATCTGCTTCACCATAATCATCATAGAACTCAACCATTGGCTGAAGATTTCTGTCCACTGTGATTTGATTATGTCATCAATGTGAAGAATGGATTTTTCAACATATTCCTCTGTCTTTTCTTCTTCCTTCTGTCCGATAGAGGGTTGGCTGGATGTTTTCTTCTTTTTCTTCATTTTCCTGATTTCTTCATCAGATTCAGTCTCCTCTTCATCCCTTTGACTGGCATAGGCTCTTGTAGCTTTTGTCTTTGTTCTTTTCTCTCCTTTGCTAGATGATTGTGCTTCCAGTTCTGATGTCCTTGAGCCTTTGGCAGTGGTAGGTGCAGATCTCTTTGATGATCTGGTCTGGGTGGAAGGTTTTGCCAGAGCACTTTCCTCATTTTTCTTTTCTACCTTCTTCTTCTCTTCCTCAGCCCTTTCCATCTTTTTCCTATGGGCATCAAGTGCCTCCTTTGAGATGCCAAGGCCTTGGGCAACATTTTCTACTTCTTTTCTCACCTTCCTCTTGATCTCTGGTTCTCTAAATTCCACATGAATCTTTACACTCAGCTCCTCAAAGGTTCCAAACCTTTCTGCCTTTGGATCCTTTGGCTGACTTAGCATGTGTTGAACATGCAGCTCCACAATTTGTTCATCAACTTCATACCCCATGGGCATGATCCATACAGTTCTTGGTTCTACTGCCTCCATTAGGCACTGATCAGTCTCTACCATAAAACATACTGTGTCTTTGTATTTCTCAACAAGAGACTGGAGAATCTTTTCTCTTGCTTGCATCATGTTCTAAAAATTCTTGAAATATCCCCACAGGGCTGTATTTCTTGCTTTAGCATCCCCAAGTTCATGCAAGTAATCTCTAATCTGAATTGCTACCGGTTTGTCATTTTGCCATACCCATCCATTTGATTCGGGTAGCTCATTCATGAAGTAGAAAAATAGGCATATTATTAGTCCACCATATTTAAAGGAGCTTTTCTTGTCCTTTTTGATCTTCTGTATGTTTTCCATTAATTGGCTCAAAAGAAGTTCACAGAGATCATATTCTTATTGAATTCTCCCTACTGAAATGATATATCTTGTATCCTATTATCATAGATGCATACTTGATATCCGAGTCAGTAATATCTTCAATGGTCATTGCCCTCTTATCAATTTTTTATCTGGTGGCCTCAGTTACAATGTTGTTTTTGACAGATTTGAGGACAGGAATTCCTCCAGAGGAGTGTAAACCAGTTACTGCCCTAATTGCTTCCTTGGTGATTTTGCAAGGTCTGTTAAGCTATAGAAAGTTGTCATGTACCCTACTCAACACATACCAGACCCATTCATCTTCTTCAAAGCAGGGAAAATGAATGAACTGATCAAAATGTTTCTCCTGGATGCCCTTATATTCTGGTTTAAGCTCAAAAGCATCGTCTATCAATTGTTTGTGATAGATATCTCTTAGTTTGAATTCCCCAAACTCTTCAACATTTGTGTGTATGTAAACCCTAATATCTTCTGTGTGCAAAACACCATGTAGAACACTAGAGAAGGCTCCTAGGGGATCTACCTCCAAGGATTTGTATGGATGCTTCTTAAATATGGGGCGAGGTCTATCAAAAATCTTTACTATATTTGGAGTAGCCATCATCAAGGAATCTTACTGAGAGATATCAAGAACGAAGAATACCTTTTACGCTGTTTAGGGCACACACGATGAAATCCAGATTGAGCTGTATGAGGAATCGTCTTGATCTTTGGGGGAAGTAGTTGCAGAGCTCCTTTTCTCTTTTCTTCGAATGTGAGTGTACAAATGATGAGTGAATGAACTCTTTTATTTCTGAGAAGCCCTAATTTTCATTTTGTAATAAATGCGCAACCTAACTCATTCCGGTTTGCCTTGTTTGTCTTATTCAGAGACAAAACCTTTCTGGATCACTGAGACAGATTTCAAAGTTATTCTAGGAGAGTAGTGATAATCTATCTTTCTTTCATTAGTCATTTGATCTATTTGCAGATCAAGACACCATAGTTTGAATCATACCAGACCAAACTTGTAAGGAATCTATTTTTACCGGAAGACTGTTTTACCGAATCAATTCTGGTAGGATTAGATTCTTCAAATCTTCTTGCGGATCTCTCAAATCTTTACCATACCCCTTTTAGATGTTTCTTGTATGACCCCTTTTAATCTGCAGCTCTCCTTGTGCCAGTTCTGGCACCAATTGACTGGCTGGGGGAACAAGGTTTTCTTTGTCTCCCCCTGAGCCAGAGCTCACCTTTTAATTTTTGGAAGGAATATCAGCACCAGAGTCTGGTGCGGATCCATCCCCTACATTCTCTGTACTTTTCATCACCCAAATCTTGTTCATCTCACTTCAAACTTCATCCGTATTTACTTTTTGTTTTCCCTTATCTTGATTCTGATTATAATAAACCGGACCTCCTTTATCCTGATTCTTGCTTCTACAGAATTTTGCTATATGACCAGATCTATTGCAAATTTGGCAAACAACATTTCTTTGCATATTTGATTGATATCCTCTTGATCTGCATTGATTAGCCATATGACCCATTCTATTGCATGCAAAGCATCTACCATTGAATGAATTGTTCATTTGCATATTTTTGCATTCATGAGATTTGTGACCATACCTTTTGTAGTTGAAGCACTATCTAGAGAAGGATGTATTAGTTTGATTCATTCTCCTTCTGCACTGATTAGCTTTATGACCAAAGTTATTGCAGTTGTGGTAGTATCCATTGAAGAATGGATATCTTTGAGCATTAGGTTGCCTTACCGGAGGACTTCTAGGTCTGTTCCTTGGATTTTCTGATCTAAAATTTTTCTGACCGGATCCAAAGCTTTCTCCTTTCTCATATCCCAAACCACACTTGTCATCTACCCTCTTTTGGCTTTGAAGAAGAACTTCAAGTTGGGCAGAACTTATCTTGAATTTCTCTTTATATTCATTTGCTGTTTGAAGATCCCTTTTGAGAGAGACAATTTGATCCTCAAGTTTTTCTTCATTATCTTTAGCATCTTCAAGATCAGATTCAAGATGTCTGATAATTCTATCCATCTTGTGGCAATCTTCTGATTTCTCCTTGAGAGATTATCTTAGATTATCTTCAGTTTTTTTTTTCTCTTCAATCTCTTGGGTAAACTTTATAACTCCTGATTCCATTTCATGTCTTACCATAATGATTTCTTTTGATAACTTTTCACATAACTTGGTTTTCTCCTTCAGATCTTCATTTGCATCATTTGCTTCACCTTGACTTGCCAATTGCTAAAGTAGCTCCTTTCTTTTTTCATAGAGAGACTTAATTTGTCTTTTAGTTCTCTCATGAAATCATCAGCCTGTTTGAGTCTTTCCTTTAATTCATTGACTTCAGAGTTTGACTGCTCAAGATCATCAAGGGCAGTCTTGAGTTGCTCCCTTAAACCATATGCATCTATTTGGATTCCCAGATCTTCCTCAAGCTATTAGACTCTATTTAGGAGGAACCTTGCTCTGATACCAATTGTTGATAACTGAGAGGGGGGGTGAATCAGTTATCTTAATTATTTCAGCTTTTTGAACTTTCTTGATAATTAGTGCAGCATCAATTCAAACAAGCAAACATAAGCATGAAATAGAAATACACATGACACAATATTTTTGACATGGAAACCCTGTTAAGGGAGAAAACCACAAGGTGATTAACCCAAGATTGTATTCTCTGTTAGAAGAATGGAAGTACAAAATGGCACTTGCCAATTAGGGCTCACTGCCTGAGCATACTGCTCACAAGAGGCAAACTGCCTATAAGAGACACACTGTCTCCAATTTATAAAGAGTGTAATACAATACTTGAACTAATAAGAAGCATCAACATATGCTGGAGTTCAGTTCCGGTTAGGCTCTATATACTAATCTGTTGCACTTCATCTTTCCTCTTCTTTTATGTTGCTGTTCTTTCACATACTGGATCTTCCTTTCTGCTTTTATTCGGCTCTACTACTTTTCTTCGCACATCACTTTCAACAACAACACATCTCATAACTAAATCTATCTTGTATATATATCCGCACAAGTGATTTCATCACCTTTCTAGTCGGCACACAGAATAGTCAATATTTTGCCTAAACTCTGATCTGTCAGCTGAATCCTTGCTTACCAAGTAATGCGGATCAAGGATATACTTGTGGAAATCATTAATCATGTTGGCCAAACATAATCCATGCCTTTATAACCTTTACCAACATCAGTAACACATCCGGAATAATGTCTGATGTTCTGCCAGTCAGTTCTTCCTCTGTTCACACTGTCACTTGGGAACCCGACACTCAAGCATTCATATCTCTTTATTCTTTCCACACCGGAGGCTCAAACCTTGGAATCTATCAGTCAAGATACTCCTCTTGACTTCCCCAAATCTGCACTTCACTGAGATACTTCTACTAAGAGATCCGGACCTGTCTATCGGACCTTACTGACTGCACTGTTCTTGCTTACCGAACCTCAACACTTCTTCAATCTGACTTCCGGTGAGGACTTATCATGCATTGCGGATGTGTGGGATAACCTTTGTTGCCATCAATGACAACATTCATGAATCCATATAGTGTCTCTTGCCAACACACCTGATATACTCAAACACCCATATCTGTAGAAGAGTGCAAACCATCAGGCTCTGCGCCTCATAATGGACATAGTGACCCAAACCACGATAGAGGTGCACAAGCATACTACACCCCCACGGGTATACAGTCCTGTGATCCTCCATCTCTCTAATGGTGTGCATGAGGCCCCTATGAAGGTGAGTGCCTCGTCCATCTGGTGTGATTGCTAAAGCAATGGTAGCTATCATGATCCTCCGAATCAAATGGATGTTGACTAGCACATCCCTGCTCAAGTAATTGGAGCTGAATGTGTCCTCGCTCCACCTAAGGAATGATGTAACCTAGATAATACATCTAACTACGACAAGTATACTCCGCTGAACACCTATTTACCACCCTCATTGTCTCTCCTCGGATAGGCAATCGCAAGATGCTATAGACGTCCTCCAGTGTGACAGTCATCTCGCCATTTGGTAGACAAAACGTCCAAGTATCAGCATCCATGTTGCAAGTATGAGCAGTAAGTGTTGTCATTGATGTCAACACCGAAGGTCAGCATCTAAGGAAGTCATTTGGATAAGTTTGAGCAAGTGTTTGAGAAGTCAGTGTAATTGTAGAACTGTTCTATCTCCCTGAACAACGCAGTGTTTTTCTCCGCATATCCTATAGATTAAATTTCTTTATTTGCGGTTTGGAAGTTAAGTTAAGGGATGTCTTTAGTTGCTATGTTTCAAGTTTGAGCCTCCAGTATGAAGATTTGAGTGAGTTTTGTTCACCAGAGTAAAAAATTATTTTTCTGAGTAGTCAATGGTGTCAGGGAGAATGTATTCTGCTCCGCATTTAAGTTTTATGGTTTATGGTTCTAGAATCAAGTTTGGAATGATGTTATGTGCCTACAGTTGAAGTGGTTCATGATTTGGTGGTCCACAAGTGATCTTTCCTTTGTGACAGAGGTTGACAGTAATGTTTAAGTGGTCTAGTTTGAAGAATCTTTTGGATAGTGTGTTTGGGGATTGTGTGGAAGTTATTGGTGATTATAACATGCTTGTGGATGTCTCTAGATCGTGTTCCTCCTTTTTGATTGGTACACAAAGTGTAATTTGGATTGTGGTTGAATGTAATTTGGATCGTGGTTGAAGCGTGTTCCTAAAGGTCTTAGTGTTAACACCAGTCTTGGCTGACCTGGTTCTTTTGACTACTTGCGGTTAGGCTTTGGAGATTATGGAAGCATGTTATTGCATGGGAGATTGCATTTGAGTCCCAACTAAGGTGTGGTGTAGTTTGCATTCATTCTTTTCCTCTGCAAATCTATTTAAGTCTAGACCTATTCTAATGTATGTATGTATGCCGACCTTGGAGATTGTTCCAATGGTTGATGGTTGTAATGGCGACCTTGATGTACATTCCAAGGTTGATGAATTTTTATAAATTCATGCAACAAAGTTGTGAATAAGGCATGATGTTGAGATGATGCAAAGATAAGTGTGGTTGTGCAAAGAAGGAGGAAAAGAAGAAGAATCAGTGCGCTTCAATGGAACTAAACCTTGGCATGATGTAGATGCTACTATCTTAGTTCACCAACTCAGTAGTGAGCCAAAACCTCTGGCAGTGAGCCCCTTTTGGCACTGAGCCCTAAGGTAGTGAGCCTTGTTGTAAATTTTGATATATCATTTATATTGTGAGCTAAAACTCACCATGGTTTTTCCCTTATTGAGTTTTCCACGTAAAAATCTAGTGTCTCGTGTGTCTCATGTGTGAATGTGTTTAAGTTTTTAATTAAATGCTTTCATGGTTAAATCATAATTAAGTGGTTAATGTGTTGATGTTTGAAATAAGTTAAGCTTTTGCTACAACTGATTCACCCTGCCTCTCAGTTGTCTTGTGCATTTCAATAGTCCCATCTCTCCATCAATGCCATAAGCATGCTACAATGAAATCTGATTGTGGGCATAAAGAACACCCACCATAAGCCCACTACCTGCAGATGACCCCTCTCCACATCGGTCATTGTGGTAGCATGATCCTGAAGTAGTATCATCAGGTGCCCGCCTGTGTGCTCTTGCATCTCATGGACATCCTACAGGTCGAAAAGTAAGAAGTCAAATCAGTATCCATCAACAATTAGTAACAAAGTACCTATAGAATGAAAGAGTGCTTAATCCTGGGGCCCTTGTCCTTTCTGGACTTGGGCGCCCCAGGAGGACCTGGTCACCCCAGGAGGACCAGGGAACCTAGAGAGGACTCTGGCACCCTGGGTGGACTTGGACGCCCATGTTGAGGACACTTGTCCTAGAAGGCCCTTTAGGCACAAAGAATGAAGAAAATAAATAAATATAAAGTGAAGGATGATAGAAGTGTAAGGATGAGACCCTACCTCGGCCTCAAATAGTCTCTCTGCGACCCTGGCTTGGAACATCTCCAGTCGTGGAAGTTGGTATGGACGTCAGCGCGACATGGATGCTCTCCTCCTCTCCTTCTCCTTCTCTCCTCTACAAAGTGAAATGATAATGAATAAGTGAAATGTGAAAACTCCCTTTACTTATACTAAATGGGTGAGAATTCCTAACACTATCTAGGTGCAAAATTGATCAGTGTTACTCTTGAGTCTCTATCTTGAGCTAATGAACTTAGATTTTCACACCATTCATTTCGTTGGAATCCTAGTTCCACTTTCCTTCCATCCTAATGTGTTGTGACTGAGTGTTGTTTGTAAAAATGACCCTCAAAATGCATTTTCTCATCAAGATTTCCCTTGAAATCCAAGTGTGTAGATATCTCCTTGTTTCTTCTTTTTAGACTAAGCAAGCTGAAACAAGGGGGCATATATCTCCCTTGATTTCTCCCCTCATCATGTCTCATCATTCAACCCCTTAGCGTTTATGTATTGACTTATTGTTGGTGGTTGCAGGTTGATTTGATTTTGATTTCTCTAACAAGTGTTTCTTGTAGGTTGCAGTTCCTAACTTTGTGGTCTTACAGGATTATGAACTTGGGGCTTCTACCTCTCACATGACAACATCTTGGCTTTCTCTATAGTATCCTTTTGGGTATCCTTTTTATGATTGATGTATTTACTTTTCTTTAGTTGCATATGCACATAGTGTCATGTGGCCATTGAAGTGGGGGCTAAATGTTACGTCAGAAATTGTCCTCCTATATGGAACGGTACAATTTCTCTTGGTTTAGATCCTACCCTTTGGTGTCCTCTTAGCCTTTTTCTTTCTAGCCTTCCTAAACCCTGATTGACCTAAGTCTAACTGGAAGAATGTCGTATTCCTAAACATCCATTGACTGAACTTGAAAAGAGAATTTGGATTTTGGGTCCCCTAAACCTCTTTGATGTAGATTTGACAGAAAAATGAGAGGGAGGACTTAGGTGCCCGCACCCTAGTCCTGCCCCATTTTTTGGGATTTTGAATCTCAGCGGGGTGTCGGTTCCCACCGTGCACCTTAGGATTCCAATTTCAAAATTTTGATTTTCATGCGAAGTCGGTGCGTGATTTCAAATATTTGAAATTCCTAAGGTTAGATATAAAATGACATTTGAAAATCACTTTATCACACACAATCTACATGCAAGCTTGATGCCAAAACTCTACCAAAATTAACATTGAAGAATAGCAAGTTGTTGAAGCTCTTTGAAGTTATTTGAATTCATTATTATGGAGACACTTGATGGAGACTAGGAATCAAGATCTTGAGACTATCTTGCTCTTCTTAGGGTTTGTACACCTTTTCCATGATCGGGAGAAGGGTTGAAGTTTCCAACATCAAGCTTGGAATCCTCCGTGGACGTGGCCACCTCGTCTTCTTGTTCATGCAAGTCTTTATTGCTTTCATCTCCTTGAGATGAAGTTGTGTTTGTTCATTGAATAAAGCTAATTGTTGATCTTTCCTTGATGCTTGAGTCATCTAGGGTTTGATATTTCTGCATACACCCTGTTAGATGAGAACACACATCTGCAGATCTTTATCTTTGGCTATTGTTGAGGTAGGAATATCAAAAATGGGGCTTGACTGAGGCAAGCTCCTATATAGCCACAACATCTTTCTCCTCCTTGTGTATGTGCAGGTCGTATTCAAAAAGATTCAGAAAAAAGGAGCGACAGGAAGATGGATATCGTGAACACAATTGTAACAGAGTTTCAAATTTTTGGAGTGCGACATTTGCGGGACTTTGGGGCAGGTGCCCATGTCCTCCTGTGCATGATCTATGGGCTCTAGGAACCTATGGGAGTGATCAAATTGGTGGTACAGAAGATTTTCAGTGACGAAAACTTCTGGGACTTCGAGGTGGGCGCCCAGGTCCTCCAGGCCCTCATATTCTGGGTGCACACTCTTTGTACCCTGTACTTTGCATTTCTATGGTTTATTTCATTGCATCTGTGTTTGAAATCAGTCTGTTATAGCTTCCTAGTGTAATTACGGTTTCATGATTAGTGATATAAAATGAACTTGTGAAAGCCTAATCAACACTTATCTCTGATCTTGCTAGCATAAAGGAAAGCATAAGAAATCTGTAGCTTATCCCTAAGCTTGGTTCTTATCTTCCTAATGTTTATTATCAAGTGAAAGAGGGTTTGATTTGGTTTTGAGTACCTATCTTGGTCCCTCTTTTTCCACTAAATAGATCTGTAGAGGTCCCGACATCCCAAAGAATAGCCTACCTTGGACTAGGGGACTAGGGGCAGTGTCCTCCACATCTCCTGTGGCAGAAATAGATGGAACAATAATTATCAGTGTCAGAAGAAGCCTCGAACCCCCTGAAGAAAATTGTACCTTGGACTTGGGCACTAGGGGCAATGTGCCCAAATATTCTGAATCCTAAACTTTGAAAAATAGTCAGTAACTAATCCCTGTCTACTATCTTAGTCTGTGAGCATTTGTTGTGATTTATTAGTTAGCTTACTATTTTACATGATTAGGGTTTTGAGCATACTTGAACATTGACTTAATACATTAATTGATAATTTATGAGTTTCTATATCATTCCAATTGGCAACCCAACCTGTAGGTGAATCCTCTTGCACAAAGTGTGATTCAACTCGGTTGAAAAGTCCTTGAATGTTTGTAGTGAAAGGATGATCAATCCCATTCAAACCATCAAATCAAACCCCCTCTTTTCCTACAAAACAGTGTATAGGGTAACTTTTGTATTACTTATAAACTTGGAGATGCTTATTTATTAACTATTTTGGCATATTGAAGTTAAGGACAACTAAATCAAACATAGGATTAATTAATTGGTTAAACTAGTTGAAACTAGAAGGATATACCATAAAAAAATGAAGAGCTAGAAGAAAGTAAAATTATTTTTTGACAAAATGGAAGATCCAAGGAATTTCCATTTAGGTGACATGGTGTTAATGTGGAATTCTAGATTGTAATATAAAGGGAATCATGTAAAGTTTGATTCTTTGTGGCTTCATCCTTATATTGTTGAAAATCTTTATGGATATGAAACATTCTATTCGAGAAGTCTTGATGGTTAATTCTTGGAGTTTCCAATTCATGGGAAACATCTAAAATACTACTTCTCATGATCAAGATTGATGGAACGCCTTATATAATTATTCTAACCTTTTGTATTTCTTTGTGCAACAATGATTATTTGTGAGTTGGTGTAGTGCCTTTGTTTGTGTTTTGTTTTGTATTGGTATGGTATATAAATCCTTATCTTTGAGACCCTTATTGTTTGGTCTACATTCCTAAAAATATGTTCAAAATCTTGCCATGACTTCCAAGGGTATGTATACTCAACTAGAGGCATTGTTGATAGTTGATTTGAGATTGCTTATTATGGCCTTTTATTTTGTTTTATTAACCCTTGTGTATTTTGTCTACCCAACTTGTCCCTTTCTTTGTAGTGTATTCACTATTCATTACCTTGATCTTGCTTTCCTTGATACGAATTCATTGTTGCCTAGTTTGTAAAGGTTCAATTAAAGGTTGCAATGTTTGCCAAAGTTTGAGGAAAGGTCAAAATTTGCTTTAGTTTATGCCTTCAGTGTTGTGTTTTTTTTTTTACTTGTTAAAGGTAGTTACTTTCCCTTTAAGTGAATTATTTATTTTTGTTAGTTGACTAGATGTTGGTTAATATGGATATATGAATGGGCTTGGTGGATAAAATGCTCATCTCCCAACCCACCATAATGGTACACATCATCAACTTAAAAGTATTTAGCGTGGAAGTTTCCTACGACAACACGATGATGTATATATTCATGTTTGGGCCTTTAGAACGAGTGCATGTTGTGAGATACAAGTAGCAAGGTGTAATGAGCCACTTCCTTTCTAGTAAAAGTACATGGATATGTGGTATAATCTAGTTGATTGCAGTCTATCAATAGATCAAACTACATAGCTCATTAGTAATCTACCACAACCATTGGTCGTGGAAGGAAGTAGATTTAGGTTGTTAGTTTAAAGTAAGATTATAACATATTAAGTAAATCTGATACATATTAAATAGTGAGATCAAGTAGTTGCCATGAAAACACATGGCTAAATCCTATCCATTACAATATATTGATGGGTTGTTGCAGATGACCTTTGGAATCTATTAATTTGTTGAAGCTATAGATCATGGATATGAGTTAAACTAAGTCATTAATCAAGTATGGAATGGAAATATATTAATAAGTGTAGCAAAGTGCCAACATAGATGTTGCATACTTTGGTAAGACATTTTACTTTAGTGGATCAAACTACGTGGCACATTGACGGTCTCCCAATAAACCAAACCATTGATTTATGAGGTAAGTTGATTTAGACCATAAAGCTTAAGTAAAGTAACACAACATCAAGTAGTAGAATCAAGTGGTTGTAGTCAATCCATGTGGCATAATCCTATTCACTATGATAAGTCAATGCATCAAAAGGAATGCACTTGTGATTTATATATCCATCACATCCTTTAATTTCAATTACGATGAATCTTGATTATCGATCATGATTGATGCTTAAAGGATTAAGATGATGTAGTCAAGTACAAAAAAATGGATGTATGTGGCATATTTTTTTTGTTTTTGAGTAGTCAACACTTGAAAGGTGGTACAACATGGTCAAATCTTGTTCATTGTGGTATATTGACAAACAAAAATGGTGTGCACTTTGGGTGATCCATAGATCCATTGCAACTATGAATGTCAATGACAAAGGTTTATCGACTGTTGATTGTGGTCATGGTTTAAAGAACTAAAGTGGAATGATCAAAGGGAAATATGAAGGATATTTAAAGTACATTTGGCATATTATAGTTAATTCCTATTGTTCAAGTGTCAAATATTTGGGACCTCTAGTTTTATTTTGAAGGAGCAAATAGAATGATGCCAAGTGGATTCTAGTGGCAAATATGATGATGGGATTTTTTAATCTATTCAACAACATTTCTTGGCAAGTTTGGTAGTATTCCAAGTTAGCATGGATCATTAATCACTTAGCTACTTCTCATTCTCATTAATTGTGATGGATTATAGTATTAACTAGGGCATACTTTGGTTGGTCTACCAATCCATCACATCCATTGATCTTGAAAGTGAATTCATCACGATCATTGATTATTATGGCCACTTAATAGGGTAAAGGTAGATGCTTGGAGGACTAGATGATGGACATGTGGCATGGTTTTTATCAATTATTATGGATCAAAAAATTAAATAGTGAACACTTTTGATGGTCTCACAATCGACGACCTCCATTAATCTAAAAAGGTGGTGCATTTGGTCCATTCAAATATGGATTTCAAAATCATTAGTTGTGTTATGTCAGAAAATGTCCCATTGGGGGCTTTTCCCTCTTAAGTTTTAGCTCCCAGGTCTTGTTTATGCATTTAGAGCATTTTTCATGTTAATTTGACATCCCGATGAGAAAACCCTGAAGTTTCACGGCAAATGGGACCTAGGGGGTGCACTTGACATAAATCCTGCCTAAAATAGGGGGGAGGACTTGGCCTCCCGTGCCCTAGTCCTACCCTATTTTAGGTCAAGCCCAATTTTTAAGTGTCGGTTTATGACCATTATTTAGGTCCTAGGCCGACATGGTAAGTTTCAATTACGAAATTCTTGGTGGGAATGTTTGTAGTTGCATATATAAGCATGTTTAGGCATTCATTTGTAAACTAGATGGCATTTTGGATTCATGATCTTATGTTAAGGTGATTCAAGGCATTCATTGTGTGTTGCAAAGAAGAATTTGTGTTGTGCTTGTGTTTGTATTTGCAGATTTGGCATCCATCTCCTCATGGCATGAATAGCTTCTTCCTTCCATGAGATCTTCACTACAAGGTGATATCAATTATGTTTTCAATCATTTATCATTTGGATTTTGCCTCTATCCCGCAGGGATACACACTCTTTATCTGACAACGGTGTTCAGAAGACTTGAATGTCTCTCTGGGGCTTGACTGAGGCAAGCCTCTAAACACCACAACCCCCAACCCACTCCTTGTGATTGCAAGTTACAAGTGTCAAATCTAGAAGAAGTGGAGTGGCAAGGAAGGTCAGAAGGCATCAAGGATTTAGGATCTGGAAAGAAGCTAGACACTGGACCTTTTCCTAGACTCGGGCGCTAGTCCCAGTGTCCTCCACAGTTGAATTCCCAGAAATAGAAGATACAATGCAAATCAATGTCAGAAGGAGATCAAGATTTCATAAAGAAATTGTAGCACTAGACTAGGGCACCCTCTCATTAGTCCCCGACTGTTCTACTTTTTGAACTTCAAAATTGAGTACACATTTTATTGACATTTGATATCTCTGTGTGCGAACATTTTCCATGATTTGTCTATTTACTTCTGAATTTGCATAATTAGGGTTTTGAGCATAATTGGGCTTAATTGAACAACCAAATCACACAATTCCAATTTTCCCCTATGTTCCAAGTGACTGAAATCCTGATAGTGGACTTCCTACTTGGCTGAATTCCTTGAATGTTTAGAGGTGAAAGGAGGATTCATACAAACTAGCAAAATTAACCCTAAACACAAACAAATCCTCTTCATCAAATTTCACCTTAAACATCTTGGTGAACCCGTGTTTTTGGACTTTTTGGCACCTTGCTGAGTGTTTTCCTTCAGATCTACATTCATTTCATTGTTCATCTTATTGCATTTGAAAAATTACAAAACAATTGAAAAATTTGAAAAATTGACATTTTTAGCTTCCATTTTCAAATAATTTGAACTAGTTGGCATTTAATTTCAATAAATTTCTGTCATTATCATCAGATCTGATTTAAAATATATAAATTTTCCATTCAACACTCATTTAGATTGCATTTTCATGCTTAAATTGATAAAAATTGTTTGAAATTGTGCATTTTTCCATATAACCTAGTTTTGCATTAGCTAGGGTTTGTAGTCAAAATCTTGTTTCAGATTTTACTACCCTTTTAAAACACTCATTAGGATTTATTTATAACTGTAGTGTTGCATCATAGTGGTTTGCTTGTAAAATTTCATGCCTAGGGTTTGAAAACCTTGATTTTTCACTAGATTTGGTCTTATCGTCTCTCTAGATTTGCACCATAGGCATGTTGTAAAGGATTTTTCTGCACTAATTGGATGTTATTAAAGTTATTATATTCTTCCCCTCCTAAAATTCTTTACAACACCTTTTTATTGGCCTCTTACAGTGGAAATTTGGTGAAAAATTACATATTTTGGCTATATTTTCCCTAGGGTTTGACCTTGAGTTGCACTATAAGCATGTTGTGATGGATTTTTTGGCATTAGGTGGCTGTTATTACTATTATAATTTTATATCCATCATCATTTTCCTCACAACACCCTTTTTCATACTCTTTTGCACTAAAATTTGGTGAAAAACTGTATATTTTGGCTATATTTGCCCTAGGGTTTGACCTAGAATTGCACTCCAAGTGTGTTGTGAAAGATTTTATGGCTTTAGGTGACTAATATTACTTCTATAATCTGATACACCTCCTAAAATTCATTACAACACCCCTTTTGTTAGGACTTTTCATTGAACACTTGTGAAAAATTGCATATTTTAGTGTATTTTCATTAGGTTTTGACTTGTTATCATTCTAGATTTGCATCAAAAGAGTGTTGTGAAGGATATTATTGCTTTATTGGACTGATATCAGACACATTAGTTTCTTCCCCTGATCAATCTCCTTATAACACCCTTTCTTTCACTTATTTGCATTGAAAAAAATTGAAAAAATCAAGCATTTTAGGTCATTTTCATACATAGTGTTGCACTTGTTTTTTGCATATTTGAAAAGATTTTAAAATCTGATCTTGAATTGAATTGAAAACTTAAACACATGGCTTCTAATAGCAACTATAACAATAGGTTCCCTCCTATGCCTTACATGAAAAGAAAGGTCCCCGAACCTGAACCTGTGTTTACACCTCATGATAGAACAATTGGAGAAACTGAAGGACCCCTCTATATCACTGTGAAAATAATGGGAAATCCTATGGATATAACCCTTATTGATCCTAATTGCATGACTAATGTAGCCACAGAAGAGTTCCTCCTTTCACATCAATTAATGCAAGGCTCTTATGACCCTTCAGATATGATGATTAAGACACATAAGGGAACCTTTGTAAACACTTCTGGGAAGATATCTTTATTGGTCAATGTATTTGAGAAACATGTAGAACAATGGTTCGATGTTGTCCCCATTTCTGATCTATTTCGTATAAAACTAGGATATCCATGGTTAAAGACTATGAAAGTTGTCCCTTCAACAATTTATAACTGTGTAAAATTTCCCTTGAATGGACAAGTGCATACTATTCACCACAATAGGTATAAACCTTTGGTTACAAGACAACATTGTACACTGGATTACTTTAGGGAAAAATCTAAGGTGGAACTAGAGCCATGAACAGACTTTAACTTCTTGAACTATAGAAACTACAAAACAAACTATTACATCAAGTGGCCGGTCCTTCTATGCAAGAAACAACAAGAGACGAACAACCTGCATTTGAAGAGAATCCTAGACTGAAAGGAAATGGACCTTATGTTGAGGTTCCTCCCCCACCATTCTTACAAGGATTGGGAGGTAGTCATTGACAACAAAATATTCCACCTAGACAAATGAGATTTGATCTTGGTGCTTCCTCCTCTAAAACACAAAAACCTATGGAAGAGAAAAACACTATCTTACAAGAGATAAGTGGTAGGACAAAAAGAAATAGACAAGCAAAAGAAAGGAGGAGAAGACAACAAGCTTATTCTCCATGAATTTCATCTCAACAAGAAAACATCTCACCAAACATCAACTCAAACCAAGAAGATCTTAAGAATGGACAACTTGAAAATAAGAACAAGAGTTTGGCTATGGTACCTTATGTCCCACTTTCTTCTAACATTCAGGAGTGGGAAGATGATGATGATTTTCTTGATGACAACTATTACATCCCCTTTTTGGATTCAATATTACTATTTACTTTTTCTTAACTAGTACAGTTATGTGGATAAGTTTTAACATCATAGGAACTGATGATATGAATAGAAAAGGTTAATTTTATGAAATTATGGAATCTACTTGATTATGATCAAATTGATGTTATGAATTAAAATGTTTTTAGATATGGAAATGAAATGATTTGATATAAATATGTTTTGATTAGAACATTGGTACTCTGACCACAAATTGTATGTGAGATTGTCAAAGACAGGAATAGATGGAACATATTCACCAGGAAGAAAGAAGAAGAGAAAGTATCTTTGAGAAAGAGAGAATAGACTCTAGAATAACCATGGGTGCTTGCCACTGAAAACGCATATCAGGTAGACAAACCTAGATGCTTTGAGTTAAGCTTTGAGTTCGGGCTAAGTCATTTTTAGACGAGAGTCAAGATTTGCAAGAATAGGTCTTTCTCCTTACGTAAGTCATCATATAGAGCATGGGAAATCGACATCAGTGTTGTAATACTCTGAATCGTGTCCTCAAATATGAACGACTGATATATTGTTTATATGTATATATGTCTATACTTGTGGTCGAGGTGTAAGTTGTGTCTTGTTATTGGTTTGGCGCAAAAGTCAAAAGTTGTGCATCAGTCCATTCCAAACCTTGTTTTGGCGTTTACACTCAATTCGTCGTGATCATTGTAAAGTGCTACGAGCGTATGACGTAAATGTCTCCTTGTGAAATTCGACAGATGTTGAATTGTTCTTTATTGGGCTATTATCGATTACTAAAGGGTTTAAATAATATTTTAAAATCTAGAGACCATGGTGTGTAGTACCCTTGGTCGTATGGTATTGGAATATGTAATATTATTGTGAGTTATAATTTAAGTGTCGTTTTGAGATAATTCCTTTATTCCTGAGTGATGTCGGTAATTAGGCAAAAGCTCGAGAGGGACACACTTAAGCTCCTTCTAAGATGTCTTTTATTTCAAATAGTCTTTTTGCCTTCAAGCTTAAGACCTCAAGTTAGTCATCGGTCTAACCTTTATTATAATGTTTGCTTTTGTTTATACTGATAACAGTTATAAGTAGTGGGACGGGTTGTTATGTCTGGTAACTGCCACCTCGCTAAGCATGGAACTCCATTATGGAGAATAATCGTGGACTAAGTGGAAGGCGAAACCATTTTTCTGGTAGTGGTTGTGATAGGAGGAGGATGTTATGCATGTGGGTAGTGATCCTTATCGATAGGCATGGTTTTGTGAGTGGGAGAGAGGGTTATCCTTCGCAGTAAGATGGATGGGAGGAGGTAGCTAGAGTTAGATTTTGGAAGGAGAAAAAAAATGCAGAGAAGAAGTGGAAGGAGACCAAGTTTGGAGTGATAGTGAACGGCTAAGAAAGAACGATCTCATTGGTCAGTCTTCAATAGTCGCTGAGAATATCATCAGGTTTCCTTCATCCTTTCTCTGTGCAATTATGATTTTCAGATATGATTATATTAGTAATGATTCTGCTTATAATATGATGGGATTATTTTATTCAAGATGTGAAGTATGTATTGTTACCCATTGTAACCCTGTTTGTTTATCTCATCTTTCAACTGGAAACGATACTTGTCTTCTGCACCACACCGTAGTTGAAATGCTTGCAATGTAATTTCATCATGCCTAGATGCATCCTCGAAGGTTGAGTCTTATTGTATTGTTGTATTCTTACCCTAAGAGATATTAAGATAAGTGTTTAGTACATAGAAGATTGAGTGTTGTTGGTCGAGAACTAGCTCACTGTTATCACAGTCCGCAGTGGTAAAGCCTTCAACGACTTAGATCGAGTGCCCTTTAGGATAGTTGAAAGCCATTGTATGGTTCTGTCAAAGTATAATAGTCAGATAGTTTAAAAGTGAAAGAACTATTTTGTAATATCTGTCGACATAGGATTAACAATGGTGTGATGTGTATGCCAAATCCTCCAAGACTTCATAGTCGTTCTTATTTTGCTGAGTTTAGAATGGGTTGACCATGGTGAAATTACTAACCTAGCTGTGAATAATAACCATCTTTATTCTATTTGCCTTAGTAAATAATTCTTTTGCTATTGAAGTATTTAACCATTGTGTTCCCGAGAGGAGACTTACAGTCAAACAAGTTAATAGAATGAAGATTTAGAACAATGGTTAAATACTTCAATAGCAAAAGACCCGAGAGGAGACTTACAGTCAAACAAGTTAATAGAATGAAGATTTAGAACAATGTAATGAGTATTTTGTCAAGTATGTGGAATAGAATTGCATGCAATCCTATTGCTAGTAGAAACAACAAGATAGGGTTTTCTAAATGCTTAGTTTGACAAAGATTAAGCTATGTCGAAGATTTCGACAGGTCGAAGTGGAATCTTTTGAGTACTTAATTTGTTTTTAACATAGGGTCTTCGAACATTTGTATTCTATAAATGGGTTATAGTATATCCCTTCCAAAGCAACAACGTTGAGTTTAGTGTCCACTCTTGAGTGGAAAAATTAAGGAGTGGGCTAACTTAGAGAACAATGAAATAACTTTTAGCGTTATCCGAATAAACGATAAGCTAGTAACAATGAAATAACTTTTAGCGTTATCTGAATAAATGATAAGCTAGTAAACCATTCTTATATCATGTAGACGAGAATGTTTCCATGAGCTAAGTTGATAAAGAGTAAACCTTATTTCCATGCGTAAATGCATGATGAATTTCAAACATCTTGAGGTTATCAAGGTCATTGTATTGAATTTATTCATAGGAATCTGTAGGATTGCGATCAATTCAAGTCAATTTGGGGTGGTTGAACGTATTACTTGCGTTGGTACAACGCTAATTAAATTCAAATCCTTTGGCCAAGGTAATGCATGAGCCTCAAGTGCATTGTTGGTTCATTGTGACTAGATGGCGTAGCTTGTGGAGTGGTCATGCTTGACTAGAGGGTATCTAGGGGATTGCATGATAACAAGTTACGTAGGTCACAACACCAGTACTCAAATGGCAAACACCATTGGTTATCCTAAGTCTATCCTCTTGAGTAGGGTAGGGCCATTTCCGGTTAGGAAGGAGTGCGGGAGACCGACGGTCTGTGGTCGGAGGTTAAGCTCCTTGAAGATACTTTCTCTTCTTAATTCTTGAGGATTGCCGAGACTTGAGTTTGGATGGTCGTCAATCGAGATGCAGTGACTCTGGTAAGTTTCTATTTTGGATTTGTTCTAAGAAACTTTTAACAAAATATTGTTTAAATGTTATGGATGATTAATTCCTTTTGTATAAGTTATAAATACATGAATAATGTTAGTTGATGGATATTCTCCTTGGTTATATGAATTGGAAACAAAGTACTTTTCTATTTTTAACTTTTAAAAAAATAAAAATTTATTATTACCTTTGGTTAAAATTTAGTTTTTAGGGTGAAATCAAAACTGGGTGTTACATATGGTATCAGAGCTAACCAGGTTCAGCACTAGGGCTGATGAGTCCACTAACCTGATTAAGAATCAACATTATGTGGGTAGCTGATGATTTGATCTACTGTGCCAGGATGGTACAAATCAAGAAAACTGCAAGGAAGTCCTTCGCTAGTAAGGAACGTTATCTGCAAGCTAAGCAGAAACGACTTGCGATGATCAAGACTATTGATAAAATGAATGATGAAAATGACATTTGGCTAGATGATGTGGAAACTTTTGCCAATGCTCTGTCACGACTCAAACGAATGAAAAAGAACTCCTAGAGACAGCTAGGACGGCAGCTAGAATCATGGTCAATTGCTGCCCTATTAGTGTACCTATTAGTGTACCAATGATCACTAGGGATCCCTGTATACCACCTAGAGCTAAAATCATTGTACTATCATCTGATAGCAAGTCTGAGGGTTATACACCTCATGAATAGGTGTCGAACAATGAATCCAAAGGTTACACCCCACTTATAAATACTGAGTGAAACATGAGATATGTCTATCTTTAAAGAATGTATATACAGTTTTGCAAAGTATAATAAAGACAAATTTTGGTTTGAGAATAACTATGATATGAGCAATTGTTATGTTTTGATAATATACAAAATGATAAATTATAGAACTGATTAGTACTTGCTTAAGCAGGTGAGAAAACAAACAATCATGGACCAATCAGAGTTTAATGAGAGAGAAGATCAGGAAGGTCACAACTCTCAGGAAAACTCCACCGATAAATTAGAGAGAATTTTTAATATGCTTACTGAAACTAAGGAAAGGTTGGGCAAATTGGAAAAGAAAGTGAATGAAACCAAGAATACAGAGGGTGAAAATGAGTATTCTAATAATGCAAGTAAAAGTAAACAACGAGATCATGGCACGTCAAGTGAAAACCAAGATGATAGTAAAACTCAGAGGGAGACAAAAGACAAACTTGCATTGGAACTATCTAAGCATATGAAAAAGATTATCCCTCCCAAATTTGATGGAACAAAAACCGGTGATGTAGCAGAAGCATGGTTAACGGAAATGGAGAAATACTTTGAAATCAGAAATTACTCTGAGATTACAAAGGCAGTGTGGGGAGTATATCAGTTATCTGGAGAAGCATCCACTTGGTGGATGAACAAGAAAATAGAACTGGAATTAAGCCCCTTGAAGGTGACATGGAATGAATTTGTGGAACTTTTCTGAAAGAGGTGGTTACCACAGTTATATTTTGATCAAAAGCTAACAGATTTCCAAAACCTTAGGCAAGGTGATCTATCTATGATAGAATATGCAGAAGAATTTACTAGATTGTTGAAGTATGTTCCTCAATATCAAAAGGATGAAAGATTTTGGATAAGAAAATTTATTATGGGACTCAATCCTTGAATTGGCGGTGAGGTGGAGATGCATGGTCCAAATACAATGGACTAGGTGTATGAGAAAGCAATTAAGCAGGAACAGAAGATCAAATCCATTTTTGCTTACTGTGAAAAGAAACGTAAGAGATTTGATAAGAACTTCAATGATCAGATGTATAAAAGGAAGAATGATAAAGGATATGGAAATAGGAGGTTCGATAAAGGAAATCGGAAAAACAAAGGGGGATTTGGTAATGAACGTAGAAATGAAGACTATAAGAAAAATGACAATTTTAAGAAGAACGATGATGCTATGAGTAGACCATCCGAGAAGAAAGGACCAATTGGAGGATGATTTTCTTGTGGTGGAGATCATTATGCTAATCATTGTCCTAATAAAAAGTAGAATGGGCAGCTTAGGAATACGGTACTTCCTTCGCAGCAGGAAGCATTTCAACAAAGGATTCATGCCGCCCTTGACAATCAACTAGCTAAGTATCAGATTACTCCCATTGAGATGACAAGTACACTATTTGGAGTTCCTATTTCTATTCTGTTTGATACTGGTGCAACTAAAAATTTTGTGTCATCTAGAGTCTTAAGTAAATTTCCTAGAAGAGCAAGTTTTATGTTAAAACCGTGGACAGTTGAGTATGCAAATCACTCAAAGGCTCAGGTAAGCAATGTTTGTTTGAAGCTAAGATTGAAATTTCAAACTTCTCCACTGAGGCAAATTTAAATGTAGCACCTTTAGGGTGTACGATGTCATCTTAGGAATGAACTGGTTGTGGAGACATAGGGCCAAGGTAGATTGTTTTTATAAAACAATTGAGTGTCTGGATGATAAAGGAAATACAGTAAATTTTCAAGGTATTCAAAGGGAAATAAGGATCAGAACTATTTCTTCAAAACAATTAAAGCGGGCTAGGCATAAGGGATGTCAACTTTTTGCAGTCAAAATAGACCTAGTAGAGGAAGCCTTAGAGAAGCAAACATTCAAGGAAAAATATCCATATCTTTGCAATTTCAGTGATGTATTTCCTGAGGAACTGCCAGGCTTGCCTCCAAAAAGAACCTTTGATTTTGCCATAGAAATTAAACCACGATCTAAGCTAGTATCTAAAGCTCCATATCGAATGACCACTACTAAACTTTTAGAATTGAAGGCTCAATTGCAGGAGCTATTAGCTAAAGATTTAATTAGGCCAAGTGTATCACCATGGGGAGCTCCGGTTTTTTTCATCAAGAAGGACGGAACCCTTAGACTATGTATAGATTATCGGATGCTAAATAAGGCAACAATAAAGAATAAGTATCCACTGCCACATATTGATGATTTATTTGACCAAATGCGTGGTGCATCAGTCTTTTCTAAGATAGATTTGAGATCTGGATACCATCAGTTGAGGTTGAAAGATGAATATATTCACAAGACTGCATTTAGAACAAGATATGGTCATTATGAGTTTATTGTGTTGCCATTTGGATTAGCTAATGCACCAGCCGCTTTCATGAGTCTCATGAATAGTGTTTTCAGAGATTGCCTTGATAAATTTGTCCTAGTTTTCATTGATGATATTCTGATTTATTCCAAAAATGAGGAGGAGCATAGACAGCATCTTCAAATTGTTTTGCAACGATTAAGAGAACACAAATTGTATGCGAAACTTTCAAAATGCACTTTCTTTCAAAAAGAAGTGCAGTATTTGGGACATACAATATCAATTGAAGGGATATCAGTTGACCTAGTTAAAATTAAGGCTATTATGGAATGGCCCGTACCTTCCAATGTTTCAGAGGTATGAAATTTTATGGGATTGGCCGGATATTACAGAAAATTTGTTTTGAATTTCTCAAGTATTGGTAGTCCAATTACTTCTTTGCAGAGAAAAGGAAAATGGTTTGTTTGGATTGAGGAATGTCAAAAGGCATTTGATTTGTTAAAAGAAAAGTTAACAACAGCACCTATCTTGAAAGTCCCTAATCCTGAAGGACAATTTGAGGTTATTACCGATGCCTCGGGAGAAGGGTTAGGAGGTGTGCTTATGCAAGATGGGCGTGTAATAGCCTATGAATCAAGAAAGTTGAAAAACTATGAGCAGAATTATGCTCCTCATGACTTAGAATTGGCAGCAGTGATTCACGCCCTTCAGATGTGGCGACATTATTTGTTGGGAAAGACTTTTATACTGAAATCAGATCATCAAAGTCTTCGTTACATATTTACAAAACCTCATCTCAATGCAAGAAAAAGGAGATGGTTAGAATTAATATCAGATTATGACTTTGAGATTTCTTATATCAAAGGTAAAGAAAATCGAGTAGCTGATGCTTTAAGCAGAAGAAAACACATTGCTTCTATAATCTCAATTCATGCTAATTGTAAAGAGTTAGTATTGCAAAGTTTATCTGGAGATGAATATTATGAGCAGGTGAAACAAGCTCTGTAATTAAACCCTAAGGATCCAAGATATGATAGATTCTATTTTGAGTTAGATGGATTGATGAGATTTAAGGGAAGAATCTATGTTCCTAATTCTGTAGAACTTAGAAACCTTGTTTGGAAGGAATTTCATTGTGCACCTTATTCCGGACACCCAGGAGTAACAAAAGTTTTAGCTGATGTCAAACCACTGTATTTCTGGAAGGGAATGAAAAGCGATGCTGCAAGGTTTGTAGCAAGTTGCTTGGAATGTCAAAAAGTGAAGGCAGAACACCAACATCCTGCTGGATTGTTATACTCGCATGATATTCCAGAATGGAAATGGCAGGGTGTTAGTATGGATTTTGTTCAAGGGTTACCAATGTCTAAGAATAGGCATGATGCAATATTGGTTGTTGTAGATAAACTAACCAAGGTAGCACATTTCATACCGGGAAATTTGACAAATGGAGCTCATATTTTGGCTCAGAAATTTGTGCAAGAAATATTCAGATTGCATGGGGTACCTAAAAAGATTATATCCGATAGAGATGCTCGAATAACCTCTCGGTTTTGGCAAACTTTATTTTCAGCATTAGGGACTAAACTCAATGTGAGCACCGCTTACCATCCTAAAACCGATGGACAAATGGAAAGGGTTAATCAGGTCTTAGAAGATCTTTTAAGAATGTATTGCATGGATCAGCAATACAGATGGGAGGAATATTTACCTCTTGTTGAATTTGCCTATAACAATTCCTATCATTCTACCATTAAGATGGCACCGTTTGAAGCATTATATGGAAGGAAATGCAGAACTCCTATAAGCTGGGATAAGTTGGAAGATAGGATAAGCATTGGACCTGAAATGCTTGCAGATATGGAAGAAAAAGTGAAATTGATCAGGAAGAGGTTGGTAGAAGCCAACGACAGGTAAAAAAGTTATGCAAATCGCAAACGGGTGCCTAGACATTTCTCTGTTGGTGAGAAAGTTCTTTTGCGAGTGAAACCCCATAAAAGCTCAATCAAATTTGGTAAATCATCAAAGTTCGCTCCTCGATATGTCAGACCTTTTGAAGTCCTTGAGATTATCAATCCAGTGGCCTATAAAATTGCTCTACCTCCAGTCTTGTCCAAAATGTATAATGTCTTTCATGTTTCATACCTAAAGAAATATTTTGTAGGTAATGACCACATTCTTAAATGGAATTCTTTATAGATACAAGAACCAGGAGTGGTTGTGATCGAGCCACTCACGGTTCTCAAAATGTGTAAACTTCGTTTACGTAATCGAGAGGTTTTGCAATGCAAAATTCAGTGGGACCAATATGGCGAGGATAGCGCCACTTGGGAAGACTATATTGACATCTACCAAAGATTTCCTTATCTTTTCAAAAACATTAATGTTAAACTATAAAAGTTTATTTTATGTTAAATTTTGCTTGGTAAACTCAATCATTAGGGACGATGATTCTTTAGGGGAAAGATATGTTACATCCCCTTTTTGGATTCAATATTACTATTTACTTTTTCTTAACTAGTACAGTTATGTGGATAAGTTTTAACATCATAGGAACTGATGATATGAAGAGAAAAGGTTAATTTTATGAAATTATGAAATCTACTTGATTATGATCAAATTGATGTTATGAATTAAAATGTTTTTCGATATGGAAATGAAATGATTTGATATAAATATGTTTTGGATTAGAACATTGGTACTCTGACCACAAATTGTATGTGAGATTGTCAAAGACAGGAATAGATGGAACATATTTGCTAGGAAGAAAGAAGAAGAGAAAGTATCTTTGAGAAAGAGAGAATAGACTCTAGAATAACCATGGGTGCTTGCCACTGAAAATGCATATCAGGTAGACAAACCTAGATGCTTTGAGTTAGGGCTAAGTCATTTTTAGATGAGAGTCGAGATTTGCAAGAATAGGTCTTTCTCCTTACGTAAGTCATCATATAGAGTATGGGAAATCGACATCAATGTTGTAATACTCTGAATCGTGTCGTCAAATATGAATGACTGATATATTGTTTATATGTATATATGTATATACTTGTGGTCAAGGTGTAAGTGGTGTCTTGTTATTGGTTCAGTGCAACAGTTGAAATTTGTGTGTAAGTCGATTCCAAACCTTGTTTTGGCAGTTGCGCTCAATTCGTCGTGATCGTCGTAAAGCGCTACGAGTGTATGACGTAAATGTCTCCTTGTGAAATTTGACAGATGTTGAATTGTTCTTTATTGGGCTATTATTGATTACTAAAGGGTTTAAATAATATTTTAAAATCTAGAGACCATGGTGTGTAGTACCCTTGGTCATATGGTATTGGAATATGTAATATTATTGTGAGTTATAATTTAAGTGTCGTTTCGAGATAATTCCTTTATTCTTGAGTGAAGTCGGTAATCAGGCAAAAGCTCGAGAGGGACACACTTAAGCTCCTTCTAAGATGTCTTTTATTCCAAATAGTCTTTTTGCCTTCAAGCTTAAGACCTCAAGTTAGTCATCGGTCTAACCTTTATTATAATGTTTTCTTTTGTTTATACTAATAACAGTTATGAGTAGTGGGATAGGTTGTTATGTCTGGTAACTGCCACCTCGCCAAGCATGGAACTCCATTATGGAGAATAATCGTGGACTAAGTGGAAGGCGAAACCATTTTTCTGGTAGTGGTTGTGATAGGAGGAGGATGTTATGCATGTGGGAAGTGATCCTTATCAATAGGCATGGTTTTGTGAGTGGGAGAGAGGGTTAACCTTTGCAATAAGATAGATGGGAGGAGGTAGCTAGAGTTAGATTTTGGAAGGAGAAAAAAAATGTAGAGAAGAAGTGGAAGGAGTCACTGAGAATATCATCAGGTTTCCTTCATCCTTTCTCTGTGCGATCATGATTTTCAGATATGATTATATTAGTAATGATTCTGCTTATAATACGATGGGACTTATTATTTGATTCAAGATGTGAAGTATGTATTGTTACCCATTGTAACCCTATTTATTTCCATCACCTTTCAACCGGAAAGGATACTTGTCTTCTGCACCACACCGTAGTTGAAATGCTTGCAGTGTAATTTCATCATGCCTAGATGCATCCTCGAAGGTTGAGTCTTACTGTACTGTTGTATGTTTACCCTAAGAGATATTAAGATAAGTGTTTAGTACATAGAAGACTGAGTGTTGTTGGTCGAGAACTAGCTCACTGTTATCACAGTCCGCAGTGGTAAAGCCTTCAACGACTTAGACCGAGTGCCCTTTAGGACAATCGAAATCCATTGTATGGTTCTATCAAAGTATAATAGTCAGATAGTTTAAAAGTGAAAGAACTATTTTGTGATATCCATCGACATAAGAGTAACAATGGTGTGATGTGTATGCCAAATCTTGCAAGACTTCACAGTCGTTCTTATTTTGCTGAGTTTAGAATGGGTCGACCATGGTGAAATTACTAACCTAGCTGCAAATAATAACCATCTTTAGTCTATTTGCCTTAGTAAATAATTCTTTTGCTATTGAAGTATTTAACCATTGTGTTCCCAAGAGGAGACTTACAGTCAAACAAGTTAATATAATGAAGATTTAGAGCAATGTAATGAGTATTTTGTCAAGTATCTGGAATAGACTTGCATGCAATCCTATTGCTAGTAGAAACAACAAGATAGGGTTTTCTAAATGCTTAGTTTGACAAAGATTAAGCTATGTCGAAGATTTCAATAGGTCGAAGTAGAATCTTTTGAGTACTTAATTTGTTTTTAACATAGGGTCTTCGAACATTTGTATTCTATAAATGGGTTATAGTATATCCCTTCTGAAGCAACAATGTTGAGTTTAGTGTTCACTCTTGAGTGGAAAAATTAAGCAGTGGGCTAACTCAGAGAACAATGAAATAACTTTTAGCATTATCCGAATAAACGATAAGCTAGTAAACCATTCTTATATCATGTAGATGAGAATGTTTCCATGAGCTAAGTTGATAAAGAGTAAACCTTATTGCCATGCATAATGCATGATGAATTTTAAACATCTTGAGGTTATCAAGGTCGTTGTATTGAATTTATTCATAGGAATCTATAGGGTTGCGATCAATTCGAGTCGAGTTGGGGTGGGTGAACGTATTACTTGCGTTGGTACAACGCTAATTAAATTCAAATCCTTTGGCCAAGGTAATGCATGAGCCTCAAGTGCATTGTTAGTTCACTGTGACTAGATGGCGTAGCTTGTGGAGTGGTCATGCTTGACTAGAGGGTATCTAGGGGATTGCATGATAACAAGTTACGTAGGTCACAACACCAGTACTCAGATGGTAAACACCATTGGTTATCCTAAGTCTATCCTCTTGAGAAGGGTAGGGCCACTTCCAGTTAGGAAGGAGTGCGGGAGACCGACGGTCTGTGGTTGGAGGTTAAGCTCCTTGAAGATACTTTCTCTTCTTAATTCTTGAGGATTGCCGAGACTTGAGTTTGGATGGTCGTCAATCGAGATGTAGTGACTTTGGTAAGTTTCTATTTTGGATTTGTTCTAAGAAACTTTTAACAAAATATTGTTTAAATGTTATGGATGATTATTTCCTTTTGTATAAGTTATAAATACATGAATAATGTTAGTCGATGGATGTTCTCCTTGGTTATATGAATTGGAAACAAAGTACTTTTCTGTTGTTAGCTTTAAAAAAAATAAAAATTTATTATTATCTTTGGTTAAAACTTAGTTTTTAGGGTGAAATCAAAACTAGGTGTTACAACAACACTTAGTTCGATGGTACTACCCGGTAAGTATTTCTAACCCTTTATCTCTCGTGATGTGTTTCCCCCATGATGTGTTATGTGTTGTTTAGGCCTCCTGGGATGACCCTTGATTCTCTTGTAAGGTCTAGGATACTAGGAGACTGCCTTTGTTGTGGCCCTTCTTCTATTTGTATCATCATTCTTCTATATTTATTCTCCTCTATTTTCATTGTTGTGTGTTGTGTCTTATGGACATAGCGTTGCGGTTGGTGACTTGGGGGTATCCTCCTACGTGACTATCTCTAAGACACTTGTTTCTCCTCTCTTGATATATTATTTCCCTTCCTCTAGTGTTTCTACCTAGCGAGCGGATGACTAAAAACATATTATACTGATGCGGACCTAGCATCCCTTTAGCGAGAAATCAAAAATTGGACTTAGTTCCTATATGACAATGGAGTTGATATATATTATCTGAATCTTGGCTAGTAGAATCACTCTGTGCACTTTGTCATGTGATTTTGATGGTGTCTTATCGCACTTACAAAAATATAACAATACTGCTGCTCTGTGCACTTTGTCTATCTTGAATTTTGTATTCCTCAGTTCTTTATGTGGTTGATATGTATTGTTGTTTATCATGATTATATGGACACTAACACTTTTCTTTCAAGGATGTGTTTGTGGAACACTTGGCGATCGTAAAGTACATGTCACCTCCAAGGGGCATGGGCTTTTCGAGAGCTTGTGTTCCCTTGTGTGTTTTCTTCCTACCTTAACGTGCTTGATATCGGTACCTGATATCAACCACGTTAAGGTGGGGGCATGTACAAGGTAAATTGTTTGTTGTAGATGTTAGCAATGTGCTTGTTCTCAGGTGCAGTCTTAAAGACTGGTGGCATTGAGTCCCTCCTGCACTCTAAGATTTGTTTTCAATCATTTAAGCCCTCATCGCGAGGTGGGGATATTGCATCCCTTTTCTATCTTAAGCCCTCTGCAGAGGCGGGGATGGTGTATTTCTTGAAGAGAGTGTACATCCTATCATTTTCAAAAAGTCCTCATCACGAGGCGGGGAGTGGTTCTGTGACTAACTCAACCCTTAAGCGTGTCTTTGATGATTGTTGTGGCAAATCCCAATCATCAGTGTGTGCCTGTAATGTGCCTAAGATGGTGATGAACCTAGAAATAGGAATACTCCATCGCTTGTCTGCCATGTTTTCTCTATGTCTTCCAAGTGTGTGTGTATTGCGTGTTTGTTCCCAAGCATAGTCTTAAAGACTGGTGGCAATGAGTCCCTCCTATGCTTTGGGATTTGTATGGCATGTTTGATTTGTATGGTGTGCTTGATTTGTTTGGCATATTTGTTGCCCCATATGCAGTCTTAAAGACCAGTGGCGATGAGTCCCTCCTGCATTATGGGTGGTGTGTTTACTTTCCTTGCACTTGCATCTGCATTTCATATATATAAAAATAAAAAGAAAAAGAAAATCATCACTATCTTCACTGCATTCACTGTATTCATTATTTTTTTGTGTCTTCAATGTTGTATTCTCTGTGTTTTGTGTGACTGTAACTGTCTTCTCCGTGTTTTACGTGCCTATTACTGTCTTCTCTGTGACTGGCGTGTCTTCTCCGTGCTTGGCGTGTTTGTTGACTACACTTTAATGCATGTATTAGCCTTACGTTTATACATACATTAAAGTGGGGGATAAATGTTACGTCAAAAAATGTCCCCTTGGGGGCTTTTCCCTCTTAAGGTTTAGCTCCCAGGTCCTGTTTATGCATTTAGAGCATTTTTCATGTTAATTTGACATCCCGATGAGAAAACCCTAAAGTTTCATGGAAAATGGGACCTAGGGGGTGCACTTGACATAAATCATGCCTAAAATAGGGGGGAGGACTTGGCCGCCCGCGCCCTAGTCCTACCCTATTTTTGGTCAGGCCAAATTTTTAAGTGTCGGTTTATGACTGTTATTTAGGTCCTAGGCCGACACTGTAAGTTTCAATTACGAAATTCTTGGCGGGAATATTTGTAGTTGCATATATAAGCATGTTTAGGCATTCATTTGTAAACTAGATGGCATTTTGGATTCATAAGCTTATGTTAAGGTGATTCAAGGCATTCATTGTGTGTTGCAGAGTAGAATTTGTGTTGTGCTTGTGTTTGTATTTGCAGATTTGGCATCCATCTCCTCATGGCATGAAGAGCTTCTTTCTTCCATGAGATCTTCACTACAAGGTGATATCAATTGTGTTTTCAATCATTTATCATTAGGATTTTTGCCTCTATCTCGTAGGGATACACACTCTTTATCTAACAACGGTGTTCGAAAGACTTGAATGTCTCTCTGGAGCTTGACTGAGGCAAGCCTCTAAACACCGCAACTCCCAACCCACTCCTTATGATTGCAGGTTACAGGTGTCGCATCTAGAAGAAGTGGAGTTGCAATGAAGGTCAGCAGGCATCAAGGATTCGGGATCTGGAAAGAAGTTGGACACTGGAGCTTTTCCTAGACTTGGGTGCTAGTCCTAGTGTCCTCCACAGTTGAATTCCCAGAAACAGAAGATACAGTGCAGATCAGTGTCAGAAGGAGATCAGGATTCCACAAAGAAATGGTGGCACTAGACTAGGGCGCCCGCTCATTAGTCCCTGACTGTTTCGCTTTCCAAACTTTAAAATTTGATACGCATTTGATTATCATTTGATATCTCTGTGTGTGAACATTTTCTGTGATTTGTCTGTTTACTTCTGAATTTGCATAATTAGGGTTTTGAGCATAATTGGGCTTAATTGAACAACCAAATCACACAATTCCAGTTTCCCCCTATGTTCCAAGTGACTAAAAGCCTGATAGTAGACTTCCTACTTGGCTAAAGTCCTTGAATGTTTAGAGGTGAAAGGAGGATTTATACAAACTAGCAAAATTAACCCTAAACACAAACAAATCCTCTTCATAAAATTTCACCTTAAACAAGTTGACATAACAGATTCCTAGTTTTTAAATCAAATGTAATGAAGTATGGAGTCTAATGAAACAATATTGTTTACAAAAGTTTGATAGAGGCTAGAAACATTAATTACCTAATTGAAGGAATGCTTTGTGGAGATTGGTGAAAGATTTATGAGGTATCATAATGAACATCTGCAAGAGCAAGTATGTTGAAGGATCTTGAGTTACAAATTGAGGAGGTGGAATATAAGGGAACTAATGGGAAGCAAGTAGTGACCCTATTATTTATGGAAACTTTGAAGATAATTGATTCACTGTATACTAGTTATATTGTAGCCATTTATTTGCATCAATTATTGATGGGGTTAGGTCTCAAAAAATAGGCGTAATATGTATATGTCCAAAGAAGGTTTTCCACTTTTTGTAGAGGATCCAAAGGAATGTACTGTAGTGCATGAGGTAAAAGTATCATTATAAATTGGGCCCTCCAAGTATTGAAGTTCTCATGTGAAGCTTAATTAAGTATGTTGTATGGTCTAAGGTGGATTGAGTGCTTAGGTATATCTATTTTTAGGTCTCGAGTGGTACTTTGTAATTCTACAACTATACTTTGGAGATAAATATTTTAGTAGAGGCATATTTTTATCCTATTTTAATTATTACATAAAGTTGAACAAAATTGCATACTTGTAACAAACTTCACTTTTTCTTCTAATGTATGGAACATGTGCAATGGTACATATGAAAATAGGTGTTACTAATGTGACATTTTTAAAAGAAGTACGAGCCAAAGTTTCAGAGGAACTAGGTTCAATAAGGTTTGGAGGGTTTTTCTGCTTGCCTTTATTTCTAGGACTAAGCACTTTGGACTTAGTAGGGAAAACAACAACATTCTTCTTTTTTCCTTTTTAGTGGGGTTGTTCTCAGACATCTTAACCAAAGTCTTAGCAGACGGGGAAGGATTAGTATTAACATCAGGGATAAAAATAGGGGTGAGGCTCAAGTTATATTTATAGAGGCAATAAATCAAACCTTGGTGGAGCGGGAGGGAAGCACCACTACTAATGCAGGTCTCCAGGGAAGACAATAGGAAAAATGGAAAACTAACCAAATTTCAATGTCTTAGATGATCCAACAATGGAAAGTGATAACCATGGATAGTATAAAATCTTCCCTCCAAAGTAAAATACTTAATCAAATACCAGCTTACTTGTGCTCAGGGTGAAGTTAGCGCAACTCTCTCATACCCATTATGGTGCCTAACTAAGGATTCCCCCTCCTCCATAAAGGACTCAATGAAATCCTTTTCTTTGCTTATGCCCAACCTCAAAACCTTCCTTCCTTGACAACTAACCCCCATCATCTAGATAATCATAAGTTTAGAGACTGTGAATCTAATCCCCCCAACAAAAACATGTCTCTTATCCCAAGACCTCACAGATTATTCAATCAAAACCTCATTAAACCCCTGCATTGCAAGGAAATAGGGTGAAATACCCTCTTCCAAAAATATATTCCACACTTCTTCATTCTTCTGTAGTTTGGAGCAAGAGGAGGGCTCGACTCTAACTCTCTAGCCACCCATGGCAATATTATCAAATAGCACAAGGATATGGAACTTGTTGCAGAGAAAGCTAATCTAAAAAATAGTGATAGCCAAGTAGCTAATTCCAATATCAAAATGATTAATAAGAGCCACATCATCGAGTTGCTGGGAGATACGTTTAACATCATTATTGTTCAACACATATTTGCCTTCAGATATGAGATGAATATGATGATTTAAGCCCCAAGTATTAGATGACTTGACTAACACATTATTTGTATGGTGTGTGTCCTTTCCATACAACATTCATCTTAACTAGCCACTTTATCATTATTTATAATGTTGGCCACAGTACTCGGGATATCTCTGTCAACTATCCAATCAGTCTAATTACTAAATTCAAGACCAATGTTCACCAAACAGTCTGTCACCTTGTTGCCTTCACGATAGATATGGGTGATTTTAAATTTTTTGAAGTGTTGTAAGAGGGACCTAACCTCCTCTACATAGTCTCTTATCTTCCAACTTAGAGGCTCCTTGTTGTTTATTAAACCAATAATAATTTTAGAGTCCCCCTTAATTTCAAGACAATGCACACCATAATTTAGGGCCATTTTGACCCCCACCAGACAACTATAGCTTAAGCCTCATTATTGGTTTTGATTCCTATGTTTTTAGAATAACCTTTCAACATGGTGTGTTTTACATTCCTAACGATGCCACCAGCTCTAGCCATTCCAAGATTACTTAAAACAACCATCAAAATTTAACTTCATCTAACCCTTTTGAGGGCATTTTCACTTTGTGTGCTTCCTAATCAATGCTTTTTTGAGGTGCATAAGAGCATTGGAAGAGCAAATTATTAATATTCTCTTCCTAGGATAAGCACATGGGGAACCTACTAGGAAGTTGGAAACCTCTTTTAATAAGATTATCTTGAGTTAAAATCTTGTTGCAGATAGTTGTCCACCAAAAGAAATTTATTTTGGGAATAAGTCTATGGTTCCATATACTTCTCTAAAAAGATCAAGATCTAAAAAATTAGAGATCGATACATAACCAGAGGCAATTGTATACTTCCTAGAAGAGTGAGAAGCCAAAGAATTTCATCATCCTTATTATGCTGAAAGAAGTTAGAGATCTTAAGATAATTTTAAAATTTATCCATAGTATCAATCAAAGCATCTCCCTCAGCAAAGAAATTCTTAAAGGTCTTCCACTTATTTATATTTCCATTATAATCTACATATCCTTCCAGATAGCTTCCAAAAAGAATAGTGAGAGGTTGGGCTAACTTGGAAAATTGTTGATGAGAAGAAAGGGAGAAGGATTCCAACCAATTATCTTCCCAAAATGGATTATTAAAAATGTTCTTTCATTTGAAGTTTCTTGATTCTAAGAATTGTGTTTAACTGAAATTACAACAAGACTAATGGAATATTAAATATAATTCGGGTTCTCTATTTTGAATTGACTCATATCTAGCTCTTAGGATTATATTTACATATGTGTTTACCTTTTTTTTAGGTCTTGAATTTATAACCAATTGATTAATACATTGGTCCTCTTTTGGCAAACTGATCATGCTTTCTAATAAATACATCCTCTATTCTTTGTAAATTATTGTAAGTTACATTCTACTAGTTTGTATAAGCTCATTAATATTTACTTTTATTGAATATTTTGAGAGCCCACACTTATTTGCATGTCCTTAGGAGCTTAATGAATATTCAAGGTTTTCATAAGTTATACATGAAGTAGGAAACTATAAATGGTTTTACATTTGGGGATATTAACTTGGTATTGAAAATTTATTTCTATTGTAACATGATATTAATTTGTTGTTCAAAGAGTTATGTTATAAAAGACTGGCAAGCTTGTATAGGGGGCATTTAGTGACAATCTTTAGAATATCCTTATGCATAGGGTATGGCTATGTCGTGCGACTGTATTATTTCATTTCTCTTTAATTGTCTTGTAAGATCTCTAGGAATACCCTCCTTGGCCTAGCAAAGCCAAAAGTGTAGAAGAGTTGCTTTCTCTTGTCCATTAGCACGAAATACTTATGATTTGATCATAAGTTCCATTTGATCATTTAGTCTTGACTTTGTTCTCTGAGGTTAATTTTTTGTGTTTGTCCTTTAGAATCACATGGAACAATTTGGAGCACCAATAGGTGTTTATGGTGTTGGCCTTGCCATTGCATTGTGGTCACCAAATATTGACATTATGATTCATTGTTGCTTTAGATTTATGCACCATAAAGAGTAGGCTCAAAATATAAAGATATACATAAATGAATGGTGGATAACTATGTTCAACCATGTGCATGGAGAATAGATGACTAGATTCCCTCTTAAATTGGCAAAGGATGTTTTACAAATTTCTAGTTGGTGGGTATTTCCTAAAATGATGATAATTTGATTGAAAGGAGCCATGTTGGTCCCACACATTCTACCATAGTATGTTACATCCCATTTGGCCATTATTGAAGTTTATGATGAAATTTTTGTTGGAGTGGCTTTTCATTTAAGGAACCAAAGGCTAGTGGTTTTTCTTGCGTTACCCATAAAAGTTGAAGCTTTCATGATCCCATTGTTTCCAATACTAGATTGGATATCCACTTAGTTGAATATCATTTCTTGACTATGGAAGGGAAAGTTAGTAGGTATCTAAATGATTTTTAAGGTAAAATCAAAAGTGATTACACTCCTCGAGCTCAGTCTATGGAAGAAAATATTTATATGAATGCTCTTATTCATGAGGAGTTAGTTGATATAATGCTTAAAGAATCAAGGTAGTAGTTAGTTCATGGGATTATGGAGAATAAGTCTAGAAGGAGTAAGAAGCTATGATTTGTATATTGATTCTACACCACCTAATCATTTGTCCCTTACCACTACCATTATATTTGCACTTCTAGACCTCAATGGTACATCATTAGAAACTAAGAAGGAGATGGCGATGCAAAGTGTTCATGTACCTATATTGAAAATTGTATTTGTAACTATACAAATGATAGATCCATAAAAGCAATTGCAGGTAGATTTTTTGCATGTTATTTAATTAAGGAAAAAACCCAATTTAATGCAATGTCATTACAAACTAGTGGATTTCAAAATTAATGCAATGTCAATACAAAATAGTGACTTTTGAAGAGAGTGTATGGAGAATGTCAAGGGAAAAGATGAGTTAAATGAGAAGATGATATTTAAAGATCATATGACAGCCTTATTCTCAAGAGTTCAAGTAAAGAAATAATAATTAGAAGAGCAGGAATCAACAACAAAAGATTTCAAAATATATTATTAAAGAACAAAGAAAATAGATGGATAATGCATAGTCTTCAATTTAAGATGCAATCATCACTATGCATATGGATATTTCTCCACTACTAGATGCAGGAAAGGTAATATCTTAGGACCATCTTGTTATTGATTCTATGCAAATGCCAATAGTTTTCTCTAAGGAAGGAGATAGTTCTACATAAATATTTTCACACCTGCATGGTTTTCTTCTACTACAGATCTTTGGTTAAATGAAGAAGACAAGGTTTTTGACACTCCTTGTAATCATTTAATCTCTATGATAGACAATTTCATTATAAAGTCAGGGTATGATAAAACCACTTTTAGTTTGTAATTAGTATTGTCCAATTGAGCCTATGGAGATGGGGAAATTGTAATGTTTTAGAAGGAAAAGGAAGTGGTTCTCTTTGAGAGAAAAAGGTGAAGGAATTAGTATTACCACCTCTATATTTGGCTCATCATATGATATTTACAAGCATCAAATAGAAGTTCTCACCAAAGAAAATGGAGTTAAAGAAGAGAGTGATTGTGGTGTTCCTTGACTCTATGTACAACTATATAATCCAGTCCCTCGATATGGTTTTTGATTTAGTACTATAACTTGAAGGTGTAAATGACAATGTGAAAGAAATACACAATATCATAGTTGTCTGGTAAAATAAATTGGTCAAAATTCAAGAGAAGATGGACGTGATCCTTGACAATGCCTTGTCATTTTCCACATCTACTTTATAGATGACTAGTGAGTTAGAAAATAACATGTACAAGAATGTAATTCAAAATTATATGACTATAATCAATGATCATAGTCATTGGTTGTAAAAGGTTAATGAGACTATAGTTTATCATCTAACAAATGTAGAGAAGTAATTGCAAGAAATTAGGATTCATTTTCTTTGTGGGGAAGAGGTCTAGGTTGGAAACATGGAGAAAGAAAAGGTTGACCAAGTCTTAAATTGTATTTTGCCAACAAGGGCAATAGTTAATAAAATTATCGTGGTTCAAGTGTATGTGCAATAGGACATCAAGGTGTCTCTCTCTCTCTTTCTCATCACCCTAAAATTCTTTATCATAATAAAAATCTTCTTTTCCACTAAATTGATTTTATCTTTACCCTGAAAACATATATGTAATTTCACTCTCTTATTAACTTACATCAAACCAATTATTTAAACTCAACTCCATATATTAAAATATTCATTTACAATTAATTTATTAACTCTAAATATTTATCTAATTACTTAAATAAGGACATATTTTTATTCCTCTTCAACCATATTCAACAACGTAGTAGACAAAAACAATCAGTTTTACATTCCAATATGTATCATCAATCTCCCACCACACCCAAATGTCTGACAAATATAAAAACGATAGAGCAATTAGTAAGGCTTCCTTGTACTAGTTCTTTGTATTAGACTCCTCTCTAATGCTAACCCCTTTCTTACCATAAAAGATTTCAGAGAAAAGAAACACGTTAGAGAAGTGTAACAAGATGGAGAAAGTTGAAATGAAATGTGATTCTTACTTTCAGTCAACACATATCAATAAATTAACTACTACAAACTTAAGGATCCACACCTCAACTACCTCATTCATAACTGATCCACTTTGATTTAAGTTAACAAAGGAATGGTCTAGACACACCCACACTTTTGCCATTTTATCATCGAGTTCTTGGAATATCAAATGAAATCAAACGATCGAAGAGTCGAAAAAAGATGCTCTGGTAGCAGTTCTCCTATAAAATAACCTATCGGATAAAGATTTTCACATAGGTGGAGTGGTTGCGGATGATAAATTTGGCATAGATCTCAAATAAGACTTTTCCAAGTGTCAAAAGAAGGCAATTAGCAAAAAATAATGGTTAAAGGGAAATCTAAAAAGTTGGAGGAGAAATAAGATTTTGTTGTTTTCTATTGTTATTTTAATGACATGTTCTATGAACTGCCAAAGACTTTTATTTAAGAAGCTTAATAATAAAATTAAATTTCTTATCACAAACTTGTGTGTTTCAGTTGTTAATACATTTCATACTTTAAATATAGGTTCATAGATTCATTATTAAATTGTTTCATGATTTTCTTTTTGGAAGATAAGTCAATCACTTTTTAAATTGGAGTACTGAGGTTCCTACTTTATCTACACAATCAGTATGTAATTGTTCACTGAAATTGTAGCCAAAGTTTCATAAATATTTTAAAGTGGAAAATTGTTTAGGATTCCTTTAGTTTATGGGCATTCATAGTAACTAGAGTCATTGAATGATTTCTTTTTTAGATAAATATGGTTTTACTGTCATTTGTATAGGCATTGGAGGTAGCTTGATTCATATTCAAAGTGGTTTTCTTTTGAAATTTGTGCATAAAGAAGGAAAGCTTTGATAATGTTTTAAGATAGCAGGGTTTATTTTATCTCTTTTTCTTTTTTCTTTTTTTTTTGAATCAAAGTAGTTAGTTTTAGTTTAGTTGAGAGTGAATTTTGTTATTATGTATTTGTATAGATTTCATTCAAAATACGTCTAACAAGTCTTACAATGGTTTTAAAATTCATAAACCACTACTAAAGAATTTGTGTTATTCTCATTAATATCCAAAAATAGAGGAATTTGAGCCTTAGAGGGATGTTTCATCCATTTTCAAGAAGCATATTCGATGATCATTAATCATTGTATGTCCCGGTGTAATTAAATAACCATCAACAATACCTAAAATTTCATAGGATTAGAATCAAATGTATACTATATGTTGGTTCCCAAAGTGACTGCAACCCAAAACTCTAAAACATTTCACAGTCACCAAGGCCAAGGGTGTCGTCAAGGTGATTGAAAGAGGTTTATCAACAGGTCAAGAGAGATTTTGGCCAACTGACAGGAGTGGGTATACTCCCCTGCACTTCAGGCTTAAGTAGACCTAGGAGGGATATTCCTAGAGGCATGAAATAGAACACAAACAAACAAACAAACCCACTCCTAGGTTTATCAAGGTGATTGAAAGAGGTTTATCAACAGATCAAGGGCAATTTTGGCCAACTGACAGGAGTGGGTATACTTACAAGGGTCATTGTACCTCGGCATTTAATCATATTTCATGTGTCAAATCTAGGGCTATGTCCTTGGCTGTCTGCAATTAGGAATCCTATAGTCGCCAGTTTGTTCAACTAATTTTAATGATCTCTATTGTTTAAAGAAACTATTGCTACTGATCTATTTGCTATGAAAATGAATTCTAGGAATATTGAAAACAAAGCTGAAACAATGAATTGCTAATGTAGATCTATACTATTCCATTCAATTAAAACATACATTCATTTATGAGAAAACAGTAACTATCTTCTAGACAGAATCTGAAACAAAATAATAAACAACAATACTAGTCTTCTGCCTTGGTGGTGGGGAGTGGCCCTTGCTTCACACCCTTAGGGCTAAAGACTAAAGCAATGAATTAGCACAAGAAGATAATATCACAATTCACTTTCAGTCCAATTCCATCAGCTTTTGTATTCAGAAAAATGTCTATATCAAAATGAGATTACAAAAATCAGAAATCATTCGCTATATATCTTCTGCTGCTACCTTGGTAAATTTATATCTAATCTAGTGATGAGATATCACTTACCCTAACTACTAGTTTATCTATGAGATAATACCAACCTCTTATTCTACTAATTGTTTAACTACTAAGTAAAAAGTCAAGCAATTTAAAATAGATTTAGTGGAACAGCAGTCTCACTAAATCTAAGTCTTAGTTTCAAATACAACTGGGCAGCAAGGCCCTGAAATATAGGTACTTAATCAGATTGTAGAGAACTCATGCAAAATCAAAAAGAGATAAAATTTCCAGCAGTTAACTAAGGTCTTCATCTGATTACTCAGGTGCTGATTGAATAATATCTAGAGCACCCCAATTACCACTGGAAGTGTTGACTGGCAGCGCGTTGGAAATCTGCATCCATGTTGAGGAGACTCTAGAGGTGTGTGCTTCTGTCTGCAACTCTAAAGATATGCTTTATGACCTTCTATTCAGCTCCGAAGATATGCTTTTGACTTCAGTCCATCTCCGGAGATGATTCACCCCCTTTCTCTCAAAATTTCTCCAATCATATTGGAAAATATTAGAGACTGGTGCAATATCCATATGTCAGCTCCGAAGATTATTAGGACCACCTCCGGAGATGACCAAAATTGTCTTTGCCCAAACATCTGTACCTGTAGATTCAGAAAGAGATAATTTCTGCATATTTCCATTAATTCAATGCACATTAGTCCCTCAATCAGAAATCATGATTTTAAGTAATTCATCTCTCATTAAACATAATTAGAACAATCTTGTTAATCTACTTTGGTGCAGTGATCAGGACAATGGAATAAGAAGGAAGGAAAAAGAGAGGTAAAAAGGTGTATTTCATGGGTGCTACCTGGCACTCATCATCCCCCCTATACTTAAAGGTTATCAGGGACTCCTGCATTTCACAATCTGGACTTATTTAGGTGGAATATTCTATCAGTCAAGTTGTAGTCCTTTGCATAAGTAGTCCAAGTGGTGCGGTCTGTATTACCATTTCCTCTGAACTAATCAACCTGCTTTATCCATTCCTACAATTTATCATCTTCCATTTGTTTAGCCCAAATAGGTAGTGGCTCAATGATGAGAGGAGGTCTGAAACTGCCACCTATCCACTCCTGTTGGTATTTATCCATCATTTTGGACACTAACCTGGCCTTCATCATAAACAACCTGAGTTTGGCAGGGGACACCACTTCCCTCATCTTATGTTCTGCAGTTAATATGTTCTACCTTTTCTTTAACACTGGAAGCATTTGATTAGATAAATTGTTCATGAGGAGACCAATATCAATGGAGTATTCCTGCAGATGTTTTAGATATAAAGGCAAAAGCTTGGTCTTATTGTCTGGGTGGTAAATGTACGCCCTGAACTAGATCTTAAAAGCATTGGGATTTGGGCATTCTTTTCTGATAAAAAGGCTTGTTTTTGCATCCTTCTTTAGATAAGCCTCCATCCTTTCATTCCAAATATGATGATTTCTCATTAGCAACATGAATGTCTTGAGTTGACATTCTCCTACAAAATAGTTGATAATGAAGGTAATATCATCAATGCAGAAACCATGCAAATATAACTCACACAGAAAATCTTTATCCTCATCAGAACTTCTCATGTATGCTTCCATGAACCCTATCCATGTCTCTGTATCCTCAGTCAAATCAGACATAACCAAAGACATTTTTCTCTATAGGACTCTTTCTTGTAGAAACAGAGCATAACTTTCACTTGGGGGTCTACAAGATAGGATCTCAGATGAAATGGAAGCTACCTGAAGGACCTTTTCTTCCAAAGTTTGTACTTTTTTTGACATGGCAGTTACTGCCCTTTGTAATTGCAGCATAGGTTTAGAAGCCTCATATTCCCTGCATCTTCTTTCCCAATGGAATAGGGCTGTAGGAATATCTATTGGAATTGGGCCTAAGTATGGATCCGTTTGTACCCCCTGTTCCATGGTTGCCCCTGGACCAATCAACTCCTGAATGTACTCTTCTTGATCATCTATCTTATTGTTGGCCCATGTTAATTGTTTGGCTTGGCTTTGTACTTTCTCAACAAGTGCTGCAATTATTGTGAGACTATTGTCTCAAGCCTTTGTAAGGTCAAAGATATTTTGTGTTGCCTCTGCCTCCTTTTCTTTGATGCTTTCAAATGCCTCTTCCTCCTTTCCCTTAATGCTTTGGGCTGCCTCTATTTCTTTTTCTCTCATTTCTTCCTCTCTCTCCTGGATCATTTTCTATTTATTCTGGAGCTCTGCTTGCAGTCCTTCAATCACCTATTTTTACTCCATTTCTTTTTCTCTCATGGCCTTCTTGAGGTCAGTAATAATTAGGTTCTTTCCCCATAATAATATCTTCAGATTATCTATTTCCTCTAACATTTGTTGTTCCCTTGAAATCTCAATATCCTCCTGATCAAAGAGGTGAGAATAAGTCCATGTTTCAGTTTGTTCCTCCTCAGGGTTTTCCACAGCTTTTTGCTCTTCATTGCTAGTTGCATCCACTTGCCATGTTTCAACTTCCCCTGCAATCTCCTTGTCCTGAGCTTCCTCTTGGTTTCTCTATGCAATTATTGGTACTGATGAACGCCCAGCCTCATCTACAGAAGTTCTGAAACCCAAGAGAACTTCAGCCAGGAGAGCAGTATCTTTTTCAGCTTAGTTGAGCTGTCTCTTTCTCTTGCTTCTCCGTAGCATAGGTAGAGTAGGTACTTTTGTAGCAGGCATATTATCCTCAGAGTCTGAGAAAATAGTAAAAGTGTCTCTCTGTTCTGTCTCCAGAGCAGGGGAATGTTGTGAAGTTGGACTATGGGAATCTGGATGAATAGATGGTTCTAGGGAAACTTCTCTTTATTTCTTCTTTCTCACTAGAGGAATTTCATCTAAATCATCAGATGCTTCCTCAGCCCAGTAGTGTATTGTGGAATCAGTTTTCTTTGAAGTTGTTTTTGTTTTCTGACCCTGCCTTGTCTTCTTCTTTTGCATCTTGGGGTCAGAAGTCTGGGTGGAGGTCTGCTCTATGACAATTGTTTCCCCTGTTTGTTTAAGTGGAGTAGACTCCTCAACCAAGGTCATCTTTCGCCTTGTTGATCGAGTCAAATATGGGGTTTGTTCTATAACAGGTTCCACAACTTCTTTTCATTTCCTCTTTCTGCTAGAAACAGAGGAAGTAGATGAAGTTGCCTCCAGTCAGGGATTTTGACCTTTACCTCTCTCGGTAGCTAGAGAGGAAGTTGAAGACTATGCCTTCTCCTCCTGATGGGTATAGGAAACCTCATCTATTCTCTGTGCCTTCTCTGGTGTTCTGTCCTAGGGTTTATTGTCTAAAAATGTTTGCCATAATGTCTACCCATCAACTTGAGACAAAAAGTGATGTTTCACAATCAGAAAAATGAGGCCGTGGTGTTTCATAGGACCTTTCCCTTGTTGATATTTGTCTGCAAATGATTTAATTGCAGAGTACAAAAAGTTTGGAAGGTTTATGCTAAATTCTGGGTGTGCATTTCCATGCCTCAGAAAAATTAACATTTTCATTATTAGTCCTAGAGCTATGGAAAATTGGCCATCACATGCAAAGTATTTCATCAACCATAATGCTACAGACTGTCAGGGGTTTGGAAGTGAAGACCTAACAATTCCTTTAACCTCATTTTTGCTTAAATATAATTGTATTGCAGGTTCACCTTCTCTAGAGAAATTTTTAATTAAATCAGCATTTAAGGTTTTCAAATGGTAAAACCTCTCACCTTGTTCTGGTAATCCAGAAATATGACTGATGATGGTGGTAGAGATATTGACCTAAACCCCTCTTACAATGGTTTGATTATCTCTCAGGTTACGTAGGAATTCATCAACAATATCCCCCTGAAACCTTCAAATTTCTCCAAGAACTCTAACCACCTTGCATTCCTTAGAATGTCTGTCACAGCTTCATCCTTCAGCAGGCCTAATATATTATCTAGCTTTGATTTCTTCTTGACACCCATCTCTCTGTCCTATTCCACCTCCTATAGCTAAAATTCTGTTGTCTGTAGTCTATTTTTCTTTTCTTTTCACTCCTGAGGACTGTGTCAGCAAACTTGAATTTTACACTCAAAGATTTTTAGAGAAATCTGCAATCTTGAGTGAAGGTTGATATGTCATTTTTTTTTACTACTCAGATTATGGGAAAGGAGCTTAAGAGTGGTTTAGCATGTTTATGCAGTTATAATTGCAGGAGAGTGATGGGACACTCCGTAGGCAGGTCGACAGTGTGGCAAATATGGTAGCATGAATGAGGTGAAAAGGAAAATAATGGCAGGGAGATGTGGCACAATAATGGCACCCAAAAATAGAATTGACAAGGCAGTTACTAATTAAGTTAATTAAAGAGAATTACCTGAATCAATCTTAATGATGACAGCCTGATGTACTTGGCTGTAAGACCACGGCCTTGATGCGACTCGATGTGACTTGGCACATGAGCAACACCTGCGTGGGTTTGAAATGACGTCAGCATCCCTGTCGTCACATATTCTGTAATTGTTCCCTCTGAGTGGTCTGGGAATGCCATGTTGTCAAGTGACGTTAGTGCAGCAATTCGTGATGGTTTGTGCATGTGAAAGTGATGGCTTTTTTGACTGCTGACGATATGCATGCTGAGTTCATCTTTGTTTTTATTATAAAGTGGAGGATGAGTCATGCTGACCTCATCAAGTGACATCTCCACTTTATTACCTAGAGAGGTGGGTCCCCTCATTTATTCTATTTAAGAATGGCTCTTTATTGGTGGAGCGCCATAGGTGCTCCTAGTTTGTGAAGCACCAGAGATGTTCCCAATTTGTGAAGCGTTGAAGGTGCCCCTAGTTTGTTACAGAGATGTGTTTTAGTAACTCTTGGCACCTAATTGCCTCCATAGCTTGATTATTCCTATCTGACAAGAAGAAGGGAACTGCCATTTACTAGTTTTCAATCCCCTTTTACGAGAAAGACAACCATTTACTGGTTTTCCATCTTTCTCTTTTTTTTTGAAGAAGAAGGCCGCCATTTGTTAGTTTTCAACCTTCTCTTTCTTTTTTTTTTCAGTCCAAATCTATGACAGAGGATGTGTCCCCTGTAACCAAGCACAAATATTGGATGAATTCTTCCTTAGTTGATGGCCTTTTATAGAGTCAAATTCTATGGCCATTCACTAAGAATGTGTATGTGCTTCCATCAATGGGTTCTAGAAAAACTGTTTCGTTCTCAAAAACTTCATTTATCTGATAAGGACCCATCCGAGTTTGTAGCTTTCCCTTGAACTCCTTGAACTTAGAATCATATAGGAGAACCCAATCACCTTGTTGAAATGTCCTCCTTTTGATGTGCCGGTCATGTCATTGCTTCCTTTGATATTGAACAAGTTCTATTTGTTGTATGGCCTCTGTATGGATTTCATCCAACTCATTGAGCTAAAGAATCCTATTTTGTTGTGCTATAGACAATGGTAGACTGATATCTAATGAAGTTTGAGTGTCTGCAGTTCAAATTCTATAGACAGGATGGGTTTCTTTCCATAAACCAATTCATATGGTGAGAATTTGGTTGTGGACTTCCAAGTGGTATTGTAAGCCCAAACTACTTCAAGTAATCTGTTAGCCCAATCCTTTCTGTTCATGGCTACTGTCCTTGTCAGAATATTCTCCAGTTCTCTATTAGTCACCTCTACTTGCCCATTGGCTTGGGGATGGTAAGGTGAAGATTTCATGTGCTTAACTTGATATAAGTCTGTGAATGCTCTAATTACCTGTGAAGTAAATTGAGGTCCTATGTCTGAAACTATTGATCTTGGAGCTCCAAACCTCAAGAAAATTCTGTTATAAAGGAAATCAGCAACTTTCTCTTCTCTTGCAAATTGCAATGCCTAAACTTTAGCCCATTTAGTCACATAGTCTGTGCATACCAAAATGTACTCTTTGCTTGATGATGGTGGAGAAATTGGTTCCACAAAGTCTAGACACCATTGCTCAAATGGTTCCAGCATTACTTGGGGATGAAGTGACATTTCCTGGGTGAAAGTTGGTTGTCCCATCCTTTGGCATTGATCACACTGTTGCACATACTTCTTGGTATCCTTATGAATAGAGGGCCAACAGTAACTAGCTCCCAAAATCTTGTGGATGGTTATGTGTGAAGAATAGTGCCCACCAGATGGTTCATCATGACATGCATTTAAGACATCAAAAATTTCATCATCTTTTAGACACCTGCGTAAAATGAAATCAGGACCACATTTAAATAGTAAACCATTTAACCATTTGTAAGATAAGCTTTCCTTAAGTAAGCATTTCTTTTGTTTGAGGTAAAATAGGATGGAAACAAGCCTATAGCTAAGAGATTAGCTATGTCTGCAAACCAAGGTGCAGTAGAGGAGATAACAAAAAGATGTTTATCTAGAAATTTGTCCTCCACTGGCTGGTTCTCTCCACCTGTATACAATCTTGACAGAAAGTCAGCAACCAAATTAAATTTGCCTGGATTATCAACTATGGTAATGTCAAATTCCTGCAATAGCAATAACCACCTGATTATCCTTACACCCACTACTGGCTTATTCATTAAGTATTTGATGGCTGCATGATCAGTATGTACAAATATTTTGTATCCAGTGATATAATGCCTAAATTTGTTTATAGCATATATGACTGCCAAGAATACTTTTTCAGTTGTGGTATAGTTTCTTTCTGCAAAGGTAAGGTTTTTACTGATGTAGTAAATGGCATGCATACTTTCTCCCTCCTCTTTTTGTCCCAAGACTGCTCCAATAGACTCATTTGAAGCATCATTTTGTATGTGAAATGGTAGAGTCCAATTGGGTCCTCTTAAAACAGGTGTGACAGTAAGCTTCTCCTTAAGGGTTTCAAATGCTGATTGACAATCCTCTGTCCATAAGAATTATGTGTCTTTGTTAAGCAGGGTAAACAGAGGAGCAGCTATTCTGCTAAAATTTTCTATAAATCTCCTATAGTAGCCTGCATGACCCAAAAAATTTCTAACATCTGTCTGATTTTTAGGTGAAGGTAACTACTTGATCACTTCTATTTTGTTTTGGTCCACTTTGATCCCATTTGCTGAAATGTGGTGTCCCAATACAATTCCTTCCTCTACCATCATGAAGCACTTTTCACAGCTCAGGGATAGTCAATTTTTTTCATAGCATTTTAATACTTTTTCTAAGTTTATGAGAGCTTCTTCAAAGTTGTCCCCATACACAGTAAAGTCATCCATATAGACTTCCATGCACTCATTAGCTAGTTCAGCAAAATGGCTAAAACAAGCCTCTGAAATGTAGCTGGAGCATTACATAGTCCAAATGGAAGAACTTTGTAGGCAAAAGTTCCCCAACAACAAGTGAAAGTGGTTTTATCCTGATCTTCAGATGCTACTTAGATTTGGTTATATCCACTAAACCCATCTAGGAAAGAAAAATACTTCCTCCCTACAAGTTTGTCTAGCACTTGGTCAATTAATGGTAAGGGAAAGTAGTCCTTTGTTTCTTTGTTTAGCTCTCTATAATCAATACACAATCTCCATTTCCCATTCTATCTAGGCACTATGACTAAGGGTGAGACCCATTGAATGTCTGAGATTGGATATATAAACCCTGCTTGCAGCAATTTTTCTATTTCAGTCTTGACAATGTCTTTTAAAGCAGGATTCAATCTTCTCTGAGATTGTCTGACAGGTTTGACATCTTCAGTGTATATATGATGAGTATAGATCTCAGGAGGGATGCCCTTCATATCTTGGTATTCCCAAGCAAAAGCTATTGAATGGGAAATTAGGAGTTTGATAAGTTCCTCTTCCTATTTTTTTGCTAACTGGGTGTTGATATTCAGTGTTTTCCCAGGTAAAATCATGACCTATTTTATGATCTGATCCATAGATGTATTCAATCCATATCCTGGAGTCATGGTATTGAGGGGGCAAGAATGTGGAAGAAACATGTGGAATGTGGCTAAGTCTCTGTAAAAGGTCTCTCCACAAGGAATGATATTTCCTAAGGTACAATGAGCAGAAGTGAGAAGTTCTCTCCTTGAATCTTGGGATAGCTCCATTATATCCTCATTAATAAGAATGTGGGTGATATCTTCTATTATGTCATAGTGGATTTCTTCTTCCAACTCACCCAAATGTTCTTTGATGGTAACCATAGCTACTGACGCATTGTTTTCCATGTTATCTGGCTCATCTACCCATACTCTTCCTGAATAATGTATTGATGGTTTAGCTGGTGGATACAAAGATATTTTCTTCAAATCTATTCCATTAGAAATGACCATATCCCTAGTCTGACAATCAATGGATGCTACTGTTGTAGCCAGCCATGGTCTTCCTAATATCAATGGATAAGCATTTCTCTAGTTTTTTGGTTCTAATATCAGGAAGTCTGCTGGAAATTCCCATGATTCTATCACAACTGGAACATCAGTAATCACCATTTTTGGAATAGCTACTAACTAGTCAACAAGTTGAAGGATTGTACATGTGGATTGGATACCTATTAGGGCCAATTTATCCATTGTATGAATTGTCATTACATTTATTGTTGCTCCCAAAGCAACCAAAACATTTGAAATTTCTACCCCTGAGATGTAAACAGTTATGACAGGATTTCTAGGATCTCCATATTTTGGGAGGAGCATTTCTCCCATTAGGAGGTCTACTACTTTTTCTTCCACCTAGATGGTGGAGGGAAAGTTCTTCTTTCTTCCCTGGGTCTTAACACAATGTTGTTTGATGAATCGGTTCAGTTCAGGTACATCTCTGATTGCTTGTAGGAGCAAAATTTCAATGTTCAGTTGTCTAATTTCTTGTACAAGTTTTGATTCCAAGGTAGATTGGACTTGTTTTTGTAAAACCTTTTTTTGAGGGATATGTTGTTTAAGCCGCTCTGGGTATGGTGCTAGTTTTTCTATCTCCAGAGCATCTCTGGAGTTCTTAGCAGAAATATTTCCAGGGGTATTTTCTAGAGTCATTCTTTTAGGAGGAACTCTGGAGTTATCCAAGGATGATTCTTTTAGCACTGTTTCTATAGTAATCTCCTCTGGAAGCTGAGTGGATGGATTTTCAGGTTCCTCATCATTGGTTACTTCAACTATAGTTGGAGGAGATGGTCTTGGAAGTGCTTTCCTAGAACGTAGCTAGAGATTATTGGAATATATGGCATTAATATCAACCATGTTTTCTTGTTATGTCATGTAAATAGTTGCTCCCTGCTTATTCCGTGGGTTTGGTATAGGTTGAGCTGGTAAGGGTGGTTAGCTAACTGGTTCATTTTGTGACTGACCTTGTGTGTTGGGGGGTCCAGTTAGCAATGCTTGTTGTTGAGGTTGGAAATGTTGAGGTTATCCCTGGTATTGTCGATTATATCCCTGTTGAGGACCCCAATGAGGCTGCATGTTTTGTGATCCAAACTGTTGTGGCCATTGTTGATTTCCCTAGGGTTGATTTTGCCAATCTTAGTTCTACCATTATTGGTTTGGCCAATCTTGTGGTCTCTAAGGAGGATTATTCTAAGGCCCATGCCAAGTTAGATTCCATTGATTATTTCCCCAATTAGAAGGACCCCTATAAGAAGCCTGGTTTGGATACTGATTATAAGGAAAATTTCCATCTTGTTTTTGTCCTACATAGTTCAACTCCTCCTCTATAATGGCATTCTTTTTACTTAGCCTTTGTAAGGCTAGGAGCTGATCACACTGACTTGTAGGATGTTCCCTGTCACAGATCCAACAAATTTCTAATTTATCCAAAGGACATTGCCTCAATAGATGTTTGTTTCTACACCTAGGACAATAGATGTAGAGTGGTTCAGTTGTTCTGACTTGATCATTTGTTCTAGTTTTTGCCCGAATCCCATCTAATGTGGTATTCAGTTGGACTAGAATATCTATTTTAAAATTTGCAATTTCCTCTATTAACTGTCATATTTCATTCTTCCCTTTGAAAGATTTGGGTGTTCTCACTCCATCTTGGGTTCTAGAATAGTTCCTACAAAATTCTTCTATAGCAGGCATATCCATTTTATTGATATTCCCTTTTCCCGTTAGATCCAGTGCCTATTTTGAATCTTTGTATAATCCTTTTACAAACAGGGTTCTGGCCAAAGAGTGATTTACAAGGTTGCCACACCTTCTCAAAGAAAAATTGAACCTATCCACATAATCCTCTAAGGTCTGTTCCTCTCTCTATTTAATTTTGAATAATTCCTCATTTTTATCACTGACTCTACAGTAGTCCTGGTATTTTCCCAAGAATTTTGTCTCCATCTAATCCTAGGAATTGATGGAGTTTTGGGGCAAACCCATAAACCATCTCATTGTAGAATCTTTCAGGGTTGAGGGAAACAGTTTGAGTTTTTGATTATTTGATCCATAATCATAAGTCTGGCATACCACTTTGAATTCCAACAAAAACTGACCTGGATCCTCAGAAGCAAGACCCCTAAAATTTGGCAAGTGGGTAGGTGAAATATTTTTCATAGGGGCATTATCTCTAGCAGCCAGAACAATGGGATATGAGAAGGTTCTTGGAGCTTGATTATCCTCATCTTCATGATTATCATGATTATCATCCATGTCTGATACTAGTTGAGGTTCTGAAGAATTAGTTTTTGAGGAATTAGTTTCTGTCAAAGGATCTACCTAGAATTTCTATTGCAATTCTTGGATATAGTCAGTGAGTTGAAGATTTAGAGGATTTAAGGGATTATTGAATTAAGGTACAACTTCCAAGGTAGGTTCTAGGTGTCTTTCTTCAACAAGATCTTGTGCCACCCCACTGCTTTCTCCTATAGTTTGTTGATGGGGTGTCAGTTTTATGTATCTTCCTTTTGAATCCTAAGCTCTAACCATACAGATTCAATCTATCCTAAAACTTTTTAACTTAGTTTCCTAATTAACATAGAGTCCCTGGCAATGGCGCCAAAAATGACAAGGGTCGTTGTACCTCGATATTTAATCATATTTCATGGGTCAAATCTAGGGTTGTGTCCTTGGTTATCTACAATTAGGAATCCTATAGTCACCAGTTTGTTCAACTAATTTTAATGATCTCTACGGTTTAAAGAAACTACTACTACTGATCTATCTGCTATGAAAAGGAATTCTAGGAATATTGAAAACAAAGCTGAAACAATGAATTGCTAATGTAGATCTATACTATTCCATTCAATTGAAACATACATTCATTTATGAGAAATAGTAATTATCTTCTAGACAGTTTCTGAAACAAAATAATAAACAACAATACTAGCCTTCTGCCTTGGTGGTGGGGAGTGGGCCCTTGCTCCACACCCTTAGGGCTGAAGACTAAAGCAATGAATCAACACAAGAAGATAATATCACAATTCACTTTCAGTCCAATTCCATTAGCTTTTGTATTCAGAAAAATATCTATATCAAAATGAGATTACAAAAATCAAAAATCATTCGTTGTATATCTTCTGCTGCTACCTTGGTAAATTTATATCTAATCCAGTGATGAGATATCACTTACCCTAACTACTAGTTTGTCTATGAGATAATACCAATCTCCTATTCTACTAACTATTTAACTATAGAGTAAAAAGTTATACAATTTAAAATAGATTTAGTGGAACAGCAATCTCACTAAATCTGAGTCTTAGTTTCAAATACAATTGGGCAGTGAGGCCCTGAAATATAGGTACTTAATCAGTTTGTAGAGAACTCATGTAAAATCAAAAAGAGAAATAAAACTTCCAGCAGTTAACTAAGGTCTTCATCTGATTACTCAGGTACTGATTGAATAATATCTGGAGTACCCCAATTACCACTACAAGTGTTGACTAATAGCGCACTGGAAATTTGCATCTATGTTGAGGAGACTCCGGAGGTGTGTGCTTATGTCTGCAACTGCAGAGATATGCTTTATGACCTTCTGTTCAGCTTCAGAGATATGCTTTTGACTTCAGTCCAGCTCTGGAGATGATTCACCCCCTTTACCTCAAAATTTCTCCAATAATATTAGAAAATATTTGAGATTGGTGTGGTATCCATATGTCAACTCCGGAGATTATTAGGACCACCTCCGGAGATGACCAAAATTGTCTTTGCCCGAACATTTGCACCTGTAGATTCAAAAAGAGATAATTTCTGCATATTTCCATTAATTCAGTGCACATTAGTCCCTCAATCAGAAATCATGATTTTAAGTAACTCATCTCTCATTAAACATAATTAGAACAATCTTGTTAATCTACTTTGGTGCAGTGATCAAGACAATGGAATAAGAAGGAAGGAAAAAGAGGGGTAAAAAGGTGTATTTCATGGGTGCTACCTAGCACTCATCATATACTCCCCTGCACTTCAGGCTTAGCTAGACCTAGGAGGGATATTCCTAGAGGCATGAAATAGAGACTTTTATTTAAGAAGCTTTATAATAAAATTAAATTTCTTGTCACAAACTTGTGTGTTTAAGTTGTTAATGCATTTCATACTTTCAATATAGGTTCATAGATTCATTACTAAATTGTTTCATTCTTTTCTTTTTGGAAGATAAGTCAATCACTTTTTAAATTGGACTACTAAGGTTCCTACTTTATCTACACAATCAATATGTAATTGTTCATTGAAATTTTATCCAAAGTTTTATAAATGGTTTAAAGTCAAAAATTGTCTAGGATCCCTTTAGTTTATAAGCATTCATAGTAACTAGAGTCATTGAATGATTATTTTTTTAGATAAATATGGTTTTACTATCATTTGCATAGGCATTGGAGGTAGCTTGATTCATATTCAAATTGGTTTTCTTTTGAAATTTGTGCATAAAGAAGGAAAGCTTCAATAATGTCTTAAGATAGCAAGTTTTATTTGGTCTCTTTTTCCTACACTTTTTGTTTTTTTTGGAATCAAAGTGGTTATTTTTAGTTTAGCTAAGAGTGAATTTTGTTATTATTTATTTATATAGATATCATTCAAAAATATGTCGAACAAGTCTTACAATGGTTTTAAAATTCATAAACCACCACTAAAGAGTTTGTGTTATTCTCATTAATATTCTAAAATAGAAGAATTTGAGCCTTAGAGGGATGTTTCATCCATTTTCAAGAAGCATATTAGATGATCATTAATCATTGTATGCCCCAGTGTAATTAAATAACCATCAAAAATACCTAAAATCTCATAGGATTAGAATCAAATTATACTATATTGTTGGTTCCCAAAATGACTGCAACCCAAAAGCCTAAAACATTTCACAATCACCGAGGCTAGGGGTGTCGTCAAGGTGATTGAAAGAGGTTTATCAATAGGTCAAGGGTGATTTTGGCCAACTGACATGAGTGGGTATACTCCCCTGCACTTCAGGCTCAGGTAGGAGGGATATTCCTAGAGGCATGAAATAGAACACAAACAAACAAACCCAACCATACCTAATGTACACTTGACTCCTAAAGCTGTCACTAGGTCAAGACAAACTGGCTGCACAAGCCTTTGGTTAAGTTGATTACTGCACTATGCATTTGCACCCAAATATAATATCACATTCCTTATACTCCTTGAGACTAATCCACTTAACTTTTCATACACAAGATACATAGTGTAGGCATACATGTACATGATTCACCAATGATTAAAATAGTTTTGCATCACTTCAAATTTATCCCTGGTTATTACACTGAATCATGGACAACATGTAGAACCTAAACTAAAACTACTCCTACTCCAACAACTAACAGAACGGGGATTTGATTTAAATAATGATTGATCCATCCCTAATATGGACCGATGCCTACTCAAATGGGCAACTAAGCCATAAGCAATAAAGAGGAAGGAAATGGATTGAACTAGAATCAATAGAAAACTAAAATGTATTCACATACATTTCTCAGGTTACATTTCATACACTGGACATACTTATTTATCCAGAGCAAAACTACAGTGACCCATTTGTAACAAAGAAATGACCCAACACAAAGCTTGTATTGATTTAAATGTTGTCATACATTATCAAATCCTTATTATAATCGCACCAGCAACCGTGGTGAAGGCAAAATACAAAGTTATGACCATGCATTCCCCTGAATCACTGCAAATAGCCATGGAGACATACCACTACATGAAGGTGTGTGCTGCAATCCTTTCCTATGCTATGTCAGATGCATTCCTCCATTCACTACCCAGACTGGCTTGATTTGAACCCCAAAAATCAACCCGAGGCACTCCTGACCAGACAATTGGTTTAGCGACCAACCCTTAGAATGCCTCTCAAACCTGCATATATAGCAATATGTTTAACTTGCATCCCTATGCGCTGAAAACACAGTTAACATGTCAAGCCCATACCAAATTAAAAATGGACCATGGCCCTATCAGAAAATTTGTGTAGTTAGAAGTGTGGATCATACCCTGGCATGTCTGAAATTGACAGAAGAAGATTTCCCACACACCTTGGGTACCTAGTGCATTAATAAGGGAAGGTTGAATCCTTATTTTGGTACCTACAAATCCATTTCATCCAATTTTTCCTCCATGTGTGCAGGTGCATTGAAGATTTTTACTATTTAAACAACCACCTGTGTGACCTTGGCCTGCAACACATCAATTGTTGAGTACCAATATGCATGCATTACCCTACAATCATGGGACAATTTTAGGAAATCACGCCCCTTAAAACTTTTACAACACTTTAAAAATGGTGTTCAATTATCCCTTACAGACCCCCTTTGAATCTAGTTGTACTTGAATTTGAAATTCTACTTGATTTATCTTCATCTTTCATTTTTATAAGGCCATTTGGATTCAGGTTTCATCTCCCTTCCTTGTTGGCTAATTTGCTAGTCAGAAAATTATTCAATTGGTGAACTACCAAGTCTATGAACTCTTACCTCTTTCGACAAAGATGCTTTTCTCCCTTTCTCTTATTTATTCCCTTTGTCAATGATTTCTCCTTTTCATGAACCATGGAAACATCCCCCTTTCTCTTTCTTTGCTTATCCATCCTTTTCACCTCATCATTCCTCATCACCCGTTTTGCATTACCAGTAAAATATTCCTGTTGAACACACTTGGCTACTAAGAGGGGGGGTGAATCAGTAGCCAAACAAATCTTAAATCCTCTAGAGCAGATTAAAACTTAAACTTTATAGCATTAACATAAACATGAAAGTTCAACATAGTGCATAACAACACATAACACCAGATATACGTGGAAAACCCTGAAAGGGGAAAAACCATGGTGAGGATTAACTCACAATATATGAAGGTCACTGCTATAAAAGATTATAACTTTGTTTTAGGGCTACAACCCAAGGAGTCTACTACTCCCTATTGACTTTGTTTTAGGTCTACAACCCAAGGAAGCTACTATTCCCTGAAGAAAGATTTTAGGGTCACTCCCAAGGAAGCTACAACTCCCTGCAGAATTTGTTTTAAGGCTTCAACCCAAGGAAGCAAATACTCCCAGAACTGAGAACAAGCTTAGAAAATATTATAGCATAATAGTCCTTTTACTATTTGAAACTGACAATGAAGCTCAAACCTTTTGATGATTGCACTTCTACCTTTTCACTCCTCTTGAGATGATTGATTTAGTTAGGCACACTCTTCACTTCCCTTCTATCATAAAGATGTCTTCAAGATGAATCTGAATAGTCCTTATTGTTTCTGCTCTTTCTCCTTTAGTCACACATCATAATACATTACACATTCTTATTATGATTTACATACTTATCCTTGCAACCATACTTCATCTAGATCAACTAGGTTTACAATATATACATGATATTACATTGATTACATTGTTTGTCAGCCAGAGACAACATGAAATTTACATTTACAAGTTGGCCAAAGATCAAAACCACATGAAACATGTAGAGGACAAGCCCTATCATAAATTGCACGCAACACCAGGAAGAGAAACACGCCTTGTGGATCCCAACACATGCTTAATCAGGTCCTAAACACTCGTCACAGCATCATCCTTCAAGGAATAACATCTGCATGCTTCACACAATTGAATTAGGTTAGTTTTAAGCAAGAAAACATGAAACTGGTGACCTAACTATCGTTTCATCTTGGCGGTACTCATGGATAATCACAGACTACTTGGGCCTTTCCCAGATGAGTCAGCATGACCCATACATCTCCAACCACTTCTTGATCTCCACACAATAAATAATTTGTGCCACACACTTCCAACATACCTTAGTCATCCAGGCAAGAGCATAACCTAGAAACACCATCATTCTGAACCACAGTTAGTCCCAGAGAAAGTAGAAAACATCTTGCAAAGCAACAAGAAACAGCACAAGATCATCAGGATCATCTCTCATCAGCCAATTAATCATTTCATGCAGAAAAAAGTTGGCACGCATCATCAGCATGTATTATGAGAACAACTAGGCATCCAGAACTATCTGTAGCTCATTGTCATTTGGAAAATTGAGTTTGCAGACCACCAAATCACTTGATATTACACATTAGCATGCATTAAACATCTCTAATCATGTTCACAAAACCGCATGAGCAGACCTTCACATCCGAAGGAATGCGGAGCATTCCAACAAGCCTTCATCATCACTTGACTCTACCAGAGCATAGACCAGAACTCTGTCACTTATAACTTTCACTACTAAAGGTATAATGATTTGATCTCTTGGATATAACACCTTCACAACATATTGAGCTCAACTTCTGAACTACATGACCTTATCTTCAAATGTAGAGGAATGCGGAGCATTTTACCAGGCAACTTCTTGTAGCAGAAACCTTCACCAACATCTGGAGACCAGAACCATCTTATGGCAACACATACTTCCTTAGGATCATCAGGAAAGAGCATACAACTGTTGGCAAGAGACACTGCTCTGATGGTCAAGACAAAAAGTGAAATGTTGTCATTGATGGAAACAAGGCATGGTAAAGGCATGGCAACAAGGTTTGGTAAAAGTCTGGAAGACTAACTTAGTCAAAATGGCTAAGTATGGGCAAGCTACAGAGTGACAGATTTTGGGTCAGTATGTCTCCATAGTAGAAGATCATCATATGAGGTTCAGGTATGTTGTTCATAGCTACCTAGTGATCATATATTCTAGTGTTCAAGTCCTGACTTCCTCTGGAAGTCATATGGTGAAATGTCCAAGTCCAGGTGAACAGAGTTAAGACAAGAACAGTGCACAGTGCCTAAGTAAAAGGGTTTGCATTCCTCTGTAGTTGCATACTTTATTTTACGGTTCTAAAGGTATGTTAAGAAGTCAATGATGAATGTTGGATATGATTTTTAGAGTCTAATATGGTCTGTAGTGGAAGTTATGGTGTGATAGTTGAATTGGTCAAGTATGCACTTAAGGGATAAGCTAACAGGCATATTAGATCTATATGCGGTGAAGATATATTATTTAAACAATCAATCTAAGTGGTTTATTGATTGGTCCTGACCTATATGAAGACTATTGCATGTTTGTTTGGGTCTGTATTGCTATTTGTGCACAAGATCAAGCCAACAAGGTATAACATTTGTATACACGTTTCATGCTTGGCTTGTCGACCTGATTATGAGATGAATCTTGTTGCGAATATATATACTCGATGGATTTCAGTGTTGGAGAAATAGAGAAGTGTGAATATAGTGCAAATTCGATGTGTGCATGAGCTAAAGTAGTTTACAGAATAGAAAAGGAAAATAAGGGCAAAAAATAGAGTATATGTAGCAGAGCAGAAAAGCAAGGTAGAAATAATGAAGATCTTTAAATCTGTGTATTAAGATTTCAATGGAACTGTACTCCAGCATATGGTAGATGCATTTGTAATAGTTCACTACTGGCAGTGAGCCAATCTCCTTCTCTCTTCTATCTTGGATAGTGAGTTCACCTACAGTGAGCACTTCTTTAGACAGTAAGCCCTATGGCAGTGAGCCTTTTGTAATTCGGTATTTCTATCATAATATATTGTGAGCTAAGACTCACCGTGGTTTTTCCCTCTTTGGGTTTTCCACATAAAAATCCTAATGTCTATGTGTTATGTCTTTATGGTTGTTGTTTCTATGTTTATTCTACTTTCATGTCATTGAATTAGGTAAATGAATTAAAGAGCATGCAAAGGAATTGTTTTATAGAATACTGATTCACCCTCCCCCCCTTTCAGTATTCCTTGTGTTCAACAACAACATGTTACAGATCATCAGCAACATCCTTCCAACATCAACACTACTTCAAATCATTATCTTGATGCTTCTAATTCTCATCTTAATGATTCTAATTCCCATCTTAATATATCATCATGACATCATCTCTACTAACCACAAACATGCTTAATAAAACTTCAAATGACATTAGACAAGGCATGATATCTAACCATGAACATCAGCACCATCACAAGGCATGATATCCAACCATGAACAATAGAAATCATCACTGCAACAATGATTGTCCAAACTGAGTGTTGACATCAATAACAACCACCAAACTAAATGTTGACATCAATGACAACCACAACAGTGACAACCTTAGGTAACATATGTGCAACAATCTCCCCCTTTGGCATTGATGGCAGCACACACTTGTTTATTCTCCCCCTTTGAAATCAAAGACAAAGGGCAACTTCTTCTCCCTTAGGATACACACTCTTCTTTTCAACCTTTTCTCCCTTTGACATACATACACTCCTTGAAGCAACTCACTAGCTCCCCTTTTCAGCAACAACCACTACATTCTCCCTCTGAGGGGTAGCCACCATTAGTCCAAGAAAAAGATATAGCTTGAAATACTCCCCCTAGACAGATGCACCAGCTGTGCATCTAGTAGGAAGATGGAGGGGCAGTTACCCCTAACCTCTGTCGAAGATACTCAAAAGTATCCTTTGCAAGATCCTTTGTGAAAATATCTGCAATCTGATCATTTGTTGGAACATACTCCAACTTCACTTCTTTATCTACAACCTTCTCTCTCAAAAAGTGATACCTAATATATATATATATTCTTGGTTCTAGAATACATCATCGGATTCTTGGAAATATTGATAGCACTAGTATTATCACACAAAATTGGAATAGGCTCATCATATAGTACCTTGATATCCTTTAATGTTTGCTTCATCCACAACACTTATGTACAACAAGATGCTATTGTAATATACTCTACCTTTGCAGTTGATAAAGATACTAAATCTTGTTTCTTACTATGCCATGAAACCAATCTTCTTCCTAAAAAGAAAGCACCACCACATGTACTCCTTCTATCATCAACACAACCAGCCCAATCAACATTAGTGTGAGAATTCAGATCAAAGTCATTACCTCTTGAATACCATAAGCTATAATCCAGAGTTCCTTTCAAGTATCTGAATATTTTTTTTACTACCTCTCATGAGTTTTCTTAGGATTAGCTTGATATCTAGCAACCACACATATTGCAAGCATAATATCAGGTCTAGAAGCAGACAAGTATAATAATCCTCCAATCATAGATCTATAGAGATTCTGATCAACCTCAGGTGACTCATCATTCTTTCTCAAGTGACAACCTGTAACCATAGGAGTATTTACAGGTTTATAATCTTCCATACCAAACTTCTTCAACATCTCTATAACATACTTAGCCTAAGAAATAAAGATACCATCATCTAGTTGAACAATTTGAAGCCCAAGGAAGAAAGACATCTCACCAATCATAGACATCTCAAACTCTTTCTACATCTCTTATGCAAACTTCTTACACATACTGTCATCTCCACCAAAGATAATGTCATCAACATATACTGCAACTATCAAAATTATGTCTCCCTCTTCCTTAATGTAGATATTACTATCTATGGTACCTTTCTTGAAGCCTTGCTAAAATAAGTACTTATCCAACCTAGCATACAAATATTTAGGAGCTTGCTTGAGTCCATACAAAGCTTTCTTGAGTCTGCACACCATGTTCAGATCTTTTGACAATTGAAAACCATTTGGTTACTCAATGTAGACCTCTTCCTCTAGATCACCATTCAAAAATGTTGACTTGACATCCATTTGATAAACCTTGAATTTCTTGTGAGAAGCAAGGGCAAGAAACATCCTGATTGCCTCCATCCTAGCTACCAGATCAAAAGTCTCCTCAAAATCAATACCCTCAACTTGTGAATAACCCTTACATACCAATCTTGCTTTGTTCCTTACAACTTCACCATCTTCATTCAGCTTGTTCCAGAACACCCACTTTGTTCCTATAAAATTCTTATCAGCTGGTCTGGGAACCAATTCCCATGTCTAATTCTTCTCTATCTGATTCAATTCTTCTTCCATTTCCTTCAACCATCCATCATCTTTGCTAGCATCAGAAAATGTTTTAGGCTCAACCTTTGACAACAAGCACAAATTTACTTGCTCACATGCTTTTGCAAACCTTCTCCTAGTCTGCACACCTTCATTCTTATCCCCAATGATTTGATCTACTAAATGATTCCTCTTAACATACTTTGTTGGAGTCTTAGGAATTTTCTCTAATTCTTGATCCTTCTCTTCTTTCTCCTCTTCTTCTTCTTCTTCAATGTAGGGAGGTATATCAAATCTGCAGTCTTCTAGTTCTTGTGAGATCTGATACAAGTCTTCATCTACCTTGACATTGGTGCTTTCAATCATCTTTCCCAATCTCTTGTTGTAGCATCTATAAGCCCCACTTCTGGTAGAATAACTAAGAAAGATCCCTTCATCAGACCTTGCATCAAAATTTCCAAGGTCTTCTTCATCTCTCCTGATGTAGCATTTGTTGCCAAAGATCCTGAAGTATCTGACAGTGGGAGGTCTTCCATACCATAGTTCATAAGGGGTCTTAGTGCTATTGACCCTCATTTATACTTTATTAAGCAAGTAGACAGCAGTGTGAACTGCTTCCTTCCAGTACATGTCAAGCAGATCTGCATCATTCAACATTGCCCTTTCCATCTCTTGCACAGTCCTATTCTTCCTTTCCACTACCCCATTCTGTTGAGGGGTCCCAGGAGCAGACAGATGTCTCCTAATACCATGATCTTCACAAAACTTTTCAAATTCATTTGAAGTGAACTCACCTCCTCTATCAAACCTTAAGCATCTGATCTTAACATTCATTTCATTCTCAAGTATTTCTTTGAAAATTTTAAACTTATCAAAAACTTGTGATTTTTCTCTTAGAAAAGTAACCCAAGTCATTCTAGAGTAATCATCAATCAGAAACATGAAATGCCTTTCACCTTGTTGAATCTTTGTTCTTGTTGGACCACATAGGTCAGTGTGAATCAACTCCAGTGGCATTGTAGAAGAGTACTCCTTTCTCTTGAAATTTATCTTTGTTTGCTTTCCCATTTGACATTCCTTGCATAAGGTGTTTGCAGGCTTTGTTATCTTAGGCATGTCTCTTACCACATGAATAGAGTTGATCTTTACTATATTATCAAAGTTGATGTGTCCCATTCACTTGTGCCATAGCCAACACTCACTATATTGAGCCAATAAACATGTTCTTCCATTTACCTCCTTTAGATGATAGATATCTCCATATGTCTTAATACCTTTTGCAACAAGTCTTCCAGACCCCGCCTTCCTGATTTCACATCCTTTGGCATGAAAAGTAAGATTTTATCCTTTACTATACATCTGACTGACACTGAGAAGATTGCACTTTAGCCCTTTGACATAGAGGACATCCTCGGTCCTATTCTTCCCATCAATAGTTATAGCACCCTTTCCATAGATTTGTGCTGACTCATCACCACCAAACTTAACAACTCCACCATTCCACTTCTTAAGGCTGATAAATTTTTCCTTTTCACCAGTCATGTGGTTATAGAAAACACTGTCAATTACCCAAGCATTGGCTTCTTCTTTTGCATGAAAGGCAGTTCATACAACCATTGATTTTTCACTATCTTGGTAAACCTGCAAGGTATTAGACTTTTCACATTTCCCAATATCACACTTTTTGTCACCAACATTCAAGGCCATGAAAAGTGTCTCATCATTTGAATCATCATGATCCTCATCTTCTGAAGAACAACTACTCTCTATGGAATACAAACTTCTTTTGGACTTCTCTCTTTTGCTGCTATGCTTTGAATCTTTAAAATGACATTTAGAAGCAAAATGACTAATTTTCCCACAATTGAAACATTTGAAAGGTAACTTACCTTTGTAGTTTTTGGTGCCCTTCTTCAATCTTCTTACAAATTTTGATTCTATCTCATCAAGGTCATTATCTTGATCAACAATTTCATTTTCTATCTTCTTACTGGCTTTGAATGTTTCTTCCTTCTTTGGAGATCCCTTGTCAAATTCTCTTGTTTCAAAGGTTGTGAGAGAGCCAAACAATTGATCTACTGTATAATGATCCAAATCCTGAGTCTCTTCAATAGTAGATACCTTATGACTGTAAGATTTGGGAAGAGACCTTAGAACCTTCTTCACAATCTCATCTTCTTTCACTCTTCCACCAACACCTCTGACGCCATTAACTATTTCATCCACCTGGAGCATATAACTGCCAATGTCTTCATCTTCTGACATCCTCAGGGTCTCAAATTTGCTCTTGAAGATTTGCATCTTGGCTTGCTTCACTTTACTATCTCCTTCATAAATGTTGCTAAGTTTTACCCAGACATCCTTAGCAGAACTGCAACTCATTACCTTCAGAAGGTCTGAATCAGCTAGTCCACTCATGATATCACTCTTTGCCTTGGCAATGTTCTCATACAACTTAATTTCATCTGCATTTGTAGGATCACTAGTAGGAGCAGTGTAACCATTCTTGACAGATTGCCAAACACCAAACCCTAGAGAGGATAAGTAGTTTTTCATCCTTAGCTTCCAAAAGGAGTAGTTTGTTCCATCAAACATAGGTGCCTTGTGAGATCCATTATGAGCCATCTCGGACCTTCCTCAAGAGGTTAAACTTCTTTTGAGTAACTTAGCTTTGATACTAATTGTTGAACACACCCAATTACTAAGAGCGGGGGTGAATCAGTATCCAAACAAATCTTAAATCCTCTGGAGCAGATTAAAACTTAAACTTTACAGTATTAACATAAACATGAAATATCAACACAATGCATAACAACACATAACACCATAAATACGTGGAAAACCCCAAAAGGGGAAAAACCATGGTGAGGATTAACTCACACTATATGAAGCTCACTGGTATAAAAGATTACAACTTTGTTTTAGGGCTACAACCTAAGGAAGCTACTACTCCCTGCTGACTTTGTTTTAGGGATACAACCCAAGGAAGCTACTATTCCCTGAAGAAAGGTTTTAGGGTCACTCCCAAGGAAGCTACAAATCCTTGTAGACTTTGTTTTAGGGTGTCAACTCAAGGAAGCAACTACTCCCTGAACTAAGAACAAGATCAAAAATGATTACAACATGACAATCCTTCTACTGTCTGAAACTAACAATGAAGCTCAAACCTTTTGATGATTGCACTTATGCCTTTTCATTCCTCTTGAGATGATTGATTCAGTTAGGCACACTCTTCACTTCCCTTCTGTCATAAATATGTCTTCAAGATGAATCTAGATAGTCCTTATTGTTTTTGCTCTTTCTCCTTCAGTCGCACATCATAATGCATTACACATTCTTATTTTGCTTTACATACTCATCCTTGCAATTATACTTCACCTAGATCAACTAGGTTTACAATATATACATGATATTACATTGATTACATTGTTTTTTGGCTAGAGACAACATAAATTTTACATTTACAAGTCGGCCAAAGATTAAAGCCACATAAAACATGTAGAGGACAAGCCCTATCATAAATTGCACGCAACACCAGGAAGAGAAACATGCCTTGCAGATCCCAACACATGCCTAATCAGGTCCTAAACACTCTTCACAGCATCATCCTTCAAGGAATAACATCTGCATGCTTCACACAATTGAATTAGGTAGATCTTAAGTAAGAAAACATGAAACCAGTGACCTAACTGTCATTTCATCTTGGTGGTACTCATGGATAATCACACTACTTGTGCCTTTCCCAGATGATTTGGCATGACCCATACAACATCTCCAAACACTTCTTGATCTCTGCACAACAAATACTTTTTCCGCACACTTCCAACATACCTTAGTTGGCCATGCAAGAACATAACCTAGCAACACCATCATTCTGAACCACAGTCAGTCTCAGAGAAAGCAGAAAACATCTTACAGAGAAACAGGAAACTTCACAAGATCATTAGGATCATCTTTCATCAACCAATTCATCATTTCATGTAGCAACAAGTTGACACACATCATTAGCATGTATTCTGAGAAAAACTAGGCATCCAGAACTATTTGTAGCTCACTTTCATTTGGAAAACTTAGTTTGCGGACCACCAAATCACTTGATACTTCACATTAGCATGCATTGAACATCTCTAATCATATTCACAAAATCGCATGAGTAGACCTTCACATTCAGAGGAATGTGGAACATTCCAGTAGGCCTTCATCATCACTTGACTCTGCTAGAGCATAGACTGAATCTCTGTCACTTATAACTTTCACTGCTGAAGGTATAATGACTCAAGCTCTTGGATATAACACATTCACAACATACTTAGCTCAACTTCTGAACTACATGACCTTATCTTCAAATGTGGAGGAATGTGGAGCTTTTACCAGGTAGACTTCCAGGCAACTTCCTGTAGCAGAAACCTTCACCAACATCTGGAGACTAGAACCATCTTATGGAAACACATACTTCCTTAGGATCATGAAGAAAGAGCATACAACATGCTATAGATCATCAGTGACATCCTTCCAACATCAACACTACTTCAAATCATTATCTTGATGCTTCTAATTCTCATCTTAATGCTTCTAATTCCCATATTAATATATCATCATGAAATCATCTCTATTGACCACAAACATGCTTAGTGCAACTTGAAATGACATTACACAAGGCATGACATCCAACCATGAACATCAGAAACATCACAAGGCATGCTATCCAACCATGAACATGTTGCAAGTATGAGTAGTAAGTGTTGGCATTGATTTCAACACCTAAGGTCAGCATCTAAGGAAGTTATGTGGATGAGTTTGAACAAGTGTTTGATTGTTCTGCCTCCCAGAATAGTGTAGTGTTTTGCTCTACATTTCCGTAGCATTGAAGACCAAAGTGTGAGATTGGGATATGATTTAGAGAAGTGTCTAAAGATGCTAAATCCTAAGTTCAGAGGTCCAGAATGTTGTGCAGCAAAAGATCTATTCACTAGTTTGAAGACTGTGTCTGGCAATATGTGTAGAGTGACAGGGAGAAAATGTTTTGCTCTGCATTTCTCCACAAATTGGAATTTGGCTTTGTGGTTCTAGACTTAGCTTATAAAGTCATTATCTATCTCCATTCCAGAGGATTTTTTATTTGGTGCTCCGGAAGACAAGTTTGTGGTGTTATACTTCAAATGAAAATTTTTGAGTTCAGGTGATATTTGTTGTCTTCAAATATCTCCAAGTGAGATCTGTTGCGGATGGATTTGTCAGCTCTCAGGAGAATTTATGTTGTTCGTGGATGTGTCAAGATTGTGTTAAATCATTACATAAGGTCCTCTTGTTATGATTGTGATCAAGGAAGTGTATGATCAAGAATCTTCCCAGTTTATGTTGTTTGGCTGACCTGTTTAATTGCGGTGATCAAGGAGATGTTTTTGATGAATGTTTAAGTGATGTGTAGCATGCTTGGATAGATTTAAGTCCAAACTAAGGTGTATAACATTACACCATCATTATTTTGTGGCGTGTGATGTTTAGGTCCAGACCTAATTTGATGTATGTATGAATGCCGACCTAGGAGATTGTTCCTATGGTTGATGATTGTAATGCTGACCTTGATGTACATTCCAAGGTTGATGAATTGTATAAATACATGTAATGAATTCATGTTTGAGGATGAGTGAGCGGGAAGATGTGAAGACTAGTGCAAAGAGGAAAATCAGAGTAGAGCATAAGAGTTTTTATTTTGCTTCAATGGAACTAAACTCAGGCATGGTGTAGATCCTATTCAATCAGTTCAAACCTATGGCAGTGAACCTTATCCTTCCGGTAGTGAGCCTGTATGCAGTGAGCATTTTTGGACAGTGAGTCCTTAAGGGCAGTGAGCCCTAAGGTAGTGAGCCTCTGATTTTTGGTACTATTATTACATATTATTTTGTGAGCTAACACTCACCGTGGTTTTTCCCTCATAGGGTTTTCCACGTAAAAATATTGTGTCTCCTGTGTTGAATGTGTTATTGTGTTAAGCTTTTGATTTCATGTTTTCATGATCAAATATGAATAATAGTAAATAAGTGATTGATGTGCTAAAATTTATAAGTGGTTAAGTTTTGGTTACAACTGATTCACCCCACCTCTCAGTTGTCTTGTGCATTTCAACTGAATAATAGCAATCATCACTACAACAATGTTTGTCCAAACTGAGTGTTGACATTAATGAAAACCACCAAACTGAATATTGACATCAATGACAACCACAATAGTGACTACCTTAGGTAACATATGTACAACACTTCCCCGCGATGAACTTGGCCATCGATGAACCAAATGGTTCACGAACTGCTCCTTTCTTCAATGAAGACCTAACCCTTTTCTCCATCTTCTTCCTTGTCTTTTTCTTCTCTTCATTTCTTGCCACTTCATTTTGTCCACCTTTATCGATGATCTACCCTAGCAGCAAACCATCTCGTCGGTGAACCTTAAGCTTCACGAATCACCCTTCATTCCGACAAAGCCACCTGTGTCTTTTCTTTGATCTTTTTTCCTTCGTCGGTGAAATCACCTTGCAGCGACCTATCTTTTCTTTATCTCTTTTTGCCTTCCCTTCTAACTTATTTTTCTTTTATTTCTCCCTTTGTTTTCAGAAAAAATTCTTGTTGGTGAACCAAGAGTTTGCAAACTAAAGGTTTTGCTGACCAAGACTTCATCTTTCTTTTGTTTCCTTAGAAACTTTTCCTTCCTTCGGTTCACCTTTCCTTTTTTGCCTGTCTTCTGTTGTCGGCAAAATCCTCCAGTGACAAATACTTCAATCAGTGAAGTTTCAATTTTGCAAACCAAAAAATTCACTGACAAAAGGACTTTCATCCCTTATGCCTTAGAAAAATAATTCAACACCCATTGTCACTAACTCAGGCCATCGGCAAAGTCTTTGTCAGTGAAACCACCCATCGGTGAACCTGATGGTTCACGAACCAAAAAAAATTCTGCCAAAAGACTTGACCTTTATTTTTTCCTTACTTATCTTTCAAACTTATTTCTCATCACCTTGTTAACAAATCAGCAAACTGGCGAAACTGCGAACCAACAAACTTAGTCGGTGAAATCAGTAGTTCGCAAACTAGTCGAATTGCCGACAAAGGCCTCAAATGAACAAATTTTTCAAAGGGAAGAAAACACAAAGACTTGGGGGTATTTTACTTAGAATTTTTTATGAATGGAACCCATGGAAAATATCTCTGATCAAGTATAAATGATGGGTTTAGATTGCAAAGGTAAAAGTGGGAATTTTTTGATGGATTTCGAGTAAAAAGATGCATGTTTGGGAGCTAATTTTTTTAGGTTCCAACAATATACACATATGTAATGTATCTACAAATGTCCAAATGGTGAATAAAGCAACATGGAAGCATTTTTCCTCCAGACATAGAGTTGTACGGGCTCCCCCATACTCCACCAAACTAGTGGGACCCAAGTCCCTCCATAGGTGAGGTCATAAAGAACACCACATAGAGGGAGAAAGTGAGTTATCCAATATAGGGTATCTATCAATCTAAATTTCTAATGACATTTTTCATCATAATAATTCCATGGTCAATGTTGGAGACACGTGACAAAATACAACTATATTCACATCTCCACATAGTTTAGTTGTCATAATACAACTACAAACAACTAACTATTGTGCAGGTATAACTCACCTACAGACATAAGCACACTAAAATTGTACAAGGATAGAGGCACAACTCATAAAAACTAACTAGAGATATCAAAGATGTCCCAAACATTGACCTTAAAACCTCTCTCATGCTTGACTTGAGGTGGATTATGACATTCAACAAGATGCGGAATGTTGGTATGCACATGAAGAGTGAGTGGCCCCCCATAAGCCATAATTACTTTCAATGCTTACAACAATCTACAAGCAATGAGATGTGTATTATACAAAATGATATGTGTTTATCAAGGTTTAGTTTGAGGTACATGTAATATTATCATATTCAATATCAACATTTCTATTTTCAATGTGATAGTAGCTATACTATTTCATTCTATTGAGATAGTCGAACTTATGCATGGTTTAGGTAAGCAAGGAATTAAGAATATAATGGTAATATATACATAAAACAATTAATAGATGCTCATGTTCCTAATGGTAGTCATAGAACAACTCCTATGCATGTGCAATCATAATTTGAAAGGTTCATTCATAATGAACACTAATTGTTTGGGTAGAAGACTTGACTGATAGACACCAATAAACACTATTGCCATGGCCTTGTGAACTTCAACTCAAACATATATTGCCTAATCCTAGAAAAGTCTTCAACAATAATGAAATGAAAGGATTTCAAAGGAATAAAATAAAACTTCATTGTCATGTATTGTATAATCACAAGGAATATAGACCATAATGCATTACCCAATGAAAGTTTGGGATGGGTTGTAAAGGCTCTAATATAAGTTAATCAATTGTATTCTAACCCCCAAATTGAAATCTCTAATATCAATGAAGTTTGGACATCATCAACATAAGGATAATGACAAAGATCTCAATAGGACTAAGAGCTTTAATATCAATCATATTAAAATCTAAAGATTACAAGTGACTATATCTTAATTGAAAAGGCTAAATGGCTCTAAGTTGTTATATAGCTATATGGTTCTAAGGCTAAATTAAACTAAACTCTAAACCCATTTTTTCTTATAGCTCAACATTTTATGCTTTGTTTTATAATCTCCTTTCACCTATTTTACAACATTGTTACAATTGATGGTCATATCATTAAAAATCTATTAGATAAATTTTCAACAACATCAAATAGATAGTTCAAACCATTGCCCCATCAAATATACACAGTTCTAATAAACCCCTCATTTAACAATGTACAAAAATCCATAGTAGACATGGTCATTCTACCTTTCAATGTCAACATTCATAATCACTTACTATGCTCACGGGTTTGTATAAGGCCCAACCATGTTGCAACCTTAATTTTTACTTGTAACCTCATGTTATTAAGTAATTTTAATCGTGATATGTTAATCTCCCAATGCTTGATCATGTATTGTACTTCTATTATCCATGATAATGTGCTTGTAATCCCTAATGTGTGCTAGATGATGATGGTTGAGGGTAATGATTATTGTACCAATGAATTTCATAATTATGAGTGGTTAAGTGATGAAATAGTATGAATGTTCTTTGGGTGCTATATGTCTTCCATTCTATCATCTAAATGGTGAATTAATTATATGGGTGTTAGTATGTGGGTAATTTCAATTAAGAGTGAATTGCAAAATGCCACTTAAATTGTTTCTCAAAATACTATTTTGATGATTGGGTTACTTAGTTCTTGATTTTGATATGATGAATAGTGATGCTTAAATATGATGGTTTCATACTTAACCTCAGTGGTCAATATTGAATTCATAGGTAGTTAGTTGGCTTGAATACTTTTTATTTTATAATATTACTAACCCTAATTTATGAGTTGGCTAATTACATGTGAATTTTAATATTTTATTAAACAATTATAGTTAAATAAATTGAGATTAGTAAATATTAAGTTGTAATAAAATGATTTGGGATTTAGATTTTTATTTAAAATATTAAAGTTGATATATAATGTGAATAATGAAATTTACTGGAAATAAATGTTCAATTAAATCTGTATATTATAATGTTTAAGTGATATAATTAAATTATTACAAAATATAGTTTAATTTTAGCCATGCTAATGATATTAGATTTATACCATTCATTGTACGTGCTCATGCTAGTGAATAGTGCATTTTGTATGTATGAATTGATTAAGGTGTAAATGTATGAGTGTAATTGAATATTATGGTGTTTAAACTATAGTTTTTTATATTGAGATTTAATGTGCACAATGAGTGTGTCAGATATTAAAGGAAAATCCAGTGGGAGGGTAGAGGATTGTAAGGGACCATCCCACCATCTCAACCCACGTGATGGAGCAATGAGCTTTTGTTGTGATACCTGATTATGCTAAATTGCCTTGGTCGAATGCAATTGAGACCTCTTTGCTAACTATGTTGTGACCCTTAGTTATGTCTCTTTTTAATTTATGGTATTATTTTGTTGTATTTAATGTGGTGAATGATTTTAAATGATTTAATTTTTTTGATGTAGAGGAATCAACACTGGCCAAGAACCCATTTGTGAGGTCCTAATAATGTGGCCCCTATAACCTCCATCCACTTGAGCTACCCTTACTCATGCAATGGTTGGAGTTGGGGATTCAAACTTGCGACCATTATTTGTGTCTTTCAACAGATTAACCATCCAATCTACGCCTCGTGGGCTTAAATGTTTTAAATTTAGTTTGTAATTAGGAAAGTTTAAATTTATTCTTTTATGGATTTTGGGGGGATTGTTAAATTAAAAAAATTATTATTTTATGATGATTTAAGACCCCTAGGCTAAGTACAATAGGGGTAGAATGTTTTGGGATTGATTGGGAGTGATTTGATGGGTCTTTGAGTACTTTTAGGAAACCCAAAATTGTATGTTGAAACAAGTTTTAAATAGGTTGGAAGTTTTTTTTTTAATTTAGTAATTTTAGGGGCTCCCACCCAAGTATCTATGGGTAGGATACTTCGTGAAGAGTGTGGAATTGACTTAGAAGGATTTTGAGAAGATTTTTGGGAAGAGTTAAAATTAGTGGGTATGGCTCACCCATAGGTTTTTACATGGGAAGCATGGCCTTTTCTTGGGTGTGAAGAAAGTGAATGGATAAGTATGATGCTTGTAAAATTTCACTTCATTCTTCATCTTTGGTGAATTCTAGGAGATAGTGGGACTCACATGAGTTGGAGTTTTAGGAAGGAATTGCTTGGAATGATTGGAGATTTTGGGAGGCCTTGGTATGGATTGGGAACTTCTCAACCTGAAGAGTTGGATTGTATGTGGGCTACCTACCCTCTTCTTTTATCTACAAATCTTTGTATGCTAATTTTAGAAAATAGGAATTAAATGTCTTCCATGTTTTCATTCTTATGTTCGTGGGTGTTTAGAAAATTAAGGGTTGGGGGATTTCATATTTTAGCAATCTCATTTGGAGTTATTCTTTTCCTTTTCTATAAATTGTTCTTCTTTGTGGAGGGTTTAGAATTGAATCATTGTATAGATTTGGGAAATATGATATGTTGAGAAAATACTTTTGGTCTTCTTTAGTTTTATGAAAATTTGGTAAGAGATGTTGGGAAATGAGGTGTCTCAACCTTGCATATTTCCCGTAGCATTTATTTGTATTTAATGTTTTCCCATAGCTATTGTTTTTATTTAACTCCAAAATAAGGTAGGGGCGTTTGAATTTTTAATTGGCACTTTTGCCACATGTCGGTGCCTTGAAAATTAAAATATTAGTTGTCAAAAGATGCCCACATGATAGTATATCATGGAAGGACTATTTTTAGCGATATTATGACAGATTCTATGACAGCTGTAAGGGTCAAAAATAGGGGAGAACATTTTGGACGTGAGAGCTTATTTTTAGCCTGGAATCTTGGCTGAGAAGTTCAGCACATGGTTTTGTAAAACCACAGATGGTTTCTTGTATAGCCAGAAGTCTATAAATTGAAGGCTTGAAGAGAAGTTTGTGGAGAGGAGAGTTTTATGCAGGGTTATGCTGTCATTTTTTCCTCCAGAGGAGCAAGATGTAAATCTCCATGTTAAGGCTTTGAGCTTGCAAGTGTATTGTAACATGTTTGTTGTTGCAGATTAATACATTGGTTCGATGCTTTGGAGTGTGGAGTTTTTTACCTGAAAGGGTTTTCCCCGCGTATATTGGTGTCTCTTCTCTTTTGTCTATCTTTCTTATGTTCTTCTTCTTTTCATTTTCTTAAAGTGCTAATTTATATGTCGTTATGCTACTGAAATTTATTTAGATCTGTAAGCTACATTATCTTTCCTCTAAGGGTCAATGAGATGGGAAATCAACTATGTTTGTTTCTGCTTTACGGGCATAGTAGTATGTTCTTGCATCAAGTTATTGAATATATGTTTAAGTAAAATATAGGATGCTATAAGGTGCATGTTGGGTTCTCTTTCCCTTTCAATTGGTATCAAAGCCACGGTGGTTGCATGAGATTGCATGTATTGGTTCCATGGTGTTTAAGGTTATGGGTATTTCTTCTGTTGTGATTTCTTAGTCTGGCAAGCTTGAGGGAATCTGTAGGAAGGAATTGGCTGATTATTAATCCTTGTTTGAGTGGAAGTCTTACAATTGATCTTGTTTTCAGGTTACAGCAGGCATTTGAAGGATGGCGAAGATGGAGTATTATGGATTTGATCATGTTGTTACATTTAATATGATATTGATTTGGAGCTCCTATTTGAAAGTATGTAATAACCCTCATGCATGGTGGTTATGTTATTTCTTTCTATGGTCATTTGCAGCAAAGTATTCAAGTTGGGTGTTCGTTCTTGGCTCTCTGATCACATGGAGAAACTTGGGATGTCATGACTATGGTTTAATGTGCTTATGTTGGGTGCTTGGTTTTAGTCCCTAGCATTGAAAGGCATTGTTTTCTTAACCTCAAATGCATGTAGGTTGTGGAGTTGATCATTGGATGATCTAAAAGCTTCTAGAACAACCTAAGTCCTCCATATGCTTGTACATGGTGGTGGTTGTGGAGATGGCCTACAAGTGGGCCTAGATTTCTTGGACCTCTACTTCCTTTTGGTTGGTTGTACTTGCATGTCTTAGTTTCATATTGATTTGATCTGAAGGTTTTGTAGATTTTCTGTTCAAAATCTATGGTTATGCTTATCTATGTTATTCCATTGTTCTGGTATAGCTATTATTGGTGGTTTTCAGACTTGTGGGTCTTCCAGATGATAAGTGGCTATGGATTTGCATGTATGTAGTGACATGGTGGTTTTGTAAGTTTTACACGGTTAATCAAAACTTGTGGTTTTGTAGATCTGCGAATAAACTATTTTTAAGATTATGATTCCTTGGGGGTGTTTTTGGATGTAAGATAGTTGTAGGTTTGCATGTATGCTTCATGCATGGTGTGAGGAGGTTTGTAGCTTTCTTAGTGTGGAGATGTTGGTATGTGATTAGTCACTTATCATTTCTACAGTATTTGCTTGATGGGTTCCTTTACTATGGTTACTCATATTTGGACTTGTTTGGCAAATCAAATATGTGGTTGATTTGGTGTTTGAGTCTTGTGGTCTACATGTTATCTTCTTGTTATCTTAGTTTACAAGTTACTAATGTGATGATGAGTTTGCATGTTTCATGTTTGGGATCTATGAGTTATGCAGTTTTGTGGGTTGATCACCTATTTGATTGCAGTGGGATGACTCAGATGTGGACTGTCTATATCTACAAGATTGATTCAGTATTTATACAGACTTTGTTAGTTGGCCTTGTATGTGGTCATTTGTGCATTGGTATATTGCATTGGGATGAGAGGATGGATGATTAGAGTGCCTGGATAGTTGGTTATTGGGACTTGTAGCATCTTTATCTCTATGTCATGAATAGCTTGGTTACACAGTTTAGTGTGAGCTTTTGACAGTGATGGTTTTATCTTCTTGACTTGGAGATCTTGGTTCTACTTTATTCTTTTGTATTACTGATGTTGCAGGTGAAGTATTTGATTGTGTTAGAGCCATGGATTATCTTCATTGAGAGGATGGTTATCATATTGCCTTGATAAGCTCAGTATCACAGTTTTAGTGGTAGCCTTGGTAGTGATGTGGATCTATCACTTGGTGATGGATGATCTTCTATAGTGGTTGTAGGTGTCATGGTAAGGATTTTGGATTATGATTGTTATATGCTATGAAATTATTTTGACATCTTGAGTTCCATTGTTAGAGGATAGTTATCTTCATGAGATTGGAGATGGTATTGTGCCATTATGGATTCTTATTTCTAAGATTGGAGTTTTGGCATGATGGTGCCCTTTTGGCAAGATATGTTCATTGGAGCAGGTAGCCGATCTCCTAGGAGGAGATGTTAGATCATGATGTCATGTGTGTTCCTGGATTTTGCAGACGTGTAGTGGAAGCTTTGACAGTGTTAGGAATTAAGGTGTCTCAACCTTGGTAATTCCTTACATTATTAATGTTTGTATTTATTATTTAATTGCCTATGTTGTAAATATTTGTAAATTCCATATTGTCATATTGTGGGATGTGGCACGGTGATGTGTCAATCCTACATGGAATATGACAACTTGTAATTTTGTCCTCACATGAGGAGATAGGTGTCCCACTTTGTGGTAGGAGCATTTTGCCATGTGTTGGCATCTTCCATGTTGTGTAAGGTAATATTGACCAAAATGGTTATGACAGATTCCTATGATAGAATCTATGACATGTAAGAGTCGGAAATAGAAGTTTGTAAGACAGGTGAGGACATGTGTCATGAAGCATCTTTGAAAAAGTCATATTTGGGTGCCCCGAGGTGGACTATGACATGTTGTAAGAGAATATGTTATTTATAGCATGTGTATGACAGATTCTCTTACAGTTGTAAGTTGTAACTGCTATGACAGATTCTATGATGATCGTAAGTGTCGTAAGAGCATCTGTCATAGCCCATTTTGGAAATAGGAGACCTCTTTGGGATGGGAGCTATGGACAAGTGTCAGGCACATTCTACAATGTTGACCAAGTATCCTTAGGCGTGGGTTTTGGTCCATGAAGCCAAGTTGGATGCCCATCCCAAGATAGGACCTATTTCGCCTTGTATTTTCTATATAAACAGGTGCTTGGAGATGGAGTTTGTATTACAGGTTTATAGGTACTATTATGCTGTCAAATTGACTCCAGATATGAGTTTTGAAGACCATTGAAGCTTGCATTGCAAGTGTATTGTAAACATTCTTTCAGATTTGTTAATACATTGTGCAGGTTTCTAAGTGTGGGGTTTTTCACTCAATAAGGGTTTTCCCCACCGTATATCTTTGTCTCTCTTCTTTTGTCTTCTTTCTGGTTCTTGTGTATTGCTGCAATATCTTGTTTAGATGTTCTATGTTGCTGTAGTTGTAAGGAATAATTTGAATTTGCATAGCCCTCTCCTCATTAGATTAGTGTAGGAAGTGATTTCCGCACACCTAGCTTCCTTTCAGACAGTGGTCTAGTGAAGATCTCTTTGGTTTTGAGTATTAATCATTTGCTTGAAGCTTCATGATTTTCCAAGATGCATTTGAAGTTGGCATGTACTAGTTGATGGATGTTCATGGATACTAGAGAGACTTGAGGTGAGGCTAGAGATCTCTTGTTGTGGGGATCATGTGTTGGAATGGTGAAATTTCAGCAAAAAGACCAAGGAGCCTTTCACCTAGGTATGGACATGAGTTCATGTTTTAACTTGAGAGGAGATTGTTCTTGGAGAGAGTCTATGAGACTTGGTGTATCTCAGTGGATCATTCTCATTCCCCACTCTCAGTTCACTCGGCATAAAATGATCTGATAAGTATTGCCCATGTTGTTTTAGATTCATTTTGTTTTATGTGTTGATTTCTCATGGATATGGATCTTGAGCTAAAGTTTCTAGTTTTGGAGGGTTTGTTTGAGGATTACTTGGCATGGTTATCTCTTTAGGTATATGGTTTGATTTATGAGAAGTTTTGGAGATGTTAGTGGGCTATATTCCTATTTTTGGAATGGATTTTTTCTTTGAGTTTGATCTTCTTTGGTTAGAAGCTTACATCCATTTTGGTTATATGATATATATATATATATATATATATATATATATATATATATATATATGTTTTTTTTATCTAATGAGATTGAATAGTGGGGTGTTGTTAAGGCTTTTCAGTTGGGGTCTTGTGAAGGAGATCTTACTTGGCACAGCTTAGCACTTGGTGGTGTTGGTAGAAGGACATGATATGGTTTGCAGTTTCTCTTTATGGTCTCATGTTTCTTCCTAGAGGTTCTTATTCATCTAGTATGATCACTGGGTTTGTGGTCATCTATTGTTGTTGTACTTTATTATTTTTTAGCAATAGTATATGTTCTTTTAATGTATATCATTTGAGATGTGGACGACTTGGGAGAAGTGGATGAGATCAAAGGTGAGAGAGTAAGCAGAAAATAGTTGGTGGAAGTATGCTATGCTTTGTAGCAGGTTGGTTGCATTTTGCATATCATTGTGATTGTTCTTTGTATTACATGATTTGATTATAAGCCACACTTTTATGTAAGTGTTGATTGGTAGACTTTGTGTTGCTTTGGTTGGCATTGCTCATGCAGTTTGATTCCTAGGATGTATGTATGTCTTTGGTAGATTATTTTTCATTGGACTGCAGTATCAAGGGTCTTCAAATTTTTTGTACATCAATGGTTTTGGTGTGTTTGTTATCATGGGAGATGGTAACTTTGAGCAAGACAGTGGATTATGCAGGGATGAGAGCTGCAATATGGGCTCGATATGTCATGTGCAGAAGTTCTATCAATGGTGGGTTTTTTAGTTGGATGTAAACAACTAGCTATGGTTGTTGTTCTAATTATTCTGGAGCATTCATGCTTGATCTTGTTTAGCAGGTGTTTGGACTTCAGAGTTGTGTTCTGGTAATGGGTTTGAAGCTGGATACATTGGTGTGTCTATGTGACATTTAGTGTTTCATCATGTTTTTGGAATTCTAATCTTTTTGTCATGTTGGTGATCACTTGGAAGATGTTACAGGTGCTTCTGTAAAGCTCATGAGTATAGTGGAGTTTAGTTGAGACAGTATGGTATTCTTGGTTGTTCACAGACTGGTTGTGTATCCTCTGGCTCTTGCAAGGTATTTGACAAGTGGAAGAATGTTGGGAAATGAGGTGTCTCAACCTTGCATATTTCCCATAGCATTTATTTGTATTTAATATTTTCCCATAGTCAATTATTGTTTTTATTTAGCTCCAAAATAATGTAGGGGCGTTTGAATTTTTAATTAGCACTTTTGCCACATGTCGGTGCCTTGAAAATTAAAATATTAGTTGTCAAAATATACCCACATGTAGTATATCATGGAAGGACTATTTTTAGCGATATTATGACAGTTTCTATGACAACTGTAAGGGTCAAAAATAGGGGAAAACATTTTAGACGTGAGAGCTTATTTTTAGCCTAGAATCTTGGCTGAGAAATTAAGCACATGGTTTTGTAAAACCACAGATGATTTCTTGTATAGCCAGAAGTCTATAAATTGAAGGCTTGAAGAGAAGTTTGTGGAGAGGAGAGTTTTATGCAGGGTTATGATGTCAGTTTTTTCTCCAGAGGAGCAAGATGTAAATCTCCATGTTAAGGCTTTGAGCCTGCAAGTGTATTGTAACATGTTTGTTGTTGCAAATTAATACATGTATTGGTTCGATGCTTTGGAGTGTGGGGTTTTTTACCTGAAAGGGTTTTCCCCACGTATATTGGTGTCTCTTCTCTTTTGTCTATCTTTCTTCTATTCTTCTTCTTTTCATGTTCCTAAAGTGCTAATTTATATGTCGTTATGCTACTAAAATTTATTTAGATCTGTAAGCTACATTATCTTTCCTCTAAGGGTTAATGAGATGGTAAATCAACTATGTTTGTTTCCACTTTAAGGGCATAGTAGTATGTTCTTGCATCAAGTTATTGAATATCTGTTTAACTAAAATATAGGATGTTGTAAGGTGCATGCTAGGTTCTCTTTCCCTTTCAATATGTATGATTTTACCCTTCTTGTGGGGTTGTGTGTGTGGGGTGGGGAAGAGGGGGAAAGGTTTGAAATGTCTATTTGCAAGATCGAAGGACTTTCACTTCCTCACCTTCTCCCTTTGTGTTTGTTTATGACAATTTTGTGCGTAGACCATCTTGACTACATCCTTGGTGGATGGGTATTTTGGGTAAATGATAATTATGACCTTGCATGAGGGTTTGTGTTGGTTATGTTCCCCTAAAAGAGCCCTATATCCTCCCCATCTTTGTAAGCATTGGGTGAATTTCTTGGCCATGTGTTGTGTATCTTGAGGTGTTATATGTGTATGTTGGATCCTCAAAAAATTCTCCTAGTTGGAGGGTTGATGAGAATACAAGGAAAGCCATATCCATTTGATGATGCCATATGATCAAGAGGTAGCCACATATTATTGGTTCATGACTCTTGGAGCTTATCCTTGGTGCTTAAAGACTCTATGTGGTGTTGGTACTTAGATATTGTGGTTTTGGTTGAAGATTTGATCATTTAAATGGTTTGGAATCCTTATTTTGTCAACATTGTGTGTTTAATTGTACTTGTAAATGTATATTGTTGTATCATTTCATTTAGGAAGAGGATGGTCTTCTCCTTAAGTTTTGTATCTCTATGTTTTGTAATTTGGTCAAAAATGTAAAAGAGGACAATATTAATGTGTTGTTTTATTTTGAAATTAGTTTAGATAAATTGCATAAGAGATGTTTGTGAAATTTAAAGTGGGAAGAAGAGTTTTTGGTGTATTTAGAAGGGAATTTAACTTACAACATGTGTTTTTATTATGTATTTTGTAAGTTATGCTAAAAATTATGCTTAGAAAGAACTTATGAGTTATTTCCTTCATTTCATGTGTTCTACTATAAACGGTAAAAAATTTAAGTCTTAACCTATAGGAATGCTCATAGAAAAACTCTATTGGTTGGATTTTTTTAAGTGGATATTTTGCCTATTAAAGTCAAATTGTGGTTGTGACCCTACCAATGTGATGGCATATGATAGTCACAGTAGCGACCTGCAGGGATTTAGGCATAAAATTACATTTTGAATGGCAAGTTTAAAATTTGTAGTTGATTCTTTTGGACCGTGGTGGTCAATAGTGCGACCTCACAATTGTACCTATGCAGTTGTGACCCTGGCTAGTGGAAGACTAAAATTTGAAAATTAACCTATTTTCTATTTATGGATTTGTTTGAAGCTTTTAAAAACCTAAATTATGATTGTATCAGTAATTAGGCATAATTATGCTATTCCTTGTTCATTCATATTTTTTCTAAAATGATGATGCTACAAAGAATAAGGAAATATGTAGTGTAGGCAAAGAATGATTGGTTGATCATGTACTTAAGTTACTAGCAAATTAGCCTCATATGCATTATCATTTATTCATATGAATTAATGTATCTCTCTTCTATTTGGATGCCTTAACTTAGGAAAGAATATCTTTGTCATAAATGAAAAGTAATGTTACCTTCTCTCTTGTAGAATTCATTCAATTTTGGGTCAATGAATGATGTTGTGTAGAGACTCGCCTTTATTTCATAAGTAAAATTCTAAGTGAATGACTCCTTCACAATAAGCCTTCTAATTATTATTTAATGTTTGGACCATTATGAAGAGATTTGTTAGAATTGTAATTGTTAGGATTGAGGTGCCATCAACCTTGCAAATCCTATGTATTTAATTATTCCAAATATTTTTTGTAAATGCACTCATAAGGGATGAAGGTTTCACCGACAGTAGTAATTTTTTTTACCATCAGGGTTTTTATTGGTACAATAATTAATCTTTACGGGGGGAATAATTAATTATTTACCGACAGGAAGTTACTATTTACCGGATAAGCATCTTGGACGTTATGGAAGTTCTAGGAGCCCAACTTCCTATGAGTTTGTTAGGACACTTGTAACCATTTTGGAATGGCTATTATAATCCCATAACACCTTATGAAATGAGACAAAAACCACCTTGAGAATATGGACAAACTAGGCACCCATTTTGGTGAGTTGGTTACAACCTACATGAGCTATGTTAAGCATGCTATGAAACTTCCAAGGTAGGGTGTCATATTGGACATCTCACTTAGGTGTTGAAATTTCATATAATAGATCCTTAAGGAGGTAGAAGAGGGTGAGAATGTGAGGAAATTCTTGTTCACAGGTGCCTGATGGAGTGTGTGAGTAGAGTGAATGAAACTCTATACACCTGTGTTCTCAAATTGAAGACTAAAGAGGAGATTTGTAAGTAGATGCATTTTAATCTTGAATTTAAAGATAATATGTGCTTGGTCTCTCTTCTTGGTGGAGTTTTTCCCTGAAAGGGTTTCTCCATGTAAACCTCATGTTGTGAGATGATCTTTTGGAGTTTCTTGCACTCTTATGTTGCTGATTTGTGCCTCTTTGTTTCTAATATCTTATGGTGATGTTATATTGTATTTGATTGTTGCTTTAAGTTCATCTAAGGTGGTTGTATTAAGCATGTTAAAGTGGTTTATTTTAGCATCATAAAGAAGTTGAAACTCTACATGGTAATTCCATATTAAGGCAACTTAATTTCAGATTTGCATACAATTTTTAGATTTTCATATTGTAGTAGTCTAAGCCTTGTACCTCACCAATTGGTATCATAGCTTGAACGGAGCTTTGATGATTAACAATTGGACTAGAGATTGATCTTTTATCTAACAATAATTCTATCCCCTATATCTTGTCCCTTATCAAATGTAAAGAGTCAAGCTTAACTATTTGAATGGAGTGAATGAAATTATTCTCTCTCTCTCCTTGAATTGAGTGCTTGGAAAGAGGGAAACCATCTTTTATTTATAGGTTATGGTCAAATAAAATATTCTTTTACATTGAATATTCTAAATTTCATTAAATGATTAGATCTTATGAAAATAGATAATCGTTACTACAAAATTTTATGCCCCCATCTCTTGCGAAGATAGAAGGGAAATAATACTCGTGTTATTTTACTTATTTCTTAAGGAACATAGACTTGAAATTTTCAATGTAGGCATGCATTCTACATCATTTATTCATATCAAGGGAATGATTATGTAGATGCATTGACTTGCTTATCATGGAATTATGTTTGAAATGAAACAATCTGTATGTTATTTTATATTACTTCATTCATGTAAACGATACCCTCTAGTCCCTATCTCTGGATTTGAAAGGTTATTATAGGCTAGCATGTTGTATATTCTCAAATTTATCTCAGGAAGTAGAGATTGAGTTTGTGCATGGTTTTTCTTAATTATCATTTGTTAGTATGCTATTAAAAAGGGGAAATTTAGTATATGTGAAATTAATCTTGCTAGCTTAGTGTTTGTAAAGGCATATCCCTCCCTCTTTTCATATAGGACCTCAGAGGATGATCATCTTTATGGTACCACTCCCATGGTCATCATTCACATTGGTACCACATCACATCCTAGTTACTTCTATAATGCCACCCTTATACTCATCATATTATATTTCCCCTTCCCTTGCACATCACCAACACATCTCTTTTGCATGTGGTTGGTCTCATTTGGTGTCACACTTGGTAATAACACACATGTGTGTGTATCACACTATTGTTGTTCAATGCTTATGCTTTTTAACAATGTTGGTTGCAATATTTTTTGTGGGTTTATCTAGGTTGAATTATAGGCAATACAGTTTGTGATAAAACCATAATCATTATAGTGCTCACAACCAAATGATAAACTACATCCATTTCAATGCTTGTAGCCATAAAACATATCCATCTAATTAAAACTAAAAGATTAAAATAACTTTCAACAATGCAAATACCTGATAATGTTATGACATAATGGTTAGGAGATTTTGCTCAGTCAAAGACCCTTTTATTGAAACAAGTACATGTTATAGCGTGCAAATGACTTTATTAATATTATGTAATGAAACATTTACATTCCAACCTTAAGCATAGTCATGTCATAAAAATCTATAGAGGTTGTAGGCAAGACTTAATATCTATCATAATTGAAATGTAAAGGAATGGATAACTATTATGTAGGAACAAGGCCAAAAGGCTATAAAATTTATCAATGATAGTCTTAAATCCAATTGCCCTTTTCCAAGGTTGAAAGGGTCTACTATGTATGTGTTGAATAATGTATCACTCACATACAATTAAGAATACATTATTCTTTATAAATCTTGCAAGAATATCACTCAAAATTTGGCTTTATCTATTGTCTAGGTTGAAAGGCCATTTAATATTTCTAATCTAAAACATCTCCCCAAAATTTTCTAGTCTTTCCATTGTCAAATCTTAGTAATCAATTGTCACTACCAATCCTCATATAGGTTAGCTTCTTTTATCTAAACTTGGGATATCCATAATGAAGTTAGGACTAGCTATAATAAACACATTAATCAAACAAGATATAATCAATATAGGCGATAAGCACTCTAGTAAACCATCTAAAATATTGATAAAATTACAATCATGACAAACTAGGGCAAAAGTATACCACAATTTTGCCACATAGAGAAAGCTCCGTGGAAGGTAGAGGGGTATACTTTCTCCATCACTTCCATCCCTCCATTTTTATTCTACTACTTATTCCTTTTTGTTTCAAAATCAAGGGAAAAACACATTCAAGTATGGCTTGAGTGCTTCTAGATTAAAATGTGTGAGTTTTTTATAGTTTAAAAAAACTCACTAAGTTTAATTTAGAAGCACGCAAGTCACTAATATGGACTATGGAAACATCATATCTTTGAACATTCAAGTATGCTTAAACCATTAACAATGATTCACCTTACATACTTGACCAATATAGTTTACAAAATATGAATAGTTCAACACTTCAATCCCCATAACAAACCTATAGTAGTCTCTATAGTTGACTCCTCTTTTTACTAGACTTCACTCTCCCTCTTATCACAAATGAAAGAACAAAATCCTCTCAACCTCAAAACCTTTGTCTCACAAAACAAGAATCAATACTTTCCTTTTTCAAGCCTTTTAGTTTCTCACAAAATGAAAATAGCTTTGATTAGTCACAATGCCTCATGATTGAAATTTATCTTAATATAAAATAATAGTTCTAACTTTTGAATGCACAACAAATAAATGTCAAGCAACAAAATAATAGTTGAAATTTTTTCATTTTTATACTCTCAATTGTCATTTTTAAACCTCCTTGGAATATATCTCTTTAAAATTTATCTCAGTAGACTGCATGAAACATCAATGCCCACTAAGGAAATTTGGAAAATGTTATTGCCCCTCTTATCTCTTGGCAGGGTGGCTTGATCACCATCACTGCCATGTCATTTTCTTAGTTTGTAAGCATTCGCCCTAGATCTAGGGTTTGATTATAAATCTCACAACTGAACTCTCACCCTATTAAAGTCAATGCAATGTTATGTGTATTCAATTATTAGTCCATTCAAGAGATTGCAATACGAATGACAAATTTCTTCTTGCAATGTTGACCTCTATCAATTATTGGGGATGATTTTAATTTAATATAATAACTATATTTAATGTCAAGACCATAATTGTTAGAGAGCTCAAGGTTGAATGGCAAAATGATGACAACAGTTGAACCACAAGAGATAGACAATCGCACGTTTTGCAAGAGTTTGACAAACAAGAATGAAAGTGAAATAAAACACAATGAATAAATTATAAACAATGAGAGTACATATAGTATGGAGAGTTTGAGCACTTTAGTAGTGGTAGCAAGAAAGTTTCCACCAAGTGGCTAATGAGTTTCTACATGTATCTTGGATGAGTTTGATGGAGTCTCCAAGTCGACACATAAACTACCTAAGGTGACTTAAAGCCTTGTGTGAAATATATGTATAATTACTTATTAAATAATAAGTAATAACATTAGTATTTCTACACTAACACCCCCCCTTAAGCACAACCTAGGTGGGCACAATAAAGATGGATCCTGGCTGCTAAGCCTAATGAGGTACCCATGTACAGATGCATCTCTCATAAGGTGGAGAAAGAAAGAAAGCCCTATGGGAAAAAACTTTCCTCTAAAAGAGAGAAATGTGAAAAATTGCATGCCATGTTGCTACAATGAAGTCCTACTTTGAAGATTCTCTGGAAGCCTTCTGTGAAGCAACTCTAAAATCTATAGAAGCAAAGGAATTGGTATCAAACTTCTGCTATGATGAATCTCTAGAAGTTCTCTGAGAATCAACTCTAGATTCACATGTAGCATTAGGTGATGGTGATGTGGAAATGTTCTTGACACATCTCAATGCAATGCAAAAAAAATGTTGAAGGATGATGGAGTAGTGGAAGTGTTGTTGACATATCTCTGTGGAAGTTCTCTTGGCACAACTCAAAAGTGCCCTTGACACAACTCGAAAGTGGAAGTGCTCTTGACATATCTCTATGGAAGTGCTCTTGGCACAACTCGAAAGTGTTCTTGGCACAACACTATGAATCCCCCCATAATTCAATATTTTTATCCCCTTTAAGATTTGTGGCACTTTATAAGTGTTGGGAATTAAGGTGTCTCAACCTTTGCAAATTCCTAATGTTGTATTTATTTATCCCATGTTTAGTTGGCATAGTCTGCACCTTGTGTATATGTAGCAGGATAAATTTTGGTGACTTTGGCAGCCGCGGTTTCCCCCTTGAATAATTAATAGGGGTTTGGGGGTAGTGCCCCCAAGACAAGGTCAAGGGGTGTAGCCCCTTGCGGGGTCCAGGGGCAGCGCCCCTGGTGTGCTCCCTGTCGCGGTACAGGGCGGGGTCAAGGGGCAGCGCCCCCGAAACCTCAAATGACTTTTAATTAATGACAAGTGTCGATGAGTATCTTTGCACGAGAGAAAGGCATCTTTGGGCGGTCAAGGGAGGTTATGACATGTTGTAAGAGGAATATGATATTTTTAGTTAGTGTATGACAGATTATCTTACAGATGTAAGTGTTGTCAGTTATGACGGATTCTATGACAGTTGTAAGGTGCGTTGAGCATCTGTCGTAACCTATCTTGGGACCAGGCGCCCACTTTGGGATGGGATGTTGGACAAGTGTCCTTAGGCGTGGGTTTTGGAGCATGAGTCCAAGATGGACACCCATCTCTAGAAGGTTCCATATTTGCCTTGTAAACTCTATATAAACAGGTGCTTGGATGGAAGATAGATAACTTTGGTACAAGTACTGTTATGCTACCGAAATATCTCCAGATTTGACATTCGAAGACTCCTAAAAGAGCATTGGCTCTAAAACTGTATTGTAATCTGTTATTGTTTACTATAATACATTTGAGCTATGTTTTGGAGTGTGGGGTTTTTCACCCATAAGGGTTTTCCCCACGTATATCATGTCTTTCTTTCTTCTGTCTACTTTCTGTGTGTATGTGTATTGCTGCAATATCTCTGTTAGATGTTCTATGTTGATGTAGTTGTACAAATTAAAGTTGAATTTGCATACATCTCTTCTCATTAGATTAGTGTAGGAAGCGATTTCTGCACACCTAGCTTCCTTTCAATAAGTTGAGTGCATGTATAACCCCCAAATTGCTTGATTAAACCCCTTAATTGAAAATGCAGAAAGAAGTGTGGAAGTGTTTTGGACATGACTCAAGGAAGTGCTCTTGACACGACTCTATGGAAGTGCTTTTGGCACAACTCAGAAGTGTTCTTGGCACGACTCTGTACACTCTCCCCCCCCCCCGATTCAGTATTAGGTGACCCCCCAGATTTGTGGCACTTTATAACTTAGTGTGTTTTACAATGCAAATAGGACCAATGTGTGGGAAATGAAAAAAACATTAACTTTTGCAAAAAATGGTGCTCAATTTTGAGCTACCGATCAAAAGTTATTACACAATTAATTTCTCATAAATGAGGCCTATTTAATAAAAACTCCACTAAAACGTTAAAAAATGCTCTATGGCAAGATGAACCTAGCCTTCCAACCACTCATTGGAATCGGCACAAAGAGAAGAATATGATGGTTTTTCTTGTGAGGGGGTATTGGCCTCCTTCCAAACCGGACCTCACCCTTCATCTTCGTCAGGTGAAAATACAAGAGTTTTAAAACCTGAAATCCTTTCAAAGCAATTTACCCCAAATTTTTAAATGCCTATTTAGACAAGCTATTTTAGTAGTAAAAAATTTTAAATGCCTTTGCAAAAAAAATCAAATCAAAGAAAAATATTTTCCAAGCCCAAAATAATTAGAGCGAAATAGAGTAGGGGCGGATTAGGGCAAACTTCCCAAAATTGAACTAGGGTTGATTTTCCAATGCCCCTCTCTACCATTTATGGTGTCTTTATGCAGGGGATTGAAGGCATTCCTACAGGGACAATAGTAAATCAGATGCCTTTCTAGTATAGAACACCCTTCACTTTGGAGCAAGATGTGAATCGCCTTCCCTACAAACAAAAAATAGGTTGATTTGGGTTTATATGCAGGATTCGGCACCCCAACAATCTCCAAACATGAGATTTGGGTTTGGATGTAGGATTTCCCAAGAAGGCCGCCCTTTCCACGTGACTTCCACATGCAGGCTTCCCTTACAACAGGCCGTTGGCTTTTCAAAGCAGGGGTCAAACATTTTTCTACACCCAAAGCTGCCAGTCAAACCCTCTTTCTATCTACACATGGCCAAAGTTTGGTCTCCTTTCCTAATCAAATTATGCCCTCTGCATAGATTCAAAAAAAGATCTGTAGACATGAGAAAATATTTCCACTTGAATGCAAACAAAGTTTTCAATTCAAACTTGCAATTTTACCAAACTATCATTCGAACCAGCAAGGCTCTAATAACATGTTAGAGAGCTCAAGATCAACTGGCCAAATGATGACACTAGTTGAACCGTGAGAGGTAGACAATTGCATGTTCTGCAATAGTTTGACAAACAAGAACGAAAGCAGAATAAAATGCAATGAATAAATTATGAACAATGAGAGTACATATAGTATGGAGAGTTTGAGTCACTTCAAGAGTCAACTCATGCACTCAAGTGGTGGTGGCAAGAAAGTCTCCACCAAGTGGCTAATGAGTGTCAACATGTATCTTGGATGAGTTTTATGGACTCTCCAAGTCGACACATAACCTACCTAAGGTGGCTTAAATCCATGTGTGAAATATATGTATAATTACTTATTAAATAATAACATTAGTATTTCTACACTAACAGTAATAACCTATCACACTATGTATCAATAATACTAACATTTCCAACACATAGCTGACACAACACCACATCATTTCACACAATATCAATACTACATAAATCAATAAAATACTCAATCACATATAATGGCTTGCAATACTTGAAAACAATACTGACTATTGTAATTACTACAAATGTATGTGAACATTAAAGTTAATAGTGGAACAACTCACACAAGTTAGCAACCTTTCTTGTTGATTTAACATCAGCTCAATCAATAATGACAATTAATGGACAATGAAAGAGAGACATATGGTTTTACTAACTAGTCATCTAGGGTATTGTTTAGTGTGAAAAGAGGGATTTTCAATTCAATGAATGTTTATGTTAGATCCTCCTTTCACACATTACATTCAAGGAAATTCAAATGAGTAGAGGACTCTACTACAAATTATTTGTCACTTGGAATGAAGAGGAAATTTGGAATTATGTTGATTTATTGTTCAATTAATCTTGATTATGCTACAAACCCTAATTATGCAAAATCGTAAGTAAATGGATGAATCCTGACAAATTCTCACAGATAGAGAAGTAATATTTAGTGTAGATACATACCAGACTTCAAGATTCTAGATCCTAAAAAGTCAGGGATGAAAGTGAGGGTGCCCAAGTCCAAGGTGCTATTTTCTGTCGGGATCTCTGAAACTTATCTATAACCTGTTCTAGTTGTTCCAAAGATTTCTGTGCCTCGAGATCCAGAGGACATTGGTGCAGGTGCCCAAGTCCAGGTCCTAATTTTTTTATTAGATCTGCAATTCTAACACTCTGCTACACTTCCATGCAACTCCACTCCTTTGGCTTTTGCACCTATAACCTGCAATTCACAAAGAATGGGGTTGGGGATTGTGGTGTTTAGGAGCTTGCCATAGTCAAGCCCCAAAATGGCATTCAAGCCTTCCAACACTATTGTTAGATGGAGAGAATGTGTCCTTGTAGGATAGAGACTAAAGCAATAATGAAATAGATAATTCAAATCGCAAATAGATATCACCTCGAAGGTGTAACTAGCATCATCATGAGAAGAAGCCAAATTTGCAATAACAAACCAACAAGACAAGTCTTCTCTGCAACACAATGAATAATTTGAATGCTCCATAATCATAAGTTCACCAAAATATCAAAATCATGCTCTAGCTTTCTTCTGGTTTACAAATGAATCCCTAAACATGCTTATATATGCATTTCTGCTCAAATTTCGTAATTCAAACTTTAAGATGTCGGCAAGGGAGACCTTAACAGTCACATAACCAACATTCAAATTTGGGAGTGCCCAAGTCTTTGGCCCCTATTTTGGTCAGGGTTAAGTTCATTTAGGTCCCCTAGGTCCTATTTATCATGAAACTTCGGGGATTTTCCATCGGGACTTAAAATGAATATGCAAGATGATTTCTAAAGGACCAGGGAGCTAAACCTTAAGACGTAAAAGTCCTAGGGAGACATTTTATGATGTAAAAGGTATAAAAATGGATAACACCATCTCTTTGTCCATATTTCTATTGAACTATGACAATGTTCTCTTGCATTCTGATGAGTCAGATATATGACTCGTAGATTTCTATACATTTGTTGTTCTAAAAGACTTTTATAAACTCTATTGGCATATATATAATTATATTTGTCTTATGGATGGATTATGCATATGTTTAAGTTCTTATTTATTTTTGATGAAATCTCTGAGCAATTACTTGAATTATGTTTTCAGAATGCATATCTTATGAATTTGTGGTATGAAGTTGTGAATGATTGCATAAGGATTATAGCAGTGAGCCTCCCAAAGGTCTTTGAACCCCTCCGGAGCCCCCTTTCCTTCAAAGAACCTGAACTCTAGATGGCTCCAGATGTCATTACCCACCAAAAGAGCCATCCTCCCCTTGAGTCGATGACTACTAGGGACCAATCCTAGGTCACTTAAGAAGTCCAACAGCGCATTTATAACCTACACCTCAATAAAAGAAGTTTGTCAAAAGATCCAAGTCCACACACCACTTTGTTTTAGTGACAACCAAGGTAACTATCAGTCAATGCCTATTTTAACTAAAGTGACTGCCTATCGGCGCCACACCATTCCAGGAAAATCATCCAATACACCAAAGACCATGCCAATGCAAATCTTTGATCTATAGTAACCCACAAAGGAACTATGAATGTAATAAATAAGCAACTGGTTCTAATTATAGTTCACTGCAATTAGGATTGCCAATAGTTATTTCTTCCAATAAATCTCAAATGTATAAATAGGAGCAGGTTAATCTCCCTTAGTTAGTTCCAGTTTTCATAGATAAGTTGTTCATCGAATTGTATTTTTAGCAGGAGGAAAACTCCTTGTTTTCAGTCATGTATCTATATCCATTTCTGGACTGTCTTGAATGCAAATGAAGGGGGAATTCTTCTGAAAGATAGTTTGAATTTAAGAGGATCGTCTCCAGCTGGGAAAGTAGGGCCTGCTTCCCCAACTTGGAGGAGATATCTTGGTATTTCATTTGCATGCAATTCTGTTGTGTCTTTTTGTTATTTTTGTATGTTCATTTTATGTTGTTTCTTTCCTTCTCTGTATAATCATTTAGCTAACTATCACTTGCAGGTCTATCTTCTGAAATTCTGAAAACACTAAAAAATAGATTTGTTATTCCAACAGCATTATGATATTCAGAGTGTCTTCTTGCTGTAGCTTAACAATGGATGCAATTTCCTTTGAGTTCCATTTCAATGGTTAGAATAGTTCCTTTCGAAGCATGTGTGTTTATTTTCCAGCAATCAGAATAGTTTCCTTTTTCAAGCATGTGTGTTTATTTTCAAGCAACTCGAATAGTTTCCTTTTTAAAGCATGTGTGTTTATTTTCAAGCAACTAGAATAGTTTCCTTTCAAAACACGTGTGTTTATTTTCAAGAAAATAGGTAGTTTTTCCATTTCCTGCATGAACTTTCATTTCAGCAAGTTAAGTGAACTGAACCTTGCCCACAAACCATCCATCCAACTGATTCAAATATCACTCTAACCCCCCACACTAGGAGTCTTATCGTAAATCACTCCAAACACCTCCAGATTGATAAAATTAAATGATGATGAATTAACGAACACTACAACAACCTCATCACATTCCATACTCTCCTTCCAACTAGGGATGGCACCTCACAAAACCTAGAATATCAAACACCTTAGTTGTTAGCTTAATTGTACCCAATATACAATCAAATTTGCACCAATTATTTAATACACATTATAAATGACAAATCTTTTTAAATTGAGTATTAATATCTAAAAATAATAATACCTTTAATGTTAATTATGATAACAATCAACTTAAATTAATAAGAAGTTTTTATGGGGTATTACACCACTCCATCCTTCCTTAATTTAAATTTTCTATAATTAGTAATATTGTTTTTAATAATTATTTGATTCTCATGCTTCATGAGCTTCCACATTTGGAATCACAAACATTTTTTTATCAAGTTTCTAGTCTCTAACTCGTCTCTATTTTTTCCCATCCTAATGATAGATTGGTTAGTGTGATCCAAAACATTAATGCAAACAAAAACATAATAATTTCCTCAAACATTTCACTCAATATTTTTTTTGGTGAAAAGAGAGAATTGTATTAAGAAAGGTTCATTGCATATTACAAGATAGGGGTTTCCAAATGGCCAGAGCCATAAATAAGGAAAGAAGATAGAAAACCCACAGAGGTTTTCCACTATCCCACTCCTAAGAAGAACCTAGAAAGACCATCTGGCTACCATAATATTTGAAAACATGAATCCCCTTATTTGTCAAGCTAGAAAGGAGGATAAGCCAAGCACATCCAAAAAGGCAAACCAAGCTATAATACCAACAAATGGCCTTTGAAGAAGAATTTTGAGAAGAGAAGCAATCAAGAAGCTTGAGCTACAACAAGGAAGAAAGAGGAGGATCATGCTTCATAATTATGAATGAGTTGAAGATGCTACATATATTTATCAAGAGGCAAATACCCCCACTCAAAGACATTCCAATTGTGATTATCATCAAAACCCTATTTGGCAAGGCAATCCACAATCGCATTCCATTCCCTAGGGATATGGATAAAAAAGATAGCTTTAATGTTAGGCATAACATAGAATCTGCTCAGCTAAAGTCACCAACCTCCAAGAGTAATTATGAGTCCTCACTCTATTCAAAAGAGAAACCAAGATCAAGGATTCTATTCTTTTTGTATCCCATTTCATAAGTTGTTTCAAGAGACACAAGGATGGATTGAGCTTCCATCTAATTGTTGGTTGACCCCCATAGAAGAAGAGAAGAAGAAATGAATAGTCCCATCTCCAACATGACCAACCCCTCTAATCTTGACAATACCTTTATTACTACAACAAGAGCCATACCATTAATTTTTAAGAAACTTGGCAGGGGGAAGACCATTTACTAGCCCTATTCACCTTTCTAGAGGCCTTCAAGACCAGGCAAGAGTGACATGAGGGAGAAGAAATAGAATGATTCTCAAGGCATCTTGAAAGTTGAAGATCAAAAGGAGATAATATCTCACCCAAAGAACACTTGGCAGCTATAGTTTCTTTAACATAATCGATGACCTTATACTAAACATACAAAATGAGGCCCTGGTGTCCTTAGAAAATCTAATGGTTTTATTCAACCCAGATCTTCCATAAGATAAAAATAGGACTGAGTTCCTAGGTGACATTATGAAAGAATTTTAAGTAGGAGGTCAACCCAAGCATGCCCAGAACTCAAACAAGGAAGTAGCACGAGTGATAGGTCAATTCCAAATCTACCATCATAGCCCCCAAATACCTAAGGTGAAGGGACATTGGAATAAAATGTGAGAAACACATTCATCATCAATGTTGCATAGAACACATTTTGAAGGGACTTACAATCCTCTCTTTCTTATGTTATCCTAGGTAAGACATTTGTTATGACAAAGTAACCAAATAAATAAATTACATTTAGGCCAACTAAATTTGTTCCTAACTTTGTTTCACCAAGGAAAATTTCAATTTTCACCATTCTTCGAGTCAAGAAACTAATAACCAAGAGCCACCATATAAGTCCCTTTAGGATCACATCCCCATACAAGAACATCTATTTCTTGGAGAGACCAACATGGTTGATCAGCAAGAATGGAAGAAAGGGTAGCTCGAGTTTCAAGAGTTCCCCCAATAGTCCATCTACTATAATCCTTCTAATGATGGATCTGAGATTCCCCCACATGAGCATACTCTTAAAATTAAAAACATTAGACCACCCCACCACCTTAAAGACTTTACTCAAGGGAAGTAAAAGAGGAAAGGAAGATAAGATCATGGCATGGAGATCCCAATCATCATTCCAAAAAAGGACCCTTGACCATTTTGGACAATCCAAAAGAGACCCACTTTGACAATCAATTCTCCCTTCTTGATGGTATTCCAAACCATAGAACATTTCTCAACTAGATCCTTTCCTGAAATCTCAATATCATCAATTCCACCTAGATATTTAAAGTTAAGCATTCTAGCCCAAGGCTAATCAAAATACTTACACCATCGCCAATAAAGTTTAGGAGCCAAGGCTCGATTATTGAGCTTGGTCTACCTAAGGCCCAAGCCACCATGTTGCTTACGTTGACAAATATGCCCAACTAATTAGACTACATTTTTTGGAATCCAAATTCCCCACTCATAAGAATTTCCTATAAAGAGTGTCAAAGTCCTTGAGAAAGATTTTGGGGGTAGATAACACTAGGAATCTATAAATAGGAAGAGTGTGTAGGATAGATTTTAAGAGAGTCAATTGGCCAACAAAAGACAACCATGAGAAGATCTAATGACTAACCCACACTCCAAGTCTGTCAAGAATCCTCTTTCATTGATCTCATTTGGGGTGGTCATCTGATAATGGGATACCAAGATACTTGAAAGGGAGCTTCCCTATTTTAAAGCATAAAATAAGAGCTATTCTTCATTGGATAACTACGGGGGTATTAAAGAAAAAGATCTATTGAACTTGCCTTTGTTAATCTATTAACCAAAAGTATCCAAATATATATACAAGGCTTTCTTGTGATTAATGGCTTCTTGAATCTTAGCAAAACCCAACAAAGCAACATCATCCACATAATGAAGATGAGTTTGAGTCAAGATCCTAAGCCAAAGTCCAACCCTAAATGTAGCCATTAGTTCTTTGGTATTTTAGCAGTCTACCTAGACCTTCCACCATGAGGATGAAAAGGTAAGGAGATAGAGGATCACTTTGTAGCATATCCCTAGAAGAAGACAAAAGGGGGGAGGGGATAATATTAATTAAAATAGAGAAAGAGGGAGAACCCACACAAATCATGACTCAATCAATCCAAACTAAGCAAAATCCAAAGGTTGATACAATGTTCCTGAGGAATGATCATTTAACCCTATCATAGGCCTTGGATATATCTAGCTTGATAAACATAGCTTTATCCCTAGAACAAGACATGGAGTGAATGACCTCTATGGAAAAAATGATATCATCAAGGATCTAGCATCCCTTCACAAACCCACCTGCTCAGACAATATGAGAGAAGCCAAGATCTGCTTCAAACAATCTGCAATATGTTTAGTGATAATATTATAGGTGACATTGTAGAGAGTAACACAGTGGAACAAATCAAAAGAGTTAGCCCCTCTTTTTTAGGAATCAAGGCGAAAAAAGTATAATTGATTGCTTTGAGCATCTACTTATTGGCTTGAGACTCATGAACAACCTCCATCAAATCAAGCTTCAAAATGTCCCAAAACTCTTAAAATTTTTCAATAGGAAAACCATTTGGGCCAAGAGTTTTCCCTTTGTTCATAAAGAACACAACAACTTCAATCTCCTCGAGAAAGATGGGCACCATAAGAAAGTTGTCCATATCCTTAGAGACTAGGGGGATGAAACCCAAAATGATTTGCTCCTCCTCCAAAGTGAGAGGCTTGCTTTCTAGGAAGAGGGATGAGAATTGTGGACTACCTCCATACTTATGTCCTAGAAGGAGAACAATTGATTTCCTTGGGCCGAGATGAGAATAGATATAACATTACCACTTCTCCTATCTTTGACTATGTTGGTGCCTGAATTGACTCCCAGTTTTGGAGCAATTTTTCATGCAGGCACCTTCCCAAAAAATCCAAAAAAGTTCTAAGTTTAGGGGCCCCTCAGTGTTTTTCAGCATCTGCATCATAGTTCTTGAGGAGGTGGTCTTCATGTTTTCTCCATCGGCATGTGTTTGTTTTTGTGTCTTTGACATTTTGGTTTGAACTTGAACCCTTTTTCTCTAAGTTCAATGGTTCAGCGGTTCGGGGTTCATTTTTCTTCTAACGGATCATATTATGCATTTGCCTTGCGCAAATCTTGTATCGTTGAACCTCCCGCTTGAACCCTTTGAACCGGTTCAAGGTTCAATAGTTCGATGCTTCGAGTTTTTTGGTCTCGGCCGAAGTGTTTTGCCGATGGAGTATTGTTGTGGAGGTTTGAACCTCACCATTGAACCGGTTTCAACGGGTTCGCGAGGTTGCTTTTTTGTTGCTGACTGAGTTGGTTTCAGCGTTGAACTTCTCGGTTGAACCTCTCCTTTGAACCATCCGCTTGAACCGATTCAATGGTTCAAAGTTTTATGTTTTTGGTCTTATCGGAAGGATTGGCTTCATCGGCGAAAGATTTCTTGAGTGCTCCGATTGTTTTGGTCTGGCCGATGGATGTCCATCGGCGTGTGTTTGGCTATCAGCGAAGCAAATTTTTGGGCCGCTGATGTAAGGAGTTTGGCCGATGAGGAGTCATCGGCGTGAGGTTGCTTTTCGGCCAGAGTTTTTTGAGGTTTGCCAACGGGATTGTTCTTGTCGATGGGGGAGTGTAGTGTAGCGGTCGGCGAGACAATTGAGATCGATGAGAGATTTGTTGGGTGAGCCGATGGCCTAGGTCTGGGCGATGGGCTTTGGGCTGAGAGGCATGTATCGAGCGTGGCAAAAGCGCTTGACGCTTATTATGTTTGTGGCCCTGTTTATAAACTGCTGAAGGAGTCTCCGTGGCACCAATGTGGGATTAATCTCCCTGCATAATTTGAACCTGCGGTGAAATGCATTTTTGCGGGAAAATTCTTTTTGAACGCAGTGACAGTTTTCACGCGGCCGCGGGTGGTTGAGCCATCAATGGCAACTGTAGCAGGGGTAAGAGAAATGGTACACATGATCAGGTGGCCCGATTTATGGATGAAGACTTCCAGATGGCGGCGCAGGGCTCGAGGCCTCCCTTGTCTGTTGCAGCAATAACTTCTGAGCGTCATTCTTCTTGTGTGATCTGTATCTGGCAGATTTTTGAAAGCCATGTAATTAATTGCTGTGAGGTACACTTTCTGGCCAATATAGGCAGACTGTGTTACCATTTTTGAGGTTGTTGAAAACTGGACATTTTGGCTCTATAATAAGATACAACTGGTTTTGGTTGCTCTATGCAGCAAAACTTGCGAGTTTATGTATCTCCTGTTGTACGTTTGTGCATGAATCCACTGATTTCATGGTCAATTTTATATGAATAATGCTATGTTTGCATGTGTTATGTTGATTCTGTCTCCAGTTTTGCATGTATCTTTCTTCTGAGTCCAGGCATTCAAGGAATGTCTGAGATTCTAGAACATAGAATTCCTGTGTTGAATGTTTAATCTTTTAACTTCTGCTCAAGGGGTAGATTAAACTATTTTTAGATTGAATATTGGGAAGGGTATACTGCAATAGGGATGCCATAAGTATAGACAGCTTAACACTCTGTATTGGGAGATATCTGTAAGGCAGATATCATGTATATCCCCCTGAAATCTAGTTTTAGTTGTTCATGTTGATCATTCACAGGTGTATGTCTACTGACTCCAAGCCCTGGATAGGCACCAATCTAGCTCTGTGTTGAGGTTATACACCAGGTCCAGGTTTGCATCCAAACATCAAATCAACTCATCTCATCCTTCCATCTGTTAGTTGTAAGATTAGGATTAGGAACCTCTGCATGCTCTCATACCCAACCAGACATCATGTCCAAGAATGTTGCCAACCTTGTGATTTGTTACACAAATCTTGGTCCATACATAAGAGTATTCTGCCTGTTGCTGTCAAGTTAAATCCTTCTGTCATTGAGCTAGTCAAGGTTATACTTTTATCAAATAGGGACACCCCCCTTGGTGCAGCAAAACCAGAAGTGAAGGGGAGGAGCTCACGCAACCTCCTGTATTCAGTTGGCTGGATCTGCCTGTGCATTAGAAGTGGCAAACCCTAATGCTGATTCAGAAGAAAAACCAACAGACTAAATTATGGAAGAAAGAGTTATTCCTATTTCCCTCTTAAATCCAATCAATTCTTAATTTCTGCTTCTAGGACATGTTCTCCCACAAAATCCATTCATTAAGCTCTTCAGAAAGAGAGGATTCCTTAAGAAGATGCTCCCTTATCATACCAATTTCCTTGATCTGAAAGGTGATGTCATCCAGTTTCTCTTGCACCTGTTTCTTTTTTCTAAAAATATTTTCCAAATAAGATCTATCCCATTGTTTGAGCTTGAACTTTACAAATTGAAGTCTTTTGAAGAAGGAATATATAGTAGTGCCAAAAGGGGGATTTCCCTCCAACCACCATGCATCCATGTTTTCATGAATTCTTGATCTATAAGCCACATTTGTTGAAACTTGAAAGGTAGTTTTTGGTAGAGAAGAGAGCAAGGAAGAAAACTTGATAGGCTAGTGATATGATCATTTCCAATGCAAAATGTCAAAGGAAGAGACACAAGAATCACTAATCCAACAATCAAATATTAAAAATCTATCAAGACACTCGGAGATGGAGTCTAGCCCACATCTTCTATTATTCCAAGTAAAAAGGCCAGATCTCAATTTAACATCCACAAGATAACCAAAACAAGTCAATCCACACTTTTCTCCAAAAAAACCATTTGATCTTGGGTATTTTTCTAATTTATACTTAGATTTAAACTCACTTGTTGCATTCAACAAAAAGTAGACAACATTTTCATGTATTGATGATGAGGGCTCATAAGCTCAAACTGTGTCTTTGAAGGAAAAAAGAAGGGGACCCTTTAGGCCCCTGGGAACATCTGTGCACACTAGAAAACCCTCACAACAACCCAAAAATGCAAGAAAAAGCCACAAGGGCAAAGGCCCCAAACCTCCTACTCCACACATCTTCACCTCAAACCCACAAGATAGAGAAAAAACCTTTAATAACAACTAGAAAACCAATGGGAAAAGGCTTAATAGGCATGTAGACGCGGCCATGGGCATGTAAGCAAGGTCAACACCATCTTTAGATCAATATCTTTTTCATTTCACTGACTTTTATTAAACTATTTTTTTTAATTCAATAATTTTACCATGTAGCATGTATCTTTGTTGGAATGTCTTTCCACCTCCTATCATGATGTTTGAGATAATTGTATAAGTTTTAATTAAACCATTTTATTTCTCTCCCCCCTAAAGTTTCACTATATAACAAATATTTTTTGAATATATTTTATATATTTGTAATTATATTTATATAACAATTTACTCTCTTATTCTATAACTATTTTATATTAAATTCAATTCTTATTTTGAAAGGACCAATCGTATTAAATTATTTTGGGCTTTATTAAAAAATTTCAATAGTTTTAATGATTTTCCTCCATAACCACTATAGATGACCAATAACCACCTTTATTCTCAATAAATATTGTCTAGGTGAGATGGTTGGTCCATTAAATGTAATATTTAATTCTTATTTCATATGAATACTAGATTTTGCAAGAAAATTTTGGATACTACAACTTTGGCATTGTATATGCTTAATCTGGCACCATTCAAAGTAGCAATAGAGATTGTTGAGCATACATTTTAATTACACTGATTCATTTAATAATAGTTACTAGATGTGTATCATTCCAAATTTCTTTGATAGGAAATCATCCATTGCATATTGCACATTGTCACTAAATGTGGTGTCATTTTCAAGTTTTTGATTCCTCAATTTTTAGGTACATAGCAAGCCCCTCCAAGTACAAAAAATAGAAGAAAATAATTTTAAAATAGAGTGTAACTATACAATGAGATATGTTAATGGAAATGTAAATCAACCATAAAGAGAATGCAACCATAACATGTAGATTTACATGGAGAAACCCTTTTGTGGAAAAACTCCACACCCAAATAGACCCAAGATAGTATTAATGAATGATGAAGTTACAACACATCAACTTATCCCTCTAATTTCCAACAACATAATGGTGCTCAAATGACCTACAAAACCATCTCATAATACTACCATCTCAACGCACCAATATATAGAAGATATGAATACAATATACCATCAATGGTATTCCAAAACAAGTGGTCAAAACCACTCACCCAAAACTAGGCATCTAAATCATCATGTGGAATCTCACACCTCGCCAAAATTGGTCAAAATACCTTGAATAGTAATTAACTCCTCTTACACACCTTACACCATCATAAGTGTCATAGATTCTATCATAATGGTCAAATTGACCAAGATCCCAATCCTAGGTGCTCCATGGGAAGCTTGACCAAATATGTCATAAGATTTGACAATAGAAGATCCTCTTACATCATACGCATCTTTAGCTTTACCTAATTTGCAATATCTTCCCAAGTAACTTTTTACTTAAATGCCACTACAATTACATGTGAGAGAACAAATAATAATAAATAATTTTCCTACCACATAGAAGGGTGTCCAAGTCTACCCTCTCCATGTTCTTTGGAGACATAACAATTATTTATCAACAACATTAATTATAACAATTAAAACATGTCTAAGAATTTGAAAGGTGAATGGAACCTAATTCTAACAATCTCCCACTTGACATTTACATTGCAATGACATATTTAGGAAATAAAATCAATCAAGCTCTCGAAGAGGAGAGGCCCATGGCCTCTTTGCACCAACTGAACTTCTCTATGCTCGTTGACTTAGTGAGAGAATTTGTAACATTCTCTAAGACTTGACTTTGTTACACTCAACCATTTCCTAAACAAAGTGATACTGAACATTAATGTGCTTCATGTAGGCATGATACAATGGGTTTTTAGCCAAATAGACGGCACTCTAACTGTCACATCAAATTCTAACCTATTTACATTGAAAGCCAATAACTAAACACAATCTCTCTAACTACATTGCCTCCTTCCAAGCATGTGTTGCAGCCATGTACTTTACTTCTGTAGTGGACAATGTGACTATAGGTTGTCATTTTCACATCCAACTAACTGCTCCTCCAAACAAAGTAAAGACATAGCCACTAGTAGACCTCCTACAATCAAGAGCATGAGCCCAATCAGAATCAATAAAATCCTATCAATTAACCATTATGCCCACATCATCAGTCCCATGATAACAACTGCAATGGTTATAAGTTTTAGGTAACTATTTGAAAACCCTTTTAACATAAGTCTAATGTACTTTAACAAGGTTCAATATAAACCTACTTAGAACTCCCATAAGTCTTGTGCAAACCATGGCATACACGAGGCTTCCTACAACATTGGTATATAGAACCTTTTGCATCTCTTCAAGTTCATCATTTGTTTTAGGACATTGTTCTAGAGATAACCTAGTGCCAACCATAAATGGAATTTACTAACTAGTTTGCAATCCTACATGGAAAAATGTTACAAAATAGTGTCAACATACTTCATTTTATTTAGCCATAATTTTTTGTTAACCTCATCCCTTATTTCCATACCCAAAATGTATTTTGTAGCCCCTTAATCTTTCATATCAAAAGTACTAGATAAATGACTTGTAAGTTCCTTAATCGCCCCCTTATCATTTCCAATAAATAACATATCATTAACATATAGGACAATGGTTAGTAGTCGACCATTAATTAATTTAAACAATGATCTACCTCACTTCTAATAAAGTCATGATCTAATGCAAAAGCATCAAAATTTTGATACGACATTCTTAGTGACTACTTCAAACCATACAAAGATTGCTTCAACCTACAAACCAAGTGCTCTTATCTCTTCACCGCAAAATTGTTAGGTTGTTTCATAAATATTTCCTCATCAAGATCACCATGTAGAAAAGTTGTTTTTGCATCCATTTGCTCTACCTCTAAATCAAATGTACTAGCAATGGATAAAGGAATCTAATAGAGGTTAATTTAGCCATAGGAGACAATATCTCACCAAAATCTACTTCCTCAACCTAGAAATAACCCTTTGCCACTAATCAGGCCTTATACTACTCCAAGTTACTATTTTCTCCAACTTTCTTTTTAAATATTGATTTGCAACCAATGGCTTTCCTCCACTTGGGCAGCTCAACTAGATCCCATGCGTCACATTTGTCCAAAGCCTTTATTTCATCTTTCATGGCCTCTAACCAGGACTCATGCTCATCTAAAGATAGTTTACTACACAAATCTAGGTTCCTTGTTACTACACGATAAAGCAAATACACAACTATGATCAAAAGGACTATACCTTTTGTAAACAATAGATTTTGAATCAAATTAAAGGAAACAAAATACAAATACAAGCTTCCTAATTTAAATTATGTGCAAACCTCAAATTGAGCTTAGTAGAGGTCAAGCAAAGCAAATGCAATTAAATGAAAACTTCATTGGTTGTATGGATAAGAACAAGAAAAATATGCTAATGGATGCTATGTAGTTACTCAAGTGAATTCTACAAAATTTAAGAAACATGTACTTGTCACAAGTTGATTGATCCTTCTGATAGAAACTTACTTTTTTGAGAGAGAAGGCAAACGTTCAAGATTTGTTTGATGGATCTATGGTGGAAATCAATTGAGAGGATTTCCTTAGATGATAAACAATCAAGATTCAGTTTATTTTAGATGAATGATGAGGATGCAAGTTGTTTTGAAATGATTATGGACATTAAGTATTTTGTTGAAATAATATTGATTAATATGGCAATTAAATATTTTGTTGCAACCATATAGGATAATATTAGATATCTTGTTGGAAAATGGAGGATTAAGTTAAATGGTTTTAAATGAAGGGATGAGATTTAAAATTTATGGATAATGGAGGTTATTTATTTAAATAAATGGAGGGAAATGAATTCATTTGTGTATTTATTTGAAATGGTGAGATGGAAATTAGATTTATTTATTTATTTTAAATTGTGGGATGGAAATAAGACCAATTAATTAAATAATAAAATTTTGTGGTGTGGTGAGGTGATAAATTAAATGATTTAGTTAATTATTTAGGATGATGTTTTTAAATAAAAGACCATGAAGGCACTTGTACTTGTATTAATCAAAAAAGAAACTAATTACATAGATGGAGGTGCCTCTAGAAGCATCAAGCGATGATAAGCCAAAAACAACAATAACAAAATAAATAGAGGTCCAAGCAAGAACAAAACTAGACTAAATATAAAAACACAAAAAATTAACCATTGGCAGAGGAGTTGCTTTCTCTGCCATCCAGAAGTAGTTGAGGAGCTATGGCAAGAAGAAATGGGACCCGAGGCAGAGGACGAGGAGCCTGATCCACAGCGTGGTGGTAGAGGAACCTAACAATATTGAAAGCCTTACAAATGTTTGTAACTAGTACAAAATACAATTGGAACTGGTGAGAGTCAAGTGAGTTGTTTAGTGACATTGCACAACCATTCTATAGTCCCTTCTAAAAGTCTTGGAAGATGTAGGCAATGTCCAGAGAAGATCTGAGTTGTTCAAAAGGGAAGAGATTGCTAATTTGAGCATCATGAGACTCCATATCATAGTCTTACATCACTAGACATAAAGAGGAGGTACTCATGGACATTGATAAAGATGAGCACCTCAACAAATTCCACATCCTAAACTAGGTCCATAACATTTAAAAGGAAAATGAAAGCCACTTCAGAGAACAAGATGACTTGTAGGAAGTCACAAAGAAATGCCTCCCCCACAATAGAACGGATGGTAAATTCCACTCTCAGACAGTCGATGTAAAAGACATGGGCCAATTTGGGACCATCATAGGGACCAATCTTAGTTGGTTCCCATTTCTAAGATGGTAGAAAAATACACTTGTTTTTATCACCTCCTTCATATTTTCCAAGGTAGACAACTCGTGAGACGAAGAGAGCATAGACACCAAAAGCAACAATGTGAGTGGAAATGAGGTGAAGAAAGTGTTTTATATATGGGTGGAGGTCCATTTCTAGAAATAGAAATAAATGCCTAAATTAAAATGTCCCATCCAATTCAAGCCCTTCATGCTACGAGGAGAGGAAATGACACTGCTAGTAAATATTATATATAGAGAGGAAAGTCATTCAAGCAAATTGTCCTTCGAGAAGTAAATGCCCCATGAGTTGGAAGGGCAAGAAAACCTCAAAGGATTGCTAATGAAATTCATTGGGGATGGGAGCAAGTGTCACAGAGGAAGGTTGACATGTAGGGAAGAAAAGAGGTCAAGCATGAAAGTAGGGTTGGCAGGATACAAAGATGATGAGGGATAAGGGATGCAAATGTTTAAGCATAAATCCAAAGATAGAAGGCACCATCAAGGGAGGGACTCATGGGTCAATAAAAACAAGGGGATATCTTTGTCAAGAATTTTTTAAAAGGTAGGTAAAATAAGGTCAGCTTCTCCTTAAAAGTTCTTATATCTTTTGGTTGCTTGATTGCCAAATTTTCCCATAAGTCTACAACATCATTTACCTCTCTATAACAGTGATTGCACTAGAAATAATCAAAGCTATCTAAAAGCCTCCAAATGAGATGAAAAATGTACTAGAGTTTCCAGATGATCACTTTCCTATTCTTAACTTCATTAATAATAATCATGGAGTCCCCCTCCACATTGATTTTATTAAATTACCTTTCTTTCATGATCTCCAAACCAAGTAGAAGGGCATATGCTTTTGCTTCATTATTTGTTCCAGATGAGAGTATTTTTGCTTTTGCTAGGAGAATTGCCTCATTGCCTATTCCTGATAACACATCCAACACCTGAAAGGCTTGGGTTGCCTCTGGAAGCACCATCGAAGTTGAATTTGACCAGGAAGGAGTGAGGAGGAGACCATCTCATGGGTCTTTTGTCTAATTTCTATTTACCCATAGAAATTAAGCCCCAATCAGGAGGTGGTTTGAGAAGAGGCCATTATTTTAGAAGCTCATTAACCTAGCTGAAGAATTGACAATTAGAATCTACCTTTTTTAGAATGCTTGACATGACCAATTCAGAGATGTTTCTCTCAATCCTTGTGATTACCTTTTTAATTGTTGAGATAGTTTTTCTAAATATTCTGAAGTTGCATTTAAGCCAAAGATGTCAAATGAGAATAGATGGGCTAAGTTCCCATATGTAGCAAAAAGTGGATTCTCTAAATAAGGAAGGCCAACTTGAGAAGTGTTGGAGGAGTGAATTTGGAAATGCATACATCTAATTTAGTTTTTTACATAGCCATCTCTAGCATGAGCTATTAAGGGGGCAGTTTAGAAGCAGATGATCAGTGTCTTCATTGTCTCTCCCAAAAAGTACATATTTAAAAGGTGGAGATATACCTAGTTTTCCAAGTCAAAATTGGAAGTTAGAATTTGATGCAAGAGCATCCTAGGTTACTAAGCAATCTTGCATCAACCAAAAATATTTGTATTTCTTCTTTGTTTCTTTCATTTTTCAGTTCATTTCAGTTTAGGTAGTCAAAAGTAGTTTCAAAATTTTGCTCTACGTTTTGCCGCATTATCAAAGTAGCTCTTGCAGATCTGGACTTAGCATTTAGACATCATCATCTACAACATATCCAATTTTCAGCTCATTTGGATCAGTTACCGGAAAGATATCGCTATCTGGAAGATCACCTGGTTTTCACATGACAGAGCACAGAGACAGTTAGCTGAAGGAGAAGACTTCTAACATACTTCCATGACTTGTGGACCCAAATGAAACATTATTCAAGGTACTTTGGGACCTAGCCGACCTTCCTCCAGAACTGCACTAGGTTTCCATCATCAACGAAGGATAACCAGCTGCTTAAGGCTGACCTATCTATTTGCACACGCTACACTTACATTGGGGATTGTAACTCCTTGTTTGGCCGATGCGGAGGAATCCATGAGCTTGGAGATGATATATAAACATATAATAGATGCCTAGGAAAGTAGTTATCAAGAAGTAGTTGGTTATGTTGTAGAATTTTGTTTGCAAAGGCAATTCAATATGATACCTTGCATATCTGATGTAATTGGAATTAGGCCTGTGAGCCCTAGTTCTGTAGCCCGCGTGTTGTCAGCCAATAAGCATTGTAATTCTATGATATTCTAAATATATGAAACTGTAATTGTGTTCTACGATTGTGTTGTTTCCTTGTGATTACTCTAGTTGCATGGTTAGACAGTTCATTCCATGAACCCTCTGACCATGACTGCACCAAGTGGTATCAGAGCTATGTTTTGAATCCTTGGAGAGCGAAGGCATTCTATGAAGATCTTGTTGTGGATAGATCACCAAATTGAGGCAGCCTACTTGTGTTGGTCAATCAATTACCGAATGTGAGGCAGTTGTCACCTTGTAGCTAGATCACCGAATTTGAGGCAGTTACACTTGATCCTAGGAAGAGATGTCGACGTGGAGAATACCTACTATTGGTACTATGGCGAGAAGAATGGATGAAATTATGGAGATGATGCAAACTATGAAAGTTAGATTAGATGTTGTTGAAGAAGATAGAAGAAGAGGATTAACACCTAGATCTAGTGTTGAAAGTGATGATGAAGAATTTTAGTCTACTGATCAAAATGAAGAAACCCTAGAAGAAGAAGAAGAAGAAGAATCAGACCAAGCGAAGATGTTAAAAGCTATTTCAAGGATTGGAAAGAGACCTAGAGTTTAGGTATCAAACTATATTGGAAATTTGAATCCTGAAGAACTGATTGACTACATAAATGATTTGGAAGAATACTTTGAATATGAAGAAATTGAAGATCCTAAGAAGGTGAGATTTGCAAAGACTAAGTTGAAAACATGCTGCTATATGGTGGAAACAAGTTCAATTGGAGAGGAATAGGAGAGGAAAGAAAAAGATCATAAAGTGGGATAGAATGGTGACAAAGTTGAAAAATCAATTTATACCTGTTGACTATGAGTTGGAATTGTTGAAGAGATTGCAAAACCTGAGACAAAAGGAGAAATATATGAAGGAATATACTAAATAATTTCATAAGATGATCATAAGGACTGGACATAGTGAAGCAAGCAAGGAGAAAGTGCAAGATACATAAATGGGCTGAGGATGAACATTCAAGAAGAGCTGAACTTGGTGAGGATGACAACAATAGAAGAATCATATCAATTTTCCCTAAAAGTTGAAGACAAGTTGGACAAGAAACATGAGCAGAGACAAAGAGATAGAAGAGGTAAATTTCAAAGAGGAAGAATGTATTTTGGACGAGAAAGATCATGTACAGAACAAAACAAACAAGATAGCCCATTCAAGAAGGAAGATAGAGATAATAATGCATATTGGAGAGATGACAAAAGTTTTTACTGCAAAGGACATCAAATTCATACCAGAGTGAAGGATATAGAAGAGAGGATAGAGGATCAGATAAGAGAGCATTCAGAGGAACCTATTTTAAGTGTGGAGGTGAAGGACACAGATCATTTGAATGTCATCAGGGAAGTACAAGCAAGAATAATGCAAGAACAGCTTATGTGGAAGAACCTGTTGGATCACCTAGTTCAGTTGATAAACTAGAGAAAGGAGAATCATTGGTCATGAGGAGAGCACTATTTCAAGTAGAGACAACTGAGGAACCACCGCAGAGGAAAAGTTTGTTCCAGACCAGATGCAAATCAGGAGGTAAATGTTGTAAGATGGTTATAGATAGTGGTAGTACTGATAACTTGGTTTCAAAGGAGATGGTGACAAAGATGAACCTAGAGAGATTGAATCATCTAAAGCCTTACAAGATACCATGGATACAAGATGAACACAAGGTACTAGTGAGTGAACAATGTTTGGTGAAATTTCATAAGATCTTATCATGATGAAGTACTGTGTGATATCATACCTATGGATGTATGTCATATATTGTTGGGTAGACCATGGCAGTATGATAGAAAAGCTATACATGATGGGAGAAAGAATACTTATACTATAGTAGCTAATGGGAAGAAGCATATCTTGATACCTTTGGAGGATGAAGCTAAGAGTGAAGTGTGTTGGACTGCTAGAATTTGTTTGGTAGATGGAAGAAAATTTCTAGATGGATTGAGACATTAGAACATGTGTTTTCCTTTGATCCCTAAGAAGTGTGAAACCCTAAATGTAAAGAATGTTACCAGAGAAGAAGAATCACAGCCAGAAGAGATAAATGAATTGTTGACAGAGTATGAAGACATCATATCAGATAATGTACCTAAAGGATTACCACCAATCAGGAGCACCAATCATCATATGGATCTTATACCTGGAGCTAGTTTGCCTAACAAAGCAGCACATAGGATGACACTAGTAGAGAATGAAGAATTGAATAGACATATCCATGAATTATTGAGGAAAGGACTGATTAGAGAAATCCTAAGCCCTTGTGCAGTACTTGTAGTGTTAGCACCTAAGAAGGATGGAGAATGGAGAATGTGTACTGAATCTAGAGCAATCAATAACATCACAGTGAAGTATAGATTTCCATTGCTAGGATGGATGACATTATGGATTGTTTGAGTGGAGCAAAGTATTTCACAAAGATAGACTTGAAGAGTGGATACCATCATATCAGAATCAAAGAAGGAGATGAGTGGAAGACTGCATTCAAGACAAATGAAGGACTGTATGAATGGTTAGTGATGCCTTTTGGATTGGCAAATGCACCAAGTACTTTCATGAGGTTGATGAATGAGGTTTTGAAGAAATTCTTGGAAGGATTGAAGATGGACCCTGAGAAAGTTAGAGCAATTGTTGAATGGCCTACACCTAAGAGTATTGGAGAAGTTAGATCATTTCATGGATTAGCTAGTTTCTACTGGAAGTTCATTAGAAATTTTAGTTCAGTATGCACACCCATGACAAAGACAATAAGAGGTGACAGAAAGAATTTCAAGTGGACATCAGGAGCGAATAGAAGCTTTGAATTGTTGAAGTAGAAATTGACAGAGCAACTAGTGTTAGCATTACCGGATTTCAATAAAGTATTTCAAGTAGATTGTGATGCAAGTGGAAATGCAATTGGAGTAGTATTAAGTCAAGAAGGAAGAACAATAGAATATTTTAGTTTGAATGAGGCAAGAAGAAAATATTTAGTTTATGATCAGGAGTTTTATGCCATAATTCAAGCCTTGAAGAAGTGGAGACATTACTTGTTACCTAAGGAATTTGTGTTGTATATAGATCATCAAGCACTACAATAACTGAACAGTCAAGGGGAGTTGAATTAGAGACATATGAGTTGGGTAGGGTTCATGCAGAGTTATACATTTGTATTAAAGCATAGGAGTGGGAAATCAAATAAAGTTGTTGATGCATTGAGTAGGAGAAGGAATCTGCTGACAGAGATGAGAGTGGAGGTATTGTGATTTGAAGAACTAAAGCACATGTATGAAGAAGATCTTGATTTTGTAGAACCCTGGAAAGCATGCAAGGAACCTATTGTGATAGATAGAAGTAAGTGGTTAGACTATTTCATTCAGGAAGATATGGTGTTCAAAGGAAAGTAGTTGTGTATACCTAGAAGTTCAATGAGAGATAATTTGATCAAGGAAAAGCATAGTGGTGGATTGGCAGGACATTTTGGAATTGATAAGACAGTGGCTTTGGTAAGTGAACACTACTTTTGGCCTTAGATACATAAGGATGTAAGGAAATTTGTTTAGAGTTGTAGAGTTTGTCAAGTTGCAAAAGGAAGCAGTCAGAATACTGGATTGTATAAACCTTTGATAGTACCGGAGAGACCTTGGGAAGACATAAGCATGGATTTCATATTAGGATTGACAAAGACACAGAGAGGACATGATTCTATATTTGTAGTGGTGTACAGATTTTCAAAGATGGCACATTTCATAACATGTAAGAAGACCAGTGATGCAGTGCATGTAGCAGACCTATTTTTCAAGGAGATTGTGAGATTGCATGGGTTACCTAAGAGTATAGCTTCAGACAGAGATACTAAGTTTGTTGGATACTTTTGGAGAACATTGTGGAAGAAGATGAAGACAGACCTAAAGTTTAGTTCAACATTTCACCCACAGACAGATGGAAAAATAGAGGTAGTAAATAGGAGCTTGGGAAACTTGTTGAGATGTTTAATAGGAGACAAGGCAGGAAATTGGGATCTAATTTTACCACAAGCAGAGTTTGCATACAATAATTCAGTAAACAGGAGTACTAGAAGAACACCTTTTGAGAATGTGACTGGAGCAAACCCTAGAGGAGTAGCAAAGTTGAGAGATAACAACGTGGAGGACAAGAGAAGTGCAGAAGCAGAAGAATTTTCTAGATACATGGAGACATTGCATAATCAGGTTAGAAAGCATTTAGAGGAGATGAATGGAAAGTATAAGGAGCAAGAAGATGAGAACAGGAGACACAGAATTTTTAGTGGGAGATGAAGTAATGGTATATCTGAGAAGAGAGAGATTTCTAGTTGGGACATACAACAAGTTGAAGATCAAGAAGTTTGGACCTTGTAGGATACTCAGGAAATTTGATTCAGGAAATGCCTATGAAGTTAAGCTACCGGAGACATTGGGTATATCACCAATATTCAACATTGTAGACCTATATCAGTATCATGAAGGAGAGTTCAGTGACAACATTGAAGAAGACTTGAAGAAGAAGTTACCACAGCACCAACTAGAGTAGATAAATGACATCTTGGATAGCAGAGTTGGATGCAGCACCAGAGGCAAGCAATACAAGGAATATCTAGTCAAGTGGAAAGGCAAACCTGAAGAGGACTCATCTTGGATTTCTTAGGCTGAGGCAGACCATTTTGGTTTTCCTCTAGCCCTAGCAAAGTGAGGGACTCACTTTTTCAACAACCTCAGGTGTCTGATGCAGGAGCATCCCAAGTTACCAAGCAATCTTGCATCAACCAAAAATATTTGCATTTCTTCTTTATTTTCCAATTCATTTTAGTTCGGGTAGTTAGAAGTAGTTTTAGAATTTTGCTCCGCATTGTCAAATCAGCTCTTGCGGATCTAGACTTAGCATTTAGACATCATCATCTACAACATATCCAATTTTTAGCTCATTTGGATCAGTTACCATAAAGATATCGCTATTAGAAGATTGTCTGGTTTTCACATAACAGAGCACAGAGACAGTCAATTGAAGGAGAAGACTTCTAATGTACTTTCGTGACTTGTGAACCCAAATGAAACATAATTCAAGGTACTTTGGGACCTAATTGAACTTCCTCTAGAACTGCACTAAGTTTCCATCATCAGTGGAGGAGAACCAGTTGCTTAAGGCTAACCTATCTATTTACACACGCTACACCTACATTGGGGATTGTAACTCCTTGTTTGGCCAACGCGGAGGAATCTATGAGCTTGGAGATGGTATATAAACATGTAATAGATGCCTAGGAAATTCGTTATCGAGAAGTAGTTGGTTATGTTGTAGAATTTTGTTTGTAAAGGCAATTCAATGTAATACCTTGCATATCTGATGTAAATGGAATCAGGCCTGTGAGCCCTAGTTCTGTAGCTCGCATGTTGCTAGCCAATAAGCATTGTAATTCTATGATATTCTGAATATATGAAACAGCAATTATGTTCTATGATTGTGTTGTTTCCGTTGTGATTACTCTAGCTGCATGGTTAGACAGTTCATTCCATGAACCCTCTAACCATGACTACACCCGAATATTATTGTGTAGAGCGAGCCATGCGAAAGCTCCAACTTTCACGAGACATGTGTTCACCCAACACAAATTGAATGGCCATTGGCTCAAGGGGGAGTGTGAGAGAGCCATATAGCCTTCCTTCACTATATAGTTTCCAAACTTTGAATCCATCCAAGAAAGATCATCTTCTTTATGAGAAATACATATTATTCTCTCAAAAAGAATTTTTGATATTTGATCGTTTTGATTTGGTGGGAATGTGCATTCTACGAGGCATTTCCATTTGGCTCTTGAAAGTGATCTAATCTCTAATTTTTACATATAGTCTTTGAATTTGACTCCCTGAGCCTATTTTAGGTAAACCTTTGCTTCAAGTAAATCTAGGAAGAGACTAAGAGGTTGGTAGCCATTAGGATGATGTTACTATGGTAGTGTTGTTGAATTTAGTTGATTAACATGATGATGTTGATGAATGTTAGGGATGATGTTAAAATGCATCATTACAAGCAATGACAGATTTTAGGTGTCTACACCTTTCAACCAGATTATGTTGTCTAGTAGACCTTTTGAGAGCTGCAACAAGAGGCTCATGTTGTTCCTCATCAAAACTTGAATATGAACCTTCTTCTATCTCATTTTGTCCATCCTATTATGTTTATGTATGTGAAATTGAGCTTAGAACATTTTTCTTTTGGAACATGTACATAAGCCTCGCTACCAAAAACTTTGAAATGAGAGACTGATGGCCTTTTACCTATCCATACCTCATAGGGTGTTTTATCAATTAGAGTAGAAGTGGGAGACTTATTAATCATGTAACAACAAAAATCTAGAGGAAAAGAAGAAGAAATACAAAGAAATACAACTCCTGCTCTAAACCTAGCCACTACCTCCAATAGAGAAAAGAAAGGAATGCAAGCACAATGGAAAATCAACAAGTTCTTACCAAATGTAAACCTTTGATACCTTGGATGTGCTCTTGGATGCTTGATGAAGATGTTGGTTGTTCTTATAGTTCTCAAAGCAGTAATGTGTACATACACAAGGGGATTGAATGACTCTCCTTTGACTTTGTGCTGGATTTATAGAGCCATGGTTGAGGGAATGAAGAGCTAAGATTTTGCCTCAAGATGGAGGGATGAGTTTGATTGAGAGGATCTTGACTTTTTTTAGTGTTGAAAAATGAAGGAAATATGGTTACAAGATGGAGGGCTATGATTGATTGACTTGGATGAATGGATGAGATGCAAAGTTGATTTGACACTGCTCTTGTCATTTGGTTGGTGAGAAAGAGGTGGCTATTTGGATGGTTATGATTAGTTGACTTTTGATGAATGGTTGAAATGTAAAGTTGATTTGATTTTTCTCTTGACATTTGATTGGTGAGAAAGAGGTGGCTATTTGGATGGTCATGATTAGTTGATTTTTTATGAATGGATAGGATGCAAAGTTAGATTGACTTTGAGATTTTTTAAAAGGTTTAAATGGGTGACATGGATTTTTGAAATATGAAGGGGGAGGAAAATGTTTTATTTTTAAATGGAAATGTGCATGGTTATGACATTAGTTTAATTAATTAAACAACACAACTTATTTAATTAATTAATGGTGAATGATGTAGAATGAGTGGTTACAATGCACAAGTGTGTTTTTAGTGTCTACATTTTGCCCCTCTTTGAAATGGTGTTGTGGCTTAAAGAAGTGGAGTTGTTTCAAAGAAAATAAATATAGACACTTGATGAGGTGAAATTGATGGCAGGATGCCCCAGTCAATTAAGAAAAATAAAATTAGTGGATGGATGAAGGATGTCCCCTCAAGATAGCAGGTAGGTTGATAGGACCTAGGTGGTCTCTTGAAAAAAGAAAAAAAAAGAGAAAAAATGGAGAAAGGGGCACAAAAATGGGGAAAGGGGAGAAAAAATGGAGAGAAGAGGTGAAAACATGGAAAAAAGGTGAAAGGAGGGGTAAAGTTGATTAAATAGGGGTGGGGTAAAAAATTAATTTTCACCCTAGTGATGTTAGTAGATGGATACAAAAATGATGTGAAAAGGATAAGATATGATATGACTTGGGATATGATGCTTGTGATGTGTTTGTGATAGGAGGTATATGATGCAGAGGCATCCACACTATAACATTCGCCTATAGCATGGATGTCTGCAGACCAACCTCATCATCATCATCTTCGCCATCATCATCATATTTCCTAAAACCACCAACAGCATCATCATGTTTTGCGTTACACAGTCAGCATCATCATATTTCGGACGATCACAATCATCCTCCTGCCGACCACTATTCACTTCCTCCGCCAGTCGCCTATCATCATCATGATATTCAGCGGGCGCAAACATCCTCCGGTTGCACTGTTCATCGGGCTCTAAACACTATCGGCGTCATCATGACCTTCAACACTCTCTTCGTCAGCAGGATATCAAATATCCGGTTGCTCCAAATATCCTGATGACGATCGCCTTCAGCAGCTTACCTTCGATGCTCCGCTACCCGACGATACAAGCAACAGCATCATGATCTACTTTATCCGGTTCTCTCGAAACCTCCTGATGATGTTAATACACTTTCTGCCGATGCCGATACTTAACCACTTAACAACGGCAGGATAAACTCGCACAGGGGGATATCTCAATATCCTGATGACGATGACGTCATATCCTGATGACGATGACGTCACCCAACATCCTGATGACCTCTTCAACACTTAGTCAAAAAACAAACTTTCACTTCCGCATCTACTCGCGATATGCGGATGACGGGCTCTCCCGAAAGATGATCCTGATGCCGATATATACACTTAGTATATGTCCGACTTAGAACATCCTGATGCATTCGCAACATGCAAACTCCAACAGTTTCATGACCCGATCTTCTTCCTGATGCCGATGCACTCCTCCTCGGCTCCTCCAGATGATGATCACCCCGACGAACTCACACTTCATGCAATCGACAACATCATGCCGATCTCCTCCATTTATCCGGATGACGATGTCTAACCCGACTGCAGGATATTTGCAGAAATATCCTGATGATGCCGTCTTGACCAATTTCCAGCCTTAGCGAAATTTCACGTCGCCGATCCTCCAGGGATGACCTGATCCAGTCTTAGGGTGATCTCCCACCTCAACCTTATCAACTTGACCTAGCACATGCCCATGCTAGGGTCTTCAACATCTTTCAGTCGCGATCCTGCACACCTGCATGCAAACAAACGAACTACAACCTAACCTACTGTACATTACCATTCCACCGATTAGATGAGTCAACCGGTGGAATGGATCAGGAAATCCATGAAACCACTCAAACCAGCAGATCGATTACACCAAGGGGATCAAACAGAAAACGAAACAGGATCTTTATTGATTCAAAGATGTAATACAATATATTGCTTCTCACACAGCACAAATGAACTCCTCTGCTTAATGCAACACTATGCTGCCGATCGATGATATCTGTCTGTATATCCAATATCAAACGATCTCATGCTTAAATAGATTATCCTACGAGTACTACTAACCCGACTCCAAGCGGTTGGGAACTCTCCAAGCGGCTGGGAGATCCAACCGAACATACATCATGACAGCTGTTATAACCAACTAACTAAAAATAGCAAAAGCCTGGTCAGCATGATCTTATCATGATCAGCATGACCTTATTACATGCATTTGGTCTTAACAGACCTTCTTGGAAACACAAACAAGACCTAAACTACTAACTGCCTCATGAAGGCCAGCTGTCAGGTAGGTGCTCCTGCACCAGTATATGTTATTAATCATTTAGGAGATTCCAATGTGTTGAGAAACTTCTTTATTGTAGCATAGGACAAGATGCACCAAGATATAAAAGATTAAAGTGACATTGTGCCATATGCATAACGTACTGACGAGAGAAAAATAAATAAAAGATACAAAACAACAACAACAACAAAAATACACAACTGTAAATCTACCCTAGAAAACATATCCTTAAGACACAACATGGTATGATGGATCATGGTGGCCTTGATGAAATATGTTGAGGTATTACAACAAACAAAACACAAATAGGCAAAAAAACGTAACAATTTTTTTATCTCATTAATTGGAGAACCAAAGAATTAGGTTTTGTGATAGTGATAATGATGTTGGGTATGTCCTAACAAGGTTCTATGACTGATAAATCATGAACAAGGACTCCATTGAAAGAGTAGATCCATGATTACTTTTCCAAGGTTCAACATTGATTGTGTGTAATGGGTATCCAAGCCTTGGTTTTGTTCTCATGCCACACTTGTACAATGTTTGTGTTGATTTGGATGGCCAAGGGACTATGCTATAGGAGAGTACATGTCATAGTGCCAAATTTTCATGGGATAAATCTAAGGGTTTTTCTAAAGTGCAGATCAATATGTTTCCCCTAGGCCTTAGTAAAATCAAGACAAGATGATGGAAAATGAATGGAATAGATGGATAGATCTTACGCCCAGGTGCAAATGGTACTTATAGATAATAGACACTTGGTACTCACACATGTCTCCTACAAGCAGGTTTTCATCATGGTGCTTATCCAAGGTGCCGTAAAAATGATTGCCACCAGAGGGCAGTTTTCTCTTTTACTATTTTATTTTGATTTTTAATTTTTTTATTTTTTTTCTATTTTTTTTATTTTTTCTAGTTTTCTAATTTTTTAGATTTTTCTAGATTACATAACTATTGTTACTATATTTAGGCACGAAATCACTTGAGATGCACAATCTTCATTGGTTCCACTAGCTCTTGTCCATTTGGGGTAGCCAACTGGGGAGCCCCTATCATAATGTGCCAATAGTATCCTGCTCCAAGAAATTGCTTTTCTAGAGTCCTAATACTAATGTAAAATCCACAAGCATCATTGTGAACCTCTTAGGGAATTGAGTTGGCTTTATTCAAGTATAAACATCACAAAATATTTTCATAACCTCTATGGTAGAGAGTTACTACCAAGATACATCACATTTAGGATTTGGAATTGTTGGATTTAGAATTGTAGATTGTAGGATGTTACTTTGAGAGTAGGCATTGGGATGTTAACTTGAGACCTTTGGGTGTGAATTTAGAATGTTTAGATTTGGTTTTGGATATAGGATTTAAATGGTTGGGTTGAGATGGGAGATTTGGCATTTGGGATCAGGTACTAGATTAAGACCAATGATCTCATGTACCATGTTGGATCGTGGAGCTTCGTATGCTAGGATTGATAATAGTTCAAAATCAGTGCACACCTTGCATGTGGAAAGTACCTCCTTTGATCATTTGTTGTATTTTGATTTTCTTTCTTCATATTGATTTTCTGCTTCATTTAGATTTTTGTTTCATTTTGATCTTTGGTCTCCTTTTTATCTTTTGTTAATTCTTTTTGCTTTGGGATCCACGTTGCTTTTTTTATTCCTTTTTTATTTATGGACTTTTGCTACCCTTTGAATCCATTTTGATTGTTCTCTTGATTTTGATTTGGCGTTTCACATGTTAGTGCATCCAGATTAATTTTAAATCCTTTTTTATGATCCTCTGGCATGATGTTATCATGAAATCCTATGATTTTTGTTATTGCTTAATCATTTTGGAATAGGTCAAATGATGCATGATCTTGTTGGTCCCAATCAAGAATTTTAGGATAATGGAGATCAAGGTTGATGGTAAAATGGCAGTGTCACTAAATAGGTTTGTGGCTATAAGATCATCATAAAGGCTATGGATGGATTTTGTTTCAATGTCTATTTCAGATGAAGTTTCCTTAGAGACCATAGAAGTGTCATCAACCACATTAGAGTGTCCATCAAGAGACGTGTATCCTAGTCCCCAATTCTTGTATTCTCCTGCACAAGTATGGGGTCAAGGATCCCTTGTTCATGAAGTCTGATACCTTTTCCCTTATAGTTCATATTCTTTCACATTTGGAGATCTATAGGATATTAATTGTTTTTTAAATATGATGGAAATTTTTCCCCAGTGTGAAGCCAGGAACCATAAAAACTCTTAATCTCCTCATTGGCCAAGAAACCATGCTTTACAAAAGTTGTCAAACCATACTATAGTGTGATATGTTCCCTTTTTTGTTTCATGTTGGGTCAACCATAGGAACGTGGGGAGATGGGGGATGGCTTATATGAAAGGTATCATATATCTCGCATTCCCCAACACCTTTATCAAATATCTTACTTCAGTTTTAGGAGGTGGATGTGTGGATGAAAATGGGAGATTGCTAGGATCAATGTAAGATGATGATTGCTTCACGTTAGAATCAGTGACCACTTTGGTGATAGGATAATGATTAGCCTTTTGGTAGTGTCCTTCCAACATTTTGTAGTATTATAAGAGGTGAGGATCAATAGGGATGGTGATTTCTATGCCCTTGTGAAAGAATTCCAAACATTGATGGAAAGTGGAGAGGATGACTTGCATCGTGTGTCCCGAGAGAATATTATAGGGTAAGTCAAGATCAATGACATTGCACAAGGTTGGCTGCACTACTAGCTCAACTTCAATTGGCAAGCTTATAGTTCCTTCTGATTCTCATTCTACATTGTCATGTGCTTTAATTATAATCACCTATGGGCTCAAAACTTTCTTTGTGTATCCAAGGAGTTGCACAAATTTTAATATACAAATATTTAACCTAGATATGTTATCTATAAGCACCCTTTTAACCTTATGTTTGGAGATAATAGCCTCAATATGGACGGGGTGATTATGAGATGGGTCTAAGGATGGAATATCATGTTGGCTAAAAGTGAGATGGTGGTTAGATGAAAGGGGGCTGACAAGCACCTAGAATTGTGAAGTGTCAATGTTGTTGGGGCCCTTGACTCTTGTAATACTTTGTTCAATATCTCCATGTGAACACTAGATATTTTGAAAATATCCATAATTGATATTTTCACAGTGGTCTTCTCAAGCTATTCAATTAGATTATACCAGTCTTTGAGAGTCCTAGGCATATGGATCCCTTGGATGGTGACCCTTGTTAGAATCTATAAAACAAATTATAGCCTAGAATAAATTGAAAGGGTTAGAAACATAAACTGTAAATGCAAAATCAATTGAAACAGCATAACAATGATACTAAGAGATTGATGTGAAATGCTCAAAAGGAAAAATAGCATCAGATAACTATCTCCAATATTGAATTAAAATACAATCTAGGTAGCATGCTTATATAGACCAGGGAGAGGGAGGAGGTGGCAACACCGACCAATGAGGAGCAACCATATATCGAACTAAAGATAGCAAAGTATCTTCCCAAGATAGCTAATGGATGCTCATTTAGGAAGGTGACACCTCATAATCCTCTCACCTAATAAAACATGCTTTATTAACCTAAGCAAGCTTAAATAAATGTGTAGGAAAAACCTTATAAAAAGGAATAAAAAAACCTACACTAACACCCCCCTTAAGCATAGCTTAGGTGGGTAAAGAGATGGGTCTCGACAAATGAAGCATGATGAGGTACCCATGTACAATGAATTCCCCCCCAAAAGAGAAGTAGCCCCCCCCCAACAAAAGAGAGTACGCCCCCCAAATAGAGAGAGAAAAGACCCCCCCCCAAAGTAGAGAGGGTGAAAGAGACTGTGAAACCCCCCCATAATGAAGTAGCTCTGATATCAAAGGAGGATGCCCATTTATGAATGTTGAAGATGATCCATTTGTGGCAAATGATATTTCTCCCCTTAGGAAGAAACAACTCCAATGGTAAATGCTGAAGTAACTCCCACTCAAAGAAGCAAGGTGAGGAAGGAAGCTTCATGTTGTATCCTATCTCAGAACTTTGCTCAAGTGTATCCATGTGAATATCAGAAGATGCCTCAATGCATGAAGGCAGAAGCAATCCAATCCCATGTGTAGAACCTGGAGATACAAGATCCAACGACAAGGAAGATGAGATAACAGTGATGAAATGATGGTCATCAAAGAGGAGTTGAATGTCCTCAAGAGTGTCATCTGGATCCGAAATGTGAGACTCTACAAACAAATAAGAGATGTCTGGTAGAAATTGGTCCCAATGAAGTGAATCTAAAAGATGTATATGATCTTGCTGCAAAGAATCATCGGAAGCCCTCGAAGAAGCAACTCTGAACTTTGAAGTAGCAACAGGTACATTAGGAATGTCCTTACCTGTAGATGGGGCATCAATATATGTCAACCAAATAGACTAATCATCCCATGAGGATGTGTCCACACAAGAAGGGGCAACAGAAGTCTCAGTATCATCCATAAGAGCCTGGTCATCTAAGGAAACATCACTATCAGATGAAGATCCAGAGTCTCCATACAACTGCTGGATGATGGCCCAAGTAGTGAAAGGGCACTCAGTGTGCTCTATGTGATGTAGAATATCCTCAGAAATAGTAATATATATTAGTCCATAGACCATGTCATTTTTGTTAAACCATGCATTCTTCTGTTCATAGTCACTTGGCTCAGGAACGACTCCATGGAGATGGGGCAATAGATCATGCTCAAGGCATTGACTCTTTATCCCTTACTTCAAAGACAAATAGTTCTCTGAAGTTAACTTAACAACAGAAGGATGGAAATTACCAACATGATGAATCCCCAAAATGATTACAATAACCCCATAAAAGATGTGACTCAAAGAAAGCACATAAGACACCCCCCCTTTTTACTCAATCAAAGAACCCCCCAAGAAAATTTAATTTAGCACTTTATATTTAGTGCGATTACAATTTCCACCAGCAAGAAATATTGAGTGGACTTGATCTCAATGCTATTACAAACCCTCAAATGGAGCATATGCTGAAAATACAACTTTGGCAAAATACCTAGTGAAAAAAATGGCACCACTGCAAAGTACACGAAAAAAACATGCACTTTCAAAAAAAGAATCACCTTGATCTGAGGTTTTATGTGAAAGTTATGCTTCTTCAAAGTTCCCAAAATGAAAACTATGCAGTGTCACGACTGAGAATCTACAATTTCTAGAAATTCTATGCATCAAAATCAAAAAACATCTGCACTAGTGCATAGAGCACAAAAAACATAGCCTAAATTTTAAAAAAAATCTTGAGAAATGGAGTCTGTATGAGCTAGAACGGAGCATTTGAAAACTATCTTCAAATCTGCAACTACCAATGGAGAGGGGTCTTGTTGTAGCTTTCTAAGTTCATTTCTACAAAATATATAAGCTGCATGCAAAAACCAAAAGATACCTAGATGGTTTTTCAATGTTGCGAACAAAACCTAGAAGACATTTTTCTTGCTGATGTACAGAAGATGTGGATCTAATGTAAAAAAAATGCCTTTAGCAACAAAAAATGACCCCAACAACCAAAAAACGTCATGTAAAGGATGAATCAGCTACCTAAGACAAGCAAAGGCATGTTGCAACCTACAATACTGATTAAAACACAAAATATACAAGTCGGTTGATAGATTTGAGCTTAAAAACAAGATTACTGGATCTTCATAAATCCTTTTTGATTCTCTAGATCGTTCGAAAAACACAAGAGAAGAGCATACGAGATTTTGCAAGATCTCTACAAAGAATCTAACCTTACAAAACTCGCTCTGATACCATGTTAGAATCCGTAAAACAAATTATAGCCCAGAATCAATTGAAAGAGTTAGAAACATAAACTATAAATGCAAAAGCAATTGAAACAACATAACAACAATACCAAGAGATTGATGTGAAATGCTCGAAAGGCAAAATAGCATCAGATAACTATCTCCAATATCGAATGAAAATACAAGCTAGGTAGCATGCTTATATAGACTAGGGAGAGGGAGGAGGTGGTAACATTGACCAATGAGGAGCAACCATCTATCAAACTAAAGATAGCAAAGTATCTTCCCAAGATAGCTAATGGATGCTCACATTAACGAAGGTGACACCTCATAATCCTGTCACCTAATAAAACATGCTTTATTAACCTAAGCAAGCTTAAATAAATATGTAGGAAAAACCTTATAAAAAGGAATAAAAAACCTACACTAACAACCCTACCACACCTCATGGTAATAACAGTCAAATTTGATTTTGATGGTATTCAATTGTCCAGTGGTGTGATCATGGCCAATAATAGAATCATAGTTATGCAATGATTTATTGTAATGTATGTTATGGGTGCGAGTGTCTTGATTTTGGTTTTGCTTAGATGAGGAGCATGCTTAATCATTCTTTGGGAAGGGATCTTGGTAAATTTCCATTTGTGTATTCGGTTAGGATGACATTTCCCCTTCTATTTCAATATCTCCTTGGTTAATCAAATCTTGGACATAGTTTTTGAGTTTCATGCACTTGTTGGTAGCACCCTTGATCTTATGGTACTCACAATATTCATGTTCCTTGTACCATGATGGTTTGGGCATACTTCAATCAAAGGGTTTGGTGAGAGGGAAGGTGATCATGTTAGCTTTGACTACTTTATGAAACACTACATCTAGAGGTTCTCCCAGGGGTGTGTATTGTCATTTCTTGGCTTCTTGCTTCGATTGTCCCACTAGGACAGTTTTGCATCGTGAGCTTATCACCAACAACATTTTTGTTTTTCTTGATAAATTTGGGCTTATTGTTATGATTTTGATCTTTAGTAAATATTTTAAAAAGTCCTTTGGCTAATAGGACCCTCTCAATTTACACCCCCTTCTTAATTATTTTATCAAAGGTGGTGACATAATAGACTTGTAGATGGAAGGTCATTTCAGGGTTTAGGTTGGTGACAAAGATATGGACCAGTTGCTTCTTAGGTATAGGCCATGGGAACCTACTTGCTAGGCTCCTCCAATGTTGTAAGAAATAATAGAATCTCTCTCCATTCTTTTATTTCATGTTGCACAATTCCATCATAGTGAGCTCATGCTCCACATTATAAGAAAAGTGTTTCAAAATTTTTTTTGCTAAATCAACAAATGACGCAATAGACCCCTTAGGCAAATGAAGAAACAAATCTAGGTCATGTCCTCCTAGGCTTCTTGGGAAGAGGTGGATTAGGAATTTGTCACTATAAGCGACCTCCTAACATGTCATATAGAATTCCTTGACATTGAAACGAGGGTCTCTCTTTCCTTTATATTTATCAAAATTAGGGATTTCATAGTCTGATGGGAAAGGTGTTTGAGACAAGCAATGATCAAAAGGATAAGGACATAGTTCATCGAACTTGTATCCTTTACTTTGGCTCTAGGTCCCTACTTTTAGACCCTTTATGGAATATTTCATGGCTTTTCATTCCAAGGTGAATGGACTAACAAGAAGTGTAGCATGGAGATTGGTCTAGATATGTATGGTTGATATGATTGGCCTTTGTTTCATAAGTTTTAATATGTAGCTTTTATTTTAATGGTGGCTATTAGGATTTGGCAGCCCAAAGCAATGCAAATTAACAATTATAATGCAGATTTTAATACATAGAAATAAAGAATAACACAATTGCACAACAAAGATTTAACGTGGTTCATCCAATGTGGGTTGTGTCCACATAAACATCCATCCAGTATTTTTATTATCCAGCATCAATCAAAATGGATTACAACCTATAGCTTATCCACTACTATGCTACATGAAATACACTACAATCTCATTCGTGTCTCATCTATGACTCATGACCTTTCACATTCTCCAGCTACTTATTTATCAATCCTTTTAGGTGGTTTACAATGTTGTCTTTTTTCAATGTTAATTAACAAAATTAACCACCAACACCTTTATTAAATATTGTGCATCGTTAATTATTTTGGGGTCAAACCGCGACTGTCAAAGTCACCAAAATTTAGCTTGTTGTGTGTACCCATAGCCTTGCAACATGATCAATCACCACATATCAACAATCTCCCACTTGGAGACTGATCAAGCTCCACACCAAACAATATCCCACTTGGAGACTGATCCTAGAGCAACATCGCTGCACCTGTAGCTCCCACTAGATGAAGCACCTAGACATGGTTGATTTCTTATTTCCATTATTATCATTCATGAAGGCCAATAGAAACTGATGAGGAAATTAGTTTCTCCCACATGACTACCTTCGTGAACATATCTGAAGGATTTTCACTTGTATTAATCTTTTCTAGCTTCAACTGTCCATCCTCCAAAACTGACCGAATGAAGCGATACCTAAGCTAAATGTGCTTTGTTTTTTAATGAAGTGTGGAATTATTTGCAAGATGAATGGCACTCTAGTTGTTAGTGTACAATGGGCTATCTTCTTGTCGCTAGCCCAATTCCTCCATAAAATGTTGTAACCAAATTATCTCCTTGATAGCTTCGGTAGCAACTACATACTAAGCTTCAGTGGTTGAAAGTGCAACAACCTTTTGCAGTCTTGAAATCCAACTGACTATTGTTCCTCCTACATTAAAAACATACCTTGTAGTACTTCTCCTATTGTCTATATCACCCACCAAATCAGAGTCAACATATCCTCCTAGAGTAATGTTTGATCCTTTGAAACATAGTGTCTTTGTAGTAGTACCTCTCAAATACCTGAGAATCCATTTGACATCGTTCCAATGTTCCATTCTACCTACTCACAACTCCAATTGCATGTGCAATATATGGCCTTGTGCATACCATTACATACATCAAGCTACCAACCACTGATGAATATGGTATTTTAGACATTTTGTCTTCCTCCCCCTGTGTCTTTGGACACATCTCCTTAGTCAATTTAAAATGACAAGGCAAGGTGTACTAACTACTTTTGCATTCTACATGTTAAATCATTTCAACACCTTTTCTATAAACTCACTTTGAGATAAAAATAATTTTATGTTTTTCCTATCCCGTGAGATCTTGCACCTAAATCCTTCATAAGAAAATGTCTTGGCTAATTTCTGCTTAAGCTCATTTATATGTAGCATGTTAGACCCAAAAACAAGCATGTCATCAACATAAAGTAACATGATTATATAACTACCATTATCCAATCTTTTAAAATAAACACAATAATCAAAATGACATCTGTTGTAACCTTGTTAAGTCATAAACTTATTAAATTTCAAATACCATTACTGAGGTGCTTGCTTCGGGCCATACAAACTCTTCTTTAACCTACACACTATGTCCTCCTTACCTTTGACCTCGTATCCCTGTGGTTGTTGCGTGTAGATTTCTTCCTCCAAATCCCATGGAGAAAAGTTGTTTTGACATCTAGTTGTTCAGGATGCAAGTCTTCTACAGCCACAAGACTTAGAATACTCCTAATTGAAGTTATTTTTATAACTGGAAAAAATATTTCATCAAAATCTATACCTTTCGATGCAAAGCCTTTTACCACAAGTCTGGGCTTATATCTTTTCTTGCCTCCATCTTCTTCCTTCAACCTGCAAACCCATTTATTTGGTAATGCTCTTTTACTTGCAAGCAAATAGACTAAGTCCCAAGTCTAATTCTACAACAAGGAATCCATTTTCTCTTTCATGTCTTGCTCCCACTATTGTTTGGCATCTACTTTCATTGCTTCTTCATATCATTACGGTTCACTAGAATCAGTTAATAATATAGAATATAATGAAGGAGAAAATATTTTAGGAGGTCTTCTTATCCTTGTGGATCATCTAATACTTGTAGGAGTCAAAGGGATATCTTGTTGTTGCTGAGCATCAGGTACCAATGGCATTTTATTCTCTGGAATCTCATCCAGCACCACATATTCCTTTCTTGCTTATTCATGCTTGTTTTTCTATAGCTGATCTCTATGCATAACCTTCTCATTGAATATAACATCTTTGCTCCTAATAATTTTCTTATTTTCATAGTCCCATAACCGATAACCAAAGTCATATATTCCATATCCAATGAAGGTACATTTCTTAGATTTTGCCTCAAGCTTGGTTCTATTTTCAATGTCAACATGGACAACAACTTCACTGCCAAAAGTTTCAGAAAAGAATAGTTTACCTTTTTACCTGTCCATGCCACCTCTGGAATACCACCATCCAAAGGACTTGAAGATCCTCTATTTATTAAATAAACAACAGTATGTACAACATTTGACCAGAAATGTAAGGGCAGTCCAACATGCAACCTCATGCTCCTTGCATGCTCTATGATTGTCCTAATCATTCTATCGGACACACCATTTTATTGTGGAGTTCTTGGAACCATCTTCTACCTATGGATTCCATTATAAGAACAATAGTTTTCAAATTCTCTACTGCAATACTCACCTTCATTGTCTGATCTGAGACACTTCACCTTTTTCCATGTCTCATTCTCAACCAAACCTTTCCACTTCTTAAAAGTTTCAAACACATCTGATTTTCTTTGTAGGAAATACACCCATGTTTTCCTAGTTGCATCATCAATAAAAGTAACATAATAACAAGAGCCACCAAGGGATGATACATGAGCTAGTCCCAATATGTCTGAATGCACAAGCTCCAATTTTTCACTCTTCTTTTCTTCCCCAACTTTGAGAAATCTAACTCTTTTCTAATTTCCATAAACACAATTTTCACAGAAATCCAAGTCAATCTGCTTCAATCCTAGCAACAACTTTCTAGAGTGAAATATCTTTATCCCTTTCTCACTCATGTGCCCAAGTCTATGGTGTCATGCAATGTTGTATATGTTCCTGCAACAACTATTGTAAGTGTCTCTGCAGCAACTGTTCTTGTTGTAGCTGTCCCTGGAGCAACTTTTGTAGTTGTCCATGCAACAATTGTTTATGTAGCAGCTAAGGAAGAATAAGTATTACTAGTACACAAATATAATGTGCCTATCTTTTCACCTTTAACTACTACTAATGAACCTTTAGTGACCTTCCATACTTTGTCTACAAAGGTAACTATGCAGCCTTCACTGTCTAGTTGTCCTACAGAAATTAAATTTCTTCTTAAATTTGGAACACGCCTTACCTCCTACAACAACCATTGATTTCCATTCTGCAACTTGATTTTTATCTTAGCCTTTCCAACAATCTGACAAGGTTAATCATCACCCAAATATACCTGTCCAAAATCACCTTGAACATAATCTAGAAAATATTTCCTATGGGGTGTGGTATGAAATGAATCCCCTGAATCTATTACCCAAGAATCATTTCCATTATCTAAACACATAATTAAAGCATCTTGTAATTTATTACTTGCAAAATTAGCTTCCTTACTGTCATCTTGTTGTTTGTCTCCTTGTTTTCCTTTCTGAGAACAACAATCTTTCTTCAGGTGTCTTGGCTTTCCACAGTGCTAACAATCCTTTCTTCCTCTAGATTGGGATCTGCCTTTCTTTGACTTCCCTTGTGACTTCCCACAATTTGTTGGGATTTTTCCTCTCTCCTTTGGTCTTCCCCTATTCTCTACATTCAAAACATTACCTGATGTTGAAGTCTCACCTATGATTTTCTGTTGCATTTCCTCACTAAGGATAACACCAATAACATCATCAAATTTCAAAGTATTTGAACCAGAGATAGAGTTACTTACTGCAATGACCAAGCTATTCTAGCTTTCTGGCAAAGAACATAGAATTAAGAGAGCCCTTGCCTCTTCATCAAAATTCACTTTTATAGAATTTAATTGACTATTAACTACGTTAAATTCATTTAAATGATCTGTTACAAATCCTGCTTCAGTTATTTTCATGTTAAGAAAATGCTTCATAAGAAATACCTTATTCAAGGCTGAGGATTTTTCATAAAAGTGCACCAATGCTTTCATCAAGTCATCAGTCATTGTTGCTTTTGATATATTAAATGCCACGAATGGTGCCAAGCACAACTGAATGGTTCTTAGTGCCTTTCTATCCAGAATCTCCCAGTCTTCATCTATCATCATGGTTGGTTTCTTCATTTTTCCTTGCAATGATTGCCAAAAATCTTTCTGATACAGGTAATCTTCCATCTGCATCTTCCATAATCGATAATTCTGGCTGTTGAACTTCTCAACCTTCAATTTACCTTCTTCCATTGCTCCCACTCAAATCTAAAGTTCCCTGCCAATTGACCAAAATACACGACTCTGATACCAGTTGTTAGGATTCGACAACCCGGAGCAATGCAAATTAACAATTATAACATGCATATTTAAATACACAGAAATAAAGAATAACACAAATACACAACATAGATTTAACGTGGTTCACCCAATGTGGGCTACGTCCACAGAAATATTCATCCAACATTTTTATTATCTAGCATCAATCAAAACAGATTACAACTTGCATCTTATCTATTGCTATGCTACACTATAATCTCATTCGTGCCTCATCTGTGACTCATGACCTTTTACATTCTCTAGTTGCTTATTTATCAAGCCTTTTAGGGGGTTTACAATGTCATATTTTTCAATGTCAATTAACAAAATTAACCACTGATGCATTTATTAAATATTGGGCACTGTTAATTATTTTGGGATCAAACCACGACTGTCAAAGTCACCAAAATTTAGCTTGCTACATGTACCTATAGCCCTGCAATATGATCAATTGCCACATACCAATAGTGGCATCATTAGTTTCTTTATTTTTGCTAAGGTCACAATGGTTCACATTGTTTTGGGTATCATCATTTTGATTTGCATAGTCATTGGCTTCAATATGGTTTTGGCACAAGGGGTTGACCTATGATGTTGTTTAGGTTGGAATCTCAGGGTGATATTGAACCAAATTCTATAATGTCTAAGGATATTATCTTTATTTTAGAACAAAAATCAATCTAACTGTTATGTTGTAAATTGTGCTCCTTCTTGGATTAGCACAATTTCATTAAGTTTAGGTCCTACCTTTTAGTGTCCCTCAATCCCTTTCATCATTGGACCTATTTAGAACCTAATTAACACATATCTCATTGAGGAGCGTTGTATTTTGGAGTGATTTCTGACAAAACTTGAGAAGAAATGCTGGTTGTCGAATATTTAGGGCACCCTTAAGCAAATGCCAAAGCAAAATTTCAGGGTTGGACTTGGGCGCCAACCGCCCATGTCCTGCCTTAATCTTTGGGATTCAAATTTTCTTATGGTGTCAGCTTTTGTCATGTGTTTCAGGATTCCGAATTCAATTTTTTGTTTTCATGCAATGTTGGCATGATATTTCAAATTATTACACCTCTAAGGTTTGATATTTAAAGAGAACTAAAAATTATTTTATCACACACAACTCACATGCAAGCTTACCATGCTAAAACTCTACTACTATTGCTATCAAAGTTTACAAAGTGTTGAAGCTCATTGAAGAATTTGTTCTTTGCTATCATGGAGATATATTATGGAGATGAGGAATCAAGATCTTGAGTCTATATTGCTCTTCCTAGGGTTTTGTCAAGCCCTTTGTATGATCGGGAGAAGCGTTGAAGCCTCTAACTTGAGTTTTGGAATCCTCCACGGATACGGTTGCCTCACCTTCTTATTCTACAAGTCTTCATTGATATTCATCTCCTTGAGGTGAAGTTGTTGTTTTCTTGAGTGAAACATTTGTGGATCTAATCCTTGATGCTTGAGTCATTTAGGATCTTGCATTTGTTTATGCTTACACATTTGGTTTTCAAGCACACACATATACATACTTTTACATTGGCTATTTTTGAGGTATAAATACCAAAGACGAGGTTTGACTGAGGCAAACTCCTATATAGCCACAAACATCCTTTTTTTTGTGCAAGTTAGATTTAGAAAGATCAGATGAAAAGAATCAGAGGAGTGGCGGGTGTTACAAGTATAGACATCACAGAAGTTACAGATTTGTCATCGGATATATTTAGGATGCTTTCAAAAACCACCCTTGTCCATCAGCCCCTAAGGTCTGGCATCTAGAACTCTTATTACAGACTCAAGTGCCTATTACAGTCAGTTTTGAGGTAGCAGAACTTTGGGACAAATTCAGTGGCTGCCCTTGTCCATTAGGCCCTCAAATTCTAGGTGCACAATTGCTATAGCCTCTTGTCTATGTTTCTGTAACTCTCCTATAGGTTTCTGCTCCTGAAATCAGTTTATTCAAACATGTATCTTATAACTAGGGTTTTGTTGAATAAAGTGGGTTTGAGGTTGTAGAGACTTTTTTGGACCATCTTTTCATGTACAGTAGTAAAGGATATGATCCCTGTAGCTTCATCCTCTCATAGTGATTGATCTTGGTTCATATATTGAATTTTAGTGCAAAGAAAAAGAGGGGCTTGACCTAGTTTACACATACTATCATTCTCTCTCTTTTTCACACTAAACATTTTGGTGAACCCGTGTTTTAAAGAATTTGCATCCTTTGTATTTGTTGTTCTAAATCAGATTTAGAATAAAAACCACCTTTAATGAAAAGTACATGCATTGCATTTTGATTCATATATCTATCTTGTCATTGAAAGATTATCAAGTTGAAATTTTGTTACTTGCATAGTGATATCTTGCTTCATTTTTTGCAAGTAGGTGTTATCTTGTTTTATATCTAAGTCTTGGATTAATTAGATTATGTGGAAATGTCAGATTTCTTTTTACAATACTTTAATGCATATAATGAGTCATTTAGTTGTGATGACTTCAATATGTTAGATGAAGCCTTGGATGACTTTATCTCTATTGAATATTCCACTATGACTCCTAAACTGTCATTATTTCAAAAACTAGTAAATGCAATTTATGTGCCTAAATCTCAAGAAAAGCCTGTGAAACTAAGTATGGTGGTCAACCTATGTTTCGATGTGCCTAAACCATAGATGAAACCAGTGCTCATCGTGTGAGGCTTTCTGACTTCTTCTTAACCTCCTGATTGCATCTATAACAAAGCTAAGCAAATAACAAATCAACCAGGTCATGATGGATTACAACATTCCAACCACAATGTGGTTGCTCATACATACAATACATGGAATAAAAAATAAAGTAAACATCAACCAACTATTCTGATATCTTTACCAGCTTCTCAGCCTATGCTTCCTCAACCACCTCGTTTAACACATAAGATTGGTCAAGATTATGATCTTGTTGAGTAGATTTGTGCTACTCCCACTAACATATCTCTTTGGGAACTCATACAAACATCACCTACATACCACAAAATGCTCCAAGAAGCTTTACAAAAGGTGATTGTACCACCGGTTGTTAAGCCTAATGATGTAACAGCCCTGTTAGAATGTATGCATGCGACAAAAATAGATATTCTATTTCAACAACATGAGGTACCCTCTATGGAAGTTCAAAAGCAATACAATCCTCTTATAATCTTTGTCACTGTAAATAGAAAGTTGGTAAAGCAAGTTATGATTGATAATGGATCAGCTCTTAATGTTTGTGGTGTTGATTTTTTACACAAAATCAACGTTGATAAAAAAGTTAATTAAGCTAGATAGGTTGAACATTTATGGCTTTGATAATGTTGGTAGACCATCCATAGGAACTATAACTCTACTTGTAAAGGTTGGACCTGTGACATTGTCTACTCTTTTTCATGTCATGCCTAGTGCTCTGTCATATAATATGATTCTTGGTAGACTGTGGATTCATACTATGGGGGCAGTTCCCTCTTCCCTTCATCGATCAATAAAGTTTATTTATGCAAATAAACTCCAAACTATTGAAGTTGATCCAGAACCGGAAAGTTGTTTACATATTTAAACTCAAAAATAAACTATTGATCATAATATTCTAAACAACTTAAAAGTTGATTCATCACAACCTCTTGCCACAGACAATGTTGTGCAAGATTCTCAACCTTCGCCAAATGTACTCCCCGGTGATGATTGGGGCTCATTATATTTAAATCCCACTTTCGTTGGGGAATATAAGCTTAATAATGTTGAAACTTCAAAAGTTGCATCAATATCATCTAAATAATATGTGGAAAAGCCTAAAGAATCTAAAGATCCTTTTGTTAACAAGGAATATACCACTCTTATTTACACCACATATTATGAGACCTATGAAGCTCCACCATATTCTAAAGAAATGACATATTTTTATGGTTGAGGATTCAAAATCCTTTATAAGAATTGTGACTATGTAGGTAATGGTTGTGGTATAAATCAACAAGGAGTCAAAGTACCTTTACAAGTTGTTGGAATTAACTACACAACCGGTCGGTTACCACTTCTTGAAACCCACTAAATCTTACAAACATCCTAATCTTAATGTCAATACCATATCAACACTCAATTTGATATCTCTTGAGATGATCGACACGAATTGTCCTCCAAGAGATATTGAATTGGATCACTTCCCTATAGATGAGGCAATAGTTGAATTCATGGGAGCTTATGACAATTTACCCCATTATCATCATAAGTGTGGATTACATTATTATTTAAATATGGAAGTATACTTTGGAAAATCCACTTGTTTAGTAAATGTTACTTTAACACCTAATGAAGAGACTTTAGAATCATTACAATCACCTAGACTCCCAAACTACAGTACTTTACTTAATGGAAAGACTGTTGATGTCTTGATGGAGAAGGATAACCCTGAAAAAGTTATCCCCATAGGCAATTGTTTAAGTATAAAAGAAAAAGAAGATATGACAAAACTATTACATGAGTTTTCTGAATTATTTGCTTGGAATTATTCAGATATGCCTGGCATTGATTTTAAGATTGTAACACATAATATTGTATTACAACCCGATGCTAAGTCGGTTAAACAAAAGATTCGTAAAATGAATCCTAAGGTTGCATTGTTAGTCAAAGCTAAGATAGAAAATCTTTTACAAGTTGGTTTTAGCCACTCTATTGATTACTCACCTTGGATCTTGAATATTGTGGTTGTCGCTAAACTTGACAACCGTATTCAGATGTGCACTAACTTTAGAGATTTAAATATCGCTTCTTTGAAAGATGATTTTCCTCTTCCAAACATTGATATGATTGTTGATTCAATATATGGCCATGAATTGCTTTCCTTCATGGATGGTTTTTTGGGATATAATCAAATATTTATTAACCCTCAAGATCAATACAAAATAGCTTTTATAACCCCGTGGGGAAAATTTTGTTGGGTAGTCATGTCGTTTGGATTAAAGAATGTCGAAGCAACTTACCAATGTGCTATGACTCTTATTCTTCTTGATTACATGCATAACATCTTAGAGGATTATGTCGACGACATTCTTGCAAAGTCTATTTGTCGCCAGGATCACATCACAATCCTCCACCAAATATTTGAATGGATATGAGAATATAACATGCGCTTGAATCCCCATAAATGCATCTCTGGCATAGACAGTGAAAAACTATTAGGATTTATAGTTTTGCATTGTGGTATTGAAGTAGACACAAAGAAAATTGATGCGATTGTCAACATGCCATCTCCTCGTAATATCACTCAACTTTGCAGTTTACAAGGGAAGATACAGGCCATCTGTCAATTTGTATCACAACTCGCAAACATGACTCACCCTTTTACTTAGTTACTTATGAAAGAATCAAAATTCCAATGGAATTTAGATTGTCAAAAATTCTTTGAAGAGTTGAAATAATATTTATCCAATCCTCCTGTTTTACAACCAGCAACTGTAGAGAAACCCTTCATTCTTTACACATCAGCTTCTACTAATGCTTTAGCGATATTATTAGCACAACATGATAGTGAAGGCAAGGAATGCGCTATATATTATATAAGCCAAACTTTGCTCGATTATGAGGTGTGATATACTATCATAGAGAAATAATGCTTAGCTCTTGTTTTTGCAACATAGAATTTAAGACATTATCTCCTAAATGTTGAAGTACATGTCATGGTAAAATTTGATCCCTTGAAGCATCTCTTTGCTAAAATGGATCTCTCAGTTCGCCTAGCTAAATGGGTTATGTTGTTAACAGAATTTGATCTCAAGTTTATCTCTCTCAAAGCAATAAAATGACAAGCGCTAACCGACCATTTAGCCAAAGTACCTTCACCTTTCTCTATTCAGAATAGTGAAGACTTTCCTAATGATCAGATTCTCACTTTAGATACAGATGACAAATGGGAATTGTATTTTGATGGTTCAAGATGTCGAACTGGCTCAAGTACTGGTATAATCTTGATACCTCCTTCACGTAGCCAATTCCTCTTTCCTATCATCTAAACTTCTTGTGCACAAATAACATTGTTGAGTATGAAGCTCTTATTGCAGGACTTCATGCCACTTCGTCTCTAAATATTCAACACATTGCTATTTATGGTGATTCACAACTAATCATAAGACTAGTTACTAGATCTTATCAAGCAAAGAAAGATAAGTTATCCCAGTATTGGGATCTTGCCTTGTCATTACTAAAACAATTTTCATCCTTCACTATCAACACAATTCCAAGGAGAGACAATCGACATGCAGATGCAATGGCAAGGGTAGATTCCCTTATATTCCATGGAGATTCCCTTGAGGAATACCATTTTATCATTCATAATCGTAAAACATCAACTATAACTGGGGCCACTCCCTCGAATACCGCTTTATGTTGTAACCCAAATGTTGATAAATGGTACTCCCATATATTTCAATATTTGTGTGATGGTAACTTTCCTAATTCTACATCTAAAAACACAAGAGCTCGCATATGCAAGCTCACAACATGTTACATTGTCCTTTCCAATGTGTTGCATCGAAGAAGTTATAATGGCGTTCTTCTTCGTTGTCTAAATCAATCAGAAATTCCAATTGCTTTAGAAGAAGCTCACTCTGGTGCCTATGGAGGGCATTTTGGAGGAAAATTCTTGGTACATAAGTTATTACATATGGGGTTCTATTGGCAAACCATGGAGGAGGATTCCTTTGCGTTTGTCAAAAAGTGCCCACAATGTCAACAACATAGTAACTTAATTCGAGCTCCTTCCCAGGAACTTCATGCCTAGGTTTCACCTTGGCCAGTTTATGTATGGGGCTTGGATCTAATTGGAAAGATTTCTCCCCCTTCCTCTCAAGGACACACTTTCATCATTAATGCTACCAATTACTTTATGAAGTGGGTTGAATCTATGCCACTACGATCCATGACTGTTGAGGTAATTTGTAGTTTCATTCAGGATAACATAATCTCTCAATTTGGTATCCCTTCCTCCTTGGTTTTTGACAATGATACACCATTTAAGAACAAGGATGTGAAGGAATTCCTTGAAAAATATCGCATTCAACATTACTTCTCTACACCATACTATCCATAATCAAATGGTCAAGCAGAAGCTTCAAACAAGATCATTGGACAAATCCTTCGAAAAATTGTTAATAAACATCAAAAAGATTGGCATACTCAACTCTCCTATGTGCTATGGGCCTATAGAACAAGTATTCGTATGGCTACTGGTACTACACCATACAATCTTGTATAGGGTGCCGATGCGATAATGCCTTTAGAGTTAGAAATTCCTTCATTGAGAATTTCCCTAAGGGATATTGTTGACAATAACATGGAAAGAGAAAAGAGACTACAACAAATAGAGATGCTCAATGAATAGTGTATCAATGCTCTACATCATCTTAAATCTCATCAGGAGAGTATTAAACGATTGTACAATGAACATGTCATTCATCTCTCATTCAATGTTGGAGATTTGGTACTTTATGAGAATCAATGTAATGTGAATGCACCTCCTAGCGAAAAAGGGAAGTTTAGCCCTAATTGGCTAGGACCTTATGTTGTCACTGCAACCTATGTATCAGGAGCATAAACATTAACTGATGAACAAGGTATGCCTCTTAAAGAGCCTATTAATGCTATGCATTTACGAAAATTTCATTCTTAAGATCGTATGTTAGGTATTACTTTATAAAGCAATTAGTTAGTAATTGTTTCAATTTCGACAAGATAGTACATTTTGTCTTAATTCATTTAAAAAGGCTAGCATAAGATCTTCTAAACACAATTAATCATTGCTGCATCTAATTAAACCATGTGTTGTTAGATTACAATTGCATTAATTGGAAACACTATCTCTACTCATGTGTAAAAATATTAATCATTGTTGCATTTTAAACAGTCTGCAAAGATTATTTAAATCACAATAGTATTATACACATTTTCACATGACCATCACATATTATCACTTGTTTCATTTACATAAATCACATGTGTTACATCAAATTACACCATAGCATTAATAGAAAGACATCATATATAAGCATCAGTTTGAATATACATCAAAATTAACTATCTCGTACAACAAAATGGGATGTCCTAGTACAATGCATGAGATACATATCACATAGCTAAACTGTGACTACCAGATCCCTCATGACCTGTTGTTGTACGAGTGACAGACAGCTTCCCATCTGAGGCCACCAATCATGAGTAACTCCTAGAGGCACTCCGCGATCGTAGACCCCTAAGCTCGCCTCTAAGATCTCCCATCTCTCTCTGATAATCTATGTAGAGTTGCTAAAATCTGTCTCTCTCGGCTCTTGTTCGATCCAACTCTATCTGTAGAAAGTGTGTAAGGATACAACTCGACTTGATTGTAGAGGGTGTTATGGCCTGATCTCACTGTACCTAGAGGTATACCTCCACATGCTCTACCCTATGGTTCACCTAATCTAGGGAAACTTCCATAGCCACTTTGTATCTCATAAAGGCATGAACAACTCTGCATGCTACCTTGCGGAGTGTTGTGGCGAATACCCTGTCCGCACTCACTGCTCGGTCGCATTGGTAGGAACTATATCTGCTATAACGTGACTCACAAATTCATGCCATGCATTTGTACCAACTGCAAAAAGTAAGACAAAGATAATATCAATATCTCATCATAATATATATAAAATCATCATAAATAAGTAATCATCAATGTAATATATCAACATTCTCACCAGGGTCACCATCCTGTCAATTAGGATCTCACACCACAGTTGCTATAGCTACATCTATAGTTGCTCCTATAGCTGGGGGCATGGAAGTACTAGCCTCCCCTCACTCAGATCGACTCAATCTCCTAGTAGCCATGGGACCTAGACCACGATCTCTTGACCTAGGTCTCTCCTCGGTCTCCTCCTCGTCGTCTGCCTCCTACTACTCTCATTGTGTCCTCACCCTAAAGACATAGGATGACGATGAGTCGTCATCATCCTCATCATCAAAATAAATGTCAAAGTGATTGAAGTCATCCTCGTCGCCTGAGTTGACTCCACAATCTCTCCATGCTCAAGGATTACCTATAGGATTGTGTCCTCACCCTAAAGACGTAGGATGACGGTGAGTCATCATCATCATAATAAATGTCAAAGTGATTGAAGTCATCCTCGTCACCTGAGTTGACTCCACAATCTCTCCATGCTCAGGGATTGCCTATAGGGTGATCGACGAGAAAAACTAGATCAAGTCGCACTATCTCCCACTAGGTAGCATATGTTTGGGTACAACCAACGTTGTCTGCCTCTGACACTAGCTCTGCATTTGCAACACCATCATCCTCACTCTCAACAACATCAACAATAGTTAGTCGTTGGGCATCATTACCCCTAACCGCGTTGTGTGCCGACCGTGCATAGCTTGGATGCATGCGAGGAACACCTTGCACACGTCCAAATTGTTGTATCACTCAACCAAAATAAAATCTAACAATGATGATGTCACAACAAACAGCTAAAAGTCATTCTCGTTACATCTGCGCTAGTTGTCTATGTTGTCCCATCCAGGGTTTGCCACCACAATACGGTCTCTATCTAATATTGTTGGGCTGCAGTCTATCAAATACAACCCTCTGATATAGCAGATCACTGTGTCTCCAGCATCTAATTAACAGATAGGCATGCGCACATGGATGTGTCCATGTCAGCTCAATGGGAAACCCCACTAGTCGTGTGCACCTAATATGCTCGAATGCCCATACTTGTAGCAAGGTACATATCATCAACCATGTGCCTCGTAGTGAACAAACTAACTCAGCTCTCAATAAAGGTGTGCAAGCATACTATGCCCCCATGAGTAGACTATTTGCTCCTCCTCCATCACTCTAATGGTATGGACGAGACCACCATGGAGGTGAACACCTCGTCTATCCAGTGTAATCACTAGGGCAATGATAGCGATCGGGATACAACGAACGAAGGGTATGCCTACTCCACCCTACTCTAACCATCACAGAATGATGTGTCCTCGTCTGGCAAGTGTGACAACACAACCCAGATAGTAGAGGTGACTCCAATGAGTATACTCCTCAGAACGCTGCTCTACGATCTGTACTAGAAGCCAAAGGATGCGGTACACATCCTCGAGTGTCACTGTCATCTCTCCTATAGGGAGATGGAATGTAGACTTATTTGCATCCCATCGCTCATTCAGGACCATAAGCATAGTACCATGAAATCTCATCGTGGGCATAGTTAATACCCACAACACACCCACATCCGTAGGAGACTCCTATTTGCCTCAGATAGCGTATCTACGTGACTCCATAGCAATGTTAGGAGATGGCCACTGATATGCTCTCGCATGCATGGAATGTCCTGTTACACATACAAATATAGTTTCAATCAGAAAATGCTTATGAGAAATCAATTACTTAACATCAAACTTTACTTCCTGCCTAGTCCCCTGGACCCATGGCCTATACAAGACATGGGTGCCCCAAGAAGACCTGGGTGCCCAGATTGGACTAGGGCACCCCAAAAGGACTAGGGCATCCCATATGGTTCCCTTCTCTGAAAACAGACCTAAATGCATGAAAAATGAGAAAAACAACACAAATAGGAAATAATTGATGACATAAGAGAAGTTCAGAGATCTACCTCCTACTCCTCTCACCTCTCTGCTACTCAGGACCGAAGCGCATCCAGCCTCGGGGCTTGATACAGGCGTCAAGTCAGCATCGTAGTTCTCTCTCTCCTTCTCCTCTTCTTCTTTGCAAGTGAAAATGACAAATGAATGGTGAATAAGTGAAAACTCCATTTACTTATAGTAAATAGGTGAGAATTCCTTTCACTAACTAGGAGCAAAAATGTGCAACATTGATCAAACATCTCTATATTGGGATGCCGAACTCCAATTTCTACATTGTTCGTTGTGTTAGAATTTTGATTCTACCCTTCATCTAACCTAATGCCTTGTGTCTTGGTGTTGTTTGAAATAATAACCCTACTAATGCATTCTCTCAGCAAGTTCTCCTTGAAATCCATGCGTGAAAATTACCACCTTGTTTCTCCTTTTTGGACTAAGCAAGCATAAACAAGGGGGGCATATATCTCCCTTGATTTCCACCCTAATCATGTCTCATCACTCATCCCTTTAGTGTTTATGACTAACTTGTTCATCTGTTGTTTGCAGGATGATTTGATTAATTCTCTAACACGTCTCAGGTTGCAGTTTCTAACTTTGTGGTCTTGCAGGATTACAGATTGGGGGCTCCTTCCTCTTGCTTGGAAACATTTGATGTATTCTATAGTATCCCTTTGGGTATCCTTTTTGTGATTATTGTATTTACTTTCCTTTAGTTGCATATGCACGTAGTGTCATATGGCCACTAAAGTGGAGGCTAAATGTTATGTCATAAATTGTGCTCCTGCTTGGATTAACACAATTTCACTAAGTTTAGCTCCTACCTTTTAGTGTCCCTCAATCTCTTTCATCATTGGACCTATTTAGAACCTAATTAACACATATCTCATTGAGGAGTGTTGTATTTCAGAGTGATTTCTGACAAAACTCTAGAAGAAATGTTGGATGCCAGACATTTAGGGCACCCTTAAGCAGATGCCAAAGCAAAATTTGGGGGCTAGACTTGGATGCCAAATGCCCATGTCTTGCCTTAATCTCTGGGATTCAAATTTTCTTGTGGTGTCATCTTTTGTTGTGTGCTTCGATATTCTAAATTCAAATTTTCATTTTTGCATGATGTCAACATGATATTTTGAATTATTACACCTCTAAGGTTTGATATTTAAAGAGAATTGAAAATAATTTTATCACACACAACTCATATGCAAGCTTACCACACTGAAACTCTACTACTACTGCTACTGAAGTCTAAAAAGTGTTGAAGCTCATTCAAGAATTTGTTCTTTGCTATCATGGAGATATATTATGGAGATTAGGAATCAAGATCTTGAGTCTATCTTACTCTTCCTAGGGTTTTGTCAAGCCCTTTGTATAATTAGGAGAAGGGTTGAAGCCTCCAACTTGATTTTTTGAATCCTCCACGGATACAGCTACCTTGCCTTCTTGTTTTACAAGTCTTCATTGATATTCATCTCCTTGAGGTGAAGTTGTTATTTCCTTGAGTGAAAGATTTGTGGATCTAATCCTTGATGCTTGAGTCATTTAGGATCTTGCATTTGTTTATGCTTACACATTTGGTTTTCAAGCACACACATCTGCATACTTTGACATTGACTATTGTTGAGGTAGAAATACTAAAGACAAGGTTTGATTGACGCAAACTCCTATATAGCCACAACCATCCTTCTTCTTCTTTTGTTTGTGTAGGTTAGATTCAAAAAGAATAGATGAAAAGAATCGAAGGAGTAGCAGGTGTTATAGGTACAAACATCATAGAAGCTATAGATTTGTCTTCAGATATATTTGGGACACTTTTAGCAACCACCCTTGTACATTAGCCCCTGAGGTCCAAGATCTAGAACTCTTATTACAGACTTGGATGCCTGTTACAGTCAGTTTTGAGGTAGCAGAACTTCAGAACAAATTCGGTTGTTGCCCTTGTCCATCAGGCCCTCAAATTCTAGGTGCACAGTCCCTATAGCCTCTTGTTTGTGTTTCTATAACTCTCCTAGAGGTTTATGTTCCCGAAATCAGTTTATTCAGACATATCTTATAACTAGGGTTTGGTTGAATAAAGTGGGTTTGAGGTTGTGGAAACTTTGTTGGACCATCTTTTCATGTACAATAGTAAAGGATATGATCCCTATAGCTTCATCCTCTCACATTGATTGAGCTCATTTCATATCCTGAATGTTAGTGCAATGAAAAAGAGGGGCTTGACCTAGTTTACACATCTATCATTCTCTCTCTTTTTCACACTAAACACTAACATGGCATGTCCTTGTATGGAGTAGAAAAATTATCATGATCATGAGCATATTCACTTTGACTGTGAAGGATTCCATTATCACTATCATGATCACCTTGGTTCTTGTTAGGATTATTAGAGGTATCTCCATGAGGAGTCTTGGATTAGAAAAGGGGTTTGCTCGTCAAAATTCATGTTGGTGTTGGTATTATCATGTTTTTCTTGGTTTCAGGTTATAATGGGTGACATACAAAGATTAGTTTGGTTAGACTTTTGAAGGATTTAAATTTAAAAGATTTTTGGGTTTTAGGATTTAAACACAGGTTTCACACAAAAGGGGAAGACAAAGTAAACATAAAAACAACCTACTCTAGTTAGGTGGGATTATTTTACTGGTGATCTCACAAATATACTTTACTTGGTCATAAATAGTATCAACCCAATATCTTAGAGTGCTAACTACAGAGGATTAGGACTGTACCCTAGCCTACTATTCCATTTCCAAAAGTACAATGTGAGTGACTTCTCATGGCTAACCGCTTACCGGTGCATCACAAGTGACCAATGACCAAAAGGTTTCATATTCTAAGTTCATAGAAGGCTTGATTAAGGTAGTCCTCTATAAAGGTATGTGAGGCCCAAGTTTGTGTGACAGGGGTGTTGTCTAATGGCTTGTCTTGAGAGGGTAACCCCCTCCTTCACTTGGAAAACTATAATACAGATGCTAGCTTAGCTTGAAATGATGGCTCCTCCTTGGAATTTCTATAACCCACTGGAACATAGACTTTGGCTAGTGCTTGGTGATGAAATCTAGGTCACTAAACCTGTAAGAAAATGAAAAATAAAAAGGAATAATTGCTTTTAATTTCCAAGATAATTCAAAAGTGCTAGGAAAGAGCATATGCAAGGTCCTTGGGTGACACAAGTGAAGAGGTTGCTTTTGATCCTCAATATCACCTTACAATATGAGAGGAAAGCATGCACAACCAGGTCATGGACACAAAGACAAGGTAAGAAAAAGGAATTTGTATCCTCAATATCATCTTAGGATTTGAGAGGAGAGCATACATAACCAACTTGCACACAAACACAACAAATAAGGTCAATTCCCCTTATTAAATAAAATGTGAGTGAAATTAGTTTGAAAATTTGGTCTTCGAAAAATGAACCTACAACACCACAAGTTAGTAGTTTTTCAATATTTTTTTGCCTTGGATTTATAATTTCTGTAAAAGTTGTTACATCCCCAACTTTGACTATGTTTACCTTTTACTTTTCATGTGATTAACTAGATAAGTAATCATAGGTTAATGATTTGACATTTGAGGAAAATGTCAGGATAAAGCATTGGTTATATGGATTATTATTAATGCTTAGAATTAGACATGAGATTACATGTTGATTGAGATTATTTTAGTACGATGCATAATAATTTGTTGATGATACACTGATCATGGTTTGAATGACTGTGAGTGTAACCAAGAAAAGAGATTTCCAATTCCAAGAAGGGAAGGAGAGTATCATCTCGGAGAAGGAAATATATGTTGTGGAAAAAGTCAGGTTGCCATCTGAGTTCCAAAGTCGTTCTTTACGTGAACCTTTGCGAGACAGGGTATGTATTAGTCATCTTCCCTTGTTTAGTCGATTTCAATTTGACTATAGTCGTTTTTCTGATTAAGGGTTTTTCAACGTCATCTATGTCGGGTTGACTAAATAATGTCAGGGAACATTATTAATGGTTAGATTTAACCATTGCCTTTTGTCAAAGATTCCTGATATATATTTATATATTAAATTTCGTGTATATTGATTTAATTATACTAGCAAAAGTATAAGATTGCGAAGTGGGGGAGTAAGCCTCGACCCCAAGTTCACATTTTGATGCATGATTGATGATAGCACCATTTATATGGTAATGCTATTATGGTGACAACATAGATTATTTTATTATTCATAGTATACATATATGATGTATAAGAAGTATTGTGGGATACAATCATTTATCCTCCTTATGTTGTGTCGAGCACCTTTTGGTCTTCTATCACTATGCGCATGTAGTGGAACCGTACCCCATTTTCATGAAGGGTGGATTGATTGGGAGAAGTGTTGATGGTTCAACATAACCATATCATGATTGTAGCACTTCATATGATGCATGCTCTCGATGAGAGAGTTTATAGCGAAGTGGAGCAGATATTCTCGCGGGGGATACGGGAAGTGAAGACTGTTGTCAACCTTCAGTTCAAAGGTGGTTTTTTTTGTTGTTTGAGGTGCTATGTTTTGGAAGAGAGCTCAGAGTCGAGAATATGGGAAATAAATAGAAGAACTCAAGGAGAAAGCCTTGAGAAAGAGTAGAGTGAAAATGTTAAGGCAAAACTCTACGTCGAACTTAAAGTTTCGGTGGCTATACATTTCAGGTACATCTATTATGATACCATTGTGTGATGTAAGACTACACTAATGTTTTCTTTATCTTGTTGTTGATATGTGCACACTGTGATGTCACTGTTTGGTATTACTTAAAAAGATAACATTGAGTTAACTTGGTAAACTCTGTCGAAGGCCATTAAGGCCAAGGCCTTTTAAACATTGTTGAAGTAGTATGTTAACTCTATCGAAGGCCATTAAGGCTGAGATCTTTTGAATATTATTGTAGCTATATGTTAACAAATTTGAGGCCATGGTTTTGGTTGATACCTTTGTTTTCTTTATCTATTGACTGTAAAGTCTCTTTACATGAATAATATCGAAGGATAAATGTTATCCATGCTTTCGGAGAAAGGAAAGATTGTTTATGTGGTTTGATAACTAGCTGAGAGCCACGTTATTCTGAATACTAAGTCATAATAGAAGGAAACTATTGTAGGCAAAACTTTTATATTGACAATCACAGTTATATAGGTGGGTATCATTTATATTCAACCCACAAGTTGCTATGTATTGCAATTGTCGAACCAATCTTTAGTGCCAGTCAATTGTGGCTTCGAGTCACATGAAATAGGATTTGTAATACAAAGATTTTTATTTAGAAGTTATTAACCTTATGTGCCTTTGGGTTATTCATTACTAAAGAATGAGCAGTAGGCTCATTTTTATCTATTAAAGTAAAATTGGGATGATATTGCTATCATTACTGCACTACGAGTGCATGTTTAAAACCTTGAACACAAGCTAAGATGCATAGATATATAATCTTGCATTATTCATGAATAGAGAATGAAAGAGCTTGGTAGCTTGATAACTATGTTATCTTCTTTTTTGGTTATTTTCTTTTAAAAGATGGTACTAAATATCTCTTAATTTTGTAATGATGAGAGGGTATTAGAACCTTTCAAGTCTCTAGTAGACTATGAGCTTTACTATGATAGAAGATGATATTTTTTTTTATCTTGTGATAACTAAAGATTATATAATGATGACGGGACTAGAGAAGATAGATCTCTAAGTGTGTCCCAGACACATTTGGCAAATGTGAAACTTTTCATGCAATTATATTGTCGACTCGAACGGGAAATGTTTTAGTCGACAAGGACTAGATAGAAATCCTTACAACAAACTAAATATCTTAACCGATCTCATGAAGATGTGGTCCAAAACTGATCTTGTTATTGAAAACCAAGAACTTATATACTTTTGGAATAAGGAATAGAGTGGCGGGGAGTCACAAATTCCATGTCGCAAATGTAACAAGAAACCTTTGAAATGTACTCCAAAAAATAGAGTTAGAAGTCCAAGATGGATGGACTAAATGGGAAATTTATATAAGTCGTCCCATGACCAGAAACGGTCAACCAAAAACATTGTAGGATGAGATAACTTCTAAGTTGAGTTAGAGGTGTGTGAACATTTGACTACATTCATTGTGAAACATTTATTTATATTAAATATTTGGCCAAAGTAATGCATGAATCTATGCATGCATTAGTCAGTTCACTGTGCTCCAAATGGCATAACCATCTACTAGTGTCATACATAGTTAGAGTGGATCTATAGTTGTATGACCGTGATGTGTTATGAAGGACACAACACTAGAAACATAGATGGCAAACCTTATGGTTCCTTATATCTATTCCCTTCGTGAAGGGTAGGGCCACTTCCAGGAAGGAAGTTGTGTGGGGGACCGACGGTCTATGGTTGGAGGAAAAGCACTCAAGTGATGCTCTCCTTCCCAAGTAGATGACAAGCTGAGACTTATGAATACAAATATCAAAACTCTAGATGCAGTATATTCTATCATATGACTTGACAGTCAATTCTATGTAAATTTATCATTATTGCCATGAGCAAAACATTATGATTGTGAATTGAAGGAACTCACTAGCATGTTATCTTTGAATATGTTGTAAATTTTCAATTTTGAAATTATTCAGAAAAGATATGCTTTTTATATAATGATTATGCAAATGATTATTGTTAAACAAAAATATGATTATGATGATCATGATTATCTACTTGATGGTAAATTGGGAATGTTAATCCAGGTAATATGAGATGACATGTTACAAAAATAAATGTTAGTAATTTGATTGTTCAAGGTCTTGGACATATGATGTCAGCTACACTTAAAGAGGATTAGAAAAAAACAATCCCTACAAAATAACCTTTTCAAATAGAAAAATAGATGTTACCAACAAATTAATTATGATTTTCTAATCAATTTTTAAAAAATTACTAAAATTTGATATCGTATGCAAAAGTTATCCTTGTTACAAAAAATGCAAAAGATGGGCTTTAAATTGATATACTTGATATCTAGGGTAGAATCTAAAAAAATACTTGATCCATAGTAAAGAGAGTAGAGAGATATTTCCAACACCTGTAAGCACATGAAAATCTGACTCCCTGGGTGAAAGTTATGCTAATTTGAAAGAAGAGCCTATTTATGCCAAAAATGTCCCTAGGGTTATGCAAGGTGGTGCCAGTAGGTGAGTGGCACATAGGTGGTGGGTTGATGACAGAGCAGGGGTCTAACCTAGTGCATGTTGGGTGGAGTGATGGGATGGTGTTGGAGTAGTTGAGGTGAAGCGCAGGTGGCATGTGAGTGGCAGTAAGAGTGATGGAGTGATGTTTCCTGACAGAGGTAGTCATTGCCAATAGAGGATAGAGTTAAGCGCTCAAGCACTAAGGCTAAGTGCTTAGTCAAAAGGAATTAAGCCATGTGGTCTCACTAATGCGGCTAAAAAGCCTCCAACACCCTCTACAGAACCTTGCAGACTAGTATTGTCCAATCCATTATGACAAAGGTATAGGGATTTGTGATACCCTAAGCAAAACACTTTTTTTGAAAAAATTAAAAACCTTAATATTAATAAAATATAACTCTACATAATATATACACCAATGAAATATTTTTTTACAGAACATGCTAGGCTTTGACATAGGATGGTACAATGCTTGTGTTGATGGTACGAGCATCGTACTAAAGTGGGGGCCAAAAAAAACCTCTAGGGGACTATAATCGAAGTATATCAAGTTTACACTTGATTCATACAAATTTAGGCCTTTAGAAATCAAATATGGGGTCAAATCTAGAGCAAGATGCACCCAACAAATTGTTTGGCAAGATCTCTCCAAAAAAGGGTTAAAAACCTACAAAATTAAGCAATGGAAATCCTGCAAAACCAAGATTAGGCAAGGGACAAGGTCCCACTAATGCCAGGAGAAATTGAGCCTAAATTGCAATATGGTGAGTAAAAGGGGTGATAACAACTAAAATAGAGGAAAATAAGTTTCCTCAAAACCTACCACGAGTGAAGAGCTAGATGTAGGCAAGAATGTGAAGGTTGACTCCAGAGAAAGTGGAGTCTTCAAAGATAGGGAACAATGATGACAATCTTATGGATATTGGAAGCCTTTAAGATGCTTCATATGTGATGAAGCCCATAAGGCCATAAATTACTCTCAAACCCTGAAAGGGTGATGTTAGCCCAGGAAAAATAAAAAAACCTTTGATAGAGGAAGTTGAAGCAAAGACAATAGAATTTGATGTTGTGAAGAACCTTGATATCTAGGAACTCATGATTTTTTAGTCTCCTAGGTCTCAAAGATGGTAATGAAGTGCATTCAAAAGGAAATATGAGTTATTTTGAAATTTTGTTCAAACCTTATACATGTTAAGCAGTTTTAAAAGGTCTAAATGTGGTTTTGTGTAATGCAAGAGGCAAAAATGTGTTTATTTTGCCATGTCTAGTAGTATACTAGGGTTTTAAGTTTTCAAAAACCTTTAAAACCTTCAAAAGGTCACATACACATCTTGGAGGGAGTCCTAGTTTGAAAAAAGTGTCCAAGTCTTTGAAAAGAGTTTTAGATTATTTTAATGTCTTTAGGCTTAGACAAAGCTATTAGGGTTTTTTCCAACTAACCCTACAGGTTTCCAAGCTCGTAAGGAGAATACACTAGATGCTTGGAGCCTTGAAATTCCATGAGGGTAAAGTAGAGTTCATGAATAATGAAGGAGTTCTTTCTTTGAGTCTACCATTTTGGTGAAATCCAGATTGTGTATTTCATCTACTCAAGGGTTTGATAAGGAATACGCATTCTAGGTTTTCATGAGATTATGGAAGAGCATTTGCAGAGGTGTTGTAACACCATTTTCACATTAAGCATGCATGAGGATGGTTCATTCGTGGTTCAAGTTCAATCCTGTTAAACCTTCTTTAGGACCATGAAACCCTGAGAAAGCTTTTAAAGTTTGAAGAGATTATGAAAACTGAAGAAACCTTAATGTCATCCAAGAACTTCTACAAGATTATGTGATAGTGTGCAATGTTGAGAGATCTGAGCCAAATGTTGTAAAACCATTGCAGACCCTTGGAAGGATTGTGAGAGTAGTGAAAGGTTTGAGAAATACCATGTATAGGTTCCTGAAGCCCTTGATGAAGGCTCTAATGATGCAATGTCCAGGATAAGAGCTTTGTTAAGTATCAAAGTGCTTGTAGAAGCCAAGTCAAGAGTACTAAAGGTCTGTTATACTTCCTTTAGGTCTGCACAAGTTTGTTTTAGCTCTATCCAAGAGTCTAAAGGTTTTTCAGAGTTTTAGAAGCATATCAAAGGGTAAGTAAGTACCATCACTAGGTCTGCATGAACATCCAGGGTCTATATAACCTTATAAAGCATCTTTTAAGCCCTACATAATCCCTAGAACCTTTCTATCCTATTATAAGCACTAAACACATGCACGGGCTTGCACAAGGACCCCATGATGATATGTAATCCTAATCACGTACATGGAAGCGTGAATAATAACGCCCTCTCAACAATACTCTTCTTGGCAATGCATGTTGTTTAGTTTTTCCCTTGTCAATTCTTCAATTCCCTAACCATTCTTCTTTTCCCCCTTGTTGATTCTTCTTTTATCGCATTCTTTGCCTTTCCTACATGCTTAGTTTTCATCTTTTCATGCTAATTCCACCTTGTGACACCCCGTTCTAAAGGTCTTTGGCCCTAGGAAGCCTCTAGATAGCCTAACAAACAAAACCCATGTCTCTATTTTTACCCAGCTTTCCTCCTTTATGGGTCATCCCTATTAATGGCTAGATCTCCCCAAGAAACCCTTCTTGTTTTCATCCTACCACTATCTCACATGCTAGATCACCCTTTCAGACTTTCTTTAAGCATACGCAACTGATAAACTTCATCCAGGTGGCACCCTTTGTGGGTCACCCCAGGGTTTCCCAGGGTGACCCATGGGTCACCCCGGGTGACCTGACCTGGTAAAAGGGACGACCCTTGGGTGACCCTTATGGAATCTAAATGTGAGTTTCTCCTTTGATTTGAGCCAAAAAGACTCTATTTTTGCCCATTTTGCATGCAATTTCGAGATAAACATAGAGGAGGCCATAATTAAATCACTCAACACTCTTAATCAGCTAACTTTAGCCCATGTGATCTATTTTAACTCCTCTCTAACTTCTCCTAATAGCCATTCCTTCATAAGTGATAAGCTTTCAAGCTTAGATCACTTTCTAGTCAATTCAGCCTTCTGATCAATTGAGCAAGTTAACTCTCCAATCAGGGAGTTAACTCCTCAATCATCCCCACCCTTCATGTGCTCTCTCAACCTATAAATGCCTCTTCTTCCAAGCATTAGAGGAGGCAAATTCATTATTTCAATACATCTTTTGCTTAGATTTTGCTCTCCAATTAGCATTCATATGCTTGCTACAGGACATAGGTGCCTTTTATTTATTGTTGTTATTTTTCCAAAGCCTTCAAAGGCTTCATAACATTGTTACGCTCACCAATTCTCAAGCCATAGTTCTCTTAGCTCACATTGAGCTCAATTTAAAGCTTTCCAAAAGCTCATTCTTTTGCTTCCCCTTTCTAATTGATGTCAAGAGGAGGACCCCACTATTGCAAGAGGATGAAGAGGTTTCCATACAAAAGGATTCTTGAGGGTAGTGCAAAGCTCGTGCTCCAAGCGATTCCAAGTTCCTTTTCATGTTTTTGTAGTAATTAGATAATGAAAATTTGCTCTCGAGGAAAGTAACTTGTTATTTTTCTCTTGATAGGAATTCATAGTTTGCTTTTATTTCATTAGATTAGAGAGTATTTAATTTTCATAAATTAATTCATTTTCTTTCATTAGTTAGATCTTTTCTTGCTTTCCTAGAGTAGATTCCAAAATCATCAAAAACACAAAAACGTAGAATAGCATTGCATTAGGTAAACATCATTATAATTTGCATTTATATAGAATTAGTTTATTCATTCAAATAAAATACAAAAATATAGCTAGCATATCATATAGTTGCATTTCATACACAAATACAAAAAAAACAAAAATATTAGGAAAATTCAAAACGTTAAAACCCTCGATCTCATCATGAGGTACTAGTCACATTCACATTAGAGACAAAACCCTTGATAACATCACAAGGAAAACATTCAAATCAATCAAAAGTCAACCCTAGGTCAACTCTAAACCCTAGGTCAATCTTGGTCAAAGTAAGTCAACATACACCAAATCTCTTAGAACGACAAGTGAATGTGCCCAAGACTTAGAGGAGAGTGGGTCAAGGCAGTTCTAGAAGAACTAGAGGAAATAAACCCAAGACCACAACTCATGTATGAGAAACAACACATCATTAGAGTTGTAGAACAAGACATACAAATTCAATAACGCATCCAAGACCACAAAGTTAGGTTACGACATGCTAGGAACATAAACAAAACAAATTGACATCCATCTAGGCGTTAGAATCAAAGAAACCACAACAGGAGACAAATCACAAGTGACCCTTCAGGTCATATCATTATCTCAACAACAATTGCCATAGAGAGAACAAGACAAATCCAAAACAACAATAGGCCCCTGATCAAGTTGGCCACTCTTCGCAAGGTCCTGCTCCCAAGTAAATAGGACAGCCCCCAAGTCTTGCCCCCACTCGATTGGCTTTTTCCATGAGAGCGAGAGTGACTTGGAGGTTTCCAGAAGCAAGGAGAGGCTCCATGTGCTGCATTGGAGCTAACTCATCCATAGATGTGTTTGTGTCATGTTTCGAAGAGTACATATTTTGGTGAACCCGACGTGAACTACAAATGCTTCTACAACGAGTTGTTTGCATTTCAACTTCAAAAATTCATTCATCGCTTTCGTTAAACAATACAAATTTCACTTCATGCGCGTCATTTTCATATTTCCATTCACGTTCACTTTCATTGCCAATTTTTGCACTCATTTCATCCATCTTCTTTATCTTTTGCTTCGTTCATTCCATTTATTTTGAGGTGTCTATGGCACCCCAGAGTATGTCAGAACTAGAACTCCACCTAGAGAATCTCCCCTCAAGGGAGCCTAAAACTCCCTCTTTTGACATGTACATTCCTCCTGACCTAATGGCACCTATCTCAAATTGCTACGATTTGAAGACTCAAATTTTAAAGGTCACAGAAGAGAACCTAGGCATTTGTTAACATTCAACAACCCTGCATGGGAACAAAACTCAACAATTCAACCTAGAGCACAAAGGGTGCAAGTGAGATCAGAGATTCACTAAGTAGATCAACCTTTGACAAGTAATCAAAACACCCATCTAGATGATGAGGTGAGACACTTGGAGTAACATTTGCAAGAAGCCAAGGATGCTCAAGAGGTCTTGTGAGTCGCTCTTCAAGAAGAACAACAAGAACAAATGGAAAACACATGAGGTGTAATTTCAATAAATGACGAGACACAAAGAAGTGCAACGCCTGTCAACTTTATTGCAATGCTTCTCCAAAGAAGTAGGACTCTCGAGGAGGAACAATCTATTCAAGACAAGAGAGTAAGGTCTCACAACAACAACAGGGTAGAGCAAGACCAAGGGGCATCTCAGAACCCCCTACCTCAACTTCTATTCTTGAAATGGAAGCAATGACATTTTCCCAAATGGGAATCAAGCTATGCAAAATCAGCAAACCATTCAAACAAATCAAACCCCAACACTTGGATATCAAAATCCACCTATGGGGTTAATGTTATCAACCCCACAATCACAAAGTGCTTTTCAAGGAACGTACCTTGAGTACTTGAAAGAGTCTCTTGACCATGCTATAAAAAATCTAATGTTGTTGCGTCCCCTTCCTGAATTGCCAAAGTTCAAGGGAGAAGGAGATCCTAATTCCCACATAAAGGTATACACTACGGCAGTAAGTGAACTCCTCCCTTGGGATGGGGTTGTCACCAAAATTTTCCCAAAGATGTTAGAAGGGATTGCCTTGGATTGGTACTATCACCTTCCTGAAGCTTCTATGCACTCATTCTGACAACTTATAGGAGAGTTTGTCATGGATTTTGACATGAATAAACTTGTTAAAACATGGATTCACGAGTTCCTAACCATGAAAAAAGAATCAAATGATCATCACAAGGTGGAGACATGTGCTTTACCCTTCCACAAGTGCCCCAAACATGGATCATCATGAATTATGTGATCTCTTCTTGCATGCCCTCAATAGGGATACTTGAGAGGTGTAAAAGTTGCCATATAAATCATATGAAGAAGCTTTAGACAATGATTTAAGAATTGATAAAGCCACAATAGACAGTGGACGTAGAAATTATGGTGCAAATGGAAGACTAATAGGAGATAGTGGTGGGAACAACACCTCTACCATAAAGATACTCAAAAACAAGAGAAATGCCACAAACAGATGGAGTAATAGATCGATCCCTGATCAGGAACAAAGTCAAAGATGATCACAATTATAGAGATTATTATCCTCCAAATGTCAATGTGGTTGATTCACCTTGAAACAATAACTATTATCCTAGGGATAATCATCAAAAATGGAATCAAAATGACAATAGGTATGAACGGCCTCCCTACGAGTATAACCAGTTATGTTCCTTTCATAGGACTAGGGGGCATAGTACCGAATCATACAGGGAATATAATAGATTCATCGCAAGGCTACTAGATGACCAACAACATTTATTCATCAAAATGTTCCTAAATCCACAAGAGGTCACTCAAAAAAATAACAAAGATTCAAAACAAATGCAAGCTCCCATTGCTCCCCATAATGCAAACATGAAGATATTCCAAGATCCTTTTCCCTCTCATAGAAATGTTGAAACAAACAACCAAGATGCAATGACTAGTTCGGTGAGAACAAATGAAATGAACATTCCCATCCAACTAGGACCAAAGGGAGAAACCAAGATGTTAGGATTGATCAAAGTATTACATGACGAAGAAAACAAACTCAACAATGAATAAAAAGAAGAAACTCATGAGGGAGTAGTGTCATCTGTCAAACCAATCCCTGCTCCAATTGGACCTTATGAGCTGATTAAGGATTTGAAGAAGACATATGCTCACATATCATACATAGATCTTCTCAAAAATTCTCCATCTCATCATTCAGCTCTTCTAAAGGCAATAGGATTAAGGTACCTAGACCAAATTACTCCACCTAGTGAACAAATAAACCAGAATGACTGACGTAGATCCACCCAACACTAAGTTGAAACGCCTGGAATTTTTCTTCAATCTTAAGCAAATGCCTTCAGAGGCAGATTTAACCAAGAAGGGAGATCCTGCACTTTACTTGCAAGTATGGATCTACAATGCATGCATAAAAAGGACTTTAATTGATGATGGGGCTGCCATGAATATAGTTATGTTTTCCCTCTTGGAAAGGATGGGATATGGACATACCAATATTACTGTGTCCCATGACACTTTGGAAGGATATGACAACTTAAAACTTGCTACGATAGGAAAGGTTACATTACCTATTTTGTAAGGGCCAAAAATGAATCCTACAGTGTTCTATGTCATCAACAAGGATATTGGGTATAATTTTCTACTTGGAAGACCATTGATACACCGAATGAAGTTCGTGCCCTCCACATTATTCCAAGAAGTTAGATTCTTACACCTTAGAAAAGTTTATGTTACAAAGGGAGACCCGAAACCCTTTATCATGGTTAAGACTGATGCAACCAAAAAGATAGGGATCTTGATAGATTATAAACTACCAATGAACAAGATTTATATCCTAGATCCCACACCTCAGTTGATATGAATTAAAAGGACATTGTTGAACACAATGGGGTGCTGAGAGGGGGGTGAATCAGCACACACTAAAAACTTGAGAAGATATTTGCAGATAAAACTAAATTACTTGGAGGACAGTAAGTAAATTATGTGCCACAAGAATCAACACAAGAACACCAAGATTTTTACGTGGAAAACCCTAAAACAGGGAAAAACCACGGTGAGTGTTAGCTCACAATATATTATGCTCACTGCAAAAAGTGTTACAACTTTACTTTTGGGCTAGAACCCAAGGAAGCTACTACTCCATGTATTACAAATTTGATTTAGGGTAGAACCCAAGGAAACTACTACTCCCTAAATAGCCTGCTCACTACACTTAGGATTTACAAAGATAGATATGTGGACTACTGCAAAGTAGACATTTGATTTATGTTGATAATGCAGTCTTCTTTTCTACTCAATACATGCCTTCAAACTGATTTTGCACACTTCATACCTTGCACTCTACTTTCTTGTCTTCATATTCACACCACTCTTCACAAAAGAATTTTATCTTCTATAAATACCCTCTGCAACACTTCAAAACATTGATTAGGTCGACATCAAAAGCATCATTGGATGAAACGTGTAACTCTTCACAGGTCAGCCTCAATACATACAATATGGCAGGAAAATTTGTTGTGGACCTCAGTACTTCATAAAAAGGATCAAGGCACATCTCTCTATACCTTCCAAGGTTAAAGAAATAAATCAGGATCCACCGCACATATTAGAGACTTGACCTGTTAGCTCAAACTACTCAAGACTGCTAATTGTTCATCTTCATACTACTGGGGAGAAGCCAAAAACTCTATGGACCAAGAATTCAATCATACATGATCTGAACATCATTCATACACATTATTGCTGAAGTATCATATCAATCTCTACATCCGCAAAACAAGAAACATGACTAACTGTAGGAAACAGAGCATTCCAGACCACATGTGACACTTCATAACTCAAGATACAACATTGCAATGCATTACAAGCCCTAACACCTTTAGGAATGAACTTAAGTGTCATTATATACTCCTTCCTAGATCTGCACATGTTTATCTATTAATTCTAGAGGAATACAAGGGCTTAACTAAGATAAATAGGAGTCTGGAGAACAGTTATACTTAAATCTTCCCTTATAGACTTAACTACTTGATGCGGTACAAGAAAATGGAAGTTATCTGCATGCAGATCAAACCTAATATATATTGGAACATGTAATACCTCCGCACAAGCTTTTATGGATGATCTATATACATTTCATCTTCTGCAAAAGCTCAAACCTATGTATTTAGGCTCTAGAATAGTCTATATCGCCTCTGTCACTTGATTGCTGACTTTGCAGACCACTAAACCACTTGATACTTCATCATATCATGCCTTATACATCTCTTATCCTATCCTTAGAATTGCATGGCAAAATAATGTCTTCTGGAGGAATGCAGAGCATTTCATTAAGTCTCCATTACTACTTTGCCCTATTTAAGTGGTAGTCGGTACTCTATCCCTTGTAAATTTTTCTGCTAATGATGTGAAGACTTGAAAACTTGGATATATCATTTCAGTACCTAAATAAAATTTTCTTCAGAACCGCAAGATCAAATCTTGCTCTGCGGAGAAATGCGGACCAAAACAATGTTGCTTTGTCTTGGGATATGCACTATGAAAGCCTTAGACTAATTTTTGGTATTTATCATTAAGTGTGGTACTCCCAGTTGAGGAGATATGCATGTAGGGATACTGGAAACATGCAAGGACATGATTATTTACCTCCGCATTATGCTCAAACACAAAATTAATCACCTCACCATACTTAGACTGTTTTCTCTTAACCTGGACAAGTTTGCCTTGACCATGTTGATCTCAAGTCTTTAACTTAGTCAAACCGTCTCTCTCAAATCTTCTAATATTCATCAAATTGAACTGCTATGCCAAGCCATCTCTCTCTCAATTCTCCCATTATCTATCAACTTGTCCAACTGTTAAACTCTGTACAAGTTTGTCCTTATATTGCCATATACTATATTGACATCAATAACAACACATATTTCCAACAATCTCCCCCTTTGTCATTGATTAGGAAACATATACTCCCCTTTAGATATATTTTTCTTTCTCCCCCTTTGACATCAAGGATAAAGGGTTTGATATCCTTTGCTTGTATCAATTCAAAAATTGTATAGACTCCCCCTTACAAAATGATTTCTAAACTGTACTCCCTTGAGATGAAGATTCCTCAAAAATAGATGCTATGTACATGGTGTGACTCTATTGTCCTCTGCAATACTATATACATCAAGAATTGTCTTATTTACATTACTCTTACAACTCACTTGGATGGTATAATAGCCTTGTAGGTTACCTTGAGTTTTTGTCCAGTTGGAGCTTTCTGCGGTAAGCATACAGTTCAGGCATTCACACAACATGCATAGCTCCTCAACTTCCTCTGTGCTACTTGGGGTTTTCATCTTTTGATCTACATTTTCTACTTCCCCTAGCAGACCAGATAATGATGCAAGTCTTAGATTCACTACCTCTCTCAACTGACCAAATTGTTTCTTTAGGTTTTCTCTTTGGTCCTACAGTTGAGATAATTGTGCATGAAGGTTTTCACCTTGTGCCCTAGTTGCACCATTCTTATCTTTTGACAAATCATAAATTTCAGCCAACTTAGATATTTGTGACTCAATGGAGTCAATCTAAGTTTTAATATTCTTTGTGGAACTTGGCCATTTCAGGAAAAACAAATATAATGTTGTGGCCTTGTCAAGACAAACTTTGAATTTCTTCAAATTTTCTTTAAGCTTATAATGTGTATTAGCACATTTATCATTCATCTCAACCATTTTCTTATCATTTACTCTTCTTGCTGCCTCTTGTTCTACTTTTTTCTCTAAGTGGGAAGAGTGATCTTTGAAGGAGTCCATTAACAACTTGAGCTTTTGCTTTGGAGGCAGAGGGGTCAATGGTTACCTCTGGTAACCCTTCTTGAATCAATTTCATAGCATCCTCTATTACACTAGATTTCTTCAAATTTTCTTGTAAAAACTCTTTTCTTGCAGAGGCATGTAATATATCACCAAGATACAATTTGTGAAGAGGAGAGATGCTTGTCAAGTCAGCCTGTCCTTCATTAGTTAGAACCTGCAACAGTTGAGGAGTGATGACTAGTTGAAATTGTATTTGGAAGTTCAATACGTCTTTGAAGGAATCTGTCTCTGATGCACTTTGACCTATATCTTCCATTCCTTCTAATTGCTCTCCCTCCTCTGTTTCTTCCTTATCCTCTTTATCCTTTTGTTCCTCATCACTCTTTTCCTTTTCTTCCTGATTCTCCTTTGGATCATCTTCTTTCTCTCCTCCACATTTGCTGTATTCTCCAGAGGAGAATCATTATGCTCTATATTGGAATCGGTGTTTCTTGGAGATGAAGCACTATCTTTATCATGACCCTCTATGCTTTGTGCCTTAGTATTTTCCGGAGGGGGAGAATCATGTCTTGTATCAGGGTTATCTATAGGAGACACATTTTGTTCTGCAGGGGTATTCGAAGGAGGTAGATTTGTCTTATATTTGCCCTCTATGTCTTGTGCTCTAGTATCCCCAGGAGGAGAAATATCCTCATTCTTTTTAGGATTGTCACTGCCTTCCTCATTGCCTTCAGAGGCATATTGATCAGATATATCTTCAATGCTTCCCCCATCAATTTTCATCTCCTTGAGGTGTTCAGTAGTTTTCTTTAGTGTTTCCTTTTCTAACTTCTTTATTTCTTCATTGTCCTTTGACATTAGAATGTTCAGTCTCCTCTTAGTCCTGAACTCTTTTGCTATAGTTTTAGATATTTTTCCTTTTTCTTCCTTGGAGATGGAAGGACAAGCCTTTTCAATAGCCCAATTCTTCATCTCAGTATCTTTACTCATGGCCTCATTTCTCCTTTTAGTAAGAACTTCAACAAGACTCTTAGGCAATTGATGATTGATTTCAATCAAAGTAGCATTTAAGGCCCCCATATATTTGACTATTGCCTCCTCAATAGTAGATTTGTCATTTAATGGCCTTTCATCATAGATTTCAACAACTTCTTTCAGAGCACCATGTTCTGAGATTGCATTAGCTGTGGAAGTTGTAAGGGCGCATAATCAGATTTATTACCCTTATTTGCTTTTCCTTTTCCTTTCTCCTTTGAAGTCTCTCCTTCTTTAGTTTCTTCTCTAGTTCTTTTCTTCTTTCTTTCCAGAGCCTCAACATCTTCTTCCTTTTCTTTTTCTTCTTCTTCTTCAATATCTTCAATAATTATAGGATTTATCTTACCTCTTCTGGCCTGCCTCTTCTGTATAGGCTTCTTCTTCTCAGTGGTCTAAATTTGTTTAGGGATCTCTGTGGTACTTCTTTTGGTAGGCAATGAAGATCTGGAGGGAATAGAGGTAGTGGTTGTGGCTAATGTTGATCTGCTTGTTCTTCTTGGGAGTTGTGCAGAGGAAATGGCTTGTGCTTCTTCTACTAAGCCTTCAGAAGATTTGAGTATCTTTTCTAGGTCAGATTTCATTTTCTCTACCTTAGATTTTATCTTTTCTGCTTTCTCCTCTACATCCTTTTTAACTGATTTGTTGATGATTTCATCATATGTCCCAAATCTTTTAGTGGAGGGATCCTTGGGTTTGCTGAGGAGCATGTCAACATATCCTATCAAGTCAAACTCTAAAACTTCATAGGGTAAGGTTGTAATCCAAAATGTTCTCGGCTCAACAGCCTCCATGTAAAAGTTGTCTTTGTCAACCATGAATGTTGTCATTTTTATACTTTTCTACTACCTTACTAGGTATCCTTTCTCTAGATTGCATATCACTCTGGAATGTCTTAAAGAATCCCCAAAATAGAGTATTGCAGTGCTTATGAACAGGGAAACTTCTCGTGTAATCCTTGATTTGGTGGGCAACAAGGGTATTTGGATTCCACACCATTCCTTTCATTGAAGGCAATTCATTCAAAAAGTAGAACATGAGACATATAATTAGAGAGCCATACCAGAATTTGTATTTTGATTCTTTTGTCCTCTTCAAGTTGTCCAGAAGTTGTTATCGTAGAAGTTCACACAGGTCAAAATCTTTTCCCTCTTTGACCATTTGATAGGTTGTATATATTGTTGTTGCAGAGGCAGAGTTATCCTTGTTGGTGTAGTAAATCTTGTATGCAATGTTCATGGTTGCATACCAGACCCCCCAAATCTTCAATATCATCTACAGTTAATGTCCTCTTGTCAAACTTTGCTCCGGTGAGCTTCATCACTTCTTCATTCTTGACTAACTTCAGAACAAGCACTAGTCCGGGGGAGCATAAACCAGTCACAACCTTTATAGAGTCCTTAGTGATTAGATAGGGTGATCTAAACAGAAGAAGTCTCCATGAATTTGACTTAGGGCTATTCTCACCCAAGCATCTTCATATCAAAAATTTGGAAAACCCTTGCAGATATCCAGGTGCTTAGCAGCAATGTTGGCAAATTTAGGTTTCAACTGGAAATCATCTCCCAACAAATTATTATTCCTAAACTGTTCAAGTTTCAGGTGATCATATTCATCTATCGGTGAATGAATGTATATCTGAACGTCTTCAGTATGCAACACATTTACAGGATCATGTGGGAAGGTGCCAACTTCATCAATCACGGTGTACTTGAAGGGATGTTTCTTAAACTTTGGCCTTGGCCTCTCAACCACATCAATCACAACTGGTGTCTCCATTATACTATCTTCAGGAATTGGGGTTTTAACCAGTGAAATTGAGAAATACCTGAAGATGCAGAGAGTAGGGTTTGCTCCAACACTTTGCGAAGAATCTTTTGCTCTTGTCAATCTCTTCAACTCACTTGGCTTCATTCAAAGGAGAGCAAAAATGATCAAACACTGCCTATATACTCCTTTCACCAACCAATTTAGTTTTGCATTAATTGCCTTCATAATTTTGCCCTAATTTTCCCTTCCCATATGCAAAGACCAATAATCACTTAGCAATCCTCCGCAAATTAGCCAATTGCTCCAGAAAGTTTTCCAAACCTCTTCATATCATTATCTGAGTATGCTCATACCAAATTGAGCTAGAATGTTGAGGAATTCAACATCTTATTTATTCAGGGGTTTGAAGAACTCTATAGTTGTGACTCCCCCTAAATTAGTACCTTCTTCTTTTAGTTACTAGAGGATCCATCTGCACTAGGTAGAGGTCTGGAAACATCACATTCTTCCTTCTTCCACACTTTGCTCATTTCCTTCTTTTACTGAGCAATATCAACTTTCTTTTGAGGAGCAAGCCTTATATTCTTTTTAGAGTGCCCTGTTTGATTGCATTTGTGACAGGTGATTGTTGAGCATTTCCATTTCTCCTCACCTTAGATCTGTAATTAGTTGCCTTGTGGCCAAACTTGTTACAAGTGTAACAATATCCATGAAAGGGTTGAGCTTTATCCCTATTATTCCTTGACATTTTACTTTTGCATTCATTAGCCCTATGTCCCATCTTATTGCAAACATAACACCTTATAGAGTTCTGATTTAACTTACTCCTACATTCAACAACTATATGACTAACCTTGTTGCAAGTATAAAATCTTACAACACTTTGATTTATCTTACTTCTGCAATCAACAACTTTGTGACCAAATTTATTGCAAGCATAGAAATTACCATTGAAAACTTCAGAGTACCTGATGGGAGCAGGTTGCCTTGTAGGTGGAGGACCTCTGAATCCATTTTGTCTCTAGATAGGGGTGAATCCATCTTCTTTTGCATTTCCAAAGATATTCTTCTTAGGAACTTCAGTGCAAATCTTTTCCTTCTTTGTTTCATACTTTCCTTCCAATTGGAAGTTATCATATAGATTTGCAGAAGCAATGATCATTAGACTCTTCCCCTTTTCAAAACCAAGGCCTGATTTTTCTTTTGTTGGCTTTTGAGAGTTAATTATCTCATCAAAGGTTTCAGATCCTCCTTTCAGTTTTAGTCCTTTGTCAATCTGTTCCTTTGCCTTTTCCAATTCTTTTCTTAGAGTGACAACTTCTTCCTCAAGTTTTAAACATTCAGTTGATTTCTCATTGAGCTTAATGTTTAAGCAATCTCCAATCCTCTTTTATTCTTCAACCATAACCTTCAAATTTGAGATCATTTCTTCTGCCTCCTTGAGCTTTGTGTCACCTCCTTTATCTCCTTCTATTAGAGTTTTTAGTTTGCCAAACTCTTCTTTTGATTCTTTGGCCTTTGTCTTTAATTTGTCAATTGTCTCAGTTGCTTTCTCAAGCATGTCTTAATATTCTATGTTCAATTCTCTTGCTTCATCCAGTTCATCAAGGGCTAACTTGAGTTCTCCTTCAAGGTCTACTTCACACTCATTTGGATCAAGGTCCCAACCTTCTGGCTCTATTGCTTCTAGTTCTGGTTCCTGGACAAATACATCATTGTCCATAGCTTCAGATTCTATGTGTTAAAAGTGTAGGATCTACCTTAGCTGTTAGGATTCTCAAATGTACTTGGCTCTAATACCAATTGTTGAACACAATGAGGTGCTGAGAGGGGGGGTGAATTAGCACACACTAAAAACTTAAACAAATATTTGTAGATAAAACTGAATTACTTAGAGAACAAAAAAGAAAATTATGCACCACAAAAATCAACACAAGAACACTAAGATTTTTACGTGGAAAACCCTAAAACAGGGAAAAACCATGGTGAGTGTTAGCTCACAATATATTATGCTCACTGCAAAAAGTGTTACAACTTTGTTTTTGGGCTGCAACCCAAGGAAGCTACTACTCCCTGTATTGCAACTTTGATTTAGGGTAGAACCCAAGGAAGCTACTACTCCCTGAATATCCTACTCACTACACTTAGGATTTACAAAGATAGATATGTGGACTGCTGCAAAGTAGACATATGATTTATGTTGATAATGTAGTCTTCTTTTTATGCTCGGTACATGCCTTCAAACTGATTTTACACACTTCATACCTTGCACTCTACTTTCTTGTCTTCGTATTCACACCACCCTTCACAAATGAATTTGATCTTCTATAAATACTCTCTGCAACACTTCAAAACATTGATTAGGTCGACATCAAAAGCATCATTGGATGAAATGTGTAACTCTTCATAGGTCAGCCTCAATACATACAATATGACAGGAAAATTTGTTGCAGACCTCAAGACTTCATAAAAAGGATCAAGGCACATCTCTCCATACCTTCCAAGGTTAAAGAAATAAATTAGGATCCACCGCACATATCAAAGACTTGACCTGTCAGCTCAAACTACTCAAGACTGCTAACTATTCATCTTCATACTACTGGGGAGAAGCCAAAAACTCTATGCAAACCAAGAATTAAATCATACATGATCTCAACATCATTCATAAACCTTACTGCTAAAGTATCATATCAATCTCTACATCCGCAAAACAAGAAACATGACTAACTGTAGGAAACAGAGCATTCCAAACCACATGTGACACTTCATAACTCAAGATACAACATTGCAGTGCATTACAAGCCCTGAAACCTTTAGGAATGAACTTAAGTATTATTATATACTCCTTCCTAGATCTGTACATGTTTATCTAATAATTCTGGAGGAATACAAGGGCTTGACTAAGATAAACAAAAGTCCAGAGAACAATTATACTTAAATATTCCCTTTCAGACTTAACTACTTGATGCAGTACAAGAAAATGGAAGTTATCTATATGCAGATCAAGCCTGATATATATTGAAACATGTAATATCTCCTCACATGCTTTTATGGCTGATCTATATACATTTCATCTTCCACAAAAGCTCAAACCTATGTATTTAGGCTTTGGAACAGTCTGTATTGCCTCTGTCACTTGATTGTTGGTTTTGTAGACCACCAAACCAATTGATACTTCATCATCTCATGCCTTAAACATCTCTTAGCCTATCCTTAGAACCGTATGGCAAAATAATGTCTTCCAGAGGAATACAAAGCATTCCATTAAGTCTTTGTTACTGCTTTGCCATGTTTAAGTGGTAGTCGGTACTCTATCCCTTGTAAGTTTTTTTGCTGATGATGTGAAGACCTGAAAACTTGGATATATCATTTTAGTACTTAAATAGAGTTGTGTTCAGAACCACAAGATCAAATCTTGCTCTACGGAGAAATGCAGACCAAAACAATGTTGCTCTATCTTGGGATATGCGCTATGAAAGCCTTAGACAGATTTCTGGTATTTATCATTAAGTGTGGTACTCCCATTTGATGAGATATGCATGTAGGGATACTGGAAACATGCAAGGACATGAGTATTTAGCTCCGCATCATGCTCAAACACAAAATTGATCACATCACCATACTTAGACTATTTTCTCTTAACCCAGATAGGTTTGCCTTGACCATGCTGATCTGAAGTCTTTAACTTAGTCAAACTGTCTCTCTCAAATCTTCTAATATTCATCAACTCTAACATCTATGTCAAGCCATCTCTCTCTCAATTCTCCCATTATCTATCAACTTCTCTAACTATTAAACTCTATACAAGTTTGTTCTTATATTGTCATATACTATGTTGACATCAATGACAACACATATTGCCAACAGACATAAATGCCTACCAAAACTGTCAACAATTCAAAAAAAAGAACCTCTAAGAAAGGAGAATCATCAAAACAAAAGGAAGTGGTCCCCAAAGAAACTATGATAAAAATCATGGAGTGGTTGGAGAAAGATGTACCTCTACAATTTGCTATAGAAATTCTCACCATCAACATATCCTCAGAGGACAAGCAAGTTAATCATGTTTTCCCGTGCATAGGAGAAAAACCCCATTGAACAAAGTGGCCTGAATTTGAAACAAAGACATTGGATTTAAATGGAATATACCCACATACCTTCTCAGATCTTGAAGAGAATTCTTTTGAAAGTTATACTCCTTTAATGCCACCAAAGGAAATAACATCTAGTGAGGCACACATATCAGAAACCCCGGACACAAGCAATTCATACACACCACTTTCATCATATAAAGATTCTTACACACCATTGACACTGCCTATGGAAGCAAAAACTCATGATCAGAAAGAAGCAAACTCGATAGACAATGAGTCAACGAATGTTCTTGAAGTTTCACCCAAAGCCTTCCTAGCCCCTCAAAGTCACGACAAACCTTTTGCCTCAGCTTCAATACAATCAAATGAAATGGATGAGTGGGAGGCACCCTTAGTGTGAATAGAAATGGTAGAGAGACTCCCCGATGAAGATGAGGTGAGTGAAGGAGAATTCCAAAAAGAACGTAAGATGCGGGTGACCATAGGAATAGAAGATCCTATCATCTTTGAGTTACCCAAGAAATATATAGGGTATTTGATGGATATGTGGCTGGAACCAAACAGAAAAAAAAAGCATAAGTTTGTTCCTCCAAATGAACAAAGAGAACCGCAAGCCCCTTTTGAATTGTTCTAATTTTTGCGGAGTATTCAAGAACATCTTGAAGTGAAGATCTACATGCAAGACTATTTCAATTTACTCGCTGAGATTTTGAATTGTGATGAAGCCTTGTATTGGATTCCCTCACATCAACAAGCCTTTCATGCCCTATTGCATATAACGTTAACAGGAGTAGTCCCTTAATCGAATCAACCAAAGCAAAGTTAACCTTCAGAACCCTACAGGATAGGTGAACTTGTCTTCCAAAAATGGAGCATTAAAAATAAGAAACAAAGGAAAAAGAGGAAATTTCAAGGAGATTGGAAAGGCCCGTATATGATTAAAAAAGATGTTAGAAATGATGATTATCTTTTGTGCATGATGGAAGGAGAATAATTTGGTGAGACAGTCAACGCCTTTCACCTCAAGAAATATTATGTCTAAAAATACCAAAAAAATCATAAAACATAAAAACACCAAAAAAATTAAATATGCCAAAAATCCAAAAAAAAATATTAAAAAAAACAAATCTTTCATGCATTTATGTTTCATTATGTTCCATCCTACAGCTTTGTGAGTGATGCTCTTGTTGGATTTTTGTCTCAGTAAGAAGTCTAAAATTACTTAGGTGTAGGTTGATCCTCTTAGCTTTTGAGATCCCTTATATTCATAATAGCTATTTATCATTCTCCTAATTGCATTTCCTAATGATTCTAATCAAAGCCTATCTCTTAGATCTACACTGATCCCAGTCTTAGAAATCCATGTTGTTAAGTCTAAACAAAGTTAGTCTTCAAACCTATAGTACTCAATAGAAGCTTGCAAGTAGACCTCCCCCATTTCTTCTTAGTAGAAGGGAAGTCCGATTGGATGGTGAAATTTTTTGGTGGTGCTCAACCCCTTATCTCTCTTGGCCAAAAATGTCAACAAGATCATAACTCTGAAGGAAGCAATCTAAAATACGAGTGATCAAAAAAATAAGGGTGTGAGAGAAAAGTGAAATTATGAAAGCGCCAAAACATATGAATACCCAAAGCATCAATAAAGTCTCAAAGCATCCCATCAAAAAGCATAAAAAATATAAACAAAATGAAAGAAAAGTGAGGTATTGCACAATACAAAAAAAAAAGAGAAAAAGAAAAAAAAAGAGTGAAAAGAGAGAAGATTGTTGATTGTCCATGCTCTCGAGTGGAGATAAATCTAAGCTCGAAGCTATGAGAGTGATAATCTACCAAAGAAAGTGAGGTACAAAGCACACACCCACACTAGCTAAGCAATACTAGGGGTCTAGCTGTCTTTAGGGCAATATTCTACTCTGGAGACTTTTCCTTTACCCCAGGTCTATCTTGTTGGCCATCTTTGATCTAAGTCTAGCGAGAGCTGATAAAATTTGTTGTTTTTCTAAGTTGAAAGCTTGTCAAAGTGTTTTGTCTAGATAAGGATTAGGGTTCAACCTTTAGCAAAGCCTAAAATTTAGAAACATTACATCTCCCTCCGTTCCCACTTGATTCTGAAATCCTACCTCGAAAAGTTAATAAATATCCTATATTAAAAAAATTGCAATCCCCTGAATCAAAAATCTTACTAAAGAGTTGTCACATTGTTTGTTCCATCATGCATTCATCATACCAAAAATTTAAAAAAATTAAAAGCAATAAGTATATGCCATAACTCATGACATTCCACAGGTTTAAAATGTGTTACATTCCTTCTTGTGTCCTTACATTTCATGCATCGCATTGCATTCATATATATTCAAAAAAAAGATCAAATATATATATATATATATATATATATATATATATATACCATAATCATTTTGCATTCATGTCAAAGTCTTAGAGATCATAATCACAAAGGTTTTGAATCACCAATGAGCATGAAAGATAAAGATGGTCATGTTCATAAAGAGATTTCCAAGAGTGCTAGTACAAAGTTGATACAAAGTAAAGAGTAGGGACAAGGACAAAATGCTCTGTCTCCCCATGTAAGGGGGAAAAATAGAAGTAATAAAAACCTAAATGAACCTCAAGGATGATTTTTACCAATAGAGCCACCAGACTCATAGGCCTCCTATGACTAGTAGCATTAGAACCCTTGTGGGTCATGAGAGAGAGAGAGAGAACTCTGCTAGGAGCATGTGAAGGACCCATCATGTTAGCTCGAGAATCCTATCTATGAATTCTAAGACTTGCCATCTCCCAAAGGACAACATTCTCATCTCTGAGTTCCTTGACCTCATCATGCAAAGAAGTAATCTCCAGGCTGGCGTAGTATGTAGGTATAAGAATGTTTGTGTGATGGTTAGCCCAAGAAGGAAGATGAACATCAACAAGTAGAGACACATAGAATGGCCCATGACTGGAACCAAAAGATCTAAGCTGAAATCACGAAATAGTTCCCTCCATCCCATAGCAATACCTAAAGAGAAGAAAGAAGAGAATAGAAAGTTAGTCAAACAATCCAACTGCGTAAAAATGACAAAAACAAGAGCAAAAGAAATGGTACTTACGAGGATCACCCTCTTCCCAAGAGGGGTTATCTGGTGCATGATCACGAATAGGATGTGTAGTAGCTTCCTCCTAAAGAGGAATATCCCTATCCTCTCCTTTGTTAACCTCATCACAATCCTCTCCATCTGGATCATAATCCTCATCAGTAGAATCAATATCATCAACAACAATCAATCCATGAAGAGAAGACCCTCTCCTTCCTCTATAGATGGAACCCGAGTTATGAGTTGTACGAACTGGTCTATTAATCAAGACTCCAGGGGTCAAGGGAGCCCATGTGGTCATCCCTTATGTAAGGCCACCTAAACCTTATCTTGTAACTCTTAGAATAAATGCTTATATCGACATTTATATGATAGGGGATTGTTAAGAATGTATTGAAGTTGGTTGAACAATTACTTAACTAATATATATGCATTGTTGATTGTATTTTGTTAATCAAATTACTAATAGGTTTATCATAGTACATAATTACAGAAATGTCTTATCACAAATTTTGATTCATCTATATTAGTGATTTAAGATATTCTTGTTGATATGTGTTTTATCAATACTCACTAATTCTTTTAAGTGAATCCTGAAGGATAGATACAGGATCCTTGATATTATGAACGAACTTGTCCAATGGAAGTATTGATGTCTTGGTTGATGAATAGGTGGTAACGCTAAGGTAAACCAAGTATGAGAAGGTATAAGTAATTCTCATTATGAAATTGAGTTAGGTATTTTTATAAGTATGTATATGAGGTATGGGTGAAAGTAAATGTATTAGTTTTATTTGTAAATAAATAGTTTAAATAATTATATAGTTAATTTATAATATAGATTATATTGTATTTTTCTTATTATTGTAATTTAAAAATTGTTGAAAGTATACTTTACGTGTATGGCCCAATGAACTCAACATTTGATTATGCTAGGAGAATATTGTAAACATGGCTATGCTAGTATAAGTGTCATGTGTATTCATTAGCTTTTGTGCACTTACAAATATGGTTATCGAATGGCTATTTTCCTTGTTGTGACAATTAAGGAACCTATATTTCATTTATAAAGACTATTATTGTATATATATGTTTGAAGTAGTTAGTTTATTTTAGAATCTAATTACTTGTGATGAAAAAGTAAATTGTGTTTATGTTAGTGATTACGCTTGCCTTTTTATAGTATTAGTGGCCTTTGCTTGCCCATCTACTCAGGATTTATTAACTACAAAATGTATCAAGATTCTCCAATTATTATTCTAGGAAATATTCCCATTCCCTATTCCAAAACATCCATTTGACATAGGAAATGAGGTTGTTGGCAAAGGATGAAAAATTTGGTTCTTTTTATAATTTAATATATTTCCATAGTTGGTTATTATTTTATTTAGCTCCAGCCTAAAAAGGGGCATTTGAATTTTTAGTTGGCACTTGTGCCACATGTCGGTGCCTTGAAAATGAATTATTAGTTGTCAAAAGATGCCCACTTAGTAGTATATTAAGGAAGGACCATTTTTAGCGATATTATGATAGTTTTTATGACAATTGTAAGGGTAAAAAATAAGGGAGAATATTTTGGACGTGAGAACCTAATTTTAGCCTTGAATCTTGCTTATCTTAGACACCACAACTCATGGGAGTTTTAACAAATGGTTTTGTAAACCACAAATAGTTTTCCAGGTTGTGGGAGGTCGATAATTTGAAGTTTTGGAAAAGAGAAAAAAAGAAAAAGAGGAAATAGGCATTAGAGGTGCAAGAAAACATGGAGAGATCAACTATGGAGCTTGGAGTTACAAGAGAAGAAGAGGAAAATAGGTTATTGGAGCTTAAGGATTTGGAAGTGTTTTTTTTTTAAGAATTGAAGGATTGTTGTGGTTTTTGAATTGATTGATTCATCTCCATTGTATTTACCAAATTGCTACAAGGAATGAGGTAGGATTCTTGTCATGAAAGGCTTCAACAAAGATTTACTTTGGTTAATAATTGACTAGTATACCTATATTTTAAAAAATATATCTAAAGTACGTTGAGAGATATCCTTCTCGAGGTGCCTATTTTTTAATCAATTCACTACAAATAAATGGAAATAGGCACCTCGAGAAGGATATCTCTCGGCGCACTTTAGATATATTTTTTTAAATATAGGTATACTAGTAGCATCTAGAGTGCAAGCATCATTCTAACTATATTATATACCCTATTAAGAATTATTATTATATAATATAATATTATAACATAGGTTAGATATATTATTATAAAATATTATATATAATATATAATTATTATAATGTATATAATAATTATAATTATATATTATAATATATCTCTTGGCATATTTTATACTAAACTAACCCTAACTGTAAAGGCCTTAACCCTAATTATATTATTTGTTAAGGTTCAAATGAAGGTTAGATTTAGAATTATGGTTTTGTTTAGGGATTGGTTTATGATTATAAATAGGGTTAGATATAGGTTTAGGATTATAAATCAATGCTAAGTGTAATCATCTTATTATGGTTAGAATTAGAATTAGGGTTAGATTGAGGGTTATGATTACAATTAGGATTTGGGTTAGGGTTAGAACCAAGGTTAGATTAGAATTAGGGTTTTGTTTATGAATATAGTTAAGGTCAAGGTTATAACCCTAATTCTAATCATAATTCTAACCCTAATTATAACCCTATAACCCTAATTGTACCCCTAACCCTAATTCTATCTCTAATCATAATTGTATTGATAATCTTAATTTTATCCTTAACCCTAACCCTATTTTTTGTTAATTATATTTGTAACCATAAATCTAACACTATCCCTAAATGTAACTGTAACCCTAACCTTAATTGTATCCTTAATACTAACCATAATTCTATGTAAAATTCTAACCTTGATTCTAACCAAAACATAATTCTAACCCAACCCTAAACCTAACCCTAACATTTAGGCCAATACTAACCCTAATTCTAACCCCAACCGTAACCCTAATTCTAACCTAAACCCTAACCCTAACCCTAATTCTAACACTAATTCTAACTCTAACCATAATTCTAACCCTAATAATAACGCTAATTGTATTCCTAACCTTAATTCTAAACCTAATAATAACCCTAACCCTAATTGTATCCTTAACTTGTAATTCAATCCAAATTGTAATGATAACCCTAACCTTAATCCTGACATTAATGCTAACCTTAGCTCTAATTCTAACCCTAACCCTAATTCTAACCTAAACCCTAATCCTAACCCTAATTCTAACCATATCCTAACCCTAACCTTAATCCTAATAGTAATGCTAACCCTAACTCTAATTCTAACCCTAACTCTAGTTCTAACCATAATTCTAACCCTAACGATAACCCTAATTCTAATCCTAAGCCTAATTCTATCCCCAAGCCTAAAACTAACCTTATTTGTAATGCTAATTCTAAATTAAACATGAACCCTAACCCTAATTATAGCCCTAACCTCTAATTTAAATCAAAATTGTAACTATAACCCTAACCCTAACGTTAATCCTGATAGTAATTCTAACCCTAACCCTAATTCCACCCCTAGATCTACTTAACCTTAATTCTATTCATAATTCTAACCCTAATTCTTTTCATAATTCTAACCCCCACCATAAACTTGATTCTAACACTGATCTGATTCATAATTCTAACTCTAATTCTATTCATAAATTTAATTCTAACACTAATCTGAACCCTAACCCTAACCCTAATTATAGCCCTAACCTCTAATTTAAAATGAAATTGTAACTATAACCCTAACCCTAACATTAATCCTGATAGTAATTCTAACCCTAACCCTAATTCTACCCCTAAATCTACTTAACCTTAATTCTATTCATAATTCTAACCCTAATTCTATTCATAATTCTAACCCTCACCATAAACTTGATTCTAACATTGATTTGATTCATAATTCTAACCGTAATTCTATTCATAAATTTAATTCTAACACTGATATGAACCCTAACCCTAACCCTAATTGTAGCCCTAACCTCTAATTTAAACTGAAATTGTAAGTATAACCCTAACCCTAACACTAATTATGATAGTAATTCTAACCCTAGAACCCTAATTCTACCCCTAGATCTACTTAACCTTAATTCTACTCATAATTTTAACCCTAATTCTATTCATAATTCTAACCCTCACCATAAACTTGATTCTAACACTGATTTGATTCATAATTCTAACCCTAATTCTATTCATAAATTTAATTCTAACACTGATATGAACCCTAACCCTAACCCTGACCTTAGTTCTATCCCTAACCCTAATTCTGACCCTAACCCTAACCCTACTTTTGACCCCGATCTCATTCTAATTCTCACCCTATTTTTAACTGTAATCTTAAGCATAGCTCTAATTTAAACCCTAATCTTAACCCTAACTCTAACCCTAATGGTGACCATAATTCAAACCCTAACCCTAACCTTAATACTAACCTTAACCCTAATTGTAACTGTAATTCTAACTCTAACCCTAACTCTAATTCTAACACTAACCCTAACCCTATTTCTAACTCTAATTTTAGCTTTAACCCTAATTTTCAGGCTAACCTTGATTGTGATTCTAATTATCAACCTAACCTTAACCCTTATTATAACTAAAAGATTTAATTATAAATAAATCCTATAATTAAATACATTCCTCTATGGTATTTTAAGATGATAAACAAACCCATTTAATATAATAATTAAATCCATTACATAGAACATAATAAATAAAATCAAAACCTCACTTACATTAAAATTTAATAAAAACTTTAAACTAAAATAAATCATGGAAATAATAATAATGAAGATTAAAATTAAAGAAATATTTATTTCTAAACTTAATCATATACACTGAGTACAACTTATTAAAAGACACAATTAAAATTTAAAAATAATAATAATAAAACATCTTAACTGCAGTAAAAGCCCAAGTTGGCTACATTTTAGGAGTTAATAAAGCAATTTACTATTACTATTTTAAACTTGCATAAAACATAGAATAAAAAAATTTCTCTCATTTATCTTTTTATTTTCTCTTAATTATTTTGGCCAATGTAGGAGAGGATGTACAAATTTCAATCTTCCTCTGTTGTTTTTTATTTTTTTAATATTTTTGTTTTGCAAGGTTTGGAGGTTTTGGTCTGCATGGAGAGAGGATGTACAAATTTCAATCTTCTCATGGTTTTTCCCCTCTGCTCTTTTGTTTTTGCTAAGTTTCTATTGAGATTTTGTGGCTTATAGTCAATACTTTTGGGTACTTAATTTTTTGAATTTTTTTTTTTGCAGGGTTTGGAGGTTTTGGTCTCCATGCAGGTTAAAGATTAGAGAATAAGCAACTTACAGGGAAATGAATTAATTATATATATTGCATGGTATGGAGTCTAGATTTATGGAGATCTAGATTTTTAGAAGAAGAGTAATAGGGAACATCCATTTTGGAGACTTTATATATATATATGAATTTCAATGAATATATAAATTAAATCTACTAAATCTGAAATAAAACAAATTTTAATAAAATAAATTGTCTTCTTATACTTTGTGTTTAACTATTAACTTTATTTATTCCACAATTTTTGCAAAATTTAATAAATACCATTTACTCAAATAACTAAATAAAAAAATTAATCAAATCCATAAAATAAAGCACTATAATTTTATTATCCATAACTTAATCACTAATTTAAGTATGAAAATTAATGAATTTTAAAAAAACTAATAATAATAAAATTGAGACAATGTCAAAATAGCAACATCTAATTGCAACTGTCACTTTAAGAATAGAAAAAGATATATTTTTATAATTGTAAGTGATTTATATCCTAAAGGAGATTTTATTTATATTTTATAGATTATTAAAAAAATCATAACTATTATTAATCAATAAATTAAATTAAAACTACCAAAGATGGATCTAGTTTATTAAAAAAGAATTCTTTTAAAACCAGGTTATTTAAGCTACCACAAAATTCTTATGAATTTATCCCCACAAAAACAGAGAAAAAGGAAAAAAAAAGTGTGCACTTGCAAAATCCATCTTTCATTTAATAAAAATCCATCTTTTATTTTGTAAGAAATTTTTTTAAAAAATTGTCCTTCCATGAAAACGCAATTAGACAACTCAAATGGCAATGCAACGTTGAAAGAGAAGTCTCAGAGGATGGAAGTGCAATGCTAAGCTTGAGATATTTACTGTTCTGGTGCTCTTTTTCTGTCATTTATTTGCACAATAAAATTTTAATTAATTTTTAATTCCAAACTCTCAAAATAGAGAATGTCACAATAAATATGTCAGTAAAATGCTAAGAATAAGAAATATATTTAATGCCAATTGAAACGGGTGATTTTTATTTTTATTTTTATTTTTTTCTCCAACTCCCATGACTGTAGGAACGCCTCTTGGTGTAACTAGTATATTTATATTTAAAAATATAGAGATATCCTTCTATCCTTCTAGAGGCAATGTAAGTAGAGATGAATGTGTGTTTTTTCATATGTCATTGTAATGTTTCTTTCGTTATCTATTTATGAATCTTTCAACTCTTATTCTCCATCCGTGCTGTGAATGTAGAAACGCCTCTCGGATGACTGAGTTGCACACTCGACATGTTGTTGAAATTGAACAGTTATTATAAATTCTAGATTAACACGCTGGCTGTTTAACAGTTGCGCGGTAGCCATGAAAGTAAACCAGTTATTATAAATTCTAGATTAACACGCAGGCTGTTTAACAGTTGCCCGGTAGCCATGAAAGTAAACCGTGCAACATACAAGCTGTTTAAACTCTTCTGGCCTTGCCTATATACTATGAAAGAAAAACACTCCCATAGTGCATGACACATTGAAGTAAACTACAACAGAGGTAAGGAAAATTCATTGATTGGACCCATTGGCACTGGATGGGTCCTTTGGAATTGGCACCCATTAGCAGTTGGTCCTTTGGGCCTCATTTCATGGATCCTTGTTTTTGCTTTTCTGTACTTTTTTCCCACATTGATATAATTTTATCAAGGCAGAGGACTTATTTGAAGCACACTCACTCTGACTCCAGTTGCACACTGGCATGCTCTATGTTATTCCTGAATCCCCTTTAAGCGTGCTAACTGCCATACTGCCATACTAACACCTCTTCTATTTGTTTGCCTAAGCCCTCAAGGGCAAAGGCTCATGATGCCAAACTCTAAACCATATGATCTCTGCCACTGTCATTGACATGCATTGTTCTCATAATTAAAATTGTCATCTGTTAGGATTCAATCGTTGAACCCATGCTGCGGTTTTGCAGCTAATATTCATATTTTCTCACTCCCACTCCCGTCTTGAATGAGCTCTGCTAGAGTTCTATTCGCCATTTTGTGTGGAGAGTTAATGTTTGCATAGTTTATGTTGTCTCCAAATACCCAACTGACGGAAATGGGCAATATTGCATTTTGGGCATTGTTTTATAGTAGTGACTAGCGAATGAGGTTTTTGAAATTTGAAAATTGTTGAGCCACAATTTTTGTAAGAAAATGCTCTATAAGCAGGCGCATGAAAGCTCTGAAATGATGGTTGAGCTGAGGAACATGGAGGATGCTGGACAGAAGAAGTCACTATCACTGTGCCTTGCAGAGAAAGATGAACGAGTGTTTCTTCCCATTTACTTTGGGGTTGTTTGTGCAGTGGCTTCTCTTAACTTGTTGGGTACAAGGAAGAAGATGATGGATCTACCAATGAATGGCAGCCGTAGCTCCAAGGCGGCAATTGAATAAATTCTGAGGGGAGCTACTCAAATGCTAGGATTGCTTATTTGGAAGATGGCAGAGAAAAATGATGAGGAGGAATGGAAATCGGAGAAAATTAAAATCCTTGCCAAGGTTGCCAAGGCTGAAGCAGAGGTTGGTGAGATGAAGAAGCGAAGGGTAGAGGATGCGAAGGCCAATGAAAAATTAGTTGCAATGTTTGCCACTCAGGAGAGAGCGACTCCCCCAAACTGCCCATTTTCATCAACATGCAGGAATTTTGACTCGCTGCGAAAAAATGCTCTACATATTACATCTGCATATGGGTACCTAAATTTCTATAATGCAACGAATACCCCTAATAAGGAGGAGGATGAGCATAACCAGTGAAATAAAAATCTTAGTTAAACACAAGCAAGCATGTTACAGCGATTACCTCTCCTTTGCACAACACTACTGCTAAAGAATATTGCTCCTTCACTTGCTCCCACCGCTTTTCCAGCATAGGGCTTCAATGTATATCCACAATCATCAACCTCTTCATCTTCGCTAACTTGTCAATTGCATTTTCCTTGTCCATTGTATTTTCCTCCAATTGAGAATATTTTGAAGTCTTGATAGCAATCAGTGAACTCGAACATTCAAAACCAACAGAGAGGCTTTGTAATACCCTGCATCCATAAATGCTCAAATATGTTTGCCTGCACCGCATATCAAAATTTCTCCCACCGGAGATGTAAATGCCCACTAATTGACAGTAGAAACACCCACAACCGTAACAAACATATAATGCCTTCTTGGCCAGCACCACGCGATCCTTCATTACAGGGATACTTTGAATGTTGACTCCTTGACCAACTTGTTTGAAGAAGAGAGGTTAGCTAAACTTGCGGTGTATTTGATCAAGATACATAGCAGAAGATCTAAGATCCAAAAAGCAAGAGACTTTAGTTAGGGGTTGTGTGAGTGATCTGCCTTTTGAGGCTTGTGGCCTTCCTGGGGGTTTTGGCTCTCTTTGCAATGTGTTTTGGTTTATGTGGTCCCATAGATTGTCTGGCCTCGTGGACGTTATTAAAAGCCTTCATTTATTCATTCATTAAACGGCTCGAGGGAACAAAGGATTTTAAAGTTTATTATTATTATGAATCTTATACTTTTTTTAATGAGAATCTTATAAAATTACACAGAATCTTGGAATCTTTCAGAGCTTGTTCTCCACCCCTGTTGTGACTGTAGAAACGCCTCTCAGCGTAAATATAGGATTGTGTGAAGAAATTGGGATTTATATGCATCTTGTGCAAAAAGAAAGATTTAGAAAAAATATAGTTTCATTGATTTTAAAGATTAGAAAATAATTTTGTTTGAATTGGATTTGTTAGGAATTCTTAAAAGTTAGTAGGAAGATTTTCTAATTTCTGGGTATATAGTTTTAAATTAGAAAATAAATTTTATCTCCAATTTTTATAATTTCATCTTTTATATATTCTTTTTAGTTATTAAAACAAGTGGACTATTTTTTTTGGTAAACTGATAAATCTGTCATGAGGAAAAAAAAGTCTGTTGAGTCATCCACAACTTTAGATTTATGAACTGGGTTTCTCTCAAATTTTTATGAAAGGTTTGAAACTACGTTTTTTAAATCATATCCAAAAATCTGCCTTAACCAATTTGTCCATTCTTAGATATGTATTAATTAGTGATTGTTTATCTCTGCTCTTATTTTTTTTAGCACGATGTTTATATGTGATTATGTTGTATTTATAGATTTATATTAAAGATTTATTATGAAAATATTTATTGGGCTTTGTAGATCTCTGTATTACCTTTCCAACACATTTTAAAAATTATAAAAATGTTGTTTTTTTAATAAAGTTATGTCTATTTTAGTGAAAACATTTTTTTATGCATTTATGTAGCTTTTGTTGCCTTCACTTAAATGGTGTATTACTTGGCATTCATGAGATTATTTAATCATGTGTAGCTTCTTAAATCCTAGTTGCGGTTAATTATCCTTGTTACACATTTTTATGTGATTATTATGTTCCTGTAGCAAACTTTACACTTTACACAGTTCTTGATGTATTAGACATTGGAGTATATATAGCATTATCTGAATTAGAATAAAAATGTTATAGAGAATGAATATTATTGTTTATTGTATCTTTATCTTGCTTATGATTTTATAATATAATAGTAACTTATTAGTGTTGATTTCATCTTGGTTTTAGATAATAACCTTGTGTTTATTATTATTTTTCTGGGTAAATGTATTAATAAGAAATCTACCACAGACCTTAAGTTATGAATATAGAAATAAATGTGATTTGTTTAAGTGAATTCCTAAATATTGGTAAAGGGACTTTTGTTCTAGGATGTTATTGTAACCTAAGTTTCTTCTAAAATCCCAATCAATGAGTTATACAACCCTTCTATTCTTAAGTAGGGATAGCAATCTTATGTTTGAGATGAGACATGAGTGCTTGAGAACATTGTTTAAGTCTTTAGTGGCTTAATCCACATATGTTATTCATGTCATGTGAATATCCTGAGTCAAGTTATATTTTCCTTCTTGAGACCAATTATTGTTTCCACTTTTACGAAATGAAATATGAATTAATGTAACTAGTTCTCTTATGAGTTATTGTATCTAAGTCTACTTTATGGTTGCAAGACAAGTTACCCCAAACTATGAAATCTCTGCACTGCGCATACGTAGGCAAGGCCATCACCGATGAGCCCCCGAGGCATTAGGTCTGGCCCTTAGGGCCTGTAGTCTTTTCATCTTTTGCATTGATACCTATCAGGTTTATTATTGATCTTGTGAGACTAACGCTTTTATTTAGTTGTGCAGATTCGTGTCAGTTTCATGTACAGGGTGTTAGTACTAATAAAGTATTTTATGAACGTCACAAGATACAAGTGAATTTATGGTGATGAATGTTGTTAAGTAGTTATTCTTTTATGTTGTACATTCATTATCGAGTATAAGTGTTTGTGTTGTCTATGCTTGTGGGAAAGATCAAAGGTAATAGTGACCTTCCTCTCTCTTGCATGTTGATTATCAAATTGAGCTTTTATAGTTGTGTATAGCCATGTAAGGAAAAATAAAAAAAAACTATGATAAACAATTACGATGATTGATACAATTATTCTGTATATTCGAAGAGACTAATGTTTATATCTAGTCGTGCAGATTTATGCTGGATAGCTGTGTAGTTTACTATTGCTAAGACATTAATATACGAACGTGGTAAGGTAACTATAAATCTTAAGGTGACAAATAGCCATTATTTTCATATATAATGAATTTTATATTAGATACTTATGTTTCTGACCCAGAGATGTATCACGTAGTTGTATTGTGTTTATGTTGCAAGCTTGTCTATGGGTGATGTTGGATACATGTCATCAAATATGAGTGTTTTGTACTCTCTATCCTTTCGAGACGGATCAAATGTAATATTATCTTTTCTACCTTTCTAATTTACTATCGTATAGTACTTATTGAAGTTTTGTTTAGTTGTGCAAAAAATGTTTAAACTTAGATTACTATTTATGATGATTGTTACAAATAGTTTCGTAAGATGCACCAATATGTTCATAGCATGTATCTTAATGTATATCAGTTTAAATTTTTTGATCTTATGGATTTAACATTTTTAAATTTGATTTAAACTATTTAATAATGGAATATGATAATAATCTAAGATCTAAGTTTTGTGGTTCCTGCTCAAGTGTGACAGGTTGGGCATGACACCTTACTTAGAACCTCCCATCTCCTAAATAGTCCCATAGTAAATAGGAACTATGGGCAAGTCCTCCAAAAAGTCATCACGTAACTATTGTAAAACTTGCTCGATGTGATGTAGCTCAATAAAACCATTTCAATCTGAAAGATGAATCACACTCCTGAAAAATGCTCTAATGTGTGTGTCACCAGGCCATGCACCCTCCATGTTAATGTAGGGATCAAAAATCATGTCGAGACATCAGTCAAAGTGGCCACCACATGCAAACTAGAGTCAAAAAGGCCAATCTGACCCCATCGTGTAGCCCTCAGAAGTCTAGGATCAGGAATTGGTATCACCCTCTGGAATGGTTGAATGTGTTCATAAATCCACATCATGATCAAGGAGGGATGACTAAAGCAAGAGCCCCTGGATGCATGATACGGTAAAAATCTCAATAGACCATAACTAAGATGTCAACACCCCACTCAAACACAGTATTGTGCTCTATACACTGAATGATTGGTGCCCAACACCATCTAAGCCTGGATGCCCCCTTATCTCCTGACAACTTCAAAGTAATCAGACCAATGAGGTACTTCCTCAAAGGACAAATAGGAAGGTGAGGAACTGAAGTGAGCTAGACCCCTGTGTGTGTGTGTCTCAAAATAAGATACTCCCATAATGGAAACCCGTGATTGCTTCTTAGCAAGTGAGTATCTCTTAAGAAGAACAAGTAGTTGTCTACTCATAGGAACTACTAAGATGCGATAAACATCGTAAAGAGTAATAGTCCACTCCCCTGAAACTTGTGAAAATCTAAAAGTGTTCTTTTTTGCATCCTAGTATGTCAGAATATCACAGTAGATACGAGAGGTAGCATGAACAACTGGAACATGACATGTCTTTTCAATCCTCGCCCTCTTCAAAATAGCCTGATCTCCTGAAGAGAGGGCCCCGTAAGCATCTAAAATACATTATTGCTCATGACTAGCATTCCATTGAATGCATCCTTCCTGCCAAGAATGAAGAACCATGTGTTAGATCTAATCAAACTCAAAAATCACAAAAAACACATATTATTCACAAAATTGCAATAAAGCAATGAGATTAGTGAAAAATGGAGTCATAAAAGCATCGCAAAACATCAAATTTCAGTCAGAATCAAACATGCAAGGTCGCCCTTTTTAGTGGGTCAATTCTCCTTAGATGACCCTATTGTCAAACCGGATCTCCCTGGGTGACCTGCCCTAGTGAAAGGGGCAACCCATGGGTGACCCTATCCCACACCCCAGCATGCTAAAAATTCACAGAAACAGTAAAAATTCTACCCAATTTTGACAAATGAAAAGACATTTACACTCTAATCAATGAAACAGATACAATGTGATAGAAAAAATGGACACAAACGCAATCATTTGCAATAAAATCGATAAAATTCAAACTAGAATTTTGAAGGTAAAAAATCACTTTGTTCGTACTTGATTCTCAATGAAAGAAGGATTCATTTCCTTCATTGCCATCACCTTAATGAAAGCTTTATGATGATTGCTTGCACACATGATTCTTTCAACAATCAACTTCTCTTCATAAATTCCTTCACTCTTCTTGTCCTATAGTTTAGTTTTCAATTATGCATTTAGGAGTAACTTCTTGCTTTTGTAGTGTTTTGTGCCTCATTTTGTGTGCTTGCATCCTTACAGATCGTCATTGGCGAAGCATACAACAAGTCAAACTTGTGACACAACTCACATGGTATGTTTATTCATTTGCAATTTCATTATTTATCATTAATATCTCAAATGTTGAACTAATACTAGTCTTTGCCAGTACAATTGTGACAAATTGATGATAGGTAAGGCCTATTTCAGGAATGGTACCTACCTTTCATGTAGACTATTGTCCCAAGGGGGCAAATACAAATTGATGATAGGTAAGGCCTATTTCAGGAATGGTACCTACCTTTCATGTAGACTATTGTCCCCAGGGGGCAAATATGTAAGCACTAAAAACTTGCACGGGCTTGCACAAGGGCCCCATGATGATACGTAATCCTAATCATGTACATGGAAGCATGAATAATAATACCCTCTCAACAGTACTCTTCTTGGCAACACATGTTGTTTGGTTTTTCCCTTGTCAATTCTTCAATTCCCTAACCATTCTTCTTTTACCCCTTGCCGATTATTCTTTTGTCACATTCTTTGCCTTTTCTACATGCTTAGTTTTCATCTTTTCATGCTATTTCCACTTTTTGACACCCCATTTTGAAGGTCTCTAACCTTAGGAAGCCTCTAGAAAAACCTAACTGACCAAACCCATGTCTCTATTTTTACCCATATTTCCTCCTTTGTGGGTCAACCCTTGTTAATGGCTAGATCTCCCTGGGTGACCCTGATTGTTTACATCCTACCACCTGTCTCAGATGCCAAATCACCCTTTCAAAATTTCATTAAGCATACACAATTGATAAACTTCACCCAGGTGCCACCCTTTGTGGGTCACCCTAGGGTGACCCAAGGATCACCCCATTAAGTGACCTGACCTAGTAAAAGGGGCGACCCTTGTAGATTTTAAATGCGAGTTTCTCCTTCAATTTGAGCCAAAAAAGACTTTATTTTCCCCCAATTTGCATGCAATTTTGAGCTAAACATAGAGGAGGCCATAATTAACTCACTCAACACTCTCAATCAACTAAGTTTAGCCCATATGATCTATTTTAACTCCTCCTAACAACCATTCCTCCATAAGTGATAAGCTTTCAATCTCATATCACTCTCTAATCAATTTAGTCTTTTGATCAATCAAGCAAATTAACTCTCCAATCAAGGGAGTTAACTCCTCAATCATCCCCACTCTTCATGTGCTCTCTCAACCTGTAAATACCCCCCTCCTCCAAGAATTAAAGGAGGTAAATTTATTATTGCAATCCATCTTTTGTTTGGTCTTTGCTCTCTAATTAGCATGCATATGCTCGCTATAGGACATAGGCACCTTTTATTTATTGTTGTTATTTTTCCAAAGCCTTCAAAGGCTTCATAACATCGTTACACTTTCCAATACTCAAGCCATGGTGCTCTTAGCTCACATTGAGCTCAATTCAAAGCTTTCCAAAAGCTCATTCTTTTGCTTCCCCTTTCCAATTTCTGCCAAGAGGAGGAACCCGCTACTGCAAGAGGACGAATAGGTTTCCATACAAAAGGATTCATGAGGGTAGTGCAAAGATCATGTGTCAAGCGATTCCAAGTTCCTTTTCATGTTTTTGTAGTAATTAGATAATGAAAATTTGCTCTTGAGGGAAGTAACTTGTTATTTTGCTCTTGATAGGAATTCATAGTTTGATTTCATTTCATTAGATTAGAGAGTATTTACTTTTCATAGATTGATTCATTTGCTTTCATTAGTTATATTTTTTCTTGCTTTCCTAGAGTAGATTCCAAAATCATCAAAAACATAAAAACAAAGAATAGAATTGCATTAGGTAAACATCATTATAATTTGCATTCATATAGAATTATTTTATTCATTTAAAGAAAATACAAAAATATAGCTTGCATATCATATAGTTGCATTTCATACACAAATACAAAAAATACAAAAATATTACAAAAATTCAAAACATTAAAACACTCAATCTCATCACGAGGTACTAGTCACATTCACACTAGAGACAAAACCCTTGATAACATCACAAAGAAAACATTTAAAGCAATCAAAAGTCAACCCTAGGTCAATCTTGGTCAAACTAAGTCAACATACACCAACTCTCTTAGAACAACAAGAGAACGTGCCCAAGACTTAGAGGAGAGTGGGTCAAGGCAGTTCAAGAAGAACTAGCGGAAATAAACCCAAGACCACAACTCACGCAAGAGCAACAATACATCATTAAAGTTGTAGAACAAGACATACAAATTCAACAACACATCCAAGACCACAAAGCTAGGATACAACGTGCTAGGAGCATAAACGAAACAAATAGACATCCATCTAGGCGTTGGAATCAAAGAAATCCCAACAAGAGATAAATCACAAGTGGCCCTTCGGGTCATATCATTATCTCAACAACAACTATCATAGAGAGAACAAGACAAATACAAAACAACAATAGGCCCTTGATCAAGCCAGCCGCTCTGCATGAGGTCCTGCTCCTAAGAAAATAGGACAACCCCCGAGTCTTGCCTCCGCTTGATTGGCTTTTGCCATGGGAGCGAGAGTGACTTGGAGGTTTCAAAAGCAAGGAGAGGTTCCATGTATTGCATCAAAGCTGATTCATCCATAGATGTGCATGTGTCACATTTTAAAGAGTATGCCTATAGGCCTAGACAAGGGTATGGAGCCTTGAATAAGGTTGGCATTAACCCTAAGAACCCTATATCACCCATCACAAAATTGTTAAAGTTTATAGATTCTTGTAAGGATTCTACAACATGTATAATTTTTGAATCCCTAAGAAGATCAAAGAAGAGTGAAAAGGTCTCATAAACTTTAGATTGGTATAAGACAACAATAGAGGAAAAGGTTCAATGACAATAAGGAGAAGGGAGATCAACTTGGTCCATATGCTACTTCAGATTCTTTATTAGTGTCCTACAAGACTACCATTGCTTCGTACAGAACTATCCCTACATTCTACAAGTTTTGAATAACTTTCCTAGGCTTGTGAAGCCAACTAAGGGTCTGTAGAACACTTACAGGGTTGTATATCATCCTAAAGGGTCTCTAAGGTCTTGTTTACTCTTTAAAAGGTCATGAAAGTCATCTACAAGTTGTCAAACAAGTTCCATGTATGTGATGAAACCATAAAGGGTTTGTGTGACCATTTATTAGGTTTCCTAAGCTCATAATAGGTTTGTAGGATATAGAGAAGATTGTCAGACATTTAGGGACCTTGTCAAAGCATTGTGAAGCCTATTAAGACCCATTCAAACTATCTAAATCCCTACAAGGTCTATATGGATTCCTTATGTCTGCACAAGTTGTCTTTAAGATCTTAGAAACCATGTATAAATGTTATGAAAACCTATCAAACCCTTTCAATCCTTGCATAACCATTATAAACCCTAATAGGCATGTGGAATCCTAAAACAACTTGTATAAGTCATTTGAAGTCTACTATATCGTCTAGGGTATATCTAGGGTAGAAGGACCAATTTACAGGCATAGAGGCCCTTATATAGTCATTTTCTATCGTTATAAACCTTGTAAGGATCACTAGAGGATGTGTTACTCATTATAGAACTATGATAATATTAAGGAAAGACTATGAAGTTGCAGAGCTTATGGATATGTATAAGGAGGTTTGGACAAATATGATGAAATACCTAAAATAGGTCTAAGACAATGAAGAAGAGCATTTGAAAGGTTTGAAGATTGTTACAGGAAATAAGAGCTCATTAGGATCTCAGGACAAACCATTGAAGACTTGTGAAGGGCTTGCAGAGTATAGGCAAGTTTAAGGACCTAGTAAAAAATATGAAAACTCATTGATGACAGTGTGACTGTGAAGACCTTTCAAGTGTGATGAAGTTTAGTAGACATGTCTGAAAAGAATCCATGAAGCACCCAAGATCATGAACAGGGGCATGAGGTAGGTTTTGGTCTCTACTATCAAACTATCAAGGAGCAACAGTGTTGAAATACACATTGTGTATTTCTACTTTTAAGCTCGAGTAGACCTAGAATGTTTACACAATCTCTTCAAGATATGATTAATCATTGTAAATGTCTATTAGGAATTTTGAAGCATGTCAAGACACCTATAGAGTGCTCAGTATGGAAGAAGTATGATTGCATGAAATAACATTGGTTAAGAGTCATAAAGGAGTTATTGAAGATGCAATTAAGAGTCCGTGTTGAAGATGACTTATCCCACACCCCCAAAAGGATAAAAGTCATCAATAAGTCCAAAGAAAATAGGAAAATGGCCCTATTTTTGTGTAAGAGCATTTTGAAGGAGGATGGTGCCAATTTTTGAGCTTTTCCAAGAGTTTTTTAGCTTGGTGACCTAGTCACACTCATCAACCTTAGAATTTCTAGGAGAAGAATAAGGATGAATCGTTTTAAGATACTTTTCTCTATGCCATGAAGGGATTTGAAGGAGAAATTTCAGGAAGCAGTCCTTTCCTATGCCTAAGGAGACCTGTTTCAAAAAGGGAGTTGACTTGAGCATTCAAAAAATAGTTACTAGATTTTATTCTCCACCAAGGACAATCCCTAAATCTTCTCAAACATGTTTTGTACCTTGATAGTTATGTATTGTAATGAGACAAGTATCTCTATTCTAATTTTTCTGCAGTAGACTTAGATTTTCTGAGTTGTAACAACTGTTTTAGCCTTGATTATCAATAAAGAACTATAATTTTTGCCTTTTCCACATACTATAACACTGTGTTTTATGGAAATATTATGAGTTTCTCTTGTGAGCATTGGTTCCTTTTGCAAATCTAGTTTCTTTTTATAACCTTTGTGAGGGTATTTATGAAATTGTGCAAGTATAAGGTAGGTTCTTGAGATTGTCTTTATGTTAGATAAACAAGTTCAAAAGTCTTCATCATTGGTGCATCACCACTTCGTATTTTTAGTATTGCCTTCTATCTCTTTTCTTTAGTGAATGTTAGAATAGGATTAGGCTTAGTTTTAACACCTGAATCATATATTAGAATAGGGAATTGGCCCTTTATCTAGAGGTTTGGTCTCAAATAGCAGGATCCCACACCTTGAGATTATTCCCATTGTATCATTGGATTGCTTAAACTAGGTTTAACAAGGGTCCAAATCCAAGTGATAACAGAGAAAAAAAAAACCCTAGAAGTTGATTGGAAGAGGAAGAGTATCTTTTAAAAAAAATGCAAGTGTAAGGACAAAGTATGCAAGGTGATTATAAATGGTGGATCTAGACTAACAATTTGGTGAGTATAGAAATGGTTAACCAATTGCAACTTTCTTGCATCACAATATCTAACTCTCACAAGATTTCTTGGTTAAAGATGGATCATAGTGTACTTATGGATAAATCTTGTCTTGTTGCTTTCAAAATTGGTCCTTTTGTGGACAAAGTACTACATGATATGCCCATGGATCATGCTTGTGGAGATGTTGATGAGGATGATCCTAAAAGAGTAAAAATTGCAGTATTCAAATTGAAGTTTTGTATTGCTCTATAGTGGGAGAACTTGTAGAGTTCTAAAACAGGAGAGGGAAAGGATAAAATTAGACTATGGTCTAAGATTCAAGAACATCTACGAGCTCAATTCTTGACTTCTGATTAACAAAAAAAAATATTTAAATAATTTCAAAACTTAAAACAAAGAAATCAGTCAATGCAAGCTTATACTGGCAATTATGAGGCTTTAAATTTAGACTAATATACAAGAGAATGAAGAGAAAATAATAGCTAGGTATGTCAATGGCCTTAAGTCTCAACTTCAAGATGAACTCACTTTGGCGAAGGTACGTGTTATGAATGCGACATTTGAATATGCCTTAAAAGTAGAAGAGAATTTGAACTGAAAAAACACAATGGTGAGTAAAAGGGGTATAATAGCCAAAATAGGGGAAAATAAGTTTCCTTGTAACCTGTCATGAGTGAAGAGCTAGAAGTAGGCTAGAATGTGAAGCCCAACTTTCTAGAGGAAGGGGAGACTTAAAGGGTAGGGAATAAGGATGCCAATCTTTTATAGATTGGAAGCCTTTAAGATGCTTCATATGTGATGAAGTCCATAAGGACATAAACTACCCTCAAAACCCAAAAAGGGAGATGGTAGTCTAGGGAGAAGAAGAGCCTCTAATAGAGGAAGTTTAAGTAGAGACAAGAGAGAACTTAATGTTGTGAAGAACCTTAATATCTAAGATCAAAGAAACTCTAGAAGTTAATTGGAAGAGAATGAACATCTTCTAAACAAAATGCAAGTGTAAGGACAAAGTATGCAAGGTGATCATAGATGGTGGATCTACTGACAATATGGTAAGCACATAAATGGTTAACAATTTGCAACTTGTTGGCATTCCAAAATCTAACCCTCGCAAGATTTATTGGTTAAAGAAGTATCATAGTGTACTTATGGATAAATCTTATCTTATTGCTTTCAAAATTGGTCCTTAGTGGACAAAGAGCTAAATGACACGGTGCCCATGGATGCTTGTCATTTGCTATTAGGTAGGCCCTAACAATATAATAAAAAAGTAATCTATCATGGTAGATATAACACTTATGAGATACAACACAAGGGGAGGAGACATACCCTAAAACATTAGAAAGAGGAAGAAGCATTCAAAATGTTAGCTTTGTCTCCTTTAGCAAAACCCAAACTTGAGCCCAAAGAGATAAATAAAATTCTAAATAAGCGAAGAAGTGAGCTGGAGGCATATATGGGAGCAAAAGGGGTAAGTGATTTGAAGAGTGAGGTATAAAAAATAATTGATGAAAAATAAGTGGAGTTGTAACGAGACATAATAGACAAGGTAAAAGTTACACCTTTGGAGATAGATGATGAAGTTTCAGATAACCAAGATTTTCATTTAAAGGAAGCATTCCAAAGAGATGCTACAAGTAGTTGTCATTGGATTGAGAGGAATAGTGAGTTGTGGGAGTATGGGCAAGATCATAGAAACTCCTCCAAAATGTTTTTGAGAGTTTGGTCAAAGGTTACAACCTAACTTAGATTGGGTGCAGTGCTATGAAACGTGAATGGTAAAAGGCAAATAAGTTTAGGTTTTTTAGTGTTAACAACATAAACTATTTTGTTAGCTTTGCATTAGTGTCTACACATGGCTTTGACAACCAAAACTGACAATGGAATCAACACTAACCTCCTCCTAGCCCTGGAAGTGCAAGAATTGGAATAATAAATGATGGTTCAAATTAGGCCAAGGGATCCTAAGATAATACCTTGAAGACAAAACTACTGGAAGGTTTGCACCCTTGAGCTAGTAGAGACAAAATTCAAGATGAAGTATACCAAATCAGGTTCTTTTGAAACAAGACATTCGATTTTTTTAAAGCATGAAAAGGATGATGTAACTATACTTTTAATCAATTATATCTTCATACCTGTTAGTTCCTTTGTGATTAGTTATTTTTTGAATTTTGGTTGTAATTATCATTTGTGACTGCTTGTTGTAGTGGTCTTTTTAGGTTTTTTTTTTTTTTTAAATTTCTAATGTGAGTTTTTGGGAGAGATAGATTTGGAAATATTATAGTTCTAATGAAAAAGGAGATATGAACGGTGTTGTATGTTGACTATTATATTGCTGTAAATATTTGTATATTCTATATTCCTTTGATTTATCTATTCGAGGATGAGTTGAGAACATTTTCGTATCTTCTTTCAACTTAAGCTTAACGTGACTCTTATCTTGTAGCTTCTGCAGTTTTGACACTATTCATAGTATGGAATCTTAACAATCAGAGGAAAGGTGACTATTAGAGTTTATCCTATAGGTTTAGTGGTTTATCTGCATCAAAAAGGGTATCTGAACATTTAAAAGTCTCTAAAATTTGTTCCATTTCTAATGGAAAAGGTGGAACCATCTCAAGCAAGAATTTAGACCTGGTCAAGTTAACTAGTCCTAGGCTATGATATAAATTTAGAGCCTTATCCCACCCTCCCTCACTTTCAAACTCATTGATTTTTACCAATGTAACTTCTTGAAGGATTGGCATTATCTCCAAGCCTGAAGTATTAGATACTATTGGAAAAGGTGTGGTGTATGTGCCTTGCATAACATAAGAATAATAATGCTAATAATGTAAAAATAAATATATTTAATTGTTGTGCATTTTAGAGAAGTGGACATCACAATGGGTTAGGCATTCCCGAGGACACTTTATGTTGTATGTGACATTGGGATAAATATTTAATGTGGGTGTCACATTGGGAAAACTTAGTGTGTACATAAGAAAATGAGCATAAAATAGAACAAACTAAACCAATATTGGCCTATTCTACTCATAATCTAATGCAACCTCAAGATGGAGCAAAAGGAATGCAAAACAATGAAGTCAAACAAGCTAACTACATACAAACCTTGTTCTTTGGATGTGCTCCTTGACGTCTTGATGTGTATGGCTCCTCAAATAGGCAGCATAAACTTGCTCCTCATGGAGTCTTGGAGTGGAAATCGCAGAAATATGTTGCATGAAGAAGTCGTGTGTTTTGTGAAGGGGTGAGCTCCAATTTATAGATTTTTGGAGGCTCAATTGGATGGTCAAGATTGGATTTGGAGATCAATGGTGGAGGGTTCTTGAGAGCTCTCAAGAAAGGAGATCTTGCCAAGTGTCATGATGAGATTGGATGAGAGGATATGTCCTTGGATCAAGGAGGAATGGATAGTCAAGATTGGGCTTTGGGAAGATTGGAGGGATGAGATTGTCTTGGTAGATGGGAGGTATAGGTTGGATTTGATTGGAATTTTAAATTGGAGAAGCACGGGTACATGCCCAATTTAAATTTGGAGGAAAAGGGATGAGCTGGATTAGATTTGAATTTTAAATTGGAAGAATGGGTACATGTCCAATTTAAAATTGGAGGAATAGGAGACGAAGGACAAAAGGACCTTTGTACATGGGTCCTTGACCATGCCTTTTGTAAGAAGGCCATGTGGACATGTACAAGAGGCCCATGCCTTTGTACATTTGGGGGAGTGGAGAGGATTTGACCAAGATTAGATTACAGTTTAGGTTGTGCAAGTGGGGGATTAGGTTAGTTAATTAGGTTTAGTAAAACCTAATCAAAAGTGTAGAAAATAGGAATTAAATAAATACAAATATTTATTTAATCCATGGGATGGGATAAAGGGATAATAGATAAATAATTTATCTAATGTTTGGACTATAGAGAAAGGGGATAAATGATTAATAAATCATTTTGGCTAGGGATAAGTACTGATGCAGGCACCAATGCAAGTACATATGAATACTAGAAAGTACATGAATAGTGATTTTAACAATAAAATATTTTAAAAACATGAATTGAAGGGGAATTGGTTAATTAACTGTTTAAACATGTGTTTATTGAGTTAATTATGGAGAAATGGTGGTTTAGGGTTGTCTAGAGATGATTAGTGATGGTTTGGAGATGTTTGCAGATGAATTAGGGATGTTTAGGGATGAATAGGGATAGTTAGTGATGAATTAGGGACGTTTACGGATGACACAAAGAGTGGACAATTTTAGGTTTCTATACTTAGTACCAAATATTTAATTTGGGGTCACGATTTAGTAAGCTCACGGTTTTGAGGCACATGGTTATGTAATACCACTTAGTGGTTTTGTGGAATCTTGTCTCTATAAAAGCATGCACACGAGTAGTTGTTGATGTTGGCTTGTGTAACCTTTAGCTTGTTGGATAAGGTTGGATTGAGCATGTCTTGTAGGTTTCATATGTGGAAGCATGGATTGGGATGTGTGGCTACATGGTTCTGTAAGCACTAAAAAAATGCATTAGCCTACATGGTAATCCAATGATGTGTTGTAGTCATAAACATGCATATGTAAGCATGTAAATATGACCTCTCAACAATATTCTTCTTGGCGACGCGTAGATTAATGTTCTTCACTTTGTTTTTGCCTCCCCTGTCCCCTAGCTAATCTTCTAAGGTCCCTCATCTTCACTATTTACCCTATGTCGACAATTCATTTATGTTGCTTCCTAACCTTGTTGACTTGACCTACCGACACCGCAAGATGGGAAATTCACTTTCCCTAATCCCCCTTCAACCATTTCAAACTTTTTGAGGCCTCTAATTGACCTCCCAGACCATTTCCAACTTTCAATTGTGACACCCATTTTCTTCTTTCTAGGTCACCCATATTGACTTGCAAAACTCCCTTGGATGACCCTACCACTTAAGTGGATCTCCCCTAGGTGACCCTGAATCTCCCTTGGGTGACTGATCTAAATATGGCTGGAGATCCAGAGGACAACTCCTGGTGAGTAGGTCACTTGTAGTGTTGTAGGAATGAACAACAACTGGTTGGAGTATTATGGCAATCTCGTTGAGAGATGCATCCCTGATTCTACCTATCTTCTTCATTGGGAAGGAAGTAGTATTTTTTATATCCAAAAGTCATGATCAAAGGTCATCACAACTGTTGAAGTGGAATAATTAATTAATGTTAGTTTGGATCATTCCTCCCCCCTTGAGAGGCAATGGGCCCCATTGCATCAATGTTCTGTAACAAATGAGGAAAGTGTTGTGCAATATGCTCCATGGTAAACCACTTGCCTTGACGAGGTACTATCCGGCCCAAACCATACGATAAAGAGGGATTGATTTTTTTTTAGTGTTTTCTCAAGAACATCGATAATCTGGTCATTGATAAATAGAACAATAGTCTTAGGATTCAAGTCAAAAATCTAAATATGTTTGAGGGGGTTGTGTGGCCTATATCGAAGAGGACAAAGTTTCCTATTAGGTCCTGAAAAGTGCTCCTTCTGGGGATGAAGCCAAACTTTGTCATTGACAGAAAAGTGATGAGACGTATGATGTTGGTCATGTTGCTTTTGAATTGGTCGCTAGATCTTGTCATTCTCTAAAAATGATTTTCTACACAATGACCCATTTGGGATTGATGTTTCTGAGATTATATCAATTGAGTGTTTGATTTGACAGTGCAATGGAACCTCTATTGGTGAGGTGAATACATTCTGATATTTTGTCAATATTTGATTCATTGGCTTCTACTGAATGGTGGTGGTGACTGTTTTGGTATGAGTGTTGGCTACGACTGACCTTGCCTCCTTAGGTTGGATTGTTAGCATTGATACAAGAGCTCTAGTTTGATAAATCAAACATGTACGTTGTTTTGTATTGAATAGAGATGTAGATTTTGTAGGACTTACCTTAGGCATCCGATACTTTCATTCACCTAACTTAATAATAACACTACGAGGTTTGGACTCATAGATTCCATGATGCTTGTACATGTATGGTTGTCCCAACAGTACATCGCATATATCCAAAGGTGCCACATCACAGATTACCTCATCTTCAAATGGCTTTATGGAATAGGATAAACAACATTGCTTGCTTACTTGAATATCTCTCCCTTGGCTCACCCAGCCCCATAGAGTATGATTGTGGATGGGGTGTTGTCGGTAAGTTCAACCTCTTGATAATCTTAGCAGATATCAAAGTCTTTTGACTCCCACTATCAATAATGAAATGTAAGGCTTTCCCATTCACCCACATCTATGAATGGAACAAACGTTCCTCATCTTTGTGACACAAGATTTTAGTAGCAGCAACCATGGCATAAGGGTCTGCCTCAATGATATGCTCATCATTATTTTGTTCAATAGGGTCTATAGGTAACAAATTAGCTTCTTTCTCTACTTCACATGTTTCCACCATTAATGTCTTTGCAACTCGACAATCTTTAGTGTTATGCAAAGGAATTTTATGAATTTCACACCACATGCTTGTGTCTTTTTGTATCTTTTTAGCACCCCTATCTGATGTTGATGATTACGAGGAGAATCCCTTGGTGATCTATCTTTCTACAAACTCACTACCACCTTCCCCTTTTGATTTGTTGTTTGCTAGATAATCCTTTTTTCCCCTTTCTTTGAATTTCTCTTCAATTTTTGTTGCATGTTTGAAAGAGGTTCTAGTGTCTCAACATTCAAGAAGGCCATCTCAATTTGAATATATCAGTACAGTTCACTACGATACTAAAATCTGATGTTTCTCCATATCTTGGATGCCAAGATTTGTTGATAAAGCATGGAACGTGTTAGTGTAGTCTTGAACAGATTGATCATTTTTCTGTCGAAGCAACCGCCACCATATATATGTTTCTTCATATGCATATTCAATAAAATATTCTTCCTTGATGTATTCCACAAAATCTCCCCATGCGGGGCTATCATCCAAACCAGGGAGTTCTCTGGATGCCCAGTACTTAGTCTCCCATGATTGTTTCGCATGGCGTTCAACTTTGAGGAGGGCGAGTGTTATCTTCTCAACATCAAAGAAGTGGTTCATAAAAATGTATTTTTCTAATTTGGATAACTAATCATCTACAACATCCGCATCAATTTTTCCTTCGAAGTTTGGGATATCAGAATTCACTCGTACTTTGAAAGGAGTGTGACCATTGAATGGAATTTCTGTTTTATTTGGTTGCTAATTTCCTCTATTTTGTTTGAGCAACTGAGAAAATCCACTCATCATCTCCTCGTGTTGTTTTCTTAAAGCATCTTCGACCATCACTTTTAAGGCATCAAATGAATCTCCATGTTCTTCCACCATTTTTTCTTGTGTGTGTCTCAAAGGAAGATAGTCTAAAGTATTCCATGTTTCTAATCCCAATCTTTGATAGCTTGACCTCATGTGATGTGACATACAGGGGAGAACAACCTCTCAATACTAGGTTTTAATTAGAAACCAACTTCTTTTTGAAACTTCTTCACATTATTAGGAGGGCAAGAAGAACATTTTCTATGCTCCAACACAAAACATCACACTTCAATCACGTAAAGTGGCTAAAATAATCAACAATAGGATTGGATATGTCAGTTCAAAAGGAAAACATGATAATTATCACAAGGCAAAGAAGCCAGTAGTGACAATTATAGTTTTCACATTAAAAAAGAGTCAATGTTTTGCCTGTGCATATCCCACTGTGTGCATTCACAGATATAATTGGAGTGTGAAAGCAATAATCTTAATGATACAAAGGTAATTGAAATCCAAGGGTTTGTTCAGATTTTTTTATTTTTATTCTTATTTTTATTTTATAGGGTCGATCAGTGTTATGCATAAGGAGTTGGGAGGTATGTAAGGTTTTATTATTCTTGTGTGAAGTTGCATGTTTCAAGGAAGTATCATTTGGGTAGCAAAGATATGCATTCACATCACTTCAATCTACACAATTTAATTCTAGTTCAAAAGTTATATGTTTGGCCAAGCCAAAAAATGTCAGTAAATTATGTGAGATTGTGAAGAGATTTAACAATGTGACGGTCCTCAACAAGGAAAACCAATGGAATGAATTCAAATGCAAGCACTCATCATGCTGCCAACACGGTTGCTCTCACTTCTTCAAGGATAGTTTATGTTGATATCTTCTATTGTTTTACGTTGCAGAAAGACTAGTAGTGTAAGGAAATGGAAGATTGTTAAACAGGCTAATGTGTTACCTTTATTAGTGCAAAATAAATGAAATAATCTGCATAAGTGTTCCCTCGCCTACGGTTAGAAGTCTTTTGTAAGACCGTTTCACTATTTGCACCATCCACTATTTGCAGGACCGAGACAAAGAGGGGCATGTCCGCCAGTCCTATGCAACATTGAACTTGAAAATGGTCCAAATCTAAGATAAAACGTGTCCAGGAAACCTAAAAATTGAAGTTGAGTAAATGTCCAAATCTAACTGCTCTAATACCATTGGTCTGAATCTAGCTGGAAATCCAGAGGACAACACTTGGTGAGCAGGTCACCTGCAATGTTGTAGGAATGAACAACAACTGGTTGGAGTATTCTAGCAATCTCATTGAGAGAAGTATGCCTAATTCTACCTATCTTCTTCACTAGGAAGGAAGTAGTATTTATTTATATCCAAAAGTCACGATCAAAGGTCATCACAACTTTTGAAGCGAAATAAGTAATTAACAATTAATTAATGTTAGTTCGGATTAGCGACCTACCCTGGCAAATTAGGTGACCCAGTCTTCTTTAGTCCTATAACTCACCTTCAAGTACTGAAGTCATCTTTAGCCCCTTCTAATCAATTATAGCACCTGAAACCACCTGCAGAACCCTTTCTTTCTGGGTCACCCATATTGACCTCTAAAACTCCCTAGGGTGACCCTGCCATTTAAGTGAATCTCCTATGGGTGACCTACCCTGGTGAACTGGGTGACCCAATCATGTTTTAACATGCGCGTTTCTCTTCAGTTCGGGCCTAAATTAGCTTTGTTTTTGCTCCAGTTTGCATGGTTCTTCGACCCTAACTAAGCCTAGTCTATTTCTCAGGTTTGAGAATGGTCTTCTCATCTTCACAAGCTATTTCAATATTCTTCACATGCCTTTGAGTCTCTTAGTTTCTTTCTTTAGTTTTCCCAAAGATTCAAAGCCTTCCTTTAGAGGCAAATTTCACAGTTGCACTATCCATTTCCAACTTTTCTTTTTTTCTCTCTGTAGCATGCTTATGCTCTTCATAGGACTTTTGAGCCTCTTTCTTTCATAGTTTAGTTGCCAAGTTGTCAAATGCTTCAATAGCATTCATATGCTTGTCAATTGATTTTCAAAAATCTAAGCCATTGTGCTTAAACAACTTCAATAGCTTGATTGTTTCATCATAGCTTTCATAGCTCAAACATTCAAGTCAATTGCTACTTCATCCCTATTGTCAAGAGGAGATCCCCGCTATTACAGAGAAGAGGAGGTTTCCACAAAAGGACTTCTAAGGATACGCCAGGCTCATGCACCAAAGAGAATCCAGATTTTTCATCTTTCATAGTTAATTAGATCACACTCTTGCTCTCGGGGAAGTAATCTTTATATTGCTATTTCCTTGATAGGATTTGTTTGATTAGATTAGATTTACTTTGTTTTGTTTCATTTCATGCAATTAGATTAGCATTTCAATTCAAGCAATTTCAACTTCTAGAATATCTATTCAAATACCGTCTCACAAAATACAAAAACATAGGATTATATTACATATGGAAAAACTCATATAATTGCATTCATATTTCAATTTCTAGTTAATTAAATCATTTCATTATTCAATTTGGAAAAAAGCAAACCAAAAGTTGCTTTGCATTCATTTAGTTGCATTTTGTAAAGTACGCAATCCATAAACTAAAATCACGGAAGTAAATAATCAACTCATTCACATTAACTTAAACAAAAAGGTAAATCTTCTATGCATTAAGCAATAATGTCACAATACATCTTACAAATCCACGTTCCATAACCAGGTGTTAGCACAATAAAATAATACACAATGTTGCATCTTTGGATCTCATGCCATAAAGTCATCTCAATACAATGATATAGTACAACTACCAAAATCATACAAATATGATAAATGAAAGAAGTCACCATCTATGGCCGCCACTAACCAACTGATCTTTCGCAAGCCAAGAGACAAGAACATGGTTCAGGCACTTTTTCCGCCCAACCACGAAGCATTACACTTCCTCGGAATTCTTTCTACCTCGAAGAATATCCGACCCTGCACAAAATGCCTAGTACCCTGGAAACAACTGGCAAGAGGGAATACCTGGTGCAAGCTCGATGCCTATATGCATTTTTAACTAGAATGTACATAATCTCACAAATAGGATGTGGTAGAGAAGCATATCAAAAACTAGGCATAAATTTCATCTATTTCAATGAACACAAAGCTTTGGCTAAAGCACATAAACATAATTGGCAGTTCCTGAAAAAGAAGATCAACCTTCTCTGTTAACCCACATTTGGCACCCTATCCTGGAAGGTAAGACCAAAACACACATAACAAACTAAACTAATCACATTTCGAAAATAATCCAAAATATCACATGCATTTTACCTAATAACATTTACTAGATGCTTTCTTGCAAGAATTAAAGAGAATAAACTTAACAAATAATTATAACTAAAAAGCTACCATGCATTACTTATTTCATTCCATCTAATGAAAATAATGTTGCAAGTATGTGCCTAATCGGTGTTGTCATTGATGTCAACATATATTTGTTGTCATTGGTGTCAATTGTATCCTATTTTGTTATTTGTTTAGAAGCCTTATATGTTAAGGATATTGAGAAAATTAGACCCTCTGGAAGAATCAGAAAGTAAACAGTGAATCACAATGAAAATAATGAGTTGCATACTGAAGAATAGTCCAGAAGATTGCTCCGCATTTCTTGCTGAATGAAGATCTTGGTCTGCGGATTGGAAGTTATTTAGAAGCATGGCTGAAGATGCTAAATCTTGAGTTTGAGCCTCCGGTATGAAGATTTGAGTGAGTTACATTCACCAGAGTAAAACTTGATTTTTCTAATTATACACTAGTGCCTGAGAGAAAGTATTTTGCACTGCATTCCTCCGCATTAAAGTGTTTTGCTCTGTGGTTCTAGAGGGAAATATGGGATGATGATAAGTGCCTACAATTGCAATGGTTCATGTTTTGGTGGTTCGCAATCTATCTTTCTTTTATGATAGTTGAAGACAGTGAAGTTCATGTGCTCCGGTGTGAAGAATCTCATGGATAAAGTGGTTTGAGTTTGTGTGGTTGCTCTTGGTGAATTCAATGTGTTTGTGGATACTTCTTGATCATGTTCCTACCTTTACATTGGTCCGCATTAAGGAATTGAGATTGTGTTCGAAGATTATTCCAGATAACGTAGTGTGTAACCAGTCTTAGCTAACTTGGTTAATTCCAGTGATTGTGGAGATCCCTTGAAGATTATGGAAGCGTGTTGTGGCATGGAAGATCATGTTTGAGTCCCAGCTAAGGTGTGGCGTGATCCGTATACATCTATACTACAATTCCTTAGCATAATTTTGTATTAGGTCAAGACCTATTTTGTAAATGTTTGTAATTATGACCTTGGAGATTGTTCCAATGCTTGATGATTGTAGTGCCGACCTTGATGATCATTCCAAGGTTGATGAAGTGTATAAATACTTGTAATTGAGTCATGGAAAAGGTGTCCTTGTGTGAAGATGGGAATAAAAGGAAAGAGGTGGAAAGGTAGAGCAGAGCAGAGGAACTATTGTACTTCAATGTATTAATCTCAGACATGAAGAAGATGTTGATCTTGGCAGTGAGCCTAGCAGTGAGCTGCCAGTAGGGTTTAACAACCCTTAGGGTTTAACAGGCCTTATTGTAATCTTTCTAGGTTTAGGGTTGAGGCAGTGAGCCTGCTAGACCTAGTTGTACTTCATGGCAGTGAGCTAGTATGTTCTAGGTCCATGGAGTGACCAAGCCTGAACATCATTTTTCAAAGATTGCAATATATTTTGAGAGCTAATCCTCTCTGTGGTTTTTCCCCACCTTGGGGTTTTCCACATAAAAATTTGGTGTCTCTTGTGTTTATTGTTGCATCTGTGTTTAAGTTTCTAATTTCATGCATTCATTGTTTAATCATAATAACTGTGGACAAGTGATTAATGTTTAAGTGCAGAAATGTTTGAGTTTTTGGGACAACTAATTCACCCCCCCTCTCAGTTGTCTGACGTTTTTCAACAATTAGAGCAAGGGTCCTCTGAAGAAAGTCTAACAACTTGAGGAAGATCCAAAATGTCTTATAAGAAGGAAGCGCCACACTTTGATGGGACGGATTATGCTCTTTAGAAGGCAAGAATGAAAAGCCATCTTCTTTGTCTTGGTTACAAAGTATGGAAAGCTGCAGAAGCAAAATACACCATGCCTCAAAATGGTTTGACGATTGAAGATGAAATCAAAGAATATGAGGTGGATGTCAAAGCAAAATATGCTCTGTTAAGTTCATTAAAAGATTCAATACTGACAAAAGTTGTGGATCTTGAAACTGCAAATGAGATATGGGAGAAGCTAAAAAATTTGTATGAAGGAGATGATTCTGTGAAGGAGGCCAAGCTACAAAGTTTGAAAGTGAAATATGAGAGTTTAAAGATGAATGAAGATGAAAACATAACAGCCTTTATACAAAGAGTTGATGAACTTGTCACCGGGATAAAAGGTATGGGGGGAACTCTCGGTGATAAGGAAGTTGTGATGAAAATTCTCAGATCACTACCAAAGTCCTACAATCACAAGGTAGCTACAATTGAAGAATTTATGCAAGTAAAAGTTATTAACAAAGATCAGTTACTTGGTAATCTTATTGCCTTTGAAATGAGAGAGTTTGGTGATGCCCTACATAAAGTCAAGACTGCCTTCAAAGCTAGTACTTCTGGGAAAACTTCCAGATCAAAAAAGTACATGGTAGAATCTGATGATGAGTTTGATGAAATCGAAGCCAACTTTGTGGATAGACTGCAAAGAGGATCCGGTAAGTTTAAAGGTAAATTACCCTTTAAATGTTTTTCCTATGGTAAAGTAGGCCACTTTGCTTCCAGATGTCCTGAAAGAAGTGAAAGAAATAGAAAAAGATATGAGAACAGACCTAGGATCCAAAAGAAATGTTATTATGTTGAAGATTTTGATGATGATGAAGGAGTATCAAATAATGGTGAACCAAACAATGCTTCTGGAAATGAATGCTTGTTTATTGCTATTAAGGAAGAACTTGTGTCTACTAATCCTGCTAGTTGTGTGAAGGAAGAAAAACTAGTGGAAAGTGCTTTGGCTGCTCAGGTTGTTGAAGACAAAGATGAATGGGTTATTGATAGTGGCTTCTCTCACCACATGACTGGTGACAAAAGTAAGTTTGTGAGTTTGGAAAGATATGATGGTGGATTGGTTAGGTTTGGAGATGATACAGATGGTAAGATTTGTGGAAAAGGATCTATTTCTTTTGATGGCAAACATAATACTAAAGATGTCTTATATGTGAAAGAATTAAAGCACAATCTTTTGAGTGTGGGTAAGATGTGTGACAAAGGTTATGACTTAAGCTTCAAGGACAATGGATGCAAGATCAGGGAAAGCTCTGGAACAGTCATTGCAACTGGTAAGAAGACCAAAGGTAATATCTATCACTTGAAAGGAACTAATAACTATTGTTTGTTAGCTCAGACTGATGAAAGTTGGCTATGGCATAGAAGGCCGTGTCATTACAAAGATAAGTACTACACAGGCTGTTAAAGATTTGCCTAAGCTTGTGAAGCCTACTAATCCTATTTGCAAGGAGTGTCAATTTGGGAAACAAACAAGAACAAGTTTCAAAAGCAAGGACCAATTAGTTGATGGACTACTGGAACTAGTGCGTATAAATTTGTGTGGACCTACCAGAGTAAGAAGTTTGCAAGGAGACAGGTATTTCATATTGCTTATTGATGATTATTCTAGAATGACTTGGGTTACCTTTTTGAAAGAGAAAGCAGAAGCTCTAGATAAGTTCAAGGCATTTAAGGCAATTGTTGAAAATGAGATGGATTTGAAGATCAAATGTTTAAGGTCTGATAGAGGAGGAGAGTTTACATCAAATGAATTCAATTTCTTTTGTGAAGAACATGGGATAAAGACATAGTTATCTGCACCTAGAACTCCACAACAAAATGGAGTTGTTGAAAGGAAAAACATAACAGTTCAAGAAGCTGCTAGAACCATGATGAAGGAAGTTGATCTTCTAGAAGCATATTGGAGAGAGGCGATTCACACTGCTGTATATATCCTAAACAGAGTCCAAGTCAAAGGTAACAGTTCTAAGACTCCTTATGAATTGTGGTATGGTAAAGTTCCTACTATGAAATATCTAAAAGTTTTTGGTAGCAAATATTATGTCAAAAGAGAAGAAGATCTAGGCAAGTTTGATGCTAGGTGTGATGAAGGAATCTTCCTTGGTTACTCCACCAAGAGAAAGGCCTACCGGTGCTATAATAAGAGGCTGAACAAGATCATTGAGAGTGCAAATGTCAAAGTTGATGAAAGCAAGGAGAGGTCTCCAGAATTAAGTGGATATGAATCAAATAAACCAGATGCTTCAGAAGTGGTGCAGCATGAAGACAACTTAGATGAAGAGGAACAAGCTCTGGAAAGTGCTACTAAGACACCAAGGTATGTAAAACTTAATAATTCTGAAGATCAAATCATAGGAGATAAGAGCAAAGGAATCCTGACCAGAAGAAGAGCTGCAGAAGAACAAGTAAATTTTTGTTTGATTTCCAAGATTGAACCTAAGTCTATGAATGAATATTGCAATGATGAGAATTGGGTAAAGGCTATGAAAGAAGAATTGATGCAGATAGAGAAGAATCAAACTTGGGATCTTGTTCCCAGACCAGTAGATAAAAATGTAATTGGCACCAAGTGGGTCTTCAGAAACAAGATGAATGAGAATGGTGATGTGGTAAAAACTTGGGATCGTGTTCCCAGACCGGTAGATAAAAATATAATTGGCACCAAGTGGGTCTTCAGAAACAAGATGAATGAGAATGGTGATGTGGTAAGAAACAAAGCAAGGTTGGTATGCAAAGGACACTCTCAAGTTGAAGGAATAGATTTTGAGGAAACATTTGCACCAATGGCAAGGATTGAGGCTATAAGAATGTTTTTGGCATTTGCAGCCTACAAATATTTTAAGGTATATCAAATGGATGTGAAGTCTGCATTCTTGAATGGAGAATTGGAAGAAGAAGTCTATATTGAACAACCGGAAGGATTCCAGTCATCACATCAGGGTGACCTAGTATGCAGATTGAAGAAGGCATTGTATGGATTAAAACAAGCCCCCAGGGCCTGGTATGCTAGGTTGGATAAGTATTTGATACAGTTAAGATTTAACAAGGGTACTACCAATAGCAATCTCTATTTCAAGATCAATAATAAACAAATCCTAATTGTTGCAGTCTTTGTTGATGACATTATCTTTGGAGGTAATGAAGGTATGTGCACAGTTTTTGCTGGAGAAATGCAAAGTGAATTTGAAATGTCCATGTTTGGTGAGATGAATTTCTTTTTAGGTCTGCAAATAAATCAATCAGATAAAGGTATCTTCATTTCTCAGTCTAAGTATGTGAAAGAGTTGTTAAAGAAGTTTGGGATGGAAGACTCTAAACTGGTAAATACTCCCATGATAATTGGTTGCAAGTTGAGCAAAAATGACGATTCACCTATGGCAGATCAGAAAAGGTACAGATCTATGATTGGAGGATTACTTTATCTGACTCAAACCAGACCTGACATAATGCATGCAGTTTGTCTTGTGGCAAGATTTCAAGCAGAACCTAAGGAGTCACATGTGATGGCAGTCAAGAGAATTATGAGATATTTGAAAGGCACAATGGATTATGGTTTGTGGTATCCAAAGGACAATGATTTCACTCTCAGTGCATACATTGATGCAGATTGGGATGGAGATGACGATGACAGAAAAAGTACAAGTGGAGGTGCATTCTTCTTGGAAAAAAGGTTGGTATCTTGGATAAGCAAGAAACAAGATTCAATATCTCTATCCACTGCAGAAGCAGAATATATTGCAGCAGCATGTAGTTGTACTCAAGTGTTATGGATGAAGAAGACATTGAAGGACATCAAAGTTGTGTATGAAGATCCAATTGCAATCTTTTGTGACAATACAAGTGCCATAAACATATCAATGAATCCAGTAATGCATTCAAGGACAAAGCACATATCCATAAGATATCACTTTCTGAGGGAAAAAGTGACAGAGAATGAAATCAAGCTGGAATATGTATCTACAAAAGACCAGATTGTAGACATTTTTACCAAACCTCTGCCTATGGATACTTTTGAGTATCTCAGAGAAAAGTTAGGGTTATTACCCCTCCTGCTCTAAACTAAGATGCACAAGAGTGCATCAGTCTGGTGGTGCTTAGAGTCCCTTCTCCATATCTGGATTGATGCTTTTAGGGCTACTTCTCAGGGGGAGTAGTTAGAGAGTTCAAAAGAGAGATTGGATTAGAGCAAAAGAGTGCAAGTATGTGCCCTTTGCCATTTATTTCAAAGGGGGAGAGAAATCATGTGAAAAACTCAGAGAGAAAGAGTACAGATGTGTAAAGAGATAGGGGAGAATCTTGTCTTGATGGTTGTTGCAGTTTTTTCACATCATATGTTGCCATCAATGACAAAGGGGGAGATTGTGCCTAATCGGTGTTGTCATTGATGTCAACATATCTTTGTTGTCATTGGTGTCAACTGTATCCTATTTTGTTATTTGTTTAGAAGCCTTATATGTTGAGGATATTGAGAAAATTAGCCCCTCTGGAAGAATCAGAAAGTAAACAGTGAATCACAGTGAAAACAGTGAGTTGCATACTGAAGAACAGTCCAGAAGATTGCTCTGCATTTCTTCTGAATGAAGATCTTGATCTGCAGATTGGAAGTTATTTAGAAGCATGGTTGAAGATGCTAAATCCTAAGTTTGAGCCTCCGGTATGAAGATTTGAGTGAGTTACATTCACCAGAGTAAAACCTACTTTTTTTTTCTGATTATTCACTAGTGCCTGAGAGAAAGTATATTGCTCCACATTCTTCCGTATTAAAGTGTTTTTCTCTATGGTTCTAGAGGGAAATCTGGGATGATGATAAGTGCCTACAATTGTAATGGTTCATGTTTTGGTGGTCTGCAATCTATCTTTCTTTTATGACAGTTGAAGACAGTGAAGTTCATATGCTCCGATGTGAAGAATCTCATGGATAAAGAAGTTTGAGTTTGTGTGGTTGCTCCTGGTGAATTCAACGTGCTTGTGGATACTTCCTGATCATGTTCCTACCTTGACATTGGTCCACATTAAGAAATTGAGATCATGTTTGAAGATTATTCCCAGATAACATAGCGTGTAACCAGTCTTAGCCGACTTGGTTAATTCCAGTGATTGCAGAGATCCCTTAAAGATTATGGAAGCGTGTTGTGGCATGGAAGATTGTGTTTGAGTCCCAGCTAAGGTGTGGCGTGATTTGCATACATCTATACAACAATTCCTTAGCATAATTTTGTATTAGGTCAAGACCTATTTTGTAAATGTTTGTAATGCTGACCTTGGAGATTGTTCCAATGGTTGATGATTGTAGTGCCGACCTTGATGATCATTCCAAGGTTGATGAAGTGTATAAATACTTGTAATTAAGTTGTGGAAAAGGTGTCCTTGTGCGAAGATGGGCAGAAAAGGAAAGAGGTGGAAAGGTAGAGCAGAGCAGAGGAACTATTGTACTTCAATGTATTAATCTCAGACATGAAGAAGATGTTGATCTTGGCAGTGAGCCTAGCAATGAGCCACCAGTAGGGTTTAACAACCCCCAGGGTTTAATAGCCCTTATTGTAATCTTTCTAAGTTTAGGGTTGAGGCAGTGAGCCTACTAGACCTAGTTGTACTTCATGGCAGTGAGACAGTATGTTCTAGGCACATGGAGTGGCCAAGCTTGAACATCATTTTTCAAAGATTGTAATATATTTTGAGAGCTAATCCTCTCCGTGGTTTTTCCCCACCTTGGGTTTTCCACGTAAAAATCTGGTGTCTCTTGTGTTTAATGTTGCATTTGTGTTTAAGTTTCTGATTTCATGCATTCATTATTTAATCATAATAACTGTGGACAAGTGATTAATGTTTAAGTGCAGAAGTGCTTGAGTTTTTGGGACAACTGATTCACCCCCCTCTCAGTTGTCCGATATTTTTCAACAAATACTAATATTGACCTTTACGGAAAACACCTAAATGTCTAACTATAGGAATGAATATATTTATGTGGGTAAAAAATATATATTTATGAGGATATATAGGTCTGGTTAATTACATAACTTTTATAGTATTTTAATTATCTCAATTTAAAGATAGATCTATATACCACAATAAATTACAGATTTATACACCATGATGATCAAATTAAAAAAATATAAAAGAGGTCGAAGCTGACAAGATAATAAATTCCTAAGTAGATTGATTCTAAAAAACAAGTTGACATGCATTCTAAAAAGGCCATTTAGTATATCCTAGGCCGATATACATTAGCATAAGGCCATTAAATAGAACAGAGGCTGACATAGACTGCACTTGGGCCAATATTTCAGGCCAATCCCTAGTAATTGGCCGACAAGATAAATAAAATAGGTCATTCTAAAAGGATAAGGCCGATGAGATTTATGCAGAGGTCAGTATATTTAGACCCAAAAAAAAAAAGTTAGGAAAATTAAGAAGCATAGGCAATTTAGAGAAAAATATAGGCCGAAAGACAGAACAAAAATAGGCCGAGTATTTTAAAGAAAAGCTGAAATATATAAAATGACCATAATACTTCTGTCAGGCCGATTCATAAGGTTTACAAGGGAGCATCAAAGGAAAGACAAGTATATTAAAACACATAACTAGGCCGATTCAAGTTCAAAACAGGCCAATACAATAGTTTAAAAGCCGAATTAAATAGTTTACTTGGTCGTTGAGTTAAGCATACACCTGGCTGATACAATAATTTAAATGTCGAATTAAATAGTTTACATGGCCGGTTTCATACTCAGAGGAGGTGATAAAAATGAGATTAAGACAATGAAGAACATGCCACAATATAATTTAGCAGGATGACACAATGAGACTTGAAGTCCGAAGGAGATGGAAAAAGGCTAAAAAAAATATAACAACAAATAGACGAGTTTCCTAGAGGACACATAAGGCATGACAAGGTTGTTAAAAAGAAACGAAGGTTGATTGCATTACAAGTTAGGCCGTTAAGACTGCTAGAAGGCCTTTTTAAAACATTCAAAGGCTAGTGTAAGAAGAATAAGAGGCCGTTCCAAACAATAGAATGTTGATTCAAAGAAAAACAAAGGCTGATTGAATCAAGAAACAAGGCAGACGTAATTAATAATTTTTAATCTAAATTAAATCAAAACAGGTCATTGGGTAAACATAGGCTGACAATAGGTAGTTTGATTATGAAATGGCTGATCAAAAGCATAAAGGAAGGTCGAGTAATAATGGAGAGCAGGCTGATATCAAAGAGCAAGCCAAAAAAAGGAAAACTAATACAGACCGAGTCCAATTGAAAGAGGTCGATAGTATAACACAGACATAGAGTATTCTAAAAACAAAAAAACTTAGATTGCTGGCACATAAAGAATGTGTACCTGATTATCCAATTTTGCCTTCGAAATGGACCCTTCCTTCTGTTATGATCCTGACGCCTTCTTTTCTCCTTCTCACTATTCTCTTTCTTTTTCTTCTTTCTCTATTGTGCTCAATTACTGATCCTCTTTACCTTTGTATCCTTTCTTCTTCTTTTTTGCTTTTTAATCCTCTACCCTCCTAATATTGGCATCTTCTCCTTTTTAGATTAGTGATATCTTTATTTTTAGTTTCCCTTTTGACTGATTGTAGGCGTTTGCATGGGGCAAGCGCCTCTTTTGTTTTTATTTTCAAAACCTCCACCTCACATATCAACCAGTCTACTCTAATTATAATGTTGCATGCAATAAGTTTCATTATTATATTTAGACTTTTTTTTATAATATATTGGCATTATTTATAATATCTATAATTTTTTTTTTTAGTTCAACATGGGTGAACGCTTTTGACCGGAGCTATGAACCGGCTACAATATCAGGTGGGTAGGGGGGAGACTAGATCTCGTGCCTACCACAGGAAGCTCTCGCCAATCGAGCCAGGCCCCCTGCCCTATAAATATTATACTTATTATTAAGTTTTTAAATAAAATATCTTTATTAAGGAGAGTATTATATATATATATACCTTTAAAACATAAATTTATATAAACAAATAAACATTTTATAATTAAAGGTTTGTAAATCAGCTTAAAATCAAATCAGGTCTTCATTAAATCATACGTCGAAAAGAAAAATAAGAATACATGATGATTTTATACCTTTGAAAAGAACATTCTAAGAAACGAAATTGCATTCCTAACTTTAAATATCAGTCACAACACCCACAACCAATTTCAAATGTCAAAGCCTAAAATAAGATTACGTTAACACAATGAAAACCATTCAATTATGCGAGATATCATGATGCAATATGAACTACGTGAGTGTGTGCATGTATCAGGTTTCCATCATGCCAATTCTTGTCGGGTGACTAGGATGCCTCTACCTCAACCATGTTCTCGTCTTTGACACATCCTACACTCAGTTGCACTCAAATTCTGATTAATAGGTTAGTCCATAAAATCATAGCCGAAGCACAAGAACATAACTCATAAACATTTTAATCCATCATTTAATGACTTTCAACCTTATGCATGACAACAATTTTTTTTACGCACATGTAATTACCCAATAGTAAAACAATCACAATAGTTATACAAAGGTCTGAATTATAAATAAAATCCAAAAGTCGAGATGTGACACATTTCATAAGAAAAACACAAAATTATTAGGAAAACTTATAAAGTTAAACCCTTGATTCCATCACGAGGTACAAATCAAGTCAAAACAAGGTCAAACCCTCGATCACATCATGAGGTACACTACATATTGAGAAAATAAAACAAAAGCAAAACAAACCTTTGACCACAAGTCAAAGTCAACACAAGTCAACACTCAACTCTCTCCCAAGCATTCAACGTGCCTAGGGATTAGATGAGATTAGATCGAGGCTATTTTCAATGAGATCTAGAAGAAATCCATCCAAGACCACAACATGCACAAAAAACAATACAAGAGCAAGAACACACTCTTAGGATCATCCAACAAGAAAAAAACATACAATGAATCATCCAAACAAACAAGGATAGGTTGCAACGCATTAGACTCATCAACGAGCAAAATAGTCTACCCACAAGACGTTGGAACCTAAGAAATCAAAACAAGAGACATAGGACCAGTGACCCTTCGTGTCATATAATTATCTCCACCACAACAATCCTAGAACAAGCTTGTCAAATATCAATCCATACTCAGCCCATAGATCGGCCAACCACTCTTTGTGATGTTTTAATTCCACGCAAATAGAGCTACCCTTAGGGTATGCCTCCACTCGACTGACTTCTACCACGAGAGCGAGAGTGACTCGGAGGTCACCCATGGCAAGGAGAGGGTTCATGTGTGATATTGAGGCTGACTCATTTGCGTTGTGCTTGAGTCATGTTTCAGAGCATACAGGTTCTCATTTGCTTGATCACATGGAAGAGTGCGTTTAGAGTGCTTGATGCTTCAAAAGCCTTGCATGGAGACTCTATAAGTGTATTATAAGCTTGTTCATGTAGATAATTTATTGAGTTTTGTGAGTGATTTTGGAGGTTGTTTTCTTCCCTTGAGAGGGTTTTCCTAGGGTACATTTGGTGTTGTCTTGTGGTATGTTTGTTATTCTTTTGCATTGTGGATTCTAAATACTTATTTTGCATACTTTTTTCTCACGAGGGTTTTGTGGAAATGGTTTATTATTGCTAGAATTTCCTTTCAGATACCCCCCTCTTAAAGTAATCCACAAAAGAATTCTCCACAAGCACTCCTTTGCTAATTGACTTATGGAAAAATGAAAATGCAAGTTTTATGTTGTCAATTGAAAGTGACTTAGCATTTGCTTGTGGAAATCCAAGGTAGATGCCCAAACTCAACACACTACTTGAAAATTCCTCTAATTCAAGTAGCCCATGGGATCCTATCTCTACTTCATCCATCTCCCTCCCAATTGCCTCTATTGCCAATGCCACAAGACTCTCTGTCTTTTGGACTTGTTTGAATGCCAAAAGGATATGGAAAACCCTCAAGTCCTCCCTACTAGCCCTATTCTCTCATAGTTGGTCATGGGAGTGCTATTCTTAGTTTCAAAGTCTTTGGGAATGTGGTTGTTGAATGTTGTAGGTAACTTATTGTGAAACGTATGTGGAAATTCTATTGCATGGCAACATTCTCTAACTCTTGCTATCCTCATGAAGTTCAAATGCAAATTATATACTCTAATTTATCTCTTCATATTTCCAATCTTTCCATAGTTATGGAGAAGCAACTAAAGACCCCACGATCTAGCTCAAAAAGTGAATAGTCTTTATACTCAACTCTAAGTGCTCAAAGTTCGCCAAGACAACATGGACAAAAATATCACTTAGATTGCACAAGAGGCAACCAAACTTACCAACATTCCACACACACTTCACAATAAAGAAAAGATCAATTGTGCAAACTTTCATTAATTTTAGATTGCGTAGACAACCATCAATTGTTTGGCTCACTCAAGAAGCCTTGAAATTGAATGACTGATTATGGATAAGCTTGAGCTCTACTATGGTTTGCTATGACTATGCCCTCCCTTGGACAAACTATTTCCTTTTCTCATGCTATTTATGATTGGTTTACACACTCAACTATTTATGGCATTGCTTTGATATGCTATGTTCTGTATTTTAGTCTTATGTATGGTGACAATTTAATTATGTATGTAGTTTACATAAACATCTACAATAACAAATCAGCTATGATCTGGTAATGTTGAACTGATTATTTGTAAACTTTAATACAATATAAAAAAAGTTTAAAATAAAGTAATGCATTGTTATTTTAAAACTGGGATGTACAAAATCTCTATAATTAACAAATACAATACTATGTACTTGGAGTTCCATGCCACTGCTTATTGTTGGGTTGGAGAATCCCAACGGTCTTCTTGGCCATTTCATACGGTGTCTCTTGGCCTTCTTCTTTTTTGAAGGCATGCCTCTATTAAAATGTAAAAACTCTCTTGATGTGTACGGGTTTTATGTTGTAGCATGTGTGCTGTAAGAAACAAAGATCAATAAAAGATTTTCCCCTGCTTTTGATAGTGGATGTAGACATATATTGCTGAACCACTTTAAAAATTCTGTGTTCTTTGTCTCTGTGGTTGTGTCTTTCATTCTATTCTTATTTTTTGCAATCTTTTTTTATTTGCTCTGCTTTTTTGATCAACAATTTGTTGGCAAGAGACACTATATGGATTCATGAATGTTGTCATTGATGGCAACAAAGGTTATCCCACACATCCGCAAGACATGATGAGTCTCTACCGGAAGTCAGATTGAAGAAGTGTTATGATCTGGTAAGCAAGAACAGAGCAGTCAGCAAGGTCCGACAGTCAGGTCTGGATCTCTCAAAGGAAGTATTTCAGTGAAGTGCGGATTTGGTGAAGTCAAGAGGAGTACCTTGACTAATAGATTCCAAGGATTTAGCCCTCGGTGATGGAAGGGTGAAGAGATATGAACACTTGAGTGTTGGGTTCCTGTCTGACAGAGCAGACAGAGGAAGAATTGTACCGACAGAGTATCAGACTCGAATCTGGAAGAGAGATTGCTAATGACCAAGTTTCTTGAGGTACCATTCATGATTGGCCGACATGATTGAAGACTTCTACAAGCATATTCTTGATTTGCATTACTTAGTATGCAAGGACTCAGCCGACAGACCAGAGTTTGAGATAATATTGACTATTCCAGATGCCAACTAGAAAAGTGTTGAAATCACTTGTGCGGATATATATACAAGATGGATTTAGATGTGAAGGGGTGTGGTGTGTATGAATGAAAGTGCGAATAAAAGTAGAATAGAACAAAAGGCAGAAAAGAAGGTTCAGAATGTAAAAGGACAACAGCTCTTAAGGAGAGTAAGAATGAAGTGCAACAGATCAGTCTATTGAGCTTAACCGGAACTGAACTTCAGCATGTGTGGATGCTTCTCATCAATTCAAGTTATCTTCGTGTATACAGTAAGTCTTTTGTAGGCAGTGAGCCTCTTGTGAGCAGTGTGCTCGAGCAGTGAGCCCTAATTGGCAAGTGCCATTTTGTATCTTCTATTCTTCTAACAGAGAATAATATCTTGGGTTAATCACCCCGTGGTTTTTTCCCTTAACAGGGTTTCCACGTCAAAATCATTGTGTCATGTGTATTGGTGTTATTTCCATTTCATGATTATGCTTGCTTAATTGATCTGATGTTACAGTAACTGTTAAGAAAGCACAGAAAGTTAAAATAATTAGGATAACTGATTCACCCCCCTCTCAGTTATCAACAATTGGTATCAGAGCCAAGTTCCTCCTAACAGAACCTAACAGCTTGAGGAAGATCTGGGAATTCAAATGGATGTATATGGTATAAGGGAGCAACTCAAGACTTCCCTTGATGATCTTGAGCAGTCAAACTCTGAAGTCAATGAATTAAAGGAAAGACTCAAACAAGTTGATAATTTCATAAAAGAATTAACAGATAAATTGAGTCTCTCTATGAAAAAGAGAAAGGAGATACTTCAGCAATTGGCAAGTCAAGGTGAAGCCAATGATACAAATGGAGATCTGAAAGAGAAAACCAAGTTATGTGAAAAGTTATCAAAAGAAATCATCATGGTAAGACATGAAATGGAATCAAGAGTTATGAAGTTCACCCAAGAAATTGAAGAAAGAAGAAAATCTAAAGATGATCTAAGACAATCTCTCAAGGAAAAATTAGAAGACTGCCACAAGATGGATAGAATAATCAGACATCTTGAATCTGATCTTGAAGATGCTAAAGATAATGAAGAAAAACTTGAGGATCAAATTGTCTCTCTTAAAAGGGATCTTCAAACAACAAATGAATACAAAGAGAAATTCAAGATAAGCTCTGCTCAACTTGAAGTTCTTCTTGAAAGCCAAAAGAGGGTAGATGACAAGTGTGGCCTGGGTTATGAAAAAGGTGAAAGCTCCAGATCCAGTCAGAAGAATTTTGGATCAGAAAATCCAAGGAACAGGCCTAGAAGACCTCCGATAAGGTAGCCTAATGCTCAAAGATATCCATCCTTCAATGGATACTGCCACAACTACAATAACTTTGGTCATAAAGCTAATCGGTGTAGAAAGAGAATGAATCAGACTAATACATCCTTCTCCGGACAATGTTTCAACTGCAAAAGGTATGATCACAAATCTCATGAATGTAGAAATATGCAAATAAAAAATTCATTCAATGGTAGATGCTTTGCATGCAATAGAATGGGCCATGTGGCTAATCAATGCAGATCAAGAGGATATCAATCAAATATGCAAAGAAATATTGTTTGCCAAATTTGCAATAGATCCCATCATACTGCAAAATTCTGTAGAAGCAAGAATCAGGACAAAAGAGGTTCAGTACATCATAATCAAAATCAAGATAAGGGAAAACAAAAAGTGAATGCAGATGAAGTTCAAAGTGAGATGAACAAGATTTGGGTGAAGAAAAGTATAGAGAATGTAGGTGATGGATCCACACCAGACTCTGGTGTTGATATTCCTTCCATAAATTAAAAAGTGAGCTCTGGCTCAGGGGGAGACACAAAGAAGACCTTGTTCCCCCAGCCAGTCAATTGGTGCCGGAACTGGCACAAGGAGAGTTGCAGATTAAAGGGTTCATAAGAGAAACATCTAAATAAACTATGGTTAAGATTTGGAAGATCCGCAAGATGTTTAAGATCAAGATTAGATTGATCCGGTTCTTCAAGTCATCCGAATAAGGCAAACTGGAATGACTTAGGTTGAGCATTTATTGCAACTTGATATTAGGGTTTGCGGAGCAATATAAGGGTTTTCTCATTAAGCATTTGTTCATTCTACATTCAAGAAGAAACAAAAAGAAGCTCTGCAACAGAAATTCCTCAAGCCCATCAAAGATCATCTGCAGAATCTGATTCATCCAGCAATTGATCCAGCTCACTTTGCGAAACCTAGAAGTGTAAAAGGTATTTTCCATTTATCTCTCTGCAAATCTTTCTAAAAGATGTCTACTCCGAATATTGTGAAGATCACTGATAGACCTCGCCCCAAATTCAAGAAACATCCCTACAAATCCTTGGAAGTAGATCCCCTAGGAGCTTTTTCCAGTGTTCCGCATGGTGTCTTGCATATAGAAGATATTAGGGTTTACATTCACGCAAACATTGAAGAATTCAGAGAATCCAAATTGAGGGATATCTGTTAGATTTAGGGCACACAACTGAGAGGGGGGGTGAATCAGTTGTATAAAACTTTCTCACTTTTATATACTTAACTCCATATTGTTAATCAGCAACATAATAGAAGATCAATCATGAAAGTACAATGCAACAGATCAAGAGCAGAAACACATCAACACATGAGACACCAAGATTTTTGACGTGGAAAACCCGGTTAAGGGAAAAACCATGGGGTGATTAACCCAAGATAATATTCTCTGTTAGAAGAATAGAAAGACCAAGATGGCACATGCCAATTAGGGCTCACTGCCCGAGCACACTGCTCACAAGAGGCTCACTGCCTATAAGAGACACACTGTCTACAAAAAGAGTAAGTATCACATACTTGAACTGGTAAAAAGCATCTTCACCATGCTTGAGTCAGTTCCATTTAAGCCTAGACCTTCTGCTCTACCTTTCACTCTTTTCTTCGCTACCACACACACATCACCGCAAGACACACTTCAAAATGAATTCACAATCCCTTATTTATACAAGGCATCAACTTAGGAACAATCATCTAAGTCGGCAAACACCTATAAGAACATTCGCAAGACGTGTAATACATTCGGTCGGCCAGTCTCAAGAAGAACACTAATATTTGAGGTTATTCCTCAAATGCAAACTCTAACTTCAATGCGGACCACCAACATTAACTGGACATGATCAACCGATCATTATAACCTTCCCTGAATTACCAAAAACATCCACACTTCATCATCCTATTGGAATTCTTCTCTCCTTCATCCGGAGCTACAAGAACACAGTCTGTCATCACTGTCACAAATGAATAGGCACTTCCAGACCTTCAACCCATGAACTAATCTAGTTGATACTTCACAGGGATGTCCTTAACACTCCCTCAGATCTGTAGAACCAGATAATGAAATACCGGATCTCACCAGACCTATTTTTGGCCCTCGTCACCTCTGAACACCTGCTGGAACCGGTTCTATTTGAGCGACCATTACTTCTTCAAATCTTCATGCGGACCTCTGAAATCTTGACTGGAGCATCTCAAGACTTATATCTACAAACCCTTTAAACCGCATCCTCTGATCCTCAACCTATTGAGGACTTTTACCTTCTTGTCATCACTGTTCTTCACTGTTCCTGATTGAGACTTATTTTCTCAATATCCTCAGCACACAGCTCATCTAATCCTTCTCATTAATGCAACATGAGTATGTTGACATCAATGACAACACCGGTCAGGCCCATACTTGCAACAATATCTACCACAAACAACTAATAGATGATTCATTTGAGCTCAAACCCCAATACAAGGCCCTCCGGGGGAAGCACTTTGCACAATGTATACATTTCCCCTATTTTGCTGAGGACGAATGGGTCCGGTATGTCTTAAGCAGAATACATGACAACTTCATGTGGTTTAATGGACCATTCAAGATCACAAAAGATGCCATTAGGGCAGTTACCGGTTTGCACTCATCCGGTGGTATACCTATTCTCAAATTGATCAAGAATCTGACTGTAAGTGAAGCTACCGGATCTAGGTTTGATAAAAGAGCAATGACAATAGATGACATCACTGATCCAGATGTCAAGTTTGCATCCATGATCATCGGCTACAAGATATATCATTCTAGCAGGGAGAATTCAGTGCCTGGAACTGCTATCTACACTGCCTATGAAATGTTGATAAAAAAATACAGACTATGACCTTTGTGAGCTCCTTCTAAACCAACTCTTGGAGAACCTATAGAAGATAAAGAAGGACAAGAAGAATTCCTTTAAATTTGGTGGCCTAATACTCTGTCTATTCTTCTACTTTATGAATGAGCTACCCGGATCCAGTGGATGGGTATGGCAGAATGACAGACCAGTTGCCATACAAATCAAGGATTATTTGCATGGACTTGGTGATGACAAAGCACAAAACATAGCTCTCTAGGGTTTCTTTAAAAACTTTCAGAACATGATGCAAGCTAGAGAGGGAATTCCCCAATCTCTAGTTGAGAAATACAAAGACACAGTATGTTTTATGGTAGAGACTAATCAATGCCTAATGGAGGCAGTGGAACCAAGAACAGTGTGGATCATGCCAATGGGGTATGAGGTGGATGAGAAAATTATAGAGCTGCATGTTCAACACATGCTTAGTAAACCAAAGGATCCCAAGGTAGAAAGGTTTGGAACCTTTGAAGAATTGAGTGTGAAGATCCATATTGAGCTAAGGCAACTAGAGATGAAAAGAAAGGTAAGAAAAGAAGTAGAAAACATTGCCAAAAGCTTTGGCATCTCAAAAAAGGCACTTGATGCCAATAGGGAGAAGATGGAAAGAGCAGAGAAAGAGAAGGAAGGTACTGAAAAGGAAAGTGGTCCGGTAGAAGCCCCCACCCGGACAAGATCCTTTAAGAGGTCTGCTCCTACCATTGACAAAAGCTCAAAGACATCAAAACCGGAAACAAAATCATCCAGTAAAGCAGAGAAAAGAACTAAGACAAAGGCCACAAGGTCTTATATCAGTCAGAAAGATGAAGAAGAGATAGAATCTGATGAAGAAATCAAGAAGATGAAGAAGAAGAAAGTATCCAGTGCAGACAAAGTGGCAGAGGCAGAAGAATTTGTTGAAAAGCCCACTCTGACCCTAGATGATGTAGTCAAAGCTGTTACTATGGATGGAAACCTGCAACCAATAACAAAATTCTATGATGCAGATAGAAAAATCTTGGAGGAAGCCACAGTTAAGTACTTGAACATATACAATAAAGCCTTGATTGAAATAATTTCTCTAATTCCTAAAAGTTTGGAAAAGGAACTTGAAATGAGAAAAGAAAATGCTAAGGCTAAGGACTTAGAAATCAGAGAACAGTTAGCTATTCAGCTCTACCCTTCAATTACCCCAAAACAAATGGATATGATCTTCAAAGATTGCAAGGATGAGTTCCTGAGTAAGACTAGAATGAATCAACTCATGCTTGGAGAGACTGATAAAGTGGCAAAAGAAACAGAAGAAATCCTGCGGAAGGCATACTCAAGATTCAACATTCCTATTATAGAGGACTTGGGTGTTGATCCCTCGGCTACAAGTGTTGAAAAAGAATCTATCGAGGCAATGACAAAAGAAGTAATGGACTCCGGTAAAGGTAAAGACAAGGGCTTAGAATCCTCTACTCCGGAAGAGGTGGCTCATGAACAAACAAATATCTCTCCTCCGGTTTCCCCTATAGTCTCCGGATCTAAAGGAGAAGAAAAAATAGAGGAGAAAGAAGAAGAAGCGAAAGGAAGAAAAGAAAGTCAAGCTGAGAAGAACATAAGTGACAGTGCAGAAGAGAAGAAATATCTGTCTCCGGCAAGAGACATTGCATAAACTGTCAAGGACTTCTTGACAAAAGAAATGTTGGAGATTGATGAACCAGAGTTACTTCAAGGTCCATTTAACTTTGACTCTCTCTCCTCGGTTCAAACAATGAAGATAGCTTCATTTGCCAATGCAAAGGCAAAAGAAAAACTTTTAAAGTCTCACATGGAAGATTGTGAGCTAATAGAAGCTGCATCCGGTGTTTTAGAAAAGATCATGCCATCTTTTCAGAAGGATCCCTCAGCCTCCTCATCAGGTAATCTTAAATCTCTTGTTAGTTGAGTCAGCACTCATTTTGAGTCCTTAGAGAAATCAGCTGAGGAAAAGGTCCGGAAAGAGTTTTTGGATAAAAGATTCTCTAAAGTACTAAGTCTAATATCAAATGATAGAAGAAATATGGATATAGGGATAAAGAGATTATAAAATGCTCTTAAAGATGGTAGGGAAATATATAAATTTTGTCTATCATGGTCCAAAGCAACAATGGAGATTGAGAAGAAAATGAAAGAATAGGAGATCAAACTAACAAAACTTTCTCAAAATTTTGATCCATTTACCTCATCCATAGTAAATCAAGAATGTCAGACTATTGCAATCTTGGATGAAATTAAGAAACTAGAGAAAGAAAAGAAAAATAGAATCGGTAGGTTAAATGAGCTTAGAAGAATAATAATTCCTAAGTTGGAGGCCATGCATGAGGCCCTAAGTGATGCTCAAACCACCGCCAAGACAAATGATTTGACAGATCTGAAGAAGGCAGAAGTTTTTGCATTCCTGTTGAGTGGTCACATATCAATTTTGGACAGGATGAAGCTGAGTTGGGCAACCGAAGTTGTACAATTAAAAAACACTTTTGCAGACATACTAAAGTATATGTAGAGTGCAACCGGATGATATACTTATGCGAATAAGTTAATTTTTGAAAATTTTGGTGTGCGGACCCCACCCTTTGCCATTGATGTCAAAGGGGGAGTGATGAGCAGTGAAAAATGATGACTCCAGCTAAGGGAGAGCTCCATAAAATGTACATAGAGACAGAGCATCAGCCAAGGGGGAGTATAGTGTGACACTTAGTCATTTTTCACTAAGTGTTGCATCAATGCCAAAGGGGGAGATTGTTGGCAAGAGACACTATATGGATTCATGAATGTTGTCATTGATGGCAACAAAAGTTATCCCACACATCCACAAGACATGACGAGTCTCTACTGGAAGTCAGATTGAAGAAGTGTTATGATCCGGTAAGCAAGAACAGAGCAGTTAGCAAGGTCCGACAGTCAGGTCCGGATCTCTCAGAGGAAGTATTTCAGTGAAGTGCAGATTTGGTGAAGTCAAGAGGAGTACCTTGACTAATAGATTCCAAGGATTTAACCTCCGGTGATGGAAGGGTGAAGAGATATGAACACTTAAGTGTTGGGTTCCTGTCTGACAGAGCAGACAGAGGAAGAACTGTACCGGCAGAGTATCAGACTCGAATCTAGAAGAGAGATTGCTAATGACCAAGTTTCTTGAGGTACCATTCATGATTGGCCGACATGATTGAAGACTTCTACAAGCATATTCTTGATCTGCATTACTTAGTATGCAAGGACTCAGCCGACAGACCAGAGTTTGAGATAATATTGACTATTCCATATGCCGACTAGAAAAGTGTTGAAATCACTTGTGCGGATATATATACAAGATAGATTTATATGTGAAGGGGTGTGGTGTGTATGAATGAAAGTGCGAATAAAAGTAGAATAGAACAAAAGGCATAAAAGAAGGTTTGGAATGTAAAAGGACAACAACTCTTAAGGAGAGTAAGAATGAAGTGCAGCAGATCAGTCTATTGAGCTTAACCAGAACTGAACTTCAGCATGTGTGGATGCTTCTCATCAGTTCAAGTTATCTTCGTGTATACAGTAAGTCTTTTGTAGGCAGTGAGCCTCTTGTGAGCAGTGTGCTCGAGCAGTGAGCCCTAATTGGCAAGTGCCATTTTGTATCTTCTATTCTTCTAACAGAGAATAATATCTTGGGTTAATCACCCCGTGGTTTTTTCCCTTAATAGGGTTTCCACGTCAAAATCATTGTGTCATGTGTATTGGTGTTATTTCCATTTCATGATTATGCTTGCTTAATTGATCTGATGTTACAGTGACTGTTAAGAAAGCACAGAAAGTTAAAATAATTAGGATAACTGATTCACCCCCCCTCTCAGTTATCAACACAATTGGTATCAGAGCTCTGGTTAAGAAGCTCAACGAAGAAGTTCGTTTGTGAAGCTGATTGGAAATCGATGAATAATTTCCAGTAGCATGGACGACGCAGACAAATGGAAGATAGAGAAGTTCGCGGGGCAAAACTTTGGATAGTGGAAGGTACAAATGGAATCGTTGTTGATTAAGCAGGATCTCCCACTCGCATTACTTGGAAAAACCAAGGGAAAAGGTTCAATGTCGGATGAAGATTGGGAGAAAACGGATATGAAAGCCATGGCAACTATTTTTCTTTCGCTATCCAGCAGCGTGTTATTCAATGTTTCAGCTAAGAAGACTACGAAAGAGCTTGGGATAAACTCTCCAACATGTATGAGATAGCATCGACATCAAACAAGGTACTCATCATGAAAAAGTTATACAATTTGAAAATGAGAGAAGGTGGAATTATGTCAAATCACCTCAATGAATTCAATACCTTGGTCACGCAATTGACTTCGATGGGTATAAAGTTAGATGATGAAATTAAAGCAATTATGTTGTTATGTTCTTTACCGAACATCTGGGAAGGGGTTGTGATGGCAATTAGCACTTCGGTGGCTACCAAAAGTAAACTAAATTTTGATGATGGTGCAATCACACTTCTCAGTGAAGACATGAGGAGGAAGAATCGAGAACCCTCTTCTGGTGACGCTTTAACAATTGTAAGTACTAATAATAGGGGAAGAAGTCAAGAAAGAGGAAGAAATAATAACCAAAGAAGATCTAAATCTGCTCCAAGATTGAAGTCTAGGGGTAGAAACGGTGCTTGTTGGTTTTGTGGCAAACTAGGTCACACAAAAAAAAATGTTGGAATTATAAAAAGGCACAAGATAAGGTGAGCAACAATGAAGTAAATGTTGTAGATGATCGTGTTTTGGTTTTATCAATGAGTGACACTACTGTAGACTCGTGGGTGCTCGATTATGGTGCCTCTTATCATGCTACTCCATGCCGAGGTGCTTTCATAAACTACCAAGAAGGTAAGTTCGGTAGAGTTTTTCTTGGCGATAATAAAGAATGTGAAATTGTAGGAAGAGGTGATGTAATGTTGTCTTTGAAAAATGGAAATAAATAGATCTTGAAAGATGTGAGGCATATTCCTACATTGAAACGAAATTTAATATCAGTGAGCCAACTTTATGCTCAAGGGTGTGATGTCAAATTTTCTTTAGACACTTGGAAAGTAACCAAGGGTGTATTGGTGCTTGCAAAAGGCTGCAAATTGGGTAATCTTTGTGTTAGAATGTCATGGTGAAGTGGGAGCTGCAATGTCGGTTGCGGACAGTGGTTCAAAAATTTGGCATAAGAGGCTCAGACATATGAGCCAAAAAGGACTTGAAGTCATGCTTCAAAGGAATCAGCTACCGGGCCTCACATCAGTTGATTTGGAGTTATGTGAGCATTGCCTTGGACCGGCTTCTTGAAGACTAGTCATGACAACAAATCCATTCCATTGGAGCTCATTCACTCCGATGTTTTTGGCCCCATAGAGGTAACCTCCATCAGAGGCGCTAATTATTTTGTTGCATTTCTTGATGATTGCACTCACAAAGTATGGATTTATATGATGCATAGAAAATCTAAGGTTTTTTCCAAATCTAAAACTTTCAAGGCCATTGTTAAAAATTAGGTTGGGCATAAAATCAAATGTCTTAAAATTGATAATGGGGGAGAGTTATGCTCCTCAAAATTTGACACCTTTTGTGCAGATAATGGTATTCATCACATTAAGGTAGTTCCTTTCAGCCCTCAGGAAAATGGTGCAGCCGAGAGGTTGAATTGAACGATTCTTGAGAGAGCTCGGTGCATGCTCTCAAATGCCGGATTGGGAAAAGAGTTTTGGACAGAGGCTTGTAATACATCAATGTATTTGATCAATCGAGCTCCTTCGTCTCTGTTGGACTTCGACATTTTCAGAGGAGAGATGGCTCGACAAACGTATTTCTTACAATCATTTGTGTGTTTTTGGCTGTGAGGCATTTGTGCATATTCCTAAGGAGCAACGAACGAAACTCGATCCCAAATCACACATGTGCATATTCATTGGTTATGGTGAGGACTAGTTTGGTTTCAGGCTTTGGGATCCAATTGCCAAGAAATTTATTCGTAGTCGCGATGTTTTTAATGAAAAGGTTTTTCCTTGTTTGCAAAAACAGACTGTCTCTTCAAATGATTGTATAAAGGTTGACATTTTTGATGATGATACTAGTATGGCAAAGACATAGGGAATTATCTCGCAACCTATACAAGGCGCTTCACAACCACTAAGTGTTAGTTTCCTGCCTCCTCCTGGTAATTTGCAGCTTGTAGAAACATCTACCCAGTTGTTTGAAACTTCAACGCTGCCTCTACATACTTCTGCGCAGCCTTTTAATATTCAACCGTTGCCTTTGGGAAACAATGTGCAGCCAATCAATAATATTGGTCAACAATTTTCAATGCATCCTTCATTTACTAGTGCGTAGCCCCCAAAAGATATCGCACAACCTTCAATTGTCAATATGCGTCCCTCGTATATTATTGCGCAACCCTCCTATATTCAAACATAACCTTCTATTGTTTCCAAAATTGATACGCAGACACCCCAATGTGAAACACAGTTGTTTCCATATTCACCAGCCCTCTCCTCAAATCCCACGTTGCCAGCAAGGGATGTCTTGCAACCTTTAAATGTTTCTTTTCAACCTCTTCAAACTTATGAAGTGTCTTCACATGCTCATTTTGGGGAAAGCGAACAGAGCAAGCTGCAACAACATGGCAAATTGTTGCCACAGGAAATTGGAGTGCAGGGGCAGAGCATTGAAGTAAATATACAAGAAAGAAGAAATTTACAGTTTGATATAGACGGCCTCCAAAATTAATTACAGAGATTACATTTGGACACAAATTTGCAGCAAGAACATGCTCTTCAGTTAAGAAGATCTACCCGGGAGAAGAGGCGTCCGTCTAAATTTGATGATTATGAGCTACTGCTTTCCAATTAGTTAGAGCCTACAACCTTCAAACAGGCTTGCAAAGATGAAAACTCAATGAAATGGATAGAGGCTATGTAGAATGAAATGCAGTCTTCGATAACTAATGATACATGGGATTTGGTTACTCTTCCACCAAATCGAAAACCTCTCAAAAATAAATGGGTGTATCGACTAAAAGAAGAAGATGGAGGTAGTAAACACTATAGGGCCAGACTAGTTGTGAAGGGTTTTGATCAGCAAAAGGGGATTGGTTTTAATGAATTTTTTTCGCCAATTGTGAAGATGACAACAATTCGAGCAGTTTTAGGCTTGGCAACTGTTTGGGACCTTGAGCTTGAGCAACTTGATGTCAAAACAATGTTTCTTCATGGGGATATTGAAGAAGAGTTGTATATGGAGCAGCCTGAAGGCTTTGCAAAATAGGGTCAGGAGCATCTATATTGCAGATTGAAGCGGAGCTTGTATGGGCTGAAGCAAGCCCCAAGGCAATGGTACCTTAAATTTGATTGCTTCATGACTGATCACAAATTCACTCGGTGTGAATCAGACCCATGTGTCTACTATAAGAAGCTTGCTAATGGTGAGTTTGTTATTCTTTTGCTCTATGTTGATGATATGTTAGTTACTGACACTAGCGTGAGGATAGTTCATGAGCTAAAACAACAATTGGCTCAACGTTTTGCCATGAAAGATTTAGGGGTAGTTAAGAGGATTCTTGGGATGCAAATAATTAGGGACAAAAATAAAAGAGAAATTAGATTATCTCAAGAAAAATATATTGCCAAAGTCTTGGATAGATTCAATATGAGCAATGCCAAGTCAGTGAGTACTCCATTGTCTGATCATTTTCGCTTATCTTCAACTATGTGCCCAAACACTCTAGAAGATCAAGAACAAATGAAAGGTGTTTCGTATTCATCAACAATAGGGAGTCTTATGTATGCCATGGTTTGTACACGTCCGGACATTGCTCATGTAGTGGGAGTTGTGAGTAGATTCATGAGTAATCCTGATAAGTCTCATTGGTAGGTGATACAATGGATTTTACGGTACTTGAAAGGTACCTCAGATCATGTTTTATGTTTTGGAGGTAAGGACACTCAGCTGTGAGGCTATGTTGATTCGGATATGGCTGGAGATTCGGATAAAAGAAGGTCTACTACCGGTTATGTGTTTACCTTTGTCGGAGCAGCGATCGGTTGGGTTTCTCGGTTGCAACAGGTGGTTGCACTCTCATCTACAGAGGCAGAATACATTGCTCTCACTGAAGGAGCAATGGAGATGATATGGTTACAACACATGTTAGGGGAATTGTTGTGTAAGTAATCCGTTTTCACCTTATTTTGTGATAGCAATAGTGCTATACACTTGGTGAAGAACTCTGCTTTTCATTGTAGGACCAAGCATATTGAACTGAGATATCATTTCATTCGACATGTTCTTGATGAAGGTAAGCTGCAGGTGGAGAAAATAGATACTAAAGTGAACCCGACAGATGCATTGACAAAAGTAGTAGCAAGGGAGAAGTTCGAATTTTGTAGAGCTTCTCTTGGCATTCTGAAAAAGTGACAATAAAGAACCATGCAGGGGAGTGTCTGGTATGTTGCAGCACTCGTTGGGTTTCAAGTGGGAGTTTGTTGGGTTGGTGAATCCCAACACTCTTCTTGGTCGTTTCATACGATGTCTCTTTGCCTTCTTCTTTCTTGAAGGCATGCCTATATTAAAATGTAAAAACTCTCTTGATGTGTACGGGTTTTATGTTGTAGCATGTATGCTATATGAAACAGAGATCAATAAAAGATTTTCCCCTGCTTTTGATAGTGGACGTAGCCATATATTGGTGAACCACTTTAAAACTTCTATGTTCTTTGTCTCTATGATTGTGTCTTTCATTCTGTTATGATTTTCTGCAATCTTCTTTTTCGATCAACACTTTTAACATGCATAATTTAATAAGGTAAATAATTTAATCATGCTAACAAATAGAATAATTGTCTTTTTCCTTACTCTACAATTCAAACTTAATGCTATTGCGTACAATATACATAATTTAACAAATCAACTAATTTTTAAACATGGTACAACGACAACTAACACAATTTAACTAACTAAACTAAATTTAAAATATATTATAATAATAAAAACTAATCATTACGCAATTTTAAAATATTTGTTTTTAAAGAGAACACCCATGTACTAAACAAAACCAACACATTTATTTTTCAAGACTAAAAAAAAAATCAAATCAATTATTTACGAGAAATGGCGCCCCCCAGCTGACCGTTAACTGCCAAACACAAAATACAAAGGACACTTTCTTTTATTTGTTTTTAAAATTTTCACTACGCCCCGCCAAACGGGGGCTGTATCGAAATATTTGTGTTTCCCGCGCTTGTATTTCCCGCCACCACGAAGCCAACATTTTTTTTAATCTAACTACATTTTAATTTTTCAGATTTACATTTCACACACAGAAAAAATAGGACAAAAATCCAGTTCTGTGAAATGACTATGCCGGTGCCAACTTCCTCCTACAAATCTAGTCCTAACCGGCTGGTCAGTTGCTCCAAAAAAATAATAGAAATGACACCCAGAAGGTCATCTAGACTTAATAGCCCAGCAACTGTTTTTAACTCCAACGGGCTAGGGCTGAAGCGCTGCAGAGAAAGCCCTTCACGGAATTTGGAGGAGGAATGCACCGCACCCAAGTCAAAGCGCTTGAGAACAGAACTGGAAATGGAGAAGAGCCCCAATAGAGTTCGCCGCAGTCTAAACATGCAAGGATCTGAAAATGGGGTTCTTTCGAATGGGGATAATATCACAAATAAAAGGAGTCCTTGCAAGGGCACCGTTGGAAAGGAGAATAATCAGAACATGGTTTCTGCAGTTCAGGCTAATGGCATTGGTAGCACTAGGTCACCCAAAAAGGTGAGTTAAAGGAGTTATGCCCAGTTTATTATTGCTTAATTTTTAAAATTTATTCTGAGAGTTCAGCATTGAGACAGTGTGATGCTTTTTTCCAATGCTCCACATTATCATTTATTCATATTTCATTTTACATGTTCTATTTGGTTTTATTCTTATCATTAAGATGCCCATTTACAATTTCACCAACCCTTTGGATGGTCCTGTAATATTTTTGCTTTAAAGTGGTTTGTTAGCAGTATCTTGTTTTGTTAAATGTTTCTGGATCGGACTGCATTGCGTTTATTTTCAATACTCAACAATCTCATTTATCAAAGTTTCAATACTCTACAATGACATGAACTATTTAGTGTTATTCTCTTTATTAGCATATCTAAATAAAATTTCACCAGCCCCTTGGGCAGATTGTCTGCATGCTAGGGAGGGATCTAGGTTAAAGTAACTCCGGGACATGGGAATTTACTGATTTAAACAGACATCTTAGCATTACACAGAATATCTACTCTCTTTACAAACGTACCCTTTTACCATTTCACAACCACCCTTATGATAGCTCTATAGCTATTTTGCTATTGAAAAGAATTGAAAGAAAAGAAGGCACCATGTGCATTTTGCTGTTAGGGTATTTCTAGGGTTTGGGAAGCTTGCTAAGGTCTTAGAGTTGCACAGAATATGCCCCTGAGATGGCCCATTTGGGCAGGGCAAGCCCATTTTTGAGGTATGTAGAGGTGAAACTATTAGGCTTATCCATTTGCAGGATTCAGATGATTTCTCTTGAGGTTGGGTGCAATCTCTGGGTCACTGATTGCTAATATCTTTATATAGATGGTTTCTCTGCAGCCCGGCTTTAAACTGGAAAAATGTTGTTCTGCATCAACCAATGCTCAATCAAGCAGGGCAAACCTGTTTGCCAGGTATGTAGAGGCCGGATTATTAGAATTTCAGTGTTTGTAGGGCTCAATCAATTTTTTCCCCGTTGTACATACATAGGTTGAGATTGATAGAAAATATTGACAGCTATTAATCTCCTTCAAGAGAGTGTAATGTAAATATTAATACAACACATTTTGAGTATATAGATGAATGTTAATTGTGTTTCTGATTTCTTTCTATAGTTTATTTCTACATATAACGTCCAAATTTTAGGAATTTATAGTGGTGTCCACTGAATGTCCCCTGGAATCATTCAGCTTCAATTGTGAGAGTAGTTGCCAAATAAAATGAGTGAAACGTGGAAGTATGCAAGGTGAATTTTTTAATCTAATTTTCAATTTTTTCTGGTGTTTAGTAGATGATTAATTGTAATATATTGATTGACAGGTAACAAGTGTGGAAGCGGATGTCCCTCGATCGCCAAAGTCTCCAAGAAAGAAACTTAACAACGTAACCAACCAAATACCAAATTGGAATCCTATAGGTATTGCACTTCCTCATAGATGTAGGAGTCTTTAACAGGTCTTGGGTCTTTGGTTATTAAAGTTTAAATGTATCATCTTCAAATTGTTCAGAATATATGTAAGAGAGTACGCTTCAATTTTTTATTGCAGATTCCTCACATATTCTTGCGGTGAAGACAGCTTTGCAATTATCTGAAGTGCCAAAATCACTCATCTGTCGTGAAGAAGAGCAGAAAAAAATATTCGACTTCTGCAAGACATGTATAGAAAAAGAAAAAGTTGGAAGTTTGTATGTATGTGGATGCCCAGGAACTGGGAAGTCTTTGCTATTGGAGAAAGTTAAATCACTGTCTGTGGAATGGGCTAAAGAGGTGCATTGAAGTTCTATGCTATCATTTGTGAGCTGGAGACTGAATTTATGTTGTATTATAACTTATAAGGGTCTCTACTGAAGCATATAACAGTTCCTGAACATATTTTGTGGTTTTCTAATGGATTTATTTCCCTCAATATAGTCTAATTGGATGTGAATTGTAAATTACAGAATGTCTATTGCATTTCTAAGAAATATCTGATATGAATTCAGTCAATTCAGTAGTAACTTGTTTTTTGAAAGTTGGATTGCCATGTGGCCAGGCTAGGATTCCTCCCCCAAATTCAGTGGTCGTTAATTGCACTTCCTTGACAAACACTTCAGACATATTCAAAAGGGTGAGTATAATAGAAAATGAGAGAATTTTCCCCTAAAATATGACTTTTAGCAGTATTCATTTACAGCAGATTTAGACATACCGAAATGATAGCTGAATCAGAGCTTTGACCTGTACAAGATTGGTATGCACTTTCTAATATCTTATATGTTGGATCTGTTTCTAATAGATACTAGAACAATGCCAAGGAAGGAAAAAGAACTCTACATATAGTTCACCGTTTGAAGAGTTGAAAAGTTTATTGTGCCAGAAGAAAAAATCAGATGCAATAAAGATGACGTGAGTAATGTTGTTACCACTTGTGCAAAGCATTTCTTTTCCATGCATTGGTTTACAGTCTCATTGTTTCCACTTGTGCAACTTGTCTTTGGAACCTTGACAATAGAAATATCAATATGCGATGACATATCAATTTGCTTTACAAGCCTTCATTCATTTCTATCAGTTTCCAGCAGGCTTGCGAATGATATGTACACAAGTCATTGTAATTGTTGGGATTCGATATCTTTTTAAAATGGGGCTTCTGACTAAACTTTTCTATGTTTTCTTATGAAAAGGCTGCTGATTATTGATGAGATCGATTTTCTAATTAGTAGAGATCAATCAGTTCTGTATGATCTCTTCAGGCTTCCTAGTCTCCCAAATTCACAATGCATGTTAATAGGTAAGTTGATTAGGAGTTGCGAATACAATGCGTTCATTTTAGTTGTTACTGCAAGATAGTTAGATCTTATGTGAAGTTTCTATGGAATTCATTATAGAAATAATAATTTTCTGTTTTTTCCTGCAGGGATTTCAAATGCAATAGACTTGACCGATCGGTTTCTTCCCAAGTTGCAGTCTCTAAACTGTATGAGCTCTTGATATTTCTATCTATTTTTGATAAAACACCATAAACAAATGGAGGGAATTCATAAGTAGTTGGGCTTTGATTTACCCACTTACCTCCAATAAACCATGGACTTCTTAGAGTATTAGTCATCAAAAGTTGAGCTTTGGATTTATCAATCCTTTTAAAGAGCCTTGATTGTGGAATATGTAGTTTTCTTATTCTAACTATGGATTGTATTAATTTAGTAAATTTTATTGATAAAATGTCAAATTACAATGAACTGATTTATTGACAAGGGAACGGTTTTACCATATCCCACATCTTTGTAGATAATCAAGTACATGCTATCTTAAACTATGGTAGTTAATTACTTGATTGCCAGCATTAATTAAAAGTTTTCTACCATGAATTATAGCCTGTTGCCTCATTTTTATATTTTTAGAGGTGTTTTGTTTTCTGATACCAAGTTTATTATTTAATATATGAATTAGCAGGTAAACCTCTTGTTATGACATTTCGTGCCTATTCAAAAGATCAGATACTTAAGATACTTCAGCAAAGATTGAAGGTAATCTATTGTGGTTTGAATTGCTTTGCCTCCTTCCTGCTGAAAACTGTTCATATGCATTTTCATCGATATTTGTCAAAAATATAGTAAATAATGTCATTGTCATTACATTTTCCATTTAAGAAACATTTTTACGTTATTTTGGGCTAAAACTTTTGAAGCTTCTCTTAGCTCATATATATCTTGTTGGTCTTAGGGTCTTCCATTTCAAGCTTTTCAACCTCAGGCATTGGAGCTTTGTGCAAGGGTGAGTTTTGTTCCCTTTTGGATAAACAACTTATGCGGAAGGACTTCACCTTTTTGATGAAACGAAAGAATCCATGCTATAATTGTGGGCCGTGGCCTTTGCTACTTAAATATACCTTTTTTTTCACTTTTGTTACATGTCAAAACATGCAGCTTGGTTAATTTGAAGCCATGCATTCACTCCTAAAGTTAACAAAGAATAAGAGTGCCTTTGAAGCAGATCACACATACAGGCTTTGAAGGTTTTTAACCTGATCGACTACGAGGATCTCCATAGTATTGGCTGATAACTATCTAATATGCCAAATTACAATGTGAACAGGCCAATGATGTAGTGACTTTATACTCCTCTTTTGAAGAGTTCCAAGTTCTTGCCTTTCAATTAAATTCTTTAGTTTGATGCTTTGATGGTGTAAAATTGAAAAAGGACTTCAATAACCATATTAGGAGCATTTTTATGCTGAAATCTGAGCTGATTTATACAGTGAAGGGTCTGTCGAGTCCCAGTAATTCTATAAATGTGTTCTTCACATTCTTGTATTTAGTGCAGTTTCATGAACAATTTCTATAATCATAACAGGTCCAACATCTCCAGGGTAGATCTTTGTAATATAAGAATTGTTTCCAAACATAATCTGAAGTACTTAATTAGAATTTGTTATGCAGGTGCTTTTAAAGTTCAAGGTAGGCACAGTTTTCAGCATTTTTTTGTAATGCATTTAGTAAATGGCTACCTTGGGTTCCTTCATGTTGTTGTTGCCCAAGCCTTCTTGGACAAACTTGGGATCCGCTCTAATCTGTCTGGGAATGATCTTTCTTGAGTCTGGTTTGTCTTGCATCTGTTTTGAGTACCGAGTAATGTCTGGTCCTCTCGGTGAATTTGTCTCTAAATTTGTTTGGGGTCTGCCATAAATTTTATCTCTCATAGTTCTCCCAGTTTCTGAATCGGCAGCAAGATTACTAGCTGCATCCGTGTCAAAAAATACAATTTTTGTTTCCCTTCTGTGATCTATATCAGCGTGGTCTGAAAATTACAAGCATTACCCCCACTTTGTCAAGCTTTTGGTGCATCAATCTTCATTAAAAGGAAATGTGTGGTGGCTGTTTAACCGAAGTCCTCTAGGTGATGTCTGTATCCATGCCCTAAACAGTTTTCTCTTGTAGGCCTCCTACAGTTCCATGGTAAGGTGCCACTATACCTACATTACATTAGACTACAGCAACTAGTGTAGATGGTGTAGGGCTCTACACTTCAACTATGAAGTATGAAACACAAAAAACTGAGTGCTGATTGATGTCCTATATATGAATTGATTGGTACGACCCTGTTAGCAACTGTATCTTTCCTGCAGTTGAGCATTGCTTAGAGTCTTAGCCTATTAAGCTAGAGATACCTGGGGCACTAACTAGTTTCTTTCAACATTCACTTGTACCCGGGGGCTTATTATTTTTTTTCTTTCTTGGACATAAATCTCTTTTAATGCTTCTTGTAATCTCCTCTGATATGTTATATTTTCAATCTAGTGCTCAAAATGACATTCATTCTCCCAAATTTTGATGGAATATCGGTTTATATGAGCTTTTGTTGTGCATATTTGAGAAGCTTAGCAGTTTTTAATTGCTTTCATGCTTTTGATACAAGAATGAAGCAAAACAGCCTTAGTAACATCCCTAGAAAGAGAATAGTGTAGAACAAGAAAATTTTATATGAATTTTTTTAGAAAGAAGTGACATGCATGGAGATCATTTCTTAGATGGTTCATGATACTGCATGCGACAACATTGATAATAACAGAATTGCTTCTCGTTTAGGTTTCATAAGGAGCTTAGCAATTAATGTTATGTGGTTCTGTGACTGCAAATGTTTGCTGTAGCACCTGCAAAATCCTTTAATTAACCTTTTTAAGTTTTTTTTTAAAAATTATACTGGGGTGTTGCAGAAAGTAGCTGCTGCATCAGGAGATATGAGGAAAGCTCTTCATGTCTGCAGGTCTACATCTTCTCTGAATCCTAGAAATGCATTTCAGTTACACATTTTAGAACCTGATGCCAGTAGGATCTAGTAAACAAAAAACTCTCATTTTGTACACAAATGTCTCGACAACAGTATCATGGTCATCAATAATTTTGAGACTCAAGGCATTTCACAACATATATGAATTTTGATGTATAATTATTCCAAGATGTATGTGGCATTGTATTCGAAGGTGTCTATATTTTTGGAGGTTTCTTGATTTAGTTACTTCTAATGGCATTCAATTTAAATTTCATGAAACAGTTCTTATGGTTTTAACAAGTGTTTAAAACTTCATTATAATGTTTTAGTGATTTTGGTCATTGCAGAGATGCTGTTGAAATGCTTCAAGCTGAATTAGCTAATGCGGTGTATTCCTCAGAGAAAGTTTCTTATGAAAAGCTGCCTGGTGATCCAAGTTTGTCAATTGAGGGCAAATTAACAAAGCAGGAAATGCACATGGTGAGCACTTAAGACTAAATATAGGATTCCAAGTGTTAACGGTTTTATGTTCAGGAAGGTTACAAAATTAAAATGGATCATATGAATAGTGCATGTATAGTGGCAGCATATTATGGAATCCCAGTTTTCGGAAGCTAATCTTACCTTAAAATCACATTGTTTTATCAGGTTTGCCTGTTTGTAGACTACTGGTTAAATGCAAATTTTATGTCTAGTTTACAGGTCAAGTTAATTAGGGATTTAACCTATAGTACTTTGAATAGGAAAAGGTTCACAGCTGACAGCCTGTGGTGGTTCAAGGCCCCTGCAGCACCATGTCAAGCATAGTGTCGTATTGGCATACAGCCTAAGGCAGTCTGTAACCAAGTATTGCTGTAGCTATGAATCACATTCATTCTTTCATATTAAGCTGATGATTTTGCTTCTAAAGTGGTGCTGAGTAAATTTTGATGGAGTGCATTGATATAATAGCGAGGAATGTTTCTAATAATTAGATCAAATGCTGGAATATGGTTTTGTAGGTAAGAATTGATCATATGGCCAGGGCTCTGGCAAGAACGTTCCGGTCAGCTGTTGTTGACACCATACAGTCTTTACCACAACACCAACAGGTATATCTTATTTGGGTGTTGTTCTTCTTCCATGGTCATCTTAAAAAATACATTCTTTACTAATTGGGTTTGTTAGCACGTGCAAGAGATAAAGTTGAACTTTTAAAATGTTACATGATATGAATCTTGTATGATTGTATTAATGCATGCTTTTTTAGCTGGAAGGGCTTCTCTTAAAAAGATAATTCTTATGGATCCAGACTAAGGAAATCTTAAATTTAAGTTTTCTGAGCTTTATCTATTCAATATCAACTTTAGTCCAAATCCATTATGTTCTTTTCTTTAAAATCTATTTATATTTACATAGATCAGTACTAAGTTATAACAAGTGACGTTGAAGCTTAAACATATTGTAAAAGCAAAAAACACCTCTCAGTGCATGCTCAAGGATACTGCAGTGAGCAGACACTGATTAGTTGTTCCCAAGACAGTACCTTCTTTCTATATATAGTTGATTTGTGTCATGATACCTTACATGGGGATGTATTCCTGAGATACTGTGTGTACATTGGAAGGTTGCCTTCACTATCAATCTGGCAACCTTCAACCAAGTTTAAAAGTTATATCAACAAATGCGTTTTACTTAATGTACAGATTGGTTACCCTACATATCATTGGGCTGCATGTTCCCTGGATTTGGTTTTTAAAGCACAATCTTTCTCAGTGTTAATCTGGATAAGAAATGCCTGCGGAGTTGGTCCTTCATTTTGTTTGCCTTATGTTATATACACCTCTAAGTGACATTGATTTAAGTTTTCACACATCTTGTAATTAGCAGATTGTATATGAAATAGGCTCATCCTTAATTGACTCTATTACACAAGAAGGTAATTCCTACCAGAGAAGTCCTACAAAGCAAACCTAATAATGGTGTCATATGAAATTGAAATAAGAGAAAAGAAAAGCAGACATTCATAAGATCTGGTCAAAATTGCAAACAATTATTGAAGCTATTCATTGAAGGAATGCAAAACAATGAAGAGTACCTTCAGAAGAGTTCGCTAAGGAGCTAAAGTAAGGAATGGAAATGCTTACGAGGAGAATCTTTAGTCAGTAGGAATATCATGTGGTGCCATGGTTGCCTATCCAAAAACAAACTTCCATGTCTTTTGCTGTTTGGAACATTTGTCTGGTGTGCAATACAAAGTTTCTAGTAACTATGCTAAGTATCTGGATTTCATTACTTCGCAAATTATGCATATTGTTCTGCTTGTTTGTTAACTGTGGTTTTCTTGTCCTAGTTTTATTAGAGGTTGTAACATTATGAATCAAAAAAGTGGCATAATGCAGACTCTCTTTTCAGCACTAAGTTATGATTGTAATTCTTGTGCTTATTAACTCCTGAGAAATGGCAAAATTTGTTGCAATATAATTTATATCATTTACTGTGCAGATAGTGCTATGTTCAGCAGTCAAGTTTTTTCGGCGTGGGAAGAAGGATGCTACACTAGGGGAGGTAAGATGAACTTATATTTTTCAAATATTCATAACCATAGCATATATGTGTGCCATCTAATGGAGCATAGGAATTCATCAGATAGTCGTTAAAGGTTAAATTGCAGATCTCAATGGTCATTCTTATTTGTTACTGTCACTTAAAGTTTGTACAAATACCACTGATCAATTAGTAGCAAAATGCCAATTGGCCTGAGAATGGAGCATATCTTTGATTTTGCTTCTCTTCACAGTTAAATGGAGTAGCTTGATGATCTGCTTTCCTTTTCTGATTGCTAAGTTTTAGGCCAAGTACCGGTTACAGACTCTTGAAAGTCCACTTTAGTGAGTTTTCAAATAAATAGATGGCATTGCCTGTCTGTAAGGATGGGAATTAGGTATATTATAGATGAGGATGGAAAGTGGTAATTCAAAGGTTTAGCAACTTTCTCATCAGCTTCCAGATCAAAAGTGTGGACACAAATGAAACTTGAAGCTTTTAGTCTATTCCAGATCTCATTTCAACGTGCAAGAAAGCCATTCTATGATAGTGATAGTCCTGGGATCAAGACGGTAAGTTTTTCATTTATATAACTTGTGAATTTGTGGCAGATCTAATTTTTGAGTTTGGACCTCACCTCCAGTCCTATTTCTAAGGTCTACCAGGGACTTTCTTTAGACACGCCTCCATCTTCAAGTGAGCATTGTTGGTTTGATCACCAATCTTGTAGTAGACTCTGATGGTTTCTTGTTGCTTGCATTACAATTCAATCTGTGTTTCTTTCTTTCTTTCTTTATTTCATTTTGTAAAGACGTTGCCCCTTGCTTGATGCTCCTGTTGGCTGTTATTTGGAATAGTGTTCTCTTGTTTGACTGACCTATTTTTGGTCATTCTTTGACATCAATATAACTTAATTTCAACGAAGTCGGTGAAAGTTCAAACAAGACTTGATAAGGCTGCCATATATTCCCTTGGGGAGAATAAATGATATGGCATGTCTCTTTTACTCTATAAATGCATTTAGCTTTGTACGTCCAAGGAACAACAAATTTTGTCCAACAAAATGTGCTCTGTTTGTCAGTTGGGGCAGAGACAAAGATATTAGGCTTTAGCCTTTCTAGCTATTTTGGTAAAAACGTTCTATGTAACTTTGTAATTATAAGATGCATTCCATCAAAAAAAAAAAAAAAGTTGATTATTTTTCTAGTGTTTGAAAAATGAAATTATGTGCATGCTTAACATACCTTCAACTTGCCTTCCTAACTTTTTTATTTATTGAATCTTACATGGGATTCAAGGTTTTTAAACACAAAGCAATTAATATCTTCTTTTTTAGAAAATTCCACAATGTTTCTTACACAATGCTTTATATATTATATATCTAGACGTGTAGTTACTGTAACGAGTAAATACATTTCACATATTTGTTAGTATCTATACACTGATGTTTTGTTTAGTAATTTTTTTGACAATCTTTTAGCTTTCTCAAGTTGTATATGTAATTCTGATAAATTTTCATTTCATCAGCTTTTCTTGTTTCTAATGCAGCTGAATGCAGCATATTTGGACTTTTGTAAAGCCACATCCATGCACCCTCTTACTGGGCCTGAGTTTTCAAGCATGTGTAGGGTGCTTAGTGATCAGGTATGTTAGACAGCCCCCGAGGTTCATACGAAATTCCAACCATGATAAAGAGTTCAAAAGTTATTAGAGCTTCTAATCATCATATAATGCTTATTTGTGCTTTAGGCCCTTCTTAACCTTGGTCAATCCCGAGAAGACAGGCTCAGGAGGGTAACCTTGAAGGTAGATGAAGGAGATGTGATTTTTGCCTTACAGGTATATAAGCTTTCAACCTTTGCATGACATGATATTTCTTATCTCTCCTTTCATCTCTTCTCTAGATTACTACTATTTCTCTTATTAAAGATGGATTTTTGAAACCATGTTGCAGGGAATACGATTCTTCAGAAACTGTCTTCAATAATGCATCATTTGGGACCTATTGTTTGTAGAGGTGTATTTGTTTTCTTCAAAACTGAAGACACAGTGTATCTACAGGCCACAACCAAGGGTGCTGGTATGAATCTTGCCAATGTAATCTTTAGTTTTGCTTTCATGATGCATTTCGATAAACTGTCCTCATGTTTATGACACCTAGCATACTGAGTCTGGGAAGCATAATGGTGATAAGTTAAAATAAGATACATATTAAATTACAAGATTTTTTTCACTGGTAGTGGTACAACGTGTATTGGAAGATTTTTCAGGAATTGTGAAGTCAGTGACTTTCATCCTTGGGTGTGTTTTAGAGATGCTGCGTCCTTTCACTTCTTTTTTTCCCATCAAGAAGTTACAATTAGTGGGTTTCTTGCAGATGTTTCAGTTCTGTGCCCTTAATTCGGAGGTATGTGGAGATTTATATCCATGATTTCATATTTATCACTGGAGAAACTTCGGTGAGCTCTAGCGATGGTAATTTATCTCTATTGTGAAGGCAATATGTTACTATTCTGCATTGATTTGATGCGAAATGTTAATCTGTACTTGGACTCAAAATCCTATCCATGGCATACCAGTTCAACTACATTTGTTAAACCAATTCAACCCATTACAATCTTTCTTTGGACTATTCTGTGAGCTAATTCAGAAGCACAAAATTAAGATCTACCACTGGGCAAGCAAAAAAATGTATGAACAAGTTTGCCTGAAGGTGCATATCAAATAAGATTATCAAATTCCATAATGAAAGTAATTCCTTATAAGTGTATCCTGTGCAAAATATTCAGCATTATCAAACTATCCTGAATTTCTGCAAGTGAGACCAAGCGGAGGTCATGGATGTGAACATTTGCTGATATCAAGTTAGAGACTCCATATGGTCTCCATTTAATCACCCTGATGCATTCAACAAGGCTTATGGCTTAAAAAAATAAAAAAAAGTTTCACATGCTGTGGTCGAGGTGGGTTTTAAAACATTTATGTTCTCAAATGGTAAAGAAATTGTTTACAGAATCTTTTATGGAATGTTGATAGGAATTGCAAATGAAGAGAGTTTTCAATAAAAAATTAAAACTAAACGCAATCAAACTACACCAAGTTACCCTCAGCATTTGGTTGTGAAAAAGGTTTATATGCCAAATATAAGCAGTAGCACCCCCGGTGTTTTGGCTAATTGATATTGTATGTTGTCAACAAGAGTTGCAGGCTTTTTATAAAGGCTCGAGAGTGCTTGAATTTGTTCAGGCACAGAAACCAATACCCACTAGCTTTCATTAAGTGGGTAAATAAGGTTATACTTATGGTATATTTAGGCATTTAGATTGTGCACTATTTTTAATACCTAACGCTATGAAATGCCACAACAAAAGGTTTATATGCCAGATAACATATCAGAAGCATCCACGGTGTTTCAGTTGACATGTTTTTTTTAAGGTTCAAGAGTTCTTGAATTTGTTCAGACACAGAAACTAATCCCACTGTCTTTGATTGAGTGGGTAAATAAGGATTATGCTTATTATACATTTAGGCATTTTAACATCAAGCAAAAGTATATTAACCCAATTTGTCATTCACATCACAAGCAAAAGGACATTGAGACATTTTATCATTCAGGTCACAAACTAAAGAACATCGAGGAAATCCCTATCATTTAATTAAATTACTTAGCTAACTGAACGAAATTTATATACAAATATAAACCCACCAAAAGGTACAAGTTTAAGGATCTCTTTTGCCATACATCTCAATGTATTAAAAAAAGGATTGACTGCAAAAAGATCACCGACTAATTCCTGGCTGTTATCAAAAGAATTCAATAGATCTTGTGCTAATTAAATAGGAAATTTTGTATTGTTAATATTAAAACTCCATTTAATATTGACTGTTATGTAATGATGGCGTTTAGTAACTAAATTCATAGGCTAGTAGAAGCAGTGTATCATCTCCAGAACTTAACATGCAAAAAAGGGCTCATCAAGGGGGCGAATACCTAACTCCAGCTTGTACACTGTATGATGCTAGTCTTGAAGGTAACCCTGCTGTGATTTATGAAAATGCAGAGAATAGGTATAACAGAATAAAACATAAATACACATTAAAAGCAACAAAATTATAAGCACAATAAAAGCCATAAATTATAACATGCATTCTGCCTGTGTTTGTGGGCAGTGCATTTATTTATTTTTACATTACAAGCAATTTCAACTCTTTGACATAGGCATTTAAAGAGCAACCACTATGCATGAAAACCTTGATCATGTCCTCTGTATTATTGACTTCTGTGCATAAATAAAGCTTATCTCTTTTTATTAAAAAAAAAAAATCAAGATACAACTTTTAAGAATCTTGCCAAAGAATTGATTGACAATGTCTAGCGGTAACTCTTAAGAGTAAAAGCTCATTGTTGGTTCCTCCAACTGATTGTCTGAATCCTCTTAAGATTTAGTTAATTTCTCAAAATTAAGGATTCTAGGTTAGTGGCCAATGAACAGGTTTCAACAAGGAGTTGGAATTTTTTGCACTTTTGGTTCTGCAAGACCAAGACAGGTGTACCTTCACAAGATCTAGGGATATTTCAAACTTGTTTAGGATGTTGCTATTAAACAAAAGGTTCTCAATGAAAATATACCAAGGAAATGATTGATTCTTATCAGATTGGCTTGATCCTTTGGCAAATTAGTTTAGACCAGGATTGAGAATGATTACTAATCCAATTCTACTCCTAAAACAATAACAAAGATAGAAGTTATCTTAATTGTTAAGATGGATTTAAATCAATACATCAGCTCATTGAGAGATCGGTGCCTAATGTAACATCACTTTCCATAATGCTCAAGAATTAACTTAAAACATGTAACTTAATCAAGTCATTAATTATGAATTGATAGAGATAATCAAATTTGAATCAAAGGATCATAATATTTTTCATCCATTAAGCATGTTAACCAAATCAAGATATAACATAACTTACAATCCAGTAAACCATTACAATTTTTAGTGAGTAACCATCACTAATCAAATACAAAATATGCTCTAAGCATTACAAATAAGCTTTTACATCACAATAGACCAACTAGTCACAATATGTAATTACTGTATCTGGAACCAATGACATTTGTCTCCATAAGCTTCGGTTTGTCTCATGCTTGGGAAGGAGAGCATCATCCTGGTGCTTTTCCTCCAACTACGGACTTGTGGTCCCCCGCTCATCTTCCTAATTGGAAGAGGCCCTACCCTTCAAGGAAATGTTAGACATTAGAACCTAATAGGTTGCCATCTGAGTATCTAGTGTTGTGTCCTTCCTAATGTCTCACGGTCACACACTATAGATTCCCTCTAACTTGTATGACACTATTGGAGACACTAGGCCATTTGGAACACTGTGGACCGACGATGCATGCAGAGATGAATGCATCACTTTGGCCAAAGTTTTCATACAAATACATTACACCATGAACCTCGTCGTATGTCCACCACCCTAACTCGACTTATGAGTTGTCATGTCCTACAGTTGTTCTTAACGACCCAATTCTTTAGGTCTTGTATAAGTGGGATCAATTCGAATCATTATCCATGTTCGAACATTCAACTCCCTTCATAGTTTGGTTACAAGATTCTAGTGACTCCTCGTCACGCGATTTGTTTCATTCCACATAAGTTTGACCATTTGACCCCTAGGCCACATATGATTCACATTTTTGGAAAAAAGTCATCTCATATGACGAATTTGTATACATGTACTCAAGGCATACCCTACCCTTGATAGAGTAAAAGAATAATATTCATAACTTATATCATTAACAAAAAGTCTTACATGCAAACCTGTAATGATTGTATAAATATTCTTATATAAATTCATTTCAATGATTTCATAACAAGACCATGTTCACAATGGTTCTTCTTCCTCTATACTTGAGGGTATAAATATATAATTTTGATAGATAAGGTAACTCAGAAAGTGTTTTACAATCTGCTTCTCATATAAGCTTGATTGGTGTCAATTGTGGTGTTGTAAACACACTGTTATTCGAAACGTTAACCCGATTATCATCACAGTTGGATGTCCATATCATGAATCGATAATGCCTTCGCGACTGAATCCATAGTCATAAAACTATATCATTATCTTATGTTAATAATCGATTTGGAGCTATTGCCTACTCCACTCGAGAGTTTAATACTCAATCTAAGTTAGTAAATGATGTGAGATATCATTTCTTCATCGGGTTGTCAACCTTAACACCGACACAGAAAGAATTTCTTATCAGAAGCTCGGCCATACGACCTTGAGCAAGAACGCAGTCATCTCAAACGACTTGGCCTTACAGCCTTGAGTGTAAACACAGTCTTTTTAAATAACTCGGCCTCACGGCCTAGAGTATAAACACAGTCTTTTTTAACAACTTGGCCTCACGGCCTTGAGTATAAAACATAATTTTTTTAACAACTCGGCCTCACGGCCTTGAGTATAAAACACAGTCTTTACAAAGGCTGTCGTAGCTCGGCTTCTAGCCACAAGCCTTCCCATTGATAGCAATAAGACATGTCATTTCTTCGGCCTACGGCCTGGAATGCAGTCTTAGCAAGAGTTTAAAAGATAAATAATCAGCCATACGGCCTATAGAGATATATAAAGATTTCTAAAGATTCAAAACTCGACTCAACAACCGATGACAAGTTGATAAAGATAGCTCAGCCATTAAGGCTACGAGCTCATTCATGTTAAAGGGATAAATTTGGAAAGCTCGGCCTTAAGGCTTGAAGCCACTGGATGATAACACTTAGAAATCATAATGCTCGGCTATAACAGCCTCGAGCTTCATCCAAATAAAGATTTTAAATAGTATTAAACACATTTCTTTGTTTAAACATTTAAATTGATGAGTAGGATTACATCCTTCTAATACCTGATTAATGATAGCAAATGAGTCGTACCAATTTGACACTCCTGCAAGCGCACTCAACTCTAAAACTAGCTCCCACTCTCTGCTGTTTCTTCCCCACCGAAAAGGCCAAAACCCCAAAACAAAACTAACTACTCTCTCCTGCGAAAGCACTCCCTTTTGCTCTCTAACCTCCTTTGACTCTACGCATGCCAAAAAGAAAGGTAACCACCTTTCTCCACCCGATCGGTTCCTCATAAGGTGGCTACAATCAGGCATCATGCTCGAAGGTGGATGAGCTTAAAGCTCTCCATCCTTCACTAAACTGACCAACACCAGATTAAAAGCATTCGACTATGATCCAATAAAATGACATAAGAGATAATAATATTATTATTATCATGGCAATATAAACTATAATAGGGTTTGCAATCCTTACTAATAGGATTTAAAATTGAAAACTAGGAAGCACAAAAGAACACATCAAGATCGTCGAATGCCGGTTGAGAGATTCTCCTCCGAATTCGACTATCATCCTTAGTCGAGAGACTAAGGAACATTATCCTTGAGAACAATAGATTACGAGAGACTTCCATTTCTCTCAATGTGATTGTCCCCTCAACAAAAGATGATGCTTCAAGAACATCGACTGGTCTTCGTGACTAGTCTAAATGGCATCAAAGACAACAACTTTCAGAGGACATGAGCACTAAGAAAAGAGGCTTGACACGTGTCAACTTACGCATAGCGAAGATGAAGGACATAAAAGTCGATACTCAGATGGCTATTCAACCCTTTGCTTTCACGTCTAACCTTTCCTCTAGGATGATACTCTCCTTCCTTCTTCGAAGGACGTTCATTTTCTTGTTCACACTCAGGACCACAAGGTCATGCTCAGTGTATCATCATCATCATGTTTCATAACTTAATTCAATCAATTTATAAAACAAATCATCATCAATAACTATTTCATAATCAAGAGTTAAATAAGATATTTCCACAATATCGAATCAATTAACTATGTCTAATCCTCCTGATTATCAAACTAAGTTAATGATTAAGTCTAGTTGTAAGTTGGGGATGTAACATATCTCCCCCCATAATTATCATCATCCCTGATGATCAATTGTTTTTAAATAAACCAACATAACATGAAAATGTTTCCAAAAACATAATAACAAATGTCTTAGAAAAGATGAGGAAATCTAGCATGGAAGTCATCATAATTTTCCCAGGTGGCGTTTTCCACCGAATATTGGTCCCATTGGACCTTGCACTGTGTTATTTCGTTATTACGTAAGTGTAGCTTACGCGTTTCAAGCACCTTGATGGGCTCGATTATCACCACTCCTGGGTCTTTCACCTGTAGAAGGTTCCAATCAAGCATAGGAATTTGATTATTAGTAGAATTAAACTTTTTCAAATAAGAAACATGAAACACATTATGCATCATGGCAAGTGCTGGTGGTAGAGCAATTCTGTATGACATTGGGTTGACTTCTTCTAGAACTTCAAACGGACCCACATATCTTGGTGCCAATTTGGACATTTTTCCAAATTTGATGGAACTTTTCTGGGGTTTTACCCTTAGGAGAACTTTATCTCACACAGTGAAATGCCTTTCAACACGCTTAGCATCTGCGTAACTCTTTTGTTTATTGTTGGCTTCCGCTAGCCTCTTTTTAATTAAATGGACTTGTTCTTCCATTTCAGATAGCATTTCAGGACTAAGGCTAACCCTATCTTCAAGCTTATAGGGGTTCGGCACTTCTATCCATACAATGCCTCAAACGGTGCCATGTTATTAGCTGAATGGTAAGAGTTATTGTAGGCAAATTCCACTAGAGGAAGATAATCCTCCCACTTGTATTGCTGATCCATGCAATACATCCTTAGTAAATCCTCCAACACTTGGTTCACCCTTTCTGTTTGTCCATCCGTTTCAGGATGAGAAGCAGAGCTTATCTTCAACTTTGTTCCAAGTGAAGAGAATAAGGTTTGCCAAAACCTAGATGTCATCCGTGAATCCCTATCTGAGATAATCTTCTCAAGAATGCTGTGGAGCCTGAAAATCTCTTGAACAAATTTTTGAGCAATGATGGGTGCCCCATCTGTCAAGTTTCTTGGAATAAAATGGGCTGCTTTGGTGAGTCTGTCAACCACAACTAAAATAGCATCGTGCTTGTTCCTTGACATAGGAAGCCCTTGCACAAAGTCCATGCTTATAATTTGCCATTTCCATTTCGAAATTTCATGAGGGTTTAATAATCCTGCTGGGTGTTGGTGTTCCGCCTTCACCCTTTGGTATTCAATACAAGTAGCTACAAAATTTGTAGCATCCCTTTTCATTCCTTTCCAAAAGTATAAAGGTTTCACATCAGCGAGTAACTTGGTTAGTCCAGGATGTCCAGAATATGGTGCAGAATGAACCTCTTTCCAAACCATATTCCTTAACTCTGCTGAGTTAGGTACATACATCCTTCCTTTGAACCTTAATAACCCATCTGGTTCTAGGTTGAATCCTTCATATTTTAGATTCTGTGGATCTTTTTCAAGGGCCTATTTTACCTGCTTGTAAAACTCATCTCCCTTAGATTGTTGTAACACCTAATTTCTAAAATCAGAATGTATAAAGACCATAGAGGAGATATGCCTTCTCCTACTTAAAGCATCTGCCACTCGATTCTCTTTTCCCTGAATATATTTAATCTCGAAATCATAATTTGAGATAAATTCTATCCATCTTCTTTGACGAGCATTAAATGGGGTTGAGTGAACAGATATTTAAGTCCCTGGTGATTCGTTTTCAACTCAAAAGGTTTTCCAAGCAGATAATGTCTCCACATTTGGAGTGCGTGCATGACTGCTGCCAGTTCTAAATCATGTGGGGCATAGTTTTGTTCATAGTTTTTTAGTTTACATGATTCATACGCAATAACATGTCCATCTTGGACCAGTACACCACCTAAGCCTTCCCCTGAGGCATCGGTAATGACTTCAAATTGACCTTCCGAGTCAGGTACTTTCAAAATAAGAGCTGAAGTCAATTTTTCCTTCAGCAGGTCAAAGGCCTCCTGACACTTTTCTGACCATTCAAACTTCTTGCCTTTTCTTTGCAAAGAAATTATAGGATGTGCAATTTTAGAGAAGTTTTTCACAAACTTCCTATAATAACTAGCAAGGCCCATAAAGCTTCGGACCTCACAAACATTTCTCGGTTCAGGCCATTCAGAAATAGCCTTAATCTTAGTTGGGTCTATAGCTATTCCCTTAGGTGAAATTATATGATCCAAATACTGTACTTCTTTCTGAAAGAAGGTACACTTAAAGAGCTTGCCATAAAGTTTATGCTCTCTTTGTCTCTGAAGAACAATTCTCAAATGTTGCATATGTTCCTCTTCATTCTTAGAGTAGATTAAAATGTCATCAAGAAATACCAAGACAAACTTGTCCAGGCAATCTCTGAACACACTGTTCATAAGATTCGTAAATGCTGCAGGTGCATTTGTTAACCCAAAAGGTAGGACAGTGAATTCATAGTGTCCATATCTGGTTCTAAAGGCTGTCTTATGAATGTCTTCATCCTTCACCCTCAATTGGTGATATCTTGATCGAAGATCAATCTTGAAAAATACTGCCACACCTCTCATCTGATAAAAAAGATCATCGATGCGGGGTAGAGGATACTTGTTTTTGATGGTTGCTTTGTTTAGCATGCGGTAATCTATACACAACCGCAAAGTACCATCTTTCTTTTTCACAAAAATGACAGGGGCTCCCCATGGCGACACACTGGGTCTAATCAACCCTTTATCCAACAGCTCTTGCAGTTGAGCCTTCAACTCTATTAGTTCAGTTGTGGTCATCCTATAAAGGGCTTTAGAAATAGGTTATGACCTAGGTATAATATCAATGGCAAAATCAAAAGCTTTCTTTGGGGGTAATCCTGGAAGATCATCCAGAAAGACATCCTCAAATTCTCTAAGGAGGGGATGCTTGTCCATATCTTGTCTTTCTTGACCTATGGATTCCTTCATCCCTACTTTGTTAAGTTTTTGGGATTCATAAAACATCAAGTCATCTTGGAAGTAGTTTTCCTTAGATTCATCCATTTTATCCATCTTGACAGCAAAAAATTGGCATCCTTTCCTCTGTGCCCTTTCATTTGTAAGGCAAAAATTTGCCTCAGTTTAATTTCCCTAGGTTTCCCTTGAATATGGACCTGGTTTCCTAGATCATCCAAATAATCTACTATCTTGGCATAACAATCTACTTTGGCTCGATGCCTCCATAGCCAATTTATTCCTAGGATAACATCATACGAGCCAAGTGGGGCTACATATAGATTTACTTCTATGGAAAAGTTTGGAAATTCAACCCGAGCTTCAAACATGCATTGCTCTACCTGAGCCTTGGTGTGATTTGCATACTCTACAGACCAAGTATTTTCCATGAATCCTACTTTTCTAGGTATTTTGTTTAAAATTTTGGAAGAAATGAAACATTCTGTAGCTCTTGTATCAATTAAAACTGAAATTGGAACTCCAAACAAAATACCTGTTGTTTCTACTGGGGTTATTTGATACTCAGCTTGACGGTTGTCCAAGGCCACATGGATACGTTGCTAGAACGCCACTTGCTAGGAAGGTAGAGAATTCCCTCTTGGTTGCACTCCCTGTGATTTGTTTGGACACTGATTGGCGTAGTGATCTCCGTCGCATGTGAAACATCCCCCAACTAGTCCTCGCCTCTCCTGAGGTTTCCCATAATTATACCCATTCTTCTTGGAGTGGTTGTTCCCCTTTTTCTCTCCCCTAGACTCATTTTGTTTATTTTTGGCCCCTTTATCATTCTTCTCGGTATAATCCTGTTTCTTCCCCTTTTTCTTTGAGGGTTGAGAAGATTGAGACCAATTATATCTCTTTCTTTTTCTTTCCCTATAGGCCGACATAGCCTTCAGGTTATGTTCTTGTCTAACGGCCTTCTCGTAAACCTGTTCCATGGTTGATGGACCGTGAACGTTAACCTCTCCCCCAATCTGGGCGTTCAACCCCATGATAAACTTCCGAACATGGAATTTCTCATCATGCTGATACTGTGGCACATATTTCAACAGTCGAGTGAATTTTTCCCAATACTCATTTACAGTCATATCTACTTGTTTCAAGTTTTGGAAGTCTATGAGTTTCTGATCATAGAATAGCTAAGGAAACCATCTTTGCCTAAACAATTCTACGAACCTGTCCCAAGTAAGGCTTGTAGACCACAAGCCTAGCTCCATCTTTTTGTTCATCCACCATGGGGATGCTTCACCTGCTAGCTGAAATGCTCCCTAGATAGCTTTGGTAACCTCATTGTAATTTCTAATTTCAAAATACTTCTCCATCTCTGTAAGCCATGCCTCTACGGCATCTCCGCTTACGGATCCATCAAATTTAGGTGGCATGACCTTTTTCATGTCACATGAGACAGTTCCATAGCCATCATGCTCCTCTTATCCCCATCCTGTCTAGTCGCGAAGTTATTTTCTCCATGCTGGCTTTGGGTGGTGTCATTATGGCGTTCCTCGCCATCACCCCCATCATAATTATCTCGCCTGTCTTTTGAATGGCCTTCCACTTTGTGTTCGAGAGTTTCCACCCTTGCCCTTGTTTCTCTCAACAAGGTCAAAATTTGGTCTAATTTAGACTCAGATTGCCTTGAAGGTGCTTGTTCATCTCGGCTATCCTCCATTCTGGTTCCAACTTGAACCTTTACTGCAATCTACTTCTTCCTAAAGTTTGCAGATTAATCACGGATTAGTTTTCCATGCTATGCAATTTATTTATTTACAAATCTATTCACATTCATGTAATCTTTAACAAGAAAGGAAAGATTGTCAAAATTTTCCATTGCATTATAGTTTCCATTGGATTACATATAATCCCCAAAATTACAAAATTGTGTTTACATTTTGCCCTTGCAAATCATTTACAATGTGGGATAACTTCCCATAATCATGTTTTCCTTTTAGTCTCAGGAGGTGAGGATACACACTGGTATTCCTTCACATCCTCCTTAAATACATTAGAGTCCTTAGGGATATTTCCCTCAGCTGATGCTCCAGTAGAGTTAGGGACAACCATCCATTCAGCTTTCCTTAACTCCTGCTTGATGCGTTTCATGACATCAATGAAAGTTTCCCCATCAGATAACCATGCACCTACCAAGCATCCAGTCTATTCCAGTTTCTCTTTCATGAAGGCTTGTACCTTTAAGATCTTTTGTTGGCGTAGGTAACGTCCATGTTCCGTTACCTTCTTGCAAGGTGTGGTTCTAATTTTTACCATTCTGACATAGCACAACCAAACATTAGCATACTTAATGTTGGATACATTAATCATCAAGTAGTGAGCTCATTAGGTCCATGTGTTGAACCTGGTAGCTCTGATACCATACGTAACATCACTTTCCATAATGCTCAAGAATTAACTTAAAACATGTAACTTAATCAAGTCATTAATTAAGAATTGATAGAGATAATCAAATTTGAATCAAAGAATCATAATATTTTCCATCCATTAAGCATGTTAACCAAATCAAGATATAACATAACTTGCAATCCAGTAAACCATTACAATTTTTAGTGAGTAACCATCACTAACCAAATACAAAATATGTTCTAGCCATTACAAATAAGTTTTTACATCACAATAGACCAACTGGTCACAATATGTAATTACTGTATCTGGAACCAATGACATCTGTCTCCATAAGCCTCGGCTTGTCTCATGCTTGGGAAGGAGAGCATCATCCTAGTGCTTTTCCTCCAACCACGGACCTGTGGTCCCCTGCTCATCTTCCTAATTGGAAGAGGCCATACCCTTCACAAAAAGGTTAGACATTAGAACCCAATAGGTTGTCATCTGAGTATCTGGTGTTGTGTCCTTCCTAATGTCTCACGGTCACACACTATAGATCCCCTCTAACTTGTATGACACTACTGGAGACACTAGGCCATCTGGAACACTGTAGACCGACGATGCATGCAGAGATGAATGCATCACTTTGGCCAGAGTTTTCATACAAATACGTTACACCATGAACGTTGTCGTATGTCCACCACCCTAACTTGACTTATGAGTTGTCATGTCCTACAGTTGTTCTTAATGACCCAATTCCTTAGGTCTTGTATAAGTAGGATCAATTCGAATCATTATCCGTGCTTGGACATTCGACTCCCTTCATAGTTTGGTTACAAGATTCTAGTGACTCCTCATCACACAGTTTGTTTCATTTCACATAAGTTTGACCATTTGACCCCTAGGCCACATATGGTTCACATTTTCGGAAATAAGTCATCTCATATGACGAATTTGTATACATGTAATCAAGGCATACCTTGCCCTTGATAGAGTAAAAAAATAATATTCATAACTTCTATCATTAACAAAAAGTCTTACATGCAGATCCGTAATGATTGTATAAATATTCTTATATAAATTCATTTCAATGATTTCATAACAAGACCATGTTCACAATGGTTCTTTCTCCTCTATACTCGAGGGTATAAGTATATAATTTTGATAGATAAGGTAACTCAGAAAGTGTTTCACAATCTACTTCTCATATAAGCTCGATTGGTGTCAATTGTGGTGTTGTAAACACATTGTTATTTGAAACGTTAACCCGACCATCATCACAGTCAGATGTCCATATCATGAATCGATAATGCCTTCGTGACTGGAGCTATTGCCTACTCCACTCGAGAGTTTAATACTCTATCCAAGTCAGTAAATGATGTGAGATATCATTTCTTCACCAACCTAGCCAATACGGCTCGGGCTCTGGTTATTATTTACATAGTATATGATGTAAAAGCATCACAGTCGGGTCGTGCGACCTTAACATCGACACAGAAAGAACTTCTTATCAAAATCTCATCCATACATCCTTGAGCAGGAACGCAGTCATCTCAAATAACTCGGCCTTACAGCCTTGAGTGTAAACAATCTTTTTAAATAACTCGGCCTCATGGCCTAGAGTATAAACACAGTCTTTTTTAACAACTCGACCTCATGACCTTGAGTATAAAACATAGTCTTTTTAACAACTTGGCCTCACGGTCTTGATTATAAAACACAGTCTTTACAAAGGCTATTGTAGCTTGGCTTCCATCCACGAGCCTTCCCATTGATAGCAATAAGACATGTCACTGCTTCGGCCTACGACCTGGAATATAGTCTTAACAAGAGTTTCAAAGATAAATAATTGGCCATACGACCTATAGAGACATATAAAGATTTCTAAAGATTCAAAACTTGGCTCAACAGCTGATGACAAGCTGGTAAAGATAGCTCAGCCATTAATGCTATGAGCTCATTCATGTTAAAGGGATAAATTTGGAAAGCTCGGCCTTAAGGCCTGAAGCCATTGGACGATAACACTTAGAAATCATAATGCTCGGTTGTAACAACCTCGAGCTTCATCCAGATAAATATTTTAAATAGTATTAAACACAGTTCTTTATTTAAATGTTTAAATTGATAATAAGGAGTAGGATTACATCCTTGTAATACTTGAGTAATGATAGCAAATGAGTCTTCATACCAGTTTGACACTCCTGCAAGCACACTCGTCTCTAAAACTAGCTCCCACTCTCTATTGTTTCTTCCCCACTGAAAAGGCCAAAACCCCAAAACAAAACTAACTACTCTCTCCTGAGAATGTAGTCCCTTTTTCTCTCTAACCTACTTCAACTCTAACCATGCCAAAAAGAAAGGTAACCACCTTTTTCCACCCAATCGGTTCCTCATAAGGTGGCTACAATCAGGCATCATGCTCGAAGGTGGATGAGCTTAAAGCTCTCCATCCTTCACTAAATTGACCAGCACTAGATTAAAAGCATTCGACTATGATCCAATAAAATGACATAAGAGATAATAATATTATTATTATCATGGCAATATAACCTATAATAGGGTTTGCAATCTTTACTAATAGGATTTAAAATTGAAAACTAGGAAGCACAAAAGAACACATCAAGATCGTCGAATGTCAGTCAAGAGATTCTCCTCTGAATTCAATTATCATCCTTAGTCTCGACTAAGGAACATTATCCTTGAGAATGAAAGATTACGAGAGACTTCCATTTCTGTCAACGTGATTGTCCCCTCGACAAAAGATGATGCTTCAAGAACATCGACTGGTCTTTGTGACTAGTCTAAATGGCATCAAAGACATAACAACTTTCAGAGGACATGAGCACTAAGAAAAGAGGCTTGACATGTGTCAACTTACGCATAGCGAAGATGGACATAAAAGTCGATACTCAGATAGCTATTCAACCCTTTACTTTCACAACGTCTAACCTTTCCTCTAGGATGATACTCTCCTTTCTTCGAAGGACGTTCATTTTCCTGTTCACACTCAGAACCACAAGATCATGATCAGTGTATCATCATAATCATGTTTAATAACTTAATTTAATCAATTTATAAAACAAATCATCATCAATAACTATTTCAGAATCAAGAGTTAAATAAGATATTTCCGCAATATCGAATCAATTAACTATGTCTAATCCTCCTGATTATCAAACTAAGTTAATGATTAAGTTTAGTTATAAGTTGGGGATGTAACACCTAATCCCAATGTTATAGAGTCAAGTTGCACAAAACAAGTGTATCTATAAAGCAATTTTACTTCATTGCAAATGGACTAATGGCATCGATACCTTGCATTGATGTCTCCTATACTTAGAACTATAAAACTGTCCTTTAAACCACACTGTAGAATGAAATTAACAGAGTATTTCCCAAGCAATTATTTCACTCCTTGAGAGAAAGCCAAAGACAATACACACATTATAGGGGATTGCAAAGATGAATCAAAATATCCTTGATATTCAGCATTCATATTAACTTCATTGATTATACATATGGAGAGAGTTTTGTAACTAGTATGACAATATATTCAAAATTGAAAATGATTCATTGCTCTACAAATTTTAACACAAATGAGATGCAACTTTCTTCTATTTACTTTAGACTAAGACACAAATACACTACTACCTAGTATAGAGATTCAGAACCCTTTACAAATGGCCCTGAATTCTCTTTTATAGAAATGTTACTAAATTATGTTCACACCTAATTTAGCAAGGCCTAAACATCAGTTGTTTAGAGGAAATTTTTTTGCTTTTGCAGGATCATCCAGTCAATGTCTAATGTCTTGACAGAAGACAAGTGCAAAATCACTTATCAAAATCATGTAACAGCTCAAGTTGAGCTGTTACATCATCTTGGTAAGTGAAATCATCTACGGACAAGAAAACAGACATTCAAAGAATGAAGAGAATTGATGGAGTTCATGTTCCAGTTGCTGATTATTCATTATGTTTCAGTGCAAGTAAAAGAGGTATTTATAGACTATTAAATTATATATCATGTTTTATACATATGTTCCAAAGAAATATCAATTGTTTTATGCTATGTATTTGATTTAGAAAGTGAAATATACATAAGTCATTGCATAGAATGAGATAGCTAATTGTATTCAAAAGAATGTATAAAAGTGCTCCCACACAAGCCGTAGGAGTAACTGAAATTGGCAACATAAAAGTAAATTTTACTTTTGAAAACAATGAAATGCATAAGAAAAGAAAGGGGATTTGTCATTGCCTGCGAATGACGAATCCCATGGTCGAACCGGCTACTATCTTCCTCCATCCGTTTGAGCTCTAGCGTACCTGGAAAACAGTTTTGTTAATGCTCAGGGTCCCAAGTCTTTTCATACACGATCAGAACTTCAAAAGTACCATTCACTTTTATGTAGGAACAATATATCAGTAATCATATCAACATATATATAACTTGCAATTAGGTACAGTTGCATGCAAAAAATTAGAATGAGAAGATACTAGTGCCATATCAGGAAGGAAGATCATACAAGTCACCTCACATAGTCAACAAAGGTATATTTCATATGCTAACATGTTTGCTTCCTGTGTAGGTATATGAGAAATGAGTTGTTGATTCATCTTTTATTAATAAGCATGTGGAGAAAATGGGCTTCCATAAGGGTCGAGCCCAGCATGCTCGGAGCAATGACATTAATGCAGAAATATCCAAGATACGTGACTTTTTTTAGCCATAATGAACGATCAATCACAGTGGAGCAGCAAATAGAACAATCATATTATGAAAAACAACCAAGGCATTTAAGGATGACATGTACTTTTCCATTCTTTGTCATGAGTGAAGTGTGATATCGTTAAACAGTTCAAAGCAGTCCATGTGAATCAAGTTGCAACAATGAATACATCAGGAGACAGCCATAGTAATGAATTAGAATGCATATTGCATCATGTATTGTAGTAGCAAGTAAACATCATTGTCATAAGGAGATAGTATGACCAGCTCAATAATTGCAAAATTCAAAAAAGACAAGATGTTGAAGAGGTCCTTAAAGGACACCTTTTTCCATGTATAGTGGGATATAAACAAAAAGCCATGTTTTTAGGATACATGGTCGATTGTCTTTTATCATCATACTTTGGTCAAAGATAGGTTGAAAGCAGCAGATGACTATTCCATAAGTCTAGGAGCTGCAGCGACATTCTGTGGAGTTGTAAATAGATCAATTTCTCTTTGCACAGGAGAAGACAGAAAGCAAGCTAAAACTATATTATGAGTCTCATAGGAACAACCAAAGTATTAATGACTGGTAAAAGGTCCAAAAGGTAGCAAAAGGTACACAGTAATAAAGATATCAGTGCCAAATGCCTATGTGGGACAACCACCAGAAGGATATGATCTAAGTGCCATAAAAGATACAATGCAGCTACATCATAAAGCAACATGTTCAGGTGATAGAGCAACAGTCTTTTTGACTATTTTCAAAGACAAAAAGGAATGAGTAGAGATTCATAATGCAGAGAGAGAGAGACCTTTACAAACCCTAGTAGGAATGTAATGACCTCATAACACTTGCCCTTATAAATGCAAAAAAAGGTTAACTTTTGACAAAGATAAAAGAGAAATACAGTGGAAGTAACCCTAGCTGGGTTAATACAAGTAAAGCTCATTTTTACATTGGAGCAAGAGAAACCAGAAATTGCATTATGCAAAGCAATGAGATATCAAGTTTTGTGCAGACCCAGAAGGTTTTTTGCTCACGACCTAGAAGGAGACAGCCTTCTTCTGAAGTTTTGTTAAAAACCCAGACGAAAGATATAATGCTTTTTAAGTTTTTTGCTGTTATAGGAAAAAGCCATGAGAGTCTTGTGTCTACAACAGAAAAATACATGGTCTTCATATGAAGCAAGAAGACAGGAAAAATGGTGTTCAAAACCCTAGGGTTTTCTTTCATATTTTTCTTTTTATACAGTGAAATGAAATTTCTTTTTGCAAACCACAAATCAAAGAAGAACAATGTGTTTTTCCAGAAAAAACAAGATATCTTTCATATATAGAAATAAAAAACCCAGTTTGTATGCATGAAGTCTGTTGTCAGATTGTATGTTTCTTGCAAGCCCTTGTTATGTTTTGTACAGACAGTTTCTATGGTCATAACAACAATGGAAAAGAAGTATATTTTCACCAGTTGAAGGTCACACAAACAGTGAATGCGCAGGAGTGTCTTCTTTTACAAGTTTTTGTCATGGGTCAAGCTCATTTTGAGCAAAAAGTCACAGGTACTGAAGAAATCGAAAGTTTTTTTTAGAATGTAAGAAATATCAGTTGGCCGCGGTCAAAGTGCCATATCGAACCTTATCAATGAAGATACAAAGGAGAAAGTAAAGCTTTTTAAACTCATTTCAAGCAAGAATACACAGAATACTCAAAATCCCGCCTCTGGTAGCAATACACAACAAAAGGCCTAGAAAATGAAGAAGGATCTATAGTAAAAGATGAATTACCTCTTTTTTCTACCGTTTGTTGTGTCAAATCACAGATTTTTTCCTCAAACGACCTCCCAGAACGGCCTCAAACAGTGAGAATGAATGCAAAGTGGTCGGCCATAAAAAAACTAGAAGGATGCATTAAAAAACTAGTCAAGTTCGCGGCTTTGGAGGCCCAAAATCGACAAATAAGAGGTCAAAATCTCAGTAAGAACAACTTATCAAGCATTTTGTACAGAAAATCCCCAAATTGCCTCTCAGAATCGACCAGAATCCATGCATTTTTGCCTTCAAACCCTAGAGGCATAGCGGCGGCACAGCAAGGCAGCAGAAAAGAGTAAAATGCAAATGAAAAGTTTTAGGTTTTCGTTCTTTTCATTGATCGACCTAATTTGCAATTTGTCCATTTTTGACTTTTGTTTTAAAATTAAAATCATTTCTATCCTTTTGTGCCCGTGGTAAAGACCTTTGTCTTTTCAAACCTAATCATAATGCACATGGGGCCGTGAGAGCATATTCTACCTTGTGATTTTTTTATAAAGTCAAAGAAAAACATAATGAATAGTTATGGAGGTCGAGTGCCTTATGTTATGGCTAAGGCATGTCTTTGTTGATCATAAGGTGGGTATAATAGGTTATGCATAAGGAGCATTGCAATGAGCATAAGGAGTCATAAGGATCCTTTTATAATGTATTGCATTAGACCTTGTAGTCATGATGATGTATGTCAAGAAATGTATGAATTGCTAGGGGTTATAAGGTGTTTTGGTATAGCCATGTAATGCGTGTAATGATGCAAGTGAATGGAGATCGTGTTTATGCCTAGGAATTATAAGAGTTTTATTTTGATTTTGCATAATCTAGAAATAGATTAAATGTTGTAAACAAATGATAAAGTAATGAGTTATGAATTACTTTATCACTTGTCATAAAAATGCAAAAGGCAATAATAGGCAAATCTATAACACATGACAAAGTAAGTCTCGTAGATTACTTTGTCATTTTTTCACAATATTTAATTTATCTCCAAACTATGCAAAATCAGGAGATTGAATATTAATGTCCTAGTGCCATTATTTTTTGCATAGGTTTGTAATAAATTTGAAATGTAAAACATCAAGCTAAGGTGGTGTAATTATAAACCACTTAGTTAATGTTAATTAAATGCAAAAATAATTGTATTGATGATATTTATTGTGCAAAGGGCAAGTTGAGGATGCTTGTAGATGTTGTCAAAGAGATGTGGCTGAGCATTTATTGTGCAAATATCATACATTTATGATGCTATAGGAGAGGTTGGCAAACTGGTGGAGGAGTTATTGTGGATATTTGACTTGATTTTTATGGCCTTAAAGAGCATTTAAATGCATTTTCTGGTGCTTTTATGTTTAGTGATGACATGCCCTGATTTTTTCTTCATTGGGAACTCATTTTGGAGGACTTTAGACAGATATTTTAAGGGCTGTTATGAGATGCACGACCATGGAGGTTTCTCATCTTTATCTTGTTACAGCTGCTTGGAGGATATATAGTCATTCATTTGACTCTTTGTAAAGGAGTTCTTTTCATGTAAATTCTAGAGTTAGTGATTTTTCTACAATCTTTACTCAGTTTGAGCATGTTTTTGTAACCGCTTTGAGATATGAAATACATAACAGACCTTGGATACCATTGATAGTCAGGTTTTGCCTTCTTATTTATGCAGCATTGTGTATTACCAAGTATTTGATTGAGTCATTTGTGAGGTTAGTTTTATCTCCTTGTGATTTTGTCTCATGTTTCAAATACCTTTATGCAAAAAGTGTGTTTGTGCAGGTTGCAAATTGTGTCTTAAAGCAGTATATGGTTTTTTAAACTGTGAAGTTAGCTTCCTTTTAAAAAGGTTAATGCATTTAGACCTCTTTGTGAAGTATTTTTGCAAAAGATATAGTAATAGGTTGTGCATGTTTAGTTTCTGTTGTCTGTGGCCAAGTGTATGCAAATCTAAGTTTCATAAACCATATCAAGTTTGGTGTATCACCCTTGTTCTCATTTTCCAGTTTTACCTTTCATTTTTAAAGCATTCCTTTTCCCTTTTCCTCTGCAAATCCAGTAGTTTCTAGGTGATAACCAGCTAGGAAGCTGGCCTTCTCTGGAGGTTCTTTCCATCACAGGTGACCCACAGGCCTGGAAAGATCCCATGTTTCTCCAGAATGCTAAGTTCTGCAACTTAGCAAAGGTGTAAATATGAGAGACAACAGTTTTTGGCACGCCCGGTGGGATTGTGAACTGATTCTCAGTCCATTTTATACATTTTGTTACTGCTGTTTGGTGTGTACAACAGTAGTTTCAACCTTTTGGAGGTATTTTATTTACACACTTGGCGACTGTGGAGAGATTATCTACTGGTTTCAGCAGTTCAAGTGCTTGTATGATTCAAGTTTTATCAAGAAAATGTAGTCTATTATGATTTCCTAGCTTTTTTGAGTGAATAGGCATGTCTATGTTTCATGGGAACATGCCTTATCACCCTCCATTTCATGAGAATGTTGTTCGTACTTCTTCTTATCAGCCATATCAAAGTAACCATACTACTGGTTTTGTCCAAAATAGCCTTGTAATTGCAAGTAACTAGCAGATCCAACATGCTTACCACCCACCCACCCTTGCTCAGACTTCATTTCAGTCCATGTATGCTCAAAATCACCCTCAAAAAAATAACTTCATACCAAACCAACACGCTTATCACCATGGTCGATCTCAAAATTTGGACAATTTGGGGATTGGTGATATAAAAAACATATTGATGTACTGGACTCAGCAACTGGGTGAGATCAAGTGGCAACAACAATTCGAGTTGCAGCAGGAGGAGTTGGCTTACCAGGCAATCCAGCGTCAACAAGAGCTGGAAATGCAAAAAAATCAATATGAGGAGAAGCTTGCACAATAAGATGTTGCAGAAGAGGAGCAAAAGAGGCTTTTGTTGGCTCCATTTCAAAGGTTGGAAACTCAATTAGCTATTTCTTTTCCAAATCCATTTTTTGAAGAAGAGGTTTCCAAGTTCAGAGTACCAAGCTTCAAGCAAGGTGAGTCTCCTAAGTCTCCTAAATTGAATATTCCAAGTTTTAGGGGGCCTCATCCATTGAAAGAACCTACACTTGAACAAGAACAACCTATATGTCTTTAAGAGACCAAGCCAATTCCTCAAGTTTCCTTGTCAAATCAGCCTTCCTATCCTTTTACTATCCGTCTTTGTCCAGATGGACCTATTGTCTATCAAGATAGTTGGTTTAGAGGACAAAAGAATGAGTTTCCTGAGATAAAAGAAGAACCTGCTATTCATGAACCTATATGTGATAAAAAAGAGGAAAAATTAGGCATCTTGCAACAAGAAAATGAACATGATCAGTCAGGACAGCAGGTTGAGAAGCTTGAAAAAGGTATCAAAAGCAATGATTTCATGTTTTTATTCGATGAACTCCCTTATTTTATTGAGCTGAATGAGTAGGAAATAGTCAAACAATCTGATGAGTTGCTGACAGAAGACAATCAATGTAATAATCAAGTCTTGGAGCAGTTGAAAGATGAAAATGAACATGAGGAAAGGACGGTTCATGAGGTAAAAAGCACTCCTTTTTTATTAAAAGACCAAGAAAGATTTGATGAGGATTCATTTTGGAATGATCTTGAGTCTTTTCTGTCAAACTTAGATGGCAGACAAGATTAGGTTGAACATGTTTTGGAGAAGGAAATAGAGGCTGAATCTCAGGATTTAGCTATTTTGTTTGATGAATTACTTGAATATGTAGATGAGAATAAAGATAGCATATGCGTACTAACATCAGTGCCTACTTTTGAGTAGCAGAATGACAAAGCTCATCTAGATTTAATGCAAAGTTATGAGTTAGATGAGAACATGTTTTCAGGGATCATAGAGGCTTTTTGCTCTAACATCAATGATAAGCTAGTATCATATGAGCCAACAACATGCGATCAGCCTGTTCAGATCAAGGAGGCAGGCATTCCTTCATTTCATTCATGTGAACCAACTCTTCCACATCAGATTGAAATTGAGATAGAAGATGAAACAACATCTTTGGAGGAAGGAAATCTTACACTGCAAATGGAGCAACCTAATCAACAATATGAAAAGACAATAGTGTATGAGCTTGAAGTCAGCAGTGAGAGGCCAAGTTTTATCCTCTCAAAAGGGTGTCCAATCAGATATTTATTCAAAGAGGAGTCCACAGAATTACAACAAGTCATGATTCTGCCAAAGCATGTGATTGCAATTGCGGAGCAGCAGGTTAATCACATCTATATGCCTCAAAATAACATCTTTGGTGGTCAATCAAATGAGGAAGGTGTGCCTTTTATGATGTTCCAAATTTTTCTGTAGCAGTTAATCAAATGTTTATTATTTCCATACATCTTTTAGGTTGATCTTAAGGATTTGAAGCATCCTCTATTGTTAAGGAAGGGTAGCTATTTCTCACAACCAGTGAATGGTTATGTCTAAGCACTACCACTGCTGAGTAGTGTAGGGTAGGGTAGTTTGAAGCTAATAAGTGCTCATTGCACAGTAGTTTCAGTTCAGTTTTCATTTCCTCTAAGTGCAGTTTTTGTACAGTTAGTTAGGTTGCTCCGAGTCTTGTTTTGGTAGGTGGAATAAGGTTGGAAGGTGTTTTACACTGTTATGAGGAGTTACAACAAGTATGTGAGAAGCTTTTCCAAGGTTTCGGGTAGAAAAAAGACTCATATGCCCAATGGATTTTAGAAGGCTACTGGTCTAGTTTTGTTTAGCAGGCAAACATCCTTGAGAGGTCGCCAAAGATGTTACTAAATTATGTTCACACCTAATTTAGCAAGGCCTAAACATCAGTTGTTTAGAGGGAAAAAAAATTGCTTTTGCAGGATCATCCAGTCAATGTCTAATGTCTTGACAGAAGATAAGTGCAAAATCACTTATCAAAATCATGTAACAGCTCAAGTTGAGCTGTTACATCATCCTGGTAAGTGAAATCGTCTACGGACAAGAAAACAAGAATTCAAAGAATGAAGAGAATTGATGGAGTTCATGTTCCAGTTGTTGATTATTCATTATGTTTCAGTGCAAGTAAAAGAGGTATTTATAGACTATCAAATTATACATCATGTTTTATACATATGTTCCAAAGAAAGATCAATTGTTTTATGCTATGTATTTGATTCAAAAAGTGAAATATACATAAGTCATTGCATAGAATGAGATAGCTGATTGTATTCAAAAGAATGTATAAAAGTGCTCCCACACAAGACATAGGAGTAACTGAAATTGGCAACATAAAAGTAAAATTTACTTTTGAAAACAATGAAATGCATAAGAAAAGAAAGGGGATCCATCATTGCCTGTGAATGACGAATCCCGTGGTCGAGCCGACTACTATCTTCCTCCATCCGTTTGAGCTCTAGCGTACCTAGAAAATAGTTTTGTTAATGCTCAGGGTCCCAAGTCTTTTCATACATGATCAAAACTTCAAAAGTACCATTCACTTTTATGTAGCAACATTATATCAATAATCATATCCGGATATATATAACTTGCAATTAGGTATCAGCTGCATGAAAAAAATCAGAATGAGCAGATACTAGTGTCATATTAGGAAGGAAGATCATACAAGTCACCTCACATCATCAACAAAGATATATTTCATATGCTAACATGTTTGCTTCCTGTGTAGGTAAATGAGAAATCAGTTGCCGATTCATCTTTTATTAATAAGCATGTGGAGAAAATGGGCTCCCATAAGGGTCAAGCCCAGCATGCTCGGAGCAATGACATTAATGTAGAAATATCCAAGATACGTGACTTTTTTCAGCCATAATGAATGATCAATCACAGTGGAGCAGCAAATAGAACAGTCATATTATGAAAAACAACCAAGGCATTTAAGGATGATAGGTACTTTTCCATTCTTTGTCATGAGTGAAGTGTGATATCATTAAACAGTTCAAAGCAGTCCATGTGAATCAAGTTGCAGCAATGAATACATTAGGAGACAACCATAGTAATGAATTAGAATGCATATTGCATCATGTATTGCAGTAGCAAGTAATTATCATTGTCATAAGGAGACAATATGACCAGCTCAATAATTGCAAAATTCAAAAAAGACAAGATGCTGAAGAGGTCCTTAAAGGACACCTTTTTCCATGTATAGTGGGATATAAACAAAAAGCCATGTTTTTAGGATACATGGTCGATTGTCTTTTATCATCATATTTTGGTCAAAGATAGGTTGAAAGTAGCAGATGACTATTCCATAAGTCTAGGAGCTGCAGCAACACTCTGTGGAGTTGTAAATAGATCAATTTCTCTTTGCACAGGAGAAGACATAGAAACGTGACTCCTCATCTTTCGAGTTGAGGTTTTCAACTGCCTCAACCCTCAGAATGTATGTGGAAGCCAGATATAGTTGACTCTGGCAATGCCAAAAACCTCCCTAAAGAGGAAGTAGCAATAGTTGTCTGTCTAAGTTAGACAAAGAACTAATTGTTCTTTTCAACTTTCTACTTTCTTCTCCTCACCAGCTGTTTCATCCCAGTGGACAACTCTTTTTCAATTGCTGTTGACAACTTGATGAATGCCATCAACATAAGGGAGGGGAAGAGGGAACAATGGGATCTCACCTCCTCCAAGGCCAATTTGGAGACTCGCAATAACATGAAGTTATTGGAATCGCCAGACAGGAAACCAATTTCCCCACTAGGATGATGTCAAAAGAAAACCAAGGAATGAAAGGAGTTTGATGCTTGCCACTTCGCTCCATGAATTTTACCTAAACCACCAATGCCCTAGGAACATACTCCTCGTCCCTTGACTCTGTATGAATAGAGCATTAACCAAGAGAAGAGGGAGATACTCCCTAAGATATAAGGTGGTAAACACAGTATAATAGAATGGGACATACAATTCATTTTTTCTCCCAAAAGAGGAAAGTTGCAGCTAATGGGCACAGGGGGTTCCTATTTATAGTAGAAAAGCAAAAATCCTCATGCCTGAATAGTCTTTTCTATTAATACCTCAATCATTTTAGTCCAGCTAGCACTGCATTACTTTAGTCTTAATTGGTAATCTCTGGATATCTTATCAATATTGCCAGAAGAGGAAATGGAGGCGCTACCGTAATATCAACATCAATTGCTCATAGCTCGAAGCTTCTGCATGTGCAATATTCAACAGAGCCTCTATTTCCATAATGAGAGAGTTGAAGTAGGTATCTTAATATCAACATTTTCCCATTTTAAAACACTCAGCTTCTAATCTTGCTCTGCCTTAACATTAGGTGAAAAATCTTGATAATCCTTCCAAAGGCGATATCCTACTCAGACATATGCTTCACCCTGTACAATGGTGGCAAAAAAGGGTTGCCAAAAACTTTAGAATACGACAAATTTTCCTTTTAGATCACATCCATCATGAATAAGAAATAGGACAATCGCTCAAAGTAATAAGCCAACTTTCCAATTGATGGTAGAATAGGACCAGGTACATGCTTGATCTCTGCCTTTTTTGCTCTGGGCTAACAACATTATCTCATTGTTTACCATGCTCCATCACTCCATAGACTCGTTTGTTTCAAGCCGTTAGATCCATTCGGGGAACCAAATCAACAGCGACTGAAGATAGTCAGCAAGTCAAGGAGTCATTTGCTAACTTTGAAATCCAGCCGTAGATTTATCTTGATCAACGGTCTTCATAGAAATTTGAATTTCTTCCAACAGAGGATAGATACCTCAAAAAGGCTTGAATCTTATCTGCCACGATGGCATCTCCACATCTTCACGCTGAGTCAATTGGGACCGCAACAAAATCCTTACCTCTGACGAAAAAAGCCGCTTTGTTGGCGCCGCGGACACCGTGGATATCACAATCCACCTCATCCTTTTTGTCATCACAACAAAACCTTTGAACAAACTTAGTAAGAAAGGGAAATCCCACGTGGCACCACTGAATCAATGGAACTGCTCATTGGCAATCGTCGTCTCGCTGGGCATACTCGAGAATTCCAGTGAGGAAGCAACCTCTCGCGAAACATCTAACATCACGGAACATGTAAGACATGTCGGGTAACGATGGTGCGTTTGTGATCCCGCGAGAGGTAAAAACAAGGTCTGGCGAAGGTGAAAGCTTTCGCGAAATAGAAACATAACATTGTGGCATGCCAAATGAGCGTAACTTAACGATCATTTGCATCCTATGCAAATAAGGTTGTTCTTAAAAGAGGCCCCAGACCAACGACCTAGCAAAGGGGCTGGTAACATTGAATGACACAAGATAAGTTTGAAAGACAACTTAAGATACCGAGAATGGCCAACAAGCGGTCAACAAAATATTATAATATAGTATGCAAAAAAGCCATTGCAATATAGTTTTAGGCCTTTTCAAGGTTTTACTAGGGTTTATCAAGCCTAGACAAATGAGACCAGGGGCAAAGGCGTTCATGAAAATGCAAGTCCAAACACTCATCATGGGCAAACTGTGAGATGACAACTCCGAGCACTTGTAGCTTAGGGAAGTTCTCCATCAGCGCTCTCCAAGGTCAATATATTTTACATTGTTTATTAAATGGAATGAAATTTAAACCCAACCAAAGATATTAATTCATTTTATATTTTCTCTTAGCAGGAGCTTTTCTCTTCAATAAGATGCAAATAACAGTTTTACATATAATATGTTACCAAAATGGGTCTTAGCATAGACATATCTTTGTTGCTTAGACCTTTCCAATTATTTATTCAACATCTAGGTATAGACATGTACTTTAGTTTGGGCAAACTTTGATTTAGAAGGTTTTGCATGGACTATTTGGTAATATCTGAGTTTCCACTCACTTTGCAGTAGTCAAGGAGTTTTTTACATTTAGAGTTGTTGCAAATAAAAATTTCTGCAATGTATAGGCATGATAATTTTGTTTAATGGAATAGTGTTGAAGTTTCTAATATGGAAGCTAAGGTAGTTTGCAGTGTAGAAAAATATCCTAGATTGAGCAACGAGCAGTCTAGAAATATCCTAAATTGAACAGTAGAAGGAACTTTAAAAAATTTGGACATCTCCAGTTTCTATCAATATAAATGCCACTGTAATTTATCTGCCTAATGTGTCCAATTGTTGGGCCAGTGTTTAAAATGATTAGAAAGCTTTGAGTAATGTGATCTTTTAAAATCTATTAGTGAATACAAGTAGCATGGTCCAAACTGTGCTGGTGCTCAAGACACAGAAAAGTGTGAAAAAATTTGTATTGTGGGTTGCTACAGACAACTTGTAACAATTTCCCAAATTGAAAACCTATCATTTCAATAGTTTGGTGAACTCCAAAATATAGAAAAATCACATTCCCATACACCAAATTTTCAAAATAAAAAATTACTTTGCCATATATTATGTTGGGACTTGAAAAAATAGTCCTCAAAATGCCCTTTTTTGCCCCTAAAAAATCCAAAAATCCTGTGCAAATTTCTTAGCAAATGTCACCATTGGATAGAGAATTGAATTCTAAGCAACTTTGCCTTTTGAACCATCTTGAAATTCCTTGAAATGAAGAAGTTATGCTTGTTCAAAGTTTGGTTTTTATATTTTTTGCCTTGGTCAAAAAATGGTTTCTCCCTTAGAATATTTTCCATTTTTTGCCTTTGTCGACAAATCGGCTTTTTTTTTTTTCAGAACTCGCTAACTTTTTAGGAGTTCAGCTTTTAGTCGATTCGTAGATAAGGCGATAGTAGAGCAAAGGGAAACAATGTTGCGGTGAAGATGTTAAGGCAAAAGGAAGAAGGCTATTGACAAGGTTGCTTTGGTTTGAAGTTCTTGAAGTTCGTCGATAGGGAGTTTGCCCGATGACCATTTCACCGACAAAGGCTAAGGAAAAAGAAAAGCAATGCCTTTGTTGGGGTTTTTGCCCAAAATCAAACTTTCCAAAAGTTTGTGTTTTTTGTAATTCACTGACAAAGAGATGAAGGCAAAGGAAGAAAGAGTCTTTTATCGACGAAAGGTAAAGTTTGAAAACTTGAAGATTTGCCGATAGAGTAAAAGGGAGGAGTGATGTCTAAGTAAAGGTTCGGCGTGGGGCAAATTTACCGATAAGGCAAATAAAGGCAATATTTTTCTAAGGCATAAAAAGTTTGGCATAGTGGCATTTTGCTGATAATGAAGAAACTGGTGTTATGGCCCTTGGTTCTAAAAAATGTAAATTTGCCAATATAAGGAAAAAAGACAAGGCATAGAGATTATCGGCAAATCGGGTGGAAACTAAACTTTCCATAAGTTCGGGTTTTTCTCATTTCGCCAATGAGGCGATAAATACGAGAAGAGGAAGCCAAGTTCGTGATTCTTCATTTTTGCCAATAAAGCAAAAGGGGCATAAAAGATGAAGTTTGCAAAGTTAGAGAAAGGGCGTGTTTGCCGATAAAAGGCAAATAAGGCTAGATTCGAAGAGGCCGACATTTGCTGACCAAGAAGAAGAAGAAGATAGTTCGACAAATTGGACAAAGGCGATATAGAGAGAAAATGTTGTCTAAGTTCAAAAAAGTTAAAAGTTGCCGATGGAAGGCAACAAAGCAAAGTTCTGTAAAGATGAAAATCGCCGATAAAGGTGAAAATGAAGATGGAATAAAAGATAGTTCGACAAAATGGATTTTTGCCGATAAAAGGCGGATAAGCAAAGAATGAAGGCGACAAATGAGAAAGTTTGAAAAGGTTAAAAGTTGCCGACAGAAAGAAAGTAAGTGCCAAAGAAAAGTTCGTGAACACAGAAAATTGCCAATAAGGCAAGTGATGCAAATAATGAAGAAAGGCCTAGTTTGCGAAATGAAAGATTTGCAGACAGAGAAGGAGCCAAGGGCGGAGGAGGTGAAAAGAGAAGAAGTTCGCCAAGTGGGGTTATTGCTGATAAAACAGAAGGAATGGTGAAGGCTCAATTCAAAAAAAGTGAGGTTCGCCATTGGGGCAAATAAAAGCAAAAAATGCAGAGGCTCGTGGCGAATATCGAAAGCCCTGAATCTGACAAGGAGACTAAGGCTGACTTTCTCGGGGTATGGTTTCTTGGTTTCCCAACTTCTCCAACGGCCTGGGAGCACTCCAACCACTTCCAGGAGCGCCATCAATATGAAGCGACTGGCAAACACCAAGACAAATGCAATTAAGGTGGTTGTTGATTTTATTTGCAGTTATGGGGGTTGTTAAAGATTTTGGCTTCTTGGACCAACTTAGGATGGCTTTAAAGGCAAGATCAGATCTATTGTCAAGGGTTGGTCTTTGAGCCAATTATCTGGTCTGTAGTGCCTCAAGATAGTTTCAGAGCTTCAAATCAAGCCAGTCTGGGTGTTAAATGTAGGAATGTGTTTTGATGCAGCATAGGAATGAATTGTAAAGCATATTTCATACATCTGTATGTCTCCATGGCCATTTGTAATGATTTAGGGGAATGTATAATTGCAGTTGTATGTTTTCTCTCATCACATTTGTCGGTGCAATTGTAATAGAGATTTGATAATGCGTGACAACATTTAAATCCATGGATGCTTTGTGTTTGGTCATTTCTTTATTGCAAATGGGTCATTATAGTTTGGTTCTGGATAGTTAAGTATGTCCAATGTATGAAGTATAATCTAAGAAATGTATGTGAATACATTTTAGTTTTTTGTTGATGCTGATTCAATCATTTTCTTCCTTCTTTATTGCTTATGACTCAGTTGCCCAATAGAGTAGGCATCGGTCCATATTGGAGAGGAATCAAACACTCTTTTAAATTAAACAAATCATTCACCTGTGGTTCAGGGAAAAAACCATTTGTCCTGTGCATGTACACTTGCATAGTTGAATCAACTATATAGGGGTTATGTGACAACCAGTCATTCTTGACTTAGTGATAGTCTTAGGAGTTAAGATGATGAGTTGGATTTGGTTGTCTAGTATTTTTAGTTGTTCATTTGGTTTGAACTCAATAGCTTTTCAGGTATACCCCTTGGAATATCCCTCCTAGGTCTAGCTGAGCCTAAAGAGCAGAGGAGTCTACCCACTCCTGTTAGTTGGCCAAAATCACCCTAAACTTGTTGATGAACCTCTTCCTATCACCCAAAATGACTATCCCTAGCCTAGGTGATTTAGGAATGTTTTAGGGTTTAGGGTTACAACTATTTTGGGTCCCAACATATTCAAAGTATTCTTGATTACCTAACATGATGTAATACTTCGTCAAGCCCCTAATACAAAATATGATGCAGGGGCATCACATACATTTTATAAATTTCCCTATTTTCTTGATTATTTGAGTTTTGTGATAGGTTGTGGCGTAATCAGGTACCTGTCGCCAAGGCGACAGGAAGCGTGTTGAATGATAAAGTTGCCTCAGCGTAGTTTTATGAGCAATGGTGGACAATTGGGAGTTGAACGGTTATGAATTAGGCAGTCATGGGCAGACTGGTGTGACAGTTTCATGGTGAAGATTGAATAATTTGGGAAAAGACAAAGAGTCACGGCAGTTGGCAATAAAGGGCATTTCAAATTCTAGAAACGACCAGGGAGAATGCAGAAACAAGAGGAGGAGGTTGGTCGCAGAAGACAGATGAAGGCGTTAAGGAAAGGCCAATGAAAGGGGCCACAAATAGTATAAGAACTGACAGGCCAAATCAGAGAGGAAGACCGACGGTGGCAGAGGAGAGTAGGAGGTAAGACAACTGGAAACAAAACTTGTTTTTCTTCTCTATGAAGGAAACTGAAAGGTGAAGAGTCGGAAGTGCAACAGAGAGATTCGGGAGTTAGCAGAGATTAAGAGTGGTCAAAGGAAGAATAAAAAGGGGTCGTTGACAGAGAAGATAGAGAGAGGAGGCCGAACAGGAAAGGCTATGAAATAGAGGGGGCATTAAGACCGAAAAGAACAAGAGAGGTCGCAGGCCATAGAAATGTTGAAGCGATTGCAGAAGAGGCCGATTGAGGAAGAGAGGTCGTAAAGAAACAAAGACGAGTTGTCATGGATGAGGAGTATCATGTGGAGAACAAAGAATGCAGAAGTGAGTATAAAGTGCGAGGAGCACGTGATAGAGAAGATTGATAGGTAGAAGAGTCCGTGAGTTAAGTGGAGAGAGTGGCTGGTTATCCATTGTGGTCTGACCCATGAGGGCAATGTATGAGACCAAATTTTTTTGTAATATGCTGTTTTCTTAATATGAAATCGTTTCATGTCGTTGATCTAAGTCGTAGGATTGTGTAATGCAAATGCTGATTTACGTTATCTTGGCTGTCACAATCATTTATGTTGACTTTTGATACACTGTATTATGGTAGCTCTTGTTGCCTTGTAGACAAGTGAATGTAATTTGCATATTTCTGTCGCTCCATGAATCTGAGATTAGACTCCAGAAATTCCTAGCATTAATGTTCAATGTTAATCTTACTAATTCCTATCCTGAGCTTGGACTGTAAATTGTAGAGGTCGATATGGAAGTAAGGCAAAAAGTGTGTTACTCTGATTGATTAGCATAGGGTTGGTGCATGTGGGTCTCAGAGCATGCCATCAAGTGGTATCAGAGCCCAAAAAGATCTGGGTAGCGAGCACTAAGTGTGTTCTTGATTTTGATGGGCATTGATGTATGAGTGTTGCAGTCCAATGCATGTGCAGTTTGGTAAGTTAATAAGAAAGGAGAGGTACCAAAAGACTGGGAAGAGAGGACAAGAAAGAAGCCCTAGGTGAGGTATCTAGAATATGAGAATGAATAGAAAGATGCAATGTTTGCATAGGTAGAACGCCGAAGAAGAGGCAACCTATGCTAGAATTTACAGTGACGTGCATTGTTGTGTGAACCGATCGCCAAAGGAGAGACAGTTTGTACTTGAAGATTGAACAAAGATTGTGGATTGCAGCAAAAAGAAGGATGGGTATTAGTGTAAGGAGACCCATCATAATCCCATTTTGGGAAAGATATTGGGATGAAGTAGAAAGTAGAAAATTCTGAGAGGAATTGGAAGAGATTGCAAGAAGAATGGATATTTTGGGAAATATTTATTTTCCTGATAAGGTGGTAATTTTAGAAAGTGGATAAGAAGAGAAGAGGAAAGTTCTAATTGCAGAGGACTTGAATAAAAATAATAAGGAAAGGAGAAAAGAGAAAGTGCAGCAAAGAGCACTAGAAGAAGAGGAGAATAAAGTGTCTATGGAAGAGGCACCTGAAGAGACATCTTGGTCTCTTGATTTATTTGCTATTGATTTGTTTGAAAGTGTGGATGCAGATATGAAGAAGACTACGAACAAGCCTTTGGAGGCAAAAGAAGAAAGGGCAAGAAGAGAGCCCATAGATGAAGATGGAGATAAGAGCAAAAGAGGACAAGTTGCAATAATAGATAAGGGAAGACAGTTTGTAGCAGCGATGTAATGCAAGGTACCTGAAGATGGAATAAGGGATAATGAAGAAAAGAAGAAAGCTTGTGAAGAGGAAGAGGTGGCAAGACATGAAGCCAAGAATGTAATCAATTTGGGGCAGCAGACCCATGAGAAGGTAAAAGTTTGTTTTGATGGTGATTTTGTTTATGCAAGTGGAAATAGGAATGTAAACTTGCAAGTTAGAAAGGAGAAGAGTAAATTAATGAATCATGGCTATATAGTACCATTTTGGCAAAGAAAATTAGTTGTCAATGAATAGAAAAAAGAAATGAAGCAAGCAGTGGCTGAAGACAAAAGGATGAAAGATATGGTGAAGTGTCAAAGAAGACAAGAGGATAGCCCTAGTGTAGAGGCAGGAAAACAACAATTTAGGAAGATGAAGAACCAAGTAGTGAAGCATGGAACAACAATAAGAAAAGATGGTGATAAGAAACCAATGCAAGATGATAGAAGTTGTGATGAAGAAGACAAGTCCAAATAACGGGAGAATAAAATAATAGCCATAAAGGATGAAAAGAGGGATAAGGCTCCAGAGCATACTGTAGAGTTTGAGGAGAAGCATGGTATGGGTAAGGTAAGAGGTAGTCCATTTGATTTGTATGATGATGATGAGAGCAAGTTATGGTTGATTGTGGATGAGAAGGGAAGGAAGAGAGAAAGATACAAAAAGAAGACAGACAACAAAAGAAGGCAAATTGGAAAATTTAATAATGAGTACAGAAGTGTTATGAAGAATGAGTTGGCTGTGAGGAAAGGGAACCAAGGATGGACAATAGGAAAAGGCATGGAAAATGAGGAAGAAGCAGCAGAAAATAAAGAGGAAGGAAAAGGAAAGTCTAAAATTTTAAGATTAGATGATATTGCAGCGGAGGTGGAATTAGATAAAAGGGCAGCAAATATTAATGGTGCAGATGGTTTGTGGACACCATTTTCTGAGTTTGAAAGGCAAAAGAAGAATGAGAGTGAAGTTGTGCATAAGATAAAGATAACAAAGGAGTTGGTGCAGCGGTGGAGCGAGAGGTAAATATGAAACCATTTTTTGATATTATGTATTCATTTGGTATGCTGATTTATGAAAAATTGGAGTAGAAGTCTGAAATAGTGTATGACATTGGGTTTTATAAGAAGGAAGAAGGGATTAAAGGTAGTTTAATGCTGTATAGTTGGACCTTAGGAAAAGAAGTGTATGAAATGACATGAATGCAGATTTGTTTAAGATTGAGCATGCATTGGGTAACGTAGATAGTCCGGTGGGTAAGGTTGACCTGTTTGGGAAAGAAAATGTTGAGATGTTTTATTTAAATAAAGTTGAATGGATTGATAAATGTGTGAATGACTTTGATGAAGATGTACAAATGACTGGAACAACAAGAGACTATAAAAGCTTTATTGCAGAGATGCTGAAGCAACAAGTGGATGAGATGAATGAATTGGAAGAAATGGAGTGTGTTGATTTTCTAGAATTTGGTTGTGTTCTTGTATGTAAAGATGAATGGGTGAGAAGACTTTGGAGGAGGTTGGTGTACAATGGAAATGAAATGATAAGAATAGAATAGAGCAAACAATGTTTGGAAAGCTTGATGATGATAGAACGATTGTGGAAGAAGAGGAAGAATAGAACAATAGCAGATAAGTTGGATTGTTAGCCTCATGTGCAGGAGCACATGCATTTTGTCCCCTGGGGAGTTTGATGCAGGGGCATCGCATACATTTTATAAGTTTCCCTATTTTATTGATCTTATTTGAGTTTTGTGGCAGGTTGTGGCGTAATCATGTTCCTGTCACCAAGGCGACAGGAAGCGTGTTGAACAATAAAGTTACCTTCAGCATAGTTTTATGAGCAATGGTGGACAGTTGGGAGTTGAACGGTTATGAATCAAATAGTCATGGGCAAATTGGTGCGACAGTTACATGGTGAAGATTGAATAATTTGGGAAAAGACAAAGAGTCACGGCAGTTGGCAATGGAGGGCATTTCAAATTCTAGAAACGACCAAGGAGAATGCAAAAACAAGAGGAGGTTGGTCATAGAAGACAAATGAAGGCATTAAGGAAAGGCCAACGAAAGGGGCCACAAATAGTATAAGAACTGATAGAGCTGATAGGCCAAACTGGAGAGGAAGACCGATGGTGGCAAAGGAGAGTAGGAGGTAAGATAGCTGGAAACAAAACCTGTTTTTCTTCTTTGCAAAGGAAATCGAAAGGTGAAGAGTCGGAAGTGCAACAGAGAGATTTAGGAGTTAGCAGAGATTAAGAGCGGCCAAAGGAAGAATAAAAAGGGGCTGTTGATAGAGAAGACAGAGAGAGGAGGCCGAACAGGAAAGGCCGTGAATTAGAGGGGGCATAAAGGCCGAAAAGAACAAGAGAGGCTGCAGGCCATATAAATGTTGAGGCGATTGTAGAAGAGGCCGATTGAGGAAGAGAGGCCGTAAAGAAACAAAGACGAGTTGTCGTGGATGAGGAGTATCATGTGGAGAACAAAGAATGCAGAAGTGAGTATAAAGTGCGAGGAGCATGCTACAGAGATGATTGATAGGTAGAAGAGTCTATGAGTTAAGTGGAGAGAGTGGCTGGTTATCCATTGTGGTCCGACCCATGAGGGCAATGTATGAGATCAAAATTTTTTGTAATCTACTATTTTCTTAATATCAAACCATTTCATGTCGTTGATCTGAGTCGTAGGATTGTGTAATGCAAATGCTGATATCTGTTATCTTGGCTGTCACAGTCATTTATGTTGAATTTTGATACACTGTATTATGGTAGCTCCTGTCGCCTTGTAGATAAGTGAATGTAATTTGCATATTTCTGTCGATCCATGAATCTGAGATTAGACTCCAGAAATTCCTGGCATTAATGTTCAGTGTTAATCTTACTAATTCCTGTCCTGAGTTTGGACTATAAATTGTAGATGTCGATATGGAAGTAAGGCAGAAAGTGTGTCACTCTGATTGATTAACATAGGGTTGGTGCATGTGGGACTCAAAGCATGCCATCAAAATACTGCATGATACAACCAAGGAATGAAAACCCATGTTTAAGGTCAGCCCCTAGTGAGATACAAATTTGATGTGTGAGAGAGACTTCCCTTGTGAAAGCTCCTAGGAGGATTATGTTTTCTTCATTTGCCTTGTGCAACAAACTCCCTTCAGATTTGAACCTATGACCTCTATGGAGCAGTTGTAGGCCCTACTTAGGTATTCAAAAGAGTTTTAGTGTACTGAAATCCAAAAAACACAAATATCAAATATGCAAGTTTCAAAAAGGACCACCTCTGCAGCCATCATAATAACACAACAAAAATGAATTGTCATTTTTCCTTCAAAAGAATATGAAGAAGTAAAGCTCCTACATATTAAATAACTTTGAATTAGACATTGGATAGAGCTAAACATGTACCTTGGAAGAATTTTAGGCATGATGACGCTATAATATACCTATTCTCTCCAAGCCATATATTGAACAACAAAACAATTATAAATCAAATCTACGCACCTTAACCAGGGGTTCCAATGCGTACAGTAGGTTAAAGCCTTCTGTCACAAATTTAAAGATACAGTCAAGATAAGCACTGAAAAACTTAGGATATACACAAATTGGATTTGTTAAAAAGGCTTTAGAAACTTTCAAGCAAATACAACAAAGACAAGGATTTATGACTGTTTATATCATATGTTACCAGAGATATAGAGCAACTTCAATATGGAAAACCTAGTGAAGCAAACCTGAAGGAGAAATCAGTGCATCAACTTACCACAATTCGTGAAAGCAAACTCAGTTTATGTCCCATAGATTTGCTCCATTTTCTCTAAAAATAAGACCTCTAGGATGACCATAAAAGATAAGTTAACATGCAGTTGTACTTGTTTGTATGCTATTCTTTTTACTTCTAGAAAATAAACAAAAAAGTGTATATGTTTCCAATTTAAGGTAATAAGATAGGTAATCTAAGGATTCAATAAAGAATAGTTAGCATTCCATGGGACATCTTTAATTCAACAGCAATTGGTCCAAATGGAAATCTACTAGCAAATGTCTGTCTAAAGTACTGAATTCAAACACAATATGCATGTTCAAGGTAAAAATACAGTGATGGTGTAGGTGAATATTGTGAACTTAGAGATAGAATGAAACAAAAGATATCACCGATAGAGGGATTGCTAATCATAACAACAGGGGTCTATAATTCATGAACCTACTAGGCATAATATTGTATTCAAAACACTTGAAAAACACTTCCATATCCACAATCGCTAAAGCACATGTTTGAATGCCCTATATTATTTGAAGTTTGGGCCAGCACCCAATCGGGTACAACAAACCATCTTGCCAGATACCTAGAGGTGAGATTATAGGGCCTTTACCATTTATAGGAGCAAGTTTATTGCTACTGCATTTTGGTGTAACTTTAGTCCCTCCAGGACTACCTAGTTGGAGAATTTGTATTGAATCTAGCATTGATTGGGTGTCCTAATAAGACAAGATTAGCCTTCGAGCCCTAAACCTATCAAACTAAAACTAAAAAGTAGAAAACCAAATGATTTATGTAAAAATGATTAATTGGGGACAACATAAGTCCAATATCAACAATCTGGTTTGAGAGTATTGGGGACATTCATATTGAAGTGACCTAGGTTCAAACCTGCTCATAATCTCAATAGATATGTGGTGAGGTTGTGATGTAATGCAAAAAAAGATTTAGACCTAGAAACTTGTAGCTACCATAAAACTGAGCTTGCTTTGTGCAATTATGAATGAATGTATAGCTAAAATAGAGGTTCATGTTATGATAAAATGAATTTGCTCTACAGATCTATAGGGGAATTTCTACACTCAATTGTTTATTGAAGGGAGAGTGCTCCGATATTTTTTTTTTTTGCTTTCTACTCTATAGACCTGCTCTTCGCTATCTTCATTTGTAGAAATTGCACATTGAAGGCATGTCAAAAGACATTTTTGATATGCTACCCCTGCCTCCTCTAAGTTTAATATAGTATTCTTTTTGCGGGGGTGGATGATTTTGAGGATAGGGGTGGACGAACATACCAACTTGGGTGGACGAATGAATGCTGCTACAATTGTTGACACCCATATGTTTGAAGGAAAGGTTTTCTACTTCTATGCTTTTCACTATTCATGTTTTTGCCAAGTTCGTGGAATAAACAAAAGGTCACGGGTGATAAATACAATTATTTCAGAGACATGAGTGTCCTAACGAGGTAGTCACTCTGTTTCTGACATCAGTTAGGGCTTAATGCATCAATAACTATTGTCAAATAATGTAGTTGTGACTAGTTTGGTAGTCGTGCATGGAGATTTACAAAGCATGTGAACTGGTTATCATAATGCCTCAAAAAAATGCAATCTTGCAGAATAAAGGGAAAATGTGGTCGTGGGAAATACACGAGTGTTAATAAAATGCCTCAATGAGGCATGGTCGCAAGGAATGCTATGATGGCAGGAAATTCTAACAAAAGGTGCAATTCCAACATTTATGACGGGTTTAGTTTTCCTTTCCCATACATAGATAGGGACAACATGCAAGAGGGGACTCCACATAACGTATTGTCAACTCAAATTGAAATCAAGCATATGATAGAAAGGCAGTTTAATTTTATTTTTACATTTTTAATTCATGGAAATGTGTTTTAATTTTGTAATTTTAATTTATGCAAGTGTGTTTTAATTTTGCATGTTACTTTTTGCTTTCATTAGAAAGAACAGTTTGCCAAAAAAAAAAATTAGTTTCCTAATGTAGATAGCCTTTGGACGCCACCCCAGATTGATATAAATTAAATGAAGAGGATTACAATGACTGGTTGTGCAGATAATTATAGTTTATGATTTCAAGTAATTTCTTAGGGAAACAATAGATCTAGTATATCTGATATCATAATTTAGTAATGGATGACAATATAACACATACACTTCACTAGTCATTGTCCACTTATTCAAGAACACTTATTATTAAATAACAAAAAATTCTAAGCAAGCTTCCACAACAAATAATTCTCTTTACGAACCTTAGTTGTTGGTTTATCACAATTAAAAAAGTCTAACTTTTCATGTAACATGTTTTTCAGTTTGAGTTTTTGTTCTTCCTCACTCTTTGGTTTCTATTGTGTCTAAAAGAAAACGCCAAGTACAAGAAGTATAACATGAGATAGTATTGCAAAAAATTAAAAGTTCACTCCAACTGTCAATGGAACTTTGGATTTATCCGAGAAATTAGAAGAATAATATTTAACAAATAGTAGGAGTTTTAAGTTTTAAATGAATATCCCTAGAAATAAGTTTCCTTCCTAGAACTATTTGGGAAAAAGTTCAAGTACATCTATCCAAAGATATGAATAACTGAACAGTGGTTAAGAATTGCACTACAACTAAATTATGGATTTTAAAGAAAATTTGGGCACTCACCTTTGCAGCTTCATCAACAATTTCCTTTTCAACATTGACAATTGCCGTTGCAATACTGACATCTTGTTCATTCACTCTCGTAAGCTTTGCGGGCCTCCTAGATATATACAATTGATATGGAGATGGCTGAGAAGACCAAGTTAGGCATGAGTCTTTATATGAAATGATTGGAATTATGGACTCGGATCGACATTGTGTTTCTCAAAATAAAGATTTTTTTAAGAAAAAACAAATAAACAAACAAAAGCTAACCATCATATCTAGATTAATTTATTAAAAAGATTACTCATATTCATCACCATGTCCATTGATTAATCTATGCAAGAACTCATAATCATCATTGGGATGCATTTTAAACTAGGATGCCCAACACCCATGGTTCAATTAAGCATGAAGTATATTGTATGACATATAGATAACATCATCATAATGACAGTTTTAGCTTCAATATGTACATCCACAAGTGTATAATTTTTCTCAATCTCAAGTTTGTGCACATAGCACTAGCAATTAAACATAAGCATGTGAATGGCAATTCCTATAAGATGTCTTGTCATTATGCACTATTGGTTGCATCTTCTAAATACATAACAGTAAAAAGAAATACGTGTTCTGCAAACAGAAGTAAAAAACATGACTAAATTAATACTTAATAGAGTCATCGGAAATAATTGTAGATACTTAATGTATATAAGATCTTTTTTGAAATTCTTCTCCTCATGTGATCCAACTAAACCTATCAAACTAAAACTAAAAAGTAGAAAACCAAATTAATCATTTTTACATAAATCAATTATGGGGTGTGTATGCATATTAATTGGAAAGATTATACATAGGATGTTTTATTGTATATGAATAAATTGGATGGATGCATTTTGTGTATATGCACATTATGAATTTAGCAACTTAATCAACAAATCCTTTTTTTCATTTACATATATATATATAAGTATGTATATCATTGTTGTTGGGAGACCTTAGATTTGAGTATTAGTAAAGATATGGGAACTCAATTTGATTTCCTGGTCGATAAAAATCATAAAATCTACAACTTCTTCCTCAGTTACCCGTCTCTTTCTCTGCTTCTGTGTCGATTCTACCTTCTTCCCCTTGTTGCACCCACTACCCACCATTATGCCTCCCAAATGGCGTTTGCCAGCTATAGAAGCCATTATTACAATCACCCACCGATTTCACCAATGCAAGTAAATGAATGATGAGTGTTTGTTTGTCCTCTTCATTATATCTCCCCTCAAGGCATAGAAACATTTCTTCCACTTATTGCTCATACGAGTAATAGCTTAAGACAACTGTCTTTCCTACCTTCGCTTTACCCCTTTATTTGAGTAGGAAAGGGGGGTAGAATTCTATTAGTTGATGGAACAACTTTCAATCTGAAGCTTTGATGTTAATTCAAAAAGATTTACGAAGGACTTCAAAGGGAATATGGTCAGATTGTTGCACATTAAAATATAACTTTCATGTTAACCTACATTGAATTCAAGACGCAAAGAAGGTAGCAGATTTTCATTCTGCAGAAATGAGGCCTTAATGAAGCAAGTTTCCTCCTTAGTTAAGCTTAAACCAGAAATTGAGATTGAACAAGAGCTAAATTCCTGATTTTTTTTGGTTGAGCTGCTCAGACTAAGTGCCAACTAGTTATTGAAGGGGCCCAAAAGCAAATGAGGTCACCACATCAAAACAAAAGCTTTGTAAAACACACTTCTGGATAACCTGCATATAAGATTTCGCCCAAAAACTTCTATGCAGATTATCTAGCAGAGCTCTAGAAAGTGTCTTCCTCTGAAAATCTTCTCTAAAACAAAACTAGCATGCACATAATAAGTTCTTAAATCTAATCTTTGAGCTACCCTTATGTTTCCCCTGCCCCTACTTAAGGGAGATGGGAGGACCAGCTAAGCCCATTATATGAAGTTAACAGAGCGCTAAAGATATTAAGGAAAATCATTGATTTATGTCTTCTGCGTCAATCAGATACATGCAAAAAAAGACGTATCCTATTCTCTAAAGAAAGCTACAGGAATCGTAGGGGAGAGAACCCAATTGCTGAGCATGTTCCAGCAGTGATGGTATTTGTGGATTTAAGGTTCAGTATTTTTTAAAGTTTAGTATTATTAGTTGTAATTTTAAGGTTGTTAGTGTTGATTATAAGTACTTATAATTGAATGCAATGTACTGTGTAGATATAAAAACAACCAATTATGTGATGCCATATCAGCGCACCAACAAAACATGATTTAATGCACAATTATTGGTCCACCTTTTTTTTGGATCTTTTTGGACACCTCAACAAAAAGCATGCTAACGTGACATCGTATTTGATGATGTGGACCTGAAACCTTAGTTATATGCAAGGACCTTGCCAAGCAAGCTACTGTAAAATTTTTGGAGTGATTCGAAATTGTCACATATGATTTTGAGACGCATGAAGTTAGGGTGCTCAACTGTTGGGTCCTCTCCCCTAGCAGTTGCATGGAGCCAATAGGTTTGCCGATGGGTTATTAGTAATTAAAATATAAATTTTGGAATAAAATATTGAAAAAAAAATTATAGTTATATTGCAACGTGAGACAATGATAATAGCGACAGTAAACATTTTTTACTCAAATTTAAAATATAAATCTAAAAAAGGAGGGAGTTTCATAAGGAACAATAGTTGGTAAATAATGAGTAGAAGAATAATAATCCTAAAAGAGAAGGTGTTGGATAACAAATGCATGGAATAAAGAAACTTCAAAAGTTTGAGAAACAATGTAGTTATTTCAATAATTTTGTGCTTCGATTGTATCCTGGGTGTTAGTAGTCTAGAATGGTCACCATGTCAATTTTCTAGGAGAGTTATCTAGTCCACAAAATATTTAGAGACTTAACTGTGTAGAGGTAATTCAACTTTGAAGAGATTAGTTTAACATTAGGAAAACTTAAGCAAAAAACAATAAGAAAACTATGCCTTTACAGTCAATTAAAGAAGACTGTCTTTTATAGAAAGTGTGCTCATCTATGAAAATAATATTCACTCGACTAGAGAATCAAATATTCTCCACATAATTTGTAAGCAAAGTAGGTGTTTGAGAAGGGGCCTGTTTCAAACCATACAATGTCTTTTTCAGTCTACAAACACAATCTTCTTTTTCTGACAACTGAAATCCCTCAGGTTGCTCAATGTAAACCTCTTCATTGAGGTTTCCATTCAGAAATACAGATTTGACATCCATTTGGTAAACTTTGAAATTCTTATAAACAGAGAATGCCAGAAACATCCTAATGGCTTCCAATCTTGCTACAGGTGCAAACGTTTCTTCAAAATCTATGCCTTCAACCTATGCATATCCTTTACAAACCAATCGTGCCTTGTTGCTCACAACTTCTCCATCTTCAGTCAGCTTGTTTTTAAACACCCATTTTGTGCATATTACGTTCTTATCTGCAGGTCTTGGAACCAATTCCCAAGTCTAAGTTTTCTCTATCTGATTGAGCTCCTCATCCATTGCATTGATCCATCCTTCATCCTCATTAGCATCAGTAAATGTTTTAGGTTCGATCTTAGATAGTAATGACAAATTTACCTGTTTATTTATCTGTTAACGTGCAGGATTGCACCCGTTATGCAAAGTTGTGAAGCTCAGCAATCTTGTGTAACATGAGATCAAAATCAAGCTATGGGTGACCTATGGTGAGCTTGAACCTCCAGATTATGGGCTGGTTCCCTTGTAATTTTTTAATGGGTTAATGTATTGGCAAGAAAAGGGTTGAAAGTGTTGGTGCCTGCTTAATAAATCAGGTCTAAAATGCTTAATATGCAGGCACCTTCCCAAGGGATCATCGAGTTTTCTGTCATCAAGTGTTCATCGAGGTGACTTTGTGTGTCGGGCAGATGTGAATGAGGTTTGCCGATGCCTTGTGTTCGGCCGATGAGGATAGGCATTGGTGTGATGTGGTATATCGGCGATCGGGGTTGATCTCTTTCCGACAAGGCTGGTCTGGCCAACGGAATGTGGCCTAGGGTTTTCATCGGAGTAACTTGGTGTATCGGTGAAGGATTTTTGGAGTACTCCGAGTGTTTTGATCTGGCCGATGCAGTAGCTATCGGCGTAACATTGTTATCGGCAGGGGAGTTCTAGGCTCCGCTGATGCGTTTGGTCTGGCCGATGGTGTCATCAGCATGTGTGTGGTCATTGGCGGGGAAATTTTGTGGTTCGCCGATGGTATTAGTCACACCGACGAAGGTAGGTTGGTGACCATCGGGGCGACATAGAGTATTGGGTGAGCCGGCGAGGGTTTCACCGATGATCAGGGTCTGGCCGATGGCGGATGGTGTTGGATTTATGCTGTCTAGTCATCGGTGTAACATGTGGTGTCGGCCAGAGGGTTTGAGGTTGCTTCGATGGTCTTTGTCTGGTCGACAAGGGAGTGCGGAGGCTTCATCGGTGAGACAGGTGATATCGGCAGGTGAGTTTTCAGTTGGGCCGATGGTTTTGGTCGCACCGACGGAGGAGGAAGATGGATTGGTAACCGCTAGCGGATGGTTCATGGGTCGAGCGAGGCAAAACGCTTGACATTTAATGTGCTCGCGACCGTGTTTTTAAAGTAATAGAATGGTCTCTGCAGGACGAATGTGGGATATTGATTCATGCAGATGTGAAGGTCTTCCCGATGGTCTTGGTCACGCCGATGGCATGATATGCAAGGCAAAACATGCATTTTCAGGGTGCCTAAATGGCACATTTTCGCAAGATAGTGACTTTTCAACGTGGATTTGGTGCCATCGATTTTCAAGCGATGGAAGGATCGACGGCCATGTTTTAAAGATGGAGTATGAGTTTCCTTTGTGTCTTCAAGCACGTTTTGAGCGAGAAATTTCCATATGAGTTGTGCGACTGTTTCCAGGAGAAGATGTGGGTGGTTGAGCCATAAATGGTGATTTGCAGAGGCATTGGCGAAGGGTTGAACAACCATGTACCTAATTTATGGCAAGAAAATTCTCTGACAGTGGCACTAGGCTCGAGCTCATTTGCCCCTTGTCCTTTTCCTGCTTCTCCATGTTTTGTCCCCTGCTGCACTTAATCTTTGTAGGCCATTTTCCTCAGAGTGAATGTATCTGGCGAATTTTGGAATGGCCATGAATGAATTGCTGAAAGTACACTCTCTCGTTGTTTTAAGCAAACTATGTTACTCTTTTGGTGGTTGTTGAAAAACTGGACATATCTGGCTCTATAATAAAAAACAACTGGTTCTAGTTGCTTTGTGCAGGGGGTCTTGTGAGTTTATGTATCTCTTGTTGTATGTCTCATGCATGAATCTACTAATTTCATGATTGATTTTATATGAGTAATGCTATATTTGCATGTGTTTTGTTAATTTTGTCTCCAATATTGCATGTGTCCTTCTTCTGAATCTAGATATCTAAGGGGTGTCTGGTATTCTAGAATATAGAATTCCTGTATTGAATGCTTGATCTTTCAACTTCTGCTCAAGGGGTAGATTAAAGTGTTTTTAGATTAAGTGTTGGGAAAGATATACTGCAATAGGGATGCCATAAGTAGAGATAACTTAACACTCTGTATTGGGAGGTATATGTAAGGCAGATATCACACAAATCCCCTTGAAATCCAGTTTTATTGTGTTCATGCTAATCATTCACAGGTGTATGTCTACCAACTCCAAGCCCTAGATAGGAACCAATCTAGCTCTGTGTTGAGGTTATACACCAGGTCCAGGTTTGCATTCAAACATAAATCAAATTCAAACTTCCAAAACAACCATTAGGACAGTAGAAGTAGTTTTAGGACCCAAATCCTCTGTCTACAACTGAACATAGGCCCAAAGCTAGCCCCTTTGCACTTATCCCACAATTTTGGTCTTCATATAGGAGGATTTATCTGCTTTGTGTCAGCATCCCAGTCTTTGCATAGTTGTATCTCATGGGTGTTGAATAGGGAATACCCCCCAGGTTTTGCAGAGCCTGAAGAAGAAGAGGAGATAAAAATAGAGTCTATCTCCTACACTGTTGGCCCCTAGCCCAGAGATCCTGTTGATCACTGATGGCTACTTTGTAGGGAGATCTAGGAATGAACATCCAGTCAGGGAAAAAACCAACAGAAAGGATCTACTAAAAGCACTAAAATTGTAATTTAAAGTGTGGTGATGCACCTAATTTGATGGAAAACTGCAACTCTAACTCACAATAAATCTCAGAAAAAATCTTAACCACACAATTCACCTTGGCAATATGATCACAAAATGATACTAAGGGAGGCTGAAATAACTTTCTTTTTGAAGGAAAATAGGGTTCTCACAACATGAAAAGAAAACTTATTCCAATTGCACAACCTAAGACCTGTGATTTCAATGCTATTCAATACATGCAAGTACAAATGAGATAATGATTTAAAGGTTCTAATATTAAACACAATAAAATCTCATCAAATCATTCATAAAAGCAACACTAATGAAAAGGTAGATACTTGATTCTACTGAAAAATAAAGGAACACTTGCATAAAAATGACAAAGAATAAAACATGTAACCTGCTGTAATCAATAAATTTGCAAAAGTTGAGTTACAAAACCTTCTTCTCTCAGCAATGTGCAAGAGAGCAAAAAGGCAAGAATTAGAAAAACATAAGTTTTTCTTACAATATATAATAATGAACCCTCAAGTGCATGGAAAAGGCACTGTAGCTCAACTAAGCATCAAAAATATCTCCATAAGACTAATCCATGAGCAAACATGAAAATCCCAAAAAATAAGGGCTATAATTGATTCAATTTGGGCTAAAATAGCTTCAAACTGCCCCTCTCTACTAGTTTTACCAAGTGGTGGACCAAACTCTCCAATTTTGACCCAAAAAACATGCAAAGAACTCCAAAGAACCTTAGTTAACTGCATCTCCTAATTTTGCATGATTTGGGCATGTGTAAACAAAGTAAAAATAAATAATAAAGTATTTAAGATAATTTACTTTATTATTTATTATAGACTTGTCTAATTTACCATCTTTGCATTTCTATGATAAACAATAAAGTAATTTATAGCTCATTACTTTATTATTTATTTACATTTGTTTATTTATCTCTAGCTCATGCAAAAAATCAATAAACTCCTTATATCTCCTTTTGGATTTGCACAATTATATTAATGCATCCAATGATGATGCCAAATTTAAACAAACCTCCACGCATGCAAAAGATAAAAAAATATCCTCATTTTACTCTCTTATGTCTCCCATGCACTATGGTAATCTCACCATGCAAAAAAAAAATACATTGTGCATTTGCATTAACGACATGCATTACATATCCAAATACCTTATAGCTCCTATTCATACATGCATCACACTCTTTCCTTGCATCATCATATTTCTTCACACCTTATGACTCCCTATGCCAACCTTCATGCATCACATACCAGTCTATGCAAAAATCACATCATACTAAAAACAACCTTTTAGCTCCATGCATATATAATGACCAAGTCTCACCTTTCCTTACCTTCAAATCATTGATTTTGTTGACTTTTTAAAAGGAAAAAAATAAAGAAAAGGAACAAGCCCTCACGAGCCCCTATGGCATCATTAGGTAAAAGACTTCTTGAAGTCTTGACCACGATGAGAAATTGATAACAATGATTTTTATAAAAACATCAGTCAAAAGTAAAGATCAAGAATTAGGTCATTTGACCAAAAAGGAGAAAATAACCCTAAACATATCATTTGCACTTTGTATTTTTGGTTGCTGCTCCTCTACACCCGCCGCCATGCTTGGAATTTGATAGGGTTTCACCTGCTATTTTTTGAGGTTTTCTGAGGTATTCTCTTGAGGTTTCGACAGGAAAAAGCAAGGTAAGTATCCTCTGTGTCAAAACTAAGTTGGTTCTTGACTTTATTCACTGGTTTTTTAGCCTTTTGGTTGCGACCATGATAGGTTTTGATGCATTTCTTTCTTGTTTACATTTTGTCGATGCATCCTTTGTTTGAGGCCACCATTAGAGATATTTGATGGGTTTTCCACCACGACATTGGAAACACTCTCTTCACGGCCAAAACTCAGGTAATTTCTTCACCATCAAACCTTACATTACTTCTTGCTGCCTGTTGACGTTCTTCATTCATATCTTGTGTCATAATTGGTATATCCTGAGTAAAGTGTGCATGCAGCCTCTTGAAGGTTTCTGAATATGTGGATTCTCAACTGGTGAAAAGTCCTCCATAAATTGTGCCTTAAATGAAATGCAAAATGCTTCCACCAAGGCAAGCAATCTGGATGCAAAACCAACTTGATTATTTCTGGCAGTAGTTTGTAGGTTTGGAAGTGTAATAGGAATAAGAAACCACTTGTCAGCTTCATAAGTGGAAACATTTTCAAACTCGACCATTTCAACAGAACTTTCAACTACTTTATCTGTCCATATGGCAGTTAACTCAAAGCCCTTAACTGGGTCTTCGACAGAGTACCACTCAGACCACGGGAAGTCATCACCCCATTGTCATTTGTTGAATAAGTCAGTTTCAGTAGTTGTACTAGTTTCTGTACTTTGAGACTGATTCTCCTCACGCTGCTCAAATTCATATCTCTTCACAGGTGTCTTATATGTCAATCTCATTATGTAATGAACTTGGAAAAATAGTGTGAAAAACTTTGTCGAAGCCCATGATAATTTTGAGACAAATAGCTGATAGAGTCCTTCCAAGTGCATCAGTTTAATAGGTACATGTCTCCCAATGCAATCTACTTCAAACCTCCTTACAAGAGTTGTCTTGATGTTCTAAATGCCTTTGTATGTTTTGTGAGTTGGATTATGAACTGGAACAATTGTTGGCTAGATACTGCCACAATTTGACAAAGCAATTGCAACAACACTGAGAAGCTTGGTGGCCTCAGGTGCATCAAGAACAACTTTGCTCATACTTTGTGGAGAAATTATCAAAAAGTCTTTTACACCAAACCACATCTGTAAGAAGTGCAATCCATCACTCCACTGGCACCATCAACATGACTTTTATCATCTTTGAAAAAGTAATCCAATGCATATGTCTTTATCCCAAATGTAAAGTCAGCCTTATCATGATAGAGATTTCTCAAAGCCTTTATAGACTCTGTACCTTTTTCCAGAAGATTTTTTGCACCATCGGCTTGCCACATTCAACAAACTGCTTCTATCTCTGATATTAATCTTTCCCATGAAGATGCAAGAGAGAAGTCATCAAAACCTTCTAGCTTTTGGTAGTCTCCTTGAGTATCTTGATTGATGATTGCTTCAGTATGATAGGCTACTTGATGTAGCTTGATGTTGCACCTTAATACTTGGATCAAAACAATGATTGTATCATTTGACTCTTCTTGACTGCTACAGTGCTTCATTGTGCTATTGACATCTTAACCTGTCTGCTTACTTTCAACATGACTGTTCTTGCCTTCACTATACTGTTATAGATGATTAACATAGGTTTGAGCAAGAACAGTCATGGCTCCCTTCAATGATCATTGTGTCCATTGACTTGGACAGGACAGTGATGATGAAATCATTGTATCATTAATTATGTCTAGTATGAATGACTTACATCTTTTTTACCTTTGTTGCCCTTTTCATGTCAATGACTGCTTTGTCATGTCTTAGGACTACTCTCTTCTATTGTATGTTGTGATTGTTCCAAGGCATACGACTGATCTTCATTGATTATTGTTTCATGTGTTAGTCATTGCTTCTTCATGCCCTCTCTGTAGCTATGATAGTGATTCTCATACAGGATTTTGAATGTCATTGCCTGATGACCACCATCTTATGTAACTGTTATGCTTTGTTCTAATGCAAGTGACTGCATCTGCATATGGTATGACTATCATGGACTACTCCTCATGTTGTCTTGTAGGTTGTCTCATATGTTTAGAACTTTGTTATCTATTTTCAAGCCTATATGAGGTAGTTAGTAGACCCTTATCATGCATTACATACCTCTATTCATTCTTCATAATGATTGCAGCTCCTTGCAGTGTATAATTGTCCCATATGTAGGCTTATGGCTTATCTTGTTCCTTTGATTCTCATGCATCAAAATAGCAATTTTACACTTTATTCATAACAAACGGTGGAAAAGTACATGTTTCTTAAATGCTATGGCTGTGCTTCTTGATATAACAGTATCTGTCCCAACCTAACTGCACCTCACTCACTTGATTATACTGTGGTTGTGGCAAACAAGGTACATGTTTTTGCTGCCCCATGACTTTGGCAACTGTACCTTCTATGCATAAGGCATATGACTGTATATCTTACAATGACTGTCCCCTTCTCTTGCACTTGATACATCTGATATGGCAACAACATGCATGTGATGAAACACCATGATGTTTGTTCAATTGAATATCTCTACATTAATGACATTCCTTTGAGCATGCTGGGCTCAACCCTTATGGGGGCCCATTTTCTCCACATGCTTATTTCATAAAAAATGAATTAGCAACATGATTTCTCTTATACTTGCATAGTGAACAAACAAGTTAGCATAAAAACATACCTTTGAAAGTTTAAAGCTCTTTCTAATGGTGATTTAGCCTTCATCTGATGATCAAATTTTTTCATGTCTGATAATGATCCAATTGTAGCATTATGATTGCAAGTTTATAGATATGTTGATAAGGCATATGATGAGTTTGTATATCCGAAGCTCTAACCAAACCTTTCAACATTGCAGGTTCATCATTTTGATCACAAGCAAGAATCTGAAAACATGAAGATCAAGCTGTAGATAGGAGGATCAACATCAACACTTCAAGGCAATGATGGTATCAATCTTCTCATATGTTCCTTTTCTTTACTTTATCTTCAGATGTATAGCTTGCATACTTTGTTGCATTGGCTCAGTTTAGTCATTCCCACAGCTTGTGTGGGACATATTTAAACACTCTCTTGAATATAATCAGTTATTTTACTTTATGCAATGATTTATGTATATTTTGCTTTCTGAATCAAATACATAGCATAAAACAACTGAATCTGCTTTAAAACACATGTTTAAAACATGATGATGAAATGATAGTTTATAAATACCTTTCCTTTTGCACTGTACTATGGCACTGAATATTTAATAACATTATAACTGAAAGATGAAATCAGTTAGATACCTGTCATTCCTTGAATGCTTGCTTTCTTGTCTTCAGATAAATTCACTTATCAGGATGGTTTGACAGCCCAGCTTGAGCTGTCACATTATCTTGATAAGTGATCCTTCATTTCTCTCTTGTTAAGATAACAGGCATTTGACTGAGTAATCATGCACATAAAAATTTTCTTTTCCCCTTTTCCAACAACTGCTGCCTAGGCCTTGCTAAATTAGGTTGCAAACATAATTTAGTAACATTATCCTTGCCAGTTTTCTTCTAGTTTGCACTCCTACATTCTTGTCTCCTATTATTTCTTGTTCATGATGATCTTTTTGCACATACTTAACAGGTGTCTTACTGGATATCCCTTCAGGTTCTTCTTCAACCGTAGCATCTTCTTCTTCTTCTTCTCTTATCACTGATCCTTCTGAGCAACTATCCTTGATATGTGTTAGATGTGGTTGGTCCTCATCTACCCTGACATTAGCACTTTCTACAATTCTATGCAATCTCTTATTGTAACACTTATAAGCTTTGGGTCTACTAGAATATCCTAGAAATATACCTTCATCACACCTTGAATCAAAGCTTCCTAGGCCATCTTCACCTCTCCTTATGTAGCATTTGCTTCCAAACACCTTGAAATATTTAACAGATGCAGATCTGCCATACCATCATTCATACGGTGTCTTATTAGTGTTTGTCCTTAACTGCACTTTGTTCAAGATATATACAACTGTGTGTACTGCATCTCTCTAGTAGACATCAGGTAATTTTGCCTCATTTAGCATAGTTCTTTCCATCTTTTTTACTATCCTATTTTTCCTTTCCACAACTCCATTCTGCTATGGAGTTCTAGGTGCAGAATATTGTCTTTTTATGCCATGTCTTTCACAGTATTCCACAAACTCATTGGAGATGAATTCTCCTCCTCTGTCTGATCTTAAGCACTTAATTGTCAAACCACTCTCCTTCTCAACCATAGACCTAAACATCTTAAAACTCTCAAATGCTTCTGATTTATCCTTAAGAAAGGTTACCCATGTCATTCTTGAGAAATCATCAACTAACAACATGAGGTATCTCTCACCTTGTAGTCCTTGTGTCCTGGTTGGACCACTTAGGTCTGTATGAACTAACTCCAAGGGTTTTGAAGTAGAATATTCTTTTGTTTTGAAGCTAGACCTTGTCTATTTCCCATGCTAACATTCCTTACATATAGTATTTATTGGCTTGGTGATTTTAGGAATGTGCCTAACTGCCCCTTTTGAACTTACCTTCACAAGGTTGTCAAAATTGATATGATCCAATCTTCTATGCCATAACCAACTTTCATCAATATGTTCCATCAAACAACTTCTACCTTGAATCTCCTTGAGATTGTAAAGATTATTTTCTATTCTACTTGCTTTAGCAACTATCTTACCAGAACTTGCTTTCTTGATCTTACAACCTTTTGCATTAAAGGTCAGATTATATCCATTATCACACATCTGACTTACACTCAACAAATTGTGCTTCAGTCCTTCCACATAGTAGACATTGTGAGTCTTGACTTTTCCATAAATACTCAGTGTTCCCTTACCACAGATCTTCTTAGATGTGTTGTCACCACACTTAATTGAGCCTCCATTCAATTCTTGCAGACTTATAAACTTACTTTTATCTCCGGTCATGTGACTAGAGCAACCACTGTCTATCACCCATGGATTTTGTCTGTACTGTTAGAGATGCTTCTTTCTTCTAATCATCCTTCTTCTCCTTCCATACTTTCTTAGTTTTCATCTCCTTATTGACAAGAGAGTTTGATACATTATTCTTCTTAGGAGGAACATTCTCCTTTCTTTGCAGTTTGTTAGATTTTACAAAAAAAATTCTACAGTATTTTGCAATGTAACCATAGTTATTGCATTTGTGACAAAAAAATCTCCTAGAGGTGCAAAAGATTTTTTGCTAGTAAAAATAGTTCTCCTAGGACCAATTCTCCAACTAACAACCATATGACCATATTGATTACACGAATAACAATAACCATAAAAGGATTGAGGAAACCTAATCATAGCTGAGTATTTTGTAGGAGGGGCTCCTTTGAATCTTTTCCCCTCCAGATCTCTAATTTTTGTGAAGCCATCATCTTTATGCTGCTTCTTCGCTTCAGCCTTTTTAGGAGGATCACTAGATTTTGAATGTTGAACTTCTTCAAATCCTAATCCTGCCATGCTCTTTGGAAACCTCTGACTACTTAGCGTTTCATCAAGCATGCCATTGATCTTTTCAAACATCTTGCCTATGTCAATTTGATTTTTAGCCCTTTCTAATTCTTTTCATAGAGATACAAATTCAGATTCCAACTTCAGACATTCTTCAAATTTTGCTTTTAATTTAGATTGAGTAACTTCTTCTATTCTCTTGGCTTCTTCCACTTCTATCTTCAAATCAACAATCAACTCTTCTGATTCTACAAGTTTCTTAGACACCATATCTTCTTGAATTTGCAGCTTCAGTTTTGAGTTTTTCTTCCTAAGTTTCTCAATTTCTTGGAAAGCACATACTAGCTCTCCTTCCAAGTCCACTTCACCTCCTTCTTCATTCTCAGGGTCTCCCAGATCTGTAATGTTCTGATCTTTAACAGTAGATTCCACTGTCATAAACAGGAATTCATTTTCTTTAGCCTCGGAAACACCTTCATTATTGTCTTCTGAAATTAAGGATCTAAGTACCTTCTTGACAATCACTGGTTCTTTTACTTCTTCATCTAGTCCTATCATAGCATTTAAACTTCATCAACTTTGAGCAGGTAATCAGTAATCTTTTCTTCCTCTCTCATTTTCAAGCTTTCAAATCTTCCTCAAAAGGTCTGCAGCTTGGCTTGCTTAACCCTTGTGTCTCCTTCATAAATGCTCTGAAGTTTATCCCAAATTTATTTAGCAGACTTGTAGTGCATCACTTTCACAAATTTAGAGTTAGTTAAACCACATAGATTGCATTCTTATCCTTAGCATTATTCTCACATTCCTTCTTACCCATTGAGTTTGTTGGAGGAGTTGCAGGAGCTTTATAACCATCCTCAACATATTGCCATACATAAAACCCTATTGAGGTTAGGTAGGCTTCCATCCTTATACTCTAGAATGCATACTTTGTTCCATCAAACAATGGTGCTTTTTTTGAGTGAGATCCTTCTTGACCGGCCATGTGTTCAATCTCCTAGATCAACCTTTAGCTATTAAGCTTCTTCAAGGAACCTGGCTCTAATACCAATTGTTAGAACACATGCAATCTACTGAGAGGTGGGGGGGTGAATCATTAGATCAAAAATACTTTAAAACTCCTAATCTCTAGAAAGCAAACCAAAATAACTTTCAATAAATAAGCAAGAACAATAAGAGATCATACAGACATGAACATCGGATATACATGGAAAACCCAAAGATGGGAAAACCATGGTGAGAAAATGTTGCTAGGATCTACCGTCCTAATCCAGCCTCACAGAATAAACCATTGATTACAATGTTTTAAGGGCACCCACCCTAAGGAGTCACCGAACTCCTGATTTAAGAGCACCAACTCTAAGGAGACTACAATTCCCTGAACTGAGTACCAACTCAGTCCACAAGAGGCACCAACCTCTAAATCTTTTCAAATTCTAATATGCAGACATTTGGTTCTTCACAAACCTCAAATGCACCTATTCAATTCATACATTGTCTTCTCTTCTCACTCAACTCACCTAGACACTTCGTGTTCTCATTAACACACACTTCTTCGATACACACTCAAAACGTCATTACATCCTCTGTTCTCATTAACATGATGGCATACCATACATGCAAAGAACAACACATACAATACAACACAGTCTGCCTTATTTAACATTTTCATGAGAAGAAACTGCTCAACGTATTCTCAACAACCCCTTTGACCTTCAAAACTGAATGTATGGAAATCCAATAGGCATCCCATATAGTTTGAACCGAAACACCAACAGAAGATCATCTGAATCAAGGCAGTTGCATAACTGTAACATGTTGGGGAAAACTGAAAGTCATCAATATCACAACAACATCTATCCAAAAAAACTTCAACTGATCTAGCCATTCGCTCAACTGACCAGATCAATCTTAGAGCATTGAATCTTGAAAATCTGCACTCTGTAGCTTCTTCTTTTATAAAAAATGAATCCACGGAGTTTCAGAGATCGGGCTTCCGAGCTACCGCCTTCCTTGGTTATGCTATCATGTGTCATGCTTTATGTCTTTTTCCTTCTTTGTCAGGCATCGGTCTTTTCATATGTGGACCCGCAAACATAAAACATTTCGTAGTTGTAGAATATCCACTTGGCACCGTTTCCGCAATTCCACGGGAGGATTTTCCCCTTTCATAATGTGTTCTGCAGAATGGCAAAAAGCATAAAAAATGGCCATGTAAGCCTGGCGGGACCCATAATTGCATACCTAGGCACAAGTTTGTTCACGTGTCACCTTTCCGCGGTTCCGCAGGTATGCTTTACTCCTTTGTACTTTGCTCCACGGAATGGCATGTAGTGTTCATTAGGTCGTCAAAGTTGTAGCAGTAAATTGCAAAGACGTCACCCTTACCGTTTTCAGACTTTGCTCGTCAGGCATTCTGTCTTCCAGCTTCCTCTTTGAGAATGGAATAATGAGAGCCTCCGAACTTTGATTTTCGATATCTTAGACATAATCAGAGTTTTGCGATCTGGCCTTCCTTCTTTCCTCGACAAAGAGAAGGAGTAAGGCCGAAACTCTGAACTCTGATTTCCTTAGACTAAATCAGAGCTTTGTGATCGGGCCTTCCTTCTTTCCTCAACAAGGAGGAGTAAGGTTGAAACTCTGAACTTTGAAAAACTCTAGAAAATAAGTAAGTCACCCTCTGTCACTTAGTCTGATTAACTTTTTGGCCTTAGACTCATAAATGACAATAATTCAACATAAATCTCACACAAACCATAGAATTACTCTGGAATTATGTCAGTGAAACGTTGATTCCATGAACCATTTGATCACTTCTTCGTCAGAAACAATGCCAGTCGACGAACTAACAGTTCCATGAACTTTGGAAATAATCCTTTAAATAATGCATTGACAGTTCAAGAAATTGGTGAACTTCACAATCGGAAAACTTTGTCATCGGTGAACCATAAAACTTGTGAACTTTTTCTTTCTTCAAAGTATTCATTGGAGATCTTCTCTATCAACAGGTTCGAAGATCAATGAACCGATCGATCGGTGAACGTAGGAGTTCGCAAACTTGAATTTTGGCTGATTTGCTTCAACTTTGCCAATTTTATCCAAATTGCACCAAACTTGAACTAATGATACCCATTGAGCTCTTCTCCAAGGTGATACACTTGTCTTGATCAAAATGAACTGAAAATCCTTGTTGAAGCAAAGTAGGAAACCGACACCACACAGAAAACCAAAACAAAACAAAAACTGAACAAAACCCTAGAAATATTTTTTATGGATGCAAGATTGCTCGTAAACCTAGATGCTCCTACATTAGACACACCAAGTAAGTGAAATGTTCCATGAGTTTGGAAAACTTGTGAACATTTGGAAGTTCTTGGGATAGTGATCCCATTGTTCTTTATCCAAACTTGTTCTTTTTCCAGTAGATTTCTTGCCCTCACTTCATACTGGATTCCTCCAACTTCACTTGTTCTTCCTTTTCTACCTTTTCTTTCCATCTCTCTTTCTTCAACTAACTAATGACCACTACTCATCTTTACTTGTAAATCTAGTCCATATCTTTCATATGGAAATTGCAAATATCCAAACTATTGTTTCCTCTCTAAACCTTCACTTTCCTAATCAGTACTCACATTCTTCACACTTTTTGCCATTTCTTTAAGCTGTTGTTGCACAAATCCAGTACAACTTCCTTTATTTCCAATTGCATTCCCCTTTACAGGAACCTTTATTGAACTATTCTCAACCTCTCTTGTCACCTCTATCAACTGTTTGTTTGAACTACAACAAACTACTGAACATGTGTCCTTTACCTGTCATGTCTTCTCTTTTACTAAACTCAAAACATACTTTGTCCACCTTTCACAATGGTGTATAAATTCCTTCTCCCATCATAGATAGCCTCCCTGTTAAACTACCAAGGCCTTCCCAACAACACATGATAGGCATTCATTGACATAACATCACACAAGACTTCATCCTTATATGACCCAATCTGAAAACTAACCATGCATTGCTTATTCACTACCAATTCATGCTCTTTTTGCAACCAAGTAACTTTATAAGGACTAGGATGTTTTCTCTTTTTCAAACCTATCTTTTATACCATTTCCTCTGATACTAGGTTATTAGTGCTACCACTATCTACACATACTTTGCAACAGTTACCTCCAGACTTGCATATAGTTTGGAAAAGACTTCTCCTATGAGATACTCCATCCTCCTTCACCTCTGGTTTCATCAACACTCTATTGAACATAAGAGACTCTTCTTCTTCAGGCTCTTCTACTTTCGGTGATGCCACACTCTCTTCATCCTCTTGTGCCATGTGATTTCTAGCCACACTTCTCTTGCTATTCTTCTGATATAATTGTGGACATTCATAGGCTCTATGTCCAGCCTCTCCACATTGAAAACATTTCCCAAGAAACCCTTTGTTGTTGCTACCATGTCCTCCTGTAGGGTATTCTCTTCCTCTCGTTCCTTGACTTGGCTCCTTATTCCATTTTGTATTTGCTTCTTCTTCATGAACCTGTTTACCCTTCTGCTGCTTACTTGTCCTCTTTCAACTAAGAATTTTCCTCTTCCTCTTGCATTATTCTACTGCCTTTTTTCTATCTTTTCCTATGATTTTGAAGCATACTGGTATACCTCTTCAATCGTAGAAATCTTCAGCATACTCATCTAATCTTGTACATTAAATCTGAACCCATTTATATATTTGGCTGCTTTCTTCCTGTCCATTTGATGATGTCCAAATTTGATTACCATTTTATAGAATTCCTTAGTATAGTCTTTGACACTCATCTCCTTTTGCTTCAGTTTATGAAGTTTCTGAACATCTCCAACTCATAATCTCTAGGAATAAATTTTTCTTTTAACCGAGTAACCATCTAATTCCACCAGGTTATTCTCGCATCTCCATTTGCTACTCTTTCTCTCTGTAACTCTCTCCACCAAAGGGCAACATGTCCTTTCAAGTTTGTCTATGCCAGTCTCACCCTCTGAGGGTCACAAATGTTTTCATATTCAAAATATTCCTCTAAATCTCCTATCCAATTTATTAAATCTTTAGGGTTTAATGTTCCAGAAAAAGTAGAAATTTCCATTTTGTTACCTCCTCCAATCTAGGCAAGTGCTCTTAGGAATCGTTCTTCTCCAGCATCTTCTGGTTGTACATTTCCCCTCTCTCGTCCATCATCTACAATTTCTTCCTCATCCTCGACATGATCCTCCGCACAATCTATGTTTCTTCTCAGTCTAGCAACTAAATTTCTCAACTCAGTCCTCATTTCAACATGAAATTGCTCAAACATCTCCTCCATTCTAGGAACTCTTTGTCTCAGGGGCATCTTCTCAAAATACAACCTTTGTTATTTGCTATCCACACACATCGTGGAAACAAAATGTTCCTCTTCTCACAACTCCAATGTCTCCTTCAACCCTCAACAACTGTAGGACTCCTCTTCACACCTGCAATAATCCTCTTGAGTTTCTGACACAATTATTTTGCTACTTCAAACTCTCTGCAACATATGACTTCCCAGCAAGAAAGCCTTGCTTTGATACCACTTGATGTAGTCGTGATAAGGGGTCTTATTAGACAACCTAGTCACATAGCCGGAACACATAAATTTATACACAAAACAATAAAATTTAGAACCCTTTATTTATGTACAACATTACAATGCTCAATGAATACATTCCAATACAAAACAATGGTATTCAACCAGGCATATCTGCATAAGTCCATGCGAAGTTGATTGATCCTTTCATGAAGAAGGCGGTGAAATATGTTCTCTCCTGATTTGATAGTGATGCTGCTAGAAATGTGATCTTAGGACTCTGTGTTGTACCTAGATTGATCTCTTGAGATTTCTCCACCAACAAGGGTGACCGTTCTTGATATTATGTGGTCAATGGAAGGTCAAATCCTCCATCCTCGGGTGCCTTAGAGAGATTTTCACTCTCAGATACGTCCTTTATTTTTACTTTTTCATGGTTAAGAGGCACCTTTCAGTTTTCACCTAGTGACCTTTCTTTTTTTATTTTATTTATTTCACTTTTGTAACTAAAGGATTTGACACTTCCACCAAAGTATGCTAACTGAGGTAGGTCCATCATGAAGCCTACTTTATGATCTCCCAATGGTATGCCTTTTCTTAAGCCCATGAACTTTGCTAAGGCTTCATCATTCTAAAATGTATCTAGAATAGGTGCCCCCTGTTGGTCCCAATCAACGAGGTCAGGATATACAAGTTGAAGGTCAAATGATTTAGGTTGAGAGGTAAAGGAGGCAGATGATATCATGAAGATAGATAGGTCTTGAAATAGTTCAGTTATGTGGAAAGAAGAATCATCGATGGCAACCTAATTAGAGGTCTCTTCTGTAGGAAAAGCTTTAGCTACCTCATCGAGAATATACTCAACGTCCGAGGAAGGCGGAGCCTCCTTAAAGTACCCTAAACCTTGCCTATTAAACATCTTGGTGACAATGATAGATTCAATAGGTCCTTGTCCGTGTGGTCCTAGACCTCCTTGTCCTTTGTAACCCATGTTCTTGATGATCCGAAATTCATTGTTATAGCATTCCACTTCTAAAGTGACTTGATCATTCTCATCAAAGAAGATCCAAGAGGAGATGTCATCAATAGCTTCATCTTCTAGCATTCCTAATTTGATGAACACGGTCGGAGGAACATTGTTAGTAGCCTTGGATGTGGTAGCTTTGGATACTGATGGTTGACCATAGGACTTATGTGATAAGGGCAAGGATCCTATACAACAAGATTCTTGTAGACTATATTCACCGAGTCCTTTCTCTTTGTATTGAACCTCAATATTGGGGATGGATTTACTAGATGAAGGATTATTCAAATTGGATGGATCAACTAGGATGTAGATGGATGGGCTTTGGCATTGATAGGTATGCAATTAGGATTTTGATATTTGGCTTGGAAGTCTCGGCAAAATTCAAATGGATTAGGATCGACAGGGATCATGATTTCAACACAATTGTAGGGATATTTCAGACACTGATGATATATAGATGGAACTGCTTTCATGGCATATATCCAAGGACGACCAAGGATAATGTTTTAAGGTAATTCAATGTCTAGGACTTGACAACAGGTATTAGTAGTAACAGGACCAACCTGGATAGGTAGATAAATAATTCTTTTAGATTCTCTCTCTACATCATCATATGCTTTGATAGTTATGCTTTTGGTAGTGTCAATGCGATCCTCAGAATATCCTAGTAGTTTTATAAGTCTTAGAGAACATATATTTAACCTAGCTCCACCATCTATTAGTATCTGTTTGACTCGGTGTTGGTTTATGTAGACTTCGATGTGGAGAGCATCGTTGTGGGATGGATCAGATGATGAAAGGTCTTTGTTAGAGAAGGTCAGATGATAAGGTGATGCAATACTCGCTATCATGGCTTGGAATTGTGTAGTATCAATATCATTGGGTACCGATGACTCTTGTAAAGCTTTATCTAAGATAGCTTTATGGGCAGGTGATATACGCAATAATTCCAAAATAGAGATATGAGAAGGAGTTTTACCTAGATGTTTAAGGATATTATATCTAGAGTTTGGGCAGATGGTAGGTGGTGCTCCTTGGATAGTAACACGGCCTCGACAAGTGGTAACGGTTAAAGACATGATATTTCCACAGTCCATCTTGAATGATAACTGATTGCTTCTGGACATAAACTGTGTAGAGCTTTGATGTTTCGGATCACACTCCGTGATCCATCATTAGGAAGAGGATGAAAATGATGATGTAACGGCACAATCGGGTTCTTTTCCTTTTACAGTAATGGGATCTTTGCTCTTATGGTAATGGTAGATATGCAATTTTGTTCAATACAACCAATGGTAGATGACTCATAAGTATAATGGACATTCTTCCCTATATTAGAGGCACTTGCTTTATCATGTGGTGGAAGTGGATTCTTGAAAGCATCAAGGTCAGAGTTTGTCATTTGTTTTGGTGGATCAATAGTGATTTATCCTTGATCAATAAGATTCTAGATCAAATGTTTCAATTTCATGCAACCAGTTGTGTTATGTCCTTTCACTCTATGATAATAACAGTGTTCAATGTCTTTATACCAATTAGGTTTAAATTGTGGTTTGTCATATGGTCGAGCTTCAGGTAGCATGATCTTGCCTGATTGTACTAGATTTTTGAGAACAATTTCGATAGGCTCTCCCAAAGGAGTAAATTTGTGTCTAGGTGATGGATTTGTTGTAGCTTGGTTTCTTGGAACAAAGGGTGTGTCCTTGGATGCCGCTTGGATATGGATGGGAGCCTTCATAGTTTGAACATTCTTTGCATCAACAACGCCATCATTGACAACATTTTTGTTCTTGTTCCAAAAGCAGGATTTATCACTTGAAGGTTGCCCATTGTCTTTTGTATCCTTGAAAATGTTGATTAGGCCTTTGGCAATTAAAGCTTTTTCAATGTTTGTTCCCTTGGATATAAGTTCATCAAAAGTAGTGGCACTTTGCAGCTACAATTGAAATGATGGTTCAGGATGGAGATTCTGAACAAAGATGTCAACTTGTTGTTTCTCAGGCATCTGCCATGGGAGCTTACTATCCATATTTCGCCATCATTGGATGAAGGATGAGAAGGTTTCCCCATTTTGTTGTTTGTTGTTGACAAGATCGTTCATGGATATCTCATTTTCTACGTTGAAAGCAAAGTGTGATACAAATTTCTCTGCCAATTCTTTGAATGACTTGATGCCCGGAGGTAGGTGAGAAAACCATTCCATAGCTTGTCCCCCAAGACTACGAGGAAATAGACGTAGAAGTTATGTGTCATTATATGCAACGTCAAGACAAGCTACATAAAATGCTCTAAGATGGTCATTTGGATCACCTTTTCCTTTGTATTTCTCAAATTGTGGTATCTCAAAATGTGGAGAAAAAGGTAATATTTGAAGTGACTTATCAAAAGGATATGGGCATACATCCTCAAAGGAAAATGTCTTCTTTGTTTGGCCCATACTCATGTATGCGACTTGTTGTTGTAAATGGTTGAATCGCTGCTCAAAATCTGATGTAGATGGTTGTTGTTGTTGCATGGAATTTTGCTGGCTTGGATGAGGTATTTGGTACACCAGGGTTTGATTTGGAGAATATTGTTGTGATGTATTATATGGCGGGGTGTATGTGTTTTGGCCTTGACTATCAAATGATGGGAATGTGTATGAGTTTGGTGATGGATTAACGTTGAGTTTGTATCGCATGTGAACCAAAGGATGGATTGATGTAGGACATATGTTGGTTGGATGTTGGTGGAGCATGGGACACAAGAGGTGGATTGACATAGGATATGTGCTGGTTGGATGGTTGTGGAGCTTGGGAGACAAGAGGTGGATTGGCATAGGATGTGTGTTGGTTGGATGGTTGTGGTCCAAGTGAAAGAAGTTGGTCAACATATGATATGTTGGAATGTGCTTTTCATCTGAAAGGTTGGTCGATAAATGATGTGTTAGGATTGGATTGCACATGCAATGTTTGGAGTAGATTCATAGATGATGTATTGAGATGGGAAGACACATTATATGGTTGAGATGGTTCAACATGCGACACACTTGGATTGGAAACTTGAGGTGCTTGTGACACATGCAGAGGAGTTATATTCATGGAAGAAGATAGGATGGGATGCGAGACATGAGATGAGGCAACATGTGGCACACTTTGATTAGAGACTTGAGGTGCTTGTGTCACTAGTGGGGAAGTTATGTTCATGGAAGAAGATGGAATGGGATCCGACGCATGAGATAGATTAACATGTGGCACACTTTGATTAGAGACTTGAGGTGCTTGTGACACATGCAAATTGATCATGTAAGATGGTGTTAACAAAGGCTCTATTGATGTGGGAACATTTGGTTGGCTCGATGTCATAGATGTAGAGGATGCATGAGATGGATAGGTAGATTGATTAGGCAGAGGTGGTGTTTGGATGTTGTGTGTAGATTTCGTGGGTTTGGTGGACATGATAGTAATGGCCTTATGGGTTTCCCTAGCAACATCAACACCATTGATTGGATCTTGTTTTTAGATTTTGGATATGTCAAAGTCCCTTGGCAATTTGGTTCCTCCTTGAGCTAATTGTAAGAAAAATCTATTGGGATTGGATTTTAAGAGCCTATTGACGGTTTGTAAAGTTTCAACATCTTCTAGCTCCTCTAGATCATCTTGAGATTCTTCATAGGTAGATTGATGATATTGCGGTGGTTGTGTTGATGATGAAGGTCTGAGATGATATTGTGGTGTTTGAGTTGATAATGATGGTTCGATGGTATAGCCTGAGGGTACAAAGATATTGGCATCCATTCCAGTCATGAATTTTGAGGCATCCTTAAGAGGCATAGATTAAAATTCTTTTAGGTTAGCCTCCATAGCTGCCTTATATTGACTCCTAGTTTGAGGCATTGGTTGATGACGGGTGAGATTTTTGGACTTGTGTGACAAAGTTGAGACTCTTGGATTGATTGATTGATGATTGGTTGGCTTGATTAATTGATTGGATTGCTAATTAATTTGGATAGGATGGGTTGATTGATGATTGATTGATTGATTGATTGGTTAGATTGATTTGGATTGGTTTGATTGGATAAGATTATCCCCCAAGAGATAGGCTCATGAACTCGAGGGTAGACCAAGTTGATTGATGATGGTGATATAGCCCAACTCAAAAGGAACCACTCTCTTAAGATAAAAAAGATTGTTGTGATATGATCAAAAGCTAGATAGTGACCAAAGCTAAGGGATGATGTTGATTTGATTGATTGATTGATGTTGATGGTTGTTTTAGAGTCTCAAGAGGATGCAAGGGCTCAAAAAGTCCAAAATATGATGTGATCAGGCTGAATAAGATGTGTGTTGGCTGTAGATGATTAGTGTATTGTCTAAAAAATTGATGACAAAGCTAAGGACTGACTGGAATGAGGTTTTTAGACTGGATAATTGGAAAGAGTCTGTAGATTGCCAAAGGTGAGATTGTGTCAACCAGAGGCGAGTCAGGGTAGCTCAAAAGTGACTCAGGATAATCCAAAGGCGTAATTCTATTGATCAAAGGCAATTTTCTGTAGTTCAAATGCAATTGGTTATGATCCAAAGGTGACCTGCAATAAACCAAAGGCATTATGTATGATGATCAGAGGTAATTCAGGATGACCTAGAGGCTAGTTTTTGTCATTCAAAGGCACGGATGGACTGTGCAAAGGTGAGTTTCAGTGACAGTGTCTTGTTTTTGACAGGTAATTGGCAAGAGAACACACAACAAAGACATAATGGCTGGTTTTGGATGACTCTGATACAAAATCAGAGTAAAAGTCTGAATGAGGGCCTAGATTAGGCCAAAAATTTTCACAGGTCTCAACAATTTTGAAAACACTTGTAAGCATGTACAAGCTAGGCTGGAAAGAGGGTACTACTTGCAAAGTCCCTACTTGGATTTCTCCATATACTGAGACAAAGTGGACAGCTAGAGATATTGGTGACACTGGCTCCCCCACCACGGCACGGGCACACCAAATCTCTTACCCCGAAGATCCGAAGATCTTATGAACTGAGGGATTTTCTGTCTCTACAATGAATAGTACACATGGGGCAGCTTCGAAGGTCTGACCTCTTGCACCAGCAAGCAAAAGGGTTTTTGGCCTCTACAACAAGTCGTTTCTAGTAATGATTCAAGGGACCGACATGTTACGAGCATCCATCAAGCTACTTAAAGCTTTAACTAGTCCTACTAGGAGTCTCATATACACAAGTACACCTCCTATCAAACTAGCATTGTACGGTAAGCGCTAATACCGGTTAGACTTGGCTTTTGCCTTATCCTTTTTTATATAGTGGACCGAACGAAAGTACCGCTTGAGGTTGTTCCCTTGGGGTGAGTACCTCTTTTCCCACCAAGGCAGACCTCTCTAAAGATAATAACAAGTTCTCTTACACCCAAGATCCATTTGATAGGCAAGGGGAGAGGATACTTTTGTTATTAGTTTAGGGATCTAACTAATGCAACACACAAACAAATAAGCAAGCAAAGCAAACAAAGCGAACAAGTTCTTTTTAAGCACCAAACAAAATGTTCCTAGATTAGTGAAAATAAGGTAAATCTTTGACCGATCATCCTGTAACAGATTTGTTAGTAGTTTTAGATCCACCTTTCTTTGACAATCGATAAAAAGATGCACCAATAGATGTTAGCCTCAAAGAAATCAATATTATAACAGTGCAAACCAAAGGTGACAAAACAGAATGCAAAAGCGATTATCTGCAAATCAAAAGTGATTAAATTTATACCAAAGGCGACGGACTGTTGATCAGAGGCGATTCTGGGTGGTGCAAAGGTGACTAAATGTTGTGCCGAGGCGATATCTATCAACCAAATGCGCTCGAATGTCTATAACCTACAAAATTCACACAACAGAGCCAGACAAATGATCATAAAATGGATATAAGAGACCCTAATAACCCAGAAAGATGGATAAATTGAATCAAATCTGTACTCTGTAGCCAAAACATAAAAGATCCAACAATATGATATGATTAGGTCAAAGATAAACCAAACCCCAAATAAACCATCTTGAGGATGGAAAAAGACAATTAGGGTTAGCAAAATAAACCAGCGTGCAACCCCAAATCAGACAACTAAGATCGGAGAAAACCCAGCAAAGACAAATATATCAATAAAACCCTAATGCAACCAGAGGCAACTTCTGGCCAACTAGAGGCGACCAATTGCAAACCAAAGGTGATAGAAATTTGTTCAAAAGAAATTTTCCCCCAACCAAAAGCAACGTAGAGCCATTTAAAGGTGATTTTGCACAAACCGAATGTGATTTTCTACCGATCAATTGCGCTACTCCATATCTAGACTTCAAAAAAATGACTTTTCAATGAAAAATCAATCAAGGACGTGAGTTCCACCAGGCGTGCCAGAATGTGTGAGCAGGAAAAATCAAGTTAACAAGATCAAGCATTACAATCAAAACTCAATCCTACCACTTTCAAGAAATCTATCTAAATGACACAAAATTAAAGCAAACCAAAGAACAATGTCACCTAGATTGTATGGATTCCTTGGTTGAATGTGGATTTGCTTCTCAAAAGTGAACAACCATAGTTGCCAAAGCTGCCATGATGATAGATGATATGCTCAAAATGCTTAATTGATGCTCAATGGAGGTGATATGCATAAGATGATAATCTGGACGCTATAGAGATTGTGTTGTTTGGAATGAAATGAGAGGGTGTATATATAGCTCTCAACTAAGATTGATCAACAGTGGAGAAAAAGTGGCTACGTGAATGGTTGAGATAATGCAAGAGGCATGGATGAATGTGTACAAGACATGTGCCCATAGGGATAGCTTTTATTAAATGATTTAGTTGGCTTTGTTGGTGAAGATAAGATTGATTTTCTTAAAATAGGATGCTTTTCTATTTTAAGAGTTGGATGACAAGGATAATTAATTTTTACACCAATTAAATCATTTTTTGTATTTAATTTTGACAAACTATGAACAAGGCCAACTTGTACACATAGAAGAAAGTGATAAAAGAGGGAAATGACAAGATAAATGATGGAGGAAAAAGGCTAAATTTAGAAAATTGGAAGAATCAATATAAATTAAATAAATAAATTTATTTAATTTATATGCATGATAAGAAAATAAATAAATAAAATATTAATTTTATTTATTTAGTGTTGCCCCAAATTTTGAACTCGAAATTTTTCAAAATTTAGTGCACTCTCGTATACGCCCCTAAACCTACTAGTTCACAAAACAATTAAATATAAAAATTTATCCAAGTTGTTGTGAAATCCTTTTGAGGGTCCATTTCAAACTTCATTTCAGCCAGTATGACCAATTTGTTATGCCGAAATAACTCACCATTTGTGAGACTTTAAACCTTTGATTTTTCTACCGAAAATTCACAAATGAAGTCAAAATTTAAGATCCTTGTTGCTGGAACCTAAAATAATTCTGGGTTTTGCTCGAAGATGGTTCATCTTCACGGTATCCAAATTTTACACAAAACAGAGCTATTTTGCAAAAGATATGAAGTTTTCCGTTTTTGGTCTAAGGCATGTTTTCAAAAGCTTCCGGATTATCCACGGAATAAAATTTTATCCCAACATCACAAAGCACAATATATTTATCCAAAGTCAAAGGCATGTGAGTTAAAGTACAGTTATAGGGATAACTTTATTTACCTATCTCAAATATGAAAGTATAAAGTCATACGGCATAAAAGGTAAATGAATTTGTTAAAGTCAATTTTGGTGACTTTATAAACTTTATAAGGAACTCCTTTTGTTGTTGGAGATTTTATTAATTCAGAAACTCCAAAAAGCCCTGACTCACCTCTCTTTGAAAATCCTTAAGTCAGAGAGTCGGGAGTTTTCACAACTCCCGAACTCTTAATTCAAGGTTCTAAAGTTCTTAAAAGCGGTGACTTTGCAACTCCTTTGTTGTCGGGGACTCCATGAGTTTTTGAACCATCTTCAGTGACACTTCTGTCAACACTCTTCTCTGCCCTCGTCGTCTACATATTGAAATGAATTTTGTCTCATGTTGTAAGTGCCATGAAGATATGCATAAAATAGATTCGAATGGTAGATGCTTGATAAGGAATTGAAACCATTAATAATGGATCCTGAGTCTATTCGAAAACTATTTTGCCATCTCTGAGAGGTGTCTTTGTGAAAGTAATGCTAAAGAATGCAATGGCAATTTTGGTCAAGTATTATGGCTTGGAATACCCTGGTAGGCATGTATGCAAAATGTGGAAACATTTTCAAGGCCGTGATACTGTTTGGCAAAATGCCTCAAAGAGCATGGTCTCATGAAATGTACCGACCGCAACATATGTACAAAATGATTTTGTTTAAAAGGTTTTAAGAAATTTCAACCAAATGCATTTGCATCAACAAATTTAGGCTCCATGACCTCCGTTACCACCCATAGCCTGCACCGAAAGGAGTCTCCAAACAAGTTATTAATAATATTATACAGAATGCTACGACGCTGAGAGCAGGAAGTTATTATAAATGGTGTATATCATGATATGAGGTTCAAAATGCTCAGGTTGACATGTATGTGAACTGTAAGAAGCACATGAACCACAGAAATCTGGTCTCATGGAATGCAATGAATGCAGGGTGCACACAAATGTTTGACAAAATGGCACAGAGAATGCACATGAACTGTCCTATCTGCCGACATCACAGGATATCTTCAAAATGCATCTCATTGAATTGACTTAAAATTGGTATGTAGACTTGGAGTCCCTCTCACCTCTTGCTCTACTTCGTATCTAGATAATAACAATATAACTACCAATACCAACATCCACACTTTCAAGAGAGCCGCCGCCGCATCATGGGCTAATAGCATTGTTTTGGGCAATTACTATGAGAGTCAGGCAGAAGGAAGATGAACCGATTGACAAATGTTTCAAAAGAATGTAGTCTTATAGAATGCATCGATTCCATGATATACATGTGAAGGGAGCTTTATGGAGTGACTTCAACTTGAATGAGGAGGGGGTTATAGGCACCCACCAAAGCATAATGCTTTTACATTATTTTTATCAAATATTAGGGTTGCAAATGCTCTGATAGACGTGTATGCAGATTGTGGGAGACTCAACGATGAAAATGTGGAAGCATAGCCAATGCGAGTGGACTGTTTGACTGAGTGCCTTAAAGAATCTATGGTCTCATTTGATTGCTACGATCGCAAGATATTCACCAATATGGATTCGTTGAAAAAGACTTCAAAACTTTTAAGCACATTTTCTGCCCATTTAGATGAAATATTTAGAGAGAGCAATAAAATGAAAGTTCAAAATCTGCAACAGCAATTGGGACTTTTTGGAGGTTTCGAAAGGTCCGATTCAAACCATTTTTTTAGAAGCAAAGTTCATCTCGTGTCCCTTCATCTCTTTAATTACTATCTGGATTTTTGAAGTCAAAGTATAACTACATAAGATGGGGATTTGTTTTAATTTTAGAAAGAGCTTCTTCTTCAATGTCAGCTATCAGTGTGGGATGAAAACAAAGCTCATGATGAAGCAGCTGGTAAGGAATTTGGACAGGTTGGTGTGCTCAAATGTAACAAGGAAAACATCTAGGAGTCATTGATGAGGTGAAAGAGCCTCAAGGTGAAGAGCTGGGATAGGTATTCCTCTAATCACCACAAATTCAGATACAACTGTAGGAGTCTCTCTCGAATTGCAAGTCTAGGTAGAATCGGACGTATCCAAAGATCCCAATATTGCCTATAATGGGAGCTAATAGTTATACACAACATAAAAGAAGAGGATGTAAACTGTGAAGACATGGAGATTGTAATAAGGTGTCAATAACCGGAGGCTCTACTTAATTATTCCACTTTTTCAAAAAGTAATGGTATAATCGAGTCATCTTGAATCGGTTTGATTTGTCTATAACTTTCAATTATATAAGTGACCTTTGAATTGTTTTCAAAAAAGGAAATGAAGGGTCATTTTAAAAAGGATGTCACGAAACTATTATGGGAAGAGCAAAACTTTGAGCCTTCATTTCAAGAATCAGTTACGGGTAAAAATAGAAGGGATTTTCATCATTTTCCAAGAATCGGTTACAAGAATTGAAGAGTCTCATTGGGAGGGGCTTACTTATTGCCAAATTTTCAAGAACAAAGGATCTTTTTTTTTCATCTTTTTCTAGTTGGGGGGAATAGGGAAGCGACAGGAGCAGTTTTATTTTTCAACATAGTTTACTGTAACAGAAGATTGAGTCTGTGAACTCATATTTTGTACTGGAGGAATAAGGGAAATTCTTTATGAATCTTTGAATTTATTAATGTTTTCTCTTATTGCAATGTCCTGGGTGTCTTTGTAATTTTTCTTCAATACATATTATCTGCTATATCGAATTGTGTAGGTGCTTATCTTTGAATCTATGAATTCAAATTAATTCATCCATTGAAATGGGAATTTGCTGCTCATCTTTTTTCTTGTTTCTCATCGTGGGTGTGGGATAATGAGCTTTGTATCGTTTGTCTGCATTCATTTAATTTTGAATCAATCTCTCACACCTATTTCATGGCTATGGGTAGGTGTTAGTATTTCCTTTTCTGCTTTCTGGTGAAAAGCACACCCTATATTTTCATTCATTGCATATCATAAGAGGGAGCTATACCTCTAAAATTCAAAAGAAGGTTGTCAATTCAACGACAACTTCTCTAATTGTTAGTGCTATTAGTCCTTCTTACTGGGCATTTTGAGTCATTTTCCATAGCTATCTTTGAGGGACAAATCTGTTCACTAACATTTAGAAAGGTCAAATTAAATAAATTTAGAAAATTTATTTAATTTTAGAAGAATAATGGGATAATTAAATAATTAAAGATTATTTAATTATAGATAGAAAATAGAAGAATAAAGATAATGAAAATAGATGAAATTAAATAAATAAATATAATTTATTTAATTAATGATGGAAATAGATGGTTTAGAAGAAAATTGATAATTGATACAAGTGTTCTAGACAAAATCGACATATGCAATGGCGAATAATGCGACAAATCGATAAATGATTGAAGGGTCAATTTTGGGTGTCTACAATATATATACCTCTCTCTCTCTCTCTATATATATATATATATATATTTATTCCTCTCCATCAATCTCCCTCTCTATGTCTCTCCCTATCTATCTCTCTCCCCTTTTATCTTTTATCCCTACCTCTCTTTCTCTATTCCTCTCTCTACCAATATCCCTCTCTTTATATCTCTATCTCTCCCTCTCACTGTCTCTCCATCTGTCTCTGTCTCTGTCTCCCTCTCTATCTATATATCACTCTACCGCTCTCTATATCTCTATCTCCTTTATGTGTCTCTTTCAATATCTCTATGGTTCTCTATGTTCCTCTTTCTCTCTTTCTCCTTTCCATCTAAACTCTTTGTCTCTTTCTCTATCTCTCTCTTTATCTTCTCTATCTCTCTTCCTCTCTTCCACTCTCTCTATCAATCTCCCTCTTTATTATTCTTTCTTCCTCTATCACTCTATCTATCTTCTCTAGGTTTTTCTTCCGAGCACCCTCTTTGTTCCTCTCTTTCTCTCTCACCATCTCTTTATCCCTCTCTATCCCTATACCCATCTATCTCTCTCTCAATCTCTCTATCCCTCTATCTACATCTGCCCTTCTTTCTTCCTCTTTCTCTCCTCTCTCTCTCACTCTCTCTTGATCTCTCTATTTCTCTTTATATATACATTTCTATCTCTCTTTCTCTACCTCTCTATCTTTGTATTTCCCTCCCCCTTCTATCTCAAACACTTCCTCTCTTAGATATTTTTGTCTCCTTATGTTTCTCTTTCTCCTCTCTCTGAAATTTCTCACTCTACCTCTCTTTTTCTCTCTCTAATATTTTTCTAGTTCAAACATATTATAAAACTTGTGAATCCATCGTAGTGGCCAGAAAATGAAATAAAGTCAAAGTGTGAAGCTCAGAGTGAGGAGTGCTCTCTCTCTCTCTCTAGGGTAAATTGATTAAGGTGGAAGATGTGCAGAATTTGACAAAAGAAAGACTTGATGAAATGATTAATTCAATTAGAGGTTTTGATCTAATAATAGGTGGAAGCCCCAATAATAATTTAATAGGAAACAACAATATCTCTCTACATATGTTTCTCTCTTTTATCTCTCTGTCTCTCTACCTCTCTACTTTCTATCTCTTTATCTCTCTCCATCTCTGTCTCCCCCCTTCTCTCTCACACACCTCTCAATGAGATCTCTCTCTAAAGACTATTGGTACATTAGAGAGATTCCCAAAGAATAAGTCAATACTCTTGCATAGAGTTATTATGTTCATATTCTTTTCTTCATGACTTGTAGGCAAGTCAAAATATTGTTTTCAAACACAAACAAGTAAATGAAACCATTAAATTTTTATAATTCTATTAATAACATATAAGTAATAACATCTCTCTCACACACACATTTAAATAGTATATATAATATATAATCAATATAGCTATGATATAGATTATATATATTAAATAACAATTTTTTTAATATAAAAATGTGATTTTAGAATATAATATTATATTACAAATATATATAATAATTTATATTATATAAAATATTCTATATAATAATAAATATAATATAATTATATATTTTGTATATAAAATAAATTTAATTGAATAATTAATAATTTAATTATATTTAATATTATATTACATAGAATATAATATTATATTAGAAATATATATAATAATTTATTTTAATATAAAAATATGATTTTAAAATATAATATTATATTAAAAATATATAATAATTTATATTATATAAGATATTCTATATAATAATAAATATAATATAATTATAACAACATATATCTGGCTTGCCCTACTTATCAAATAGCTTTTTCGTGATCAGTTTTTAAAACTGTTTATCTTTGCATAAGAAAACATTGTACCGTTTATCTTGATTAAATTACATATTATATTGGATTTTTACCAAAGCAATTTCTGATGCCGATTAAAAATTGATTTATATTACTGGAAAACCTTGAAATCCATATAGCGGATTATTTTCTTAACAATGGAGAATGGCGTATAATAAATGAATAAGAATAAAAGTAAAGCATGAGAAAAATGACGACTTTACAAACTTTATCGGCGTGAGAAAAATGACAGGATCAGTAGGAGAGGAGAAGCAGTGACGAAAAAACGGACCGCTATGTTGAGTTTGATCGTCTTGCACTCCTTCTAGAGAAGTCTTAACCGTCGGATTTCATGCCAGTTCGGTTCACCTCACAGAGGAAATGCCTTCCACGTAATAAATATTCTATCGGTATTTAGTATATAGAGTCATGTTTTTTTTTTTAATTTAATTGTATTTGGAAATTGTTAAAACGAAAACATTACATTTTTTGGTATAGTTATGGTATCTTAGCTGAATTTTTTTCCCAATGAAGGCCATTTCAATTAAAATATGTACGAAGAATGCCCCTAATATGAAATTATTATTTTTTTAAATTTGCATATATGGGAAATCTCTAGTCCATGCAGATTAGGGCCACAGATGAGAGCCCCAATCTCTAGTGCGGAACATACATGGATTGTTAGGTGGTTTTATTATGGATGTATTATCACCTTTACTTTCGAGAGCTTAGCCCGGTAGTTTCCTTGTGGGATGTGAACTTGGGTTTTCATCAGGGTAATTGGTTTGCCTTAACTACTCTACTTAAATATCATCCACTTCAATGGTCAAATAGTCAATACCACTTCAAGGGTCACAACAAAAAGTGGTAAGTATTTGTCATATTTTTATTGGCAAAAATTGACCATAGACTGTTGAAGTGGGTGATATTTAAGAATAGCCCACCTTAACACTCACTCACACCCATCGGGTTTGGGAATCATCATGTTAAAATTAATAGAGTTTTGTAGGTAATTTCCCAGACCCAGAGATTATTTCACATGAAAAATCTGTAAACAATGCAGTGAATTGGGAGGGAGCAATTTCTACTCACTCCTACCAACTGGACAATGAGATCATTATTTTTAAAATAAATTAAATTTAATAAATTTGTAGCTATTTTTTCCAAACAAGGGTTATTTTACATGAAATCTTTATTGATAATGCAATGATTATGCAACATTTATTTTTTTCCATAAAATTGTTATGTAAGTTCTCTTTGCACTGTAAAGTTAAGCATAGTTGCAATTAATGCAACCAAGGGGTGTCTACCTGTTAGTAAAGAGACCCAAGACTTGCCTGGCCTTGTCCATTGGGTATGTTCCACCCAAAGATGGATGTAGCATTTTACCCAATTTCAACACTTAACATGTGTCTCTTGGGGATTTGAATTTGGGACTCTAACTACTCATTACTTTAACTTATTCCATTTAACATAATATGAGACATTGTATGTTAAAGTAGATTTTAGTGTTTTGCATGAATTAATTATTTCTTGTGTCAAAATACATCACACATTTATTTAATCTTTCATTACTTTAACATATATTTTGCTATCGACGTAACCATTGCACCTCCTATTGGTGCAACTGCTAGTTTTAAATATTGTCTTGGTTGACATCCAAATGTAGCTTTCATGAACCTACTCCCTCTTCCCGATTGCAAGCATGATGTGTAGCTTGACGATGAAGCTCATGGTAGGGTAGTTTGACGACTAAGAATATCGTTGACGTTACATGTGTCCAATGGCACGTTACGTATTACGTACCCGACAACGGCTCATTTTTTAAAAACAAACTAATTGGTGGGTCCCTATCTACGTAAATTATAATCGTTTTGACTTTATATCTCATTTTAATTTAAAGGTGACGTTTGTAGATCATTCCTATATTAAAATGGATTCAAATACCATCAAATCAATGTATACCAAGAAACCTTGGGCGGTTATTTGTCAAATACTTCCTAGCTCCCTTTAGCTCTATTAAATAAAATAAAATCTTTAAGAGGGTTAGTAATCGAGTATTTTTGAGTTTAAATGTGTAAATGTTTTGTATCAATATTTCAATCACATTTAGTGAGATGAGAAAAGAGGGTTAATAACTTTTGAATCATTTTTATAATTTGCCGGTATTGGTAATACAAGTTAAAGTAGTCTATTTGAATTTAGAGCCAAAGCTAAGGGGTAAACAATTGTGTAAATGTTTTGTATCAATGTTTTGATCACACTTAGTGAGATGAGGAAATAGGGCTAATAACTTTTGAATTGTTTTTATAATTTGTCGGTATTGGTAATACAAGTCAAAGTAGTCTCTTTCAATTTAGAGCCAACTTTTGAATCGTTTTTATAATTTGTCAATATTGGTAATACAAGTCAAAGTAGTCTCTTTCAATTTAGAGCCAAGGCTAAGAGGTATCCATTCTGCGAAAGTCACATGAATTTTGATATCATCCATTTTATCGCACCTCCAAAGAATTTGAACCTTGGTGGATGGTGAAATTAAGAAGCATGCCATCATCCTCACCATTTATGCTCAACCAATTAACCTACAACCCTTTAGTGAAATAAAGTATTTTCAATATTTATAATTAATATTTTGGTGTAAGAGAGACCGTATACTTAGTTTAAGAGACTGTGTATGCTTACTTTCCTTTAAATTTTTCATTTGTACCTTTTTCTATTTAAGTATAAAACTTTTAGTCGATAGTTTATTTTAAAAAATTATGTAAATTTATTTTACTTAATGAATTCCATTAATTATGTATACTCTTTGTAATGGTGAAAATTGTATATATTGTTCTTTTCCCTTTCATTATGGATTCACTTTGACTAGGTTATCCATAGTGCAATAAATAGTGTATAAGTGACATCTTTCAGCGTAAATCGGCAAATAAATTGATCTTTACTTAATTCCATTTACACACATTCCCATGAACTAGTTCTGACCTTCAATTCATCATTTCATTGTCCTAGGTTACCTATGCATGCAAAAATGGTCATGATACTTGCAATTCAAATTTAAAACTTGGACCTTTGCTAAGTCCCTTCACCTAGCCATTATGAGTTGACTCAAGCACAAAATTTGTTAATTTATGTGCTAGGGAGTTATATTTAAGGACAAACACTAATTCAATTTAGTCATCTAAAAATCAAGAGGGCATTCAAAATACATCCATAACATAGTTAGAGCATCAACATTCCATCATTTACGTACATCATCACTCCTAGGCATCTTTGCATGTTTGTTTATTATTTTTAATCTTTGTTCTATAATGTTACCTCAACAGCAAGGGTTTAACCAAAGGATAACATTCCTTGTCTACCAAGCTCTTAAACAACCTATGTAAACACCATCCATTTTAGACACGTGTAGACATCGAGGCAAATAGGTTCCTAGTTGGAAGTAAATTGGTATATTATCAATTATCAACAATTTTGGGATAAAAATATCTCCCCTATTAGAAGGTGAGGCTTCCTTATTGAAAACCAAAACCATGTAGTAACTATTCACAATAGTTAAGGAGACCACGGAAAAAAAAAATTGTTTGAAAGGCTTAGTGTTTATAATATGTAAAAATAAAAAAAGTTAAAGCTTGAAAGAAAGGAATGTGTATTATGTTGAATAAATGTAGAGTTCAACTCAATAACACACAAATAGATGATGTTCTTTTAATGATAGTTAAACACTTCCACAAAATCTATAAGAAAATATGGAAAGAATAGGATTTACACTAAACTTAAATAGATAAATCTTAAGAACAAATTATAGACACAAAGTTTAATGATTTCATTCTTATTATTCTCCCCAAAATTAAAGCCCAAAGTCTCTTCTTCTCTTTTCTATACAATTCTTATGTAAAATATAAAAAAACCATGTACAATAAACAAATTGCCCCTTATATAGACACTTAGGGTTTTGTCATGACCAAAATTAATACCCTGCGCTTTTTCCAATACAAATTGTAGTCATTTTAATGTCCATCCCTATAGTATGTTTTAGGACTCATTTTAGTCCATCCTATAGCCTTTTTTCCTAGTCTATATGCTAAAGTTTTGTGTTTATTTACATGCTGAAGTGATCCAACAATAGTGGGTTACACTTTTTGGCCAAACTTGACATTGAAATGAACATTTTGAACTAAATCTTCACTTTCAAACACCTATAGCTATTAAACAGTGAGGAATTTGAAGATGATGCAAACTAGTGATTTGTGAGATTTTATTTGTAGATTCTAAATATATATATATTATTTTTTTTGGAATCAAATTGCATTTATTTTTCCATCTCCTTCAATAACTAGTTTTTAACAGTAAACACCATTTTTAAAGAGTGATGTGTACTATAAAGCACATAACTTTTTTTGTATGAAAGATGCAATTCTAATTTTTTCAAATTTAGATTTGTAACTACGATATCTAGAGGATGCATTTGGTTTCATAATGTTTTATTAAAAAAATTTTATTAAGTTTTGAAGTCAAACCAATTACAATTTAGACATAGGTGTACTATAAAGAGCATAATTATCTTTGTATGTATCAGAATTCAATTTTTTTTGTTGGATCAAGGACATGAATACCAAGAGGATAGATATTTTTCAAAAAAAATTTTGGTAATATACTATTTTTCCACATGTGCAAAATGGAGAGCTTGATTTTCGGTGAAAAACCTATGTTTAATTAAACTAAAAAATAAAATGTATAATAAAACCAAAATATATTAAAACTATACTTAATGGAGAGCTCGTTTTGAGGACTATAATCCTGCAACTGGGTTTGTCAAGTTGGTTCCATTTTGATCCTCAACCTGAGCCTCGAAACCCAAAAATCTGCATAAAATTGTAGTTGGAGGGGGGCAAGGGCAAGATAAGGCATTTCTAATGAAGGGGGGTTCTAGCGAACCCCTTGAAACCCATTCTAATGAAGGGGAGTTCTAGAGAAGAGGGTTTCATATTCCCAATCTTTCCTTTGTCATTTTCTCAACTAAATTGAATATTTATCTAGTTAAAATCATATTAATATTATTCTATATTTTGTTGTTCATTTCCTATATTCTATGTTATTTATTTCTTAAATTATATGTTGTTTGTTTCCATTTCCCCTATGTGTATGTACCACAGGTACAACCCAAACCTTTTATCTCTCCATTAGCCTCAAACAATGGTGTAATTGGAGGATGACAGTGTGTCATGCTAGTGTCTAGTAAATGTGATTTCTTCCCTTCTAAATCATTGGTCTAAATTCATAATCTCTATTCTAGAATTTTATTTTTACCAATAATTGTTATTTTAACACTCTACCAAAAATTAATTCATTTGATTTCCCATTTTTCTTACTCAACAGTATTTACTTTTCTTAAATACAAAAGTAATAGTAGATTAAGTTACTTTAGCATTTAAGTAGTTTAATTTACATATTAGAAGTTGATATTATATTTTTAAATAAAAGGCCACTCAATATTTTAAAATGACTTGAAATATTATAATAAATAACTATTCAAAAAGTTACAAGTATTTTGGACTTGATGTTTTGGCATGACATGTCTTTGAGAAAGAGGGCTTGTTTAATCTATCATCTACAATTTTAATTGATTCTTTCCCCACATCTCTAATTCTCTGATGATACTTCTTCAATTTTATGATTGTTTCACTTATCGTTTCTTAATTAGGTCCATCTGAATACTTCCAACAAATTGTGCAGGTGATCTAAGTATCAATCTTTTGTGACCATTTCACTTACAATTTCTTGATTTGGTCCATCTAAATACTTCCAAAAAATTGTATAGGCAATTTGAGTATCAATCTCCATTAAAGGTATCCATGATATTTGACCAATTCTTTCTCAAAATTATTGAACAAGTTTTGCAATTTGATAAACTTGGCAATAGAAGATACATCAAACCCTAATGCCTTGGATGATTCTCCTTTGATAAGCCCTATCAATTATTCCTTCAAATTGCCAATTGAATTGATTGTGCTCTATTCACTATAATAGTCACAGGGGATTTTCTCAATAAAAGCTTGAATGTTTTTTATTATAGGGTAAAACAGGTTTTGAAGGGGTCCCAAAACCCTGTACAAAAAGTTGCTAAGAGAGAAAAGAGAACCAACCAACAACCAAACAATACCCTAAAAATAGAACTATCATCAGAAAAGTTAAAAGGCACAAAAAGGACCAGTAGCCAAATAGCCTACTACTGCAACTTCTTCAAAGTGTCAGCTACTTCTAACTCCTGCTCATAGAAACTTTCATAAAACTTGGGAAATCCCACCAGTTCCTTCTTCTCTTCCTCAAAGTCCTTTTTCTTACTACCTCTGGTGCACGTGCAAGGGCCGCCTTATTCATTCTACACCTGTTTATCCTTATCTTTATCTCCTTGATTCTTTTGGACAATCACACCATCCTCCTGCATAGAAGTATCCCCAATAGTAGGGTCCCTAACCTGATCCTTATAAAGCTCTTTCAGTTTGTCAGTAAGAAGGTGCATACCTTGAAGGTTGTTTTGGATCATGCATTGGCTAATTTTCACCACCTGTTCAAGGTTCTCATTAATCCAGACCAACTTCTCCTCCATGCTCTCAATCCTACTGCCATAGTCTTCCTTAATCCTGAGAAGTTCCCTCTGCATATCCTCCATCTTTGGGATCGCTTCCCACTCCTGAAGAATTTCCCTGTCTATCTTAGCACTACTTGACAGTCCACCTTCTCCTGCAAGGTTCTCAGCTTAATGTTGATCCTATTAATCTCTACAAAGAATCACTTAGTAATTTTATGCTGGCCAGCCACCGCATCTCTAACCATGCCTAAAGCTTTAGATAAATCTCCACGGTTTTTAACCCTAGAAACAATTCCTCAAAATCCTCTGGAATATTTGGAGAAGGATCAGGAATAGTAGGAAAAGGAATACCAGCACTCAGTTCCACAATAGGAAAACTCCTCCCTTTACGAGCACTTAGCTCCATAGAAGGTAAACTCTTCCCTTTACCAGCATTCAGCTCCACAGTAGGCTTACTCTTCACCTCCAAAGAAGGGTTACTCTTCACCTTCTTAGCACTTATAGGGTTCTTCCCTTTCTCCATGGATTTCCTTTTCTTGCCACTCAGACTATCCTTCCTTTCCATCAACTCCACTTCATCCCCAGTTTGGGATCCCTCAGACCACGAAATGAGGATATCCTTCATATTCTACCGCTGATTCTTAATAGGGCCCTTCTTCTTCTTCTTTCCAGATGTTTTAGCCTCTTCTTCCATTTCATCTTCTTCATCCCATTCCTCATCCCCCGTTTGAGTCTCTGAATCACTAGATACAAAGAACATAATTTTCTTCGAAGAGGATTTACTCTTCACACCCATCTTGGGGGTGTGATCTTTCATATATTCCATGATAAGAAGGATTAAACCTTCATGAAGCACATGCAACTTGGGGTTTCTACCATTTTCTTTAATAAAAAATTCCAAAGAAGCCAGAATATAAAACGGGAAAGAAACTAACATCTTATGTCGAAAATGATTCAACAGGTTAAAATGGAACCCATACAGAGCAATGAATCTACTGTCAAGGGTTATGTACCTTATAAAAATTTTCGTCACTTCAGCCCAGATGGGCTTGATCTACATGCGATTATAACCTCTTGACTGAAGCTTCACAAGCTTACTCCTTTCATTACCCTTGAAGAATTGAGCAATGGCTTCATCACTTGCCTTCCTCTATTTAAAGAACTTCTTTCTGTTAGTACAGAGACCAATAATTTTAGCAATCAGATCCTCAATAATGCTTAGCTCCCACCCATAAACCTTCAAAGTGTGGTTGTTCCAACTCTTAGAAAACATCGTCGTAGCCATAGGGTCAGAGCCATGAAGAATTTCCACATAGGATGTCAATCCCCCTTCCTCAACAATCTTCCACACTTTATTGTTCCTGTGGACCCCATCACAGGAGGAGGGTTCCACCTGATTTCTGTCCCCACCCATTTTTGAAATCACCTTCAGATTGCTCTGTGTAAATATACAGTAACAAAGGTTGTAAGAATGGTAACTCTTCGATATAAAAAGGTCACTAAAACCGCCCATAAAATGTGTAACCTTTCCCTTAATCATTACTTAGACACTCTCTAGATTCATCTCCCGCATTATTGCATTAAACTCCCTAGAGACTACATCCCTACTGGAAAATCATGGTTAATTAAGGTTTGGGCCACTATTGGGATCATAGCTATGACATCCCATCTTTGCAAGTTTTGAATAATGACGCCAACATTAGCGAACACATCAGCAACCTTATTCCCTTCGAGGAATATATGACTTATGACCATTTCCTCAAAGGTTTCCATAAGTTTAAGAGCATCTTCGATGAGGGTGGCTATAGTCCAACTAGGCCTTTGGGTTTTCTTTAAATAATTGATAATGTTGCTTGAATCCCCCTCAATCTAGATTTTCTTATAACCCCTAGAATGAGCAAGTTCTATACCATGATAGGATGCCACAGCTTCAGCATAGTGGTTAGTCTAGGTACCCAAAGGGAGTGCCACTACCGATATAAACCTACCAAGATCATCTCTCATCACTCTCCCACTTCTAGAAGCTCTAGGATTCCACTTTGTCGCCCCATATAAACACTTAAATGTTTATCATTGTATCTAGGCTCAATTCTTTGGGCTTTCTTGAATTTTCCTTTATCTTCATTAAGTATTTGCATTATCTTTTTCACAGTTTCATGTCATCCAATCTAAGTATCGAATTCTTTTTTACTAAAAATTCCCTATGTGATTGATGTTAAAAAATATTTCTTTCCTAAATTTAAAATGTGACACGTTCCATTCCAAGTATGTTATTTCTTCATCAAATTTAGATTCTAATTGATTGGAAGAGTGACCAAGTTCTACTTTGATCTTAAATTGTACAATAAGATTATCTCATTCATCAAATTAGATGTCAGTGTCAACAATTTTTTTGTCCATGTCTTGGTGGCCTTTATAATGTTGCACACTCTTGCAATTGGCAAGGAGTCTTTATCTATAATTATGATTGAAGGAGGAACTGACACTAAATAAGATTGAACTAACCAAATATTACACTTATATTGTAAACTAGTCAGTCTTCTCTTTTAGTTGTGCCTCAGTTTCCTTATCCTTGTCCATCATATTGAAAATGGAAGTCATTATCATCTTCATGCTCTCTTCATCTCCTTCTCTTGTTGATTTCCCTTAGCTCACTCTAGAAATTTGGTAATCTAAGACATCTATGTCTTTCTTATCTTTATCACTGATTGGGATAGCTATTTTAACATACTTGATTCCTTGAGAATCTGTAGAATGGAGGAGCTTACCTTTGCTTTCTTGGGTTACTAGAGTAAGAAGGGATGCCATGGTTTGAATGTCAACTATGATAGGATTTTTCACATGCTTCCTTTTCTTTATAGTTTCACTCAAATAGGAGAGTAATTTAAATACAAATGAATCATCATGTGAAACAACATCAATCTAATTTTGTATTAGGAGAGAGGAGGAAGATTGAGATGTTGTGAAGGATTTGAAAGGGTGACAAATGATGAAATTGGTAGAGGTAGATCCCTAGGAGTTGGAATAGATTTTGGAGGTAATGGAGTATTTATAGAAGGTGGTGAGGGATGAGGAGGAGGAGGAGAATGAATCACAACCAAGGAAACAAAGGTTGGAACTATTGATGGTTGAAATGACACACCAACTTTAGGAACATAATTGCTCCTCTCTTGGAAGATAATTTCTTCCCCCACAGTTTATGTTGACAAGTCTTGGCTATACTAAAGCAAACTAGATTTCTATGTGGATTTTTTTGTTCAAGGGACTTTCAGGAACTTTATACAAGGTTTATATTTTTGGTTGGCATCTTCTAACATATGTTTTTTATTCTTTTGAGAATTGTCAAATTTACAAAATTAAATCGATTTCACCAAAGTTATTTCTTTTCAAGCTCTTTAAAAACCTATATAATCACATTAGATTTAAAATATATAACTATTACTAATATCCTACTCTAATATATGTGGTTTTAAAAGAAATATCAAAAGACTAATAATGTCTAGAGTCAAGAAAAAGAGTTTGAGTACATTCTCAAGGATAGAAGTTAGGTTCACAAAGTAGAAGTTAGGTTCAAATAATAAAAATGAGAGAGGAGACGAGAGTGACTTAGGTTTACAACACGAGAAGATGCTCCCAAGACATCATCCACAATGTTATGCCCCTAAGGCACTACACACAACAATAAAATAGATGAGAGGAAAGATAAAAGAATGGAGAAACAAAAAGAAGAATGATCACAACAGAGGCGGTCTCCTTGTATCCTTGAACTTACAACAGTATTAAGGGTTATCCAAAGAGACCTAAATAGCATATAACACAAACAAGGGAACACAACACAATGCTAACAATGTATATATCTAGGAGGAGGCCATCCTTGAGAGCAACTAGAGTAGGTGCTACATCGAGTGTGGCTAAAAGAGTGAGAAATACTTACCTGATTCAATGGGATATTTCTTGGTGGACAATCCATGTCCATCATCTCAGTGTATATCATATTTGTTGATATCGTATTAACATTAAGAGTAGGATGATGGTAGGCTTTGGTGGGTTTCAGATAACGATATCCAATACCAACCGCGTAATTAATTCCAATAGCTTGTAAAGGTATTATAATTCCTTGTTGTTTTACACCACAACCATTACCTACATAGTCACAATTTTGTAAAGGATTTGAAATGCATGACCATAGAGAGACTCCATATTTTTAGAAGAAGGCGAGGCCTCATAAGTCTCATATTCTGGAGTGTAATTGAAATTATTGTCTTTGTCTTCTACTAAATAAACTTTAGGTATCTTAGGTAGTTCCACAGATTGCTTGGATGGGATCGCGACAACTTTTGATGCATTGAGATTAGGGTTATTAAGTTTATATTCCCCCACAAAGGAAGGAGTAAAATCTAATGAACCTCAATCATCACAAAAAGTGCATTCGATAGTGATGTTGAATCTTGCATAGCATTATCTGCGGCAAGAGGTATTGATGAATCAACTTTTAAGTTATTTAGAGTTTTATGCTTGACAAGTTGTTTTTTTGTTTCAATGTGTAAATAATTTTCCAGCTCTGGATAAGCTTCAATGGTGTGAATTTTATTTCATGAATAAACTTTAATGATCGATGAAGGGGAGATGGGACTGCCCCCATGGCATGAATCCACGGTCTACTGAGAATCATATTATAGGAAAGTGCACTAGACATGACATGGAAAAGGGTAGATAATGTCACGGCTCCAACCTTTATGAGTAAAGCTATATGGTACCTAGGGATTGTCTACCAACATTATCAAAGCCATGAATGTTAAGCTTATCTGGTGTAATTGACTTTTTATCAACGTTGATTTTGTGTAACAAATCAACACCACATACATTAAGAGTTGATCCATTATCAATCATAACTCTCTTTATCAACTTTTTGTTTATTGTGACAAAGATTATAAGAAGATCATATTGTTTCTAAACTTCCATAGAGAGTAACTAATGTTGTTGAAACAAAATATCTATTTTTGTCACATGCATACAATCTAACAGGGCTACTACATCATTAGGCTTAACAGCTACCATGGTACAATCACCTTTTGTAAAGATTCCTGGAGCATTATGTGGTATGTAGGTGATGTTTGTATGAATTCCCAAAGAGAGATCTTAGTGGGAGTAGCACAAAGTTGCTCAAAAAGATCATAATCTTGACCATCTTTATGACTAAGACGAGGTGGTTGAGGAAGCATAGGTTGAGAAGTTGGTAAAGTGATCAGAATGTTCGACTGTTGTTTACTTTGCCTATTATTTCATGTATTGTATGTGTGAGCAACCACATTGTGATAGGGTTGTTGCGACACATTTTGATACACTTGATTTCCTTGAGTAATTTGTTTTGCAAAATTAAGAATGTAACCTAGGGGTCTAGGTGGTGTTGGAGCACCTTGAACTATAATCACCAGTTTGAAGAGAGGAGGCACATTATGTGCCCCATTCACAATGAGTTTAGGAACATTACTACACTTATCCAATATTCCCTTAGTCAGTGGGATAAGTCCATTCATGATGATTGAATTAACATTGTTTTTACTATGATTAAGCTTGACATCCATCCCTAAAAGATTTAATGTGAGAGACCTCTCTACCTTCACCAATGCTTCATCTTTTAGAAGGAAAGCATTAGAATGAAGGGAAGGTAAAGTGTTGTTAAGATAATTGTCGATGATTGTACCTTTAGTGATGTCCAAGGGGTTTGAACATGCAACCAAAGGAGAACTATTCACATCCTTAGTGATGTCCAAAGTACTTGAACATTCATCCAAAGGAGGAAGATCGAGGGTCTTCACTTCCTTAGTGATATCCAAGGTGCTTGAACATTCAACTAAAGGAGGAATAGGATGACTCATAGAATCATCATCATCTTCATATACTTTAGATATTAGATCCAATGCATTATCATGATTTATAGAAGAACTTTCACAATCCTCTTTCTCATGAGTGTTCATGGATATGAATTTGGTTATATTTTCTAATATTGAAGGATGCTCACCCATGAGGGTTATGAATCTATGAAAATCAAGATATTTGACATATGCATGCAAAGACACCAAAGATAAATGACATGAAGATGCCATAATAAAATGTCTTGGAATAACAATGTACAATAAGATATATTCACTTATCAAATACAACCGATATGAGAGACTGTTGTACACAACACTAGTTTTAGGAAACTGGGTTTCTGAAGCTTTTATAAAGATCAAAAATACACTAGTGTCACTACAAACCAAGTGAATTTGATGTTAAAAGTGTTGCACAAAAGGTGATATCGATAATTTTTTGGTTTACTACAAAATATGTGAGAAAGATGCTTATTTGCTTATGTTGAAATACACATTGTGTAATTGCAAAAAAATGATAATTATGCACTTTTAAAAAAATTATTCAAGTTGGTGTCACTACAAACCAAGTGAATTTGATGTTAAAAGTGTTGCACAAAAGGTGATATTGATTTTTTGGTTTACTGCAAAATATGTGAGAAAGATGCTTATTTGCTTATGTTGAAATACACATTGTGTAATTGCAAAAATATGATAATTATGCACTTTTTCTAAAATTATTCAAAATTTTCAAATGAATATGCAAAGAGATCAAAGGAAGATCTGATTTGAAATGTTTATGATAGTAGTAAAATTTGAAATAAGATTTTGACTACAAACCCTAGCTTTTGCAAATGACTAGGTTATAGGAAAAAGGCAAGTTTTCAACAAAACCCCAGCAAATGAAATCTTCAAATGCAAGATGTGATATCATGAAATGATTAATTTCTATAATATGACTCAAATCTAAGGTAAAAATCAAAAGATCAAATGTTTCCAATGATATGCAAGGAAGATAATGCAAAACTATGCCTTTATGCAAGTCTGGAATGCTTATTTTTTCACTTTTTTCAAATGTATGCAAGATTTTTCAATGAATAATGATAAGTGTGATATGAATTAATACAATATCTAATTTCAAAACTTAGCAAGATGCAAGTTCATAAAAACACAGGTTCACCAAAATGTTAAGTGGTAAAAGGGGGATGAATGGAATGTGTGAGTACACCAGATCAAACCCTCCTTTCACTATAACATGCAAGAATAAAACTGAGCTTAAGTCACTACAAGATGGATGAGGACTCAACTACAGATTTTGTGCTCTTGTTTGTCAAGGAAAGATAAGATTCAACCAAGCCTTTTATCAAACCCTAGGCCAATCAATGGACTAAACCCTAAAATAATGATAATCAACTTGAAACAGATGATCGACAACATAAATCTAGAAACCAAAAGTACATAGATTATCAGTAAGATGTTGGAACCTGTCTCCTGAAAGTAGAGGTGTCAGAGGACAAATTTGGCAACCGCCCAAGTCCAGAAGTGAGATTCTACTAGAGGTCAAAACTGAGAAGATGCTGCAAATGATGCTCAGAGATCAGATCTAGAAGTTGGAAGCCCTTTGGACTAGGGCACCAACTGCTCAAGTCTCTTTGGAGAGATAATCCGGAACTATTTCTAGATCCTGAAACTATAATTCTTGCATTGTCTTCCTGTAGCTCCACTTTTCCTGAAACATGTACTTGTAACCTGCACATAAGATGAAAAGAGAGGGGTTTGGGGGTTGTGGTGTTTAGGGATTTTCCTCAGTCAAATTTTGAGTTAGCATTCAAGCTTTTCCAACACCGTTGTTAATGAGAGAGCATACCCTTGTAGGGCATAGGCTAAAGATAATCCAAATGATGAAATGATTCAAATAGCAATGATGTCACCTCAGAGGTGAAGTCCTTAGGAGGATGAATTCTCTTTAAATCATAAGGATATGGATGATGATGCCATATCTGCAACAAACACACGAATACAAACACAAATCTGCAACAATAACACAATGAATGTCTCGAATGCTCTTTGCTCCAATATCATAAGTGTAGACACCTAAAATATCTTAACCATCTAACTACCCTCCGGCATCATCTATATCACTAATTCTTCATCTGATTAATTAATTAAATTTTTAACCTCACCCAACACCTGAATTATTCGCTTATTCCTCATCGATTTATCCCTAAAATTAAATTAATTTTAATTAATTCAATAGTCACACATTACTAACATCATTCAATTAATTAAATAAATATGTCAAATATTTATTTAGTTAATTTGTCCACTTCTCTAAACCTAATTAATTAGGTAAATCATGTTTATCTAATTAATCAAGCCTACTAATTAGCCTACCCCTAACCTAGTTGATTAAATAGCCATTATTTAATTAGCTACCCTAGCCTACATGACCCCTAGACCTAGATTAATTAAATAAATCATTATTTAATTAATCCTAAACCTTGATTACCTCATCCACTAATTTTTTCCAGCCACATTAACCAAGTTAATCACCTTGATTACCTCATCCACTAATTTTTTCTAGCCACATTAACCAAGTTAATCACCTCGATTAACTTGGTCAAAGCATGATTAACACCTTCTCCCACACCCACAAATTAAAAATTGCAAAATATTCATAAACACTCCAACTCATTTTTACCATTTTCATGATAAAACATCTTCCTCTTTTTTAGCTTACAAATGTAAGAGGCTAAAAATGTACATGTGTCCTTAGACTTGCACATCCCCACATAAAATGGAATTTTTAATTCCATCTCATCCCAAGGAAATTAATTTTAAATTTCCTCATCCATCTAAATCACATTTAATGCTAAGTCCTCCTCAAAATGATTAAAAGATTCATTTTTATTCTCCACCCTCTAATTTTGTTGATAAAATCCTAGCCCTCCATCTCACAATCAATCTCATCCCTTGATCTCAACAATTAATCTCCACCATTGGATCAAAATCCCCTCCAATTTGCCTATAAATACAAGCCTCCACAAGCCATTTGATCATCCAAGTTTTGAGTAATCTTACTATGCCCAAATTTCTCTCAATCATCTCCATTATAGCTAGGTTATGGTGAAATTGCATTGGCACTTTGAGAGCATTTCACATTGCAATTTGCATTATGGGTGAAGCTAGGGCTTAACTTGGGTGCAAAGTCCTCTACCTTATCAAGGAGGAAGGAGCTTAGATTCACATAGAAAGGTATAAATTTCATTTGTTTGAATTCATTTTTATGTTTTTATGTGCTCTTGTTTCCTTTGACTTCAATAAGTTTGTGTTATCCATCTAGGTTTAAAATGAAGTCATAAACTCACTTATATATGCTTTCTCGCTAACATTTACGAATTTAAATCATAAAAGCAGACAAGGAGAAACATTTTGGAAGGGCCCAAGCTGACTTGCCATTAGTTAGCCCCAACTAATCAGGGGAGACTTGGGCGGTTGGCGCCCAAGTCCAGGGGCCCAAATTAGGTTAGGGTTAAGCTAAAGGAGGTCCCAAGGGTCTAAAATGTCATGGGTGCCAAGTAATTTCCTTCGGGATAATCAATTAGAATGTATAATGAAGCAAATAGGACCTAGGAGGTAAAAAGGCATGTGTCCACTTTTTACTCCATAACAACATGATGCAGGGTCCTAGAAAATAGCCATTGATGAAGAGATGGCGACACTTAAAAAGAATGGCACTTGGGACTTGGTACCTTTGCTTGAAGGATGCAAACCCATTTGTTGCAAATGGGTATTTAAAAAGAAAAACTAGTTCTAATGGTAATGTTGAAAAGTATAAAGCACAGTTAGTTGCAAAAGGTTACTCCCAAGTTGAGGGGTTGGATTATGATGAGATTTTTTCTTCTATTGCCAAAATATCATCCATTAGATTTTTTCTTTCAATTTCAACATGTTATGCTTTGGAAACAAACCAAATGGATATGAAAACTACTTTCCTTCATGGTCTTTTGGAGGAAGAAATTTATATGTCATAGCTTAAGCACTTTTTGGTGAAAGGTAAATAACATTTGGTCAGTAAGTTAAATAAATAATTGTATGGCCTTAAGTAATCTCCTAAGACATGAAACTAGAAATTTGATATATTTGTGTTGAGCTTGGGATTTGAACAATCCAAATTGGATCACTATGTTTACTACAAATTTGATGGTGATCATTTCCTAATTATTGCACTTTATGTTGATGACATGTCACAACTTAAGCACTTTTTGGTGAAAGGTAAATAACATTTGGTCTGTAAGTTAAAGAAATAATTGTATGGCCTTAATTAATCTCCTAAGACATGAAACTAGAAATTTGATATATTTGTGTTGAGCTTGGGATTTGAACGATCCAAATTGGATCACTATGTTTACTACAAATATGATGGTGATCATTTCCTAATTATTGCACTTTATGTTGATGACATGTTATTTATTGGAAAGGAAAAATAATTGATTTATGAACTAAATTTTTGGCTTGCAATGAGATTTGAAATGAAAGACTTAGGAGCAACAAAACTCCTTCTTAGAATGGAGATAATGAGAGAAAGAACAAATATAAAGCTTTGGCTTGGTTAGAGTAAGGATGTGAAGTCATTTTAGAGAGGATCCATATGCAAGATTCTAGACCATTACATGTTCCTTTTACTTTGGAAATGAATGTATTTGTTGAATAATGTCCTACTTCTCCTTTAGAGATGGAAGCCATGAGCAAGGTACCTTATCAGAGTGCAGTTGGAAGTCTTATGTATACCATCATCTACACTAGACCAAAAATTGCCCAAGCAATGGGAGTTCTGAGTAGAATTATGTCCAATCCTAGACATATAAATTGGGATGCAGTAAAAAAAGTCTTCAAAATTTTGTAGGGTACATTAGAGTCTTCCTTGTCTATTAAGGCAATATGACATGAGATATACATTCTTTGAATATTCATGTATATGTGGATTTAGATTGGGCTAAAGATGTCAATAGCAGAAGATCCACCAGTGCATATGTGTTTACTTTATTTGGTGGTTCCATAAGTTGGATGAGCAAGTGATAGTATGTAATCAATTTGTCCACTAGTAAGGCAAAGAATATGCCAGCTACTCATTCATGTAAAGAATCTATTTGGTTAAAACTATTATGTTCAAATATTTGGTTGAATTAGGGAGCAATTACGATTTATTGCAACATTTAGAGGGCAATTTGCCTAGCGAAGAACCTGACTTTTCATGCAAGGACCAAGCACATAGATATGCAATGCCACTTTGCTAAAGATATGGTCAAAGAAGGAAGAGTGAACCTGGAGAAGGTAGAAACTTTGGTGATTATTGCATATGCTTTGACAAAGCCCTTGAGCACGAAGAAATTCAGATGGTGTTTTGAATTTATGGGTCTCTTTGTAGGAGTTCAAGACAACACTGAGAGGGGGGGTGAATCAGTGTTGTATTAGTTTTCAAATCTTTTACAACTTTTTGCAAACTTTATCTTATAGGACAAATAGAGAGGAATACATTAATTATTTGTTGAGCTGATATGCACAAGACTAATAATGAAGGATGTGAACAAAACTTAATAAGCAAAGAACTAATATACACACATACAAATGAAGACAACATGAAACATGACACATGCTTTTCACGAGTGGAAAACCCTTCTAGGGTAGAAAAACCACTCAAAATTACCTCACTGGTTATAATGTTTAGAAGCACCAACTTCAAGGAGCACCAACCCCTAATACATACAAATAGGTCTCACTGACCATACAAGCCTCACTGGCTACAATATGTGTCTCACTGACCTACAAGCCTCACTGGCATACTGATCCTCACTGGCAAACATAATCACCATTAGAAAAGATAAACAAAATCAGAGGGTTACTTTGTTTCCATTCAATTCATTAATTTATTCACCTGATTATCTCTGCATAACAATTCACCTAATTATCTCTACATAACAATTCACCTAATACACCATCATTGTCTTCAAGGTTCAATCTGAAAATATGTTGCAATAAGGAGATTATCATTTCTGCATTATGGTCCTCATATCAACTCTCTTCAGCTCAATTTTCACTCTCCAATAAACATTTGATGACTTTGTCATTCTCTGTATTTATCCATGCAAAACATGATCTCATACATACAAAAATCATCTGTATCTTCTCAAGGATGTCTTCAATTCACACACACAAAAATCCATATTCAATACATATGCAAAAAGCATTATATAAAGATTATATATCTTGACATATTCCTGTAATCCCATAGTGCACCTACAATAAAATTATAAATAAAAAATCTCTTGGAATTCCTCTCCTCTCCATATTCATCTTCTTGAGTCTTTTCATTTTCCTCTCTGCATTCATCTTCTCTTTCAATCTGAAAATCTTTGTTCCCAAATGACCCTTCATATTTTTTCTTTCTTTACAAAATCCTCTGCAAACTCCAATATGCAAAAACATTTTCATCTTCATGTGCAAAGAAAATAAAATCAATCAAATAAACAATCGTCATCAATTTGATCTCATAATTTGCCCTCAAAAAAAAACTCTTCAATGAATTTAATTTCTCTTTGGAATTTTTCTTCAAAAATTGCTTCCATGGCTTTGATCTTCAAATCCATTCAACTTCACTGCATTAAACAAATCATTCTCCTCAAGAATATAACTCTTCATATTTATCTCTGCATAAAAAAAACTTTTCAATTTCCCTCTGCAAATATCTTCATAAGATAAAAAATCTTCTTGAAAGAAAATAAATCATTTTCTTAAAAATATTCTCTTCATATTCTTACAAAATGTCATCTGCAAATAATAAAAAATTTCTTCAAACTTTCACCACCAAAATTCTTCTACAAAAAATCCCCACACATTCCTTTTTAATAAAAGGCATTTTAAAAAAAAAAAACTTCCACCCTATTAAAGTTCCAACTTTTTAGCTTCCATGTCACAAGAGAAATAGAAATAAATCTTTCATCTTAAAATTCCAAAAATATCTCACACAAAAAAATTTGCCTTAGATCTCCAAAAATTTCTCCTTGAAAATATTAAATACCACTTTATTTGATGTCATAAATAAATGACATATAGAGAGCCCACCAATTTTAAAACAAAGTTTATGAATTTAAAAATAAAGCCATAATAAGCTCCTTAAAATCCTCCTTTTAAAAAGACTAAAAATAGTCTTAAAAATCTTTTATTGATTTCTCCCAAATTCATGCCCAAATGTCCTTTTTGACTTTCAACACTTAAAAATATAAAACTCACTTTTAAAAAAAAATCACGGGCCGATAAAAAAGTTTAATGAATGTTATTTAAATTTGGCTTTTAGAGCACATAGAGTATAAAGAAAAATAAAGACGTTGATGACAATGAAATTTCTAACTTCAAACACAAAGCTATTAAAAATAGCTTATTTGAATTCCACTTATTACGTCCTCCTCATCGAATATGATATTCGATGCTTTTTCAATAAAAAAATAAAGTCCCTCCTTAATTAAGACTCGGGCTCCATAGTTTAATCCAGATTTTTTTATGGGCTTAAATATATTTGATGTCTCTTTCATTCAAAGCCTTTTTATAGTCATGCTCCCTTAAACAAGCTCCACATACATTTGAAGACTTTTTCCTATTTAACCCATGTTCTCCAACTTAAGCATATTTGATGCTTTATTAAATGCTTATGACATTCGATGTCTTTCTCAAATCTTTTGATGCCACATGTAGATCAAGTAAAGTCCATGAGTAAATTATGTGTAGATTTTTGTCTATCTCTGCATATGTAAATTCACTATATGCCTTCAAGCCACTGTCATTTAGAAGACCAAGCCACTGTATACTATTTGCAACTGTCTAAGACCATGATGCCACTAAATACATATGTCAAAACTGCCAAAGATCACTGTATGTCATTGAAATGAACACCAGAGCCAAACTATGAGCATCATCTAGAAACTTGAACTCATGTATGCTCAACACAAACAAGTTAGCATCAATCATCACTTAACCAACTACTTTTTTACGTCAATGACAATCTACTTTCATCACTCTTGGCCCCTTATAGTTAGATTTCAGTGTTGGTGAGTTTCCCTTTGGTTCTTGCAAGGTATTTGACAAGTGGGAGAATGTTGGGAATTGAGGTGTCTCAATCTTTGCAAGTTCCTAGCATTGCAATTATTTATTTACTTATTATTTGTAAATTATTTATTACTTTTGTCTCGTATTGGGAAATAAGGCATCCCACTTTGTGTTTGGCATTTTTTGCCATCTGCAGGTATCTTGAGGTGTTGTAAGATTTAATTAAACAGAATATTTTGAGGAGATATGGGACACCCTATTTTGGTGGGATCCCATGACAAATCCTTATGACGCATAAGAGAGTAAATTTCAGGGAGATACGCTAGATTCTTATGCTAGATTATGATGCATGTCATAAGGATTTATGGAGGAGATTGTGGAGCCAAAATGGGGTGCTCTAGTTGAGGAATAAGTTATGATTTATGATGACATATGACAGGCATAAGAAATCTATTATTTTTGGTGGATTTGATTCTTCATGGATTTAGGGCATTGGAATTTTGACCTAATTTGGATGCCACGTTTATGGGTGGTATTTGCCCATGGTTTTGGGTTTTTATTTGATGGTTTATTGTATTGAATCTTCTATAAATTGGGTGCTTGGAGGTATAGTTTGTATGGTGTAATTTGCAAGTCAGAATGGTGTCAAAATCACTTCAAAATTGACTGCTAATTATACTCATTGAAAAGCTTGCTCTAAAAATGTATTGTAACATGATATTATTACTAAATATAATATATTGGGATACTTTGGAGTGTGGGGTTTTTTACCAAAAAAAATTCCTCATGTAAATCACTATGTAATGATTTGCATTGTTTATATTTTGTATATGTGTTTTTACATTTTTTGTAATTGTTTAGATTAGATTTTAAAGTTTCTATACATCCCTCCTCTCAAGGTTTAGTGTAGGAAGCTAATTCCACTATCTTTTCTTCCCTAAATGTTTGAGGAAGGGGTGAGGATAGATCTAGAGAGAGTGAAAGCAATTGATCTCATCCCTCATCCAAAAATAATCAAAAGTGTGCAATCATTCTTTGGGTAGATAAACTTTGTTAGGTGATTCATACCTAAGTTTGCGGAGAAGACCAAGGCCATCTCAAATATGTTGAAGAAAGGGCAATCAATCATATGGAGTAAGGAACCAACCAACTTAGTTTTGGAAATTAAAGAAGCACTCAAGTAGGCACTGGTCTTGGCAAGTCTTGACTAGTCCAAACCCTTCCAACTCTTTTCCTTTGCATCATTTTACACTATAGCTATTTTTTTCTACAATATAATATTGATGAATATGAACAACCTATAGCATTCTTCAACAAATCCTTGAAAAATACAAAGATGAAGTACTCAATCATGGATAAGTATGCCTATGCTCTTGTGAAAGTTGTAAAGAATTTTAGACCTTATCTCATAGGTGTCAAGGTCATTGCATATGTATCATGTCTTGCTTTAAGAGGCATATTCAGTTAGCAAGAAGTCTCTAGCAAGAGATGCAAATGGATCAAGAAGATCCAATAATATGACTTGGAGTTGTAAACTATAAAGTTGGTAAGAGGCCAAGGCCTAGCCAAACTAATGGCACATGCAAATTTGGATGTGACAAAGATACATGAGGTAAGTTATGATCCTGCACTTTTTCATTGCCCTTTGAGAAATGATCTATAGTGTGAAGATAATTTTTTGTTTTGAAAACTCAAGATTGAGTGATTATTAGAAAAGGACCTTAAAGCTAGTGGCCCAAAGGTCTGTACTAATATGATGTGAAATAATTTGGATAAATCCTGATGGGTTGCTACTTAAATGTTTGGATCAAGAGAAATTTATCAAGGTCACGAATGAATGTCATTTGGGGGTTTATGGTGGACATTTTAAGACAAAAACTACTACACATCAGATTCTTAGGGTAGGGTGTTGGTGGCCAACATTATTGAAGGATGTGGCAAAGTTGGTTAGGAAGTGTGATGCTTGTTAAAGGTTCTTTGGCAAGATAAACTTTGCAGGTGCTCTCCCCCTTGTTGGGAATTAAGGTGTCTCAACCTTTGCAAGCTCCTAGCATTTATTATTTAATTGTATATTTATTTTTGCCTATTATTGTAATTTGTATGCAAATCTTATTTTGTCACTTTGTGGGAGTTGGCACAGTGATGTGTCATCCTACATGGAAGGTGACTAAGTGTATTTTTGTCCTCATATGAGGAGATAGGCATCTCACTTTGTGGTAGAAGACTTTTGCCATGTGTGTAAGAGGTTTATGACACGTAAGAGTTATGATAGATTCCTATTACAGAATCTATGACATGTAAGAGCTAGAAATAGAAGATCCTATGACAGGTGAAGACAAGTGTCAGAAAGCATCTTGCATGGAGGAAGTAGAAGCCCAAGTTTGACTATGACAGGTTGTAAAAGAATCTTCAATTAATAGTCAGTTATGGTAGATTCTCTTACAGTTGTAAGAGTTGTCATATATGACAGATTTTATGACATTGTAAGAGCATCTCTCATCCCTTAATTGGTCAAATTTGGGGTGCCCAAGTTGGGGGGTTGTAAGGGATGAAAGAGAATCTCTTACAAGTGTCATATGCATGTTTTTTGGCCTTGGAAATTGGGCCACATGGATTTGGACTAGATTCCTGTGTTGACTTGCTCTAGAAGCTTCCCTCGTTCGTAGTACTTCTCTATATATACATGTGCTTGGAGTTGGAGTTGTATGGTTCATTTGTAGGTATCATTATGCTGTCGAAATTACTCCATATTTGACATTGTGATAACTCCTGGAAGAACTTGCATTGCAAGTGTGTTGTAATCTCCTTCATATTTGATAATACATTATGCAGGTTTTGGAGTGTGGGGTTTTTCACCCAGAAGGGTTTTCCCCACGTATATCTTGTGTCATTGCATTTATACTTGTTTGTGAATGTGTGTTAATCTCTTTGTTAATGTGAAACACAACTGTAACTATAAAGATCTAAGAAAAATTTGCACTACTTTCCCTCATTAGATTGGTGTAGGAAGTTGTTTCCGCTTACCTTGCTTCCTTTCACCCCTTACATACATCTTAGTTAAGGCTACATTTCAATAGTGGGACATTGATTTTATTGAAGAGATTGTTGAAAGGTCAAGCAATGGATATAAATGGATCTTTGTAGCCATTGCTTACTTTACCAAGTGACTGGAAAAAATCCCCACTAGAAATACAACATCTAAAGTGGTAATTGACTTCCTACTTACCAATATAGTCACAAGATTTGGTGTTTCTGCAAAGATAATAACTAATAATGCAACATGTTTCAGATCTTATGATCTTTTTGACATGTGCTCCAAAAATGGGATCATTTTAACACACTCCTCTCCTTATCATCCAGAAGGAAATGACTAGGCTAAATCTAGCAACAAATGTATCGTGAAAATCATCAAGAAAATGTGGAATGATAAACTTATGTTTGGTGTTAGCCTTGATAGAATAAAATATAAAACATTAATTGGAAGAAGTCCTTTTGAGTTAGTCTATGGGGCTGAAGCAAAAATGCCCATCAACATGGAGTTGCTAGTTTACAAATTGCTACAAGAGGTAAATGCGCAAGAAGAGGATGTTATTTTCCATAGAATTCATGATCTCATGGAGCTTGAAGAAGCTGAAAGAGTTGCACATGAAATAAGTTTGTAGCAACAATATAAGATGAAGCATTTGTTTGACAAAAGAGCAGTTTAAAGAGATTTTTAGGTGGGGGATATAGTCCTCATGTGGAATGCAGGGTTTGAAGACAAGGGCAAGCTTGCTAAATTTGAAGCCTTATGGGTCAGATCTTATTAAGTTGTAGACAAGTTTTATCATGGAACTGATAGAGAGTTCATGGAGATTCCTATCCATAATTATCATCTCAAACACTACTTCTATTGAGAGTTTTGGATTTCTCATGACTTTTGTACATAATTTCTTTCTTTATATGTTTTGTGTTTTACTCCTTTATGTGGTTGGTTTTGTTTTGGTCTTGTTGTCACCTTTGATATTTTGGTCTACTCCTAAAATATGTCTAGTTTCTCATTGTTCCTACAAGAGGCGCATGTGCCTCATTAGAGCTAGTGTTAGGACCTACACTAACATTGTAAATTTCTCAAAGTATCATGTCCTCTTTGTTGCTTTGGCCTTACTATGCCCATCATCAATAGTTGATCAAAGATTCCATAAATGGGATGTTTTGTCCAAGTCATGCTCAAAGTTATGTTTTACATCCATTAAAATCCTTGTGTTGGGTTGACTTGTTGAAATTTCCAAGTTTGTGGGATTTTTCCTATTCTTTTCCTATGTCTTTGTGGAGTTTCATAACTCTCAAGGATATTTGCACTTTTCAACAAGGTACCTCCTTCCTTTTGCTTTCCAACTTTTCTTTATTCATTGTGAAGTTGTAGTTTGTATGTGGAAGTCCAAACTTCCCTCCTAGCTCTGCAACCTCTGCACATCTGCATTCATGCAACGTCCCATTTCCTCTTCAGAAATGTAGACCCAGTGTGCACCCTTGCTTGTGCCTCTTTTCCCACAACCCCCACATCTCCATGAGTCTACCTCACTTTTTATTTTTCTTGCAAACTTGTGAAATTTTCATGCACCTTTGCACTTCCCAATAACTTCCTACCTCCTCCCACTTTTCGCTTCCCTGCAGGCCTTCAATCTCTTGGTGCTTCCTTATGTGGATTTGCATACCCCACTCACATTTGTGCACTCTTCCTTACTTTATTCTTGTTCCCACATCCTTAAATGTCCTCATTTATTCTTTCTTCATTCCATGTGGAGAATCAAACTTCATGGGCAAGTTTGCACTCCTTGCATACTTGCTTCTATTCCCCGCTTTTCCACATCTCCAACTTTCTACAAGGTGTTCCTTTCCACCTGCAAACTTTCCCTTCCTTTCGAGGATTTCCCTCCATCCTTCTAGGTTTTGATTCCCCACATCTCCTTAATTCCTACCATATGTTCCTCATGAACTTTCCTTGCAAACTTTTTGACTTCCTGTAGACATGTCCAAGCCCAACTTCCACTTATGCCTTAGAGTTTTGCAACTTGACCAAAAGACTTTGTCTACTCCCTTGCACTTTCTAAGATACCATTAATGGTTATAATTGATTGTGATGGAGCTATATAACTAACTAGATCCTGCCAAAGCACTAGTTGACTTCACAATGACATGGATCCACATGCAAAACCATGTGAAGATGAGGAAAATGAGTATGGGCTGTAGACACCTAATATTCACCAATGCATTCTTCATGTCACTACATCACATTTGCATCATTTCCCACATAATTATTCAATTTCTGTTCTTCCATATTAATTAGATAATGCATCTATCTCCATCTTATTCCTCCACATTAATTAAATAATTCCAATTATTTAATTAAGCTAATTTCCCTCCACAATTTAATTAAATAAATTTGAATATTCCATTCCCTTCAAATAAATAAAATTTAATATTTTATTTATTATCCCTTTTGCACATGAAATTAAATAATTTTATTTATTTAATTTCCCTATTTTCCCCTCTCACCATAATTTCCTCTCATCACCATGATCACTCTCAATCAGAACAGTTAATAGATCAATCAAATTAGTTGACTCCTCAATCAATTTTGTTAACAAACCAATCAATCCAGTTAACGAATCAATCAATTTAGTCAACTTATCAATCAAATCTGTTAGCTCCCATGATTCAAGAGAGGACAAGGACACTTATCGTGCTCTCTTATTTGTTCAGATCCTCTCATCCAATTCTAGTCATTGATCTCTTTGATCAATCTCCACCATTAATCTTCATTTCTCAAGGTCTATAAATAAAATGTCTTCTCAACCTCTCATCCATCTCTCATTTTCGTAAACTTATGCCGTTGAACTTACATCATTTCAGGAGATCAAAGTTATGCTATTTTGATAAATATCCGCATATCAAAGGAGCAAATCCATTAGAGTTGGGTGCATTCCAATATGCTTGATCAGTGAGGTGAATTTGTGTGCAAAGGAAGGTATAATTGATGTTTAATTTGGTTTCTTTTGTTTATCTTTGCATTGCATATTTTGTGCTTCACATTCTAGCATGCTCGGTGGGACCGTGGGACCCACGTCCTTTTAATTTAACCTTTTTTGGAAGAAATTCTATATTGTTTGTGTTTAGGTACAGAAGCTCACCTACAATTGCAACTGTGCACCTGTGGTTCAGGTTGGCATGCCTTTGGTCATTGTCGGCGCGCCTATGGTGTTTGTCTGAGCACCTATGTTTTATGATTGGACTCTAAAATTTTGTGTTTTTTAGTGGTCATTTTTTAGGTTTTCTAACTGGTTTTGTTTGTTGTGGTTGGCTAACCCTCAGATCCCTCTGTTCAATCACCTAACAATTATTTTTACAGGGTCTCAAATAGGTTTTTGTTACAGGTTTTAGGTACTATTTATAGAACCATGCCTGTTGTCTCTCTAACAGTTGTTAGCCTCTATGTGACCTAGATCTAACACCCAAGACCTCTGGATCATCCCTTGTCAATGAATTTTATTTTCTGTCAGATATAACTTTCTATTTTTGGCAGGTTTATGTTGCACAATGACATAAACGCGCCTTTGTTGTCTATCTACATGCCTTTGGTAAGTATCGACGCGCCCTTGGTTCTTGTCGCTTCTCCTTTGGTTTCTGCTTGTATTTGTAAAAGTGTGCCTCCTACCTCTATCAGCGTGCCTTTGGCCTCTGTCAACGCGCCTGTGGTCACTGTCTTTGCACACCTCTGCTATAAAGGTAAAAATAAGTATCAACATTTTGTTTTCTAATTTTTTTTATCTTTGTCTGCGTGCTTTTCACTATCTTTGCACACTTTTGGTTAATTATTTGTTTAAGCTAACAATTTGTTTGTGTTTGAGACTAACTCCTTGGTGCAGCATCTTCTGTTTATCAAAGATTATTTTTGAAACTACTAATGAGTTTTTTTCAACCCCGTTTGTTAAAGAATCTTGATTTTCACTAATTTAGGCACTAAATTAATTTAGTTGGTTAATGAACTTGTTTGTCGTGTTTCTGGGATTTGCTAAGACGTATTTTCTCTCCATGCACTTCATGTGATCTTGGAGATTAGAAATCTTGCACTTCCTTTTTTGTGTTTAGATTAAAACCTAAGTTGGAGCTAACTTGTGTATGCTCTCCCCTTGCACCTAGTGCAACCCTCGGGATCAAAAGCAATTAGTATCTATCTTTCCCTTTAGGGGGCCTGCCAGGGGATTTCATCACCCCTAGGGATGATGTCAACTACGTGTTCCGGCGCAAGATATAAACATTGTGAGAATCAAAAGACTCACTTCAAAGGAGGACTCTCTGTCGCCTTGCAAAGACCCCAAGACCCTCGGTCTACCGAGACTTGTGTTGGTTGGTACTTGGGTGGATAAGGACACCCCCATTCATAGATTTGTCCCCCGTACCTTGTGTATATTAGGACTATTGGTGCTCATTTTTGGCCTGGAAGTAAAGCTTGCAGGTGGAGGGTTTCTTTTTCAAACCCTAGGTTTCCCTCTTCATCAGCGTGAGTTTGTGTTGTGTCTTAGCGATCATGTTGATAGCACGGTGTCTTCTTCCATTGCTAAGACTTTGTGCTATCGGTGAATGAGATTGTTGTTCTACCGATGGTGTTGGTCTTGCCGACAGGGGTAAGTCATGTATTCATCGGCAGGAGTGGGAGCTATCGGGTGAGCGATCAGATGTTGGGCCGACAGTGTAGTGTTTGGCCGATGAAGATTCATCGGCGTGTGTCTTACCGAAGAAAGTGGGGTTGACGTTTGGCAATCGGCGAGACTTTTGAGATCGGGCTAGCAGTTGGAGGGTCCGCCGATGGGTAATGTTTGGCCGATGAGGTTTCATCGGTGTGTGTTTGGCCGACGGAGGGATGAGGCCATAGTTCATCGGCATGAGTTGTTATATCGGCGAGGGAGTTTTGAGCTGGGCCGATGGTATATGTCATAGCGATGGGTTCTTGGCGAAGGGTTGTGTGTCAAGCGTGGCAAAACGCTCGACACCTATCATGTGTGCGACCATGTTTATAAACTACTGATGTGAACTCCTCACCATGCATGTGGGATTATTCCCCTGTGTATCTTCAAACTTTGAGCGAAGCACTTTTGGCGGGAACTTCTGTCTGAAGTGTTGCGACAGTTTCCATGTGGTTGCGGGTGGTTGAGGCCCTTAATGGCGACTGTAGCAGGAGTATGGGCGATGGTATAAGTGATCAGGTTGCCTGATTGAGAATGAAGACTTCCAGATAGTGGCGCGTGGCTCGAGGTTCCTCTGTCTGTTGCTGTAATAAATTTTGGGCGCCATTCCTTTGAAGGATCTGCATCTGGCAGATTTTGTAATAGCCATGTAATTAATTGCTGTAGTACACTTTCTGGCTGTTATAAGCAGGAAGTGTTACTCATTTTTAGGTTGTTGAAAGTTGAACATTTTGGCTCTGTAACACAATACAATTCGTTTTGGTTGCTCTGTACAGCTAAACCTGTGAGTTTATGTATCTCTTGTTGTATGTTTTGGCATGAACCCACTGATTTCATGATTAATCTTATATGAGAAATGCTATCTTAGCATGTGTTTTGTTAATTCTGTCTCCAGTATTGCATGTATTCTTCTTCTGAATCTGGATATTTGGGCAATATTTGAGACTCTAGAACATAGAATTCCTATGTTGAATGTCTGATCTTTTAACTTCTGCTCAAGGGGTAGATTAAACTGTTTTCAGGTTGAACATTGGGAAGGGTATACTGCAGTAGGGATGCCATAAGTAGAGATAACTTAACACTCTGTATTGGGAGATATCTGTAAGGCAGGTATCATATATATCCCCCTGAAATCCAGTTTTAGCCGTTCATGCTGATCATTCACAGGTGTATGTCTATTGACTCCAGGCCCTGGATAGGCACCAATCTTGCTTTGTGTTTGTGTTACAACCATGTCCAGCTTTGCATCCAAACTTAAAATCATAATCAAACTCTAAAACAACCATTAGGACATTAGAATTAGTTTTAGGATCCTCAGTCCTCTGTCTACAACTGCAAATAGGCCCAAAGCTAGCCCCTTTGCTCTTATCTTTCAGTTTTGGTCTACTTACAGGAGGACTTATCTACTTTCTGACAGCATCCCAATCCTTGTATGCGTATCTCATGGATGTTGAGTAGGGAATACCCCCCTAGGTCTTGCAGAGCCTGAAGAAGAAGAGGAGATAAAATATAGAGTCTATCTCCTACACTGTTGGCCCCTGGCCCAGAGATCCTGTTGATCACTGATGGCTACCTTGTAGGGAAATCTGGGAATAAGCATCCAGTCTGGGAAAAAACCAACAGAAATTGGCGACTCTACTGGGGATTGAGAAGTAAAAGTACTATCTAATCATCTCCAATAATATATCTGTGACCCATCCGAGTCACCAACAGAAATTGGCGACTCTGCTGGGGAAGGAAATTTGAGAAAGGGTTATATCTTGTGGCCCATCCGAGTCACCAACAGAAATTGGCGACTCCGCTGGGGAAATTGTGAAAGAACCTTGATTTACAAAAAGAAAACAGTTCCTAGTAATAGGTGGCGACTCTGAAGTAATCTCCCAACCGGTCAAAGTAAAATTTATATGCAGGGGAGAAGATCCCAACAAAATCCTTTATTTGAAGAGTTACCAGTAACAAGAAGAATGATGTACAGAAGAAAGGGAGCTGTCTCAGTCAGTCGTGAGGGTTCCCCCAGAAAAAATGATGATATGCAAGACAATCCAAGGTCTTCAGACAAGACAGTTCCTTATTTTTCAAACAATGAGGCTGAAATCCAGAGTGTGTATGAAAGACAGCAGGGTAATGGTTTGAGAATAAGGTCAGAAGTGTTCCAAGAACGCCCATTTCTAGACCCTAGTGAAAGGTTTGAAGAGGCCGAGTCTCTGAGGGATGATGAAGACGAAGATCAGAATACGATAAAACTATCCTCCTCTAGGCCCAGCGAGGAAGAACTAGCTGATGAAATTAGGAGCTTATGGGCCGAGTTTGAATATCAATAGGCAATATCAATCAGAGATGACTTGAGGAAGAAAGTGCAAGCTTTGAGGACTGCCCAGAATAATTCAATTCCTACCCTTGAGAATGCAAATGTGCAGAGACATCAACAGAGAAATGAAGTGCAACATCAGCATAATGATGAGAGACAAAATGTGAATGATGCTAGGATACCACTGAACAATGTAAGAAACCAGAATGCAAACAGAAATATTAATGTTAATCAGTTAAACAGACAGCCAATGCAGCTAGATAGATTCAAACAGCTGGTATTTGATGGTATTCCTGGGTATCCTAACCCCATTGATAAGCATCTGAGGCTGCAAGTGCCTAAATTTTCAGGAAACAACACTGTGTCAGGAGAAGATCATCTAAATTTCAAAATGTCATGGATAACTTTGAGGTTGAACATGAGGATGTTTTCATGAAGTCATTCATGCAATCCTTAATAGATGAGGCAAGAGAATGGTACAAGAATCTACCTGACCGGAGTATTTCATCATGGGATGATTTTAAAAAGATGTTCAAGGAGCAATATGGTGACAAAACTGACCCTAGCTTTTTTGTAAATGAGTTCACCAGTATCACTAAAGGGTCAAATGAGCAGGTTGCAGATTTTAATGCAAGATTTACTAAAGTGTTAAACAAATTGCCACATCACATGAGGCCAAATGAACCAATGTGCATAATATTGTATATCAATGCCTTTGATGCAAAAACTGCATATGGATTAAGAGATAAAGGTCCTGCTACTCTCAGGGATGCTTTCAGAATTGCAGTGAATATTGAGAACAACAGGAAAGCATCAGGCAAGACTAACAGAAGGGATGATGTGAAAATTCTGCAGAATCCAAACAAGCCTCAGAACACTCAAGGTAATACGTCTGCCCCTGAAGATAAGATAGACAAATTGGCAAATGTTGTTAAGGACCTGAGTTATAGACTAGCTAGAAGTGAAAAAGGGATAGGTCCTGATAGGCAAGTCTATCAAAGGCAGGAAAAGAGGCCATCATTACATGATATGCCTTATAATACCAATTGGCATAATGGTAAGCCTATATTCCCACACAACAACACAAATCAGAGAGCTCAACATGTCAAAGAAACTCCTGATCCTCTAAAGAAAGCTATAAATATTGTTGATGATACTCCATGGTGTATAATTTGTCAGATGCCACATTCACAGTCACAGTGTATGATTGCTCAGTCCTTGTATGATAATGCTGCATCTTGTAATGAATGCAATGAGCCACATTATGTGCAAAATGATGATGTTAATATCATGTCCATAAGCAATGGATACCATCTTTATGATGCTGATGAGAGTACAGATAATGGAATTCGGGCCTATCAACGGGATTCTTATGATGAAAATAATGAGGACAACTATGTGTATGCTCAGAGCTCACACAATTTTCTGAGTAACTTACAACGACCTTCTGATGAGGAAATTAGGGCCTTCACAGCTGCAACAGTTGCTCAAGTCAAAAGCAACTACAATCTCAGAGGTAAAAATCAAGTAAGCAGCCCACATCAGCCAGAAGGTATTTCTGCAGGTCAGCCACTGCATGGTCATAAGGGGATTGAATCACAAAAGAGGCTGTGCGTTAATAATAAACAGAATTTTAGACATAGAACAGGTCATGAATCTCAAGGACCAGAAAATAGAATTTCCCAAGCTGAAGATCAAAGCAAAGGTTCCCAAGACAAAAATGATGATCAGGGAACTATGAAAGTAAAAGCTAAATCAGTGCAGGATAAGAGTAAGATTGTGGAGCAAGCTACAACTGTTATACAAAATTATGCTCCATTTGATATAGCTCAAGTCCTCTCCTAGGTAAAAGTCTCTGTTCCACTTATGGAACTGATGAAAGTGGAAGAAATTAAGAATAGGACAATATCCCTAATTTCAGGGGTACCTTTTCAAGCTAAACAAAATGCTCAGACCCAGGGTGAGAAACATGTCATATGTAATGAAGAAGATGAGGCTCCTGAGGTTTATTTAGGAATGACTATGACAAAGTGTCCTTCACAAGTGGAACCATTTTATGTATCCCTAGTTATAAATGGAAAAATAATCAGAAATTGTATGCTTGATTCTGGAGCATCTACAAATGTCATGCCTTTGGCCATCATGCAACAAGCTGGATTGAAAATTGACAAGGCATGTGGAAAATGTTATGCTATGGATGCCAGAGAGGTACCAGTTATTGGAATCATGAAGGATGTAGATTTCAAACTGGCAGCATTTCCTGAGAAAAGATATAAAATGAATATAACAGTGGTTGACATCAAGCCACAGTATGGTATGTTACTGTCAAGAAGATGGGCAGCACTAATTGGTGGAAGTATGCAGCTGGACTTGTCATATGCCATGATTCCAATGAATGGCAGGGATGTTAAGCTAATCAGAGAACAGAGATCATCAGAGATAGTGGAAGACCAAGAAGCAGAGGAACAGATATGCTTTGTAAACACTGACTGTGATAACTTCAAGGTTGTCTCAGATGATAGAGAGAATAAAGAAAAAAATGTCTGCAGTAAAGAGCTGGACCAGCAGGGTTTGTGGACCATGTATTTTGATGGAGCTTGTGCAAAAGAAGGCTCTGGAGCTGGAGTTGTTTTTCTATCCCCAACTGGTAAGCTCCTCAAATTCTCTTTCTTGCTGAGGTTTGTTTGCACAAACAACATTGCAGAATATGAGGCTTTGCTTTTAGGCCTAAATATAGCTCTCAAACATGGAATCAAAATGCTAAGAGTATTTGGGGATTCTGAGCTGATTGTATCCCAAATTAGAGATAAGTATGCTTCAAAAAACAAAAGATTGAAACAATACAAGCATGCTGTTTGGGATACCATTGAACTTTTTGATGCATTTTCAATAGGCTGGGTAGAGAGATCAAAGAATGTTATGGCTGATTTCTTAGCTAATGTTGCAATAAGGCCAAATGACATTACTCTGTCAGATGTTACAAATGTAGAAGTTAAAATCAGGCCTGCAGTACCAGAAAATATATGCAGTTGGCAAGTGTTTAATGATGATAGGGACTTGTTAAAATTTTTGCACTGCATAGATGAATATGAGAATCAAGAAATTGATTTCCAAGCTTTTGTAGAGACTATAGATGGAAAAGAAACTCTTGTGGGAAAGGAGATAATTTAGTTGAAGACTAATAAAATCCCTAGAGGATTGGTAGCTTTGGAAAGAGCTTTTGACAGTAGAGACCAATTGGTCACAAAGACATCTCCCACAAACAAGGAGGATTTAGAAGAGATAAATTTGGGAACATCTCAGACCCCCAAGAAAGTATATATTGGTAAACAACTCAAACCACACATCAGGAGTATGCTGATTGCATTACTGAAAAGGTACAAACATGTTTTTGCTTGGTCATATGAGGACCTAAAAGCCTACAGGGAAGATTTATTCCAGCATGAGATCCCATTGAAGCTGGGAGCTAAGCCATTCAGACAGAGGCAAAGACCTATTAATCCTACCTTGGCTCCAAAGATGCAAGAAGAACTCAAAAGGCTGAGGGAAGCTGGAATAATTGTGCCAATCAGACATTCAACTTGGGTGTCTAACCTTGTCCCAGTTAGAAAAAAGAATGGTGATATTAGGCTTTGTGTTGACTTCAGGAACTTAAATGTATCCTCTTTAAAGGATAACTATCCACTGCCTAATATGGAAGCTATGTTGCAGAGAGTGACTGGTTGTGAACTCTTATCCATGATGGATGGATTTTCAGGTTATAATCAGGTGAAGGTAAAGGAATCAGAACAGTATAAGACTGCCTTCACCACCCCATGGGGAACTTATGTATATGTTAGAATGCCGTTTGGGCTAACAAATGCAGGTGCTACATTTCAAAGGGCAATGGATGTTGCTTTTGCAGGGTTGATTGATTCAATCCTGGCTGTATATCAGGATGACTTGACTGCTTACTCAAAGAAAGAAGAGCAGCATTGTTTGCATCTGGAGCAGATTTTCATAAGAGCACTAGAATATGGTATTTCTTTAAATCCAAAGAAGTGTGCCTTTGGGGTAGTTGAAGGAAAGCTCCTGGGACATATTGTTTCCAAGGATGGAGTCAAGATAGATCCAGAGAGAGTGGCTGCTATTGACAAAATTCAAATGCCAAAAACTGTAAAAGGAGTTCAGTCCTTCTTTGGACAGATAAATTTTGTTAGGAGATTTGTTCCCAACTTTGCAGAAACCACAAGGAACATTTCCAAGATGATGAAGAAGGATGCAACTGTCCACTGGGAAAGTGAAGCAATAGAATCATTTCAGAGTATCAAAGAGGCAATCAAGATGGCCCCTGTTCTTAAATCTCCTGATTTTTCTAGGCCATTCCAAGTATTTTCATTTGCTTCCTTTCATACTGTTGCTGCATGTTTGCTACAGAAAAATGAAGATGGTTTTGAACAGCCCATAGCTTTCTTTAGTATGTCCTTGTAGGCCTCTGAATTGAAGTATGATATTATGGAAAAACAGGCATATGCACTAGTCAGAGCCATCAAAGGTTTCAGACCATACTTGGTAGGATCATATATAATTGCATATGTACCCCATGCAGCAGTCAAAGACATATTCACTCAGCAAGAGGTGACTGGAAGAAGGTGTAGATGGATAAACAAACTGCAGGAGTTCAACATAGAAATACAAATTACCAAGTTGGTAAGAGGGCAAGGATTAGCCAAGATGATGGCACAGTCAAACTTGGAAGCATGCCAAGTTAATGTAGTCCAAAATGAGAATGTAAATGTATCAAGATCTGAATGGTACAAGGACATTATATACTACTTGCAAAATCTGAATTGTCCTTCCCATTTCAGTGACAGTCAAAAGAGGACTTTAAAGTTACATGCAATCAGGTATGTTATTGTTCAAGGTGAGCTATACTGGAAAAACCCTGATGGTGTGCTGCTGAGATGTGTGGATGAAGATGTAGCTAACAATGTTTTGAATGATATGCATAAAGGATTGTGTGGTGGACATTATACTGCCCAAACAACAACTCATAAGATTCTCAGAGCAGGATATTGGTGGCCTACTCTCTTTTCAGATGCACAAAGGTTAGTAAGGAAGTGTGACCCTTGCCAGAGATTCTTAGGAAAATTGAAATATGATGGTGCTTTACCCCTCAGAACTGTAACTGTGGATGCTCCATTTCAGCAATGGGGAATTGACTTCATAGGGGAAATTGCAGACAAGTCAAGTGGGGGACACAGTTGGATTTTGGTGGCAACTGATTACTTTACCAAATGGATTGAGGCCATTCCAACTAAGAGAGCTACAAGTAAGGTGGTGATGGATTTCATACTGAAAAATGTTATCATCAGGTTTGGAGTACCATTCAAGATAGTTACTGATAATGCTATGTGCTTCAGATCAGGTGAATTTGTTGATTTTTGCAACAAATATGGGATCAGTCTATCATATGCATCACCATACCACCCACAAGGAAACGGTCAAGCAGAATCAAGCAATAAAAGCATCATGAAAATTATCAAGAGGATACTGGACAAGAACAAGAGAGCTTGGGACTCAAAATTAAAGTTAGCAATATGGGCTGACAGAGTGACAGTAAAAAAGGCTATTGGAATGTCACCCTTTGAGCTAGTATATGGTGCGTTAGCCAGATTACCCACAAACAATTTCCTACCAGTTTACAAATTCATCCAGGAAAATGATGAGGAGATTGAAGACTCCATGACAGAAAGAGTGAACCAGCTGGTTGCACTGGATGAAGATAGAAGGAAAGCACATCAGATCAATCTCAAGAGACAACAAGATGTGAAATACCTGTTTGATAGGAGAGCTAAAAAAAGAAAATTTCAGGTCAATGATCTGGTGCTTGTATGGAATGCAAAAGATCAGGACAAGGGTAAACATGGTAAATTCAAACCCTTATGGATGGGCCCATATCAGATTTACAGTACCCATAGGGAGGACTCTTATTTCCTCCAGGCCATAGATGGCGAAGTTCTGGAATTGCCTGTGCATGGCCAATTCCTCAAGTTCTACTTTGCATGATGACTTATCTCTGTGCACATGTGTAAAATTATGTATATATTGTAGGTGCCTTGTATAGTTCGTGCCTTTTTTTTTTTTGGTTTTGTGCCTGGTCTGCCCGGAGATCTGGTTCTCGCTGCAGGTTTTCACCTGCACATCCCCATTCAGAGCCAGTGTTGGTGCTCATTTTTGGCCTGGAAGTAAAGCTTGCAGGTGGAGGGTTTCTTTTTCAAACCCTAGGTTTCCCTCTTCATCGGCGTGAGTTTGTGTTGTGTCTTAGCGATAATGTTGATAGCACAGTGTCTTCTTCCATCGCTGAGACTTTGTGCTATCGGTGAATGAGATTGTTGTTCTACCAATGGTGTTGGTCTTGCCGACAGGGGTAAGTCATGTATTCATCGGCAGGAGTGGGAGCTATCGGGTGAGCGGTCAGATGTTGGGCCGACAGTGTAGTGTTTGGCCGATGAAGATTCATCGGCGTGTGTCTTACCGAAGAAAGTGGGGTTGACGTTTGGCGATCGGCGAGACTTTTGAGATCGGGCTAGCAGTTGGAGGGTCCGCCGATGGGTAATGTTTGGCCAATGAGGTTTCATCGGCGTGTGTTTGGCCGACGGAGGGATGAGGCCATAGTTCATCGGCATGAGTTGTTATATCGGCGAGGGAGTTTTGAGCTGGGCCGATGGTATATGTCATAGCGATGGGTTCTTGGCGAAGGGTTGTGTGTCAAGCATGGCAAAACGCTCGACACCTATCATGTGTGCGACCATGTTTATAAACTACTAATGTGAACTCCTCACCATGCATGTGGGATTATTCCCCTGTGTATCTTCAAACTTTGAGCGAAGCACTTTTGGCGGGAACTTCTGTCTGAAGTGTTGCGACAGTTTCCATGTGGTTGCGGGTGGTTGAGGCCCTTAATGGCGACTGTAGCAGGAGTATGGGCGATGGTATAAGTGATCAGGCTGCCTGATTAAGAATGAAGACTTCCAGATAGTGGCGCGTGGCTCGAGGTTCCTCTGTCTGTTGCTGTAATAAATTTTGGGCGCCATTCCTTTGAAGGATCTGCATCTGGCAGATTTTGTAATAGCCATGTAATTAATTGCTGTAGTACACTTTCTGGCTGTTATAAGCAGGAAGTGTTACTCATTTTTAGGTTGTTGAAAGTTGAACATTTTGGCTCTGTAACACAATACAGTTCGTTTTGGTTGCTCTGTACAGCTAAACCTGTGAGTTTATGTATCTCTTGTTGTATGTTTTGGCATGAACCCACTGATTTCATGATTAATCTTATATGAGAAATGCTATCTTAGCATGTGTTTTGTTAATTCTGTCTCCAGTATTGCATGTATTCTTCTTCTGAATCTGGATATTTGGGCAATATTTGAGACTCTAGAACATAAAATTCCTATGTTGAATGTCTGATCTTTTAACTTCTGCTCAAGGGGTAGATTAAACTGTTTTCAGGTTGAACATTGGGAAGGGTATACTGCAGTAGGGATGCCATAAGTAGAGATAACTTAACACTCTGTATTGGGAGATATCTGTAAGGCAGGTATCATATATATCCCCCTAAAATCCAGTTTTAGCCGTTCATGTTGATCATTCACAGGTGTATGTCTATTGACTCCAGGCCCTGGATAGGCACCAATCTTGCTTTGTGTTTGTGTTACAACCATGTCCAGCTTTGCATCCAAACTTAAAATCATAATCAAACTCTAAAACAACCATTAGGACATTAGAATTAGTTTTAGGATCCTCAGTCCTCTGTCTACAACTGCAAATAGGCCCAAAGCTAGCCCCTTTGCTCTTATCTTTCAGTTTTGGTCTACTTACAGGAGGACTTATCTGCTTTCTGACAGCATCCCAATCCTTGTATGCGTATCTCATGGATGTTGAGTAGGGAATACCCCCTAGGTCTTGCAGAGCCTGAAGAAGAAGAGGAGATAAAATATAGAGTCTATCTCCTACACTGTTGGCCCCTGGCCCAGAGATCCTGTTGATCACTGATGGCTACCTTGTAGGGAAATCTAGGAATAAGCATCCAGTCTGGGAAAAAACCAACAAGGACACCCCCTAGAAGCTTGTAAAGCCTAGATAAGACCTTTGGTCATTATATCTTTCGGTGCATCACAGTCGCATGGAGGAGAAGAGATCATGCTATTACCTTCATTGTTTGAGATAAAATACACTTTGGGCTAGACTTTGTCTCCAAAGTAAGGAGTGTAATGTGGTCTAGGACCTTGCATTCCCTACCTATCCGAGCAGTGATAAATAGTATCAAGGGGATGGAAACCACCATTATCTAATAGTGGGTGTTGAAGTCACACCTGAGTGAGTCCGCAGGATATGACACTCCTACCTAAATAAATATCTAGGAATGTGCTCAATTGATTGGTGTGTTTTTTTTTTAAATACCAGTAATAGCCATTTGTTATCCATGAAGATCTAGTACCTTTGCACCACTAATTCCTTGAAAGTTGTGTCAGCCATCATGTCTCTTGATTGCAAGTAATCTCTTGATCCAAAACTTTTGTCAAAATTTTCTCACAAATTGACCTTTGGAAAACTTGTAGCATTGGGTCAAACTATTTAGGATTTTATAGCATACACTTGGAATCTATCAATATCTTCCTCATTCATCTTGTCCACATGCAAACCTCGACATACCATACCTCTTTCCAATCTTCATTTCACCCATCCATCCATTTCACTATTCCTTCCATTTTAATCATAGATTTAGCTTTGCTCCTCAAAACACTTTGGTACTTTAATCTCTTGAATCATTTTGATCTTGTCAACGCACATCCTAAATCATCCTTGAATCCAAAATCTATCTTATCAAATATAGATCTTATTATCTTTTCATCTTTAGCTTGGCATATTGCTTGAGATCTTGTCAACCTCAAGTAGTGCTAGATTCATCTTGTGGATTAATTAGCTTAGGAGTCTTGACTGCTCTTGAGTTAGTGGAATCCTTATCTTACTCCCTATTTTGCTTGAGATCTTGTCTACCTCAAGTAGGAAATAGAGCATCCTTACCCTTTTATTGCTTAGGTGTTAATCTCTCCTAAGTAGTGAAAAGTGTCATCATTTATCATCAATCCAAAAATCTAGATTTGTCCTTGAGGCCATTGTGATTCCTCATCCCCAAACATCATCCACAAAACCAAAGTTTGAATTTGGAGTACCCCAAGTCATAATCACATTCTCTTTCTCTCTTCCAACCATTCACACATCTTTTCATCTCACATTCTTTTACCCAAGTCCTTTCTTTGCATGCCATTCATAAGTTTGCAAGCAAGAAAGCAAATGGAGTCCACCATTCAAAAGAAACCTATCTCTCACACGGAGGTTGGAAAAGAAGTTGGAATGTCGACTCATGTCTTTGTCCCAAGTGACTATAAAGAACCCTCTCGACCATCATCACCAAATGCACTTATCTTAGGCCAAAGTTCTCACGATTATCAAGCCATATCCCCATGCCTACAAGAATTTTTGCAAGATGATGAAATGATGGAACTTATGCATCGAATGCTTGTAGCTAATCCTGACAAATACTTTCTCATGTTGGCTCAACGTGGAGCTCAATTACCCTTGGACTATGATATTTCCAATCTTAAGCCAAAAGATCCATTTGCATATGATCCTCACAATCCTCCATCAACATCACAACTTCCCATAATTAATCCCCCATCTCATCTTCGCATCAACACAAACATTAGTAAACCCATTCATACTAATGTATCACAACCTTCAATTCTGACTTATGTTTCACAACCTCACAGTCAATCACAAATGTCAATTCCCATCCCTCAAGTTGTATCCACCATTCCACCACTTAATCCTCAAACTTCATAATACTCATCATCAATATCCTTCATCCATCCCCAAATTTCTCAAATCTCCACCTCATCCTCATACATCTACCCTCAAGTATTCATTCCACCCTTTAATTCCCATCCTTACCAAACTACCAACACCATCACATCACAACCAAAAAAATCTTTCATCCAACAATTGCTCAATCAACAACCTCCAAATGTCAATCCGAATCCACCTCCTCCCACCAATCTTGCCCAAGAATTTGATGAATTAAGGAAGAAGGTACAAGATATGGAGATGGGACATGCAAAGAATAAATACTCTTTTGAAGAGATATGTCCCTATCCTTTTGATAGATCCTTGGTCATGATCCCATTTCCACATAACTTTGATATACCTAAGTTTGACAAATATAAAGGAAAAGGTGACTCTAGGGACCATCTAAAAGAGTTTTACATAACATGTATGGAAGTCGCTTATAAGGATACCTATCTCATGCGACTCTTTCCCCGTAGTCTTAGAGGCTAGGCTATCGAATGGTTCTGTCATTTATCTCATGGCAATGAGACATTTCATGAACTTGCTGAGAAATTCATTGCACACTTTTTGTACAACATCGAACATGAGGTATCTATAACAGACCTTTGCAATACAAAGCAAAGGAATGGAGAATCTTTTGCTGTCTTCCTTCAATGTTGGAGGAACCTTGCTAGTAAATTCTCTTGTCCCATCCCTAAGAAACAAATTGTCAACATATTTGTTCAAAACTTAAATCAAGAGATGGGTTTTCACCTACAAATTCAATGTGTGAATATGTTTGAGGAAATCATAGACAAAGGTGTCACTATTGAGAAAGCCCTCATAGCTAAATGTTTAGTCAAAATTTACAAAGACAATAAAGACAACAACAACAATCAAACTAATGACAAACCTCATTTTTGGGCAAAGAATAAGAACATTGTGAATAATGGAGTAACCAATGTCAAACACATTCAAAACCCAAAAACTACCAAACCTTCATTCCCACAACCCACAAATCACAACAATACCATTCCTAAGGGACCATCTAAACAAACATCTGCATTTAGATGACAATTCACTCCCTTAGGTGAACCCATTAAATCCATCTTACGCAAATTGGTGCAATCAAACCTCATAAATTTGCCCGCTATAAGACCACCTGATGAAAATCAAGTTAATCCCCCATGGTTCAATGAGAACAAATATTGTGACTATTATAGGGTAAATGGACATAAAACATCAAATTGCATGAGACTCAAAAATTGCATCCAAGACCTCATAGACAAAGGAGAGATTATGGTAGAAGGAGGCCCTCAAAAGATAACTAATGTTGATATGGGTATATATCAAGATGCCTTTCCAGCCCATGGTCAAAACAACAACAAAGCCAAGGGCTCTAGCAACAAAAATAATGCCAATGCCTCTACTTCCTATGACTGTTGTAGGTCGTATCGACAAATGCCATTCCCAAGTTGCCACCATTACCATTGTACCAAAAACATCTGACTGTGCTGTGACCACATGTCGAGGTTGAATTACCCTTCAAGGAGCCCCATCCAATTTGCAACCATCACCTCAGTATAGCATTCTTGATCATTTGAATAAAACTCCACAAATATCCAACCTTGAGCTCTTTTGTATTTCCCCCACACATAAACAAATCCTTGATAAAGCACTCCAAGAGTCCCATGTCCCTAATAACATCGATACCAATCAATTTTAGTCCATGTTAGGACACTTATCCTCACCACATCATCTCGTATTCATTGAAAAAGACCTCCCTTCAGATACCCCTTCACATAACAACGCCCTTCATTTAGAAGTACTCATTCACAAGCATAAGATCAAGCGAGTCCTTGTAGATGGTGGATCAGGCCTATAATTTGAAATTAATAAGACAACTAGGATATTCTAAAAATGTCATAGACTCACAGAAAAGTGCTACTATTAAAGGCTATGATGATAATAAACGTGAGTCTGTGGGTATCATCAAATTACCCATTCAAGTTGGTCTTGTAATAATGGAAACTCCCTACCAAGTTTTGGACCTTGATCTCCCCCATAATATCCTCCTAGGACACCCATGGATTCATGCCATATAGGCCATCCCTTCAACATACCATCAATCCATAAAATTTCCCTATAATGGCTTTGAAGTTACAATTTTTGTTGATCCTCGTCCATTTCAATATTGTAGGATGATGGAAGGAAAGAGTTCCAACCTTTGTCCTAACAATGATATCGCATCCTCATCATCATCCTATATAGACCCATCGTCCCTTTCATTACCATCCACCTCAAAAACTCCAATTCCTGAGATCAAGGTCCAAGTCAAAGATAAGTAGGTGTGGAGAATACAAGCTACAAGAATTTTTTTGCGTAGGCCAACTACCACTCTCTCCATGATCATATGGCAAACCCCAATCCTCAAGTTCAAGTTTAATATCAAATGTGGTTATCAAATACAAACCAATAGCATTTGAGCGTTTGGGAGTGTTAGACAAAGAGTCCATTGAAGAAGATGTTTCCAAATGGTTGTATAAAGAGGAAGAGGAACAAGTTCACCTGTAGAGAAGTATGCTAATGGACTCTAAATTATCAAAAATATGGGTTACAAAGGACAACGAGGACTTGGGAAACATGAACAAGGTATCATAGAACCCATAAGTACAACAAGAAGACCTTGATTTCAAGGTCTTGGATATGGATCAGTCGAGTGTGCATCCATAGATCTTGAATTTATTCTCAATGAGGTAGCCAAAGCTTTTCCTAATGTGGAGACCAGAGATGAGGATACCAATGAAGATTCTTTCAAATACGTCACCCAAATCTTTGAAGAATCTTCCATATATACCCTATCCTCCACCATTTCATTTACATCCACCAACATACCACTCATCTACCCCCAACTAATCAATAGGGAACAACAAGGTCCTCCCATCCTAGATACTGTTCAAAATGACGAAGCACTTGCTAAACTCATAAGGCTCTGAGAACACATTCCTTTAGGGGATCATAGATTTTTTTTCATCATAGAGCTTAACACCGAAGCATACTTCAGTGAGAAGGTAAAATCCCTCAGTCACAAAAGTAATATAATAAAAAGGTCCCCTAGTGAAAACCACTTTGTGGCGCTATCGGACCATAAAAAAGTAAAAATAAAGAACACATCCAACGGTGAAAACCTCTCCAAGGTGCCGAAGGATGGGGGATTTGACCTTCCAGAAGATGCTCTTTATCCTGAAAAATCTCCAATGTCGATAGAAAAATCTCAGGAGCTAAAGTTGGGCACAAGAGAGGACCCAAAGATCACATTTTTGGCTGCTTCTTTATCAGTTGAAGGAACAAAGGATTTCACTGCATTCTTTCAAAAACCCTCCCACAATTTTGCATGGTCTTATACTAATATGCATGGTCTGGACCCATCTTTAGTGGTGCATCATCTAATGGTATATCATGATGCCAAACCAGTTAAGTATAATTTGAGAAAGATGCACCCGCATATTGCACTCTTGGTGAAGGCAGAACTTGAAAAAGTTGTTAGTACTAGGATTCATTCAGTCAATTTACTATCCAGAATGGGTATCCAACATAGTCCCAATCTCCAAATAGAATGGGGGCATTCATATTTGCAATGACTTATGAGATCTAAACAAAGCATGTCCCAAGGATGACTTTCCGCTACCAAATATTGACACTATTGTAGATCTCATTGCTAGACATGAGATACTCTCACTTATGGATGGATTTTCAGGCTATAATCAAATTTGCATTGCTGAAGCGGATCAACATAAAATAGCCTTCACTTGTCCATGGGGTACCTACTGTTGGCAAGTCATGCCATTCGGTCTTGAAAATGCCGGTGCCACCTATCAACAAGGTATGATAGTGATCTTTCATGATATACTTCATAAGATTATGGAAGACTATGTGGATGACCTCCTTGGTAAGTCAACAACATGAAAAGAACATCTTCATGTTTTAGCAAAAATCTTTGATCGCCTAGAACAATATCAAGTCTAACTCAATCCCAAAAAGTGTGTATTTGGTGTCACTTTTGGAAAATTATTGGGATACATAGTATCAAGGAGAGGTATTGAAGTGGATCTAACTAAAGTAAAGGCCATAGTTGACATGCCTCCACCAAAGACTCTAAAGCAGCTCCGCAGTCTACAAGGGAAACTTCAAGCCATCTGTCATTTCATTGCTCAACTTGCAGACAAATATCATCCCTTTATGCATCTTCTCCACAAAAATGTCACATTCCAATGGGATGCTTCATGCCAGGCAACTTTTGACAAGTTGAAGGAATATTTAGCTTCTCATCCAATTCTTGTGCCTCTAGTTCCAGGAAAACCCCTACTTTTGTATATTTCAGCAACATCAACAACATTAGGGGCTCTACTAGCACAACATGATGAAGCAGGCAAAGAAAAAGCTATATATTATATTAGTCGAACCTTCGTAGGATATGAATTTAATTATACCCCCATGGAAAAAGCATGCCTAACAGTTGTCTTTAGTTCCCAAAAACTAAGACACTACATGCTCAATCACCAAGTTAAGCTCATTTCCAAGGTAGATCCACTGAAGTATCTATTGTCAAAGGCTACACTCACAGGACGAATGGCAAAGTGGGTAATAATTCTCAGTGAATTTGATATGGAGTATGTGGACAGAAAAGCTATCAAGGAACAGGTTATCACAGATCAACTTATCGATGCTCCTATTCATTCATATCATCCACTTACCACAGAATTCCCAGATGAATCCATATGTGCAGTCATCCCATCAGCAAATTGGAAATTGTACTTTGATGGATTATTCACTTCTCATGGGTCCGGAGCAGGAATTCTTTTCATCACCCCCCAAGGTGATTGCATCCCTGAGGCATATAAGATCACATTCCCATGCACCAATAACATTTCTAAGTATGAAGCTTTGATTACAGGATTGAAAATGGTTGTTCAATGGAAGATTGACACATTACATGTGTATGGAGATTCTCTTTTGGTCATCAAACAAGCTAATTATGAGTTTCAAACCAAGGATGACAAGCTAATTCCCTACAAGCAAAGAGTTGATGACCTCAAAAAGTATTTCTCTAAGATTTAGTCTGAACAAGTGCCTTGGCTAAACAACAGAGTTGTAGGTGCTATGGAAACCATTGGATCGCTTATCGACATGCCAACCAACAACCAACGGTGCGAGTTTCTTGTGGAACAACTCTTTATCTCAGCATATGATACCTTAGATTTTGAACTCATCTGTGAAATAGTTGGACCCACTTCCCCTTGATATCAAGACATTTATGCCTACCTTTGTGACCTATTTCCCTTCCACAAAACCTATCCACCAACCAATGAAATGTTAGGAAAAGTGTCTCAACCTTGCAACTACGAAAGGTTACTATTCTTCCTAGTTTTAGTCTTTCTGGATACCCTTTATCTTGGAGAATGGTCTAGAACTTTCAAAGTTTCCAAAAGGGATAAAAATGGCGGGACTTGCTATTTTTAGTAACTCTACATTTGACCTTGGATTGCCCCAAAAATTTTCCTAAAAGGTGCAGAACTGCTAAGTAAGCATCTCAGGTGAGTTTCAACTCGAGATCATATCTAGATTGTGAGATATTAAAGTTTATGTTTTTTGAAACTACTAAAAAAAGTTTTGAACTCAGTTTTGAGGCACTTAGAGGTCCCTAGACACCCTAAAGTTGTCAACTTGATAGATCTCTTCACGAGCTTTTTGACACATTAAATAGTTTGTCAATCGAACACCCAGATCAAAAGTTATGACCTCCGGAAGTTGGACCTCCTATTTTTGGGAAATGTGAAAACGTGTTGGACACTCAAAAGAGTTGTAAAGGGGAGAATTACATGTGTTGGTGTGTGATTTGGTACATCACAAAGCATCTTTGATTGGAGATAATTTGGGCGTCACTTTTGGGTGGTTTTAGCTCATGGTTTTGTAATTACCATTGACGGATTACTGTATTTTATCTCCTATTTATCAAGAGCTTGAGATGGAAGTTGTGTGTAAGAGTCTTATAGATGTTGAGTCACCTCCTCGATCTCTAGTTTGTTATACTCCTGTGAAATCTTTCTCTGCAAGTATATTGTAATCTTCTTGACTCCTGAATAATATATTAGGTGGCTTTGGAGTGTGGGGTATTTTACTTGAAAGGGTTTTCCCCAGGTATATCTTGTGTTGTGAGTTTTGCATTTGGAAGTTTTTATTATCTTTTTGTTAATGTGCATCTTAATTTGTAACTGTAAAAGTTAAAATTTGCATAAATCTTTCCTCAGTAGATCAGTGTAGGAAGCGTTTCTACATACCTTGCTTCCTTTCACAAAAAACCTCATTCGTCATTCATCCTGCTTTACCATCCTAGGAGATACCCTAGATATCGAAGGAGTCTCGAAGGTACTCTTCTTAGGTGCCTCAACTCAAAAGAAGCCCAAACTTCCTTACATGAGGTACATGAGGGAATCTGTGGTTCACATTCTAGTAGACCAACACTTGTAAAGAAGTTGTTGAGAACAACATACTACTGGCCTAGTATGGAACATGATGCCCATAGGGATGGAACAACATACTACAATGCCAACAACATGGTGATCTCATTCATGCGTCGTCTCAAGATTTTCAACCAATAACAACTTTGTGGCCCATGTCACAGTGGGGGCTTGATCTCATTGGTAAAATAACCCCTCCATCATCCAATGGCCGCAAATTTATCATAACCACTACCGAATAATTCACTAAGTTGGTTGAAGCAATTCCACTCACATTACTGACACCCAAATAGCTAAGTTCATCCTACATTACATCATTTGCTGGTATGGAATTCCCCTTGCCATCATCACTAATAATGGTAGACCTTTTAAGAATCTATAAGCTTGGTCCCTTTGTGATAAATTCCACATCTAGCATCACTTTTCCACCCCCTATTATCCAAAAGGTAATTGCCAAGCTGAGGCATCAAATAAAACCATCCTAAAAACCCTGAAAAAGACTATCAATGATGTTGGCCGTGACTAACACCTACAACTAAATCCTACCTTATGGGCATATCATACCAGCATTCACACACCTACCAGAGCCACTCCATATTCACTTGTATTGGTTCCGAAACCATCTTACTAATCGAGGTCGAGCTCCCTTCTCTACAGATTTCACTGCAGAATCTCATGAATGAGGAGTATCGTATATCAATGTTACAAGGGTTAGAACTCCTGGATGAAAGGCATCTTTAGGCCCTTAACCATCTTCAAGTATATCAAAACTGCCTCTGATGGAGTTACAACAAGAAAGTCAAGACCCACCATTTTGAAATTGGTGACCTTGTCCTTAAAGAAAATCAACGTAATCTCCAAGAACATGAGAAAAAGGGAAAATTTGAACCCAACTAGCTAGGACCTTTTGTCATTACAGCTGCATATGGATTAGGTGCCTACTAGCTTACAACACCAGAGGGCCAGCCTCTTGAAGAAGCCATAAACATCATTCACCTCAAGAAGTTCTATACTTTAAAAAAATCAATCAAAATAGTAAAGAGAAATAATCCGTCCTATGGTGAAAACCACTTCAGTGGCGCCTTGGGCAAGTACCATGGTAAAAACCTGGCAAACAAGTGCCATGTGTAGAGGCAACTATCCACCATCTATCAAGTTCTCTCCCATCCCATCCAAATCCACCATATATTATCTTTCCCATTTATCCACTTATCCCACTATCGTGGATTGATAATTGATTGAAATTGATAGTATCCTACCTTCATCCATTTTCATCCATAATAAAAACTCTTATGCCTAACTGGGGGCATTCTTGGTATATACCTAGTCACCCTAGAGAGGGATCACTACCATTAAGACTCACACTTTTCACAATAAACATACCCACCTTGTTTATCGAAAAACACAAAAAAATCAAAATATACCAAAACACAAAAACATCACATATTCCCAAAAACACAAAAAAATCAAAACATACCAGAACAAAAAAAGCATCAAATATTCCCAAAAACACAAAAAAATCTAAACATACAAAAACACAAAAACATCACATATTCCCAAAAAATACAAAAAAAAATTAAAAGATCCAAAATCCAAGCAATAAAATCATATGTAAGTCAAGTTTTAATCCATTTTCACTCATAATAAACGCACACCCATTAGACTTGATACCCAAGCAAAGCAAACTACAAATCAAAAACATAAAACTTTCATGCAAAATCATAGCTAAGACCACCTTTTGAAATACCCTGATACCTAAGTATCCATTGCCTCAACATAACAAGATATCATCCAGAATCATCCCTATAACAAGATAGACCTTTCCTGTATTCGACACCATCCCATATCAATCACATTTTGGGGCAAGAGATTACAATGGCTGATTGGTTGTTTTGTTAGTTGGTCTTTTTCTTTTTGATCTATCTTTTGTCTCTTTCTATTTCTTATTCAAAGGCCACTTGGATCTTTCTATATCTTGGTGTGTTTAGATTGGCATAGAATGGGGCATAGTCATCGATTTTCGTGTGTCATGTTTGGTGGATGCACTTATTTACTCCATCTATGTTTAGGAATAACATTTTGCATACTACATTGTCCTTTGCATCTAAGGCTATGCAATACCTTTTGTGCACTAAGGACTCATGATCTAAGTTTTTTTCCTCACACGTCTAGACAAGGTTGTATTATGTTTCACAGGCATAAGATTATCCTTTTGTTTGCAGGGTCAAGTCCATGCAAAGGATATTAAGTCACCCTGGTTCCTTATACCTCAGTGCATTATATCCATTTTTCTATATTAAATAAAGGATTGATTTACTTCAAGTAAGTATAACTACTCCCAATAATAAATCCATCATTCTTACATCCATCTTTTTCACATTTTTCCTAAACATCTCATCCTAACCGTTGTCACTTTCTATCCACACTAACTATATCTTTCTCTTAAACACATTACGTTCATTATGGCCATTTATTATTATCTTCATTATCCATCATTATCATTTTCATTTAAATTATCCATTCTCTGTTTCCATTATCCATTTTCCATTCCCATCATCGATCAAGGTATCTTTTTCTATTTCTTTGACACGACGCCACCTTACGGGATACCGTATCAAAGAGGGGCAAAATGTAGACGTCTAATATTTGCCAATGCATTCTTCATGTCACTACATCACATTTGCATCATTTCCCACTTAATTATTCAATTTCCATTCTTCCATATTAATTAAATAATTCATCTATCTCCATATTATTTAAATAATTCCAATTATTTAATTAAGTTATTTTCCCTCCACAATTTAATTAAATAAATTCAAATATTCCATTCCCTCCAAATAAATAAAATTTAATATTTTATTTATTTATCCCTTTTGCACATGAAATTAAATAATTTTATTTATTTAATTTCCCTATTTTCCCCTCTCACCATAATTTCCTCTCATCACCATGATCACTCTCAATCAGAACAATTAACAGATCAATCAAATCAGTTGACTCCTCAATCAATTTTGTTAACAAACCAATCAATCCAGTTAACGAATCAATTAATTCAGTCAACTCATCAATCAAATCTATTAGTTCCCATGATTCATGATAGGACAAGGACACTTGTCATTCTCTCATTTGTTCAAATCCTCTCATCCAATTCTAGTCATTGATCTCTCTGATCAATCTCCACCATTGATCTTCATTTGTGAAAGTCTATAAATAAAATGTCTTCTCAACCTCTCATCCATCTCTCATTTTCATAAACTCATGTTGTTGAACTTACATCATTTCAAGAGATCAAGGTTATGCTATTTTGATAAAGCAATCCACATATCCACATATCAAAGGAGCAAATACATTGGAGTTGGGTGCATTCCAATACGCTCAATCGGTGAGGTAAATTTTTGTGCAAAGGAAGGTATAATTGATGTTTAATTTGGTTTCTTTCATTTATCTTTGCATTGCATGTTTTGTCCTTCACATCGGCATTCTAAACACTATAAATGAGGCCCTATGATTTACATGTCTATTGGCACGTACTAGGCTACTCCTTTGAGCATTAGAATGATGCTTTTGCTACTCTAAGTTGTCCTACATCATATAGATGAGAGATATTTCTTTTGTAGGTGGATGTCCTGGCATAATTAATGCATTAACTTGCATGTGACCTTTAAAATCCCACTTAGGTAACTAGAGTGTGCTGTCATAAATGATATAAATACAAGAGAAGAAGATGTAATAAGGGTTTCTCATTTTTACTACCTTCTTGACTATGAGGGTTTCAATCTTTGCAAGTCTAGTATACAAGTGACAAGATCACGTATTGTAAGTCATGAGAAGGGTTTCGATAGAAGCTATGTATGGAACTAAATATCCCCATGGAAAACTATAATGATCCAGGGAGATCTTTGAACTTAGTGGTGAGTTTCCTCTTGCTACATTTGTTGTTATGAATGCAATGAGAGTTAGATGAATGTGTGACAAAATTTTAAAGCATTGCAAGCCTTTGTAATTCTTTTTCTTTCATATCATGTTTGTCATTATAACTTTGAGATGGATTATTGAGAATGCTTGGTTACATAAAGATTTATCATTAATCTGTGTATGCAAGTCTAGTTTTAGGTGTGAGTTGAAAGTGTGCTCTATTCTTCTTTGCAGGTTATGACTCTATCACCCATGGGAGTAGGCACCGATCTTGAATGGTGAATGATCAAACATCTTATCATTATAATATTCTTATCCTCATTAGTTTAAGTTTAGGATTAGGATTCATTTTGCCGACATGTTTCATTGATGTAATTGTTGTCATGTTTAATTCAAGTTAAGATTAATAAATTGTTGGAGGAACTTGTGAACAAGTCATTATTATATTACATGTATATGGTTGGATTAAGATAAAATTATCCATAGGAATGTACATACTATCAATATCTTTGGGCACATGTATAAGAATTTTAATATCAACTTAAAAAGAGGTCTTACTAGAAACTAATGTGCAATAGGCTCAATGATAAGTTTTGGGGTCCATCGCATACTGGGTATAGTTGAATATTTCTTTATTTTTTCATCATTTTGCTTTAATTGTCCCTTTAAGGATACCTCTAGGAACACCCTCCTAGGTCTAGTTGAGCCTGAAGTGAAGGAGAGAATACCCACTCTCAGGAGTTGGCCTTTAATCATGTGTGCTCTACTAATGAGCCCATATCCTATCAAATCCCTACCCTTGAAGATAGGTTAATGCTCTAGAATTTTGGAATCATGACTTTGGGACCCAAGAAGATGAACAATGTAATAAGTCATGTAGAAATTCTTATTTTCTTGAATGTTAGAAAGTTCTTTGTGCAAGGTGTCATTGATGATGGTTGTGTGATCAATTCTTTCATTGTTTTCCATGATGTTGACAATGAACCTGAACATCCATGGTTGGAATTCCCTAGCATTAAAATAGTTGATTATCCTATTCAAAAGAGTGATCAAGACATTGATCTCTAGCTAAAAATCACTCCTAAGGAGTACCTTAGCCATTCTCGAAGAAGATAACCTTGGTTTGTTTAACCAATTCTCGTTCATTACCCTTATACAAAGATCAAGGTCTAAGTCATTGTCAATTCTAAGGTCTAGACAAAAATAGGGAAAGCAATTACTTATACTATTCCACTATCTATTATGCATTGGCACATATAGTCATATCTTCTACATTGATTCTCTTCACAAATTCTACCACATCTATGTGTCCCAAATCAATATTTGACACTTCATTCAGTGTAGATATGATCTTTGGAGGGGTTACCCCCCTTAAATTCGTACGTCATCTTCTTTGTTCATGGAGAAGTCATATGAGAGTTCCCAAGGTGGGATATGAGCAAAGGAAAAGAGGAGGCACAAGTATACGTGAGCTTTATTTGTCAAAAATAGCTTTGTGAGATTGTAGAGTGCGAAAGCAAGTAAGAAAAATGCAAGTGATGCAAAGATGCATGGGAGGCTAAAAACACCCACAAAATGTAAGTATGTAAAAATGCAAAATGTGAAAGCAGGTATCCAACTAGCAGATATTGTGAGATTCCATTGCAAGTTCGTAATTTTGATACATGTATGACTATTGTAGAGATGTTGGGTGTGAAAGCATATGTACAAGTTGCAAGTTTTACAAGTGTGCACATGAAGTCTACAAACCTGCACAAATAGACTAAAATCAAGTGATTAAGGTAGTTTGTGCATGAATGAACTAAGTTTACACAAATTCAAAAATTAAGCATAGGGAGTAACAAGCAACATGTAGATAACGAGAGAGATTTTGCACATATAAACACAAACCCTAAGGGCACAAATGCATATGGAGGATTATGAGGAAGTGTATGATTGCACTATTCAAACCAAAGGTATGAGTGTTTTATGTTAAATGTATGTGAGCAACATGATGAACATATGTAGAGTACCTAGTAGTGCGAAAGGAAATGTTTGAATCAAACTATTGTGATGCCCTAACCAACTTTAAGCTTGAATAACTTTTAGTGGAAAAGCTTGTGAATGTGCATGGATGAATTTGTAGAGGAGAGAGCTTGTATGGAAGTTAAAAGATCTATTGTAGAGAATGAGTCTTCAAGGAGTGTAGGAGTGTTTGGAAGGCACAAACGTGTTTGAACAAATGTGAAAATGAGGAGAAAAGAATAGGTTTTATAAAAGCATGGTCCACACACATGTATTAAATTCTCTCAAGTTTTCGTGCTTTGGATGCTTTTGCAAAGGTAAGCATCACATGTCCAAGTAATGCAGAGAGGAGTTAGAATCTTACAAACATAAAGGAAGTGAAGTTGTCGACTTTAAAAGTCCATGTGCAAATTATAACTTGGGAGTGATGGAACCCTTGTGTGAATTCCCTTGTCCTATGGTGTCAATAACTCTAAAAAATGTCTAAGTTTGAGTATAGTTGGCTTAAACCCTAAACCCTTATTTTTTTTCATGTATGCTTGTGTTCTATTCTTGAGTTGACTTGTTATTAGCAGTCACCCCGAGCCTAAGTTATGACCTTATGTCTTGTCTCCCATTCCAAATTGACCTCTCAAGCCTAGTTACCGGCTAGTCCAAAGCGCCTAATATTTCCTAAGTCTGGGTTAAAGGTTCTTCATATCACATTGATAGTTATCACAATGTTGCGAGCTTCGGATCCATCAAATCCATCAGAGTTGTGCTGATGCGCTAGCTGTAGATTTTTAGATAGATGAAGCCAAAGCTTCGCTCGTTGAACCCTATGCTGTGCTTGCTCCTTAGTGGATCGCATGGGCACGCAGTTGGGAGATACTAAGGAATATGCTTTGCAATGTTGCGACAAAGCGACATATGTCATGTGGGTCCCATCCAATCTAGGTACACTAAAGCTAGCACTTAGCATGCTAGCACAAAGGCAGTAGTATGGGTCCCTCCTAGGCCTACGCTATTGTGATGAGCCACCATTGGATCCATAGTGGAAGGTTTTTACCGAGCTAGCTAATTCTCATTCGTCAGCACCATCTAGAGCATGTGAAGTGACATTCAGTGACAGAACTTTCAAATCGAGACTGTTGATTCTCTTGTGAGCTAATTGAGATCAATGGTGCATATTCAAACGCGAAGAATGACTAGTCTTAGCTTGCACACCGACGCACGATCGCATTAATGGTGATTTGATAGAAATTGGCCAGAATTGTGCCTAGTTTGTGAAGTAAATGTATAAAATCAATTGTTTGCCATAAATTGAGTTATTGGTCACCAAAATTCTTACAGAAATTGAGCAGCTTGAGGCAATAATAGAAGAATTGGGGTTTTTCCCTGTGACCAACAAGTAAGTGTGAATCTACTGGCTTATTGATCCATTTGCTTGCAAATTTTATCAATTCCATTCTGAAACTAGGCGTAGAGGTTGAATATATAAAAATAGTAGGGTGTATTATTCAATTGGCTCTATTTCAAGTAAGCCCTAGCTTGTAGCAAAACCATGTAAAAATAATGGCAGGCACTTCAGAGAAAAAAGGCTTTGAGCAAGATTTATTCACTCGATGTCCGAGTTCCTCAAAATGAGCCCTTTCGAGAAAGAATAAAGATGAAAAATTTATGGATGACTTTGGAGAAGTCAGAGATGTGTGTGTCCCTATGTCTGGGTGGTCTTTGTTCCTACATTGGTATAGAAAGAGGAGTGTTAGGTCCCCATTGTGTAATGCGTGGAATTTGGATTTGGGCAAAATTGTGGTCCCAAATTTATTTGTTAATATAGAACTAGTCCAACTTGTTTCAAGCATATATGATCCTAGCACAAGAAAGGTATTGGCGATTAATGAGAGTACTATGATCTCTTTCACTAAGCCCTACATTGCTAAAGTCTTTAGTCTCAACCCAGCCACAAACAAAGCCATTGACATTGATAAATTTAAGAGATCATATGAGATACATAGAGCCTCGTATTGGTCTGTCAAAATCCCCAAACACAGACTCAGAACTCCTTATGGCAAAGGATTGGAAGTTTTTGAAAAGGAGCCTCTCAGTATAAAGACTTTTGAAGATAACTTCAACAAGACTTACTACTCACTCTGTCAGGTTTTGGGAGAGGATGCAGGTGAAAGCATTCTTGTGCACTTGATGCATATGGCTATAGGCACCCAAGATAACATTGTAAACATAGAATTTGATTTTGCTTCCTACATGGCAGATGAAATGCACAAACATATGGTGGCTTTGAAGAATGGTTAGAAGCTTGAATTCAAGTGGTATTCTCATTTGTGCCACATGCTCTTGTATTTTGGTAGGAATCAATGGAGTTAGACATTAAGAGTGCAACAATTTGATGAAGAAGGACATCCCTTTCCAGTACAATGTTGCACATATCTATGGGATAGAGATTGTCATGATTTAGACTTCATAATTTTTAAGGAATTTTTCATAAGGAAACTGATGGCATGTATGGGTGAACACATAGACAGATACCCTTAGAAATAAGGGATTTCCTCATCTACCTAAAGAAGAAACTCCTACAGTTAGAGTAAAACATAGTTGGGGGATTGGTTCCTGAACAAATATTCAACATATATCAGAGTGTATGGTTTCACAATGAGCCCACATTTATTGCATTTCTATGTACCCAAAATAATAGCTTATTTGGAAATTGTTTGGGAATTAAATGAGGTGGACAAATTGCATCTCAGGGGTCAGAAGAAGGGTTCCCTTTTCCCTATCACCCTAAAATGGTCAGATTTTCAAATGATGAATAAAGAAGGTTTGGATCACATATATCCAATGCTTAATAGTTACGGCTTGAAGTATGATACAATTAGAGAGCAATTTGATCCAGAGGGCTGTGTCAATTCATTGAGGTTGAGCATGAAAAAGTCATCTTTTCCACATAAGCTAGATTTTATTGAGGATGTTAAAAGGAATTTTGCAACATTTGCAGAGGTTGAAGAGAAAAAAAGAGAAATGGGGCAGAATCATCTTTGCAGAAAAGGAGAAGAAGAAGAAGGACCCCAAACTTCTTGGTTTTTGTTTTGAAGAAAAGAATTTGATTGTAAGGATTGCAAAAGTCTTGCAGGATGCAGAGAAGTTTATGGTTCATATTAAAGAAAGGCCTCTTTATGTGGGAAGGCTTTCAAGTGTAAGAATACAACCCTATATCAAGCCAAGAAATGAGTCAAGAAGTGAGGATGTACAAGAAGAAGATCTACCAGACACTAAGGAGGTAGACAGTCAACAGGCCAAAAGGCAAAAGATTGTTGAGGATAGGGTGGCTCCTCAAGATAAAGGGAAAGCTCCAACGAAGATTGTAGATATTAAAGAGACTTCAAATCATGTGGGAGCTACTAAAACATTGGTAGGCATGATTGTTCCTCCTACGCCTTTCAATAGAAGTCTTCATTATTTGAAGGTTGCCAATGATGAAACAGGAGATGCGAGAGCACTAGCTTGCAAACAATTTTTGTCTGGTGATCAATATATCAAGACACAGGAGTTCAAAGATTTATTTTTGAGAGGAAAACAAGTTGCATGTGACCAAAGGCTTATGGAAGAGAGAAACAGAATGAATCTTTTGGATGATAGTGACTTGGCTAAGAGAATCTTGTCTGAGTTTGATTTCAGGTTTGATGACATTACCCCTAAATTAGGAAGACAAATGATCATGGAAAGTGGTATGTTGTTGCTACCTAATTGGAGTATGGTGGATGCTTTGGCATTCGAAACCATCAAAAGGCAAGAGGAGGTTGTTTTCTCCACTGAAGAGGAAGTAGGAAAGGCTTTTGGTTCTGGCTTCAACTTATTTCATGAGAACTCTGGCACTAGGAACAAATGTGGTGCAGAGCCTTGACCAATTGACATGAAATTTGTAAAAAGAGTAGCTGATAGCCCAGCACCTGATGCAGCAGCTTTAGCAGTCGACACAGTAATGTTTAGCCAAGCTACAGTGATGAAATTGTAGAAAGATTATAATGAACTCTAGCAAAGGTATGCAAACAATTTGGCTAGGTTGAGAGTTTTAGAGGATAAGGAATTGACATCTTCTAGTGCTCCAATGCTTATCATTTCAAGCCCATCAGGGGAGTCTTTTTCATCATATAAGGATACTTTACTTTTAGAGATTGTAGAGTTGAAAAGTACTATTGATTTGTTAAAAGGAGATAGGCTGCAAGTACATAGAGAAATTGTTTCTAAAATAGTTAACTATTAGTTAACTAAGATCAGTGGAAAGGTGGATGATGCTTATAAGGGAATTGTAGATTTGAATCAAGCTTTGGTTAAACATGAAAATAATTCTCTCAGTCTATAGGAGATTATGAATAAATGGTTACCAAGAAATGTTACTGTGATAGGGAAAACTTACAATGCAAACATAAACGAAAGATAAACCAAACAAGTACAAGTTACCTCTGATTCGCACCAACAAATTGCCTACACCGATCAAGCGAATTGAAGTTGCACCCAGACTTAATTAATTGTTCCTTGCTCTTGAATTATGTGGATTGCTCTATTTGCTAATAACGTAAATATTGATCTCCCAAGGAATGAAAATGACAGCATAAGTTTACTAAAACAAGAGATGATCAGAAATGGAGAATGAAGCTCAATTTATAGACTTGTGAGACAACAAATCTATGGTTGAGGATGATCAAAAGATCAACGGTTGAGGATGGTTGAGAGAATGTGCGTGAATGAGAGAAGGACAAGTGATCTTGTCCTCTCATGCATCAAGGGAGTTAACAGATCTGATTAAGGAGTTGATTGAATTTGATTGATCAGATGATTGAGTTGATTGATCAGTGAAGTAAATTGATAGCTTAGTTAAGTGAACTAATTAACTAGTCAACTAAATTGATTGATTAGTTAACTAGATTGACTAACCTGTTAACTAATTTGATTGATCTATTAACTAAATTGATTGACCTATGAACTGATTCGATTGGAGGAATTTATGGTGCATGAGGATAAATGGGAAATTAAATAATTATTTATTTAATTTCATGTACACATGGGATAATTGAATTAAATATTAATTTAATTCAATTTGGAGGAAATAGATTATTTAAATAAATATTTTGAATTTATTTAAAGTGGAGGGAAATTTGAATATTTAAATACACAAATTTGATTTTATTTATTTAAATTGGACAAACAATGATTTAATTAAATAACTTGGATTATTTAATTAATTTAGAGGAATAAAAATGACTTAATTAAATAATTGGAATTATTTAATTAACATGGAAGATAAATTGATTCAATTAAATAATCAGGGTTATTTAATTAACATGGGGGATAAATTGATGGTGATCGATGGATGAACTTAATCAAATAATTCATAATTATTTAATTAAAATGAATTATGGTAGATGAAATCCTGATCTAGGAATAGGTCAATTTTAGGTGTCTACATTTTGCCCCTCTTTGAGATGGTGTTGTGAAGTAACATCATTTCAAAGATGTTTAAAACATGGTGCTAGGTTGGATAGAAGCAGATATTGGTTTAGAAGAACAATATGATTGGATTAGAAATGATGATGCCCCAGTCGGGGAGAAGAAGTACTTAGTAGATTAATTAATAGGATGAATGATGCCCCCTCAAGAGGACAGACGGATTGGAAGAATACAGGTGTACTCTCGAATTGAATGGATATGAAGAAAACAAGGAGAGAGAAGATGGAGAACAACATAGAGAAAATGGAGAAGATAAAAGGATAGATAATGGAATGACAGACAAATGATTAACACATGATTGACATTCAAACGATGAGGATAGAATAAATAATTGAATGGGAGAAGTTACGCTAATATGTATAATAGAGCAATCCTTTATTTTGATATAGCATAAGGATATTGTGCACCAAGGTATAAGAACTAGGGTAACCATGTATCCAATGCATAAGACAGTTGACTCTGTAAACAAACAGTTTGAGTTTCTTACTATTAGGTATAATAGAACCTTGTCAGATAAGTGAATGGAAAATAGTCTTAGTGTAGAATAATCTTAATACAAAGAAGGTCTTTGCAGAGCCTCAAATGTAAAATATATTGATATGCAAGATGCTAATTCCATCACACACAAGATAGATATTAGACCTAATAGGAGAATAAAATCATCCCTCAAACATAGCATATGAAAGCAATGACTATGCCCCAATTATTCAATATCGCGACATACCAAGATATAGAAAGATCAAGGTAGTTTTGAATATGCATTTTAAAGGGACACAAGATAAATCAAAAAGCAAAAAATAACCAACTAATAAAACCAATAGACAACCAACATGTTTTCTTTCCAAAGAGGGTATTCCAGAAAGATTTGAGGCCTTACCGTAGGAAAGATGTATCCGTTAAAGGCTTTAGATCCAAGATGTATGGATATACCTAGATATAGGCAAATGGTATGCGGTGATGTATTGCTATTTTAGGAGTAGTCTTTTTGTTTCAGATTTGATAAGCACTTTTAACTTCCACAAAGATGCATAGTTCATTTTTGCTTGAGTTAGCCATGTCTAGGTGGTAGATGGATAGGATGGATTGCGGTAAATGGATGAAGTGACAAAGATGAATTTATTACGGGTTGATATGGAAAATGGGGTGAATCGTATGTGCCTGAGTACTGGATACTTCCTTCGTATTCTAGACTACCTACATACCCTGTATCCACAGGATCAAGGCACATTACGATGATGATGATATGTAGTTCTGGGTGGTGTGATGAATGTGTCGATTGAGGATGTGTGATGAAAGTGAGGACGGATAATGAAAGTGTTGATGGATATTGTCAATAAATGATGATGGTTTTTGAATGACGAGGGAAAGTGTGAAAGGTGCCCTTGATGTAAACAAGGATCCATTCCTAGCCTTAGGTTAAGGAAACTTTCCCCATTATAGTAAAGGGTTTTATTATGGAGAAAGATGGCTGACCATGGATGGAACTGACTATGGATGAGACTGACTGTTGATGAGACTAACTATGGATGAGACTGACTATGGATGAGACATGGATAGAATGCTTGACACTAACCAATTCCTAAGCCATGATAGATGGACAAAAGGGAATGTGAAGGTCAATAAGTTTTATTATGGATGGATGGGTTTTATTACGGATGGATGGGTTTTATTATGAACATGAGATAAATGGATAGGAAGATTGAATAGATGGTAGTGTTGGTTCCTACACATAGCGCATGTTCACCAAGTTTTCACTATGGTACTTATCCAAGGTGCCTGTTTACCAAGTTTTCACCAGAGGACGATCATTTTTTTTGTTATTTTTCTATTTTTTTAATTTTTTTGTTATTTTTCTATTTTTTGTTATTTCTCTACTTTTTGATTTTTTTGTTATTTTCTGCTAGGATATTCCCCAAGATCAGGCATAGAATTTTTTGAGATGAACACTATTGATGGGTTCATCAAGAGGAATTCCTTTAGGTGTTGCTAGGGAGTATACCCCCGATCTATATGTTGCTATGATGACGAAAGGGCCCAACCAGTTAGGTTCAAATTTACCTTTCTTTTCTCTGTCTTGCAAGTTTCTTTGATTTTCCTTTAGGACTAGATCACCTACTTGGAATCACCTTTCTTTTATTTTCTTGTTGTAGCTACGATGTAGTCAGTTCTGGTAGACCTGAAGATGATTTAATGTTGTAAGGTGCCTTTCATAAATAGAAGTTCTAATTCATGTAGCCTGGATACTTTGTACTCTTCTTCGTCCACTAGATGCTACAGGGAGACACGGAGCAATGGGATCTCGACCTCTATAGGCAAAACAGCTTCAATTCCATATACTAAAGCATAGGGTGTGGCTCCAGTTGGGGTTCAGATGCTTTTTCTATAGGCCCAAAGGGCGGGATTAAGCTAGAGATGCCAATCACGACTGGCTTCATTAACTGTCTTTTTAAGTGTTTTGAGGATTGTTTTGTTTGAAGCCTCAACCTGGTCGTTGCTTTGGGGATAGTACGGCATAGAAAACCAATGTTGGATATGATAGTGTGTACACAAGGCATAGACATCTTAGTTTTTGAAGGGTTTACCGTTATCATTCACTATAGCCATGGGGATAACATACCGACAAATGATATAGTTCAGGATAAATTTAGCAATTTGCTTGTTGGTTATGTAGGTCATGGGAATAGCTTCTACCCACTTTGTAAAATACTCAGTGGCGGTAATTATAAATTTGTGGCCGTTGGAGGATGAGGGATGTATCTTACCTACAAGGTTGAGACCCCATTGTAAAAATGGCCACGGAGTGGTCACTAGTTGTAGTTGATGAGCATGCGCATGAATCAACTCTCCATGTTGTTGACACCTAAGACATTTCTTGGCTAACTAGTTGGCATCTTGTTCCATTGCGGGCCAAAAATATCATGTTCTAAGTAACTTCTTTGCTAGGTTAGGCTAGTGGAATGTGCTCCATAGATACCCTCGTGTATATCTCTTAAAGTGGTTTTGTCTTCTTCCGAGTTTAAACATCTTAGGAGGATACCATCGAGACTCCGTCGGTACAATGTATCTACTAGGATAGTGAAATAGGAGGCTCGACGAATGAAGGTTTTCTTTTGGGTTGATGTTAGATCAGATGGGAGGGTGTTATTATGAAGGTAGTTGTATATATCCTGATACCATGTCGAGTTGGGACCAACAAGCTCACAGATGATTTCAGTTTGCAGAATATCAATAGACGATATCAGCAATTGTTCTACCAAGAACTCACAATTATGTATGTTGGTCGACAGTCTAGAAGAGACCCAATAGTCGCCATTGCATCAGCAACCTTATTGTTAACTCTTGGGATTTGGTCAAAGGAAAGACTACAAAAATGTTGTTTATAGTTGTCGATCCTTTTCTTGTAGGGCATCAACTTGTCATCCTTTGTTTGATATTCGTCTGTGACTTGGCAAATAACAAGTTGAGAATCTCTGTAGACCTGAAGTTGTTTGATGTTCCATTGGATAGCCATTCAAAGACTTGTTAAGAATGCTTCATATTCATCTATGTTGTTGGTACATGGGAAAGCAAGCCAATATGATTTAGGGATACAATCACCTTGTGGGGTGACGAAGAGAATTCCTACTCTAGAACCATGTTGAGTGTATGATCCGTCAAAGTATAGTTTCCATTCAACCAATGTAGAGAGGTTGAAGATCCCTTCATCTAGAAATTCAGATAACATGGGGTGTGTATCAGTTAATGGTGCCTCTACTAGTCGGTCTGCGATTACATGCCCTTTGATAGCCTTTCGATCCACATATTCAATGTCAAACTCAGTTAGGATCATTACCCATTTCGCTAGGCGTCCCGTAAGAGTTGCTTTGGAAAGCAAGTATTTCAAATGATCGACCTTGGATATAAGCTTTGTATGCTGGTTCAACATATAGTGCCGCAACTTTTGGGAAGCGAACACTACTACTAAATAGGCTCTTTCCATAGGGGTATAGTTGAGCTCATATCCTACTAGAGTGCGACTGATGTAGTAAATTGCTTATTCTTTACCTAAGTCATCATTTTGTGCAAGAAGTGCCCCCAAGGCTGCTAATGTAGTGGAGATGTAAATCAAGAGAGGTTACCATGTTACTAGAGGCATCAATACTGGTGGTGAAGCAAGATAGGCTTTTAGCTGTTCAAATGCATCTTGGCACTTACTCTCCCATTTGAAAGTGACATCCTTATGGAGTAAGTGCGAGAAGGGTTGACATTTGTCCGCTAATTGTGAGATGAACCGCCAGATGGACTATAGTTTTCCCTGAAGATTTCTTAACTATTTAAGGTTACTCGGAGGAGACATTTCAACAATAGCTTTGACCTTTGCGAGGTTGACCTCAATGCCTCGTCAAGATATAATGTAGCCCAATAGCTTGCCAGATGTGACACTGAAGACACTTCTTTGGATTTAGCCTTAGTTAATACTGTTCTAGCCAATCAAATATATGTTCCAACACTTTCAATTAATCTTCCCTTGTAGACTTACCTAGGAGGTCATCGACATAATCTTCCATAATGGTGTGAAACAAATCGTGGAAGATTACCGTCATCGCTCTTTGGTAAGTAGTGCCAGCATTTTTTAGGCCAAAAGGTATCACCTGCCAATAGTAAGTTCCCCAAGGACATGTGAAAGCTATTTTATCTTGGTCCTCGGGTGCCATCATGATCTGGTTGTAGCCTAAAAAATTGTCCATAAGAGAAAGCATTTCATGGCCTGTCGTTAAATCCACAATAATGTCGATGCTTGGTAGTGGAAAATTGTCTTTGAGACATGCCTTATTCAAGTCTCTGAAGTCTTCACAAATGTGAATGCCCCCATTTGGCTTGGAAACAAGTACTAGATTTGATACCCACTCTGTATAGTCCACAGGACGAATGAACTTGGCATCTAACAACTTTTCAAGCTCAACTTTGACCAATAAAGCAATCTATGTGTGCATCTTACGTAATTTCTATTTGGCTGGTTTAGCTCCTGGTGCAACTGATAGATGGTGGAATACTAATGCAGGATCCAATCCTGGCATGTCGGCATAAGTCCATGCAAAGTTAACTACCCTTTTCTAAAAGAACTTTGTGAAGTCCTTATGTTCCTATTGAGACAAAGAAGCTGCTAAGAAGGTAATCTTTTGATTTTGGACCGTGCCTAGATTCATTTCTTGTGATTTCTCCACCAATAAAGAAGATTTCTCCTAATATTTCAATGGTGGGGGAAGGTCAAATCTTTCATCCTCAGGCACCTCAAAGAGGTTTTTGTCGTTGGATGCGTCCTTTCTTTTTACTGTTTTGATATCAAAAGGTGCCACAGTGTGGTTTTCACCTAAGAATCGATTTATTTTATTCATATTTTTGTGACTAAAAGATTTGGAATTCACCTTGAAATATGCGATAGGAGAGAGATCCATAATAAAACATGCTTTATGGTCACCTTGGGGTATACCATCTCGAAGTCCCAGAAATTCTGCAAGTGCTTCATCATTCTGAAAACTGTCTAGGACAGGAGCCCTTGTTGGTCCCAATCGATTAGGTCTGGATACACAAGGGAAATAGTTTGTGTTTTGGTCGTAGAGGTAAGGGATACGAATGAGATTGTGAAGATAGAGCATTCCTGAAATAAATTGGTGAGGTGAAGGTGGTAATTGTCAATGTTATCCTCCATAGAAGTCTCTTCTATAGGACAAGCCTTAGCCACTTCGTTGAGTATAAACTAGATATCGGAAGAGCTAGATACCTCCTTTCTGAATCCCAAACCATATTTATTAAGTTTCCTCGTGACAGATATGGGTTCGATAGTTCCTTGCTCACGAAGTCCAAGTCCTTCCTATCCTTTATAGCCCTTATTATTTACAATGCGATGACCATTGTTGTACTTATCCACAGGTAGTATAACTGGTTCCTTATCATCTTGGAAAAGCCAAGAGGATATGTCTTCAATGTGCTCATTTTCTAGATTGCGCTCATGGATGAAGATTGTTGGGGGTATAGGTTTGATGGCCTTCTTTTTGCTTGCTTTTGCCACATGAGGTTTGCCATAAGATTTCAACGATAAGGGCAAGTTCCCTACATAACAAGAGTTATGTAAGTCATACTCTCCAAACCCTACGTTTTTGTACTGAACCCTCACCTCGAGTATGTCTTTCTTGAAAGATTTGGTAGATAAGGTGGTTGGATCGACATATGAGGATGAAGGATGAGCAGCTTTGTTTTGGAGTACTTGATTTGAAATCAGGTATCTACCTTGCATGGGGTGGCAGAATTTGAAAGGATTCAGATCTCTGGGAATGGTAATTTTCATACCATGGTAGGGGAATTTCAAACATTGGTGATAGGTTGAGGGTACGACCTACATGGTGTGAATCCATGGGAGACCAAGGATGATGTTGTATAGGAGGTCAAGGTCCAGTACCTGACACTGAGTTTCCACTAAGGTCAGCCCCACTTTGATAGGTAAATGAATGACCCCCTCAGATTCTCTTTCGACGTCATCATAAGCCTTGATTGTCATTATTTTTGATGAATCAATAGCATCAGCAAAATATCCCAGTTGTTTTAATACTTTAAAGAACATATATTGAGACCAACACCACTATCTCTAAGGACTTGCTTGACTTTATGCTGGTGGATGTACACTTCAATGTGTAAGGCTTCATTGTGACATTAATTTTAGAAAGGTATATCTTGTTCTGTGAAGATCAAGTGATGTGGAGAGGCGATATGTCCTATCATGGCTTTGAATTGGACAATGTCAATATTTTTAGGGATAGTTGACTCTTTAATGGCCTTTTCTAGGATGTCCCTATGCTTAGGTGAAGTGTGAAGGAGATCTAGAATGGATATGAGAGATGGAGTTTTACCCAAGTGATCGAGTAGATTATACTCTAAAGCGGATTGACTATTTGAGGTTGCCCCACAAAGGGTAACATGACCTCTATGGGTGGTTACAACACAGTTAGGAGCTTTACCTTTAATGGTAAGAGTGGATACTGTACTTTCAGTAAAATGACCAACAATTGAATCATATACTCCTGACAAGTTATTTACACCTTTATCTTTATTGTTGGCATTCTTTCCTTTTCCGTGAGGAGGGAATGGATCGTCATAAATACCAAGGTCTTTATTTATTTTTGGTGGAGGAGCACCATCAATGAAGACCTCTCCGCAATCAATGAGATTTTGGATGAGGGTTTTCAGTTTCATACATCCCGATGTTTTGTGTCCTTTCGTGCGATGGAATTCGCAGTATTCGTTGTCCTTGTACCACGCAGGTTTAAAAGCCAGTTCTTCATATTATCTGGCTTTTGGTAATGTGATTAAGCCATTTTGTATTAATTTCTTGAGAACATTTTCGATGGGTTCCCCTAAAGGAGTGAATTTGCATTTGGTTGCAAAGTCCAATTTGGGATTGTCCCTAAAAGGGGTGGAATTGTCCTTTTGTGGTGTTTGGAGGTTAAGAGGTATTTGGACGTGTTTGGCATCCACAACACCATCTTTGACAACATTCTTGTTTTTAGCCCAAAAGCGAGGTTGGGCATATCATTTGATGAAGGAGTGTTGTCTTTTGTCTGTTTGAAGATTTTCACCAATCCTTTAGAGATAAGGGCCTTTTCTATGTTGGCTCCTTTTGAAATGACTTCCTCAAAGGAGATAGTGCAATGCATTTGTAGCTGAAAACCAAGTTCTTGGTTCAAGTTTTGGACAAATATGTTGACCTTTTGTTTTTCAAGTATTTGCCAAGGGCATCTATTGGCCATGTTCCTCCACCGTTGCAAGAATGATGTGAATATTTCTCCATTTGTTTGTTTGTTGTTACATAAGTCTATCATGGAGACTTCTTGTTCAATGTTAAATGAGAAATCGTTAACAAACATCTCAGCAAGATCACTAAAGGATTTAATACCCAGAGGTAATCGTGAAAACTAATCCATGGCTTGCCCTCCAAGGCTGCGAGGGAAGAGGCGTAATAGCTATGTATTGTCATGGGCAACCTCTAAACAAGCCATATGGAATTCCCTCAAATGCTCTCGTGGGTTGCTTTTTCCTTTATACTTATCAAATTTGGGTATTTCGAAGTGTGAAGGAAAAGGGAGCATTGGGATAGTTTGATGAGATGGATAAGGACAAACTTCCTCAAATGAGAAATGTTTTTTGATGCTTCCGAATGTAAGATCGAAAATCTATTTTTCCATTATTTGGATTTTGAGTTCCATCCCAGATAGTGGCGGCAGTGGTGTATAATATTGATGAATGGTGGAAGAAGGTGGTTGTTGATAGTTATGGTTTGGAGGTTGTTGGTAATTGGATGGGGGTTGTTGATAGTTAGATGGTGGCTATTGATAGTTTTGGTTTGGAGGTTGTTCATAATTAGATGGTGGTTGTTGATAGTTTTGGTTTGAAGGTTGTTGAAAGTTAGATGGTGGTTGGTGGTAGTTTTGGTTTGGAGGTTGTTGAAAGTTGGATGGTGGTTGTTGGTAGTTTTGGAATGGATTAATGGGTACGTTGGCTGTGGAAGAGTGGGCATGAGATACTTGTGGAGGATTTGCACAAGTGTTGTTGGGAATATATGAAGATGTTTGTTGTGGATTAATAGAGGTGTTGTGTGGGATAGAAGAAGATGATGGTTGTGATTGCTAAGTAGAGGGATTGTTTGTGAAGTTTGAGGAAGGTGGTTTTTGTGATTTAATAATGGGATTGCTTGGACTAGAAGAAGGCCATTTTAGTGATTTAGTAGAGGGGTTGGTTGGACTTGAAGAGGACAGTTGATTTGAAGTATGAGATTGGTGTTGGACACCTATGTATGATGGTTGTAAGAGTGGTTCAATTGGTGTTTTGTAGAACATGTTTGTGAATGGAAGATTGTTAGTTGGAAAAGAAGGTGGTAATGTGGATGTTGTGGGTAATGAAGATGGACGACCTCCACTCTCGACGATCATGGAGGTGTTAAAGATATCCTTCTCCTGAATTTTAGAAGTATCAAAATCATAAGGCAATTTAGCTCCTTTTTTGGCAAGTAGATGGAAGTAATGATCGCGGTTTGATTCCAAAAGTTTGCTAAGTTTTTCCAAGATCTCAGGATTTTGTAGTTCATCATCTGATTCGGGGGATTCTTCATGTGTTTGTTGAGTGAGATTTTGGGATAAAGAAGCACCTACAATATACCCTGTAGGAACAAAGATGCTAGAGTCCATGTCTGTGGTAAACTTTGATGCATCTATGGCTACTTTGGAGGTAGATACCTCAAGATTACCTTGTGACGGATGTCGAGTGTTTTCCATGGTTTGTTTTTTTTTTTATCCAGTGGTAGGCATGTGATTTGGGTGAATGATTAGCTCGGTTAAAAGTTATAAAATCTAGATCAACATATTTTGGCTTTTTTATTATCTACCTCAAAATAGACTAATGACTTTGAAGGGAGACAAGATAAGGTTATAGTGAATTTGGCTATTCTTAAAAGGAGATCCCCTTTTGAAGGTAGTTTTGTTCACTAGTTGGTTTGATACTAATTGGTCGAGAAGACAAATTAGGAGATTGTATGATCTAGATTTTGGGATGTGATGTAGGAGCATCCAGTGGTGTAAGGGCAATCTTGCATCACCCAAAAAGAACTTGATTCAAAATCATTGTAGTTGTTTTCATTTCTTTCCATAATTAGTATTTCTGGTTCCATAATCTCTTGAATAATGATGTAGGACTTTCAGTTTTTTTTTCAAATTGCTAATAATAGCAACCTGCCATTTTTGAAAAGTTTACCTACCATTTTAGGAAAGTTTGCATTTGGGCACAAATTGAAGCAAAAAATTATAGAAAGCTTCATAATGGAAATATAAGACCTTTGGCGAAGGAATCAAGCAAAGATCATTTGTGAGCTGAAAGATATTAAAGTTTTTGTTTTCCGAAAAGCCCCTGAAAAATTTCTAAAATGAGATATGAGGCACTAAAACATCCCATAACATCCTGAAAGTTGATAGAAATCTGTCTACAAATTTTTGGCGTGATAGTTCACATCGCGAGCTTTCCGGCGCTTAAAATGGTTCATCAATCAGACACCCAGATCAAAAGTTGTGCTTCCCGGAAGTTGACCTACTTTTGGAGGGAGTTGCAAATTTTGAAATTTAGCTAGAGGCCGCCAAAAAGTGCTATTTATGACTATTTTGGGAACCGTGGGTGGTAGTAGAGTTAAGGGGGAAAGTGTAGATTCAAGAATAGGTGGGAAAATAGAAACCCTAGCTGATTTGGGGTTACAGAAGGTAAAATATTCTTGAGCCTAGTGATGTGCAGCTGTAGTGTGCTGCAGCCTGTGGAGGATTGATTCCTCTGATTGTAATTGAGCTTCTGTAATGTAATAAGTTGTCCAACTCAATAAAGAAATATTATATTTTTTGTGTGCCATTTCTGTTGTTGTGTGCTTTATGATTTACCCCCCCTCATCAGGATGCAATAACCAAGTCAAAGGAATGATTTGACGTTTTGGGATGGCTTTGGAAAATGATGGTGGATGAAGCTGGAGTGGTGTTTGTTGAATTTTTTTGTGTTTTTGGATTTTTTTATTTTTTGACAAAATGAGGATGCGAAAGGGGAAAGTTTACACTGTGTTTTTGGATTTTTGTTTTTTTTACAATGAAAAGGAAAGTTCTAATCACTATGTTTTTGGGATTTTTTAATTTTGACAAGGAAAATATGAGGAAGGGAAAGTTCTAATCACTATGTTTTTGGGATTTTTTTGTTTTTTGACAACGAAAAGGAAAATTCTAATTCTGTGTTTTTTTGGATTTTTTGAGTTGGTTTGCTCTTGGATAAGAAAAACACAATAGACAATAGACACAAATGACTGTTTCAACAAAGGTGTGTATGTTCAAGGCTTTTAAAAGCCCAAGTTTTCACAGGTATAAACACAATTTGCAAACAAAACAAGCGCTTTTTATCCCTAAAGACAAGGCTTCACTGCAATAATATCAGCTCACAACTTGGAATCTCTGTCAACTCAAATGTCATCACACCTAGTATGGGTGTGTACATTTTTTCGTCTTTGCGAGAGAGGATAGATAGGGGCCTCCAGGGATGGAAGGATGACCCAATCACCCTTTCCCCGGAAAGCTACAAGTAGCTTATTCAATACTGGGGATTTCTATCTCATCTCAAGGGAGGTAATGGTGAGTAATCTTGAGGGCTTGTAACGATTCCCCTTGCACTGATAATTACCGCAACATTCGAAGGTGAGTCAGGTGGACACTAACTACAAGGTTGTTAGTAACTTCGGGGACCAGTGCCTTGCGAGCATCTAGCAAGCTACTAAAAGCTTTAACCAATTCTACTAAGAGTCTCATATACCTCACACAATGCAAAAATTATTTTCACAAAGTGTTGGTATGCATCTTTTCAATTTGGCACCGTAAGGCAAGGCTAACGGGTTAAGTCTTGGCTTTCGTCGCAACCAATTTATATAGCGGTCCGAAGAAAAGATCCGCTTAGGGTCGTCCCTTTTAGATGAAGCACAATCTAAAAGCAAGCCCTTCTAAAGGTTGATAGCATACATGGAAAGCGATAAAATGAATCTTAAATGTTTTTGATTCCTAAGATCACATTGTCGTGTGATGGAAGAACATACACATTCAAGAAATTCCAAACACAGAAGACACACGTAAATTCCCTTAAGCAAAATTGAAATGTGAGTTCTAAGATTTAGTGATAATCAACATTACACATACATGTCAATTCCCTTAAGCAAAATGAAGTGTGAATCCTAAGTCTTTGTGATAATCCAAATTACATATACATGTCAATTCCCTTAAGCAAAATGAAATGTGAATCCTAAGACTTTGTGAGAATCAAGATTCCACATACATGTCAATTCCCTTAAGCAAAATTAAAGTGTGAATCCTAAGACTTAGTGAAAATCAAGATTTGTCTTTGGCATACGTCCTACATCAAATCACATTAGCAGTCTTAAGAAATTTTTTGGTCTTCATCAAACGATAAGAGGCAACACCTGATGTCTACATGTATTCCACCAAAACAAAAAAGAATCAAGAAATGTTCAAACCCAGTTATGAGGTAAAAAATGAGTAATATCAAAAATTGCTAAGAAATATAATTAATGACAGCAAAATAGATAGCATGACCAGATTCTACACGAAATTCTATGCAATTTCAAAAAAAATCATGAAATTTCGTTAAGAAATGTAAAAGTTATAGCAATTTTAAGATTCCAAAGTAAGGTTGACTTTGACTGATTATACCTGATGAAGTTGAGTAGATGGGCTGAAGATGCCTATACTACTACAAAGTTGAGAAAACCATCTTTCCAACGCAACTAGTTTCGTGAAAATCTGATATACCTGCAAAAAGTTATGTTAAAAAGAAAAAAAGAGCCTATTTGGGCAAGTAAGAGCAAGCTTGACAGTCAACTAACAGCTAGCGGTTTGCAAAAAGTTGGTCACATGGGCAATTTGATTCAGACGGTCAAGTTTGTTGTGAAGGTTTAAATAGGCCCCTGGTCCTCCATGTGACCAGGGGCTGATGGTTTTAAAAATAAAAAATTGAATTAAACAAATTAAACTAAAACAATAAAAATTAAACCTAAAAAAAAAGCTCGGGTTTGTGTGTTTTGTATTTATTTATTTATTTAAGTGTATATTTATTTGCTGTGTTTGTGTTGTATTAAAAAAATTTATTTATTTTGATTGGTTTGTTGTTTGCTTGGACCGCGTTTGTATGTTTTTTCTATGTGTTTTGTTATGGCAGGCTTGGGTTTTTTGCAGGCGACGAAGGTATGCGCAGAGCAGGGTGTGGGGTGAGTAGCGGGCGGCGGATTGTCAGGTGGATAGATGGTGGGTTAAGGGGAAGAGAGTAGAGGGGGAGCAGAGCTAGGGAGGTGGGGACGGGAGAGTGCAAGGGAGTGGCAGAGTGGGGATGGGGGTGGGAAGGGCTGGGGGACGGAAGGGGATAGAGGAGGACGAAGGTGGGTTATTGGGCGCGGTTGTGCAAACAGAGGGGAGGGTTGGGTGAACCGGGGGATCGGGTAGGGTTAGGGGGTCTGGTAGGGGTTAGGGGAGATGGGTAAGGTTAGGGGGGTCTGGGTAGGGGTCAGGGGAGAGAGCGCATGGGGTAGGGGGTGTCGAGTGGGGACAAGGCCAAGGGCCTAGTTTGTTGTGTGTTTTATGTTTTATGTTTTATTTTTTATTTTTACTTAATAAAAAAATGAAATCTAACGTTTGTTATCTAATTTTTTTTTTTTGGTCTGTGTGTTTCTTTTTTTTGTCAAATGCTTACCAAAAGAGTAAAATCTAAAGTATGTGTTTTTTTTTGGTTTTTTTTTTTTAAATTTGTTTTTAATAAAAAAATAAATAAATAAATAAATTGAAAGGTAAGAAAACAATTGTTTTTTTTGTTTTTTTGTTTTTTTTTTGCAAAATTAGGCCAAAAGTAAAAAAAATTCAAAAAAAAATAGTAACTAAAGGTAGGGGTGTTATATGTCAATTTTTACCTGCAAGGCCTCCGAGACTCAACGGTGAGGTTGATTTTCGTGTAGGAGATGACCTATGAAACTTGATCCCCAAAACTTGACAAAAATGATGTGAGAGCTCCAAATGAAAATGCACAAACAAGTGAATGCACAAACAAGCTAATGGCGAGAGTCAGAGTACCGGGCGTGCCAAAATGTGATAGGGAAAACTTGCAATGCAAACATAACTAAAAGATAAACCAAACAAGTACAAGTTATCTCTGATTCGCACCAACAAATTGCATACACTGATCGAACAAATTGAAGTTGCACCCAAACTCAATTGATTGTTCCTTGCTCTTGAATTATGTGGATTGCTCTATTTGCTAATTATTGTCAATCAAGTATGCACCCTGCTAAGCTCACAAAAACTTAGCTACCTGTTGAAACATGGAATCACTCACATAATGTGAGTTTCCTATAATGAGAGTGAATCTCTAGAGTGAGTTGGTTCTCCTTATGATTTCCTAATCTAATTGACTTGCAAGGGAAAAGGGATAGAAGGATATGCTGAAATAAATGGATTCTAGTTAACTTTAAGATTGTATCACCTAACAGATCTTACTCACAAACACATTATTGGACTTTGGCCTTCACAACACTCTGATCATTTAACTCATAAATATTTCACATGAAGGTCTGGTAGACACAACATGCAACCTAAATTAAACAAAGATTTTGCAAAAATACCACAAGCTAAGACAAAGCAAAGGACAAACATTCATCACAATGCAACATCAGATTAACTTGTAAATAATTGGACAAAATGTGAAGGAAATAAGTTGCTCAATAACTAAAGGAATAATGAGTACAATGAAAATGAGTACAACACTCTGAATGTGAGAGGAAGACTCTAATATCTCTACACTCTGATCTCTAAAACTCTAACTGAAAACTGGGACTTTTGAAGTCCTGAAAAGAAAGGGATATCTGAGATATATGCTGTGAAATCAATCTCCCCCTAAAAGATGGAAAAAAAGCTCCTAAAAATAGACTCCAAGTCCATTTTCAAGCTCAGAAAAGATGATAAAAACCTCACCAAACTGCCACCAAACTAAGAATAGAAGATGCCAAACTGATTCCTTAGGTGGCCCCACCAAAAATTTGCTTTCTCTTGTCCATGAAACCTCAGTTTTTGTCCTTATCTGCCTCCAAATAAAACAAATCGAGAAGGAATATTTGATTTTTTTTAGCCTAACTGCATAAAAATAGTTAAGTTTTAAAAGCAATTTATAAATGATTGCTTTAAAACTAACTTTACAACACTTGGCAGTTTTAATATATCCCTATTCAATTTGATTTTTGCAAAAAATCATTACACGTGGCTTATAATTTCTCCTAGTCTATACAATACATATCAATTGATTTTTCTTATAAAAAATCATAAAAATAATCAAGGGGTATTACATATTATTGTGCAAAGAATAAAAGCCTGATGGCTTGTTTTTCTAGGTAGCCTGCAAAATCTCTAAGGCTCTATGAGGCTCCAGAGGACCCTTCAGGCATGACTCCCATGTGGTTTTGTGGATATAGTTAAGGCATCTGCACTCAATCTCCAAAGGGGACCCTAAGCATGATGGACACTAGGTGTTCATGGCTTCATCTATGACTCAGTTAAGGGGTTTAATACACATTCATCTTAGGTCATGAAGACTTAGGGCCTCAACACTCTCGGGGTATTAGTCACAGCTTTTGAAAATCACAAGAATGTGATAAAAATACCAATTAGTCGAATTACGATAATGAAACCCTAAACCACAAAACTCTTTTGCCCTACTCTGTCGGGTTATTTGCATTCTTTTGACTTTTGATAGAGTTTTCTTTGCATCAGCCACCACTGCTTGCTAGGGTTTGGAGTTGAAATCATCGAACCCTCTGTTATCAAGTTGACTCTCTAAAAAATTCTTACAAAAAATAAGAAGGTAAGACATTATTTGTCATAGATTTAGAGATTTTCCATTGTTTGAGGCGTCATCGGGCTTTATAGGTCGCGGCTTTGGTTGTATCACTGATGCATTCATTTATATTTGTTTCTCTATATTTACCCTTCGCCATGAGACGCCATGAATGGCTGGGGCGAGCTCTGTCTGAGAGAAAATGAAGGCAAAAGAAAGGTAGAAACCCTCGGCCCCTGCAAATTAGTGAAGGTAAGTCTTCTAAAAGTTTGCACTCTAGATACACTCTGGTTGCATCATTTCTTTTTTCCTGAGACAAATCATTCAGACACTAAGAGGCTGCGACTGGATAAGTAAATGGTCCTTCCATTCATTTATGTATGCTTTCTTTGTAAAAACATCTCTGTTATTTGCATATCCTACATGGGGCTACCATGGCTGTCGATCTAAACCTATCTACATTTCTTTTCATTTTTTGGGAAATAAAATGTAGCCTTTTGAGCTGTGGTTGTGTTTATATACTTCTACCCGTAGTTTTGGTTCAAAACCCTAAATGGGTTCTCTATTGGGAAAAAGATCTTTTTGTGTAAAAGCATGTGAGTTTGTTGTTCAAGGTTATTTGTAGATCAACCTTCTCTTTGTTCCATTGAACATGATCTTCCAACCTAACTCAACTGGCAGATATCTGATTGCATCTATCTTGGACATATTATTTTCTCAGTGATTCTTGATTTGAAGGTCATGGCTAGAAGCAATCTTGTTTATGCTTTGAACACTACTCCTTCATGTATTAGACACCTACTTAATCTTGATGCCTTGTCCATCAATGATAGTGACACTATCGTTTCGTAGATTTTTGTGTCTCCTTGTTCATAACTGTATAGTTGATAAGGACATTATCTTGCTCCTTTCTGACATGTAGCAGCAAATGCACATATAGACAGTTACATTGCTTTTCTTTTGTCATTTTCTCCTCTATATCTGATGGTTGTATGCACATTGGTGCAGGAGCACCTAGGAAAATCATGTTTTCTTTTGTAATAAGGTCTATTTGACCAATGCATTTTCATTTTTGTTTGTAGGTTCATTTTGTAAGTCCCAAGTGACTTAGGGGACATTTGTCAAATTGTAATCGAATAATCCTAAAAATAGCAATAATGCCAAAAATAGGCAGTAGTGTTTCCCAGCCGCTTGGAGTTAGTTTGGTACTACTCAGGGCGAGTTGATAAATGCCCACAGGAATGGCCGAATGATCATCGAATGTAATCAAATTGAAGAAGTGATCGAATGTGATTGTATTGTGCTTAGGAGAAATAAAGCAATTATGTTCTGTCCATTTGATTTTTGTTTCTTACAACCGTAAAATCATGTAACTGTAGATTTCCACTCATTTTGCATTTTCCATTGTTGTTGTATATCGTCATGAAGCATTCCACTGGTGAGAGTTCCGTCGAAATCAATGGAATGGCTTCGTTGTATGAATATTTGTTTTGCTCTTTGTTTTATTTTTCCTGTTCGGTGGTGCAGAGGATCCCGATAGGACGTTTCATGCAGTAAGGATGACCTAGCATCTCCATGTGCTAGGGTTAGGAAGGAAGTAAATTGTGCAACGATGTTTTTGGCGAATCAACCAAAGATTACGAGTGTTCACTGACGAAACGAGTCTCACCAAGGGCAAATGCCATCAGGGCATTGGAGAAGGATGAGAGACTTGGCCGATGGAGTTGAATCGGTGGCTCAACTGTTAGTTTGTCAACTGTGAGAAATTAGGGCATTGGTCTGTGGTATCTACTATGCGCTCCCCATCATATTGGTATCAGAGCCTAAAAAAAAGATTTGGGCGGTAAATTGAATTGAGGATTTGCAGGAGTATTGGTGTTGGGTGTTGTCTATGAATGTTTATGTCAGACAGAGAAAGCAAGCCAGAGGCGGAGACAATGCCTCCCAAAAGTATGTCGCAAGATGCTGTTAAGAAGATGATCGAGGAGATGCTTGCATCCAAGTTGGAAGAGTTCAAGCAGTCCAAAGGCAAAGATAGGGAAGATGAAAGTGACAGCAATGAAGGCGATACATAAATTGGGGAAACTAGTAAAAAGACAGAGAAGATACCAGTAGACCAAAGGGCATTTTTAAATGCATTGAAGTCAGTCAATAGGGACACCATAGATGGGTTACCTATGTATAGTGGAAGTATGGACGCTGAAGAGGTGATTGACTAGATTGAGGCATTGAACAATCATTTAGAATATAAAGAAGTCCCTGATGATAAGAGGGTTAAGTTGGCAAAGGCAAGATTACAGGGATCTGCTCTTGCATGGTGGAATTATGAACAAGGAGAGAGAGTCAAGGAGGGGAAGAATATGATAACCTCCTAGGAAAGGATGAAGACCAAACTCAAGGCACAATTCTTACCCCTGGACTATGATGTGCAGATGTATAAGAAATTGCAGAACCTTAGATAGAGAGACCTTGATGTGAATGTATACACACAAGAGTTTCATAAACTCAGTCTCAGATCAAAGAGACAAGAAGAAGAGTCAGAGAAGGTGGCCAAGTACTTGAATGGCCTAAGGATGAACATCCAAGATGAGATCAACATTTTAGCACCGAAAATAGTGAACAAATGTTTCCAAATGGCCTTAAGGGCTGAAGAGAAGATCAAGAGGAAGAGTGAGCAGAACAATAGAGGTAGAGGTGGACAGAATTTCAGAGGTAGAGGCAGTTTTGGAGGAAGAAGTCCTAACCAGAGGCCTAGTGGTGAGTCTAGCCAAGAAGAACAAGTTGGGGACTCCAGTAGCAGAGGAGGCTACCGAGGAAGAAGGCCTAATGGAAGAGGTGGGACAAATGGATTAGGTAGAGGATCCAAATTCTCCAATATGAGATGTTATAACTGCAATCAGCTAGGGCACCCAGCATACAAGTGTCCAGAGAAGGCCTCAACTTCTCATGGTAGTGAGAAGAGAACCACCTTGATTCATGAAGATGCAAGGAGTGTGACATCTCCTGAAGTGAATCTAGCATTAGAAACGGGAGAAAGTTTGATGCTCAAGAGGACGTTGCTCAAGGAACCAGTGCAAGCCGAACCATCGCAAAGGAGGGCTTTGTTTAGAATCAACTGTAAGATCCAAGGTAAGGTTTATAAAGTCATTATTGATTCTGGTTCTACTAATAACATTATATCTTTGGAAGTAGTGAATAAGTTGAAGTTAGAAAAGATACCCCATAGCAGTCTGTATAAAGTTAGTTGGTTGAACAAGGGGCAGCACGTACTCATCAATGAACAAGCATGGGTAGAATTTAGTATTGGGGGGTATAGAGACAAGATTTTGTGTGACATCCTTCCAATGGATGCTTGTCATCTTTTGTTAGGCAAACCATGGCAGTTTGACAGAAAGGCTCATCACGATGGAGAAAAGAATGCTTACTCATTCCAAAAGGATGGTATGACTTATTGGATATAGTCATTGGTAGAAGAGGATCCACAGCATGTAGGGTCTAGTGTAATACTGGTAGGAGAAAAGGAATTCATGGATACACTGAAGGAAGGTGATGGAGTAGGTTTTTCTTTGATTGTGAAGCCTAAGGGGGGAAAGAAGAAAAGTGTGAGAGAAGTAGGACCTAAGGAGGTCAGAGATTTGCTTGACAGTTACAAAGGAGTGATTGCAAAGGATATACTTGATTCCCTACCACCAATCAGAGATATTAGCCATCAGATAGATCTCATACCAGGAGCAGTACTTCCTAATAAGGCAGCATATAAAATGACCCCTCAGCAGAATGAAGAGATAGCAAAATAGATTCAAGAACTCCTAAACAAAGGGTTGATAAGGGAGAGTCTTAGCCCATGTGTAGTACCTACTGTTTTAGCCCCAAAGAAGGATGGGAAATAGAGACTGTGTACTAATTCTAGGGCAATAAATAGGATAACCATCAGGTATAGGTTTCCTATTCCTAGAATAGAAGATCTAATGGATTGTTTGGGAGGGGCTACTTATTTCTCCAAAATAGACTTGAAGAGTGGGTACCATCAAATAAGGATAAGAGAAGGGGATGAGTGGAAGACAACTTTCAAAACCAATGAAGGGTTGTATGAGTGGCTTGTGATGTCGTTTGGTCTTTCAAATGCCCGTAGCACCTTTATGAGGCTGATGAATGAGGTGTTGCAGGAATTCAGAGGAAAATTTGTGGTAGTCTACCTTAATGATATTTCAGTGTTTAGTAAGAGCAAGGAAGAGCACTTGAAACATTTGGAGATAGTCTTGAAGAGGCTGCAAGATCAGAAGTTACTGATAAACTTGGAAAAGTGTGACTTCATGAAATAAGAATTGGTGTACCTAGGTTTTGTCATCTCTAAGGATGATTTGAAAATAGATCCTTCCAAGGTAGAAGCTATTTTGAATCGGCCTACACCTAGGACAGCAGGAGAGGTCAGAAGTTTCCATGGTTTGGCCACATTTTATAGGAAATCCATTAAGAACTACAGTGACATCTGTGCACCTATGTTGGAGACCATCAAGGGTGGAGGTAAGATGAAGTTTGTGTGGACGAAAGAGGCAGATCAGAGTTTTGAAAGTCTAAAACAAAAAGTTGCTAAATTCCCTATTTTAGAGTTACCTGATTTCAATAAGGTTTTTACCATTGAATGTGATGCAAGTGGGTTGGCCATAGGAGCAGTGTTGAGCCAAGAAGGTAGACCAGTAGCCTTCTTTAGTGAAAAGTTAAATGAAGCCAAGAGGAAATACTCCTCTTATGATTTAGAGTTGTATGATATGGTACAAGCTCTGAAAAAATGGAGGCACTACTTGCTTCCTAAGGAATTTATTGTATACACTGGCAATCATGCTCTTAGTTTTTTGAATGGATAGGAAAAGCTCATCCATAGACACATGAAATGGGTGGAAAGTCTTCAAGCATACACCTTCATCATAAAACATAAGAAGGGAATAACCAATAAGGTTGCTGATGCTTTAAGCAGAAGGGTGTTAATAGTGCAAGAAGTGCAGCTACAAAGTATGGGTGTTGAGTCACTCAAAGGATTGTATGAAGAGGACCTAGAGTTTAAGGAGATTTATAGGGTATGCAGTGCGTTTGCCAATGCTTTCCACAGTGAATTTTCAGATTATACATTGTAGGATGGACTTTTGTTTAAAGGTAGTCAACTATGTATTCCTAAGTGTTCAATGAGGGATAATCTAGTGAAGAAGAAACATTGTGGTGGTTTAGGAGGACATTTTGGGCTCAATAAGACCTTAGATCTTGTACGAAGGTTTTACTTTTGGCCAAGGATGTAATCTGATATCAAAAGGTTTGTTGAGAGTTGTATGATTTGCCAGAAAGCAAAGGGAGTCTCAACTAATGTAGGATTGTACCAACCTTTGCCCATACCAAACAGACCTTGGGAAAGTTTGAGTATGGATTTTGTGATGGGATTGCCCAAGACAAGGACAGGTTATGACAGCGTGTTTGTTGTGGTAGATAGATTCAACAAGATGGCGCACTTTATTCCTTGTAAGACCACCAATGATGCTAGTTACATTGTAGGTTTGTTCTTTAAAGAAATTGTCAGGATTCATGGATTACCTTTGAGTATTGTATCTGACAGAGACAACAAATTTGTGGGACATTTCTGGAGAACCTTGTGGAAAATATTGGGTACAAATTTGTCTTTTAGTTTAGCCTATCATCCTCAGACTAATGGCCAAACTGAGGTTGTGAATAGGTCATTAGGCAATCTGCTGAGATGTTTGACAAGAGAACATGGCAGTAGTTGGGATGTGGTACTCCCACAAGCAAAGTATGCCTGTAATGATTCCACAAATAGAAGTACAGGTCTAAGTCCTTTTGAAGTTGTTTATGGTAGTCATCCTAGAGGAATTTTTGAATTGAGAGATGTTCAAGGGTTGGACAAAAGGAGTGGACATGCTGATACATTTGCAGAGGCTATGATAGAGATCCATCACCAAGTCAGAGATACTCTACACCAGAATAGTCAGAAGATCAAGGCTAGAGTGGATCAAAGAAGAAGGGACGTGCAGTATCAAATAGGAGATATGGTCATGGTTCATTTCAACAAGAACAAACTACCCACAAGAAAACACAGCAAGTTGATGATGAGAAAAATTGGAACTTGTCAGATTCTGGAAAAATATGGTCCTAATGCTTACAAAATTGAACTCCCTGATGATATTGCTATTTCACCTATATTCAATGTTGCTGATCTAACATTATATAGGAGTCCTGATACAGGAGAAGGTACAGCAGATTCTATCCAAGACAATGCAGAGTGGGTGCAGTCTTTACCACCTAAGGAACCACCGAAGATGGAGTGTATCTTAGATAGCAGGATAGCAAAGAAGACCAAAAATCAGACCTATTTTGAGCACCTCGTCAAATGGCAAGGACTTCCAGATTCAGAAGCCACATGGATGCTGGAAGAAGACATCAAAAAGCAGGGTGGTGATTTGCAGCAGTTAGTCTCTAAGAGGACTTGAGACAACTTTTACCCGGGGAGTATGGTGCAGGAGCACCTAGGAAAATCATGTTTTCTTTTGTAATAAGGTCTATTTGACCAATGCATTTTCATTTCAGTTTGTAGGTTCATTTTGTAAGTCCCAAGTGACTTAGGGGACATTTGTCAAATTGTAATCGAATAATGCTAAAAATAGCAATAATGCCAAAAATAGGCAGTAGTGTTTCCTAGCCACTTGGATTGATCTCCCAGCTGCTTGGAGTTAGTTTGGTACTACTCAGGGCGAGTTGATAAATGTCCACAGGAATGGCCAAATGATCATCCAATGTAATCAGATTGAAGAAGTGATTGAATGTGATTGTATTGTGCTCAGGAGAAATAAAGCAATTATGTTTTGTCTATTTGAATTCCATTTCTTACAACTATAAAATCGTGTAAATGTAGATTTCCATTCATTTTGTATTTTCCATTGTTGTCGTATGTCATCGTGAAGCATTCTACTGGTGAGATTTCTGTCGAAATCAATGGAATGGCTTCGTTGTATGAATATTTGTTTTGCTCTTTGTTTTGTTTTTCCTATTCGGCGGTGCAGAGGATCCCGATAGGGCATTTCGCACAGTAAGGATGACCTAGCATCTCCATGTGCTAGGGTTAGGAAGGAAGTAAACTATGCGATGACATTTTTGGAGAATCGACCAAAGATTACGAGTGTTCACCGATTGAACAAGTCTCACCAAGGGCAAATGCCATCAAGGCATTGGAGAAGGATGAGAGACTTGGCTGATGGAGTTGAATCGGTGGCTCAGCTATTAGTTTGTTGACTGTGAGAAATTAGGGCATTGGTCTGTGGTATCCACTGTGCACTCCCCATCACACATGGACCTCTATTTGTCATGATATGGTATTAGGTTGCTCATAGTTAAACTCACTATATAATATTCAATGTATTCTTGCTCATAGCTCCAACTGTAATGCACAACAACTAGACTGTTCTCGTATTCAAATGATATTGTCTCTGATTTGCAAATACCACACTTGATGAAGCATAGCACCATTAAAGGAAGATTAAGGCCTCACTTCTATTGCCCAGGTGTATTATTTAGTTTGTTTCATCATACACGTATCTGATACTCATGTTGTTCCTGTAGTTGATCATGATAATGTTCATATTGCCATTGGCTATTAGATTTCTGATGACTGTTTCTAATATGCACTTTAGATCCACCTCTTCTTTGCTTCTCTAGAACCCTTATATATTGTGATATCAACACACATGATATTCCTTTTTTCATACTTCTTATAAATATGATCTACCTTGATGACAAGCTTGGCCACTCTGTATAACTTTGAATGGTCTCCTATGGCATTGGCTATTTCTAGTCGAGCTCTTGTATATGTTCATTTGAAAGTTTTAGTTGGCTTGATTTGCACCTTTCATTTGATTATGCTTGATACCATTGGTTTAAAGTCTTCTGTATTTTTTTTAGAACTCTACTGCTCTGAGACGGTGCATTGTAAAATCCCTTAAATGATCATGTTAAATGTCTTGTTCTATTGCATTATAGTGGATGTTCCATTATGCATTCCAAGTATTGTTGGTATATACAGACTTATGCAATTGTAGCATTACACCTTTTGATGGCAGCACTTGATCACATTATCTGGTGTAACTTAGATCAATCTTTTATGAATATGAGTCATACCTAGAGGACTTGATGAACATTTTGATCATCATATAACACATAAACACAAGATATGTGAATACTTACCTTTTCATGATCCTTTTTCACATGGAAACACATGATATGGGCATGGTTGCCTAGTATGATTGGCTGCTACATTATACACCTTATGTATTTGTGATGACATTGCATTTGTACTACTGTAACATATCAATATGGCATACAGGCATAAGGTGTGACATACTTGATCAAGGGCACTATTGATCTATTAGTCTTTTGTATCTCTTGTACTTTCTATGAGACATGGAAAATGTATAATGGGTCATCACACTGATCTATCTGTCTTGATATTGATGGCAGTCCTTTATCCATCGAAATATTGATTAGATTTATCTAATTATGTACTTATAAGTGCTTGTTGTACTTTCTGTGACTATTCCTTACCAATGATAAAATTGTCCTTGTACTTGGGACTGCTTATGTATTTCATTTCCAAATCTTTGAGCAACACTTGCATGATTTTCTTGGTGTAATACTGCCATGTTGGCATGCATATAATAGCACATTGATTATAGCATGTGACACAAGTTGTCATAATGCACAAAACTTCATCAGTAGCAAAATGTGATGCATAATTGGATATACTTCCTCATTTGAAAGGCTGCCATGTAACTTAATTTTGATTTTGCCATTTCATAAGAATGAGAAAAATAATGCTTTGATACTCACTTGTTCATGCAATCTTGTCTACTGATATATGATGGATACTCTTTTCATTAAATTGTCGATCATAGATGAGTAAGTGAGCTGAATGTTTTAACAAATCTATTCCACCCCCTTTCATAATTAGAGGGAAAAGCATGTTGAGATCAACCCTTGTGGGAGCCCACTTTATACCACATGTTGATATGTCTTCAAATAGCTACATGACTTATCCTTTACCTGCACATGAAACAAACAGATTAGCATAAAACAATGAATTTCCATGGTTGTTTCTTTCTCGGTTCCTTCTGCATATGGATGATATTCATTTGATCAATGCACTATAATCAAAGTATTATGCCTCTTCTGATAGATATAGGATTTTCATAACCGGAGCTTCTAATGGGACCATTCCCACATTTTTGCAGGTTCATGTCGAGATCAGGAGCAGGACAGGAGGCAACTTCAAAGATTGACAACCCCAAGGCAATGATGGCTATGTCTTTCCTTTTCTATTCCTTAGATGCATAGTATTTTCTTTATATCTGCATATGTTCATCTATACCCACGGCTTGTGTGGGACATTTAATATGTTATTATTTCTTTCAATGCAATGCTTATTCTTATATGTATTTCAACCTGTAAATGAATAATCACTGTGGTGAATGAAATACTTATCTCTCTTGAATGTTCTGCAATGTAATGAATGATCTGAAATCTTTTCCTCCCTTTTTTGCACAACTGAACTACACTTAACACTAAAACATAATAACTTTGCAACTAACTCATAACAGAAGAATTTTAACCCTCACTCAAAAAAAAAATGTCACATCTGCTCAGCCAATTTTGAGTTGTGGTAAAAAATTGTAACATTTCTAGTGACATTTGCTATATGCTTGCATGCTAAGCATTTGATCAATTGCCTTGAACATCCATTGGGCATTGAGTCATACTTTGTACTTCTCAAACTCAAAAAACACTACAATTCAGCTCTTCGACAGTCCAAATAGCAACAAAAAACTGAAAACAAACTAAATTGAAAGCAAATTAATAGGCCCTGATGCCACACAGAAACAACTTGTGCAGTAGCACTCAGGGAAACAAAAATATTGAAAACAAACGTGCATGAGCACTTATTAACTAAAAACACTAACCTAACCCTACTCTAACCAACCAAGGAAACTGGTCAAACAAAACCATTCACTGATTGGGTAAAATAACTTCTCCTCCTAACCAACAGAGGATGCTTCTCACATTTATCAACTAACAAGGAGTGAAAAATAATAACACACCTTATAATATACTATATTGCAACCTGAAGAGTACAACCAAGGATCTGAATCACTTGATTCTATTCAAACATACCTCTAGTTTGCCACGAATAAGCAAGTTGGATCAGCTGCTCCTCGACTGCAATCTCATTTCTAGGGGCACTAAAAACACTCTAGTTGGTCACTTCATTGGCCAAATCCCTAATGGGGCATCATCTCGACAAGATGAAACTTGAATTTTCATTGCTGATTTCATTCTTATTGGTTGTCTCCTCAACTGCAATTGCTTCTTGCTTTGGCTAAATCCTGATTTCAACCTCGTTTTCCTTCACAACCAAGCTGTCCTCATGTGATTGCTTGTGAACCAGTCCTTTGTCTGAATGGATTTTACCATTCTCTTCATCCTGCTATTTTGGTTGCTCTTGGTGAGCCACACTGTCCTCCTCCACAGGTATTGGCATAATATCCAAACATGAGCAGAAAAGCTCAATTTCAGATTGAAATAGATCCTCTTCAATCAAAACAGGATTGCTTTCACATACCTGTCCATGAATCAACATATCATATGAATATTCTACAACACTTTTATGGTCAAAACTTGGTATAGACATGCTATTTTTATCTTCGACATCAGAGTTAGGAAGCTCATCAAGCAGACTAACTGAAACCTTCTCCACATTGTCTAAAATTGCAACAAAATTATCAAGGTCATCCCAAAACGCAATCTCATCATGATCCACTTGATTTTCTAATAAAAGAGGTTTGTATTTTACCTCATGACAGTCTTTAGTCAGCTATGTAACCTCCATGGTAGATTTATCTTCACACTTTTCAATTTGATCCAAGACCTCTTCGTCAAATTGTTCAGCTTCAATCAACAACTCACCAGATGATTGAGAATCCTCATGCTGCTCTGAAACTACTGTCCTTGGTATGAGCATATCCTCCTCATCTGGTTCTATAAAACCAGGGAACTGATCGAACAAGATTACTGGATCTTCTCCATGATCTGGTGCCTTCTCGAATGAGACTTGGGCTTTCAATCTTTGCAATTGAAGGCTTTCACCTTGTAACTTCTGCATCCTGCTTTCATGCATCTTATGAACAGCATCAGAAAAATTTTCAAATGACTCAAAATTCAAAGGCTTCAATATCATATTTGAATCTACTTGCCCTACACAAACAGCAGCGGCCTTTTCATGTGAATTAACCTCTTGCACTACATGACCTTGAGAATTTTTTATCATCTTTTACAAAACAAGGAGGACCGTTAATGAAAACATCATAAGGCTCATCAGAAGTCTTTTCTGGTTTGATTTTCAACTACTCTAAGCGATACTGCTCCAAAGCTATATGCAGTAAATTTACCTGCCTAGCTTCCTTCATGGTGAATGAATCATTTTTTAAGACAATAGGTCCATCCTTACAAAGGCGAATAGTGATCGGACAATCAGATTTGTCCGGTTGGGAAACTTGGGGAGTCTCTTGGATTTCTTGGAGGAATGGAGGCTCTTCAAGTGGTTGATCTGCAACTGTACTAGGGCAAACATGGTTATTTTCCTCAACTTGCAAGGGGGAGGGTTTCTGAAACTGGGTACTTTAAACTTATTAGGCTTCCTTAAGGGATCAAGAACTTCATTCTGCCTAAAACTCAGGATTTCAACTTTAGGAGATTTAGGAGGTTCATTCTGTTTGAAACTTGGAAATTTATCCTTACGTACCTCTTCTTGAGCAAGTTGTTCTGGAACTACAGGAACTGCTTGGACTCGAGCAAGCAAAAGCTTGGTTTGTGCAGCTACCTCTCTCTCAAGATTCTCTTCAAACTCTCTCTTTTGTGTCTCCCACTCCTGATCAGAAATAGAGATCTCATAGGGTGGCTGCTCTAGATGTTGAAGGTAAACTTGGTGATTCAACTCGTGTAGCTACAAAATAGATTCTTCATACTGCCTTGCTTGAAACCCCCCTTCTTGCTGGTACTGATAACTCTTCATGATTATAATTTCCTGCTCATACTGTGCTCTTTGTGCTTCCAATTCCTGCTCATGCAGATAGGCTTGGTAAGCCAGTTCCTCTTGGTGCTCTTTATACTCTTGTTCCCTCTTGATCTCCTCCACCTACCTATTAAAGTATGACAAAATGTCTCTCGCCATGTCATTAAGCTCTTTAATTTTAGACTAGTAAGAAGGCTGACTAGGAGATTGGGCAGGAATGGGCATGCGATAAGCATCCTGAGTATTTGGGCTAAAACTAGCATTATGACTGCTTGTATACGACTGGTAAGAAAGCTGGGCCGAGGTGGGTGGGTGACAATTATACTGTGCATGCTGACTTTGCAGGGCCATGAAATTGGAAATAGCAGCATGATTGGCCTGATATAGCTGATAAGGGGCCCTATGGACAGCATTCTCATAGTATGGTGGTGGATATTCATACTACCTATGAAAATCTGACATAATTTAGTCATATAAAAGATGGAAAACTGAATGAATAGATGAATTTTTTAACATACCAGCACTTGATCATACTGAAACCAGTAGATTCAAACTTAGAGTTGCTAGGTATACTTGTAGGAAGCCTCTGAAGGTTGGAACACTACAGCGTAACCAGAACAATAGCTTGAAGATTGAAAAACTTCTCTAAAAATACATTCAGGGTCCCACCAGGCGTGCCAAAAACTGTTGTCAATCAAGTATGCACCCTGCCAAGCTCACAAAAACTTAGGTACCTATTGAAACATGGAATCACTCTCAGGATGTGGGTTTCCTATAACGAGAGTGAATCTCCAGAGTGAGCTAGTTCTCCTTATGATTTCCTAATCTAATTGACTTGCAAGGGAAAAGGGATAGAAGGATATGCTGAAATAATTGGATTCTAGTTGACTGTAAGATTGTATCACCTAATAAATCTTACTCACAAACACATTATTAGACTTTGGCCTTCACAACACTTGGATCATTTAACTCATAAATATTTCACATGAAGGTCTGGTAGACACAACATGCAACCTAAATTAAACAAAGATTTTGCAAAAATACCACAAGCTAAGACAAAGCAAAGGACAAACATTCATCATAATGCAACATCAGATTAACTTGTAAATAACTAGACAAAATGTGAAGGAAAGATGCTACTCAATAACTGAAGGAATAATGAGTACAATGAAAATGAGTACAACACTCTCAATGTGAGAGGAAGACTCTAGTATCTCTGCACTCTAATCTCTAAAAGTCTAAATGAAAACTGGGACTTTTGAACTCCTAAAAAGAAAGGGATATCTGAGATATATGCTATAAAATCGATCTCCCCCTGAAAGCTAGTAAAAAAGCTCCTAAAAATAGACTCTAAGTCGATTTTCGAGCTCCTCAGAAAAGCTAATAAAAACCTCACCAAACTGCCACCAAACTAAGAATAGAAGATGCCAAACTGATTCCTTAGGTGGCCCACCAAAAATTTGCCTTCTCCTGCCCATCAAACCTTAGTTTTTGTCCTTATTAGCCTCCAAATAAAACAAATCGAGAAGGAATATTTGATTTTTTTTAGCCTGACTGCCTAAAAATAGTTAAGTTTTAAAAGCAATTTATAAATGATTGCTTTAAAACTAACTTTACAACACTTGGCAGTTTTAATATATCCCTATTCGATTTGATTTTTGCAAAAAATCATTACACATGGCTTATAATTTCGCCAAGTCTATACAATACATATCAATTGATTTTTCTTATAAAAAATCATAAAAATAATCAAGGGGTATTACATATTATTGTGCAAAGAATAAAAGCCTGATGGCTTGTTTTTCTAGGTAGCCTGCAAAATCTGTAAGTCTCTATGAGGCTCTAGAAGGCCCTTAAGGCATGACTCCCATGTGGTTTTGTGGATACAGTTAAGGCATCTGCACTCAATCTCCAAAGGGGACCCTAAGCATGATGGACACTAGGTGTTCATGGCACTTCATCTATGACTCAATTAAGGGGTTTAATGCACATTCATCTTAGGTCATGAAGACTTAGGGCCTCAACACTCTCGGGGTATTAGTCACAGCTTTTAAAAATCACAAGAATGTGATAAAAATACCAATTAGTCGAATTAGGATAATGAAACCCTAAACCACAAAACTCTTTTGCCCTACTCTTTCAGGTTATTTGCATTCTTTTGACTTTTGATAGAGTTTGCTCTGCATCGGCCGCCACTTCTTGCTAGGGTTTGGAATTGAAATCATCGAACCCTCTGCTATCAAGTTGACTCTCTGAAAAATTCTTGAAGAAAATAAGAAGGTAAGACATTATTTGTCATAGATTTAGACATTTTCCATCATTTGAGGCATCATCAGGCCTTATAGGTCACAGCTTTGGTGGTATCACTAATCCATTCATTTATATTTGTTTCTCTGTATTTACCCTTCACCATGAGACGCCATGAATGGCTGGGGCAAGCTCTGTTTGAGAGAAAATGAAGGCAAAAGAAAGGTAGAAACCCTCAGCCCCTGCAAATTAGTGAAGGTAAGTCTTCTAAAATTTTGAACTCTAGATACACTCTAGCTGCATCATTTCTTTTTTCCTGAGACAAATCATTCAGACAGTAAGAGGCCACGACTGGATAAGTAAATGGTCCTTCCATTCATTTCTATATGCTTTCTTTGTAAAAACATCTTTGTTATTTGTATATCCTACATGGGGCTACCATGGCCATTGATCTAAACCTATCTACATTTCTTTTCATTTTTTGGGAAATAAAATACGGCCTTTTGAGTCGTGGCTGCATTTATATACTTGTACCTGTAGTTTTGGTTTAAAACCCCAAATGGGTTCTTTGTTGTGAAAAAGATCTTTCTGTGTAAAATCATGTGAGTTTGTTGTTTGAGGTTATTTGTAGATTGACCTTCTCTCTATTCCATTGAACATGATCTTCCAACCTAAATCAGCTGGCAGATATCTGACCGCATCTATCTTGGACATATTATTTTTGAAGTGATTCATGATTTGAAGGTCATGGCTAGAAGCCATCTTATTTATGCTTTGAATGCTGCTCCTTCATGTATTAGACGCCTACTTAATCATGATGCCTTGTCCATCGATGATAGTGACACTATCGTTTTGCAAATTTCTATCTCCTTGTTCATAACTGTATAGTTGATAAGGACATTATATTGCTCATTTCTGACATGTAGCAGCAAATGCACATATAGACAGTTACATTGCTTTTCTTTTGTCGTTTTCTCCTCTATATCTGATGGTTGTATGCACATGGACCTCTATTTGTCATGATATGGTATTAGGTTGCTCATAGTTGAACTCACTATATAATATTCAATTCATTCTTGCTCATAGCTCCAATTGTAATGCACATCAACTAGATTGTTCTTGTATTCAAATGATATTGCCTCTAATTTGCAAATACCACATATTATGAAGCATAGCACCATTAAAGGAACGTTAAGGCCTCACTTCTACTGCCCAGCTGTATTCTTTAGTTTGTTCTATCATACACATATCTGATACTCATGTTGTTCCTGTAGTTGATCATGATAATGTCCATATTGCCATTAGCTATTAGATTTGTGATGATTGTTTCTAATATGCTCTTTAGATACACCTTTTCTTTGCTGCTCCAGAACCCTTATATACTGTGATATCAACGCACATGATATGCCTTTTTTTTGTACTTCTTATACATATAATCTACCTTGATGACAAGCTTGGCCACTCTGTATAACTTTGAATGGTCTCCTATGGCACTGACTGTTTCTAGTCGAGCTCTTGTATATGTTCATTTGAAAGTTTTAGTTGGCTTGATTTGTACCTTTCATTTGATTATGCCTGATACCATTGGTATAAAGGCTTCTGTATATTTTTTTTGGAACTCTACTATTCTAAGACAGTGCATTGTAAAATCCCTTAAATGATCATGTTGATTGTGTTGTTCTATTGCATTGTAGTGGATGTTCCATCATGCATTCCAAGTATTGTTGGCATATACAGACTTATGCAACTGTAGCATTACACCTTTTGATGGGAGCACTTGATCTCATTATTTGATGTAACTCAAATCAATCTCCTATGAATATGAGTCATACCTAGAGGACTTGATGAACATTTTGATCATTGTATAACCATAAACACAAGATATGTGAATACTTACCTTTTCATGATCCTTTAGCACATGGAAACATGTGATATAATGGGCATGGCTGCCTAGTATGATTGGCTGCTACATTGTATACCTTCTGTATTTGTGATGACATTGCATTTGTACTAGTATAACATATCAATATGGCATACAGGCATAAGGTGTGACATACTTGATCAAGGGCACTATTGATCTGTTAGTCTTTTGTATCTCTTGTACTTTGTATGAGACATGGAAAATGTATAATGGGTCATCACACTGATCTAGCTATCTTGATATTGATGGCAGTCCCTTATCCATCGAAACATTGATTAGATTTATCTGATTATGTACTTATAAGTACCTGTTGTACTTTTTGTGACTATTCCTTACCAATGACAAAATTGTCCTTGTACTTGGGACTGCTTCTATATTTCATTTCCAGATCTTTGAGCAACACTTGCATGATTTTCTTGGTGTAATACTGCCATGTTGGCATGCATATAACAACATATTGATTATAGCATGTGCAACAAGTTGTTATAATGCACAAAACTTCATCAGTAGCAAAATGTGATGCATAATTGGATATATTTCCTCGTCTAAAAGGCTGCTATGTAACTTAATTCTCATTTTGCCATTTCATAAGAATAAGAAAAATAATGCTTTGATACTCACTTGTTCATGCAATATTGCCTACTGATATATGATGGATACTCTTTTCATTAAATTGTCGATCATAGATGAGTAAGTGATCTGAATGTTTTAACAAATCTGCTTCACCCCCTTTCATAATTAGAGGGAAAGCATCTTGGGCTCAACCCTTGTGGGAGCCCACTTTACACCACATGTTGATATGTCTTCAAACAGCTACATGACTTATCATATACTTGCACACGAAACAAACAGATTAGCATAAAACAATGAAGTTCCATGGTTGTTTCTTTCTCAGTTCCTTCTGCATGTGGATGATGTTCATTTGATCAATGCACTATAAACAAAGTATTATGCCTCTTCTAATAGATATAGGATTTTCATAACCAGAGCTTGTAATGGGACCATTCCCACATTTTTGCAGGTTCATGTCGAGATCAGGAGCAGGACAGGAGGTAGCTTCGAAGATCAACAACCCCAAGGCAATGATGGCTATGTCTTTCCTTTTCTATTCCTTAGACGTATAGTATTTTCTTTATATCTGCATATGTTTAGCTATACCCACAGCTTGTGTGGGGCATTTAACATGTTATTTCTTTCAATGCAATGCTTATTCTTTTATGTATTTCAACTCGTAAATGAATAATCACTGTGGTGAATGAAATACTTATCTCTCTTTAATGTCCTGCAATGTAATGAATGATTTGAAATCTTTTCCTCCCTTTGTTGAACAATTGAACTGCACTTAACACTGAAACATAATAACTATGCAACTAACTCATAATAGAATAATTTTAACCCTCACTCAAAAAAAGAATTTGTCACATCTGCTCAGCCAATTTTGAGTTGTGGTAAAAAACGGTAACATTTTTGGTGACTTCTACTATATGCTTACTTGCTAAGCATTTGATCAGTTGCCTTGAACATCCATTGGGCATTGAGTCATACTTTGTCCTTCTCAAACTCAGAAAACACTGTAATTCAGCTCTTCAATAGTCCAAACAACAATAGAAAACTGAAAACAAACTAAACTAAAAGCAAATTAACAAGCCTTGATGGCCAACTGAAACAACCTGTGCAGTAGCACTTAGGGAAACAAAAATACTGAAAATAAACATGCATGAGCACTTATTAATTGAAAACAATAACCTAACCCTACTCTAACCAGCCAAGGAAACTGGTCAAACAAAACCATTCACCAACTGGGTAAAATAACTTCCCCTCCTAACCAACAGAGGATGCTTCTCATGTTTATCAATTGACAAGGAGTGAAAAATGAGAACACACCTTATAAAATATTGTACTGCAACCTGAAGAGTACAACCAAGGACCTGAATCACTTGATTCTGTTCAAACATACCTCTGGTTTTCCATGAATGAGCAAGTTGGATCAGCTGCTTCTCAACTGCAATCTCATTTCTGGGGGCACTAAAAACACTCTGGTTGGTCACTTCGTTGGCCAAATCCCTAATGGGACATCCTCTTGACAGGATGAAACTTGAATTTTCATTACTAATTTCATTCTTATTGCTTGTCTCGTCAACTGCAATTGCTTCTTACTTTGGCTGAATCCTGATTTCAACCTCATGTTCCTTCACAACCAAGCTGTCATCATGTGATTGCTTGTGAACCAGTCCTTTGTTTGAATAGTTTTTACCATTCTCTTCATCCTGTTGTTTTGGCTGCTCTTGGTGAGCCATAGTGTCCTCCTCCACAGGTGTCAGTATAATATCCAAACATGAGCAGAAAAGCTCAATTTCAGATTGAAATAGATCCTCTTCAGTCAAAACAGGATTGCTTTCACATACATGTCCATGAACTAGCATATCATCTAAATATTTTGCAACACTTTAATGGTCAAAACTGGGTATAGACATGCTATTTTTATCTTCGACACCAAAGTTAGGAAGCTCATCAAGCAGACTAACTGAAACCTTCTTCACATTGTCTAAATTTGCAACAAAATTATCAAGGTCATCCCAAAATGCAATCTCATCATGATCCACTTGATTTTCTGATAAAAGACGGTTGTATTTTACCTCATGATAGTCTCCAGTCAGTTGTGTAACCTCCATGGTAGATTTATCTTCACACTTTTCCATTTAATCCAAGACCTCTTTGTTAGATTGTTCAGATTCAATCAGTAGCTCACCAGATGGTTGAGAATCCTCATGCTACTATGAAACTATTGTCCTTGGAACGAGCATATCCTCCTCATCTGGTTCTACAAAACTATGTAATTGATCGAACAAGGTTACTGGATCTTCTTCATGATCTGGTGCCTTCTCGGATGAGACTCGGGCTTTCAGTCTTTGTAATTGAAGGCTTTCACCCTGTGACTTTTGCATCTTGCTTTCATGCATCTTATGAACAACATCAAAAAATTATTCAAATGACTCAAAATTCAAAGGGTTCAGTATCAGATTTGAATCTACTTCCCTACACAAATAACAATGGCCTTTTCATGTGAATCAACCTCTTGCACTACACGGCTCTCTGAAAAAAAAAATTATCGTCTTTTACAAAACAAGGAGGGTCATTAATGCAAACATCAGAAGGCTCATCAGGAGTCTTTTATGGTTTGATTTTTAACTGCTCTAAGCGATACTGCTCCAAAGCTATATGCAGTAAATTTACCTGCCTAGCTTCCTTCATGGTGAATGAATAATTTTTTTAAGACAATAGGTCCATCCTTACAAAGGCAAATAGTGATCGGACAATCAAATTTGTCTAGTTGGGAAACTTGGGGAGTCTCTTGGATTTCTTGGAGTAATGGAGACTCTTCAAGTGGCTGATCTACAACTGTACTAGACCAAACATGGTTATTTTCCTCAAATTGCAAGGGGTGAGGGTTTCTGAAACTGGGTACTTTAAACTTATTAGGCTACCTGGAGGGATCAAGAACTTAATTCTGCCTAAAACTCAAGATTTTAACTTTAGGAGATTTAGGAGGTTCATTCTGTTTGAAATTTGGAAATTTATAAGTACGTACCTCTTCTTGAGCAGGTTGTTCTAGAACTGCATGAACTGCTTGGGCTCGAGCAAGATAAAGCTTGGTTTGTGTAGTTGCCTCTCTCTCAAGATTCTCTTCAAACTCTCTCTTTTGTGTCTCCCACTCCTAATCAGAAACAAAGATATCAAAGGGTGGCTGCTCTAGATGTTGAAGGTAAACTTGGTGATTCAACTCGTGTAGCTACAAATTAGATTCTTCATACTACCTTGCTTGAAACCCCCTTTCTTGCTAGTACTGATAACTCTTCATGCTTGGAATTTCCTACTCATACTATGCTCTTTGTGCTTCTAATTCCTGTTGATGCAGATAGGTTTGGTAAGCCAGTTCCTTCTGGTGCTCTTTATATTTCTGTTCCCTCTTGATCTCCTCCATCTACCTATTAAAATCTGATAGAATGGCTCTCGCCATGTCATTAAGCTCTTTAATTTCAGACTGGTAAGAAGGTTGACTAGGAGATTAGGCAAGAATGGGCATGTGGTAAGCATCCTAAGTATTTGGGCTAAAACCAACATTATGACTGATTGTATATGACCGGTAAGAAAGCTGAGCAGGGGTGGGTGAGTGGCAACTATACTATCCATGTTGGCTTTGTAGGGCCATGAAATTGGAAATAGCAGCGTGATTGGCCTGATATAGCTGATAAGGGGCTCTATGGACAGCATTTTCATAGTATGGTGGTGGATATTCATACTGCCTATGAAAATCTGACATTTTTAATTCATATAAAAGCTAGAAAACTAAATGAATAGATGAATTTTATTAACATACCAACACTTGATCATACTGAAACTAGTAGATTCAAACTCAGAGTCACCAGATATACTTGTAGGAAGCCTCCGAAGGATGGAACACTGCTGCGTATACCAGAACAACAGCTTGAAGATTGAAAATTTTCTCTAAAAATACATTCAGGGTCCCACCGGGCGTGCCAAAAACTGTTGTTAATCAAGTATGCACCCTGCTAAGCTCATAGAAACTTAGGTACCTGTTGAAACATGGAATCACTCTCAGGATGTGGGTTTCCTATAACGAGAGTGAATCTCTAGAGTGAGCTGGTTCTCCTTATGACTTCCTAATCTAATTGACTTGCAAGGGAAAAGGGATAAAAGGATATGCTAAAATAAATGGATTCTAATTAACTTTAAGATTGTATCACCTAACAGATCTTACTCACAAACACATTATTGGACTTTGTCCTTCACAACACTCTGATCATTTAACTCATAAATATTTCACATGAAGTTTTGGTAGACACAACATGCAACCTGAATTAAACAAAGATTTTGCAAAAATACCACAAGCTAAGACAAAGCAAAGGACAAACATTTATCACAATGCAACATCATATTAACTTGTAAATAACTGGACAAAATGTTGCTCAATAACTGAAGGAATAATGAGTACAACACTCTCAATGTGAGAGGGAGACTCTAGTATCTCTACACTCTGATCTCTAAAACTCTAACTGAAAACTAGGACTTTTGAACTTTTGAAAAGAAAGGGATGTCTCAGATATATGCTATGAAATCGATCTCCCTCTGAAAGCTGGAAAAAAAGCTCCTAAAAATAGCCTCCAAGTCCATTTTTGAGCTCCTCAGAAAAGCTGATAAAAAACCTCACCAAACTGCCACCAAACTAAGAATAGAAGATGCCAAACTGATTCCTTAGGTGGCCCCACCAAAAATTTGCTTTCTCATGCCCAAGAAACCTCAATTTTTGTCCTTATTTGCCTCCAAATAAAATAAATCGAGAAGGAATATTAGATTTGTTTTTTTAGCTTAACTGCCTAAAAATAGTTAAGTTTTAAAAGCAATTTATAAATGATTGCTTTAAAACTAACTTTACAACACTTGGCAATTTTAATATATCCTTATTCGATTTCATTTTTGCAAAAAATAATTACACATGGCTTATAATTTTTCCAAGTATATATAATACATATCAATTGATTTTTCTTATAAAAAATCATAAAAATAATCAAGGGGTATTACATATTATTGTGCAAAGAATAAAAGCCTGATGGCTTGTTTTTCTAGGTAGCCTGCAAAATCTCTAAGGCTCTATGAGGCTCCAGAAGGCCCTCAAGGCATGACTCCAATGTGGTTTTGTGGATACAATTAAGGCATCTGCACTCAATCTCCAAAGGGGACCCTAAGCATGATGGACACTAGGTGATCATGGCACTTCATCTATGACTCAATTAAGGGGTTTAATGCACATTCATCTTAAGTCATGAAGACTTAGGGCCTCAACACTCTCGGGGTATTAGTCACAACTTTTAAAAATCATAAGAATGTGATAAAAATACCAATTAGTCGAATTAGGATAATGAAACTCTAAAGCACAAAACTCTTTTGCCCTACTCTTTCAAGTCATTTGCATTCTTTTGACTTTTGATAGAGTTTGCTTTGCATCGACTGCCACTGCTTGCTATGGTTTAGAGCTGAAATCATTGAACCCTCTGTTATCAAGTCGACTCTCTAAAAAATTCTTATAGAAAATAAGAAGGTAAGACATTATTTGTCATAGATTTAGAGATTTTCCATCATTTGAGGCGTCATTGGGCCTTATAGGCCGTGGCTTTGGTTGTATCACTAATGCATTCATTTATATTTGTTTCTTTGTATTTACCCTTCGCCATGAGATGCCATGAATGGCTGGGGCGAGCTCTGTTTGAGAGTAAATGAAGGCAAAAGAAAGGGAGAAACCCTCGGCCCCCTTCAAATTAGTGAAGGTAAGTCTTCTAAAAGTTTGCACTCTAGATACACCCTCTGGCTGCATCATTTCTTTTTCTTGAGACAATTGTTCAAACACTAAGAGGCCGCGACTAGATAAGTAAATGGTCCTTCCATTAATTTCTGTATGCTTTCTTTGTAACATCTCTGTTATTTGCATATCTTGCATGGGGCTACCATGGCCGTCGATCTAAACCTGTTTGCATTTATTTTCATTTTTTGGGAAATAAAATACAACCTTTTAAGTTGTGGCTGCGTTTATATACTTGTACCTATAGTTTTGGTTCAAAACCCCAAATGGGTTCTCTGTTGTGAAAAAGATCTTTCTGTGTAAAAGCACGTGAGTTTACTATTCAAGGTTATTTGTAGATCAACCTTCTCTTTGTTCCATTGAACATGATCTTCCAACCTAACTCAACTGGCAAATATCTGACCACATCTATCTTTGACATATTATTTTCTTAGTGATCCCTGATTTGAAGGTCGTGGCTAGAAGCCATCTTGTTTATGCTTTGAACGCTGCTCCTTCATGTATTAGACACCTACTTAATCTTGATGCCTTGTCCATCAATGATAGTGACACTATCGTTTCGCAAATTTATGTGTCTCCTTGTTCATAATTGTATAGTTGATAAGGACATTATATTGTTCCTTTCTGACATGTAGCAGCAGATGCACATATTGACAGTTACATTGCTTTTCTTTTGTCATTTTCTCCTCTATATCTGATGGTTGTATGCACATGGACCTCTATTTGTCGTGATATGGTATTAGGCTGCTCATAGTTAAACTCATTATATAATATTTAGTGCATTCTTGCTCATAGCTCCAACTGTAATGCACATCAGCTATATTGTTCTCGTATTCAAATGATATTGCCTCTTATTTGTAAATACCACACTTGATGAAGCATAGCACCATTGAAGGAGGATTAAGACCTCACTTCTGCTGCCCAGTTGTATTCTTTAGTTTGTTCCATCATACACATATCTGATACTCATGTTGTTAATGTAGTTGATCATGATAATGTTCATATTGCCATTGGCTATTAGATTTGTGATGATTATTTCTAATATGTTCTTTAGATCCACCTCTTCTTTGCTACTTCAGAACCCTTATATACTGTGATATCAACACACGTGATATTTCTTTTTTTTGTACTTCTTATACATATGATCTACCTTGATGACAAGCTTGGCCACTATGTATAACTTTGAATGGTCTCCTATGGCACTGACTGTTTCTCGTCGAATTCTTGTATATGTTCTTTTGAAAGTTTCAATTGGATAGATTTGTACCTTTCATTTGATTATGCCTGATACCATTGGTTTAAAGGCTTCTGTATTTTTTTTGGAACTCTACTACTCTGAGACAGTGCATTAGAAAATCCCTTAAATGATCATGTTGACTGTCCTATTCTATTGCATTGTAGTCGTTGTTCCATCATGCATTCCAAGTATTGTTGGCATATACAAACTTATGCAACTGTAGCATTACACCTTTTGATGGGAGCACTTGATCTCATTATCTGATGTAATTAAGATCAATCTCCTATGAATATGAGTCATACCTAGAGGACTTGATGAACATTTTGATCATTGTATAACACATAAACACAATATATGTGAATACTTGCCTTTTCATGATCCTTTGGCACATGGAAACACATGATACGGGCATGGCTGCTTGGTATGATTGGCTGCTACATTGTATACCTTCTGTATTTGTGATGACATTGCATTTGTACTACTGTAACGTATCAATATGGCATACAGGCATAAGGTGTGACATACTTGATCAAGGGCACTATTGATCTGTTAGTCTTTTGTATCTCTTGTACTTTCTATGAGACATGACAAATGTATAATGGGCCATCACACTGATCTAGCTATCTTGATATTGATGGCAATCCCTTATCCATTGAAACATTGATGAGATTTATCTAATTATGTACTTATAAGTGCCTGTTGTACTTTCTGTGACTATTCCTTACCAATGACAAAATTGTCCTTGTACTTGGGACTGCTTATGTATTTCATTTCTAGATCTTTGAGCAACACTTGCATGATTTTCTCTGTGTAATACTTCCATGTTGGCATGCATATAACAACATATTGATTATAGCATGTGACACAAGTTGTCATAAGGCACAAAACTTCATCAGTAGAAAAATGTGATGCATAATTGGATATATTTCCTTGTCTGAGAGACTGCTATGTAACTTAATTCTGATTTTTCCATTTCATAAGAATGAGAAAAATAATGCTTTGATACTCACTTGTTCATGAAATCTTGCCTACTGATATATGATGGATACTCTTTTCATTAGATTGTCAATCATAGATGAGTAAGAAAGCTGAATGTTTTAACAAATTTGTTTGACCCCCTTTCATAATTAGAGGGAAAAGCATGTTGGGCTCAACCCTTGTTGGAGCCCACTTTGCACCACATGTTGATATGTCTTCAAACAACTACATGACTTATCCTATACCTGCACAATAAACAAACAAATTAGCATAAAACAATGAAGCTCCATGGTTGTTTCTTTCTCAGTTCCTTCTGCATATGGATGATGTTCATTTGATCAATGCATTATAATCAAAGTATTATGCCTCTTCTGATAGATATAGGATTTTCATAACCAGAGCTTCTAACGGGACCGTTCCCACATTTTTGCAGGTTCATGTCGAGATCAGGAGTAGGACAGGAAACAACTTTGAAGATCGACAACCCCAAGGCAATGGTGGTTGTCTTTCCTTTTCTATTCCTTAGATGCATAGTATTTTCTTTATATCTGCATATGTTCAGCTATACCCACAGCTTGTGTGGGACATTTAATATGTTGTTATTTCTTTCAATGCAATGCTTATTCTTTTATGTATTTCAACCTGTGAATGAATAATCACTGTGGTGAATGAAATACTTCTCTCTTGAATGTTCTACAATGTAATGAATGATCTAAAATCTTTTCCTCCCTTTTTTGAACAACTAAACTGCACTTAACATTGAAACATAATAACTATGCAACTAACTCATAATAGAAGAATTTTAGCCCTCACTCAAAAAAAATGACTCAAAAAAAATGAATTTGTCACATCTGCTCAGCCAATATTGAGCTGTGGTAAAAAATGGTAACACTAATAATGTAAATATTGATCTTCCAAGGAATGAAAATGATAGCATAAATTTACTAAAATGAGAGATGATCAGAAATGGAGAATGAACCTTAATTTATAGACTTGTGAGACAACAAATCTACAGTTGAGGATGATTGGAAATATCAATGGTTGAGGATGGTTGAGAGAACGTACGCGAATGAGAGAAGGACAAGTGTCCTTGTCCTCTCATGCATCAAGAGAGTTAATAGATCTAATTAAGGAGTTGACTGAATTTGATTGATCAAATGACTGAGTTGATTGATCAGTGAACTGAATTGATAGCTTAGTTAAGTGAATTGATTGACTAGTCAACTAAATTGATTGATTAGTTAACTAGATTGACTAACCTATGAACTGATTTATTGATTTGTTAACTAAAATGATTGACCTGTTAACTGATTTGATTGGAGGAATTTATGGTGGGTGAGGATAAATGGGAAATTAAATAAATAATTACTTAATTTCATGTACACATGGGATAATTGAATTAAATATTAATTTTAATTCAATTTGGAGGAAATAGATTATTTAAATAAATATTTTAAATTAATTTAAAGTGTGGGGAAATTTGAATATTTAAATAAACAATTTTGATTTTATTTATTTAAATTGGACAAACAATTATTTAATTAAATAACTTGGATTATTTGATTAATTTAGAGGAATAAAAATGACTTAATTAAATAATTAGAATTATTTAATTATCATGGAGGATAAATTGATTCTGTACTTAGGTAAAAACTCTGCTATAGTCCTAGGATTAGCAAATTAAAACCCTAACTATGCAATAGAGTCCTTAGACAACCTAGAATCTAAACATGCAAGCATGGAAGCAAGAAACCCTAGGATATCTAATGCATTTCATCCATTGCTGCTATCTAACCTAGCTATGATGATGCACTCAGACTTGCAGGTCTATAAATTGGATGAGAGCTCAAGTGTTGACAATGGTAGAAGTCAAATTCACAAGTGGTGAGGTGAAAATGAGGGGGGTAAGAGTGGTTTTATAGAAGGTGAAATGTGGATGGAGGGTTGAGATGAAGAGTTGACTTAGGGCTAAAATCAAGGGCTGAGAATGTTTTAGGGTTTCCAGCCACAAGAAGACAAATTTGAATTTTAAATTAGAGGAAATTGTAAGGTGGGCAATGTTTTTAAAATTAAATAAATTGTGGTGATTTATTTAATTTTTTTTGTGAGCAATGGGTTATGTATAGGAATTTGATTAAATAAGTGGGGGACTTATTTAATTAGGACAAGGTGTATAATTTAAATAAATGGGTATTTATTTAAATTAGAGGGGGAATGCGGGTGCATGATGGATGAATAATTAAATAATAATTAAATAATTTAATTATAGAAGAATCTAGAAGAAAGTAGCTTAAGTAATTAAATAAATGAAATTTATTTAATCAAAAGCGTAAGAGGAATGAATTAATTAAATAAGTAAAATATTATTTAATTAAAAGCAAAATATGAAATTAGGGTGAATTATGTGTGAAAATGTCATTCGCAGGCCCGGGACATTTTTAAGTGTCTACATTTTGCCCCTCTTTGATATAATGTCGAATCCAACATTATATCAAAGAAAATTTTGAGAAGTGTGCTCTAAACGTGCCCTAGTGTGTTTTAGGAGAAGCGTGATGGTCTTATGCCCCCTCAGGAAAATTTTCAAATTTTCTAAAAAAAATTCCAAGAAATTTGAAAAAAAAATTGAAAGTTTGTGCGAGATGCCCAAAGTGATCTAGAAGTAATAAAATAGCCATAAAAGGCGCTCAGCATAGGAAATAAGGCCATTCGTTGGTCAAATTAGTAAAAAGTGGGCCCATTTAGGCCACAAGATCTTATAAATAGCTCTTAGAGGGCCCATAATCCTCATTTGTGCACTCGAGCTTTAGAATTTTTAGAGAGAGTAGAGTGAGCTTGTGGAGATTTCACACGAAGCTGCTGTTAAGATATCACCTGTACCGCTTCACCAGCATTGTGGATTGCTAGTTCAGACACATGGTTGGCTCCCTGGGATAGGTACCCCAGTATGTATCTAACCCTAACTTGTTGATTTATGTTATTTTTTGGTAGATTTTAGGGCTCGAAAATAGGGCACGCATGCGGTGCACTTTTGTGCGCTGCATGCGCCATCATGTGTGCTGTCTGAGTGTGGTGGTGCAACGCCCATGCCAAGGTGTGACACATGCGATTTCTGGAGCCGCATGTGCTAGTGGGTGCGACGCCTCTGCTTAGGCAGCACACATCTGCTGACCGTGACACTTAAGATGAGCAGTGCGCCGCCTGCGTCAAACTGTGACACATGGGCTAGATAGTGTGATGCATGGGCCTGGGTGAGTCGCATGCATTGTGTAGTGCGATGCATGAGCTTAGCTGCCATGCCTAAGAACAACAGTGCGACGCATGAGCTGACCTAGCCAGAAATAGTGGATTTTGCTCCTATTTCTTCCCTTGTTTGACCGTAAAGACTGCATTTAGGGTTTTTCGATTGACGTGGTGCCTTGGTTGCATGGATACAGGCACGGTTGCCACCCATTTACACATGGGAGAGTCATCCGACTGGATATCAGTTGCATGATTCCTTGTCGATGGCTGAGCGGGATATCCTTGATGCGCTTGGACTGTACGGTATCACTTTTATGCCTAAGATTCAGGCTAACTGAGGATTATTGACTGTAGTGGTCAAGAAGTACCACTCAGAGACCAGCTCATTTCATTTTCTGATGGGAGAGGCCACAGTGACTCTTCTTGATGTGTGGCAGATTATGCGGCTGCACATTCACGGGGAGCGGGTGATCTATAGTCTGGAGACCGGATTGGCTACACTGCATCATTTATTTGAGACTGAGGACAATGTAGCCTTGGGAGTCGAGGACCATGAGATTCCTTGGGATACACTAGCAAATCGTTATGATCGATTGATTGTGGTTATATGCACTTGCATTGGTGGTCTTGTATGCCTGGATCTACGCGACCATGGATTTCCCATTGGCTGGGGGGAGATGCTAGAGGGGATGATGGTAGATGCAACTTTATACGCATGGGGACCCTACCTCCTGGCACAGTTATATCATCAGTTGCATGATGTTGTATATCGGGGAGAGCAATCTATCAGCTGTGGTGTGACCTTGCTTATGATATGGGCATGGGAGCATATTGTAGTGTGCAGGCCACCAGTGGATCGACATATATTTGATGAGATACCTTATGTTTTTGGTTACACTGGGGCACTTCCACAAGTTCAGATGGGTGACGTTGGCTACTGGCGATATGTTATTGACCACATGGATATATTCACTTGGATGTCGTGCAGGGAGTGTCTGAGGTGGACTGAGGGTGACGAGCAACTGCCATATTGCCGACATACTCAATATCTGATTGGGTGGATTGTTCAGGCACAACATATTATAGAGCACCATCTACCATCACGGGTGCTTACACAATTCAGGGAGTGATAGGATGAGCCTGCGGGTATTGCAGAGTTTGCACAGGTGACGTGGGAGATTTTGGTGTGGGGGCTAATGATCCCTGTTCAAACTATTATTGATGAGATTGCAGGATTACAACCACTATAGTGGGAGTATGGTGGTGTCACGGATCCAGGCATGACTCCGGCATATGATGCTTTGTAGGCCACACACAGGCTTATTCCTTATCTACATCCTGACGTGCCAGCACCAGTAGAGCGGTTGGGTTGAGGGCTGAGAGGCCGGTTTAAGGGGAGAGGTGGAGACAGAGGCAGAGGTAGAGGAGATGGTGGTGGGTGGTGGTGGAGGGGGAGATGATGATGGAGCAGGCGGTGGTGGTGGAGATGAGGGTGGAGGGGGCTGAGGTAGAGGAGATATGGGCAAAGGGAGGGATGGTCGAGGTAGGGGCATTGTACTTGCCCCCATTTAGGAGGAGGGAGATCAGGCGGTAGGACAGGTGGCTGCTGTTGTAGGAGAGATGCAGGTGGGGGCAGAGAGGATGATGTAGATATGGAGGATGTCAGTAGTAAGGGAAGGAGATGGAGGAGAGTGAGGAGGAGAAGGAGTTTGAGGAGGCCGATGAGGAGGAGGAGTAGATCAGGGAGCAGGCATTGTAGGATGTATCGATTGTGGAGGTTGGAGATGATGAGGCGGAGGAGGAGGAGAGGGATGCCAAAGCTCATGGAGATGTGGATGGGCGGATAGCAAACTTATAGGCATAGTTGGATGCCGTGTGGTAGTGTGTGCAAGAGGTAGAGGGTCAACTCATTCAGAGGACAACTGAGAGAGATGTGGTTGTTATCAGTGCGCAGAGGGTAGAGAAGCGGAGCATTGAGCTCGCAGTGACATTGAGCGGACCATTAACAAATTTTGCACAAGGTTTGGTTAGGTTAGCACAGGAGACTCAGTATTATAGGGGCCTCTATGAAAGTTTAGTGTCAACAGATCAAAGGGCTCCTAGTTTTCAGAGCAGGAGTGCCAGTCGGTCCCATTCTCGCCGATCACATAGTAGTGTTGGGCATTCATAGAGGCGGTTGTCACCATATGATAGGCCTTCTGGATCGAGGGCTGGTTGAGAGCACATGGGTCCTGCCATAGGGCCATTTTGATAGTCCTAATGTAGACATGTATTTTGATCGAGCCTGCGTGCTCTTGGTATATGATTGAACTTGCGAGCTCCATTTTTGACACATGTATATGTACTCGGATTGTATTGTGACACATTTTGGATGATATATATGAGATGGACCTATTTTGATCGATCTTATTATTTCTTATGTGCATATGATGTGATTATGATTTTGATGCTATGTGTTATGATTTGTGATTCATGATAATGCAGTTCTAGATGTTATGATGCCTATGATGCTTATGATGTTATGCAATGGTATTTTATTTCTATATGATGCTTATGTATGGATGCAAATGTTTATGTGGTAAATGCCTATATGTATGATTTTATGCAACTATTGATGATGTGATGTGATTACTACAGTGCTTCTGATTGTGATAATGATGATTCATTATGGTGATTATGATAATGATGACTTATTATGATGATTATTATGATGATGTTGTATGATCGACTAACATGTGCATGGATGCAGGTTATATGACCAAATGTTGTTTTTGGTGTGTCACAGTAGGATGGAATAAAATCCAAAGAAGATGTGATGAAGAAATGAAGAAGTGGATGAGGGAGGAAGAATTTGTTCGAGAAGAGTGGATGCAGACTTTGCCATAATAGATTTTGAGCTTCTTTAATGCAGTTACTGTGTATCATCATAGTGCTTATTGTACCAAAGGATGACTAATGCCACAGCATGTCAAAAGGCCAAGGCACACAGTGCGGTCCCTTGTGAAACAGGCACAAAAAATAGATAAGGATTGTCTGGCTCAGACTAAGTGACTAAGGCACCTTGTCAGAATATGTGATGAGAAAATTCTAGGCATATATGTCCTGATGCATGGAATTATCTGGTCGTTCCAATGCATAGGATGTTTCTATTCACACCCAGTAGAATCCCAATCACACAAGGAACTTAGTTGCCCCAGTCCTTTTGCCTAGACAAACCACGGACAGCAGTCAAAGAACAAAGATCTCACCCCCTCCCTGCTTCTCTTCATCTCTTTAAGGACTTCCTTGATAAGCTTAGGAACGAGATCGTAGAAAATAATCCAAAATGAAGTGTGAGACAGAGCCAGCAACCATCAAGTCATGTGCTAAGTGTACATGTGTTTGTCTGAATGATTATGATAGGTTGAATGATGCCTAGTTTCAGGATAAGAAGCATGTTGTATAAGACATCGAGTTTGGTTTCAGCAATGTGACCTCCTGTATAAGGCAGATGATAGGGATAGGACATCTCGTATAAGACATATGGTCTGGTTTCGAGAGTGTCACAAGTTGAGAAAATGATTGGCTTGTGAGGAATGATGGTGTGCAGAAGATGAGACATGCCATCTAAGGCATAAAGCCTGGTTTCGACTATATCCCATGCTTGTTGTCAGACGCGTGATTGGGATGTGTTGGTTGGTCACAGTGATATTTGATTATCACCGTGTGGGTAATGAATGACAATGTCCTGGCTGTGTTGTTTGAATGTTTGGATGTTTACTGTCTTGTGAAAGGTTTGATTATTTTGTCTGTTCAAAGTGTTTATATCGTGAAAGGACAACTTATTATGGGGGTTTGATTCGACAGGCCCTAAGGGGCTGACCTAGTGCCTCGGGAGCGCATCGAAGATGGCCTTGCCTATGTGAAAGCTTAGGAGCAATGTAGTTCAAAAAGGGTGGACTTGGTTTGACTAAGAACCTAAGGGAAATGCCTCAGGGGTGCATCAGAGTTGGCCTTGCCTACGTGAAAGCTCAGAGGCGTCGTAGTTTGACCATGCGGGTTGTGTGACCTAAAACCTATGGGAATGCCTTGGGGGCGCATCAGAGATGGCCTTGCCTACGTGAAAGCTCAAAGGCGTCATAGTTCAATTTATTGGCTGACACTATTTTTTGTTTGCGATTTTTTGGTTGACTATGTGATTTTTTTGTTGTTTTGGATGATATTTGGATGTTTTTGGATTTTTTAGAATATTTGAATGTTTTTGGGTTTTTGAGCATAGGTGTCCTCCAATAGTACGTTTAGGATCAGGAATTGCCCCCAGTTGAGTGCATGATAATGTTAGGATGAAGGCGAGGCAAAGGGGATGTGAAGGCACGAAATGCTAATTTAATCCCAGACCATGGGAGAAACAATGTGATTCATGGCGATTGTAGGATGTGGAGTATGATATGGAGTGAACATGGTTTATTGCGAAGGATGGAATCGAGTGATGGTAGACAATGGAGCATAGATCAACTACACATGGCACCTGTTTGCCAGGTTTTCACCATGGTACTTATCCAAAGCGCCACCGAAGCGGTTTTCACTTTTGGACGGATTATTTCTCTTTACTATTTTTTTTAAGTATAATACCGCCGAAGATGCATGTTGTTAATGCGTTTTGGTAATGGCTCACCTTTAGGAGTGGCTAGCTGATATGCGCCAAACCTGTAGGTTGCAGTAATGACATAAGGTCCTAGCCAATTCGGCTCAAATTTTCTTGGCTTTTCTCATTCCATCTAATTTTTTGGGCTTTCTTTTAAAACCAGGTCTCCAATGTTGAAATGTCAGACTCGGGCCCTTTTGTTGTAGCTGCAGCGAAGACAATTTTGATATGCATGTAAATGTGTTAAGGTGTTTTGTCTTCTTTCATCTAGCAACTCCCATTCTTGTAGCCTGGACGCTCTATATTCTTCATCATCGACGAACTGCTACAGTGACACTCTCAAGGAAGGCAATTTAACCTCTATGGGCAGGGTAGCTTCTGATTCGTAAACCAAGGAATATGGGGTGGCTCCAGTGGGTGTGCAGATGCTGGTACGGTAAGCCTAGAGGGCAGAGTTAAGCTAGATATGCTAGTCACAGCCAGTGTCATTGACAGTATTTTTGAGTATTTTTATGATGGTTTTATTTGACGCCTCAACTTGACCATTTCCTTGAGGGTAGTATGGAGTGGCAAAGTGGTGTTGGATGTGGAATTTTTCACAAAGTTCACAGACATCCTGGTTTTTGAATGGGCGACCGTTGTTTGTTACGATGGATTGTGGGACACCATTTCGGCATATGATGTTATTAAGGATGAACTTGGTGATTTGTTTGTCAGTAATGTATGTCATAGGAACGACTTCAATCCATTTTGTGAAATATTGGGTGGCTTTGAGAATGAATTTATGGCCGTTGGCAGAGGTGGCGTGGATTTTTCCCATGAGGTCGAGTCCCCATTGAGAGAAAGGCCACGAAGATGTAAGTGGTTGCAGGTCCTGAGCTGGTGCATGTACGGGATCCTCGTGTATCTGGCACTGTCTCTAGTTTTTTTGTGAAATGATAGGTATCGTTCTCTATGGTAGGCCAGTAATAGCTAGCTCGTATGATCTTCTTTACAAGGGTAGGACCACTCGAGTGGGCTCCGCATATACCCCCGTGTACTTCTCATAGGGTTGTTTGTGCTTCTTCAGTGTCAAGACATCTTAGGAAAGTATTGTCAAAGCCTCGGCAATAAAGAGTGTCACCGATGATAGCGTATTTGGCAGCTTGGCGGATGAAGGATTTGCGTTGGTTAGATGACAGGTTAGCGGGTAGGGTGTGGTCATGTAAGTAGGTGTAAATGTCATGGTACCAGGGGGACGTGGGAAGAACAATTTCACACACTAACTTAGATTTCGGGATATCAAAGGCGGGGACCAAAAGTTGTTCCACCAAGAACTCAAACTGAGTTACATTACTTGGGATATCTAGGAGAGATCCAATGGTTGCCATTGCGTCGGCTGCTAGATTTTAGACCCTAGGAATCTGATCAAAGAGCATTGTGTCAAAGTAGATCCTGAAGCTATCCACCATTCTTTTATATGGTATAAGCTTTTCATCTTTGGTGTCGTACTCATTGTTGACTTGTTTGATGACTAATTGTGAGTCGCCAAACACTTGTAATGTTTTGATTTTCCTGTTGACAGTTGTTCGGAGTCTTGTAAGCAATGATTCATATTCTTTTATGTTATTCGTGCAAGGAAAACCAATTTGAAATGCCTTAGGGATGGCATCACCTTGGGGAGTAATAAACAAGATACCCACGCCGGAACCGTGATTTGTACATGAGCCATCAAAGAATAGTGTCTAGATTTTGGGTGTATCTACTGTGAATATTGACTCATTAGGGAACTTGATGACCATCGGATGATCTGCTGGTGTAGGTGCTTTTGCGAGCTAGTCTGCGATCACTTATCCTTTGATTACTTTTCTGTGAACATATTCTATATCAAATTCACTCAATACCATAACCCATTTGGCTAGTCATCCTGTCAAAGCTTCTTTATTGAGTAAGTACTTTAGTGGGTCAATCTTAGTAACCAACTTTGTTTTATGATTCAACATGTAATGTCACAGCTTTTGGGTAGCAAAAACTACGGCAAGGCAGATGCGTTCGATAGGACTGTAGTTTAGCTCATAGCCCACTAATGTTTGACTAATGTAATAGATTGCCCTTTCTTTTCCTTCCTCGTCATTATGTGCCAATAATGCCCCCAGTGATGAAGTAGTTGTTGTAGGAATACACTCAACACTGAGAGGGGGGGTGAATCAGTGTTGTTAACAATTTTAACACTTTTTGCTCCTTTTCTTAATTTAAATTCACAATTGTAGAATTCTTCAGATTGAACAAAGAAAATATGTAGAGTAACAAAACAAAAACTTGACACAAGAAATTTCCCGAGTGGAAAACCCTCCTGGGGTATAAAAACCACTCAACTGCCTCACTGGCTTAACACAAATTTCTGATTACAATTGTCTCACTGACATTACAACATCAACATTCAATGAAAATATAACTCAGGGGATTTCCCTGTTTCAATAAAAACCAAAACCTTGTTTCTCCATTTTAAAACAAACAAAAGTATATTCTTACAATCAACCTTCAACTGTCTTCAACATCAACAATTATTCAATTTTGATCTTCAAAAATACTTCATACCTCTGCAAAACAATTTCAAACTAATTCACCATTTCATGAACTTTTTCACTGTGCAAAACTGAACAATTTACCCTCTCTGAGAAATTATTGTCTTACAGCACTTTCACTTTCTCTTGAACAAATATTAATCCATCTTGATCATTGAAGAACTCCATTCTTTTATTGCTCCAACATTCTTTCAAAAATTTCAATATAATTCCCTGAAAAATTATTTCTTCATACCTGCAAAATACACTTCAAAAAAAATTACCATTCTACAACTTCTCACCACACACTTGATCTTCTTCTCTTCTCTGCTTCATTTTTTACACTCCTGAAAAAATATTCTCTTTATACAAATGATCTTCCATCATTCAATTTCTTCAAATCCATTCAACTTCCAACATCATATATTGTTATCATATTCATATCACCTTCTCTCAAAAATGAAAACAAAAAACAACTTTATCTCCTCCTTAAAAAAAATGCATTGTATTCTATTTGATTTCTATAAGAAAAGTTTCTATTTTCTAAATCTCCTCATCGATCCACATTCCATAATAGAAAAAACAGATATCTATCATGAGACTTTCTATAACCAAAAACTTCTAACCTTCCATTTTCTATTATTGTTGTCACTTCAAAATAGAAACAAGTGTTAGTTTCTGCCTTTCATAAACACAGAGCCCGTCAACTTTAAACCCCTGAAACTGCGGCATCATTTAAATCTTCACCACCAGATGTGGTCTTCCCGCCAAGAGCAAATTAAACGTTGATCGTAGATCAACCTTTTCTCGCGGAGCTCAATGAGCAGTGACCGGTGACCGGGCACTCTAGGCAACGGGGCCGGTAAGACTGACGAGTCTTCACCCCTTAAGTTGTCACTTAAGTGACAATCACCGCTCGAACCAGTCAACAAATGATTATAAGAAAAGTGCATTGACGTTTAAAAAAAACTTTTAAGGTAATTTAATTTAGGTCTTGTGAAGCAATATGTGGCATTTGTCACTATGAACTACTTGTATGATAATTCCAAACAATGAAGTTTTACAACTTGAAGACTGAGGTAATTCCAAACTTTCAAACCACTGTGATTACACTGAAAACTGAAATGATATCAAACCACTGTGATTACAACAGTGTACCATAATTGCATGAAAACTAATCATAATACCAACCTTTGCCACTTTCACTGAAAGATCAAAACTGAGAAGATCATGTCACTGAAAACTAATCATAATGCCAACCTTTGCCACTTTCACTGAAAGATCAAAACTGAGAAGATCATGTCACTGATGAAGACCATGTCACTGAAAACTAAGATGATACCAAACCACTGTCAACTGCATCTTGTGAAAACTATGAAATGCAACATCCTGATATCCTGTCAACTGCATCTTGTGAAAACTGTGAAATGCAACATCCTGATATCCTGTCAACTGCATCTTGTGAAAACTGTGAAATGCAACATACTGATATCTTGATATTTTGACATCAATGAAAAGACAATATACTCAACTGTGAAATGTGCTACAAAACTCCCCCTTTGTCTTTGACATTGATGACAAAACCATAACTCATTTCTCCCCCTTTTTGACATAAAATTGTCAAAGGCAAAAAAAAAATACCACAACTAATAGATTCCTGTTCTTGTAAATGCAATCCAAATTTTTTTTTTGTCAAAACCAACACTTTACTTTACACTGATCAAATGCACAATACTGTAACACTGCCAAAGAAAAAATTGTGTACAAAAACTATATACAGACTATGTACAAATGAGATTCAGGACATTAAAATAATCTAGAAAACAACTCCCCCTGAATCTAATATCTCTGTAACTTACTGAAGAGAGACAAGAGACAGAACTCCCAGTCTCTGTCTCAGAGTTTCAAATGTCTCCTTTGGCAAAGGCTTTGTAAAGATATCAGCCAATTGATCACTAGTATGCACATATTCCAAAGCAACTTCATTTTCAATCACCTTTTCTCTTAGAAAATGATATCTGATAGCAATGTGCTTAGTTCTTGAATGCATTATAGGATTCTTTGACATATTAATAGAACTTGTGTTATCACAAAGAATAGACACAGGCATTTTAACCTCAACCTTAATATCAAAAAGTGATTGTACCATCCAAAGTACCTGTGTACAACATGATGAAGCAGCAATGTACTCAGCTTCAGCTGTAGATAGAGAAACACAATCTTGTTTCTTACTATGCCATGCAACCAATCTGCCACCCAGAAAGAAAGCTGCCCCACTTGTGCTTTTTCTGTCATCAGGACACCCTGCCCAATCTGCATCTGTATAGGCAAGAAGTGTAAAATCATTGTGTCTAGGATACCATAAACCAAAATCAAGTGTACCCTTAATATATCTAAAGATTCTCTTAACAGCATTCAAATGTGATTGTTTAGGACAAGCTTGAAATCTAGCAACCAAACAAACAGCCTGCATAATATCAGGCCTAGAAGCAGTGAGATATAAAAGACTCCCAATCATAGATCTATACAGAGACTGTTCTACTTCAGGTGATTCATCATTTTTACTTAGCTTATGCCCTGTCTCCATAGGAGTACCCAAAGGTTTGCAATCATCCATTTGAAATCTCTTTAACATCTCTCCGGCATATTTATTTTGTGAGATAAATATTCCCTTTTCAAGCTGAGATACTTGAAGACCAAGAAAGAAGGACAATTCTCCCAACATAGACATTTCAAATTCTGACTTCATAATGTTAGGAAATGAATGACTCATATCATCATTGTTACTACCAAAAATGATATCATCAACATAAATTTCAACAACCAGAATATCCTCACCTTTGATTAAATAGTACAAATTACTGTCCACACCTCCTTTTGTGAACCCTTGTTCCTGCAGAAACTTATCTAGTCTATAATACCAAGCCCTTGGAGCTTGCTTTAAACCATATAGAGCCTTTTTCAACCTATAAACATGATCTGAATTATCTTTATTTACAAAACCTTCTGGTTGTTCCATGTAGAGTTCTTCTTCAAGATCTCCATTTAGAAATGCTGATTTTACATCCATTTGGTAAACTTTGAAATTCTTATAAACTGAAAAAGCTAAAAACATTCTTATAGCTTCTAATCTAGCAACAGGAGCAAATGTTTCTTCAAAGTCAATACCTTCAATTTGTGAATACCCTTTGCAAACCAATCTGGCTTTGTTTCTAACAACTTTACCTTTATCATCAAGCTTATTCCTAAACACCCATTTTGATCCAATGAGATTCTTACCTTCTGGTCTTGGAACAAGTTCCCATGTTTTGTTCTTTTCTATTTGGCTTAACTCCTCTTCCATGGCTTTAATCCAGGCTTCATCTTTGCTAGCCTCAACATAATTCTTTGGTTCCATTTCAGATATCAAACACACATGTGCTTGATTATGTGCAGCATCAAGCTTTCCTCTTCTTGTTAACACACCACTGTCCTTATCCCCAATGATCAACTCATGAGGATGATCTCTTTGAAAAGCCTTTGAAAGAGTCTTTGTCTTAACACCAACAGATTTTTTAGGATCTTCTTCCTCTTCCTGAATTTCTTCTTCCTTCTGTGAATGATGATCAACTTCATTGTCATGAATCAACTGCATACAGGGCTGCAAGTCCTCATCCACCTTAACATTAGTACTTTCAATTATTCTTTTGAGCCTATTGTTAAAACACTTATATGCCTTGCTATGTGTAGAATAACCAAGAAATATGCCTTCATCACATCTAGACTCAAAACCACATAAGCTATCATTATCTTTCTTAATGTAACACTTACTTGCAAAAATTTTAAAGTACCCAACATTTGCTGACTTACCATACCAAAGTTCATAAGGAGTATAATTTGACTTTACCCTTAATTGAACTCTGTTCAAAGTATATACAACTGTATGAACAGCTTCTCTCCAATAGACATTGGGCAGATTTGCATCATGTAATAAGGTTCTTGCCATTTCTTTTACAGTCCTATTTTTCCTTTCAGCTACTCCATTTTGCTGTGGAGTTCTAGGAGTGGAAAATTGCCTTCTTATCCCATGTTTTTCACAATACTCCTCAAATTCCTTTGAAGTGTACTCTCCTCCATTGTCTGACCTTAAACATTTTAGCTTGAAATCAGATTCCTTTTCAACCATCTTCTTGAAGATTTTGAATCTATCAAATGCCTCTGATTTATGCCTTAAGAATGTTACCCATGTCATTCTTGAAAAGTCATCAATGAAAAGCATAAAATATTTTTCTCCTCCCAGAGCTTTAGTCCTTGTAGGTCCACAAAAATCTGAATGTACCAGTTGCAGAGGTTTTGAAGTAAAATACTCCTTAGGCTTGAAACTAACTTTGGTTTGCTTACCCAGCTGACACTCTTTGCATATAGTATTACTTGGTTTTGAAATATGAGGCATATTTCTGACATTGTGATTCCTGCTGATTCTCACAAGATTGTCAAAATTCACATGACCAAGTCTTCTATGCCACAACCAACTTTCCTCAATTTGACCCATGAAACAGATATGGCTATCAACACTTTTAGTTTCTGAGTTATGAAGATTGTAGATGTTACCACTAGTCCTTAGACCTGCTGCAATAACTTTACCTGATTTCTTTTTGATCTCACATCCATGTGCATCATAAACCACATTAAAACCATTGTCACATATTTGACTGACACTTAACAGGTTGTGCTTCAGTCCTTCTACAAAATACACATCATGTAGTGGTGTTTCATCATCAAGAAGAATTGTACCTTTGCCTCTGATCATAATGCAATCATTATTTCCAAACATAACAGAACCTTCATTAATGTCTTCAAATTTAACAAACTTATCTTTATCCCCTGTCATGTGGTTGGAGCAACCACTATCAATCACCCACTGTTCCTTCCTTTTGGCATGAAAAGCAACTTGTACAATCATAACATCAAAGCTCTTATTAATTACCTTAGGTTTCCAAACAAACAATTTCTTTTCAGAACTCAAAGAAGACAAACCTGAAACAGTATTTCTTGTTGTTTGTTGCATTTGCAATGAAGGTCTACAGAATTTGGCAATATGCCCAAAATTTTTACAATTGTGACACTTCAAACTTCTTAAGAACATGAATGGATTCCTTGGAAATAAATGCATTTCTCCTCTGACTCCAAATCTGCATTCACTGGCTTTGTGTCCAAACCTGTTGCAACAAAAACAATATCCAGTAAAGTGAGCATTATACCTGAAAGTATCACTTCTGTTGTAGTTTGTTGTCCTTATGATTGATTTGCCTTTTGTACTAGCCTTTTGAGAACATTGTCCCTCTTCAAATCCAAGACCTGATTTATCTTTGAATCCTTTTTGTCTATCAAGAAGATCATCAAGTTTATCACTACTTCTGCACATATCAAGTCTTCTTCTCAGACCAACAATTTCAGCTTCAAGTGTATGACATTCCTTGTCCTTGTTATTCAACTCTTTGTCTTTATCATCAATAATTTTCTTACTTTCTTCAAGAGAAAGAATTAGATTAGTAATCTGTTTCTCATAACAAGTTAACTTGTTATTCATGATATCATTTTCTTTTTGAAACTGACTTCTTTGTGCAATGATTTCCTTCTTAAGTTTCTTGACTTGACTTAATGCACACATCAATTCTCCTTCAAAATCAATAACAGCTTCACAACTGTTTGATTGTTCCTCACATTTTTCATTTTAAACTTCATTTAGAATAGCCATAAATAAAGTCTATGCATTTTCATCAAGAAAATCATCTGAATCACTTTCAGACATATCAACATTTTTTATGAACAAACTTCTTTTCTTTCTGAAATTATTTTTCCTTCTAGAAACAAACTGTTTCTTTTTAAATTGCTTCTTGTTTTCATCTTCATCACTGTCTAGGTCTTTGTAAGGACACTGAGCTGCATAGTGTCCAATCTTTCCACATTCAAAACATTTGAATGGAAGCTTACCTTTGTACTTACCAACAGATCCCTTCTTCAACTTGCTTACAAGAGATATTTCTTGATCATCATCCAAATCATCTGAATCAAAAATCTCCTTTTCTTTTCTGACTGATTTGAAAGCAGCTTCTTTGCTTGAAGGTATGTCATTGCTAATTCTCATCTCATAAGCTGTGAAAGTGCCATGAAGTTCATCAAAGGTAACTTTGCTTAAGTCTCTTTCTTCTACTGCAGACACTTTAGATTCATATTTAGGATTTAAAGTCCTTAAGACTTTTGTAACAACTGTCTTCTCTTCTAGTGTATCACCAAGTCCTCTGATAGCATTTACAATTTCTTGGACCCTTAGAAGATATTCTGCCACTTTCTCATCATCACTCATTCTGAGACTTTCAAATTTGGCTCTGTAGGATTGCAATTTTGCTTCTTTGATTTTATCATCTCCTTGATAAATATTAGACAGTTTGTCCCATATTTCCTTGGCTGTTTTGCACTCCATGATTTTGACAAGTATGTCATTGGTAAGACCACAACATAATGCATTTTTAGCCTTAGCATTATTTTCATATGCTCTTTTCTCATCAGCTGTGCTAGGAGGATTTGTAGCAGTATATGCAGTAACAATGGTAGCATACACATCATACCCCAGAGATGACAAATATGACTCCATCCTGAATTTCCAAAATAGTTAGAACCATCAAACACAGGTGCTTTATAATTAGAGTAACCTTCTTGACTTGCCATGATAAGTATTCCAGAAATATGATCTACCCAAGCTGATTAAGCTTTGACAGGGTACCAAGCTCTGATACCAATTGTAGGAATACACTCAACACTGCGGGGGGGGTGAATCAGTGTTGTTAACAATTTTAACACTTTTTGCTCCTTTTCTTAATTTAAATTCACAATTGTAGAATTCTTCAGATTGAACAAAGAAAATATGCAGAGTAACAAAACAAAAACTTGACACAAGAAATTTCCCGAGTGGAAAACCCTCCTGGGGTATAAAAACCACTCAACTGCCTCACTGGCTTAACACAAATTTCTGATTACAATTGTCTCACTGACATTACAATTCTGCCTCACTGGCATATTGTACTTCTCTGCATGTCTCACTGACATTACAACATCAACATTCAATGAAAATATAACTCAGGGGATTTCCCTGTTTCAATAAAAACCAAAACCTTGTTTCTCCATTTTAAAACAAACAAAAGTATATTCTTAGCAATCAACCTTCAACTGTCTTCAACATCAACAATTATTCAATTTTGATCTTCAAAAATACTTCATACCTTTGCAAAACAATTTCAAACTAATTCACCATTTCATGAACTTTTTCACTGTGCAAAACTGAACAATTTACCCTCTCTGAGAAATTATTGTCTTACAGCACTTTCACTTTCTCTTGAACAAATATTAATCCATCTTGATCATTGAAGAACTCCATTCTTTTATTGCTCCAACATTCTTTCAAAAATTTCAATATAATTCCCTGAAAAATTATTTCTTCATACCTGCAAAATACACTTCAAAAAAAATTACCATTCTACAACTTCTCACCACACACTTGATCTTCTTCTCTTCTCTGCTTCATTTTTACACTCCTGAAAAAATATTCTCTTTATACAAATGATCTTCCATCATTCAATTTCTTCAAATCCATTCAACTTCCAACATCATATATTGTTATCATATTCATATCACCTTCTCTCAAAAATGAAAACAAAAAACAACTTTATCTCCTCCTTAAAAAAATGCATTGTATTCTATTTGATTTCTATAAGAAAAGTTTCTATTTTCTAAATCTCCTCATCGATCCACATTCCATAATAGAAAAAACAGATATCTATCATGAGACTTTCTATAACCAAAAACTTCTAACCTTCCATTTTCTATTATTGTTGTCACTTCAAAATAGAAACAAGTGTTAGTTTCTACCTTTCATAAACACAGAGCCCGTCAACTTTAAACCCCTGAAACTGCGGCATCATTTAAATCTTCACCACCGGATGTGGTCTTCCCGCCAAGAGCAAATTAAACGTTGATCGTAGATCAACCTTTTCTCGCGGAGCTCAATGAGCAGTGACCGGTGACCGGGCACTCTAGGCAACGGGGCCGGTAAGACTGACGAGTCTTCACCCCTTAAGTTGTCACTTAAGTGACAATCACCGCTCGAACCAGTCAACAAACGATTATAAGAAAAGTGCATTGACGTTTAAAAAAAACTTTTAAGGTAATTTAATTTAGGTCTTGTGAAGCAATATGTGGCATTTGTCACTATGAACTACTTGTATGATAATTCCAAACAATGAAGTTTTACAACTTGAAGACTGAGGTAATTCCAAACTTTCAAACCACTGTGATTACACTGAAAACTGAAATGATATCAAACCACTGTGATTACAACAGTGTACCATAATTGCATGAAAACTAATCATAATACCAACCTTTGCCACTTTCACTGAAAGATCAAAACTGAGAAGATCATGTCACTGAAAACTAATCATAATGCCAACCTTTGCCACTTTCACTGAAAGATCAAAACTGAGAAGATCATGTCACTGATGAAGACCATGTCACTGAAAACTAAGCTGATACCAAACCACTGTCAACTGCATCTTGTGAAAACTGTGAAATGCAACATCCTGATATCCTGTCAACTGCATCTTGTGAAAACTGTGAAATGCAACATCCTGATATTTTGACATCAATGAAAAGACAATATACTCAACTGTGAAATGTGCTACAGTTGTTGATGTGTACAATAAAAGGGGCTTTCCTGGTATTGGCGGCCTAAGGACTGGTGGTGACAACAAATAGTTTTTGATCATTTGAAAGGCGTCTTGGCACTATTTTGTCCACACATATGGTACCCCTTTGTAGAATAGTGTTGAAAAAGTTGACATTTGTCGACGAGTTGTGCAATAAACCTCTGGATGGATTGTAACTTTCCTTGTAAGATGCATAACTATTTTAGGGTAGTGGGTGGAGGTATTTCCATTATTGCTTTCACCTTGGCGGGGTTGACTTCTATTCCTCAGTGTGAAACAATGTAGCCCAACAGTTTGCCTGATGTAACACCGAACACACATTTCTTAGGATTTAATCTAACTTTATATTCCTCTACTCATTTGAAGATTTTATCTAACACATCTAGATGAGAGTTTCTGGTGACTGACTTGGCCAGCAAGTCGTCAACATAATCTTCCATACATGTATGCATATAATCGTGGAATATAGTTGTCATTGCCCTTTGGTATGTAGCGCCTGCATTTTTGAGACCGAAGGGCATGACGATCTAGCAGTAGGTGCCCCAAGGACATGTGAAAGTTGTTTTATGCTAATCTTCTGGTGCTATCTATATCTGATTATATCCTGAGAAGGCATCCATTAATGAGAGCATTTTGAATCCGGTTGTCAAGTCGACTATGATGTCTATGTTTGGTAATGGAAAATCATCTTTCGAACACGCCTTGTTCAAGTCATGAAAGTCTTCACATATTCTGATTTGGCCATTAGGTTTCATGACTAGTACAAGATTACATACCCACACTGGGTAATCTATTGGCCTGATGAAGCTGACATCAAGGAGCTTTTTCAGTTCTACTTTCACTAGTAATGCGATCTGTGGGTGCATCTTTTATAGTTTTTGCTTGATGGGTTTGGCATTTGGAAACAGTGGCAGGTGATGTAAGACAAATTGTGGGTCAAGCCCAAGCATATCAGCATATGACCAGGTGAAGTTGACTTGTCATTCTAAGAAGAAATCTCTGAATTCAGGCTTTTCCTTTTTTGTAAGTGACTCGGCAAAGTGAATATTCTTAGGTGTTTCTTCGGTGCCAAAGTTAGTTTCAACAGTTTTCTCTACCAATAGTGGCGATTTTTCCTATGTGATAGGCAACACTTCTAGCCCTCCATCCTCTGGTGCCTCAAGGAGGTTTTCACCCTCGAATACATCCTTTATTTTTACTTTTGAATGATCTAAGGGCGCCTTTCAGTTTTCACCCAGAGACCTATTTTTTTCTTTTTTATTTTCACTTTTGCGACTAAAGGGCAAAGTGGATTCTTCGAAGTATGTAGAGTTGTCCAAGTCCATGACGTACCCAACTTTATGATCCCCAAGAGGTAAACCTTCACGAAGTCCCATGAACTCTGCTATTGCTTCATCATTCTCGAATAAATCTAAGCTAGGCGGATCTTGTTAGTCCTAGTCAATAAGCTCGGGATGGACTAAGGGTAAGCCATGATTGGTATTTAGGTAACTCATGGTCATGGGAGTCAAGGTGCAAATGGAAGTGTTATTAGGATCCCAAAAGACACTGATCCATGTGGCCCCTTCGGGGAGGTCAGGTGTGGATGATTCCGGTGAGTCAAATGTGGATGATGCGGGCAAATCAGTTGTGGATGGTTTGGGCTCAGGTTCAGGTGGATCCCTTGATGCCTCAACTTCTTTGGAAGTACTCGTCTCCCCTCTTAGAAGTAACTTAGTATGTGGAGCCCTGTCTCTTTGCGAGTTATATCCTAACCCTTTATTGTGTGGCCACATTGTTGGCTACAAAGGCTTGGTGCGTCCATTTCCATTGGGTCCAAGTCCACTATGCCCGTCGTAACCTTATTTTTTGACAAATTCATATCCCTTACCATATTGTTCTACGAACATTTTTATATGTTCGATCTCTTCTTCTTCTTCCTTATAGAGCCATGTGGATATGTCCTTACTGATGTCTTCTTTATTAAGTTCACCCCACTTTGTGAATGTGGTGGGACCAACTGAGAGAGTTTGCTTCGACGGAATAGGCCTGGGTTTTCCCTTAGACTTGGGTGATGTGGGCAATTTTCCAATGCAGTATGACCATTCCATCTTGTACTCACCACATCCTTTGTCTTGGATTTGGACTTTGGGGTTGATCGGCGAAGTGAAAGTGGTAGTGGATTTGAATAATGTAGATGGGTCGACATAATTGGATGAAGTGAATGGTGAGATTCCCTTATTTATAGGCATTTGATGTTGGGGTACCTCTCTTAGGTGGCTGCAATATTGGAAGGCATCGGGATCACCAGGGATGGTGATTTCCATGCCGTCATAAGGGAAGTTGATGCATTTATGGTAAGTGGAAGGGACAGCCTTCATGGCATGAATCCAAGGTCGGCCAATGATGAGGTTGTATGGTAGCTCAGTATCCAAGACATGGAATACGATATCTTATGTGGTGGATCCAACCCTTACAAGTAGGGTGATGACTCCCTTAGAGGAGCGTTCCACATCGTCATATGCCTTGGTGATGATTCTTTTGGTTGGATCAACACAAACCTCGGAGTAGCCCAATGTTATTATTAATTTTAAGGGACAAATGTTCAATCATGCTCCATCGTCTTCTAGGACTCGTCAAATTTTATGTTTATTGAAAAAGACCTCTAGGTGAAGAGGGTCGGTGTGATTGGGGCGATGTGACGATAAATCAGGATCTGTGAAGGACACGTTGTTCATAGTGGCTAAGTGTCCAACCATGGCTTGGAATTGGTTAACATTTAAATCAGTGGGGATGAAAGATTCTAGGAGTGCTTTGTCTAGAATGGCCTTATGTTTGGGTGAAAGATAGAGCAATTCGAAGATGGATATCTAAGCCGGGGTCTTTTTTAGATGGTCCAAAAGGTTATATTGGCCTTTGGGTTGTGGAATGGATGTATTGATAGGGTTTGCGAGAGCGCTTTGCAGTGTTATCTTGGCTTTTTGGGTGGTCACGATGCACTTTGGATGGGCTTTAATGGTAATCATGGAAACATTGTTATCGTACGCATGGATGCTATTAATGGTATAGTCATATAAGTAGTGTTATTGTATTTAACACTCTCATGCGGTTTGGTTCCTGACGTAGAGGCTTTTCTTGATCCGTGATTTTGCAATGGGTTAGTAAAGATGGTATGATCAGCGTTAGAGGAACCATCTGGATGATCTACGCCTACAATACCCCTGTCAATGAAGTCTTGAATGGTGTTTTTCAATTTGTAACAGTTTGACATCTTATGACCTTTGATTCTATGGTAATCACAGAAGTCGTTGTCATTCCATGATAGAGGTTTAAAAGCCGGGTTGTATCCTCAAATTTCTAGCAATTGGATAAGATTTTTTTGCAATAACTTATGTAAAACTGATTCAATTGGTTATGTCAAAGGTGTATAATTGCATCGGGGTGTGTTATTCCTAGGAGGTGGTCTCCTTTAATTATTTTGAATTACGTTTGTTGATTGTTGTGGTGGTTGTGGTTGTGGTTATGGTTGTTGTCGTCGTCGTTGTTGTTGTTGCGCATGCGATTGGTTGTTTGTTGTAGGGGGTGGTTGGAGCATGATAACAAGACCGGCCCTAAATGCCTTGCCATCCACCACCCCATCATTAGTGACATTCTTATTTCGAGCCCAAGTCTTATTTGTGTCGTAGGGCATGTTTTGGGTATTTTGGTTTTTATTAAAGATCTTTATTGTGCCTTTGGCAATAAGAGCTTTTTTTATGGTTGTTCCCTTCTCAACTACTTCTCCGAAGGAGGTGCAGTAATGTATTTGCAATTGATGCATAATCTCTTTGTTGAGATTTTCTATGAAGATGGGCACTAGTTGATTCTCAGGAGTGTGACAAGGGCATTTACTTGCTAGTACCCTCCACCTTTGAAAGAAAGAGATAAAGGTCTCTCCATCTTCTTGTCTCGTTTGGCACAAGGTGGCGATGTTTACGTCTGTCTCTATGTTATAGGAAAAGTGTGATATGAACTTGTATGTGAGTTTAGTCCATGTTCGTATCCCCATGGGGAGGTGTGCGAACCACTCAAGAGATTGGCCTGTGAGGCTCCTTGGGAAGAGTCTCATCAAGTAGGTATGATCATAGGCGAGCTCGAGACAAGCAGTATCGAACTCGTGTACATGTTCAATGGGACTCCCCTTCCCCTATATTTGTTAAAGTTTAGTGTGGTGAAATTTGGGGGGAAAGGGGGCATGTAAATGTTCTTGTCAAATAGATACGGGCATAAGTCCTCCATAGAGTATGGCCTTTTGTCCCCGAAACTTGTAAGCTTGAGAATTGCTATTTTAGCTTATCCAACTCTTGGGTGAGGGCTTCGACGGGTGTGTTAGCAGTGTTTGTGATCATGTCTAAGTAGGGATTTGTCATGTTATAAGTTCCCATGTTGCCAACAAGTGGGTTGGTGTTGGTGTTGGTGTTGTAGTGAGTGTGTAATGGTATTGTGTTTTGGTTTTGGTTGTTCGTCGTGAAGGATACGTTAGGGTTGATGTATCGATAATGGTATGGCATACTTGTGGTGTTGAGGTTTTGAATTGAAACATTGGGATTCACTTGTTGGTTGGGATCAATGTATGAGGCATTAGTCACATTATTATTGGTTCCAAGTGGATCTATGGGGTTCGAATTGACATAGGATATACCCAAACTTTGGCTAGTCATGTTGTTATGTTGGTTAAGGGGGTTGGTGTTGAGATTGCTCACGTTGGTATTGCAATTGGACCCAAAGTTCATGTTTGCATTTGACATGGTATTAACTCCTTGGGTTTGGGTTTGCGAGGTCACAATGTGTATCCTTCGTGTTCTCTTAGCTTGACCTTGAGGATTTGTTGAGAAAATAAAAGGATTTGATGTGTGAGTCATGGCATTTGTGTTGTTGTCTGCGAAAGGGGGAGGTATGTTTACCGTGATGGATTCATGTGAGGTTTGCCCTAAAGGTATGTTGACATGTTATTGGGTCTAATTTGCAAGATTATTAGAGGATGAGGCGTAGCCTTGGATTATCATGATATCAACATTAGTGGGCCTTGCTATGAGGGTATTTACGTCAACGCCTTTGGGAAGTTTAGTTCCATTTTGCAAGAGGCGCATAAGATAACTTTGTGGGTGCGTGGCAATCATTTCATCTAGGATCCTCAATACTCTAGGGTCTTGTGATGTGGCCTCAAGGACTTTGAGTGTAACCCCGAGTTCGTCATCTTGTAAGAAGAGATTATCAAAGGGGTTCCCCGTGTTTTGGTTGGGTTGTTCGCTGGTGCCAAATCTCATTGTGTTGGTGTAAGGATCTTGGGATTGTTCTAAGGTTTCTTCTTCCTTTCTTTTTCTTTGCAACTGTGTTTCAACCATAAAAGACCTTGCTAGTTTTATGAATGGTGGGAAAATGATTCTATTCTAAAGATGGGGATGTAATGTTTCTATGCTATTTTTTTGGTATGTTTTGGATAAGGTGATAATGCAAGGCAAGGATGCACTAATGGTACCTAATGACACTAAGGATGAAAACACAAGGATATTTTTGGTCTTTTCTAAGGTTGAAAATGAGTATATGCTAATGGATGTGATCTAAGTGCCTTACGGAGATATGTTTTTCTTGGGATATTTTGCGGGCATGCAACTATAGTGATGCAATGATCTAAAGGAGTTATGCCTAAGACTATAGTAGAGGTTTGATGATTTTAATCTTCACAAAGTTTAGCTCCAATAGGATACTATTGTCTACTAATGACTTTCAAAGTACCTTGGAATTTTGATGTGGGAGGAATGGTTTGATTAAAGTGAGCTTGCGAGTATGAGAATTCACTTTTAGAAGATGGACCCAAACTAGTCAAGTGAGTATTAGGTCCAAATGATCAATTGAATGAGAATGATACCAAGGTCTCTTAGTCCAATTTTGTACTTATGAGGTAGTCACACTTCGATGGTTTCTCCTTATGTTTCAACTTAGGAAGATTAATTTTGGGAACCTCTATTGATGTCTAAGGGTAAAATCCTAAGGTTCTAAGGTTGCCTAAAATGATATGGTAGATGTTGGGAATGAAGTCTAATTCTAAATGGGCTTGTCTATGAAACTAAATCCTAAGAGGATGAAATGATTTGCAAATGGAACCTAAGAGATGAAAACTAACAGGTCTAAAATGTGTTTGATATGGTTACAGCTGAATCTTGATTGGGAGAATAAATTTTTCAAAGGTTCCCTAGGTTTTCAATTTATTCTCAGGCGGATGCGTCACACTGTCCTACTGATGCGTTTTAGAACCAGGCGGATGTGTGTTCGCTGTAACCTATGCATTGTACTATTCAGCTTATGCGTTGTACTATTCAACATATGCATTTCTTAGTTTAGCAAATGCATTTTACTTAGTCTTATGCATTGTAGAAGGTTTCCTATGCATTTCACTATTCAACATATGTGTTTTGCAGTTTCAGCAAGCTCTAAAATTAGTTTTTCTAAGTCTGTTTGATGGTTTTGTGAAAATTAGAAAGTACATCAGTTATGAAAACACTCAACAGTTAGTTTGGTGGCTGTGTCTCTTGTTTGTTTGAAAATTTTGTGACCAAAATTTGAAAGCACTTTAGAAGACAAGCACAATCCCTAGGCTAGGCAAGGACAATACTTGCTGAGTTCCCACTTGGATTTCTCTAGCCACCTTATTTAAAGAGGATAACCTAGAAGCTTGGTGGCACTGGCTCCCCCTTACACGACACTCACTTCTCTGGCACACCAAGCCTCGAACTCCTCAAGACCCTAAGATCTCAAGAAGTTTGTTATCTCTACTTTAAACTGTGAGAGTGTGGGACAGCTCCAGAGGTCTATCATCCGACCTCCTGTATCAAACAAGTAGAGGGTTTTTGGCCACTAAACAAGGGTTCATAGTGAATATCTAGGGGACTGACACCTTACGAGTGTCCAACAAGCCACTAAAGACTTTGACCAACCCTACTAGGAATTTTAATATACACAAAGGTACACCTCCTTTCAAGCTAGCGATGTACGATAAGCGCTAATACTGGTTTGGACTTGGCTTCTGCCTTATCCTAATTTGTATAGCAGACCGGATGAAAGTACCACTTGGGATCAGAAATGAGTTCTCCTTGCAGATGTGTCTCAAGAGCAGGCCCACTCTAAAGGGTGACAAAAGCAATGCAAGTAAATGTTTTTGATCCCCAAGTTCGTACTAAGACACGAGGGGAGAGCATACACATTTACTTGGTCACACTCGCATGGGGGTTCTTTCAATTTTATCTTTTTCTTAAGTGTGGTGTGATTTTATGTAAGTGATGTGGAGGGCTTTTTGATTCCCAAGATCACCAAATGGTGCGAGGGAAGAGCATATACCTTTCCACAACTCTAACAAAAATCACTAAACATGGCAAGCAAAGATGCAATCTTTTTTATCTTTTTTTAAAATGAGTGAGTATGCAAGTTAATTTTAAGCCCCAATGAGTGAAAAATGCAAGATTTGTGGTTTGTTTTAACCCAATGTGTGAGAATGCAAAGTTATTTTTCTTTTTATCTCGTGAAATGTGATCAATGCAGGGTTGTGGTTCTTTTTATCCAATATGAATGAGGTTTATTTTAATCCCAAATGAGTGTAGATTGCAAACAAAGTTGTGTTCTTTTTAACCTAAATTAAAAAAAATTCTTAGTCTAATCCACACACATGTTCATGAAAAAAAGAAACCCTAAGTAACAAATTATGCTTGCAAATGAAAGTGTTTCTCCACGCCATAGGCTGCAAATCCAAAAATTAGTAACAGAAAACCTTAACCCTACTGTTTAAAAAAGAAAAACCTGAATGAAGAATATTTTAAAACTTTATATTTTTTATACCAGTCGCATGTGTCACACAGAGAGCATAAGCGGTGCACTGTCAATCTTATGCATTTCTGAAACCAGCTCAAGTAGTGTATTGTTATGCATATGTGATGCAGTCGAGCGCAGGCAGTGCACTGAGCAGCTTATGCATCGCAAAAACCTGCACAGACATTTGACAATACCTGAAACCAAAATTTGACAGAAAATCGTAACCAACAAGTGTAAAAATGCAATGTACGAACTAATATCAAACCCTAGGGCTGTAAGGTCAGTTCCTGGATGCCAGAAAGATGGAGAACTTTGAAGCATTAACAAGATTTACCCAAACTGTAAAGCAACCAAGTATAAACTCTAGATAAAAGCTTTGTAACATTCAAACCCCTAATGATTTAAAAACCCTAATGACTGATAAAACCAGAGAGTAATCTAAGCAAATAGAGACTCTAAAACAAGTTAGAGTCCTGCAAAACAAACTGGGTTAGGGTTATTTAAAAATAAAATAAAAGATTCAAGTCCTAAACACAGGCGTATGCATTGCATAACCCTTCTTAGGTGGTGCAGATTCGACATAGGCATCACGCCGTACGACTCAAGCATTGCACGAAGGAGTGCATGCATTGTACAGACCTACAAAATTCAAAAACCCTAAATTCACAGACTATACAGCCGATTCACGTTGGGTTCACCAATGTAGTCAAGTAAAAACTCTGCTACAGTCCTAGGATCAACAAATTAAAACCCTAACTATGCAATAGAGTCCTTAGACAACCTAGAATCTAAACATGCAAGCATGAAAGCAATATACCCTAAGATATCTAATGCATTTCCTCCATTGCTGCTATCTAACCTAGTTATGATGATGCACTCAAACTTGCAAGTCTGCAAATTCGATGAGAGCTCAAGTGTTGACAATGGCAGAAGTCAAATTCACAAGTGGTGAGGTGAAAATGAGGGGGGTAAGAGTGGTTTTATAGAAGGTGAAATGTGAATGGAGGGCTGAGATGAAGAGTTGACTTAGGGCTAAGATCAAGGGCTGAGAATGTTTTAGGGTTTCCAACCACAAGAAGACAAATTTGAATTTTAAATTAGAGGAAATGGTGAGGTGGGCAATGTTTTTAATATTAAATAAATTGTGGTGATTTATTTTATTTTTTTGTGAGGAATGGGTTATGTATAGGACAAGGTGTATAATTTAAATAAATGGGTATTTATTTAAATTAGAGGGGGAATGCGGGTGCATGATGGATGAATAAGTAAATAATAATTACATTATTTAATTATAGAAGAATCTAGAAGAAAGTAGCTTAAATAATTAAATAAATGAAATTTATTTAATCAAAAGCGTAAGAGGAATGAGTTAATTAAATAATTAAAATATTATTTAATTAATAGTAGAATATGAAATTAGGGTGAATTATGTGTGAAAATGTCATTCATAGGCCCAGGACATTTTTAAGTGTTTATAGATTCAATTATATAATCAGGGTTATTTAATTAACACGGGGGATAAATTGATGGTGATCGATAGATGAACTTAATCAAATAATTAATAATTATTTAATTAAAGTGAATTATGGTAGATGAAAGCCTGATTTGGGAACAAGTCAATTTTAGGTGTCTACAGTTACCATTAGACAAATGATCAAAACATTAAGGTTTGACCCAAACAAATCTGTTGGGTTGTAAGGCACGTCAGAAATCATGAATATCTTGCATGATGTGGCCTCCTATTTGATAAAACTTAATAAATAGTTGAAAGAAAAGGTGGCATCTATTGATCTAGTGAGAATGGAAATGCTGCCTCATTTCAAGGACAGTTAGGGTCGACCCAAAGCATTGGTCCAATGGAAGGATGGGTTCAATACTATGGGGTCTAGGGTTGTTGCCCAAGTTTGCATTGATGCTGAGCCAAGGATAGATGCTTTAAATTCAGTGTTGGATAAATTGTTATCATTGGATAAGCTGTGCGATCATATCAACATGGAGTCAAAAGCTATCTTGAATGCTTAGTATACATCTCATAATGATAGAGTGGCCAAGGTGTTGGAATTCCAATGGCCAGAAGATAAGGAATTTGGAACATGGGTCAAGAAGTATGAATTTGAATGAGCTTTGAAATGGTCATCAGTTTCCCAAGGATGACTCATTTTAGTAGCTTGTAGGCGATACTACATTTTTGGCTCTCATAACTAAATCAAATGTTTACATTGGAGAATTTTGTTGGCTCACATGTGATTGTAACTGAATTTTAATTAATTGTTGTAATGAGCACGAGCTCCAAATCTATTTTGTATTGTAATGGTCAAATTTTTCTAAAAATAGTTAAGTCTTAGGAGCTTAGTTGACAATCTTTGTATCTCTCTAATATAAGGAGAAATTTTCGTAGTATCTAAGGGTAGACAGTAGAATATATAGACAGAGCAAGACTGAGAAAATTCTCAAAACATATTGTACAAGCTTTGAGACTTTGATGATTTTCCAATAAGAAAGGAGTACTTCTGGGTTGTAGGTTAAATATCCTATGTGTGAGATTATTTGTTCTTTTCATGGCTATATTCTATTCAGATTGAGTTAAATGAGAAACACTAAATGTGTGTGTTGTTTGTGGTTGTCTCCTTTGATATGGATGCTTTTCTTTTGAATGAGGGTGCCAAGGGTTTCTGAATTCATCAGTAAACATTTGCTATTTTGCATGTCTGATTTGTTGCATTTGTTCAAGGAATAGATTAAATTTCTTTGAATCATATATAGGGGGAAGTGTATTGTGTCAAAAGGATTATTGAAGAAGAATCATAGATAATACTTTTTCTTGGGTTCACCGCTGTGAGGCAGTAGCGATGTTATTACCCTCTAGATGAGAAGTTTAACTGTTATGAAGAAAACACTTGCATGATTGGATTTTGACTTTGTTACTCTGAATAGGCACCGATCTGAGGAAAGTTTTCAAGTCCAAGCACATCATATCATATAAATCATAAGGACAAAGATTTTCTTTTGTTTTTTTGTATCGTGTAGTAGTAGTTTCATGTTCTTAGAGCTCTGAAATTGATGCATATTGAGGATTTAGCTAATCTACAGTAGGATCATTTAGACCTCAATTTATTGGTGAGAACATTTCTACTTAGTCAATATCTCATTATACTTGAGAATACCTTTCAAATATTGTTATCAAGGAATACCCCTAGGTCTAGTAGAGCCTAAAGTGCAGAGGAGAACAAATAATTGTCTCTTGTTCATTGGCCACTGACCTGAGAGTCCTGAGCATTAGGGATAGCTACCTTATAGGGATAATTAGACAATCAGTTGGGAACACCAACAGGGAGCACATGTATAAGCTTGGCAAAAATCCACGTGGAGTCCAAGTACCAATATGCAAGCATTGCAGAAATGTAGGATGTGGAAGTTAGTTGGCAATTTGTAATATTGCATGAGTCCATTGAATGTCCATAAATTTGTTGTGTATAAGCATTACGTAACATGGAGATTAGAATGCAAAACAAGTTTGCAAGTGTGAACTACCATGCCATAGTTTCATGGTTCTAACCATTACATATGCTTTGTAGGATTACGAGGTTGCAGAGCAATGGTGCATGTTTGCAAGCCAAATGACATGTGCATGAGGGGTGTGAACTTGCACACGCTTTATATTTAGCAATTTACAAAAAAATGAAGAGTGGGAGCAAACTAAGTATGCATAACTTGCATTAAGGGTTCTAATTTTCATGACAAGTCATGTTTTAACCTTGTGGGCTCATGGGTTGAGCGAGCAAGTGTGCATAAACTTGCTAAGATGCAAAAAACTTCACATCTCTACAAAACACTTGAGAACTTGTGATTTTTGACTTTCATTCTTCCAAAACAAGAACCAAGGACCTTCCAAATTAATTTGTAACTTGACTTATCGTGAGAATGGCATTTCAACCATACTAATAAAATAATTTAAGGACCATATTGGAAAAGTGCAAAAAACTAACATCATGAACTAAGCCGAAAATAAGACTAAATATGCAAGAGCTAGAACTTCAAATGTAGGGAGAAAATCACAAAGGTGAAACAACAAGTAGGAACTAGTCATTGTGCGACCCTTGTTTTGAACACTTCATGCTAAGTGGATCAATCATGCTCATAAGAGAGGGGTTTATATGAATCACTACTCATGAAATATTGGTCAATGAGTTTGACTCAAAAAATAGATAGTTGAATCCTGATAAAACACCATAATTTGATACACTGCAAAAATACCTCCTACCTGCCATTGGACGAGCTAAAGGGGCTCTATAATGAATGGTTCATAAGGCAAAACACTTGTTGAAGGCTATACAAATAGGATAACAAGCTAAATGGGCTTGATCATAGGGGAAACTCAATGGTTAAGAATGCTTGAGTTGGAGTAGTACTGGGATGGGCAACCCCCTAGGAAGTCCCAATGCTTCATTCCCTATGTGCGTCACCTAGATGCAATAAGTGTTAAGTAGACCATTTATGCTCATGGGAGATGAACCCATGTGTACCACTACACATGAAATATGGGTCAATGAGTTTGACTCAAAAACTACACATTTGAATCTTAATAAAACAACATAAATTGATATATTGCAAAAAATAGCCTCCTTTTATTGGATGGTCTAAAGGGGCTCTATAATGAGTGGTTTATAAGGCACAATACTTGGTCTGAAGGTTTTGCAGATGGAGTAGCAAGCTAAGTAGGCTTGATCTTGGGGGAAATTCCATGGTTAAGTGTGTTTAAGTTGGAGTAGTACTAGGATCGATGACCTTATAGGAAGTCTTGATGCTTCACCCTTGTGAGCATTACCTAGATGCAATGAATGCTAAGTGGACCATTCATGTTCGTGGCATATGGGTTTGTGTGAGCCACTACTCATCAAATATGGGTCAATAAGTTATACTCAAATACTATGCAGTTGAATCTTATAGAACAACATAATTTGATACACTCTCAAAAATGCCTTGTACCTTCATTAATACACTCTCTTCTATATTTTAATTTTTTATAATAAAAAGGAAGAAAAACAAAAAACATTGCAGGGGAAAGCTGGTAAAATTATTGTTAGGCACTCAAAATATTTTGCTAATAAATACGTCAAAAATCGGCAAAAAGGGATGAACGCGGAAGAGAATTTTAAAATAAACCAAAAATATATATATATATACAATATACATATTCCATCACTGACAGGCGGTAAACGTCTTTGGACTTTCATAAAATATTACGGCTGAATCGACAGCCTGTTTTGTGTCCCTCGAAGAAAAAATTATACAGAGCTAAAAATTCTTGGAACGATCCAAATTTAGCTTGCAAATTGCATTATTTGGGGGCTAAAATGGCGGAAAATGATGCAGAATAATGTTAGATCTGCAGGCATAATTTAAATTGGCGAAAAGGGGCAAAAAATCACAGATCATTGAATTTGCATGAGATCTGTGCGAAAAAAGCGATAATTGAATTGGGGGAGGGTATAGAAGAAGTGGCAAACTGGGGATAGAAGAAGGGAGGGGTCGCTTCGTGCGATTCGACGAAGTGCCATCGCCATCGCATCAGATGGCGGAAGGCATCGACCTCAGTTCCACGCTCGCCGACATCGACGGCCAGCTCAAGGATCATTTCCGTGCTCTCTCGTATGTATTAATTTTCTTTTTTATCTTTCCCGCATTTAGTTGTTTCTGTGTACTAGGGTTTGTTGTTTCTTAGCTTTGTTCAGACTTTCTTTTGATGGAATTGAGAGGTATCGTTCTTTATCATTTGTTTATTCAATTGTTTCAGTGCATTAGGTTTTGTTATTTCTTGCCGTTGTTGAAATGTTCATTTGATTGAAATGTGAGGTGCGTGTTAAGCCCACCCACACGCACACTCATGTAGGGCTCTTGGTCTGCTGGGGTTTGAACGTCAATTATTCATTCGATCAGACCCCCGCTACCTGCCTCACTTGTTCACTGCCGAGCATCATGTGATAAGTTGACTGGATTACCGGTTTAGCTCGGATCTCCATTTGGTATAAGCCGCGGTGGACGGAGGGCAACCTATGTTATTAAACTTACTTGGGGCTTGCACCTGCTTTGACCATTTTCCCTTCTTTTTTGTATTGATGCCAATTGACAGTTGGCTTGCCCTAATGCTGGGAGCTAGTGCTTGAATCCTCACTTTTTTGGTGTCATTGCTCTGTCTTTGCCACTAAGCCAGGCCTGCTGAACTTGCTTTATTCAATTGCTTCCGTGCATAAAGTTTTGCTATCGATATATCTCAGAAATTTTCCGCAGTTCCATGAGATTTGACCTCCAGGTCATTGGTTAGTCGAACATGGTAGTAGATAGACAACTACATTTAGTGTATTAGGTTTGTTACCATGATTATGTTTTTTGAAATTCTCAGTTGCGCTGTGAGATTTGACTTTGAGACCATTGGTTAGCTAGCCATTGCAGTAGTAGTAGATGCACAAATTCCCAGGCAGAATAGGTATCCCCCGATTCCGGTTTATTATTATTATTATTTCATATTTTTGATTTTTTGTTGGATAATTGGCCCCTTTTGAACACAGAGCGAGCACATCTTTGGCTAACAGATTATTTCTGTGCTCTTGTATGTAGTTTTTTGCTTAATACAGGTATTTTAGTGTCCTTGGTTTTGTTAATCGAATTTCTTTGCTTTGTTTAATTTCCTTATTTATTGATGGGATGCAATCCCCCACGATGCCCTCCTTCTCCCCCCCCCCAAGCTGTGCTTATTGACTCATGAGGGTTATGTGACAAGTTGGCAGAGCCCCATTTTCAATTGGCAAGAGTTAACCAGAATGCAGTGAGCTCAGATCCCCATTTGACATGTATTGCGTTGGATGGGTGGGCATTGATGCTGGCAAAGTTGTACCATGTTCACACCTGACTCTGACCATTTTTGACCTTAATTAATGGTTGGTTTGCTGCATTGTGAGGGAGTTAGCCTTTCTGAGGCTTGAACCTTGGCCTTCTTGGTGACATCGCTTTGTCTTTGTGACTAAATGAGGCCTGCTAGAGTTGCTTCGTTTAATTGTTTCTGCATGTTATGTTATGTTTTGTTATTATTATTGTTGTTATCATTAACTTTTGGAATTTTTACTAGCTCCATGGGATTTGCCTCCAAGAGTCTGAGACCATTGGCTGACCAGTCATGGAAATAGATTGACACTCCTAGGTAGTAGATTTGCAGACCCCCTTGCAGAACAAGTATGCCCCAAAGCTGATTTCTTTGTCAAATTTAATTTTAGTTCATTTTGATAGTGCGTTGGTAATGTACCTCCTTTTTGAACATGACGTGACCATACCTTGGGCTCAAGGATCATTTCTATTCTCTCTCACACGTATTTTTTAAGGTTACCAGATATGCCACCCCCACCTCCCCCAGTATGTGTACCGGCGTATGCGATATGGATACGAGTATGATACAGCCCAGATATGGCTTTGGTACTGTACCTGCCCGTACCCAAAATAAGAGCAAACTTGGAGCCGTGTCAGATACATATGGATTCGGCAACCTAGTTGACTATGCTGTATCCATGTCCAACTTTCAAAAAATTAAAAAATCTAACCCTTAAAATCCTTTTTTCGTAGCTTGGTTGAGCACCTAACCCGGGGCATCCTATCCTTATGTTGATAAGACGAGTCTCCCAGAGGGCCCTCCAGTTAAGATATGTGGGGGTGGGGCCATATCTGTGTATATGACGGCGAGGTCATTTCATTCATGTGCTCAACCGAATAAACACCAAAGACCGATCATGATGCAAAGTTGCCTTGCCGTGGACTTGTCTGGAGTGAGCTCTGGGTTCAACTAGATACAATATGTGTAGGGGCAAAAAATTCTGAACTGCATATATCAGAACGATATAGACTTATTAATCGGATCGACACTTACAACGAGCAATGAATGGTATCCGCTATTGTAATTTCAATATTAATATAACACCTAGAGGGACAATACAAACTTACTAGCGGGCTCGACACTTTCTGTATTAATATTAATATTTATAACTTTATTAATATTGACTTTAAGTTTATTTATAACTTTATCAATATATTAATTTTATTAATATGTAATTTGTAGTTTTATTAATATTAATATATGTAATAATTTTGTTATTTATTAAGTTAATTAATTATTATCAATTATTATTTATCATTAATATTAATTTTATCTGTATTTAGTATTTAAATTTAATAAGTTTAATATTTCTTACTAATAAAATTAAAACATTTAGGTGTAAAACAATAAATTATATTTTAGTATAATAATATATTTTAATATTTATTATATATAAGATAATATAATAATATATTTTTAATTTGTATATATATATATCCATATAAGGGGTCTTGAAAAATAGCCATATCTGTATCTGATACCGTATCTGTGTCCGTGCAACTTTGGTATTTTTCTTTTGCTTTATTCAATTATTTGAGTGCCATTAGGTTTGCTGTTTTTTTGGCTTTAGTCAATTGTGTTTTTATCAAACAAACCACAGTGAACTCCACTGCTTGGTCACCCCAGAGAGTCTTCAGGACAGGTTGATCGGAGAGCCATTCAAGATTGGATCTCAATTAGGCATACACTCCAATGGATGGAGGGAAACTTTGCTGTCAAAATTGCCTGGTGCTTGCCCCAGGATTTGTCCATTTTTAGACAACAAGTGGTTGTTCTGTCTGAATGCAACAGAGCTAACCTTGGCAGGGCTTGCACCTTGGCCTTCTTGGTGACAGTACTCCATCTCTGCCACTAAGCTAGGCTTCTTTCAATAGTGTCAGCGTATTAGGTTTCCATTTTGTTGTTGTACTTGTTCTTATTATTACAATATAGGCATTCTTATTTTTTCCATGAGATTTGACCTTGCACTCATTGGTTAGCTAGACATGGCTCTCGACACACACTTTTAAGGAGAAGTCTTTGGAGAGCATAAGTATTCCCCTGATTGTGACTTTTTCTTCTTTTATGTTGGTAAATTTGCCTTTATTTAACCATGGTGGGAATATACCGTTGACCATCTATTCTGTCAAATTCCCCGAGGACTTGCATGTGTAGGGGATTTGAACTTGGCAATTTGCTAAAAAAGCCCCATAGATTACTTAATCAGAATGGGCATCTAATGAGATACACCAAATAAAATGCCAAATGCAGCATGCTTATTTTAATTGGGGAAGCCAATGATGGACCCTGTATTTTTTGTAATTATGACCAGTAATGCAAGCCATAATGATAGCATGCAAAATGGTATTGTTATTATCAATATTGCTTGGAATCCTCACTGGCTCCATGGGATTTGACTTTGAGACCATCGGTTAACCAGCTATGGAAATAGATTGACACTCCTAGGTGGTAGATTTGCAACCCCCTTTTGCAGAATAGGTATTCCCCGGTGCTGTTTTTTCTATAAAATTTAATTTTTTGTTGGCAAATTGGCCCCCTTTTAAACATGGCATGAGCATGCCTTTGTCTCAAGGATGATTTCAATGCTCTCTCTCAGGTATTTTTCTTCTGCTTAATTCAATTATTTCAGTGCGATAGGATTTGCTACTGTTTTTTCTTTATTCAATTGTGTTTTTATTGAGGGAAAACAAACCATAGCGGCCTCCACTGCTTGGTCAGCCAAGGGAGTCTCGAGACAAGTTCATCAGAGAGTTAGTCACTCTTTATCAATTTGGCTTACACTCCAATAGTCAGAGGGACATCTTTGGTGTCAGAATTACTTGTTGCTTGCATTGCAATTTGTCCATTTTTAGACCTTAACTAATATTTGGCCCGTATGATTCTAATGGAGCTAACCTTAGCAGGGTTTGCACCTTGTCTTTCTTGGCGATATCACTGTGTCTTTGCCACTAATAAGCCAGGTCCAGTATACTTGGTTTACCCAATTGTTTCAGTGTAATAGGTTTTGTTGTTGTTATCATCATAATCATTATTAGTATAATAATAGTGGGATTCTTATTGGTTCCATGAGATTTGACCTTGCACCCATTGGTTACTCAGCCATGGCTGCAGATAGACACTCTTAGGTAGGAGAAGCTTTTGGGCAGAATAAGTATTTCCCGATTTTGGCTTTTTCATCTTATGTGCTGATAGATCTTTCTCTCTTTAACCATGGTGGGAATATACAGTTCACCATCTATTCTATAAAATTCACCTAGGACTTGCACATGAAGGGGGGATTTGAACCTGGCATTTGGCTTATAAAGTCCCATTCATTTGCTTCTTTAGCTCATAACAATTACCGGCATTGCTATTTTACTCAAGTAGCAATTGCCTGCAACAGTGTTCTGTACTTCAATAGCATTTGGACTTCGAGACAACTATTGGTGATCTCCAGGAGTACACTCTCAGCTTAAATGCTATGACTGAGGTTTATTATTCCATTAAATTCACCCAGTACTGAGCTTTTTACGTTTTAGGTATACCACACTGAAAACTATGCGTATTACTCAAATTTAACACACAGACATGCCTTTGGGGACCCTTCAACAAGGAAGCTCCATTGGTTTACCTCTTGATCTCATTCCAATTAATGAGTTCCAATTCTGGTGTTAGTAGATATTTTACTCTAGTAGCTATCACCTTGGGTAGCATTCTATGCTTTGATAGCATTTAGAGTCTGGGACATAATTATTAGTCCCCTTTATATGAGAAATCACTGGAATCTCAGTGTAGCAGCTCCAGTTTTTAATAGGTCTTGAAGAAGCTGGTTGCGAGGCTCCCTTGTTCTGTAGGCCCAGGAAATAAGCAAGGCTTCTGTTGATGGGGATGCTATTTTAAGAAAGATGTATGGGGGTTGTTGGAGATGACAAAATATAAAAAATAAATAAATCTGTAAATTTCAGAATTTATTGTTAGTGTTTTATCCATAGCATATAGTTTATTAGCACAAGAGATTACCAATGACTACCCCTCTTTCCCATTTCAATCAATTGATAAAAATTATTTGCACAGGCATCTTAAGCCTTCTTAATTTTTATCTTCTTACTAGTATGGCTGTGGGTTTTCTTAAGAAATCTGCTACAAAAATGCTTGCAAGATTTCACGCAAAAGCTAGAATATTTACTAGTGTTTTTTTTGAGTTCAAATCTTTTCAATCAGTTATTAGCATTTGAGGAAAAAACCAATGTAATTTATGACATATGTTGGAAACCAAATTTGGAGGGATGCTTCCTGGAGAGTTGGAGACATATAGAGATGCTAGGAAGTGCTCTTTGAAGTCTTCTAACTTCTGGAGATGTCCCCATATGTGTCTCTGAGATGGGTACATTTCTGATTCAGGAGATAGTAATATGGGTCAGAGTACGAGTCTCTTTGTAACTATGGTTTTGAATATATATGTATATTGAGAATGTTCCTTGTATAGAAAATTCAAAATTCTGGAAGGTTTCAGGCATTGGGATGCCACAATCTGACACACCAGTTTGTAAAGTACTATTTGCTTCTTTGTTTTAAAATATATGTGAATTGAGAACGTTCTTTATATAGCCCTAATGTCTGGCATTCCTTTACAGAAATGGATTTCAGAAGCTGGACAAAATTAAAGATCCAAACAGGCAGAGCAAGCAGCTCGAGGAGCTTACTGGAAAAATGCGCGAATGCAAACGGTGGGTGCTTTTTTGTAGCTTTACTTTATCTTACAATGTATATTTTCAATTTAGTTTTAGAGATCGAAGAAATTTAGAAGATACATGTGCAGATAGTACAATGATTTGATTTGAACTGTTCTGGGAGGGCCCTGGTTTGTTGTGGTCAAGATCAGAGTGTCTCAATATTGCAGACAGAAAAATCCTGGCTATTGTCCATTTAGTTTGTTTTGTCATGTATTCATTGGGTATAGGTTTACTGTTTTCTCTTTCAGTCTGATTTATGTAATGTTTTCCACTTTTAGTCCATCTTACTTATTTTGAAACAGTCTACAATTTCTTCTCGCAGGCTAATTAAAGAATTTGATCGAGAATTCAAGGAAGAAGAGAGTAGAAATCCTCCTGAGATCAATAGGCAATTAAATGAGAAAAAGCAATCAATGGTAAACATTTGTATCCTTTATCTTGGCCTGGTTAATGGGAAATAATAAGGTTTTGACCTTTGTTTGTACTTCATCTGTTGCCTTACAATTCTATATTTTTGATGCAGATCAAAGAACTGAACTCTTATGTTGCATTGCGGAAGACGTAAGTGTGTAATTACTCCAGTTCTTTGAATGTTTTATTTGGCCAGGAATCAAAAACTTCCTTTGTATTTTATATGAATATAACAGGTACTGTCTGGCCTCAGACATCCATGCAAATGTAAAAGCCTGGTTTTGGACAAAGGCTTCCTAGAAAGAAGAAGAAAATAAACAACTTAAGTACCTTAGTTCTCAGTAATTCGAGGTTGACTACTCTAATCAATGAGGTTCTGGACATGTGAGAGTTTCTGAAAAGTGATCACCTTGATTCTTAGAGTTTGGTCTGGATTGTCCTCAGATTATAAAGTTTCCTCTTTCGTTGTGTTAAGTCATGCTGATTGAGTAAAGGATCATTTATAAGGATTTTGTCGCTTACCTCAAACTGACAATGTTAACGCTGATGACATTGAAATGGTCCCTTTCCAAGTTTGGGATTTTCATTCTTATCTGTCGCATATTTAACCAGCAGGAATGACAGGATTAGTCCAGCTTTTAGAATTTCCTCCAAATTTTGTAATAATGTTCTCTGCTTCCTTTCTTTGACCAGATTAATTTAATCCACTGCCTAAAAAGTGTTGAATTTAAAGGCCCGAATTATGCATTTAGTTCTGATTCTCAATTCTAATTGGTTCCTTGGAAGTTTTTTCCTTTGCTCAACCAATGACTGTTTTTGACTGGTCATTTGCATCAGGTTTTTCTCTAGAGATACCATCCTTCTTTTTTCTCTCTCCTTTATTCAGTTTCTTTGTTTTCTGTTTTGCCATTGGATTCCTTGGGCAAGAATGTCCAAATGATCCCGATGAAAACAGAATCTGCATTTGAAGGGAATATTTTCAGAATTCATCTGATACTCCAGTTGTAATCCATCAACTTAAGATTGACTGATACTGGTAGTAATTTCTACAAAACAAGGTCCACGTAGATCCTTGTCTTGCATAACTTTATCTTAGCCTGAGTTAGGTATGATGGCATAGTGATCAGAATGCTAGGAATCTCCAATTTGCTCATATAGACTATTTGATGCCAAAAGCACATAGGAAACTTGGGAAGCTTTACCTAAATCTCTGTTTCAGCAAATGTGCTTTAAAGGGTTGAATTCATTGACCACATTTTTTAACATTTTCATGAAAATGTGCCTTTCATCAATCAATGTCTGTTTCTCAAAATTCAATCTTGATCTTAAGTAATTTTGAATGTGTTACATTACTAGGACAATCCAAATCTTCACTTCCAAGTCCCCACAATTCAGAATTCTCACTGTGTACACTTCTGTACTAAGAACAATTATCGTGGTTTCCTATTGCTGAAAAATACCCTTGTTTACAGGGGAGGGCAGTGATTGTTCTTTGTCCTTTATCTGTAAAATATTCTTACTTCTTTGACAGTAAAAGGAGGGTAGGGGCTGTAACCCCCTTCCCTCCTTCAGAGCATGTATCCATAATGAGAAGCTCAGAAAGCTTTCAAATGTGTCATTATCTGCTAGAGAAGCAGAACTGTTGTGTAGTACAAAGCCTTGACTAAAGGAAAAACCAGATTCATTAGAGCTGTGAGACCAAAAAAAAAAACTGCAGTATATACTAGAGAAACATATTTGTGAATAAAATAGATTATGTTGGTCAACAAATGCAAAACAAGCAGCCCTGAGTTTGAAAGGCTTTTCCGTAGTGTTGCCATCTTCTTATGTCTAATATGTTTATTTATAGTTTTCTGTATCCTAAAGCATATTGTTTTATGTCAACATGTGCACCATTTGGTCTGTCTTTGCATTTTATGCAATGAAACTGGAGGTTAATCATCAACTACAAGCTTCTGAGCCTTTATATGGTTTGATCTGGTGGCATTAGATATTTGGAGAGGCTTTCTTAGAATGATTTGTTTTGGGTTATAGTATCCTTTCATTGCACAAGCTCAATTTTCAGTCATTCTGTAATTCTGTGTTGCCTGCTAGGGATGTGAATAAAGATTGGTTTACCAGTCTTTGTTTGGTGAGCTTGATTTCATTTTGAACCCAGTTAGGTAGGACCTTTTCTAATTGGCTAGTCCATGTTTGATGTTCAACAGAGGTGAAAAAAATAGTTAGTTGAATGTTGTCAATCACAACCAATGATTATGTGGCTCTTTTAAATGTTCTATTGTCCCTCAGATGCTATTTGCACATAAAGGAGTTGACATAACTTGGGTTTATTGTCCCTCAGATGCTATTTCCACATAAAGGAGTTGACATAACTTGGGTTTATTGTCCCTCAGATGCTATTTCCACATAAAAAGGGAGGATATTCCCCATGCTTGTTCACCAAATGCGGTTTTTCACTCTTTCTTCTTGACAAAACATCTAACACACGCATGTTAACTGCTTCTAATGGCCATACAAATGACATATTACACACATATCAGAGGAAACAACCTGAAAACATCGTAAACAACTTAAAACAGACAATAAACACCACACAAATAAGTAAACACATGAGATTTAACTTGGAGAAAACCCTCCAATGGGAAAAATCCAACAAAACTGAGACATATGCTTCCCAAATCACTGTGTAATTAGCCAATAGGCTTTTTAAGCTGACTTGCAAGATTACAAAGCCCCGGAAAACCTGTCTCACACCAGAATCAGTTTTCAAATCACCATTAAACAATCTATGAGTTACCGGAAACCTGGAAAACTGTCTCACGCAAGGAAAATCCACCGACAATATTTTGTAGTTGTCTGCCTTTATTCACTGCCAAAAATCCAGCGGCCAACAGGCATGTACAATTAAGACATCAGATTCTGCAAATATATTTTTTAGGAACACGTCAAGGCCATCAATGTAGGTATTGTTAGAGATCAGATTCTGCAAAGATATTTTTTTAGGAACGCATCAAGGCCATCGAGATCGCCTACAAATCCATATTTTCCTAATCATATATTGATAAGAGATTGTTAACCGATGCACCAAAAGCAAATGTTCTCGTAGAAAAGCATATTTGAGTCGCCATTAGTGAAGCAGCAATACCGCTTGGCTATGTTATTGTGGTAGATTGTCCCCAAGGTCTCCACCTCAGACTTGAGGTGCTCTCAGAGGTTGTGAAAGACATTGATTAAGCCGTTCTTGCAACTCCAAAGTTTTTTATGGCAACAAACTCTCTGTTACTGAGCTCAATCCTGTACATAGTGCCAGAGTTGCCATGGCTAATGACGTGCTTTTGTCTCTCTTGTGGTTTCAATATTTCTTCCAAAGGCCTTTTCTCTTTCAGCTATCTTTTCAACCAATTGATCAAAAGTCAGTGACTTAGTTGATTACTTGCTTGCAATGACTCCAAATAGGTTGAACATGTAGGAAGAAGAACCTTTATCAAGTCAGTTATATATACATCAATTTTACCACCAACAACTTCAACATCATGCTTGATTGCGTGAATTTTTGAAGCTAGACTCATTACATCACCATTTTTCAACTCAAGGTTGAGCAACTTCCATTGCAATTGTATGAATTCCAATTCTGAATGAGAATCATACAAATCCTTTAACTTTTTTAGTGCTTCCAATGGTGTGCTGCACCCTTGTATGTGACATAACATTTCTCCATCAACTGAGGCCTTTATTAAAACCAATGCCTTTGAATTTTCATGCCTCTAGATTGGTATTTCTACCTTTACTTGTGGTTCCATTGGTTGTGTGTCTCCATCACAAATGTCAAACCATAAATTGTTGAAGATGAGAGTATTCTCAACTTGCCTTGACCATTCTAACCAAGTGTCTTTCCTAGCTGGTGTTGTATCAACTATTGATATTAAATGCATGTTGCTGTTAATGGGAGATGGATTGGTTCTTTATCACTCCAATAGGTTTCATTTTCTATATACTGCTACATTGATATACCAAACCTATCAATACGCTTGACCTTATATATTCGTTAGTACGTGGAAGAAGCTCGTCCTTTCGATATACTTGTCGGTACGTGAAAGGGACTTCAAATCACGTGAGATAAAAGTCATATGTGGCACTTGAAAAGGATTCACCCTATCAATGATACTTGCTTAGGAAGTAATACTTATATGGGAGTGTAACTTACCTATATACTTGGAATTTCTTACTGACAGGATTTATGTCTAACGATAGAGAAGAGTTGGTAATGAAGGAAAATGGGAAAATGAACTTTTTTGTGTCCTTATTTCTCTTTGGCAATTTATAGGGTCAAAGCCTTAGACACTGTTGTTGAAGCTATGTTAGGCGTTGGGTGTAGTAGTTGAAGCATGATGGCTTTACCCGTAAATGTGAAATAATGGTATTGTGTATACTGAACACTACAATTTGTTTTAGGTTTGCAAATTTGTTTTGATTTTTGAATTTTGATTGTGTTAGCATTTTAATTGGCATCTTTTAGTGCAGCACAAAATGAAATAGATGTGTGGTAGAACCGCTCTTCAAATTAGAAGGGGAAGTTCCCTATAAAACAAAAACTAACCTACTATGAATAATATGTACTTACTATTCACAATATTTACAATGTTTTTGTGGGGTGGTTCACGATCATGTTGAATAAAATAAAATGTGTATCTTTTTGGATTCACCAAGGGCAAAAGGCTGAGACACTCTTCAACTCAAGGCAAAAGATTTTTATACTTTTTGACTGAAAATAAATCATACAACTACATGCTTGCAATGTTTAGTTAAAAGTAGAGATTGAACAATGCAAGTATACAAAAAGATTGAATAGGCTGAAACACATAAGGACATAACGCTTTGGTAAATTAAATTTAAGGGATCGGTACAAAGCTACAATCTTCAACTTCAAGCAAATCTGCAATACAAAGCTTATAAACTGACTAAAAGCAATTTAATATCCCTCAACACATTAAAAAACATTCCAATAGCAATTTAAAAGTAGGATATGATGAGCACACGGTTATATTGAGAAGGGGGGGGGGGGGTGAATCAGTATAATACAAACTTTTACTCTTCCAAACTTAATCAATCACAACTACGCATATGCAAGAGCTAGCAAGAACACAAAGATTGATCATTAAATCATACGACTACATGCTACTACATGCTTGCAATGCTTAGTTAAAAGTAGAGATTGAAGAATGCAAGTACACAAAAAGATTGAATAGGCTGAAATACATAAGGACATAACACTTTGGTAAATTAAATTTAAGGGATCAGTACAAAGCCACAATCTTCAACTTCAAGCAAATCTGCAATATAAAGGTTGTAAACTGATTAAATGCAATTTAATATCCCTCAACACATTAAAAAACATTCCAATAGCAATTTAAAAGTACGATATGATGAGCACACGGTTATACTGAGAGGGGGGAGGGGGTGAATCAGTATAATACAAACTTTTACTTTTCCAAACTCAATCAATCACAATAACTACACGTATGCAAGATCTAGCAATTAAGAACACAAAGAGAATACATGATTTACGTGGAAATCCTTGCGGGAGAAAACTGCGACAAAATATTGCTCATATATATATATATATATATTGATCTTATTCTAAGGGCAGCAACCTACTTCTCTTATAATTCTTCTTTTGTGAGCACCAACCCATTGGAGACACCAATCCCCGCTTGTAGAATCTGTAGGCACCAACCCTCACAACTGAGCACCAACTCAGTAAGAGACACCAATCTCTAGGCACCAATCTACGAATTCTTCAATGGATGATATCGTTCTCCTTTACTCACAATCTGATTACCACTTCTGAATCTTTGCAAATCAGATTTACTCGCATACACTGCTCTTCCTTCACAAAACAATATACACTTTTCTTTCTCAAATCTGATCACACACTTTCTTCCCTTCAAATCTGATTCAAATTATGCACAACTTCTTTACACAAAATTGATCATCTATGTCTTTTAAAGAAGACAAACTTTAATTATCATACACCTCCTCATAAACAAATCGTTGTTCTTTAATATTAATCGCACCTCTTTACCATATACAAATCGCACCACACATTTTTTGTCTTGATCGCCCACTTTATTAATACCTTTTCGTTTTGTCTTATGGCGCTTAGAGAGTCGTATGCTGTACTCATTAAATAATGGTTGGCTTCTTTAAGGGAGTCGGCCACCTTTTCTATTATGTTTAAATTCCTTTTTGGGTGCCAAGATAAATAGGAGGTCGACCAGCATAGATCTTCAATTACTAGTTTATTTCAACATGAGTCGGCCTCTCTAACCATTTTGATTTTAATTATAATTTATTTGAACTTTCAATTTAATTTTTGGCCTCTCTTAGGTACAAAACACCGCCTTAGAGAAATATGTGCTCCTCATATATGCTCCTCATATATAGTCTTCTATTTGCAACCTTTCACCATAACATTGTTTTTATGTCTTGCCAAAATTCCTCAATGGAGACACCAAATCTTTGCTTCACATAGCAACTACGGAATGCAATTTGATGATGACGACAAAACAGCCTTGGGCCATAGCGATTTCTTCTTGTCACTAACACCATGTCTTCTACATCTCTAGGTATCATCATGTAACTTGTTCATTGAATATACTCCATTGCCTCTGGTCTTGGCCTTTGGCCTATGTTTTGAATAAACAAATTGCCTTCTCAGATATGATTCCATGTAAATGTCTTCTTCTTCATAAAGTCGGCCCATAAATAACCAATGTTTAAATCTTTAATTTAAACATTTTCTTAGCACCATCTTCACTAGTAGTCGGCCGTGATAGAGATCGGCCCAATATAGAAACTCCAATGTAATCCTCCAAATAGTTTATCCAACTTGTCTTAGATATGCCATTGAATGACGATTACCTTGCATACAATGATATTGCTACTTGACATCAATGACAACCATCTTGTCCATGCTCCTTTGACATCAATGGCAACCAACTTGTTTATGCACTTGACATCAATGACAACATTTCCAACAAGATAGGCATATTAAATTCTATTGAATGAACATTGAATGTTGGATTAACATTAATAATGAATATCAATTTCAGCAATATGTAGGCTTGAGAATTACCATTAGAAAATCTGAGTGCAAATTAACACTTATTTATACGGTTTACAAAGCTATTGCATGAAAATAATTAATAAATAAAAAGTAACTATGATAGAGTGGTTTGGTAAATTAAATTTAAGGGATCAGTTCAAAGATAAGGACATAACGGTTAGGTAAATTAAATTTAAGGGATTGGTACAAAGCCACAGTCTTCAACTATGAGCAAATTTTCAATACAAAAGCTTGTAAGCTTGCTAAAACACATAAGGACAGAACATGTTGGTAAATTGAATTTAAGGGATTGGTACAAAGCCACAATTTTCAACTTTGAGTAAATCTGCAATACAAAGCTTGTAAACTTATTTGTTCTTTGGGGTTCTTGTTCCCTCTTCTTGGCTATATGTATTAGTTTCTTGATCACTTATGTGGGTGGTCCCTTGTTGTTTCATATTTCTTTGCTTTTGTTCTTCCCCTTTGTGGGGCCATTCTAGGTTTCTCTTCCTAGAACTTTTTATTGTAAACTGCTATACTCTTGAGTCCCATTGACCTATTTTTGGCCATCCGTGGACATTAATATAATTTCTTTTTTTCTTTCTTAGCACACATTAGAAAACATTCCAATAGCAATTTAAAAGCAAGATAGGCATAATAAATTCTATTGAATGAGCACTAAATTTTAGATTAACATTAATATTAAATAACGATTTCAGCAATATGCAAGCGTGAGAATTACTATTAAAAAATCTAAGTGCAAAATAACACTTATTTATAAAGTTTACAAAGCTATTGCATGAAAATAAATAAAAACTAACTATGACTCACTCAAGGAACAACTTAATTTCATGCAATGCAATCATTATAACAAATTGTATCTGCTATATCTAAATCTAAAACTATGCAATTGTCAGTTAGACTGATGGTAAAGATTACTTAAACTAACACTTAGAAGTCACATCTCTTGCTTGAGAAGATATCAAAACATAGACTTGTAAAAATAGATGATCTAAAAATAGCCTCCTTAAAGAGCTTGTCAGATTAAAAATAGATAGAGCTATATAGAGCATGAGTTATAAATAGTGTCGGTTAAAAATAACATATCCTAGAATATGCTCTTTTCTCTGGAAAATGTGGCAATTAAAAATTGTGCGAATTATTTTTAGCGTGCACTAAAAATTGATTTCTGGATAGGCAGCTTTGGATGATTCTGTTGAAGTTTTCCCCATATTTTGATCATTGTGGATACTTTGAAACCTTTAGTCATGCTGATATGCCAAACACTTAAATGCAATTTTTTTGCAGTGGCAACTTCTTGTTTGAAAGATGACCTCTTTATTGTATGAACTTGTCTTAGGGTTCTGTTGATGATTGTTTTTGGACAACTCAACAATTAGAGTGAGATACTAAGTATCTGACTCCCTCTTGAGCAAAGTCTCTCGAATGCTGAACTAGGTGATCAATCAAGATGACTCCAAGGTTCCTTCTGATGATTTTGAAAAGAGAAAGCTCAGCGACTAAGTATGATTTTACTGTTAAACACAAAGGGACTTACACAGACTTCTCTTCATTCATATTTAGCTTGTTCCTCCTTTCAGTGTGGATGATGTATGTACAAAGTTTCAATGATAAAAAAGGAAAAAAGGATAAGGTTTAGGAAACTAATCTAAGGTCAATGTAGCAATGATGATGTATTGAATAGACAAACTCCTAAGTAAACCTAACTTCACTTCGCCAAGGATGCCTACAACTACATGAAGTTGGTGCAATCTCCTAAGTTTTGCGAATGGTTTTCAAATCATGAAGGTTCATATGAGCACCCATAAGACGGCGCAGTTCAAACAAGCATCCACAATCGAACTTATACAAATTAAGCTCAGACTAGCTTTACACAACAATTCATCAGCGATGAATGTTAAAAGCATGAGCTAGGAGTTGATCAAATATCCAATACATACATACATTACAACAATGAGCTTCTAATCTATTTTGAAACATCTCTCCATTTAATCAAGATACAAGAAATCATGTTATTCCACAAGATAACACTTAACACCAAACAAGTAGCTCCAATGTCTTTGCATTACTCTTGAGAAATATTTACAACAATTCCAAGTCCTCTCAGAAAATTTCGAGAGTCTCCTATTCTACTCCTAAAATTTAAAATCTATATCTTACAAATGAGGCAACAAGGCCTTTATATAGTGTCCAGAATACAATGAAGGGCTAAGATTAATTCAATAGCCAAGGGCTTAGATCACGCCACCTCAGAGGTAGTTACAACAACTTGCTATTTTTAGCAAAAAAAGAGAGAGGCAATGAAGGCACGTTTTCCAATGTGATAAGGTAAGGCGAAAGCATTTAAAATATTCCTCCACATAGGAATCCCTTTAGCTTTTTTCATTAAATGATACATTTAATGCATTTAATAATGCGGCTAATCAAAATTGAATGATGTGTACTCGCCACATAGATGCCAACTCAGCGTACTTTGAAGATTGTATCATCTTTGTGTGATGTATTCAATGTGATTGCTTGATACTTGTATGTTTAGGAATACATCTTGTAGATCTTGCCTTGTTCATTCTTCTTGTAGACTGGATGTATGATACTTGTTGCTTCACTTGATTAACTTCATGATTCTGCTTCTTCTTCTTGTAGGTAAGTTGATATGATGATCTTCTTTGATGTTTCTTCTTAAAGAGTGGAGTAGTAGAGATATGATGACTTGAAGTAGAATGTATGATAATCTTCATTCATGAAGAGTAGGAGAATCTCTTGGACTTGAAGGTTGAATGGAGCTTGAAGTATGATGGATGAATATCCTTGCTTGATGTAGAAGACTTGAGGTTGATCCTTTAGAGTGGCGTTCCCTCTACAACTTGAACACTTCTCAGGTACTTGTCCTTGATGACTCCTTAGCTTCACCAACACTCCTTCCTTCAATGATGCAACTCGATAATCTTCAAAGGCGGCTAGCATGATGCTCCTTACTCCTCGCTTGAAGGTGATTCCTTGGATAACTCCTTAGCCTTGATTGATGATCCTACAAGACAAGATAAACAATATATCAATCACTTCATAAGATAGGAATAACTTTAAACATGTAATAATCCTTTTCAAGCTTAGGCGCAAATATAGGTAAAAATAGGAACAAAGTGCGCCTAACACAAATTAGTCCCACATTCATAACTTAAAGTAATTTCAAACAATTGCAAGGATTTAAAGAGGTCAATCTCCCTTATAAGGTTCATTCGAAAGGTGTCTTTGGTGCAATTTCAACCTAGGCGCTCACTCCTAGACATGGATTTGAGAAATTGTTTCTAGGGCGCCAATTGAGTTGGCAGAGGAGTAAAAGGGTGCCTTGGATTAATGGCCTCATACTTATCATTTTTATGATTTAAGACAGTAGCAAACGCCTTGGGAGGACTTCCACACCTAGGCGCCCATTCAATAAAATCATTTCGCACAACTTACCCTTAGGCGCTCATGGGGAAACAAGTCAAGGCGCCCAACATTATGAAGCTGATTTTTCAATATTTGAATCAATAAACCATGGTTTTGGCTTCCCCATTTCTAGGCGCCACCTTAGATTGTTTACAACTGAACCTTTAATCCTTATTCCTCCTAGGCGCAACTTGGAGTGTTTAAACATGTCCTATACTAGGGCGCCACAAAAGATAATTCAATGCATGAAGGGCGCCTATCACCCTAAGGCGGGGTTTTGACAACTTTTCAATCAAGGCGCTCAAAGTAGTTTGCTCTTGTATTCATCTCATGTCAAGGCGCAATTCTGAAGTTGGTTGGAATGATGGGAGGCGCCCTGAGTTGCAGGCGCCATCTGGAGTCATTGCGAGTAGAGAAATGCGCCCAGAAAAGGAAGTCCAAGGAGTAAAGTATATTGAAAAATATATTTAAGTATAAGTTTAGAGATTGAATTTCTTATACCTTAAATATTTTTCAATATACCTTTCAGGATGTTTGAGATAGGTCTCAGATCCACTAGATTTAACATGCAGATTATAGAATTTGGAGGATCCACCAGATTTCAGACTTAGTCAATTTTTCAGTGTTTCAGGATATCAGGCTATCAGACTTAGTCATTTTCAGGATCTTCTCAAACATCAGGATCAAGGATTTCATACTCTTTCTTCCTAAGGCGCTCATTAAGGAGTCATTAGCAATTCATGATTGATAAGCACAGACTGGAGGTTGTACAAGCCTTTACTAGCGCTTAGACAAGGATAAAAATTCTCTTCAACCTAGGCGCCAATGTGAAGTCACTCAGGAGGGAATTAGCGCCTAGAAGATCTTTTCATGTTTGACCAATGCTAAAACTTTTCCTAAGGCGCTATAGACCTCATCAAGGCGCCAATTAAGTTCAAGGCACTCAATTCACTACAGGGCGCTCACTTCTCTTCAAGGTGCAAAAAGTATTATAGATACATTCCATTTGTTAGCTAGCGCCCAAATCTCTCCAAGGCACACTCCAAGGTGTTCTCAGGGCGCATCAAGACACTCTTATCTCACTAAGGCACTCAAACTAGACAACCTCCCACATGAAGGCGCCAGAGGGCAGATCTCTTCACCAAGGGCGCAAAAGTGGCCTAGTCAAGGCAACTCTCCAACACAAGGCGCTCCAATAGGGTGATTTCAAACTAGGCGCCAAAACTCTTCATCCAAGGCGTATTCCATCCATTGCTCAAGGCATTCACTTACCTTGAGGCGCTAAAACCCTTCATCAAAACATCTTAAGGCGCTAAGACTTCCTCTAGGCGCAATCTAATCTTACTTCTAAAGCGCAAAATGACACTAAGGCGCTCCAAAACTTATTTCTCCTCACTGGGCGCTCATACCTTGTTCAATCCCTAGGCGTCAAAAGTTCAAACTCCTACCCTAGGCGCTCAATCAAAGCCACTAGAATTAAGGCGCTAGATACCAAGGGAGGGCGCTCAAACTTCCTGTCTTCTTCCAAAGGCGCTTTGTCTTAGTCAAATTCTCTCTGAAGGAGCTATCATTCACTCGTAGAAGGCGCTAAAGCACACCAAGGTGCTATCATTCACTTGATGAGACACTTCATCATCTTCTTAACTTCCTAGGCGCTTCTCCATCAAGGAGTCCTCACTCTACCTCCAAGGCGCCTTTTCATTTCAACTCACAACTCCAACAATGGAGATACACCCTAAGGCGCAACTTCACCTCATCCATGAAGGCACTAACTCTAAGAAAAGGTTTCCACTACCCAAGGCGCAAAATGACACTAAGGCGCTCATCCACATTAGGGCGCTCAACTCCAAAAACAATGCAAGGCGCCTGGAAGTCTCATCCTCTGCTCAAAACTCTCCAACTCTCCTCAAAGCAATCAAAGCAATAAGGCGCCAAAATGAGTTCAAGGCGCTAGATTCATTCAAGGCGCTCAAAACACCTCATCAAAAGTGCACCAACTTTCCTTCTAGGGCGCTCAAACTTCCTGTATATGTGGGCGCTCTTTGATCTAGGGCGCCAAATTCATCTCTTCTAGGAATCTAGCTCTAGACGCTAACTTGGATTGTTTTCTATCATTTTGAATGTTGAAGGGCGCCTAAAGACAATAACAACAAGGCATTGGCGCCTAAACTCATGGACCTCAACTGAAGGCGCAACTCTTATGATCCTCTGAACATGGAATGGGCGCCTAAACTTAGGCGGAATTTTGAGGTGACCTTGGAGCAATTTCGCGCCCAGAACTGACAGTACTGAAGGTAAGGTATATTGAAAAATATATTTAAGTATAAGTTTAGTACTTTAAATATTTTTCAATATACCTTTCAGGATGTTTGAGATAGGTCTCAGATCCACCAGATTTAACATGCAGATTCTAGATTTTTGAGGATCCACCAGATTTCAGACTTAGCCAATTTTCAGGATCTTCAGGATCAGGATACCAGACTTAGTCATTTTCAGGGTCTCAAACATCAGGATCAGGTCATCAAGGGACTCTAAGATTCAAACACCACTAACTTCATCATGCAAAGGACATCATCCTGGACTTAGCAAAGCACTAGAATTCAAAAAAAGGGGGGTCCCCATTTGCAATGGGGCGATGTGTGATTTGGTCACAACAGGTTCCAAGATGAATCGGAGAAAATAGGCGGCAAAGCCACAGGGAATGTGTGCCGGAGGAAATTTACTTGTCATTTATCACTAAAAAGTGCGCTTAGAGGAGTTTTACGAGACATTCATCATTAAAAAGTGTGCCTGGAGGAAGTTTTACATGAAATTTGTCACTAAAAAGTGCACCTTACATTTACTTGAAGACCTTTCACAGCTGGGTGCACTTCACTCATATGTTTACCATCATTTAGGAGGAGAAAGTTAGTGAAAAAGTGCACCTCCTTTATCTCCTTTTAACTCTTGGTGGAAATCACTTAACTTAGTGCCACATTTTACCTCATTGGAGGAGTTTTGAGTGGCAAATGCCAAAGATAAGTGTGCTTTTGTATTGATTGATCTATTAACTCCTTAGGCGCGTTTAACTAATACTTTAGCCACTTTCTTTTTGTGCTTTTCACTAAGTTATTTGCCAGTTCTCATGATACTCGGGCGGAGATTATGAGGGTTGTAACCATTAAAAAGTGCGGCAAAAGTTGACTTGAAACTCTTTACTCCAGCTGGGTGCTAATCAATTACATTTCTACCATTTTTCCTGAGATTTGGGTGCTGATTTTTGTTTTTTGCTGCTGCGAAATTCACTTTCTGCTGTATGTGATTTTTGTTTGCTTATCAAAGCACCTTTCTTCTTATTTTATCTCTCTTTAAAAGATGACAAACACTTTCAGACTTCTGCCTTGTTTGTTGTTCTTGTATGTTGATCTTTTCTTTCTTCCCCAATCTGTCCTTGAACATCATCATTGTTTAGTCTTTATCGAGCTTGCAGTCATTGTCTAACCTTGCAAGAGTTGTTATAGAAAAGACCAAAAATAACATAGACTAACAGGGCAAGACATTGAAATATAACCATTTGAATGGACGAAAAGACAAGGTTTTAGCTTTGAAACTTGACACGATACAAATTTTTTGTACGAGTACAACAGATTGCACCAAAATGACTTATGTTTCAATATTTTAAATAAGTCATAATAAAAAAAAACCTCTCAAATGAAAATATTTTAAAGTATTCTGCAATAATTTTGCTTTTTTCTGAAAAATAATTGTTCTCCAAAATTTGGAAAAATGTAACTTATCTTTTGCTTTCCCCAGAAAATTGTCCTCCAAATTTTTTTGAAGTAACTGTATGCAATAAAATATTGTTCCAAGGTTTGAAGGAGAAAATAAAACTTATCACTTTGGAGGTTGTGAATCCACAACCATGAATGAAAAAAATCCCGTCAACGTGTACAACTCGTAGGAGACTTTACTCTTGTGTTACTTGGAATACCTCTGTTTATGATGCCCTCCAACCTGTCAGAAACCTCCTCTATTTGTGGAGATCAAAAGCAGGAGAATACTTCTCAGAGGAAGGAGAAAGACTTTGAAAGTGTGAATAGCGTTTTGCAGGCAGACACATGGGCATGAAACAAAGTTATGATAGGAAATATTATACACGAATGTACTGAGCATGGGTTAAAGATTTAATGCATGAGATTACAAAACTTGAACGGATTGAATGTGGGTAAGGAAGCACAAAAATAATGACAAACAAGAAGGATGTGGGGGCAGACAGAACATTGAATAGGGCATGGAATGGTGAACAAAGAATAGGAGTTTGTATGATTGGAAATCTCGGCTGGTAATTTGAATATTTTATTGAAAACCCGAGCTTTCCCTCTTCAATGCCTGGGTTTCCCTGCTTGGTTGTGTGACTTTCCTTTTCTCTATCACGCTGGACTAACTTAGCCTTCTTGCGCATTGTGTTCGGGAATGGGCATGACAAAAGAATGGAGTTAAATTTTATTGGAAAGAGATTACAGGAACAAAAACCTTAGACACAAAAACCCTAAACGAATGGTCTGCAAAAAAATGGAGGATTACAAAAATGGAGGCGGACAGAAATGGTTTGAAAAATAGCTTGTGCTCTGATACCAATGTTAGGCTAGGAAACCGGACTGTGAAAATGAAATTGAAATGAAAATGCAAATCCAAAATTGTTTTCATTCAATTTAGAAGCAATGTACACATTTATCAACAATGTGTGACCCTTCAGTTCATCTCTAAATGATTGCTCAGTTCATCTTCAGGATGATTGTTCAGATTCTACAAGAAAGTAAAGTATTGTTATGCTATTACCTAGGATTATGTACATAATATTACAATTTGAGCCTTGTTTATTGAAAAAAACTATTTTGATGGTCACAAGGAATCAAGTGAAGAAGGCAGTGTACCCAAATACTTTTATTGAAAAACCAAAGAATGACAAATGCAATAAAGGAAATCCACAAGACAAAAGTCTGAAATATGATATCAAAGACGACCATTCTGTGTTGCCAAAGAAGTCATGTTAGGATATAATATTTATCATGTAATAAATTTGGCAATAAGGTTGTTATGCAATAATTCAGTGTATATCTATAAATTAATAAGTTAACTTATACTATCTAAGTGACCACAACAGTAGAAAAGCATTATATGGGTCTCAATTACATACAAACACAATTACAATCCATCTTGTGCTGCTATTTCTCTTCTTTCTTTAACATGGTGCCTAAATATCTATGTTGGTGTTAAGAGCACTATATATAAGAACCTTACAAGGAACAAGGTGAGGCTATCAAGTGAGATTGTCAGGGAGAAGGAGAAATCTAGGGTTTAAGACAAAGATGTGAGCATATCAGAAATCATATGAAGAACACAGATGAAGACAAAATTCTAGATGGTGTCAATAAGAAGTTCCAAGGAGGGACATGAGAATTTTTAAGGTCAAATAAAGTACATTGGTTCAATGACTAAAGGGCTTTGTAAATCATCCAAGACTTTACAGTTGGACATGATTGATGGATATTTATTGGAAGAATCCATGCCCATGGACATAGAAAGTAGCTGCAACCATAAGTTTATTATAATTCACACTTAATTTGAGATTACCACAAAGATGTCATGACCAACCAAAAGATTACCATAATTCACACTTAATTTGAGATTACCACAAAGATGTCATGACCAACCAAAAGATTACCATAATTCACACTTAATTTGAGATGACCACAAAGATGTCACGACCAAATAGTTAAGAACAAACAAGAAATAAATACAAACATATACCAAACAAAGAAATTACGATGTCCAGAATTTTATATTTTTTTAATCTTTTCTTTTTTCAATTGTTACATTTTTTCAAACACTTGCTTTCCATTATTTTGGTTATTTATGGAAATTTCAAATATGCAATATGGAGAAGATTATACCAACTGTAATTCGGACTGATTTCTGGTTTTGGAACAAATTCTTCTCTACTTTGCTAATTTCTTATGAAGTTTGGGTTTGTGTGTGTTTGCTATTAGCGCCAAAGCTTCTTTATTGATTGTCCTAAACCTAACCTTCCATGATATTTTAGCGATTTGTTCAGCAATGGACCCCTTTGTCCAACTTCTTTGATGTGCACAGCAATTTGTCCAGGGATGACATGTTCAAGGTGTTATCCTTTGTTGAGCAGACTCACATTATCTTTTCTTTTTCTCTCATAAACGTAACACCGTCTAAAATTCAGAATAACTATGTATCTCATTATGCTAGGTAGCACTGTCCAAATATATACAGTTAGCAACAATTTTTGTTTTTGTCGCTGGGCAGGCTCAGCATCTCAAGGGAATGCAATGTAGGTCTACTGGCATTTTCATATCAATGCCAGATTGAAATATTTGGCATCCTGTTCAAGTGTCTTATGGCAAAATGAATTATTTTTGATGTTCATTGGCATGTTTGAGATTGTCTTAAATTTATTCAATTCCATATCTCCTTTGGGTCACAATTCTTTACTGTGGATCACTGCATCTCAAAAAGATGGCTTTGCTGAATTTGCAGCTACAGTTAAACAGATTCCATATCTAGAACTTAGCCATAATGTATTCTCTAACAGTCTTCTCCATAAGTTTTCGGTGTCACTCTTAGTGAACACGTGTTCTCTCAAGATTATTAACCTTTATGTGTTCCGTTTCACCACCATCCCAGATGTTATATGGTGGCTCTTCAAATAAATGAAAAATGAAGAATTATTATACAGAGATGGAGAGAGAAAGTGTTATTGAAAAAAATACATTCACTACACAAGGCTAAATGTTTATTTACAATGCAGAAGTTGGTCTGTCTTGAACTGCTTGACAACTACCAAGACAACTGCCCTTTTATCTTTAACTGATCGACTTTATTAACACTTATATTTAATGTTATATGCTCTAACTACAAATTAGGAAGATGAAGACAATTATCTTAATCTCACAATAGAATTTCGGAGATCTTTGTTAGATTATTGGTTCTATATGCTCTATGGAATAACCATCTAAGATGTATATGTTCCTCACTTTCTTGGATGCCATTGTCAATCTGCATATCATTGCAAACTAATTTATTTGAGGACTTTCATTGAACTCGCTAGATACTATTTTAACAGGGTTTTAATCTTAAAGGGGTGATCAAATGCTTAGTATCATTAGTACTCTTCTTAGTAGAAAAACCTGAGAAATTTTTTTTGTTCTATGCATCATTTATATTGTAAAATGTAAAAGAAGATGTAGAATAAAACATTCTCGAGATCTGTAAGGATTCAAGCATGGGATGACAAGTTTTCATGCAAAGGTACATTGTACATTAGACCATGATTTGATGGCTGAAATAGAAGATTCATCTTCCTCTTTATTCTGATCAGAATGTGTGATAGTTAAAGCATCTGTACATTTTCAGTTGTTAACTCTAGATGAGATATGCAGGTATGCAAATACTGTTGGAAACAAGAGAGTAGACCTTTTTGAGGGTGGAACTGGTGGTGGTGAGGCCTTTGCAGAAGAAAATGTCATAGCAGCATCGAGTAAGAAATTTGCTTTAATTTTTACTCTTGCATCTTCCATACCCTTTCAATTAACCTTACAATGAAAATTATTGGCATGGGTCCTTACCAATATAATATGATGAGTACAAACAAGTGCAAATGTCATTTTCTCTCCTTTTGTCACTAGTTGATCTCTTATGGTAATAATGAGTAGCACTTATGGCTGGAAACTCGTTCTTTCAAATGATGAGATTTTCCCTTCAGTTTATTTGACAAATTGTACTTAGTAATATAGGCCATAGTCATACAAACAAAACTTATTTGTGTAAAGATGATTTCCTTTCCAGCTTCTTGTGTTTTGTGTAGGTCAGGCTGAAAGTCCTTAGGTTTTGGGAAGGCATTTAGCATATCTAACAATGGGGCAAAGGCTTGCATAATGGCATCACACTTATATTGCATTGATATTGTTGATGTCAATTGTTTCTAATGCTTGCTTGGTATTATTAGATTTGTGAAATATTTTTTTTTTCTAAACCCTGTTATGTAGCTCTTAAAAAATTTGTGGCTAAAACAGCTTCATTGTGAGCAGAGGAGTTGGGGTGGGGATGAGAATTCTATGCTTTCACAAGAACTTAATGCCGAGTTTCAAATGGGGACACCTGATATTCTTTCACAAGAACTTGATACTGAGTTCCAAATGGAAAAAAAATGGGAAATATAAAACCATAGGTTTTGCCCCATTGTTTATTGTCGAAGGTTCTGATATCCAAAGGTGTGGAGTAATCTTAGAAACCCTAGATGCATTTTCCTTTGGTATGGCAGATTTTTTGGATAATATTTTAAAACAATCTATAATAAGTTTTGAAAGTAAATGAATTTATATCAATGGTTTAATGAATAATAATACAAATTACAAGAACTGTCACTATTGTTTTAGTCGGCACAAATTATGCCACTTTCTGTTGGCTAGGTGGAAAAGTATTATTTTCATTGACTTTGTAGCTTGTAGCCATTTCCATACTCTTCCCTTGCCCCTTTGCATCCTTCAATTTCATGCTTGCACATTCTGTTTTACTTTTGTGAGAATGTGCATTTACAATTTTCATTTTTGCAAATTTCAACATCTATGTTTTCTGTTGTCTAATCTATTTAATGTGATTGGTTTTCAAGTTTAACATTATGATCCCATCCCTCTTAAATTGAATGTAAGGCGAAGGAAATGGCAAGGGATCTGATATCATCCAATCCCTGTTTGTAAGCTGAAGATGTGCATCACTTCTGACTTTCTTTTCTTAAAATATATATTACAACATTGTATCACATGTATTAATAATTTAATAGATATAGATATATCATTCTTATTAAATTTATCAATATTGGGTGTCTATTGTTTTTATTCCATTTGACTTTTGTATCCAAGTTAAAATTTGAAGAAGATTGCAGCAAAGTGAACTGGAAGAGCATCTTCAAGATTTAACAGATAGACATATTTGTCGTTGAGTACTATGTGAAGTTTGTAGGTGAAAGATCTAAAGACATCACACTTTTCTATATTTATTCTATGGAAAACTGTAGGTCTAGGAAATACAAAAGTGATATGGTATGCTTTGTTTTACATGAAACCTACCAAGTCTCCTTTTATTTTCATAATGGAAAATCCTAACAAATCATAATTTTCACTTCCCTGGAGATTTAAAAAAGTAGCTACCTTTGTACTTAAAAATAGAAGTCTTGTGACCCAAAACAGAAATTTAATTAGTAAAACGTTTAAAATCTGCCTGCTCTTTCCCAATGTTTGGAATGCATGTTCTTGGAAACTCATTATTGAGTTGATTTAAATAACAAATATTTTAATGTTTTTCCTTAGATTGTAACAGGTGAAAAAGTGTTGCTCAACTATTAACTCTTGAGTCCAAAGTATGCTGAGAGGATATAATTTTGTTACTAATTTAAGGTATAAGCCAGTGATTCGGTTTCTCCAGTTGCGATTTCTCTGAATCAAAAAATAAAGTAATTAAGCCTCTGGCTGGATTTCAGGAGTTAGAATGCTATAACCTTAAAATATCCCCTTCCAATACCAGTCACAGATGATGCTTCATAGGAAGTGTCAGGAAGTGAAAACATTGTCTTTTAGGTAGATTTTTTGTTATAAACTGATATCAATTTCAAAGGGAGATAAAATAAACATCAGTGTTTCTCCAAGTTTTGGGAACAGGGGTGTGGGTTTCAGGATTGCAAAACTTTTTGTGGAGGTGGGGGATTGCAGAGGATGTCCATTAAAATAATTTAGAAAATTAATATATAAAATTTTAGAATATAAATAAGTAAAAATACTTAAAAATAACATAGACGAATCAAAAGAAGCTGAAATTGTAAATAGTATGTACATCAAGAATTTATTGATTCCACAATCCATTTGATAGACCAATAATCATAGGCATAATATGAAACATGATTTATATTGAGAGATTCCAAAAGAAGAAATCTTGTATCATGCATAGTACATAGGTACATCGAGCAACAAACTCACAAATAAGAGTCATCATCCTATTGTTATCTTAGAAACCATTCCTCTTCCTCATCCTCTCTTTTCTTCTTCTCTTTTGGTGAATTCAAAACAACAATGGGCATGGGTTTTAAATTTTTTAGGGTTGGGGGGCCGTGATGGGCCCCCATATTTATGGCTTTAGTTATTTTAGAGTGTTTTTAAATTTTCTTTCTATTTCTTTATGCGTGGGCATCCATATTTATGGCTTCAATTATTTTAGAATGTTTCAAAATTTTCTTTCTGTTTTTTATGCGTTTGATGTGGGGTATGCCCTTAAGTATTGGGGACAGCCAGGGGACACTAAGAAGTCCCCCCAAAAAAAAACAATAAAAGAGGGACATCCCTAAAACTTTCAAAATAAAGGGGCATGGGGAGGGGACGTCCTTTCCATGTCCTCAATTCTCTGGGGTGTCACTCAGACCCATTTGTCACATCGCCATGGTACACTAATAAACATCACTTTTCTATTCAAGATAATGAATACATGCATTTCATAGAATGTCCTTTGGTTTGTGTAATGTTTTGCATCTTTCCAAGGACTTTAATGTTCATGTCTAGTGCGATGCCAGTGAGGGATTTCAAGGATGTTCTTGGTGAGTGATCCATTTATGGATTACTGACAGAGCATCTTTGTGCTTGATATAGGTAGCTATATCATGCAATTAGATAAGACTTGAATCCAAGGAAATGCAAGTTCTTGGATGTTGGATATCTTGCTGTTTGGAATGTTTAACAATACAAGTTCTTTTTGATTGGATTCAATTGCATCAATAACCATTTGTAAATTGAATGTCATGTTAATCAATGCATTGCTTTTGAAATATTCAATACAGGATTAGGAATTTCACCATTGAATGTACATTTGCACATGGTTTACACCAATTAGTTCATCCTCTTTATTTTGTAAGCAAATTGATATTGAAATTAGAAAATAATTTTAAATCACAAAGAGAGAAATATTATGAATGGTGTAAAGACCTCAACTAAATGCATACATGGAAAACAAACCTAGAAATATTCCAGCAATAGATTATTTTATGTTTTAAAAATATAATTCAAACACACACATACGAATTGAAATGCACTAGACTGATAGAACTCACTGGGCACACCCAACATGCAAATCTAAATGCCGAAATGATCTTGGACACTCTCTAGACTGCAAATCCAAAAGCCTTTATGATCTTGATGTTACTCTGTACGATCTGAGTGTTACTCTACACCAGGAATGGCTTCGTGAGGGTTTTCGTCCCCAAGAAATCAGGGTGACAGGTCTGTAGGTTTTTGTCTCCAAGTGCCAAAACTGTTGAAAGCAGCATCACAATCCTAGAAATGAAGTTGGATTTTGTTTTTCCTCCCAATGCTTTCTACACTCTATGCTCCTTGCGTCCTGTTGTGACCAAATCACACATCGCTCCATTGCAAATGGGGACCCCCTTTTTTTTGAATTCCAGTGCTTTGCTAAGTCCAGGATGATGTCCTTTGCATAATGAAGTCAGTGGTGTGTGAGTCTTAGAGCCCCTTGATGACCTGATCCTGATGTTTGAGACCCTAAAAATGACTAAGTCTGGTATCCTGATCCTGAAGATCCTGAAAATTGGCTAAGTCTGAAATCTGGTGGATCCTCAAAAATCTAGAATCTGCATGTTAAATCTGGTGGATCTGAGACCTATCTCAAACATCCTGAAAGGTATATTGAAAAATATTTAAAGTATAAGAAATTCAATCTCTCAACTTATACTTGAATATATTTTTCAATATACCTTACCTCGGGTACTGTCAGTTCTGGGCAAGGAGAGCTTAAAACCAAAGCGCCTTGATTGAAATTGATGTTGGGAAGTTCGAAACACTGCAAATTTGACAAGGAAGAGGCATTTAGGTCTATGCGCCCATTGCATGTTCAGATGATCATAAGAATTGCGCCTTGAGTTGAAGGGTGATGTTTAGGCGCCCATTCCTTGGTGCTCTTGCCACTTTGGGCACCTTGATGTGGGATTAGGTGATGGATAGCGCCCAAGGTGATATAATCAAACAAGGATGTAACCAGGTGTTAAAGAGCCTTGAAATAGCAAAGAATAACTCACATCAAGTTAGGCACCCTCCATGCTTTGAAACACTCCACTTTGGCGCCTTAGCAATATAGGTGATGAATGAATTCAAATTTAGGCACCTTAAGGATAGAGTTTGTGCGCCTTTAAGGAGGTAGCTTGTTTAACTTCCAAAGTTGATCTAGTATAGAAGTTGGCGCCCTTTGCCTTCAAGATTGAATGATCTTTGGGCGCCTTAATGTGAAGGAAACTAGAAGGTTTGAGCGCCCAGGTAACAAGTTCAAGAATGCAAGTATGATAAGTACATTGCCTACCCTACATTGGCGCCTTGGAAGGTGGTAAGTGGGTCATCATCAAGTGAAGAGCGTCTTGAGTTCAGAGAGTTTAAGTAGATCATCAAGATGGCGCCTAAGGGAATTCGGAAGTGGATTAAGAGTTTGAGGCGCCCTTGGCCGTTGATATCAACATGTATTAGCGCCTAGACTAGCAAATCATTAGTGGAGCGCCTTATATCAAAGTTCCTGGAATGGATTGGTGATGAAGATGATTTTTGGCGCCTAGATTTAGGAGGAGGAAAACACCATTCAATTAGCGCCTTGGGAGAAGAGATCAATCAAACTTAGGTGCCAATTTACACTAATATGATCATTCAATTGCGCCTAGATTTAATGGAAATTAGCATCATCAAAAGACTTAAAGTTTCATGCCCAAGGTAAGGAAGAGTTTTTTTTAAGCACCAAGAAGCAAGCTAAGTATGCCAAGGCGCTTTGAAACATCAAAATGTCCAAAACTAGTCAAAATTCCTTTAAGCGCAGGTTCTCACCTATTTTGCCATAAAATTGTGCCTTAAAAGGTTTGTGAGTATCATTTGGGTAAGGCGCAAATTCTTGCCCAAGAAGTGAATGGTTTGAAAGGAATGTGAAGTTAAGGCTAAAGATATCAAGCCCTAGGCGCAAATTTCAACATGTTTTACCTTGCAAATACACCTGACTATGAAGAAGACAACAACTAAGCTAAGGCGCATTGCACCTTCTTTGCCAACCTTCATTGGCGCCCTAGAAACAACCCCTCAAATCTAAGTCCAGAAATGAGCGCCTTGAGTAGAAGAAGCCTATATGAAGCTCAAGCATGAGTAGAAATCGTTTGAAAGGTCAAGAACCTACAACTCCATTAACATGCACCTTAGAGAGAGCTAAAAGAGATGAGGATGGAAAGTGAAGTCTTGAGTTAGCGCCTTAGGAAGAATCACATCAATTCACATTTGCAGTAAACCCCTTGATAAGAAAAGTCATTTTAAGCCTTACTATTGATTGAAATCATTTAAACTTATGAATGTGGGACTAACTTGAGTTAGGCGCTCTTTTGCTCCTCTTTTCATATGTATATGCGCCTAAGCTTGAAAGGGGTTGGTTACATGTTTGAAGTGATTCTTATCTTACAAAGTGATTAATAATGTTTATCTTGTCTTTTAGGAACGTCAATGGACTTAAGGAGCAAGCGCCTAGGTCACTTTCAAAGAAGCATCATGCTAGCCACCATTGGAGATCAGTTCAATATTCATCATCAAGCTGCATCATTGGAAGGAGTGTTGGTGAAGTCAAGATCATCAAGAGCAAGTACCTAATTCACCTTCAAGTTGCAAAGGGAACACCACTCTAAAGGATCACACCTCAAGTCTTCTACATCAAAGACATCATGTTAGATCATATCAAGTTCAAGTGTACTTTATTAAGAGTAACATGTTCGAAGCATTCATTCATCCCAGCTTCAAGTCAAGTTCTTCTAACCTTCAAAGATTCATCAAGCTTCAAGTATCCTTGAGAGGTCATTTACTCTACATCCAAAGAAGGTGTTGTCTTCTACACTCCGAAGGGTCACTTCAAAGATCATCTCGAAGAACTACTTCATCTTCATTATATCAAGGAAAGGCAATACATTCACCATTCAACTTCAAGTTCCATTTCACCTTCAAGTCTAAGAGAGACTTCTACTCTGATTCATGAAGGAAGTATATATCATCATCATCTACTCTTACATGAAGGAAGTATATATCATCATCATCTACTCTATTACTCACTCTACATAAAGAGCATCATCAAAGAAGATTCACATCAACTTACCTACAAGAAGAAGAAAGAATTACAAAGTCAATCAAATGAGCTACAAGTATCATATATCTAGTTGCAAGGAGATGTACAAGGGAAAGATCAACAAGAAGTATTCCTAAACATACAAGTTCAAGCAATTACATTGAATACATCACTACAAGTTGATACAATTTGAGTTTGCTGATGTGGCGTGTACCTATTATCATTTAATTATATCAGCCACCTTATTTTAAATGCATTAAATGTATCATTTAATGAAAGAAGCCAAAGGGATTCCTATGTGGAGGAATATTTTAAATGCTTTCGCCTTACCTTATCACATTGGAAAATGTGCCTTCATTGCCTCTCTCTTTTGTGCTAAAAATAGCAAGTTGTTGTAACTACCTCTGAGGTGGCATGATCTAGACCCTTGGCTATCAAATTGATCTAAGCCATTCATTGTAATCTGGAGCACCATATAAAGGCCTTGTTGCCTCATTTGTAATTGGGGTAGTTCATAGAAATTAGATTTTAGAGGTAGAGTAGGAGAGACTCTCGAAATTCTCTGAGAGGACTTGAAGTTGTAAATATTTCTCAAGATTAATGCAAAGGACATTGGAGTTCGCTTGGTGTTTAAGTCTTGTCTTGTGGAATCACATGATTTCTTGTATCTTGATGAAATGGAAAGATGTTTCAAGTAGATTAGAAGTAGATTAGAAGTTGTTTGTTGTAATGCATGATGTAATTGAATATTTGATCAACTCCTAGCTCATGCTTTTAACATTCATCGCTGGTGAATTGTTGTGTAAAGCTAGTCTGAGCCATATTTGTATAAGTTTGATTATGAATGCTTGTTTGAGCTGCGCCGTCTTATGGGTGCTCATATGAATCTTCATGATTTGAAAACCATTTGTGAAACCTTAGGAGATTGCACCAACTTCATGTAGTTGTAGGCATCCTTGGCGAAGTGAAGTTAGGTTTACTTAGGAGTTTGTCTATTCATACCTCATCATTATCTCATTGACCTTAGATTAGTTTCCTAAACCTTATCCTTTTTCCTTTTTATCATTAATGCATTGTATATATGTCATCCACACTGAAAGGAGAAGTAAGCTAAATGAAAGGAGAAGAGTCTGCGTAAGTCCCTTTGTGATTATCAGCAAGATCACATGTAATCACTGAGTTAACCCATTAGGAATCATAAAAAGGAACCTTGGAGTTACTTCACTGGATCACATAGTTCAGCCTTTGAAGAGCTTTATTCAAAAGAGAGTGGGATACTCTAGTGTTTTACTCTATTGTTGACTTGTCTAAAAACAAACATCAACACGTCCCTCAATCATAGGCAATATAATTGACAAATCCATCCCTAAATCAATGGCAAACTTAAACTGAAATGATAACTGCTAGGTGTGAGACCAAGTCAGCTGCCTTATTCCATTAATCAAAATTTCCTAACTCACAATAACTACAGTTTGAACTATCTGCTACTCCTTTGTTGATAGTACACTCACTAAATAGCTATGGATTAGAGAAGTGAACACTTCGCACCATGAATGTCAAAAAGGGGACATTACAGGTCCTCCCTCCCTGAATTTGCTTACCCTCAAGCAAGACAAAGCTGGGTGATCTAAAATGTCAGTCGATTCCCTTTGTTGACGAAAGACCTATTGGTGATGCCTCATCCTTCTCCGCACCTTGTGCCTCCATGCACGACCTAGGGTCTCCCTGATCATTAGATTTCACCTCAATTAGATATACTTGCCCCTTCCCCAAGCACCTATGTGTTGGGTCCCAAGGCTTCTTGTAGTTGAAGCATAATTGCTTCCTCTACATCTCATATCAAGTCATGTCACTTCGCCGTTGACTCGTAAAGATGTGTCTCTTCACCTAGTGATCTGTGGGTTGAGAGGGTGCAACCCCTAATCTCTGTGGAAAAGGTTTGTGTGGAGTCCTCTCCTATTGCTTTGGAGCTCTTGTACTCACATCTCTAGTGGTAGACTCTTGTAAGGATCTGCTGGGTGTAGTGGTCTCTAATGTCAATGGTTTAGAGGAAGGGGAGATACGACAGTTAGACAGTTCCAATGTCAAGGCCCTTTTGATGGTTGCCTGGCACCTGCAATGAATCCAGGTCAATGGCTTTAACTAGACCTCTAAGGGGATCTTTTAATCCTTTCATGAACAGGAAAGTTAGATGCCTCTTTAACACATCAGGTACCATCACGACTACTCTTTGGAATTTAGTCATGTATGCATCCACTAAGCCATGGTGTTGTAGTTGTGCCAACTCTCTAAAATGCTTCCCTAGGTCTTGCCTCTCAAATCTGTCAGTCAACCTCTTGCAAAACTCCTCATAGGTGGTGATAAGGCTATGCCCTCAAGTGATTAACTTGTGATACCACCACTTACGTGCAACTCCTTCTAGGTGAAGGATTGCAAATTTAATTGCTTACTCCCCATACATAGTGCTTAGTGAGAAGTAGGTATTCAACATTTGGATACAAGCTTGGGTTAAAGATTTGTAAGACCCATCAAGTGAGGGGATGGTGAGTTTCCTTAGTTTGCTTTACAGATCTTTGAGAGGTAGGTTCAAGGTTGGTCTCCTTCCATTCCTGGTTTTGTTTTTTTACTTCAACGTACATAAGTTCATGAAGGAGATGTTTGCTCGAAATCAACACTCTTTGCCCTTTATTCAGAATTTAAGTTATCCTCTTGCTGGTTGTCCATATCCTCTTCTAGTGGCATGACTTCTTTCTACAAGAAAGTGACTCTCAGTTATCTTGTACCAGGAATTGATTTCAATGTACATGAGGTTCATGAAGGAGATGTTTTCTTGAAATCAACACTCTTTGCCTTGTATTCAGCATGGAGAGCATTCAAATATCCTCTTTCTGGTTGTCCATATCCTCTTCTAGTGGCATGACTTCTTTCTACAAGAGAGTGACTCTCTGTCATCTGGTACCAGTAATTGATTTCAATGGGGTTTTCTAGTTTGTTGCTCAAGATGAAGGTTCCCCTTGTGCACCATTACTTGGAGGTGTAGTGTCATGGTTCCCTTACTCTGCATACTCTGGACGAAGAGATTGATGAGCTGTTGCTGCCCATCCTTCAAGGGTCTTATCACATTGAAAAAATCCTGCATTTATGTTCACGTGACATTTTTTGCTTCCTTTGTTCTCTAAGTTGATATCTGATTTCTCTCACTCATTGACATTTAGTATTGATATTTGATTTTTTAAAATTTATTTATACCTCCCTTAGGCTGGCCAGATCTTAGCTCTCATACCATTGTAATAGCCTCAACTAAATGCATACATAAAAAACAAACCCAGAAATATTCCAGCAATAGATATTATTCTTTTGTTTTGAAAATTTAATTCAAGTACGCATATGAATTGAAATACACTAGATAGATACAACTCATTGGGCACACCCAACATGCAAATCTGAATGCCGAAATGGTCCTGGATGCTCTATAGCCTGCAAATCTGAATGCCTTGATGATCTTGATGTCACTCTGTATGATCCTGCTGTCACTCTGCACCATGAACTGCTTCTTGAGGGTTTCCATCCCCAAGAAATTAGGTTGACACCCCTGTATGTTTTCATCTCCAAGCTCCAACACTGCTGAAAGCAGCATCACATTCCTGGAAATGAAGTTGAATTTTTTTTTCAATTTTCAGAACTGTCTTTTGTTTTTCCTCCCAACACTTTCTATACTCTATGCTCCTTACATCCCTCAATCATAGGCAATATAACTGGCAAATCCATCCCTAAATCGATAACAAACTCAAACAAAACTGATAACTGCTAGGTGTGAGACCAAGTCAGCTGCATTATTCCATTAATCAAATTTTCCTAACTTACAGTAACTATGGTTCCAACTATCTGCTACTCCTATGTTGACAGTCCACTTACTAAACAGCTGTGGATTAGAGAATTGGACCCCGCCCATCATGAATGTCAAAAAAGGGACGTTACAAATGGTTTGTAAAGTTCAATAATATATTCTGGTCAATCCATTCATATTTTATGCTGATAATTGGGCCTCGCTTATTAACAAATAAGCTATGTAGCTGGATTCTCTAGAACCCCCCTTCATACCTGGACCAAAATTGTTTAGGTACCGATCCTAGTTCTGGTTCTTCCTGAAATTGTCTGAGTTCCTCAGGATTGCGGGGTCCTCCCAAATATATAATATATTATATTAATAATTTAAAAAAATAGAACTAGGTTGTGTTGATGATTGTTTTTAGACAAGTCAACAATAGAGTAAAACACTAGAGTATCCCACTCTCTCTTGAATAAAGCTCTTCAAAGGCTAAACTATGTGATCCAGTGAAGTAACTCCAAGGTTCCTTTCTATGATTTATGATGGATGTACTCAGTGATTACATGTGATCTTGCTGATAATCACAAAGGGACTTACGTTGGATTTTTCTTCTTTCATTCAGTTTATTTCTCCCTTGAGTGTGGATGAAGTATGTACAAGGTCTCAATAATAAAGAAAAGGCAAAAGATAAAGGTTTAGGAAGCTAATCTAAGGTCAATGAAGCAATGATGATATACGAATAGACAAACTCCTTGATAAACCTAACTCCACTTCGCCAAGGATGCCTACAACTACATGCAGTTGGTGCAATCTCCTAAGGTAAACGAATAGTTTTCAAATTATGAAAGCTTATACAAGCACCCATTAAATGGCGCAGCTCAAACAAGCATTCACAATCGAACTTAAGCAAATGAGGCTCAGATTAGCTTTACACAACACTCCACCAGCGATGAATGTTAAAAGCATGAGCTAGGAGTTGATCAAATATTCAATACAACATACATGACATCAAAGAGCTTCTAATCTACTTCTAATCTACTTGAAACATTTCTCCACTTCATCAAAGTACAAGACACCATGTTATTCCACAAGACAACACTTAACATCAAATAAGCTCCAATGTTTTTGCATTAATCTTGAGAAATATTTACAACAGTCTTCAGCACTCCCAGTGAGTTTTGAGAGTCTCTCCTATTCTACTCCTACTTGCCTACAATCTAATATCTAATGACTACCCCCTCTTTACAAATGAGGCAACAAGGCCTTTATATAGAGGTCCAGAGTACAATGAAAGGCTCAGATTGATCAAGATAGCCAAGGGCTCAGATCATGCCACCTCAATAGTTTGTTACAACAAATTGCTATTTTTAGTACATATGAGAGGCAATGAAGGCACGCTTTCCAAGAAGATAAGATAGGATGGAATCTTTTAGAGCATCTTCCACATAGGCGTCCTCTTGGCTTCTCGTTTGTTGTAGATACATTGAATGCAATTGAAATGATGTGGCTGATTCTGATTGGATGATGATAGGTACATGCCACATAGGTGCCACCTCAGCAAACTTGTGGATTTCAACTGTTTATTAAATATGCTTTTGAGCATATTCCCAAATTATATCATCTGTATGATGTCTTCAATGTGATTACTTTGATGATGAACACTTGGGATGTATCTTGTTGATCTTGCCTTGTTCATGCTTTGTAAACTCAATATGTATGATATATGTTGCTTCATTTGACTAACACTGTGATGTTCCTTCTTGTAGGCAAGTTGATCTTCTTCGATGCTTCTTCATGAAGAGTAGAGTAGAGATATGATGCTTCATTGAGTAGGAGACTCTTCTCAAAGACTTGAAGATGAAAGAACTTGCAGTATGGTAGATGGATGTCTTTGAACATGATGCAACTGACGATGAAGTGCTTCAACATGATTATCTTGAAGGGGATTCTTTGGAGTGTAGATATTGATGATAACACCTTCCTTATATGTAGGGTAGATGACTTCTCATGGAGACTTGAATGTACTGGAGGAACTTGAAATTGCATGGATGTCTTTGAACATGATGTGACTGATGAAGTATACTTGAACTTGATTTGATCTAACATGATGTCATTGATGAAGAAGACTTGAGATATATCTTGTTGAGACCTTTTGGAGCAGCTACCTCTTGAAGTGGTGTTTCTTTGGCAGTGATTCCTTCCCATCCTACCTCTTTGGCATGAATGATTGTGAAAGGCTCCTTTGGAACAGCTACATGATGACTCTTCCTTGAAGGTGACTCCAAGCTTCTCGCTTGAAGATGACCCCTTGAACAACTCCTTAGCTTTATTGATGTTCCTATAAGACGAGAAACAATATATCAATCACTTCATAATAGAAAGAAATAACTTCAAACATGCAAATAAGTCTTTTTCAAGTCTAGGCGCATATTTAGATGTTTTGGGATGAAATCAGCGCCTAGCAATAAATACCTTCATACTTGATATCTCATATTTTCTAACACTTGGAGATGATCTAAGATGACTTCTATCATCTAGGCACTCATTACTTAAAGTTCACTTTCATACATTCTCCTTCAAGGCGCTCATTGAGGTGTGGAGAGACAAGCAAATGCGCCTAACATCAATTTCACTTAACTTTTGATATCTCAATGATTTCAATCAAAAGGAGACAACATAAAATGATCAAATTTCTTAAGGAGTCCACCCAAAAGGGCTATCTCATGTAAATTCTTCTTAGGCGCCTATGTGAGGTGGTATGGACTAGGAAATGCGCCTAGATTCATTTAATGCTATTGATCTTCCAAAGGCGCATTTTGATGAAGTTTTGGGTATAATAAGGTGCCTAAGGTTCAAGATAGGTTATTAACATTCACCTTAACTTTCAATCATTGTAGTTGATATGGAATAAAACCCTCAAGACTTGCCATTGTAGGTTGATATCCATCAAGGCGCCAAAATGGGCAATTTTGAAGGCAAAGGGCGCCTTGAGTTTGGAAGATGCTTACTTCATTCCTCATGGATCTAAACACTAGTGAAGGTTCAACAAAGGTATCTTAAGACTTAAACTCCTTCAAATTGCTTGATGAATGCCCCTTTGAATTTAGGCGCACAAATTCATATCCTCAAACATTCTACTTCCTAGGCGGAATTTGATGATCAAAACTACTAGCAATGGCGCCTAACATACATGAGGGATTGATAATGCTCTAAAGTGCACATTGAAGTCTCAATCTAATGTATAGGTGTCTAAAGGAATTCTTACCTCAAAAGGACATCAAATTTCGTAGTTTTAGATCCTTCCTTTGCAAGGCGCAATTTTGATAGGTTGAAACCCTTATCTCATGCCTAGGCACCCAAAGGTGATTCTACAAGTGCAACTAGTGCCTAACTCACAATGATAAATCATGTTCAACTTGAGGTGCAATTTGTTGATGGTTTGAACATGCAAAGGCACCCAACTTCATAATTTGTTTTCCTTGTCAAATTTTCACTTCTTGAGGTTTTTTGGCAACTTTTCAATCAAGGCGCCTATTTTGAGGTTGGTTGGAAGGGTGTTCTCTTCTAGGCGTACATTGAAGTCTCAATCTTAGGCGCTGATTGAAGTTGGCAGAGGTGGGAAAACGCGCCTAAGATCCTAGAGCAAATTCACGCCCATAACTGAAAGTCCCCGAGGATAGGTATATTGAAAAATATATTTAAGTATATACTTAAATGTTTTTCAATATACCTTTCAGGATGTTTGAGATAGGTCTTGAATCCACCGGATTTAACATGTAGATTATAGATTTTGGAGGATCCACTAGATTTCAGACTTAGTCAATTTTTCAGTGTTTCAAGATATCAGGCTACCAGACTTAGTCACTTTCAGGGTCTCAAACATACATCAGGATTGGTTTCAGTGTTCATTATTTGGATTTGATCAAGACTCTTCATTACTGCAAGTTCATGTTCCAGATGAGACCTCCAGTTATAAAGCAAAAACTTCTAGGAGAGATACTTATTGTTGGATTGGCATTTCATTACTTTAAGCATATATTACTAGGCTAGATTAGATGGCTTCAAATAGTTTGCACTCCTAGGCGCTTAGAGGTAATTGCACAGAGGGCAAAATGCTCCTAGAGGACATAACATAATCATTCTCACTTCTGGGCGCCAAAATGGTTTATATGGAGGTAAAAAGGCGCCTAGTCTTAAAGTTCCCAACCTTCACCTCAAAACCTCATGTCTCATGGGCGCAAAAATCAGTATATAGTTGCATGAAAGGGCGCCCAAGGTCTTAAGACATTTCTCCATTGTTAGGCACCATTTAGGAGTCATTAGAAGTGCATGAGATGATAGGCGCAACTTAGAGGTCATACTAGTCTATACTAGCGCCTAGGATTGGATGTATTCTTCTTCAAAACAAGGCGCATATCTAGGGTTCCAACTTCAATTCCAATCAAGGCGCCTTAATTTTAACCTTTCCTTGCTCAAGGCGCTCATTTAGGTTTGTACCTTTAGGCGCCATCTGGGCTTCTGTAAGTGGGAAAATGCGCCTAACCTCTTAGAGCAAATATTGCGCCTAGAAATGAAAGTCCCAGAGGGTAAGGTATATTGAAAAATATATTTAAGTAATCTCAATTTCTTATACTTTAAATATTTTTCAATATATCTTTCAGGATGTTTGAGATGGGTCTCGGATCCACCGGATTTGACATGCAGATCTAGATTTTTGAGGATCCACCAGATTTCAGACTCAGCCAATTTTCAGGATTTTCAGGATCAGGATACTAGACTTAGGACTCAAACACCACTGACTTCATCATGCAATAGACTAAAGACATCATCAAAACTTCTTGCAAAGCATCAAAGCTCAAAAAAAAGGGGGGTTACCCATTTGCAATGGGTCGATGTGTGATTTGGTCACAACAGGTTGACCTGACTCATAAATCATAATTTATATACCTTAGGTATTTGTATTATGTAGTGTTTGTTAAGTTCCATTTATGCACATGATATTGATATTATGGTTTTTTCCTTTTGCATTTGTAATATTTTTTTTATATTTTATGTATGGATGTTGTCATGACAAACCGGAACCAGGGTCATTTCCTTGCATCTTTTTCATTGAGCAAAGAAAGATCCAGGCTTTTTAGTTTTAGATTGAAGACTATTTTGTGTTTCATTCTTTGCCACTAAGCTAAAGTTTTTGTCCTTTTTTCCATGGGAAGGATTTGGTGATAATGTTTGGTTATACCTACATATGGTGTTATGAACTTGTTTGGCTATTGGAGATATTGCGTCAGTTTCATTGATGCATACCTTTCATGAGATAACCATAGGCATGCTGTAAATTCATCCATTATTATATAGTTGATTTTGTGTTTCTTTATATACTATTTGGGACATTCTAGTAGTAGAGATCAATGCATTCTATTGGTTTGCATGATCACATCTGGCACTGTCTGAAAGAAGTTATACCTACATATGACGTTATGAACTTGTTTGGCTTGTGGAGATATTGCATCAGTTGCATTGATGCATACCTTTAATGAGACAACCATGGGCATGTTCTGAATTCATCCATTATTATATAATTGTTTTTTTGTTTCTTTATATACTGTTTGGGACATTCTTTTAGGAGTAGAGATCAATGCATTCTATTGATTTGCATGCACATCTGTCAGTGTCTAAAAGAACGATCAGCGGCTTGTTCGGTCTGTAACTTTTAAGCTCTTCATGTTTGTTTTTTGAATCTTTGGAATACTAATGCACACTAAAAGTTTGTTTGCATTTAATATTTAGTTTATAGTGTGATAAAAGTACTAGATTTATAGATAAAAGTAATAGATTTATATGTTGGTTGCAGCAATGAGTAATCAAGAACTTGTTGGGCATGGAACAAAGATGATGGATGAGACTGATCAAGCCATAGATCGGACCAAAAAAGTAAATATTTCAATCAACGACTATTACAAATGAGACAAATAAGGAATAGTGTATTTTCATCCTTATGAAAGCCAGAATACATGGTTGAAATGATTCTAAAATGTTGGTGCTCTTTTCCTGTTGTCTCTGTAAATATAGTAGTATGTCATATACCTTTTTGAATCCTTTCTCAAACACTGTCATGAATAGGTAGTTGAAGAGACTGTGAATGTTGGGGCACAGACTGCAGCACAACTGAAGGGTCAGGTGAGCATTGATGAAGTTCTCTCCTGTCTTTAATTTTAAGATTTTCTTCTATGCTTTTGCTCTGCAATTTGCGATAATATCGTGAATGCGAGTAAGCTTAAACACTATCAGTTTTCCTGTCTCCATTCAAGCATTATTTCTGTTTTGTGTTTCTCGTTAAGCTTAAACACTATCAGTTTTCCTGTCTCCATTCAAGCATTATTTCTGTTTTGTGTTTCTCATTATTTGTTTATATCATATTTCAAAAACACAGACCTGGCAAAAGATTGGCAGGCAAAAATTTTGACTTGGACATGGGACTTGCCATATTAAAACAAATGCCTAAATTCATAAAATAAGCTTAAATAACATGCAAAATATTGAATTCAAAGAACCTATAGGTAGTTTTTCTATTAGTTTTGCACATAAAAAGGAGTACAATGCAGGTCATAGTGTCATATATGATATGATGATTGATCATTATCATAGAAAATTACAAATCCATAAATAATCATGATTTGTCCTCATGAACAATATCATTCTCAAGCATATCATCATCCAATGCAGCCCGTCCAAATGCTTTTGCTTTCACTACTTCTCTCAAAATAAGCTATCTCCTCTTTGGTAAACATGGGCTCTACATCCGCAGCAATCCAATTCAAATATGGATTGATGTCATTCAAGTCTCTTTGCACTTCAACTTTTTGACGTGAAGATGAAAGGTTGTGCTACACAAAATTGAGGTCATTGTTGCTTTTCTTTGTGTTGATGGCGCAACATGCTCCAATTGCACTTACACTTAGAAATGCTACAAGGCTGGAACAAATTGTGGATGGCTAAGATTTGAAGATCTGGTGTTTTTGCACTATAATCTTCCCACCACAAATTTGCAAAGAGAACATTTATAATTTTGTAAGTAAACTAGAATATCACTAATCAAACAAGTTTACTATCTATGAGACTGTGTTTGACATTGAAGGACTTATTTTTTTTTTGTACCTACCTATTGGGTCATTCTCCTTCAAATGCATACAAGTGAAGAAAACAGCCTCCCTTTTGGAGTCATGTCTGACATCATCCTCTCTACGTGTGTTGAGGCCATCTAAAACCTCCTCATTAGCCTAAAAGGAATTGAAGATGAAAAACTTGTGCTTCAAGTAGGCTGTTGCATGTATGTGTTAGTGAAGCTGCTTGTTCTACCTTCGATTAGTTATGCGCCTAATGAGTTTATATATATATATTTTTTTCCCATAGTAATGCTAGATGGCCTCCTTGGCCTTGTCCATGGCCTCATTTAGATAACATTTTGTGTTTTTTTCTCCATCTACCAAGTGTAGAACCCTAACCAAAGGTTTTATTGCGTAAGACAAAATAGCATCAATTTTTAAAATTAAAATTAATTAAAAATTGAATGACAACAACAAATAAAAAGTGAATGAATAATTCATAAGTTTTACAATCTTACAAAGTAATGGAGTTTATATACTTTGTAAGAAAATAAACATTAAATATAAAGTTACTTTGAGAAGCTTGTCCGTGCTCTTGGCAAACACATCAACAAAAATGGTCGTCATGAACCTTTCCCCTTTGATCTTCTTCGAATATGGGAATCCCAACCTTCTAGTGCTTACAAACATCTTGTCTTAAGAGACGCTAACAAGACTGCAATAGTCTACAATGTGATGAAGTTGGTGGCAAATTGTGTGACTCCCAATTGTATGAGCTCCTTTCCTTAGGTGTGCCCTCTCATCAAGGTAAGCACCTAGTAGAAGATCAAGGCAATGAACAACACAAATGGCCCCCCAAAATGGTAGGGGGCCTCTCCTTAAGAAGTCTCCTTGCTGATACATATGTTGTTGCATTATCAATTACAACTTGGAAGACAGTCTTGACCCCCTCTTACATGACCTCATGCAATTTGTTGTATAAACTTACAATATTATTCATTTTGTCGGAGTTATTAATTGACATAAAGAACACCAATTGTCCAACTGAAGTCAATAGGAAGTTGATTAATGTGTGAATCTTGCTATCTGTCCTCCCATCAAACAAGATGGTGTAGCCCTCAATATTTTCCATGGCTTCTTCCAACAAGGGTACACTAAAATCTTGTGAACTAAGTGCCTTGACCACTAGCTCCAAATATGGGGTCCTTGCAACATGGAATGTAACATTATTATAATAATTTTTTTTTTGCAGTAGCCATCCTTGTCTCATGATGTTTATCCTACTTCCAAGCAATATGAACCCTTCAAGTGAAAGTGGTACAAGTAATATGAGGAACAAAGAATCCCTATGAATGCAATTGGCTAGAATACTTTATAGTGGATGAACCCAACATTCGTTGGCCGAGACAATAGCTTACCAATTCAGTCTCTGAATTAGTAGGAGTATTCATTAGACCAACAATTGCCGTAGTTGTCCTCTTCTTTTCTATTTCTTTTACTCATAGCTAGCAACGAGAGTTTTCATTTGTCTTATAACCTTGGGTTTCTTGTGCAAGGTGATATTTGAGGCAATTGATGCGTATTGCTGTTTTTCGCCTTGAACTCCATTTGCCATGCTTCTAGGTGAGGTCCTTGAACTTGCTGCAACTACTGCTATTGGAGGATGCCATCTTGATATGTAGAATTGGAATTACTTACATAAAGGTAAAAAAAAATAAGTTTCAATTTTAAAATTGTAAACCCTAGATTTGATAGAAAAAAATAATTGGAAAAATCAAGAAGCGCAAAAGAAAGATTGAAACCTTAAAAGTGCTAGAACACAACTAAAATGAAAGAAAAAATAGCAAAAACCTAGATTAAAAAACCAAAAATATAGTTACACATACCATTCAAATCTTGATAATAAATATGTCCATTTGATTGAAGATCACCAAAACTAGTCTAAATCAATTGAAAGTTAATGGAATGAGAGTCAAGAAGTCATGAGCAAAAGAGCATAAACCAAAAAGGTTAAAAAATGAGTTTTTTGGTTGTTTTAAGCTGTGGATTGTGTTGCACAAGGGTAGGCGAGTCTTCCCATGAGACTTGCGGTTAGTTGTGAGCATTTTGGCATTTTTTGGTTAAGTTTATTGTCATATCTTATTTGCTTGTGAGTTTTAAACTATGGTTTATATTATGTGTGTAATGCAATATGAAAGCTTCTTGAAATATATTGTTTGATCAAATGTATAAAATTAACAATTTTGGAGCAAACACCTTTGAATGGAGATAACAAAGCTGCCATGCCATCGTCAATGATTACATACCTTTTAGATACTTAACATATATTAGTTTGTGGCACAAGTTTCCCTAAATTTAAAGAGGAAAATCAAATATATAAGAATAATAAAGGGTTAAGGAAAAGTTTAAGGTGGTTTAATGCACCATTGATTGTTTCTCACATAGGCATAAAAACCATAAAATATATATATGTTACACCAAGTTTTTGGGACGAGGACATCGAGGGGATGCATTATAGAACCTTAATGCATAACATTAGAGTTGAACTGAGATTTCACATGAGAGTCGAAAAACAAATTAACAAAATTTAATTGCTTTTATTGTCAATGTGCATATATATTATATAAGAATTACAACAAAATGCCTTAAGGCTGCAAGTTTCAACTACAAAATGACAAAAAACATAGAAATTTTGCCTTTGCCCCTAATCAACATTTGCTAACATTGCACCAAAATCGGACTTTGAGTCTTAGTCACTGCTACTACAAGGGGCTAGCTTAACTAATGAAATCCCAACCAATCCCTCCTGTGCCTCCTCCTCGGATGAACATCCTAATGTGTAGTTGGAATTTGATGATACTCAGGAGGCTCTTGATCTTGAAACTGCAAGGCACTATGCATGGCCACCAACTTCTCTGCTCGTCGAGAAGTAAGCCTATTCCTTTTGATTGACTAGATGAAGTTGTATATGGATCAATTTCTTTCTGTAGCAGAGTAATTGAGAACCTGTGAAATGAGGTAAGTGTCAAGTATCCTCAACTCTAGTGCATCCTTGACATGACACATCCACTATCTGATAGGGTCGATTTGAGCCAATATAGTTCTATCTATCCTCCCCTCTGGTTTGCTGAATGTTGGACCACAAATATTGACAAAGGCTAGCCATTGTGTTTGAAGTAAATTAGACTCCTCATCTGTATACATTAGACTCCTCATCAGTATACATATTTTGAAGGGCCTTCATGAGCCCTTGTTTCCCCTCTTCATTATAAGATGGAGGCACTCTCCTAGGCCTTGCTAAATACCATTTGGGATTTAGAACATAGGCTATCGTATGAAGCAAGGTGTTCATATTGTTCCATCGCTGCGTCACAATGGGCCCAATATGCTCTTCTAAAATCCCAAATTAGGATCCTTGCTATGAATGGCTAGCTTCATTTGCCCAAGCATGCTGTCAAATGTCTCATAAATCTCTCCAAGGCTAGGAGAGTTTGTATTAACATATTTTATGACTTGCACAACAAGTGAGATGAAGGAGCAAACATATCTACAAACAAGTTACAAAAATTAAAATTTCAAAAAAGATTAAGACTCAAATGACATATTGAATGCTATTTAAAAAAATGAAAATAATTTACGAGTTAGAAACATTAATGAACTAACAATTTAATAATTTAATAATAAAATCAGCAATTTCTTACCTCATTGTGGACCACCAATCATCGTTAAGGATCTTTTGTTTCATACTCTTTCCTTCAACCGTGTTGCCTTTGGCCATCTACCCCACTCTGGATTAACCATCATTAATTGTAGAGGCTCTTGCACCTCAAACATCCTATCTAGCAAAATAAAGTAGCTGGCATATTTAGTATCTAAGGGCTTGAGGAATTCCTTCCTTGAAAAAGCCCTGAACAAAGCAAGTGAGGTGTGATGGTTGCAAAGTAACATCTGTATGTCTCTAGCTTTTGCTACCATTGACCAATCTATCTTCCCAATGCTTTCAATGCGTTGTTCAATGCATGAACACATTGCAAGGTCTAGAAAAACCCCACCATCAAGCCAATCAACTTACATACATAGGCTGAATCGGTCACCACTTGTACAACATTAGAGGGCCCAACTTCTTCTATGGCATCCTCCAAAATCTGAAAATGGAAGTTTGCATCCTTTTTTTTCCTTGAACAATCAATAGCTTTAAGAAAATAAGAGCTAGCTGAACATGTGAAAATGATATTGATGAGTGGCCAATGTTTAATATCAGTCTACCCATCCATGATGGTAGAGCAACCATCCCATATTCAAGTTTGCCTGATTTCCTCCATCACTACACTCACCTTAGTATACTCTCTATTGAGGAGGGTAGTGCGTAGCTTATGTTCTCCAGAGAGACAATTGAGTGATCAACAACAATTGCATCTTTGAACATTTGTTTGAAATAGGGAGAATGTGCCACATGAAATGGTATGGCATGGACAAACAAAAATTTGGCAATAGAAGACAACCACTTCTCATGATTGCATATTAAACATCTCTACAACAGTAGTAGTCTTTCTTTTTCTCTTGGTAGAACCCTCTTTCCATTGACTCTTAACATCCATGGTTTGGGTAGGCAATGACATACTGGGTTGCATAGTCTCTATTGGCATTCCCTTATTTCCTGCTAGGGTTTTCTTTTCACAACCTTTTACCCCCTATTCACTTATATATAAAAGATGAGAGTAGACCCTTGTGTAGTTGCCCCTATAGTCCTTGTTGCACAATTGACAACCATACTCAACTCCCCCTAGAATTGTTTATTGTCTTTGTCTATGGTTGTTGTAAATTGTAAAAAAGATTTTTTTTTGGATTAATTGGGCCCTTTGCATAAGTTTTGAGGAATTTAGAAGGGCATTCAAATGGATTATTTTAACTCATAGTCCCCGCAACACTTCTACTCCTAGAAGAACTCCCCAATGGTACTTCTAAGGCCTCTTTGTTGAATTTGAACTTCTTCATCTTCACTACCCCCACTGCTGTTTTTTTTTTTTTGAGAATTCAAAACACAGCTGCAAGTGTAAACATAAACAAAAAAATCCTCCATAAGTTTTTGAGACTTCGAAAAATAAAATGCAAAAGAACTTGTGCATATGAGCAATGGATAGTAAACTTACCTCAGATGACATAGATTTGATGTTCTCTTGCCTTCTTCTCATTCCTGTTCTTTTTCTCTTCTCATAGATGTTCTCTTTCTTTGTCTTCTTCTTCACAATTTGGAAAATGGCTAAATGAGTTTTTTTTATATTGTTGTTGTTAAGTTGCTGTTTCAGGTTTAGGGTTAGTGTAAAGGGGTTTGGGGTCCTTGTGGCCCTTGCATCCCTTTCTTTTTCAATTTCGTGTGTTTTCTTTATTAAATTGCTTTTTGTTAGTTGGGTCGTTGTTGTCCCTTGCCGTTTCTTGTGCAAATTTCTATGTTTTGGAAATGTTTTTGAATTATTTTGAGAATCAAGTATGGGGTGGGGATGTTTTCGAACCGTCCCCATGCCTTTGAAATGTCCCCTAAAGAAAATAGGTCAAAAGAATGTAGGGGACACATCCTCGGGGTACATATATAATATATCTATTGGGCAGTTTCGGGTTTGTGTTATTTTAATTTTCATAGACTAATTTATATTGGCATTTTTGGGGTTGTGTTATTTTAATTTTCAGAGACTAATTTCTATGACAGCTTTAATATATTTTTTGAAAAATGATGGCAAAGATTGCCAATGGCTTCTAAAAGTATTGTATTATGACCTTTTTAGTATTTCGTATTGAAGGACTTTAGTTGTTTGTCCCATAGTTCAAAAATTTGATCGACACTCACACAAATTGCACGTACTCGCGTGTCAAAATAGGGGCCAAGGAACTCACATGCAGAATCGCAACCAAGTTGACGGGAGTTTACATAGGTACTTGACGAGTGTATGAATTGAACTTGTTGCCGTATTTGCAATGTGGCTTGTAGGATAATCTCGCCCAAAACATGTGAAAACATTGTAAATTTGTCTTTTTTAAACCTTGCTTGTCCCCGCTTCTCACTCACATTGCATTTGATCTCCTTTGAGCTCTTCTTTTGGTGATTTAAGGTGATTAGAGAAGCGAGATTTTGGTAAATTTTCACATTGTTAGGTATGTTTTTCACTTTTGTCTTTTTTCTTATTTTTTTCCAATTTTTTTGGTACATTTATAAATTCTTCCCGTACATGTCCGTTCATGTTTCACATGCATTCAAATTAATCTAGGATTTTTGCATTTGAAAATGTTTTAATTTTTTTAAGCCAAAGGTTCTGTAATTTATTTTTGTTTTTTTCAATGCTAAGGTTTCCAACAATTTTTTTCAATTCAAGGGTTTGCACTTTGGATCCAATAGCATTGACAAGTAGAAGTGGAATTGTTGTCAACAGGGCTCCTGCTTGGAAGCATGCTATACCAGGATTGCTTCAAATACCGCCTTGCATGGATTGTTGGTCTTGACATCAAATTATGTTTGAACGTTTATCTGAAGGTTGTTCGAGAGATGAATGTGGCCCTAGCTTTGATATAACAAAAAAAGGAGAGGACAAGGATATCCGTGGCCATTATAGTCTCAGAATGAGAGTCATATTTGATAGAGATTGTGGGCTCCATAGATTCGTCACACATCCACTTCATCAAGCTCCAATTGAATGTAATCACATGGATTTTTTATTCCATATTGAAGGTACATGTTGGAACAAGGAAAAGTATGACAAAGCAAACATTGTGTTTGAATTTTTAGTACTACAACCTTCTATTTAATGTGGCATGATGCCCATATTGGGAGAATTTTATCATAGCCTTGATCATTGTAGGGAGAGGGTTCATCTAGCCCACATGACTTAAGTTGGTTGTTGCTCTAGACAATAGTAGCAAATACAAAGACAATTGTGGAAGTGCAAAAGAAATATTGGTGCAAGTATGGATGCATCATGTTATTTGATGGGTAGATGGATGGAAGGAATTGCATGGTCATCAACTTTTTAGTGGCTTCAAATGGCTAGATGGTGTTCTTGAGGTCCATTCACTTTGTAAACAAAATCAAAGATGTTGAAAATTTAAGTCTAATTTTGGAGTAGGATGCATTAGAGGTTGATATAGAAAATGTGGTCCGGGTTGTGATAGATAATGCAATAGCATATGTGGCAGCAGGGAGGCTACTTGAGGAGAGGCACCCAACACTTTTTTTAGAGCTTTGATCTTCCTTTGGAGGACATAGGCAAACATGATGGTTGAAATTTGTGGTGGAAGGTTGCCAAGAACACGACCAAGTATAGCTACAATCACCCTTGGGTGGTGTTGGTTGTTTTTAAATCCCAACCTTATCTCATGAAATAGCCTATGATTTAGCCACTTTCATTGTTCAACTATCATGAGGGGCTGGCCAACACATAGGTGAAAGCTAAAATAACTTTCCATCTTCACTTTAGGCTCTGCAAAACCTGGGAGGGTAATCCCTTAACAGTATTTAATAACCTCCTACACCAATTTATTACAAATACTGTGAGAAGCAGATTGGTTCTATGCAGATTTGCTTGAGGATTATGAAAATATGAAGACTTGGCTCAAATCACTCAAGATTTTACATTCCTCAAACCATAGAACAGGGTAAAACATATAACTTAACAAATGCTTACAATGGATTTCAATGATTTTAAAGTATTTGGGTGCTTGCTGGCTTCTGGAGAATGAAACTAGACATAAAGATAAGAGATAGGTGCCTTATTCTAGGGTAACAGAGTCAAATCGAATGTGATTGAAACTTGATAACAATAGGTAACTTGAACATCATAAAGCTTTATAATATTGCCTTACAACATTAAACTCAGTATTTCTGAATCAATCATTCTTATGATATCCTTGTATATATTCACACAAATTTGTATTGCTGTTAAAGCATTTAACTCATTCTTTGAATAAGTGCCTCAAATAGAAAAAACACATCCATAAAGACTTCATGGAGACAAAATGAACAATCTTTGATTCATTCATTCATAATTTGTGTAGACCATGCCTCAAGAGACAACTGGCTTCAGAAATATGCCATTACATTCATGTAGATGCTAGTATTGTTAAAACAAATTTACAAATACATACAACTCAGACTCAGAACCTGGGAAAAGGCAGAAAACTTCTATTCCCTGTGTTTAGCTGCACAAAATCTTCTCAGAAAACCAACCATCCAACCCCCATGTAAATGGCCCTGATTCCCTTTATAAACAAGGAGCAACAAGCCTCAGGCCATTACACGTGTTACAATATCATTTGACAAGCATTACAGCAATATGAAACAACTTGCTCATTCATTGCTAAGCAATTTGATCCCAATATTCAGTTCTGAACACAGTAAATGCCATTAGTTGCAAAGTAATGGCGCAAATAAAAAGTATTGTCAGACAATCAAATTTGATTCAAATTTTGATAGCTTTAGAACCCAAGATCAAATCTTCCACCGCCTGAAATGAACATAACAATTTTGTTGTCAGGACGCCATCTCAGAATTTGCAATTCACCTGGAGTCTTTCGGCGGCTTCCACATAGGATATGAGCTTCTGCAAAAATATCACCGAGCTGCCTGAATCGTGACATACACTGTGTTGTGACCTAATCACACATCACCCCATTGCAAATGGGGACCCACCTTTTTTTGTAGTTTTGAGCTTGTAGGATCCTTAGGAAGTGTTACCAGATCATGTCTCCTCCACAAATTGGACAGTGACTCTCTCCCGGGCAGCATGAAATGAATCAAGTGAATTCATCAAGGTACAAATGGAGATAAATAATAAATTCTGGAGGCCTGTAAACGGTCAAATTCACCCAAAATGGAGTCAAGAATAAAAAATTCAAAAATGGCTAAAATTGCCTAAGTCTGGGAAAAGTGCTGATTTTACCTATGTCTGGAATTATGCACAATACAACGGTCCCTCAAAAGTGTGCTTTTTGGCGCCAGCTTCATGAGAGCTTGCAATTTGCATTTTATACAAATTCAAGTGAAAAGTGCGCTCCCATGTAATGAGCTTCATGAATAAAACTTGGAAATTTTTGGGTGGAAACGTTGTCAAAATTCGAAGTTAAATGTTTGAAAATTGTTTCAATTTTGTCAAGTTTCAAATATAAGTCTACCTAACAAGGGCACACATTTAAAGGATTCTTGCATTATGAAAACTTTCAACTTATACAAGCACACCTAAAATCAGCGCTCTTAGGCACATATTTGAGACTACCTTGCATTTTGAATTGTTTCAAATTATGTATAACTAACATGAAACTAATGCTTTGGCGCAAATTCTCCACACCTTTGCACTATGAAGTGTTGAAACTTATACATGATTACCTAAAAGATGCGCTTTTTGGCGCTCTTATTGAGGATGTATGCATTGTGCATTGTTAAGTTTATGCAAGCCTGCCTAAAATCTGCGCTCCTAGGCGCACTTTCACCATACCCTTGCATAAGCGCTCAATACACATACACATGAAATCAGTGCCCCTCCTTATACATACATACATAAACTTAGCGCCAAGAAACCTTTGCAAGCTATCAAGTTGGCCAAGGTGAGATGGAAAACAAGTTTTTAAATATTGAATGAAATCATTGAAAAACCAATGTAGGCCAACCTATGTGGTTGAAATGAATGTGTATTTATTCAAGATCATGTTGCCATTCAAAACATTCATCCAAAAGAACAAATTCAAGAGCAGATTAAGTGCAGATCAGGCAGCAAGTAAGGGCAGTATAAAGGGATTTAGTGTTTTGACAACTTTGTTGTTTCCTTTATTCTTTTGTGCAATTTGTGAAGCGAGCTTAGGATGGCAAGATGGTAATAAGTTAATGAAGTTACATGAGTATTCTTTCTCTCTCACGTAAGGTTGGAAGGAATTGAACATGATGATATCCTCTTATCAAATGCTATGATGTGAGCATAACTTGTGGTATCTCCTTTTGTAGGTGAAAGACAAGTGCCCGAGCAAGGCAAGCCTAAGCGAGGATGGATTTCCAAGGAATATAGCTCGAGTTCAAGTTCGTTTGAAGATGGAGGAGAACCCATTCAAGATGATCAAGTTCCAACGCCAAAAGTCATACATCAAGGTCATCTCCTAAATGGAGGAGGTGTACTGCTCATCAAGGAGTTATCAAGTTCATCAGTGTCTGGGATTTATCCATGAGAGGAAGTCATTCAGAAGTCTGATCCCAAAAAGTATCTTGCACAAGAGCTAGCATTGAGAACGTCATAAGAAGAGGAATTGAGCATGTACATCAAAGCAATCCATAAATTACATCTAGAGTTATAAGGAACACAAGACAAGAAGGAGAAAATCCAAAATTCCCAAATTACAAGTTCGAGAGAAGCTAAGTTCCAGACATGAAAATCTTAAGCTCGAAGTCTATTCCAAGCAAAATGATATAATTTGGGAGAATATTCCAAGCAATATGAACACGATGAAAATCAAACCAGTTTGCTTAATGCTGAGGTGGCATGTGCACATCATCAAGCCTATCATGACCTGCCACATCATCTGTCCACATTCAATGTATATGATTCTGATTCAAGCTTATCAACTTGGAAAACATGCCTTTATTGCCTCTCTTTTGGGCTGTTATGCCTCCTTGTCTTCATCTTGGCCGTTGATTCTCAAATCAATCTGGGCCGTTCATGTATTTTTGGAGCCTATAAAAGGCCCATTTCTCTCATTTGTAAATATAGATCAATATAAAAGTAGGAGTAGATGCTGTCAGAGTAGGAGTAGAGTAGAGGAGACTCTTCAAAATCATTGAAGAGACATGAAATTGTTGTAATCATATACTTCCAAAATCAATACAAGCTCATTGTTGGTTCGCATGGTGATTTTGTGTGATTGTGGAATGTTTGCATGGTTTCTAATTCTCGAATATGATGTAGATGTGTTTCCAAGTAGAGTAACATTAGAATAGAAGTTCATTGATGTAATGAATTTATGTGAAGATAATTGATGAATTCCTTAAATGGTTCATACTTTTTATGATTTGTCGATGATGAGTCATTTTGCAAAGTTAGCCTTAACCACGTTTGCTTTAGTTCGGTTGTAAATGCTCGTTCAAGCTGCGCCAGCTGTGGGTGCTTGGATGGAAGTTTACAACATGAAAATCCTTGAGTTTCCTTAGAAGATTGCATCGACTTCGTGTAGTTGTTGTTTCTCATGGCAAAGCGGAGTTAGGTTTCATGAGGAGTTTGTCTATCTTGGCATATTTCATTATCTTATTGTCCTTAGATTAGATTCTCTTAAACCCTTTCTCTTTTGCATTTTCTTTTCGTAGCCGGTTAGAAGAAGTTCCATTTCACAAGGAGAATAACATATTTAGAGTGGAGTAAGGAGTCAATTCAGCGTAAGTCCCTTTGTGATTACCAGCAAATCATATGAACTACTAAGTCTATCCATTGCAAAACATGAATCAAGAACCTTGGAGTTGTCTCATTGGATAACATTGTTTAGCCTTCGAGAGACTTTGTTCAAGAGAGGATAGAATACTTGGTATTTTATTCTGAGTTTGCATGTGCATAAAAAACACATCAACAGAATTGGCGTTAGGAGGAGGGCAGATATTACACAGGTAAATGGCAGAATGCTGGATGCTATTCACATAGAGCAAAGGCTCTTAAATAGGTTACAAGTAATTACAAAGAAAGCAATGCCAAAGACTGCCAGAGATTGACACACGATCTTGTCATAATTACATACCGTTACAAGAAACTGACCATTAACTAAAAATAGGAGATTCTAAGTATAAAAGAATATTTTAATACCCTCCCTTAATGGTCAACCTATTCACTACACCAAGAGACCCCCTGAATTTTACAAACTTGTCAGGACTAAGGGATTTGGTGAGAATATTAGCTGTCTGATCATCAGTCGGAACATACAGCAACTGAACTGATCCGTCTTCAACCAACGATTGGATGAAGTGACAATGCGTCTCTACGTGCTTGGTTCTTTCATGGAAGACCGGATTCTTGGCAAGTTTGAGAACTCTCTGATTGTCACAAAACAGGGGAGTCGGACCTGCTTGAGATAGTCGCATATCTGCAAGCTGTCTTCACTGCACCTCGATACTCAACTTCTGTGGAGGAGAGTGCTACAGCCTGTTGCTTCTTACTGGTCCATGTGATGGCACTGGATCCCAAACTGAACATATACCCAGAAGTTGATTTTCTGTCATCAACTGAACCTGCCCAATCTGAATCTGTGAAGCCTCTAAGGCTGGGATCAGAATTCCGTGTGTAAAGAATTCCAAAGTCAGAAGTGCCTTTCACGTACCATAGCACATGCTTAACCGCTACCCAATGAACAGCCTTAGGAGCTGTCAAAAATCGTGAAATGTAGCTGACTGCAAAACTAATGTCGGGTCTAGTAGCAGTCAGGTAGATAAGACTGCCTACTAGCTGTCTAAACAGAGACTCATCAACCACTAGTGAGGCAGACTTAGCGGACAGCTTAAGTCCTATTTCCATCGGGGTGGAGGCTGGTTTGCAGTCCTGCATTCGGAACCTATCCAGAAGATTGCGAGCATACTTCGACTGAGAGATGAAGATGTTGTTCTGAGTTTACCAAACCTCAACACCTAGACAATAGTGTGAAAGTCCCAAATCTGTCATATCAAAGGATTTGCACAGGTCCTGTTTGATCTTATCGATCAGGTGTGCCGAGCTACCAGTAATGAGCAAGTCATCCACATAGACAACGAGCAACAATATATCATTGCCAGTGTGTTTGATGTACAAATTTGGGTCAGATGGACTCCGCTTAAAGCCATGATCTGTGAGGTACTTGTCGATTTGATGTACCATGCTCTTGGAGCCTGCTTCAAGCCATAAAGTGCTTTGACTAGTCTATAGACTTTCTGTTCTTGTCCGGCAACCTTGAAACTAGGAGGCTGCGTCATGTAGACTTCTTCCTGCATCTCACCGTTGAGAAAGGCACTTTTGACGTCCATCTGATGGACTTTCCATCCAAACTGGGTTGCTAAGGCAAGGACGAGCCGTATGGTATTCATCTTGGTTGTAGGAGCAAAAGTCTCCTCATAGTTGATGCCTTCTTTCTGTGAGAAACCCCGAGCAACAAGCCGTGCTTTGTACTTGTGCAGGGTTCCGTAAGCCTTGTACTTAACTTTATACACCCATTTGCAGCTAATGGGTTTCTTCCCTGGAGGAAGGTCTAAAAGGACCCAGGTGTAGTTCTTCTGAAGGCTCTGGAATTCTGATTCCATCGTCGTATCCCACTCTTGAATACCTTTAGCCTCTGAATGAGTCTGAGGCTCATAGACATTGTGCAGGTTGGCCATGAGAGCAAAGTTTATTGTATGCTGCTGTTTGCTCTTATTCCGGGAGGATCTACCCTCAACAAGTTCATCATCATGAAGATCAGCAATCGTCTGAGACCACCATTTGGGGCGACGGGTAGATGGGCCAACGTCAGGTTCAGCAAGAAGTTTTGGAACAGGTGCAACAGGTAGAACAGGTGCATCAGGAGGATACTCAGGATCATCCTCAGGGATGTCAAACTGAGAATCATCGGAATCTGAAGAATTATTAGCATCCCTCCCATAAGGTGGACCTAATGGAAGACGGACACCCAAGTCAGAAGCCTTCAAAGGTTGATCTTCGGATTGCTGCACAGAAGAGGGAGAGAAGAAGGGTCCCCGCTCTTCATCAAAAACCACATCACGACTGAAGATGAGACTGTCTGTCTCAATGTCAATGAGCCGATAGGCCTTGTGGTTATCACTGTATCCTGTGAACATTAATTTGACTCTTGGAGTCTAGTTTAGAGCGCTTGGCATCGGGAATCCAAACATAGGCAAGAGAGCCAAAAATTTTCAGAGGACTGACTTGCGGCTTGCGGCCAGTCCAGACTTCTTCTGGAGTTTTATCCTTAACTGCATAGGTCGGAGATTGCTTAAGAAGGTAAACTGCAGTGAAAACTGCTTCTGCCCAAAATTTCTTAGGAACACATTTGTGCTCCTTCATGGAACGAGCTAACTCAGTAATAGTGCGGTTGCGCTGCTCTACAACACTGTTCTGTTGAGGAGTGTAGGGTGTGGTCAATTGGCGTTTGATGCCATGTGTATCATAGAAGTTGGAGAACGCATTTTTTACAAAATTCCCCTCCATTATCTGACCTAAGAGTTACAATGGAACAACCAGACTCTTTTTCTACTAAGGCCTTAAACTTCTGAAAAACTGAAAACACATCTGATTTTTGTCTAAGAAAGTAAACCCACATTTTCCTACTGAAATCATCAACAAATAGTAAAAAGTATTTGCATCCAGTAACTGAAAGAGTATTCATAGGGCCACAAACATCAACATGAACCAACTGAAGTACCTTGGATGCGCCCCAGGAGTCGCCAGTCGAGAATGGCATGCGGTGTTGTTTCCCAGCTTGACACGATCCGCAGACACCGAAGTTCTGAGCCTGAATCTCAGGGAGCCCATCTACCAGGTGCTGTCGGGAGAGCTGAGATAGGTAGTGCACATTCAGGTGCCCATACCGCTGATGCCAGAGACTGGTAACCGAAGAGTGTCGAGCTGCTAGGGCTGATTCAGGAGGACCATCCGAATCCACAAGTCGATAAAGACCATGGTCCTTAATGCCATCAGCTACAGTGCATTTGGTTTCCCGGTCGATGATCGAGCACTTGTGAGCGTTGAACACATCAAGTTGTGGAGAGTGTTTCATGATCTGGCTGACTGAAAGCAAGTTAAGTTCCGTACCAGGAACATAATATACGTTGAGGAATATGATTTTCCTCCCACCAGACTGAAGTTGAACAGTGCCCTTACCGGCAACTGTGTACACTTCTCCACCACCGAAGACCACAGAATCACTGAAAGGGGAGAGTTCTGTAAACCAGTCACGACAATGAGTGAAGTGACGCGAAGCACCTGAATCAATGTACCAGGCAGAGGATTTTGCATGGTCTGCAGGTCTTTTAGCCATGAAGGCATAAAACGCAGACTCCTTCTGCTCAGTGTGCTCCGCACTGTTGGCCTTCTACTGAGACCCTCCCTGCTTCTTCTGTTCAGAAGCGATACGTGCGCGACAATCTTTCTTGATGTGTCCAAACTTGTGACAGTAGTTACACTGAATGTTCTTACCGCTGTCCTGAGATGGCGCTGGCTGATGATTCTGCTGTGGAGGCTGACTTTTGCCTTTATTCTGAGCCTGAAACTTGGCTGCAAAAGCCTGCTCTGAAGAGGACGAAGAAGCACTACTACCAAACTGTTGTTTCCAGCGATCCTACTGCAAGAGGATAGTACAGAGTTTTGGAAACTTCAGATCAACATTAGCTGATGTAATGTTGAGAGTCTCAATGAAATGTTCATAGGACTAAGGTAGACTTTTCAAAGTGATCACAACTAGGTCTTCTTCCTCCATTTTTCGACCAATAGCCTCTAGCTGATCTCTGATCTCCTGGATCTTGTTCAGGTGCGTCTGCAAAGATGTCTTCTCATCCATCATGATAGAAAACAGTATATTTTTCAGGAAGAACACACGGCTCTTGTCGGAGGTTTCATGCAAACCCTTCAGATGGTCCCAAATCTCCTTTGCTGTCTTTCCAGTCGGAATCTGAGGTAGTTGATCATCTGTGACTGATAGCTTAATGAGCATGACTGCTTCACGGGTTTGTTCGTCAAACTTATCCTGGTCTTTACCCGCCGTTGCTGGACGAGTGGTAGTGCCTAGAATGATCTGAGCGAGGCAACGATATTCAAAGATGGTCATCATTCGCTTCTTCCAAGTGTTGTAGTTGCGGCCGTTGAATCGCTGATTGCCTTCCAACATAATATTGGACAAGCTTGCCATTCCACACGCTTTTTGAGGCACGAAAAACGACGAACAAAAGCGAACTGAAATTCCGGACAGAACACTGCAGGTACGCCGAACAGAACTGAACTGGCACAAACTTTGGAATAGGTACGTTGCACGAAAAATGGTGCACGAAAAACGGTGCACAGAAAACCATGCACCCAAAAAAGGACGAAGACCCAGAAATCTGCTCGAAAAACCCACCAGGAATATGTCTTCGAAAAAATTTTTCTTCAAATTTTTGAGGGTCAAAACCCTAGACAAAAAAATTCCGTGCCCTAGGCATTCAGAAATTTCAGAAAAACCAGAAAAAAATTCAGACGAAGACCCAGAAATCTGCTCGAAAAACCCACAAGGAATATGTCTTCGAAAAAAATTTTCGTCAAATTTTTGAGGGTCAAAACCCTAGACGAAAAATTCCCATGCCCTAGGCACTCAGCAAATTCGAAAAACAGGAAGTCTGCAGAAAAAAAAATCAGGCCTCACCGAAAAAAACAAGAACCAACCAAAGAGCCCAAAACAAATTCGAGATTCGAAAAAAAACTTGAATAATTTCGAATGAAATTATGTTTTCGAAGTCGAAGCAAGCTTTGATACCATATTACACAGGTAAATGGCAGAATGCTGGATGCTATTCACATAGAGCAAAGGCTCTTAAATAGGTTACAAGTAATTACAAAGAAAGCAAGTTTCTATATTTAGAAACTGCCAAAGACTGCCAGAGATTGACACACGATCTTGTCATAATTACATACCGTTACAAGAAACTGACCATTAACTAAAAATAGGAGATTCTAAGTATAAAAGAATATCTTAATAGCAGAACAACGAATTGATCCATTTGTTCCAACAATATAAAAGATATTCTAGTGTTTTATCATTCATTGCTCTATCATCCATCACTTTTATGCGCGCCTCTCCTCATACCGCTTGACAGAATTCAGCAAGGAGGAGGCCAGAACGAAGAATTTCCTACATCTCAACTGAGGATAAAAGGGCATGAACAGGAATTACATTGCTTCTTTCATTCCAAACACGCGAACGAACTTCGAATTGTGGAATTGGAACCAAGTGAGCCTTCAAAGCTAAATTCGAGATTTGCAAGATCTCTCTTATGCCAAAAAATACAAAAAAAGTATAAAATTTCAAAAATCCAAAAAAAAGTAAAAAATTGAAAAATACCAAAAAAAAAGTGAAGGATGGATTTCTCATCACACGTGAAGCAATTTCAAGGTTGCGGGCAGCAATATGATCCTCAAGTGGACATTATTCAACTTTGGTAGTCTCTGAATGCACAACTTCATCCAAGAAATGCGGATTTGGCCGACTTTGCATCACGGGATGGATGTCGAATTCATGCTACCAATGATCACATGGAGCTATATTGTTTAACATTTCTTTCAAGGATGTAATTAACATTGCAAGGAAGAATTTCTTTTTCGCAAGTTTATGATCCGGTTATGAGTACAAATGTGGAAGCCAAAGTTTCAAGTGAAAGTGAAGCCTTCATGAGATTCAAGGACATGATTAGGGAGAAACTAAGTAGTGATACAGACTTGAGCGTAAAGTATCATTTGATCCCATGCTAGTGGTGTAGAATTCACAATGCCAATCATTCAAAATTCACATGTTCGACAATTTGGGAGGCTATTCATCAAGCGAAGGCGCAGTTGGAATTCGAGGAATCATCTAGAGAAGAAGGAACTTCCATTCCACCTACTAGTGAAGATAGCACAAGTGAGTTTGATAATCTATGCACGAGTATGGAAGGAGAAGTCATAGGCCTTGTTCAAAAGACGGAAGAGCATATCAAGGTAATTGAAAAGGTAATGGAGGATATTCAAGCAAGTACAAGAAAAGACCAAGGTATGGATTCAACAAGTAAAGAAGAAAGTGACTCAAGTTCATTGCAAGACGAAGAAGAATTCCTTGCCAAACATTCATTTATGTTACTAGAAGAGATTATTGAGAATGAATTGCAAGAAATTTGAAGATTCCTTGAAAAGGGGTGTGATCATGGAGATATGCTACAAACCATCACTGACAAGTCTGCGAATGAAGAACAATTCGAATCGGCGCTCGACGCTTTTATTGATGAAGTACAACAGGAATTTCAACCAAAGTCATCAAAAGAAGAACAAGTTGAGGAAATGGAGGTCAAATATACAAAGCAATACGAGTTAGTGTTAGGCCCTTTATTGAGGATCCATGAGGAATTAATAGGTGAAATGTTCCATGTTTTCGAAATTCAATTATTTTCACCTTTTCATCTTGCTATGCCCACTATTGATTATAATGTTGATTTGCATGTTGCGGATGCAAGTGGGATGATCCACCAACAACTTCGACCTCTGGACATATTGGTAGGCGACGAGCATGAATTTTCACTTTCGGACAAAGACCACTAGGTTGTATCTTTCCTCGCTCTCAATTATGAAGATAACGAATTTGAAGATTATGAATTTCCAAGTTGTGAATTTGAAGATTATGAATTTGATTATCGGAATTTAGGAAAGACAACTTGTATATGGATTAACCACAGTACAAATGAGCTGCCACAACTGTTGATTTTGTGCAAAATTTTTTCTGTATTGTGAGACAATTTTTCTCCGAGTTTAAGGACAAATTTGCCAAAATCCGGACCATCACTTGCAAATTGCTAATGCTGTTCATTTTGAGAAACCATGCCAAATCATGTATATATTTCAGTGTTTTGAGTCTTGTCCACTCTTTGTATATAGCTTAGAGTAGGTTTTCTTTCTGTGTTTGCTTTAGATTAGATTTGCTGTGTTTAGTTAGTCTCTAGCCTTGTTTGCTTTCCGTAGTTTAGGTTGTTGCTTTATTAGGTTTGCTTTCGTGGGTTTCCCGATTGGTGTAATGGGTGTTGTTATCCTTTAAGCACGTTTAGCCTAATTCATATTGAATGTTAGTTCATTTCTTTGATAAATATACATGAAATTCTTTAGAATCCGAAGATGATTTTCTTTAACTTTATCAACAAGATATGATTTGTACTTGACTTGAGAGAGGAATCCTATATTGTGTCTTGACACTGACATCTTGTGATTATCATGTTTAAAATGCCAAATCTTAATCTTATTACTAACCTCTTAGTTTTCCTTTGAGAGACTTTGTTCAAGAGAGGATAGAATACTTGGTATTTCATTCTGAGTTTGCATGTGCATAAAAAACACATCAACAGACTGCCACGTTGGAGTCGACAATCTTCCAACCGTTCAAAGCCTTGTGTCGTCGCCAACTCAGACTTTATCGCAGTCCTGCATGCCATATTTGTTGTTATGCAAAACCATCATGGGGCTGCGGGCTACACTTTATATCGTGTCTACCCTTTACTGCTAACCCGCACGGCAAAGAGAAGACTCCCGTGGGGCTGCGATTAACATTTACTTCGCGCCTTGGGCTCCCGCAAGCCTGCGTACACATTTCCTGACCACTGCGGCAATGCGGTAAACATTATGTGTTTGTTTTAAATACTCACCGCCAGCCCGCAGACTTCTCTGTTGACTGCCGCGGTAGCGTGGCAACATTAGTTTCTTTACCGCCATCCTGCGGGCTTCTTTTTTAACCACCACGGTAGCGCGGTGATGGTTAGATCCTTACCGCCGGCCCGCCACGCTTCATACAAATTGCTACGGTATTGCAGTAAGTGGTTCAAAGCACTTCTTTTACTCTCGCAAGCCTACAGACCTTTCAATTGATGGCTGCGGTAGTGCGGTGACTGCATCGTTACTTATTGCCATCCTGCCACGACCCATATAGATCGCTGCGGTAATGCGGTGAACAACTATACTACACTTTTAGTTCCCGCAAGCCCGCAACATTCATTAGACATACCTGTGGGGATGCGGTAATGATAAAATTTGCAAAGATTTAACATACCATGACAGGGAATGACTCAACAAGGCTTCAACAATGGTTTTTGATTATTCATTATACAACAATGAGCAGTAGAAGGGTTTAAAACATTTGTAACGAAATTCTGGAATAGGGTTTAAGGGATAAGATCTTCAAAAAAACATTTAGACCCTAACCAAGGACTCATAGGTTATGTAAAAATAAGAATTTTACCAGAGTCCTATTAGGTGGTTAGCTTGATGAAAGATCAGATAGGAGAAGGAGCTTGTGCATGTGGGCACCGCATGGTTTGTGACAATCTTAATCACCTTGCAGAACATTTATGGTTTGCTAACACCTTGGAAGTAGATGTTTGTGAACCAACAATGGGTGAATTCTTCTTATTTAAAGAAGACAAATGGAGAGAGTGTCATGAAGAAAAGTTTTTGATGATGCCTTCGCAAAGAGCAATGATTTGATCATCAAGGTAACTTCAAACTTATTTTTAAATATTCAATTGTATCCTTTAAGTTCAACAATGGTTTTTGATTATTCATTATACAACAATGAGCAGTAGAAGGGTTTAAAACATTTGTAACGAAATTCTGGAATAGGGTTTAAGGGATAAGATCTTCAAAAAAACATTTATACCCTAACCAAGGACTCATAGGTTATGTAAAAATAAGAATTTTACCAGAGTCCTATTAGGTGGTTAGCTTGATGAAAGATCAGATAGGAGAAGGAGCTTGTGCATGTGGGCACCGCATGGTTTGTGACAATCTTAATCACCTTGCAGAACATTTATGGTTTGCTAACACCTTGGAAGTAGATGTTTGTGAACCAACAATGGGTGAATTCTTCTTATTTAAAGAAGACAAATGGAGAGAGTGTCATGAAGAGAAGTTTTTGATGATGCCTTCGCAAAGAGCAATGATTTGATCATCAAGGTAACTTCAAACTTATTTTTAAATATTCAATTGTATCCTTTAAGTTCACTTTTTTTGAATTCTAATTACTAGATATTTTTAATTGGAGTTTTAATTTATTTGTAGGTGTTGGAGCCTTTAATCAAGGTTTTGCGCTTGGTGGATGGGGAGCAAAACATAATGGGGTGCCATGTACAAGACCAAGGAGGCCATCTAGAACTATTATAGGGGAGATAGAAGAAAATTTGAACCCATTTGGAAAATTATTAATTGGAATTAGAACAATCAATTCCACCAACCCATTCATGTAGCGACATACTACCTCAACCCCAATTTTTTCTTTTTTTAGCAAAGGATGTAAGGGATGTTGATGGGGAGGTTATGGAGGGCCTCCCACATGCATTGAGAGGATGTTGCATGAGGTTGAGGTTGAGGTTGGGGACTTGATTATTGAAGAGTTATAGAGATACAAGCAAGCTGATGGTAGGCTATTCTCTTCACCACTAGCTATTTGAGGAAGAACCACCCAAACATTAGGTAAGAAAGAATCTTAGTCCACTTATCTTCGCTTTAGTTCAGATCTTTGGTGTGTGCAATTTTTTATTACTTACAAACTTGTGAATGTAGGTGCTTGGTGGGAAGATGGGGGTGGAAAAATCTAAATTTAAAAGCTAGCCCTTTGAAATTTGTCCCAACCTTGTAGCATTTTTGGATGTGAGCGCTATTGGAGCTTATTTGATGCTGTTCACATGAAGTGCAATACGTTGACACAAAAGTGCCTCAATGACCTGTCTTTTTGCAATACAATATTTGCCTTAGCTTAAAAAAGGCAGAGGGCTTAGATAGTCATGAGGTGATTGACACTTGGATTACATTGATCCTTATACTGATTGGATTGTCTAGGATGAGGACCACATGTTTAAAGAAGATGAGGTTGTTCATTTTTAGAAGCAAGTAGAGGAGGGTTAGTAGAAGTAGAAGCAGAAGCAAGAGGTATTGGATTGGATGACATCATGGTTGATGATGATCATGAGATTGGGGAGGAGTCATCACCTTTTAGATTGAGAAGCAGGACCCCATCAACATCCATTACTAGGGTGTATACGGGGAAGAGAAAATTATAAATTATTGCAACTTCAATGAATTGTAATTTTTGATGATGATTTTCAATCAAATCATCATGAGATTAATTTCATATTATCGACTGTTGTATATTTGCATGTTGATATAGTATTGTACTTTTTTTCAATTCAAATCTAATAGAAGACACTTCCTTGACATTCTATAGACTCATATGATATATTTTGTAACTGTATTTTATATGAACTTTATGTTTTTTAATGAGTTTTAAGTAGTTTGTTAATTTAGTGAAATTTGCAAGTTTCCAAATTTGAGTTAAATTATGTCTGCCGAGTTTGCTGAGTCACAAGTTTCGAACTATGTATATAATATATAAATAAATATTTTATGTTGTTCTATGTGTGTGTTTGTTTATACAAATGTTATTATATAGTTGTCTATTTCTATGCAACACTGCAATTTAGTGATCGTGTTAGTTGTTTAATACATTTTGATTTGAATCACCCCATCCAATTTTGTTCCTTCAGTCAATCATGTGTGCTAAATCATCAATTGCCTTGAGTTATAGGGATGCCATTACATTTTCTGAGACTAGTTGTGGTGGCTTACTTATATGCTTCTAGAATGGTGTATTGCAGTTGCTTCCAATCAACTATTTGAAGGTATTCCCATAGGGTCATGTTCACTAGTGTGAACAAAAATAGCCTATATGTTATAGATTCCATTAATTTGTGAGTTGTAGGGATCACATTCTCCATGCACTTGATTTTGAATAATTCTTCTAGAGCTTTATGAATACAAAATTCTACGTTGGTTCAAGGGCAGTGTTTCTACACGACAGCCTGTAGGTAGTTTCCAATTGGTTGTCAGATGACTGTAATCATTTCAGATGATGATTACCCATTGAAAATATAAAATTTCCTTGTTGAACCACAATCAAATGTGATTTTCAGATTATCATTTGATTACTTTCATCCTCCACATCTACTGCCAACAAGCACTAGGTATTTTCCTTATAAAGACTCATGTTTGCACATTTATTCTGCAAAAGGATCTATGCTACATATCCTAGTTAATCCTATGAGGAAAGCAGTACAAGTTTTTTGATCTAGGTAAATTCCAGCAACATTTTGGCTCAATAACAACACTAAGAAAGGAACAAGAATAGAAGAGAGAAGAAGAAAAAAAGAACAAAATGAGACAACTTCAAAGTGATACAAATATACCTAGGGAAAACTCTAGTAAGGGAAAAACCTAGCCTCCGAAGCATTGAATCCAATGTATTACTTAATAACAAACAACTACAATGCAATAGCAATCTTTGTGCTTCACAAAAGATCTACAGTTTGAACTTGAAGGAATTCGAGCAACGTAACCATGCATCAAACATGACATACAATCTCCATCCCAAGCCTTGTATGTATGGGCCAAGGAGACCTAGGAAACCAAGAGTGGTTTTCCAAAACCATGGACTCAACAAGGTGGTCCAAATCAAAACCATGTACTCCACCTACAAGAGTAACTCCACAAATTGAATGTAACTCTTGCTTGACTGGTTTGACCCCCAATACCAATTGGGGTCAAGGTAACTCCAAATCTCTCCATGTAGTTGTGATAATGTCACATACACAACTCTTACACACATTATAAATAGCTGGTCAAAGAATAAGGTACACAAATACCCACTATCAGGCCTCCTATTCACATCACCAACCCAATCAAAATTGACGAGTCCTTATATATCCACAGTTGACAGTCCTACTCAAAATCTATTCTTCTTGGTAGCAAATCAAATAGTTTGACATGTCTCTAAGATATCTATAGACCCTCTTAACTGCAATCCAATGCTCCTTACCTAGATTGGACAAATACCTCCTTAGGACTCCCATTGCTTGAGCAATGTTTGGTTTGGTGTAGAGCATAACATACATAAGATTACCAACTGCACTTGCACTTAGGAAGTGGCTCATGTCCTCTCTCATCTGGTGTTTAAGGGCATTGATTAACAGACAGCTTTGTTTCCATAGGAATGGAAACACTTGCTAGTCACTGGTTTGCAATCTTGCATTGTGAACCGTTGAACAAAGTTAACATACTTCCTCTAACTGATATAAAGTTTTTTGGTTCACTCTAGCTCTCTTGATCTCTGTCCCTAAGATGAACTTAGCTGCCCTCAAGTCTTTTATGTCAAATTGTGTTGAAAGCTAAGATTTTAGAGCCTTGATCATAGCCTTATTGTTACTAACGAAGAACATGTCATCAACATAGAGACAAATAATAATAAACTGATCACCATCCTGTTTGAAGTAAACACGATAATTTGACTTGGCTCTAATATACCCCAACTTCAAGATATAAGTGTTAAACTTTTGATACCACATTTTAGGGAATTGTTTGAGACCATAAATAGACTTTTTCAACTTGCAATTCAAACCTTTCTTACCTTTCAACTTGAAGTACTCTAGTTGTGTCATGCATATATCCTCTATATCCCTATGTAGAAAAGTTGCTTTCACATCCATCTGTTCAACCTCATGGTCAACTGCAACAACAATAGATAATTAGAAGCTGATGGATGTCAACTTCGCAATAGGAGAGAAGATCTCAGTGAAATCAATTCCTTCTACTTAGGAATAGCCTTTAACCACTAACCTTGATTTGTATTTCTCAACTTTGCTTGTTGAATTGTATCTTTTCTTGAAAATTCATTTGCAACCAACATGTTTCCTATTCTTATGAAGCTTCACCAAGTCCTATGTATTGTTCTTCTTCAGTGCAACCATCTCCTCATCCATGGCCTTCTTTCAGGACTCATTGTTTGCAGACTCCATTGCCTCTTTCACTATTTTGGGTTTATCCTCTTTATCATACAAATAAAAAATTCATCTTAAATTAGGTAGGATGTACCTATCAGGTTGTGTTCTTTGTCAAGTGAACCTCCTTAAGTGTGGGGTTCTTTGTTCTTCCTCCGAACTCTTCGAACTATCCTCCTTATGAGGTCCTTGCTAAACCTCTGGTTAATCCTCAGGTGCAATCTCTTCGGTCTTTGGCTTCACCTGCACCACTTCTTTCTCAACTTCAGGTTGGAAAGGCATAGCAGAAGATGTAATCTCCTTGAAGATCGATTGTACACTATCTTTTTAGTCTCAAGATTCCAAAGCTTGTACCTTTTTACACTGTCATTGTACTTGATGAAGATACACTTATCTACTTTGAAATCCAATTGGGATATCTTGTCCTTAGGCACATCTACATATGCCTAACAACCAAAAACCTTAATACATTGCAATGAAGGCTTCTTTCTCGATCAAGTCTCCTTAGGGCTTTTGTCCACAAGAGTTGAAGTAGGAGACTTGTTAATCAGGTAACAAGCTGTCCTCATAGCTTCGATCTAAAATTTTTGCTCCGAATTGGCTCCACAAAGCATCCTTCTAGCTCTCTTCATTAGTGTCCTGTTCAATCTCTCTGCAACTCCATTTTGCTGAGAGGTGATGGAGTTGTTTTATGCCTTGCAATACCATGTTCCTTACAAAAGCTATCAAACTCTATTGAACAGAGTTCACCATTATTTGTCTTCAACACCTTTATCTTCTATGCCATTTGGTTCTCAACAAGAGCTTTGAACTCTTTGAACTTTGAGAAGACCTTAGATTTGTGCATGAGGAAAAATTGCAATGATTTCTTGGAGAAGTTTTTAATAAAAGATACATAATACAAAGATTTTTAGGGATGGTACATCCATAGGACCAAATACATCAGTATGAATCAAATCTAGAAGCTCTACAGATCTAGTAGTGCTTGAATAGAACTTAACTTGATTTTGTTTTCTATATACACAATGTTCACAAAAAAAATCTAAGGAACAATTAGTTAGTCTTTCTACCAAATTTTTACATTTCAAGACCGTAATGCTTTTCTCACCAATGTGGCCCATATGCTCATGCCATGACATGGGCTTCTTTGTTGGAAGCTTATAATTCCCTGAATCAGGAATCTTAGAACTGTTACATTCCATGGTGCTACTATTCAAATGGAATAGAGTTCCAGAATTAACAACTTTAGTCAAAATCATGGCTGTATGCACCATCGTGCATCCATTTTTGTTGAGAACTTCCTGCACACCAACATCATTCAATTTACTTACAGAAAGAAGATTTCTCGCCATATGTGGAATGTGTAGAACATTGGAGAGTGTTTTGGTTCTTCTGTCTCCAAACGCATGCATAGCTCTTCCCAATCCAATGGTTTGGAAAGAAGAGTAATCTTCCAAATATACACATCCACCATTGAAGCTCTTGTAATCTGAGAACCATTCCCTATTGGGACTCATGTGAAAGAAGGCTGTAGAATCAATCAACCATGCAACCTCGTGCATGTGTAGCAAGGGCTGCAACAAAAGCATTATTGCCATTGTCATTAGATGCTCTTGAGTTTGAAACATCATTAGATTTCTTTGCCTTCTTTTCCTTGCAGTCCCTCTTGATGTGTCTAGTCTTGTCACAGTTCCAACATTTGACCTTAGATTTGCTAGGAGACTTAAATCTCCCCTTAGACTTAGCATGCTTGTTTTTCTTTCCCTTGCCCTTTGCCTTTGCACAACCTCTGACAACCCATTGTCACTAGATGCTCTCGCGTTTGAATCATCATTAGATTTTTTTGCCTTCTTTTCCTTGCAGTCCTTGTTGATGTGTCTAGTCTTGTTGCAGTTCCAACATTTGACCTTGTATTTGCTAGGAGACTTAAATCTCCCCTTAGACTTAGCATGCTTGTTTTTCTTTCCCTTGCCCTTTGCCTTTGCACATCCTCTGACAACCCATTGTCACTAGATGCTCTCGCATTTTAATCATCATTAGATTTCTTTGCCTTCTTTTCCTTGAAGTCCTTTTTGATGTGTTTAGTCTTGTTGCAGTTCCAGCCTTTGACTTTGTATTTGCTAGGAGACTTAAATCTCCCCTTAGACTTAGCATGCTTGTTCATCTTTTTCTTGCCCTTTGCCTTTGCACAACCTTTGACAACCAAGGCAGTTTTGAATGATTTTGATGTTTTCTGTCCCATCTCCTCAGAAAGTGATGCATCCACCAGCTTGTCAAGGTTCAACCTCAAGGTAGTGCTATTAATTGCCATTACTAGGTTATCCCACAAATCATGCAAATAACACAAAAGGGTTATGCAATGGTCCTCTTCGTTCATCTTCACATCAACGTATGCTAAATGGCTCACAACTATATTGATTGCATTGAGATGCTCTATCACAAAGTCTCCATCATTCATCCTGAAGGAGTCAAGTTTCTTTTCAGAAAAAAATGTTTACCAAGGACATTGTTTGATGCAAGTTTTAGAACTTCTTCCAAAGCCTCCTAGTGGTGGTTTCTCCTAACACAGTCAAGAGCACTAAATCTGCAAGGCAAATCCAAGCAAGCCTCCTTGCCTTTCTATCAATAACAACCTAGTCTTCGCCTTTCATACTAGATGGTTTCTGTCTAGAAATTGCTAGCCGTAGATCTCTGTCAACAAGGAGATCCTCCCTCTTGAGCTTCCAAAGCTCAAAGTTTGTTGCATTGAACTTCACCATTGCCATTGTAGAAGTGCTTGCCATATCTGTTTGATGAAACAAAAACAATTGCAAAGCTCCACTCGAGCAAGGATTGATACAAAATTTTTACTTATCCCACAAATCTAACAAGTTGCCTAGGCTTTGATAACAAATGAAATAAAATATGCTACGAATGTAAGAGTTGGTATAGAATGCTCTATACCATACAAAATTTGGCTATGGAGGTAGCCACCCAAGATCTAGGAGCTTCAATGAAAGCACAAGAGAAACCTAACATAAAAGAATAATTCTATTCTATCAAAGGATGCAAATATGCAATACAATATGTACATCAATAAATGAAATTACAATGAGAAACCCTTCGTTGTACAGGCCAAGGTGAAACATATGACAACATAAGATTATGACAAGTGTCTTAGTCTTATGACTTGAGACACAAAGAGATAGCTATTCTTAGTGTACCCTAAGTATGCCCGAAGTAAACTTAACTAGACAAGTGTGAATAGGACCTAATATGGAACCGGTTAGGTAATATACTTTGTTCACACCAACACTCCCTCTTAAGTGCAACTTAGGGAGAATGATAAAATATGCAAAGATGAGTCCCTGCTACAAGGCCATGTTAGGTACATATGTACAAACAATCTCTCACAAATGGAGAAAAGGAGAAAAACCCATAGGAAAAAACCCCTCTCCAAATGAGAAAAAACATAAAGAAAGTGATGGAAGAAGTAATGGAAGGACTCAATATGATCCCCCAAGTACTACATCCAACACACATACACAATCAATGATCGCCCCATAGGAGAGAAAGAGTGAGACGATAGAACCCCCGCAAAGAAGTAACTCTTATGCCAATGGTGAATGCTTGAAGACGAATGTTGAAGAGTGTCCAATACTGGCAAACAACATTTCTCCTCTTAGGAAAAAACAAATCTAGTGGTGTATGTAGAAGCAACTACCACAATCGGGATGAAAAGGGAATCCAAATCAATATGTGTGTCTTTGAATGCAACTCTAGTGACCTCATGCTAGAAAAAGATTTTCCTCCAAATCAGGAACTGAATGCCCAATCAAAGATGAGAGATAAACCCTAAATGTATCCTCCAAATCAGATATGTGAGACTCCATAAACAAGGATGATATGTCTGGTAAGAAGGAATCCCAATGAGGTGGATCTGAAAGATTGATATGAACCTGTTGCAAAGAATCACTAGAATCTCTCAAAGAAACAACATTGAACTTTGAAGTAGTAATATGTGATGATGGAGTAGTGATCTCGATAGGAGGAGAAGGAGCAACAAGAGAAGTCTCTATGACATCAGAACGATCAAGACCTGCCAAGTATTCAAGCTCCTCTAAAGTATCATCATCATATGGTAGGTTGTCATAATCAGCAAGGGGTACAAGACAATCCATAGAAGGATCATCTGGGAATGGAGAGAGAAGTGGATCTCCATAGATCTCCCAAATTTTGGTCTAAAGAGTGCGTGGGCACTCAATATGTGAGATGGAACACATAGAAATCAACATTGCCAACAATTAATCTTAGAACATGATCATTTTTGTTTCCCCTTGTTATCTTCCGGTTATGTGTACTTGGTTTAGGGACAAGTCCATAGAGATGGGGCAAGAGATGACGCAACCTAAGATGTTTCAGGATGTCGTCTTGCCAAGACTTGTAGTTCCCTTTGTTCAGGGTGATTACGGAAGTATGTGTTGAAAAACCAATGATTTTACAATGATATTCTCCTCAAATTTTAGTCACACAATAGACCAATCAAGAGACTCTATCCAACAAAAGCACAAGATTACCCCCTAATTTAACTCAATCATGAGATCCCCTCCAAAAATGATTTGGCAGTGTATGATTAGTGCGATTATAGCTGCCACTAGCCGAAAACAACAAAGTGGTCTTGATCTTAGTACATGCAGATGCCAAATTAGGCCACAAACTGAAAGTACAATTTTTATGTAGGATGAGATCAATCTGATTATATCACTGAGAAGTACATGAAAAATTATGCACTTTTAAAAAAATATTGTTCTAAAAAATGTTACCGTATGAGCCCAAACAGAGCCCTGGAAATTCCCAAAATAAGTACTCAGCAACAACTTTGAAAATCTGCAATTTTTGGAAACACCAGACACCAAAATAAAAAACTGTCTACACCACTGGGAAGTCTGCGAAATTTTGACCCAAAAAAAATTGCTCGGAAAAAGGAGCCTGTATGATGGAGAATGAGGCCTCTGAAGTCTGAGTGCAAAATCAAAGCTGCAAATGGAGAGGGGGCCTTGGTTGGAGGTAGAAAATTGATGACGTCAACAAAGACAACGACGAAATATTCTCTTGGTTCCAGGAATATTCACTACGAGTCCAAAACTGTCCTTGGAATTTTGGAAACCGCCCTTGAAATCTCAAAATTGCCTTTTTCAAATGTGAAGGCATTGTCTAGGTTGTGTGGGGTGGTTTGGTTGTTTTGTGGTAGGTATGAAGGTGAACATTCGTTGAAGATTCTTCCACTGGTGGTGTTGTGTAGATGTTGGACGGTGTTGAAGGTTCTTGCAAGTAGAAAAGAGGTGGGGATACCCCCGTCGATAGGAGTGCCAGGATTTGCACCACATGGTGCACTATTAGGACTTGCGGGTACCTTGCTACCTTGACAAAGTACTAAATTTGCAAAATATTACAAAAAACCTGTAGATAAAAGAAATACTAACGGATAAATATTATATATATTTACCTTGCGGACCGACGTCGACCGAAATCGCAGATGGATTCTGCTTGCTTGCATCAACATTGTGCAGTGGAATATTCTGTGACGGAGGCAATCGTACAATTCGTACGATCGTGGAGAGAAAAATTCTTCTAAGGGCTTGGGGCAAAAGTGTTCAATTTTGACAAATTGACAGCCAATCCTTAGGTTCTTGGGCCTTTTGGACGCGATGACAGGGTCATATTTGACCCAAAACACTCCAAAAAATGCAGGTACCTCTAAGATTTGACAACCACTTGCCAACTTCAAGACCTTGTAGATCTGGTCTCCAATGTCTAATTTGGACAAATCGAAAGACTAAATTGACTTTCTTGGATAACCTGAATTCAATGGTGAGCTCATATTTGCACCAACATGCTCCAAAATGAACCTGCAATATAAAGCCACAAAGAAGAAACCCTCTCAAATTTGGTATTTCTATCAATTTTTTTTGATTCTCCAGGTCATCATATGATGCAAGAGAATAGCATACTCAACTTTTCAAGAGCAACCAAGATTTGCATCTTAGATCCCTCAAAAGATTAACATAAAGCAATCCTCCAAGCTTTGATACCATGTAAGAGTTGGTACAAAATGCTCTATATCATGCAAGATTTGGCTATGGAGGTAGCCACCCAAGATCTTGGAGCTTCAATGAAAGCACAAGAGAGACCCAACATGAAAGAATAATTTTATTCTATCAAATGATGCAAATATGCAGTACAATATGTACGTCAATAAATAAAATTACAATGAGAAAACCCTTGGTTATATAGGCCAAGGTGAAACATAGGACAACATAAGATTATAACAAGTGTTTTAATTTTTTGACTCGAGACACAGAGATAATTGTCTTTGGTGTACCCTAAGTATGTCGTAAGTAAACTTAACTAGACAAGTGTGAATAGGACCTAATATGGAACTAATTATGTAATATACTCCGTTCACACCAACAACAAATCCTACTTAATCCCATGAGGAAAGATTACAAGTTTTTTGTATGAGAAAAACCCAGCATTCAAAGCACCATATCCAATGTATTACTTAGTAATAAACAATTTCAATACAATAGCTGACTTACTTAGTAATGTATTACTTAGATTTAGACTCTAAACCTGGAGGAATTCCAACAGAATAAACTTGCATAAAACATGACATACAATCTCTATTCCAGCTTTGTATTTATAGGCCATAGAGACCCAACAAATCACGAATGGTTTTCCAAAAACATGGGTTGAAAGCTATGGGCCAAAAGCATGGGCTCAAAACCATGAGCCAAAAACATGCGTCAAGGTGGTCCAAGTCCAAACCATGTGCTCCACCTCCAAGCATAATCCCTCCACAAATAGAATGTAACTCCTCCTTAACCAGTTTGACTTCGAAGACCAAGTAGGGTCAAAATAACTGCCAAGTGCTCCATGTAGGTGTAATAATATCACTTACACACAATTCACACATGCTGTAAGTAGTGGGTCAAAGATGCAAGTCATAGTCCACCTAGTAACCCCCTATTCAATGACTTCTTACAACTGCCATAAGACCAATGATACTGGTGGAGAGTGCCAACTATGAAACCTTAGGATTCAATCCAAGTGTGTGCCTTTTTTCCACATCTGCACATTATTTACAATATTACAAAATATTAAATAATTGCAACTAGACCTAGGACTTGCAAGGTGTACACTGCCACCTAGTCCCCTAGTCCTAACATTCTGTTCAACAAATGAACTTGTTGATCTGCTCATTAACTTATGTGCCACATATAAAGCGGCGACTTTGAATATGTCAGTCATGTTTATTTGTGTTAAAATTTGGTTGTTGGTTATAGAATGCAGCCTCCTGATCATGCCAGCACATGATATATTACTCCTTTGGTTGCTTTAGTTTACCAGGTTCAATCCCAATTAACATCCCTTTTGGAAATCTTTTGAGGGAACATGATGTCTACTAGCTTCTGTTGTGCTCACTTCTTGCACACCTACGTGTCATCAACTTAAGCAGGTTTACTTTGTATTTTCTTTATGCATATATCTTCTGGTCTCAGCCAAGTAATACAAATTCTTTTCACCAGTTAATAAAACTCAAAAAGTGTTTGAAAAAGCTAGTTACCAGTGTGTTGTTGGAAACTTTCATTAATAGTGGAAAATAAAATCAGCTTTCTAATAGGTCAATCTACTTCAAGTATAAGCATAATGATAAAATAGAGAAAAACCAAATTTTATGGGTTTGATAGAGTGCATATGATTTTGTTAATCACAATCATCTTTAGAAACCGGAACTTCTAGTCTAATACTCTCATGTTAAACTTGATCTTGTTAGGAATCATGGGTGATAACCAAGATAATAAATTCAATTTCTTTTTACCTGGTTACAACACTCCAAGTGCCTGAAAAATCTAGTTAACCATGTATTGTTGGAAACTTTTATTAGCAGTGCATAATTTATTCAAGTTCTTTTTGCTGAGTAACAAAACAAACAAGTGCTTGAACAAGGTAGTTAACCATGTGTCGTTGGAAACTTCTATTAATAGTGCAAAACTAATCAGCTTTCCTATAGGTCAATTTAATTGAAGTATAAACTTAAAAAATGGAGAAAAACCAAATGTGATGGATTTGTTAATCACAATCATATTTAGAAGCTGTAACTTCTATTTTAGTTCTCTCAATTTAAATCTGACATTGTTAGGAAGTGGGTGATAACAGAGACTTTCTGGCAGTCAACTAAAATTTGAAAATAGAACTGCTATATGAAACCTAAATATTCAAAAGATATTTGACAGTTCTAGATGCTGTTGGACTATGTATGACTGATATTGTAAGAGATAAATTTTTTCTGTTCCATTTATATATTTGTGCCACATTAGATATTGGGGATGCCTTAGGAAGGAAAACATCGAAGTTCAAACCAGCTTTTCTTGCCTATGTTTTCTTTTCACAACCCGCATAGTGGTATTGCTGCAATACTGATTCTCCAACTACCATGACCTGATTCAAGTGTAGAGCATCCAAATCGTACTTGACAAGCCTGATACTTTATTAATGTTTCTGTTGCTCTCATGGCAAAAATTTCCAATTCTGAGGGAAAGACAGTAAAATTCAACTTTCTGATTTGACCAATGCAATTTGATCTACCAGAATCTTCAAAATAATCTGAGTTACATGTAAAAGAAGAGATGGGTCAACCTCTTGATGACTCGTTTCTGTCTTTGACATCAGCAGTTCATTAAACGCTAACAGTGAACATCCTATACAGAAGAATATCTAGCATGATTGAAGACCATTGATAATTTCTGGTATCCTTTAGTCTGTCAGATTCAGGGTTCATTGACAGGCCAAAGTGTGCTGGAATATCCATAACAGAAGAATATCTAGCATGATTCAAGACCAGCAACAATTTCTGGTATCCTTTAGTCAGTCAGATTCAGGGTTCAATGACCTGCCAAAGCATGCTGGAATATCCTTGACAGTCCTGCCATTTCACTCCTGAGTGGCAATTGCTGGAGATGAGTTTGATGGATTTGCCCTGAAGGGCAGCTGTAAATAACTGGAATGAAACTAGCACTAGAACATTACTGATCATAGATGGGAACAAAAGATTGACTACTTGATTCCTTTGCAATTTTACATGCTAAAATACTTTTGATTACTGCATGTTACCTCTTGGAAACAGGTTCTGGTTATGGTACTACCTCCTCGATGATTCCTGAAGTTTTTCTTTGAATTAGAGTGATATCGTCTTTATCGTGTAATATTGGTTTTGGTGTGGTAGATACTGTTGAGCTGTAGATCTTCATCAGTGTTCCCATTTTGAAGCCAAGTCTAAATTTTTGATCCAGCTCTTTGTGAGAGTGGAGTAATATTGCCTATTTTTATGGTGATGTTAGGAAGTCTGTCTACCTTCATTGTATTAGATCTTATATTTGTAATATAAAGTTATTTGATCATTGCTTTGCTCTCCATGATATTTAATCCGTCAACGAAGATCGGTTAGGGTATTTAATTTGAAAATTTGAGGTTATTTGTTGTTACTGTTTTGCTATTTGTTCTATTTTTCTTCAGGTCTCTCTTGAAATACTGTCACCCCAAACTTCACAACCATATAGGTTTATTGGGGCTAAAGGGTTTTGTTTTTCTCCTGATGTCAGATTTCAGCCTCCTTACATTGATTCTCGATTTATTCTTTTCTGTTGCCAAGTTGTTCCAAATTAATGCTATTGTGGAAATCCATTGCACCTCTTCTAGTTTTTTGTTCCAAATTAAGTCTTTTCTGTGTTTACCATCAATCTGTGTTTGTGTTCCTGCATAACATATTGTTTGTGGAGGTCATTTTTGTTGTTTACCTAAAAGGACAATGCTGTTTGTATAAATGAGAAGAATGATGAGTATGGTTGTTTCTAAATTCATATGCATTTTTTCTTCATCTAAGAAGTTGAAGCTTTTTCTTATGCATTCTGGATTTGGGGGCGGCATTTGGATGCCTGCCAAATATATAGAAAATAACATTTGAAAATTAAATTACAAAATATAACATTATAAGCAAACTGAAAGAAGCTAAAACAAAATAACATGATACCATATATACAGCACAAAGCGAATCTCAACCAGACTCTCTCTCTCTCTCTCTCTCAGAGAGCATCTATTCTAGTTCACACGATGGGGTTGGAACATAGGTGCTGTCAGGTCAAATTATCATCCTGGGGGGGTTTTTGTATAAAAGTTGATTGTGATATTTAAGAACATCTGGACATCGTCAGGATGGTTGGGGGATGTCATCAGGTGATCTGTGTATGGCAGGATGTCCCTTGCAGGGGTTTCAGGATGGGGGAACATCTCTTGGGTCATTTGACACTGGGATGTCGCTGAATTTTTTCTTGTGGATGGGGGATGCAGAGGGAATGTTTCATTGCCATTCCTGGAACATTCAATGTTAGGTCAGATCTGGGGACACGTCCCCATAGCACACTGCAGAAAATATAATGTTCACCATGGGATGTGACAAGGGAATGATGCTGGGCCCATCATTTTGGAATGTCACTAGGGAATGGGGTGCAATTACAGGGATTAGACAGTAGGGGAAATTAAATAAACTTGTTTATCCCCTAATTTGTAAGAAATTTCTTAAGACCAACCTTTGTTGTTAATGAGTTTTAAAACATACATCAAATGATGAGACAACTTCTCTTATGTCATAAGGGATCTTCAAAACCTTGTATTCATTGCTAGAGTTCTTTTTTAAGGTATAATGTCAGAAGCTTTCTAAACTTTTTTGGAGACAAAAAAATATATTTTTTTAAATAATCTTCAGCTGTAATTCTTCAAGTAACAAAATGATCTGTTGTGCTATGATTGTCACAAAAACCTGCTTGACCTCTAGCCCGCTTTCTATGATCTTGTTAAGCACTGACTATTCATTGAAGAATATACCTATACAACTTAGCTAGCAGAGGGTTGTAGAAACGTGTTTCTGGATTTAACTGTGTATGATTATTTATCATCAATGTTTCGGATCACACTCCGTGATCCATCATCAGGATGAACAGAGCTGTAGGATAGAATAATGAATTGCAGACCAAGACCAAGTAAATAGGAAAGGGGTAAGAGTTTGTGTGGAGCACGAGGGGTCAAGAAGAAAGGAAGAGAAACAATTAAAGAAAGATAAAACAAAAGAAAGCATAAAAAACTAAAAAAATGGAGATAGAGAGTAAAGGGACAATGCAGTCATCTAGCAGAGGGTTGATTAATTGTTATGTACTTAGTTGAGTTAGTCATTTTTCCAATTCTAAAATGAGGAATGGTAATACTCTTTGTCCAACATTTAGGGAATGTTCGCTTGTCCCTAGATTAAATTTTTTTAACGAGGGTTCAGAGTAATTGAGCTCATTTTAAAGATTCAAAGATTTTCCCTTGTTTTATCTCTAGGTCTTTCATTTTTTCAAGAGCCAAACGATTGATTATATGCTGGTAAATTTTTGTGTTATTACCTGGAAATGGTGTTCAGGTGAGTTTATATAGACCGTTCCTGGTAAGGGATCCAAGCATTTAGAATTTTTTTTCAGTTTCTTTACTTTTTTCTAGTTTGAATATTTTAAGGGTTCTATAGGGCCCCCATCCCTGCTATTCAAAGGAAACATAACTACAGAACTCTGCATAAACAGCCAAGCAGGTGCAGCCGAGGCACAGAACAGCAGATACATATGAAAGGAAACATAGACAGCCAAAACATAACAACCAACATAGAGATCAACAAAATTTTTGGAATTGGTTTTGTACATGTTTAAAAGCCCTTTTAAATTTTTGATCACATTATGCTCCCTTTTGTTTCTAACCACAGTTTAATAGTGTTCGCACTTGCAGGATTTTTCAAGATTGCTTGTTGCCAGTCTAATTTCCGGCCTAGCTTACCTACAAGCATGTCTTATCATGTGTTTGATGTGTGTGGTTATTCTTTTTAAGGTTTAAATTTATAAGCTAAGTTGCTGGTTCTGGTTTGGTTTCTAGTTCAGGTTCACGGGTTTGGTTTGTGGACTTGACCAATTCTTTTTGGGGTTGGGTTCGTTTGTACAAAACAATGTAAAAATCATATATATATACTTGCAGCTTATAAGCAGAAATTAAGTTCAGAAGACCACCTACCTTTATGTAAGCAACAAGACCACCATAAACTCAAATGTTTTTATTCATTGGTCAAACTTCAATAGTAAATTTTAAAATAATAATGTCATGTTCAAGAATCAGGTTTCAGCATCGTATGGGTATTTAAAAACATCATCATCATTGACATTAGATGATTTAGGAACATTTGAAGAACCACAAGCAATGCCATTGTCACTTTCACTAAAAATGTGCTCGCTATCTGGCTACTTAAATGCAGCATGTTGGGAAGTGGAAGCATTCGAGTTAATATGTTTTGGCACTATATCACACAACGTCATGTCCCCTTGTAGTCATGTTGTTTGTGTGAAAGGAGGTGTAAGTTGGAATGCATGTACGCTAAGCCCTCTTTACCCTTTTTGAGTGCAATCAGTTGCGCTTTACTAAGTGGATGGAGTATGTCCTCTAATTCCGCTTAGATGCAGACGAAGTAGTGACCTATTGAGACAAAAGTAGAGAGTTAGAAAATTAAAATAAAACATTAAACTGTAACAACCACTAAAAAATGCAGCTAGAAAATTTTACTTCCACATAAATAATATTACATCAATATGCAAAACTAAGCAAGTAATACAAGAACATCATGATGGACATTAATTACCATTCATCAAGTACAATAATAAAGTACAATCAAGCACATCTCAATATAACCAATTATACAAAGGGGTCAAGAACTACAACCCTCCAAAAATAGTACATCATGATTAAATTAGGCTGTAAGCTAAATTGCCACAATACAAATGGTCTTACAATTACAAATAGCTTTAACATGTCTTCAACTGGAATCTTCCAATAATATCTTCAAGCTTATGTTGCTGATCAGGGAAGGTTTGAACCCGCCATTAGAGGAAGTCCCTTTCCTCCCCATCCATCAGTCAAGGCAAAGAAATCTCCATTCATAATCCAACAGTGATGCACATTCAACAGTACTGATTATCTTGATTAATTCATTCCTTTATTATCTCATAAGCATATAGAAGATTACAATAAATCTGAACACCTCATACACATGGAATCAAATTCACAACACACACTCACTGCAACATACACATGCCAAACAATCATTCCAAGACAACCAAGATCACACAACACTCCATACCACATCATTTCTAGCATCAAATGAACATATGAACATAAGGACATAAACACATGAAATATAACCATCATTAAATGCCATGAGACCTTACAATCCTATTAGGCTCGACTTAGAACAATACATCCAAGATCATGTGAAACACCCAAATGACTTGCTACTCACATCCCATACTACAAAAGCTCTCTTCAAGTGATGCCATATGTTTTACTAAGAGCACATACTCAAGGTAAGATAACATGCATCCCATACTACATGTATCCTAGCCTTAGCACAACACATAAAGCCAACATACATATATTAATATCAATAACACAAATGCACAAACACACAAAACCAAATATATCAAACATACAAGCCAAACATACATAACTCAAATTCACAATGTAACACACAAACCAAAAACTCAAGGCAAACACACATAAAACAAGTACACAAGATGAACATACCAAAAAATCCTAATGTCCCACATCACATCAATATTTCAACTCTCAACTGTACCAAAACCTCAGAAAGCTTAACCATAGCAATACACCATAAGTTGGCCACGGGTCTTCATTGGAGATCTCCTAACAATAGTGATTGATGGGGCACTACATCCGTGCTATACCACCGTGAAGCCCTGCCTATCAAGTGTACTCGTAGCCTATGTGCTGCAAGTCTAATGCAAGAAGAGCAACCTCTATCTCACACAATCCTATCTAAGGGGACAATGATCTTCAAATGTGTTGGACTTGAAGTAAACAAACTGATGCTGAACCATCCTCAATTACACTCAAACAAATCTAATAATGGCACCTGCACAGTCACTAGGGTACTCACAGTTCTAGTAACAAAACCCATGGTGTAGAGAAGCATAGAATACACTTCCAATTACGCTTACTCACATATCACTACAAAACCAAGCAAGTTTAACTCATAATAAAGATAGTATAATACCAACTACAGATGGAATCACATGCAACCAGACAGGACAACCATCATAACCTTTCTGTACGAAATCACACACATGACTATCTACTAGTTTCTGTCACTTCTTACAGACAAAACACAAATGAGCAGACATCCTAGAACTGTGTGCAATTTTCAGAAACCTTTGATAAGTCAAACAACAACTCACTTCAGGGACTACAACACACATTTTGGACACCTGTGCACTTTCGGGACACTTATCAACCTATGCTCCCCCAAGTATCGGGGACGGTGACGGGTGGGGACGGGGGGACGAGTTTAGGGGATGGCATTTTTTTTGGCCATTTTTTAGGGGACGGCTACTAAAAAAATTAAGATTTTTTTAAAAATATAAGGAAATTTCAAATATTTATATAATAACATTGATAAGGCATTCATTATAGACATTATAGAACCTTAAAACATGAATACATAACCATAACATTACGCATGAACTTAGTTTTCAACTTGTCACATGAGAATTGGCAAACAAATAAACAAAATTTAATTGTTTTCGACGACAATCTGTATATATATTATATCAAAATTCCCAAAGGCTGCAAGTTTCAAGTTTTAACAACAAAATGACAAAAACATAGAGAATATCAATATATGGCCTGCCCCCAATCAGCCTCTCCTAAGACTGCATCAAAATCGGAATCTGAGTCTGAATCATTGCCCCCATGAGGGTCTGCCTCATCCAGTGGAACCCCAACCAATCCCTCCTGTGCCTCATCATCAATCTGCAGAACATCTTCGGGATCAACATCCCAACGTGCAGCTAGACTCTGACAATACTCAGGTCTTTGTCGATCTTGTAGCCGCAAGGCACTATGCATTGTTACAACTACTCTGACCGTCTAAAGGTAAGGTTGTTCCTCTTCACTAATTGAATGAAGCTATATGTGGACCAATTCCTCTCTGCAGCAGAGGAACTGGCAATCTGTGAAAGGAGGCGAGTGGCAAGTGTCCTCAATTTTGGTGCATCCATGCCATGTCACATCCACCATCCAATAGGGTCGGTTTGAGCTAATGTAGCTCTATCCATCCTCGCCTCTTTTTTGCTAAAGTTTGGAACACATAGATTGACAAAGGCCACCCATTGTGAGCGAAGTATAGCAGCCTCCTCCTCGGTATACATTTTTTCAAGGGTCCTCATGAACCCATGTTTCACCTCATCATCATGAGATGGAGGCACTCTTCTAGGTCTAGCTACATACCATTTGGGATTTAGAGCATATGCCGCCATATGAAGTGGGGTGTTCATAGTGTCCCATCTCTGTGTTACAATGGGCCTAAGATGCTCCTCATAAAATCCCAAAGTAGGATCCTTGCTCTGAATGGCTTGCTTCATTTTCTCAAGCGTGCTATCAAATGTTACATATATCTCTCCAAGACTAGGAGAGTTTGTGTCAGCATATCTTATGACATCCACAACAGGTGAATGAAGGAGCAAACATAGCGGCAAGTGACAACAAGTTACAAAAATCAGCAATTTAAGAACAAGATTTACATTTTTAATAAATTGATAATATCATAATATAAATAAAATGAAAATCAACAATTTGAAATTTCAATTTCATACGTTATTGTGGACCACCATTCATTGTCAAGGACCTTTTGCCTCACACTTTTTCCTTCGGCTGAATTTGACTCTGGCCATCTATTCCATTCTGAATTAACCACCAATAATTGTAGAGGCTCTTTCACCTCAACCATCCTCTTTAACAAAATGAAATAGCTGGCTTATCTAGTTTCCACAGGCTTGAGGAATTCTTTCTTCGAAAAAGTCTTGAACAATGCAAGTGAGGTTTGATGGTTGCAAAGGAACGTCTATATATCTCTAGCTTCTGCCACCACTTCCTTCACCCAAGCAATCTTCCCAATGTCTTTCAATGCGTTGTTCAATGCATGAACACAACATGGGGTTCAGAAAATGTGCTTATAAGCACCCTCCACCATCAAACCAGCTGACTTACATACACGGGCTGAATTTGTTACCACTTGGACAACATTAGATGCCCCAACCTCTTCTATGGCATCCTTCAAAATCTGAAATTGGAAGTAAGCATCCTTCTTCTTCCCTGTACAATCAATAGCTCTAAGAAAATAAGAGCCAGCTGGACATGTGACATTGATATTGATGAGTGGCCGGCATTTGATGTCGGTCCACCCATCCATGACAATAGAGCAGCCATCGCTAATTCGAGTTTATCTCATGTCCTCCATCAAGATACTCACCTGAGAATATTCCTTCTCAAGTAAGGTGGTGCGTAGCTTATGTTCTCCAGGGGGGACATATGAAGGACCAACAACTGTAACATCTCTAAACATTTGTTTGAAATAGGGAGAGCGTGTCACATGAAATGGTATGGCATGGGCAAAGAAAAATCTAGCAATGGAAGAATCGGCCACCTCTCGTGTTTGTGCATTGAACAACCCTGCAACAATAGAAGTTATTCTTTCCCTTACTAGCAGTAGAAACCTTTTCCATTTGGCTTTGTGTAGGCAATGACACACTAGGCATACTCTCCACTGACAATCCCTTAGATCTTGCCTCCGCCTCCATGTGCAACTTAGTTGCCTCAACCTTCTTAGCCAGGGAGATACTTATACAATCTTTTACCCCTATTCCATCCAAATGCAAAAGGTGAGAATAAACTCTTGTATAGCTGCCCCCATAGGTATCATTGCAAATATGACAAAGCTATACTCTAGTCCCCCCAGTATTTTTTTTTTTGTCAGTGTCTATGCGGGTTGCAAATTGTAAGAGAGGTTTTTTAGGATTAAATGGGCCTTTGCATATTGGGCAAGTGTTTTGGAGGGGCATTCAAATGGATTAGATTTGGATGAACTCACATTCCCTATGGCTGTACCACTCCCACTAGCACAATCCCCACTCTTTTTACGGCCTCTAGTACTAGTTCTACTTGGTTGCACTTGAATTTCAATCTCATTTTCAAAACTTTCACTACTCTCACTGCTGCTCGTTTTTTTGTTTGAAAAATGATAATAGACAGCTGCAAGCAAACATAAAACAAAAAATGAAAAAAAAAACCCTCCCTATGTGTTTGAAATTTTAAAAAACTAAAAAAAATGCAAAGGAATATGAACAACAAAATAGAGAATGTCAATCTTACCTCAAATGATGATGATTTGATGCCCTAATGCCTTCTCTTCATTGTTGTTACCCTCTTCCAACTGCTGTTGCTCCTCTTCAAGCTGTTGTTCAACAATGTGAAATGAGGTAATGAGTTTGTTTTTATTTTTTTGCATCATATAACTTGTGTTTTAGGTTTAGGTTTGTTTTAAGAGGGATGTGGGGGTCCTTGTGGCCCCCCCCATCCCTTTTTTTTGTAATATGTGTTTCTTTTTGTTTTTTATGAGTCATTTGGGCGCTGGGCTGTCGGGGACGGCTAGCCGTCCCCTAAGTTTCCTAAAAAAATGGGGATGTCCCCGGAGAAATAGGGACGGTCAGGGGACATTTCCTGGCCGTCCTCGCGTCCCTGGGACATCCTTGGGATGGGTACAGGGTAAAAAAAGACAAGGGGTGCGTCCCCGTGGAGCGTTGTTATCAACTTTTAGGACATTGACGCACTTTCTGGACACAAACTCTTGCACTATAGTCCTGTAGGGGTGTGATGCAGGAGCATCCTAGGTTGAGCAATTTCTTTTCTTTTCTTGCATTTCAGTTGCAGTTCAGTCATTTGCAGTTTTAGCATTTCTACTGCATTCTATTGCATCTTCATTTCAGAGTTCGCGGAGTAGGATTTAGGATCTATACTATGTCATCTACATCTTGCGGAGAGTTATCGCTATTACAAGATCATCAGCTTTCACAAAGCAGAGCAGTCAACATTCAGTTGAAGTATACAAGGTTTGCGAAGCAATTTGAAACTTGTGGAGCCAAATGAAACATGCCACAAGGTAGTTTGGGACCAGATAGACCTTCCTTGAGAACCGCATCAAGTTTCATTCATTTGCGGAGCATTACTAAGAGTTGTAGGCTGACCTACACGTTTCCTGCACGTTTCATTATTCATTGGAGTTTGAGATCTCTTAAGGCTGACGCAGAGGATTCCTTGAGCTTGAAGATGATATAAAAGCATTCACAAGATTCATTAGGAAGCAATCCGTTATGATAGAACAATCTTAGTCTTTGATTGTAGGTTTGCGGAAGGCACTTCAAAGCTATATCATTCATGTAATATATAATCTAGAAATGAGGCCTGTGATCCCTAGATTGTAGCCCGCATGTTGCCGGCATATAAGCATTATAATTATTTGATAGATTGAGCATATGAATCTTCCATTGCATTCTATTCTTGTGTTGTTTCCGTTGGGTTTACTCTAGCTGCAGGGTTGGACAGGCCCTTCTCAGGAATCTCCATCCATGACTGCACCAGGGTGCTCTTGTCCTGGTTATGAATTTACTAGAACTCACAACCCAGATCAAAAGTACAGATCTTTCTAAGGGTTTTCTGATGTTGAACTCAGAATTCCAACAAATCATGAACATAGAGATAATCCGATTACTTTTCTAAGAGTTTATAAACACAATTTCCTACTTGATCATAATCTCAAAATTCCCACAAGATTTCTACACAATCAGAAGATCATAATCAAACACTGAAAACAACCAAACACTTGGTCTAAACTCAATGAAAATTTTCTACTAGATCACTAGCTTGCACCCATGTTTCCAATCCAAATTCACTCGAAACATGTAAAATATCATTCAATCATAATCATATGAATAGTAGTCATAGACAACTTATAGATTTGTTCAACAAAGATTCGCCCATAAGATCTAAGTTTTGTTTCCACCAAGAATCCATAACTAGGTTTTCCTATTCCATTCTTACCCACCCAAATTGAAAGAGTTTCAAACACCAAAAGATATATCATCAAAACAGTAATTGAATTTCTACTTGTTCAGATTTCACACCTAATCAAAATCGAAATCCAAAAACCATAAATCTCGTTCTTTTTCAAAACATACTAGGTTTCTTCCTCTATAAGTAACCTTTGTTTCCAAGATTTACAACAGCTAGTTTTACACCTATTTGAATTCTTGATTCTCCTAAATATTCACTAATCTACACGTCTTGATTTCTTCTAGATTGAAATCTAATAAATGTTCATCTTTCCTGTTGTTTTCTTTTTGAAATAAAATACAATTTATTCAAAAAAATAAAACCTCTTTCAAAACATTGATCTAAATTCTTTGTTTAACCAAAATTGAAGTGTTTTCTAAAGCCATTCTATGAACAAGAATTCCTACTTCAATCCTTGTAACAATTTGGAAAACAATGGAGATGAATAAACAATTCAATCCACAAAACAAATCTACAATCTTCAGTAAAAGCACTTCCCAAAAATCCTTAAGCTCCAAAACTTGTATATTCTCTTCTCTAGAATGCAATAATAATAGCCTTCCAACCTAGAATCTCTATCTTTTAACAATTCTCTTCTTTCTCCCAATCCTAATTTTAAACCTAAAAAGATTAATATAATACTCTATATAAAAAGAAAATAATATTAAAATATCCTATTCCTCTTCATGCGCATCTTCTTTGAAATGCATATAAGATTAAAATATTGGCTTTTCCAATTTTAACTAATAAAATTCACTCACAAACTAATATTAGGAAATTATATTTCCCAATTCACATTTAGGATAAAGATGTTAATTTATTTCCTAATTTCTTATAATAAAACTTGCACATTCAATAATTAAATAAATTAAAACAATTAAACTTATTTCTCGCTTATTTCTTTCTCAAATAATAAAAATTAATTATAAAAATAAACAAATGAAATGAAGTAATATTTTGCATTCATAAATAACCAACATTGCTAATTTATTTATTTTAGCTGGATTAATTTATCCTATTTTATTTATTTATTTATTGCCCACACAATTGGATCATGTCAAGATACTTCAACACCAAGACCTAGTTCACCTTCCTTGGTCCCTGTACTTGTCGCATGACATAATCTCACCACACATACCTTAGTAGCATTATTAGAAAATAACAATAATATATTATTGACAATAAAATACTTAAACATGCCAATTAACCACGCATTGTGACAACACATTATACATAAATGCTTTGAATTGACAGTTGCACTCAACATAAAAGCAATAGTTCATGTCCAAAATACCACGGAATGGAATAACAAAGAATCAAAACCGAGTATCCCAAGGGACCAAAAACGAGGTATGTTACATCTTCAAACTTGAAAATGTTTTTTTGTTAAATTTTAAATGAATTTTTTATAAAATTTACTTGCGATAAAACTTTGATCACAAAAGGTTGTAGGTGTTGGAATTGTTGGCCATGGAAGTACCGCCAATTGTTAGCATCCTTCTTGAACTTGTCATGAAGAGCTTCTTTACTTTGACCATTAGAGTGTACAAAATCAATGAACAAACTTGGGACTACATCCTACAAATTGGGATGAGGGAAGAGTCTATGAAATGCTGCCTTGTACTGTTTGGCAACTTCGAAATCTCTATATGGAGCAATCCTCGTTGGCACAAAAAACTATAGTATTTTGGACTCAATGCAGAGGCAAGAAGATGTAGCAGGGCGGTCATTGTGTTCGATCTCTTTTCAATAAATTTGTGCACTTGTTTGAAGAAAGTTTAGGATCTTGCTCTTTTTCATTTGTGATGGTTTCATCTTCTCAATCATCGAATCGATGCCATTATATATTTCTCCCAAACAAGGCTTATCCATGTTGGTATAACGGACCATACTCAAAATGGGCTCAGTGAACTCGAGATATTTTAAATGATTCCACCAAGTGTCATCTAGGATCATTCACTTAATATTTGCTGCCCTCTCAGTGTTGGCTGGCCTCCATCTGGACCAAGTTTGGTTTATGACCATGTTAGAAAGTGCCTCCCAAACCTTTACAAGTTGGCTCAAGACAATTGTGTTGGAGACAAAATGGGTCTCAGAACCTATTTGAATATAAAAATAGAATAATTAAAAACAAACTTCACAGAAGAAAATTAAAGTGAAACATAAAATTTTATATTGTTTCACTTACCTTCAACAACATGACCTGAATATGCCATACGACATGTGGTGGTTGGTGATGAACTTTCAAATCTTTTCGCCCTCAACATACACCTTTTTGGTCCAATCAATTTTGTTGCCAATCTTTTGTAGCATAAAAGTTAAGGGAGTGGATAGCACAAGGTGTCTAAAAAATGTGTGAATAACATTCCTAAACCAACAAACCGGCTGCTCTACAATTCTTTGCATTGGTCGTTAGCAATAAATTGGCTATCCTTAACTTCACCTTCACAATTTGTGACTTTCAACAAACTCTGCCCATTTAGGGGACAGTGCAATCATATTGATCAAGGGCTGATTCTTAACATCTTCCCATCTATTGAAGATGATGGGCACCCTCATCTCAGCCCATAAATCCCTTATGGGCTTCAACGAATCCCCCAGGATGAACACTCCTTGGCTCGGGTGGGGGGCATGGACTACTAGAAATAGATCGCTCCCTATTCTTTTGCACCCCAGTCAATGTCTGGAGTCACTTGACAATAGGGAAACAAACTTAACCTTGGACTAGAACATTGCATTCACCAAATTGTACATCGAACGGGGTAGACAAGGACAAACATTGTTTACTGTACTGATTGTGATTCTGCTTGCTTCCCCACCTCTCTATGGTCTAGCATCATTGTAGACCTTGAAATGAAACAAGGAGAAGATTGTCTCGATTAACTAAGTTCCCCTTGACTCCCTGGCACATAATCAATTGGCAAGATTCACGAAACATTATCTTCTATAAGGTTCACCTCCATTTCCAATAAGGTGCTACACACCTCATAGTCTGGGCTCTTGTAACCTTTTGGAGCCCCTAATTAATTGATCTAATGATTTCTTGCCAATATGGTGAGCGAACAACTTTGAAAGCCAATCCATTTGCACAAATACATCTTGCTATGTCTTGATCAACAATCTCTTGGGACTTATTGAAATGTGATTTGTCATAGTCGCTTTGGTCACTTACGTGTAATAGGTTGTTCTCGAGGCGTGGCCAAAAATGGGTGGCTCTCTACCACAACTACAAGATTAGATGGGGGTAGAGGGGGCTTCATTCCTTGAGATCCTTTCTTTGCCAAAGGATGATTTGCTCTATGGCTGGTTGTTTCATCTACTTTCTCCTACACATTAATATATGCCATCACTTGCTTTGATGGCACAATACATCATTCTTTCTAGGGAAAGCTTTGATTCTTTGTTCCTTGAGATCCTTTCTTTGCCAAAGGATGATTTGGTCTATGGCTGCTTGTTTCATCTACTTGCTTTTGTGCATCATTATATGCTATCACTTGCTTTGATGCAATAGGTACATTATTCTTTCCAGGGCAAGCTTTGATGCTTTGTCTAGGAATGCCACACAAATGGGCTTTCACCTGACTATATGATCTTGAATAACTGACATCACTTGCACTGCAAATCCAAATACACACCCCACCAGCTGGAACTTACTTCCAAAGAGGAGAATTTGGGCTTGTTTGGAAGCGGGATCACCCCATGGAGCCAGAACTACCTGCCTTTGTAATTCCTATTGCAACAAGTTTGATAAACAAGACATTCAAAACAAATGAAAACAACTATATATATATATATAACCAAACCTATTTAATATTTTAATCATACATGCATAGAAGAATGAAAACAAAACAAGAGAGTTTGTTTGTAAAACAAAAATGCTGAAAGAAAACCAAAAAAACTCCTCTTTTCCAAAAATCTTCCTCTATGATCTTGTGTAATGTCCCTTTTTGGATTATTTCTGATTTCTATGCCCGCAACAAGTCTAGTTACTCAAACTGAACGTTAGAGACATTAAAGATCACTAAATCATGATAATATTCAATACAATTCATCATATCACAATTAGTATTCAAATCAATATATTCAACAATGTAGATTAATACATCATATATTCAGTTCAATACATCGTAACATAATCCTTCAAGTCAATCACATAGTGAATTCTTTAGGAACACTTGCAAGTAGCAATATTGAAAGGGGTCAGTCTACCTAGCAATATTGCTGAGAGCATGGAAGGGGTCAGGCCACCTAACAGCTCCTAGTCCACCTTGGAGGCTAGTCGTCCTCCTTGATCAAGCCCCACGAGTATGAAAGGGGTCAGTCCACCTAACAACTCTGGTCGGCCCAAGAGCATGATATTGTCAACAGCATGAAAGGGGTCAGTCCACCTTACATCTCCTAATGCACTTATTGGCCTAACCTGATAAGAGCATGAGAAGGGTCAGTCCACCGCTCATCTCTCGTGAACTTGGAAGGGCCATCCTTCCTACTTGCAAGGTATCTTATATTCAAACTGATTGCTTTGGGATTCGTTAGATGATTTACTATTAATACCTCTTGATGGATTGACAAGTTCAGTCCAATTAACTGCAATATATACTCTGCTGTCATCAACTATTGCACATATATAGATCATTGCTGATAGATTCCTTGCAGATTTGTCTCTGCCAAAGATATATTTCTTTCTGATCAGCTATGCCTTCAAATGCAGGGTTGCCGGATACGCCCCCCACCCCTCCATAGGCACGCGTACCACCGTACTAGGTATGGATTCGGGTACGGTATGGTGCGGATACGGCCCAAATACCATAACTGGCCGTACCCTAATTATTTTTTATCTTCAGGTGTGCTGGATTCACTAGGATTCGGGTTTGTAAAAAAATCACGCCGTATCTGCAAAAAAATATTTATACTGCAGGCTAAAACCAGTGAGAATTTATAAAAATATGCTGTTCAGTTTTGTATAAACAATGTTCAAGCAAATGCAGGGTTAAATGTTAATGAATTGCAGCAATTTTTCACGACCTCCTTTTGCTGCGATTTTTTCCGCCATGATTTCTTCCGCTGGACTGCAGCAATTTTTCGCGAACTCCTTAAGTTGCATGGACACGGATAGTTGTCTCACACGATTTTTTCCGCACATGAGAACAACAGACGAGTTTATAAAATTTCACGGCGATTTTCTTTTAGGGCGCAAGACAATTTTCCAAGCGCTATAATGCTCACATATAATCCGAGCACTATAATGCTCACATATAAAAGCCAATCGGCTAAATAAATTATAATATTCAAATTTACTAAGTTTAAAATTAATCTATGTAAATTTTTGTAAACTTTAATATTTTATTAATAATTATAATGTGTATTTAAATTAAAATATTTTAATATGTATTATAATTAATATTTAAATTTAATACTTTTAATATTTATTAATACTTATATATATATATATTAATATATAATATTTATAATATTTTAATTTAATACTTTCAATATATATATATAATTTATTATTTTATAATAGCATATTATATTTATTATTTTATATATTAATCAAAAACATATTACATATATTATATGCTATAATAAAATAATAAATTATATTTTAATGTAATATATTATATAATAAAATATTTTTTAATTCATATATATATTTGTGGTATCTAGCCGTATCCAATCGTATCCGTATTGGGGGTCTTCAAAATTAGCCGTATCTGTATCGGATATCATGCCCGTATCGAATACTGTATCTGTGTCCATGCAACATTGTTCAAATGTCTTTGGATTCTTGATTTATATCTTTCTTAGTGAGAAGTCACACCTTTTTACACACAACCAATGCCTTTTTACAACCACCGCTGCCCTTTGGTCAATATTAGTTGAAGTTTCCTTTTCTTTTTTGTCTTCTAGTGCCTTTCGTGCTCTAGTGCTGGCTGTTGTCTTTTAATGGCCAGCGGTGGGTTTTATTTTTATTTTTCTCTTTGTCTAACAATTCGGGGGCATGACAGTCCGCCCTTCCCAAGATTGCTTGTCTTCACAAGTAATTTCAAATTAGGACGTTCCAACCAGGTTCCCAAATCAACCGCCTGGAAGAATTGTTGTTAGTATACTTGCCTCGATCCAACCACCCACATAGTCCTTTAATATCACAAGGTTGATAACATCCTCCAAAGTATGAAGACAAGTTATTGTCCAATATTCTTCTGGTTCATGTACTTGTATTTCCCAATATCTCTCAACAACCAAACCAAGAGTTGGTAACTGGTAAGGTCTGTAACTTGAGACAAGTTTTCTCTCATCCTCAAAAGACATCTTGATCTTTGATCCCGGGATGAGGTATATTCGGTCTTTGTATAGAATGTGCTTATCCACCACCTTGTACTTGTCCATGTCTAAATGCTTGCTCCATCCTATTTGATGATACAACCCTAGGAGACCCATCTGATAGACCTTGCAGTACCACTTCTTTCCCTCTAGTGCTGGCTTTTGTCTATTTATGGCCAGCGGTGGGATTTATTTTTTATTTTTATTTTTTTTCTCTCTTTGTCTAACAATTCAGGGGCATGACAACTTGGCAGCTAATGGGCTCTTGAACATGCGTAGGAATAGCAATCCAACTACTCTGGAACCTTCATTGAACAATCTTCAATTCTATTTGTGTAATGGCAAACAAGAATGAATATTTTTTGTGTTTTACATTCACAGTGAGGTAAAACTAGTTTATTTTAGTCTTTCAAATGCTTTAAAAGTCACTTTTAGGGTTAGAGATTTGTTTTGGTCTATTCTAGTCAAAGTCAAATGTGAAATGAATTAAAAAATAAAAATAAATTAAAAAAAGTAGAAAAAGGCGCAGGTTCTGTTTTGGCTCAGTTGGATCCTGTTGGGTTCGATCTAGGTTCCTTTGGGTTTGTCTCAAACGAACCCATAATCTTCAACCAGCTCCTATGCAATCTCCTATAGAACTGGACCAGAATCCGGGGGCTAGGAAGAGCAAACTGGCAACGTAGTTCAAAAGTGGTGTTGCATACAATTTGGAAGTTTAGTTGAGAATATGTGATAAATATATTCTATCTATGTAAGCCGACAAATTAGGGCCGTCCCCAGCAGGGGGTGTTTCGGGGACCTTGCTTACAATTTCATGTAGTCAATCAAGAGAAATAGGCTTGCCTCTTGATGATTGGAGAAGTTGTGCATAGTGCCTCGTGACTTCAGGACTGATAGAGTCTTGAGTAACATCTGACTCCAACCACATGTTGGGACGTTAATCCCAAAGATGCCACACAAGGTGATGAGGAGGAGACACAAAAGGGATTGGTTGGGGTTCTATTGGATGAGGCAATCCCTCATAGTGGCAGTGACCTAGACTTAGAATCCAATTTTGATGCAATGTTAGTAGATGTTGATCAAGGGCAGCAGCATGTTTTCTATGTTTTTGTCATTTTGTAGTTCAAACTTGCAGCATTTGGGCATTCTGTTGTAATTTTTATACAATATATATGTACATTGATAATGAAAGCAATTGAATTTTGTTAATTTGTTATATATTACGATTCTATAATGTATATGATGAATGCCTTACCAATTTTATCATATGAATATTTGAAATTTCGTATGTTTTTAAAATTTCCTTATTTTTTAAAACCGCCCCCTAAAAAATGGCCTCCCTGCCGTCCCTGTCCCTGAAACACGTCCCCCCATCCCCTGCTTTCCCTGTCCCGGAAACTTGGGGTAACATAGTATTCCATACCTAGTTTCCAGGAATTGGGGCCCGGGATTAGTAAGGGAATGGTTGTCATCATATTGCAGCCCATGGTTGAAGTTGTTTTAGTTTCTTTGCTTGCAAGGAGTTAAATTTGAATTAGAGCATCTATGGTTGGAGGTCAGGGAACCAAAACATTGGAAATTCTTCTGATAATGTTTTGTTTGGGGACTATGTGACTATTCTCAAAGATGATTTTTATTGAAAATATGTACCCACTTCTGTGAGCACAATATTTAAATTGTGTTTTGCTGCTTTGCAAAGACCATGAGGTGATGTTAATTCCCATTTGTGGCTTATTATTTGTTGATATTTGTTTCTTCTCCTGTTGTATATTTAACATCTAAATGGCATGTATGTACTTGCGAATTTGCTAAGATGGTTTGTGTGTGTTTTTTAGACAGAACAAATGGGTAAGATTGTGAATGAGCTGGATACGATTCAGTTCTCAATCAAAAAGGCTACTCAACTGGTGAAGGAGATTGGTAGACAGGTGTGTGCACTTCTATGTTATAATCTTTGGATGTGTGCATTTAATCTATTTTTTGAAATAATGTGTATAGATTTCCTTTAGTTACCTTCTGTTTGCTTCTTGCAGGTGGCCACAGACCGTTGTATTATGGCCTTTCTATTTTTGATCGTCTGTGGTGTAATAGCTATAATTGTTGTTAAGGTGAGTGTTACTCGTTTGGTATGTTTTATGCTAACCATGATATCATTCAAGGTTGGCACGGTGCATTTAATTTTTGTGGACTATCAACATTTCAGATTGTGAACCCAAAGAACAAGAACATTCGTGATATTCCGGGATTGGCACCTCCTGCTGCTAGCCGCAAATTATTATGGAGTCTTGATGATACCATTTTCTAATGACGTGGTGGGAGAGTTATGCATATGTGATTGGCAGGACATCCTTCAGGCTTTTGGAGTCATGTATTTGGCATTTGTCGTGTTGGAGTCTACAATTATGCATTTTGATATGTTATTCCACTACCTATGTGGGCTTCTAGTGTAGCAATTATTTGACAACTGTTTTGTATTGATGGATCTTTACCAGAGCAGATGCTGTAGGTGATTCATTTATCCTCTTTATTCATTGATAAAATGTAGCAGTTTCTCGTTGTTCCATGTAGACCATGTTTGTGCTTGATGTCAACTGGTTTTTGAATTTGTGATTGTGTCTTGTGTCTTTGATATTTGAATCTATATCAGTGAATGGTTCATTCTTTTATTATGTACATGATTTTGTTCAGGGCATACTATCTCGACCTGGGGATGATGGCTGAGTTATGGTTCTCAGCCCATCTCTTCAGAAGTCATAAAAGCTTGACTGCTTTTACTACACTGCGTAGTAATGTTGTTCATGATACACATCTTTTTAGTTGTTTGTTTAAGTATAACATGACAGCAGAATATATTTTTTTTGTTGCATGGTCAAATTGTTTGTAACTGCTATTGAAATATGGGTGAAGTTGGATTACAGATAGCAGATGTCAAAGAGGATTGTAGCAATTCTTGACATAGTTTTTAATATATTTCAGATATCTTTCTTGAAAGAGTTATAGATTCTGATGGAACTTGTAAACCAACCTTCTATTTATTCTATTTTTTAAGAGATTTTTATGTAACAAACTTTTATCCCTTTTTCTGCTGTAGTCTTGTTTGCCTGTTTTCAGATTTGCTGTCATATTAACACATTTTTGCCAATTAATACATTCCAAATGCACTTTGAATCTGAGGTTGATTTCTCACAAGAAATAGGATTACAATTCCATTTTAGCAAATCCTTTAAGCTGTGTAAAGCTTTATTTTAAATAGTATTACTCAGATTTCCCTGGGCTTTCATTTACTTGAGTGGAAAAATTTTACATAAGTCAAGAATTAGCTTCATTTGAGAATTGGGGTGTTTTAGACTGGATACACTTCAGCTGCGAAGACTTTATATTATTAAATGACTGAAGATTTTATATTGTTAAAATGCAGACTTTAGCTGTCCACATTTTTATCATCAAGAGTGATTAATGGGTTTTTTAAAGATGGAGAGAGTAGCCAAAGGTTTTTCTTCAAAGTTGTTAGCTGCAGATTTCCTATCCCTTATAGTTATTATTCTTTTTCTTTGGGTTTCATTAATGTTTTTGGTTGATTCCACTTACTCCTATATGTGCAAATGTTATAGAAGATAAAAGAGTTTGGAATCTTTTAGGTGTGGAGGTATTTTTATAAAACTAAGGTTGATTCCTGAAAATAACATTTCAGCTAAGGTGTTTTTATTGCACACTGGGTATATTTATTCATTCCATTCCAAATTTCTCAGCCTCGTATTTGATATATAACTAGTTTCACTAATCACTCTATCTTATTGAAGTCACAAGGCAATGTCTGAGACATGGACACAGATCATTGGCATGCATAAATTTGTTTATGTTAGCTTCCGAAGTGATGAAGATATTCTGCAGACAAGTGGAAACAATTTTAATGATCAACCAATGTGGCTAAAACAATCTTGAAGGAACGATATAGATGTTGAATATGGGTTCAATTATACAAATATTTCTAGAATAAAACTGTGTAGGAGAATTGGTACGAACATTTCAGATCACACTCCATAATCCATCAGCAAGATGAGGAGAGCAAATTTAGATATGTGATAGATGTACTACTTTGCATAGGTTAAGTTTAGGGTTTGAGTGATGTCCATGCTGAAAGAACATTAGATATCAAAGGTTGCTCTGAGCCCAGCTTTGGCCAGGTTCATATGCAACTTGGAAAGCTCTGCATGAAATGCTTCTATACTACATTTTTCTTGATATATTTTCAAGAGATCTGAGGTAAGAGCCCAAGCTTGTGATTTGCAGTGTTATTTTGTTGCCTATGGTATTTTGTCAACCATTTTCTAAGTTTGGTCTTAATATACCCTGGTTACAGCAAAAGAACTGGATATGTTGCATTATACAGATTGTTTTAGAAGGCATGCCATGGACCAAGTAGTTCTGTGTGATCTTCTTGGGCTTAAATTTCTAGTTATTGGCTTTTGAGAAAGCTCCTATATGATGTTCCTTGGAAACTAAATCTTGCAAACACAGAAAACTATCATGCAAGGGTGATGGCTCCGATATTTTCTAGAGGCTCTTGTTGGTGCTGCAAATTGTTCCTTATGATTCTAAAGGATGCACACTGAAAGTGTAACTTGAGAATATGTCGAGCTAAATGATTAGGGGGGCACTATATTCAAATCACTAGTAATTAAGGCCAATTGAGAAGGGTAGGTACGACTTTTAGGCACTTTAAGCTTTGTTAAGGTTTGGATGAGTTTTATTTTGAGATCTTACAAGACAATTAATTGAAATGACAAAAAATACATAGCAAACAAAGAGTTGACCTTCAAAGCTAATCTTTGTGACCTTGTAGCTGAAAATCTTTTGAACAAATTTAATTCAGAACCTAAAGATGTATTTAAGAAAAAAAATTCAAAATGATATTCTTATATTGATTCTTCTTATTTTAAAGAGTGATTAGTGGGCTTGGAAAAAGATATTTTTTGGAAAAAGATATGCCTCAAAGTTTTAGCAACATAAACATAATTTTGGGCAATGAAGAATGTAAATTGTATTGTATGTTTGAAAACTTTGATATCATCCTTTAGAGAAACTAGACATGTGAGTATGATGAAATTACGATTGTGCTTTCGGGTGACATTGTAAGAAGTTCCATTACAAGGATTAAACTCTTATTTTTAAATTGCCAAGGAAATAAGTAGTAATGGACTCCTTATGCAATTGGTAGTGAAGTACTAGGGTGTCTAATATCTAAAGTTAATTGAGTCAACCTACTTACACAAAATTTAAGTGATTTAATATACTCTTAGAACATATAAAACTGTTTTGTTTTATCTTTAATCAAAAGCTAAAAAGATCTGCAAATGTTTCTACTAGAGTACTATATTGCAAGCATCATACATGATACCATGGATAGAGGGACCATATGTTCCCATATCATTCGAGCTTGAGCACAATCCGAAGTAGCAATCCATAAAATACTCTTATGCAGCACGTGCCCCCTCTCTTCTCCTAATCCCATGGTTTTAAAGGGACTAACTGAGAATTTGAGCATAATCCAAAGTAGCAATCCTTATAGGAACACATAAAATGCTCTTATGCAGCACGTGCCCCCTCTCTTCTCCTAATCCCATGGTTGTAAAGGAACTTACTTAGAATTTGAGGGGTGTGTTAGAATGAAACATGACATGATTTTTTTCACCATTACAAAAAGATTTACTAGAAATCTCCCAAATACCACATCAACAACTATTTGAAGTAGAAGTAAGGCAATTTTTGTGAATTTATGTACATTATTGGATAAAATTAAAGTTGATTTTGTAACTTAGGGTGAAAATTTTACTTCCTCACACTAGATGTATTGAGACAATTTCTTTTGTAGATATTATAAAAAGCAAGTTGGGAAGAATCAATATAGTAAATGTGCACAAAATTATAAATGTCATTTTAGGAATTTGTGATCATTGGTAGTGGGCGCGCTTTCATATACTTGGTGCTTGGATAATTTGTACGTGAGGCACAAATGTGGTATGTTTCTTGGGATATTTAATGAAATACAAGTATGTAGTACCTTAGCATTTAGGTTTAGGTAGCCCTACCATTTGTATTGATATACTCTTCTGTACCTACTGTAGTATAATAGGGAAGACTAGGAGACATAACCTTACAAGGTAAGGACACTTCACATTTATAACACGAGTGGTGTATTTTTCATTATTCAAGCGTTAGAGTCATATTTGGTATAGGGTTTACGATTTGCATCTTATATTCTCTATATAAAGTTGCACACTATTGATTTTGGAGAAAAGGAGATCTTGAGAAATAAAGTATATGGTTCTAACATGGTACTAAAGTCAAGGGGTTCTCACAAGGTTTGAATGCATTAAAGATAATTAAGGATTTAATGAGCTTTAGACATTCATTGTGCTTATCCAAAATCAGTCTAATGGATAAGAAGGTTTTCAATTCTTGATTTATTATATGAGGATTTTGTTAAAGTTATATTTGGATAGTGAAGTTGAAGGTCTAAAGTGCCAGTGGCTTGAATTTTAGGATGTTACTCTATATGGTGTGTGATAGGGTAAGATTAATTATTTTTTAACAAAATTTTAAAATGAGGGTTTTGAAGTGGATTTTAAAAAAGTTGTGCTTATTTGGATTCCTTGCACAAAATTGTTAGTGTGCTTTTAACACTTCTAGAATTTTGTTTATCTCATAAGTCAAGTAACAAGATTCCCAAGTGTATTCTCGAAAATAAATATGGTTCAAGAGGGCATGGTGGGTCATGTAACAAGTAACAAGAAGCTGAAAAGGGCATGTAAGTGTAGTAATGATTGACAAAATCATGACCAAAAAGTGCACCTAGGTGAAGTAGTTATTGATGCAATCATGGGTTGAAAATGCCACCTAGGTTAAGTAGTGATTGATTTTATTATTCTTGGTGATACATTAGTGGCCCCTAAGTAAATAATAAATAACTATATGCCCTTAAACATGATGTGATGGCTACCCTAATTTGGGTTCAAATAGAAGCCAACTTTGGATTGATTAAAACACATCACTGGGAAGAACTAGTAGCAGAGTGTGTAAGTTTCACTATTAGAAGAGGACAATCCAATATACATACTACCTCCACAATCTTAGCATTCAAGTCTTAGGGGTATAAATTTTGAGCTTTCAATACTCGTCAACTCTTATTTGTTCACCCTATACTTTGTAGATCTATAAGGACACGTGGCACTCATAGATTAGTTGAAGATAAGTTAGGAACATATATATGATAAAAAAATATTGGATGATAGAAAATGTTTTTTATACTTACTCAACGTGCTTAGTTAGCAAACACATGGTAAAAAATTGATTGGTCCTCTTGTGACAAACCAAAAGTAGACATTTGACACTTAGGTTAGGGTTGACTTAAAATTATTTTATGCAATAATTTAATTTTAATTTTTTATATTGGAGGGGATTAGGAAAATATTTTTGAAGGATTTAACTTTTCCATATGGGCTTTTTTTGTCTTTCCTAAATTAATGGAAGCTATCAAAGAGCTTTGCTTTTTGGTGGAGGATGTATCTAGATGAGTTGTTTGTATGGTTGTCCAAGAGAATCAAGTATGGTACTAATTTAAGTGTTGCAATTTTTACTAAACAAAACTTAGCCCTTTTGGTGAACACTATGGAGGAGGTTTTGAAGAGCAAGCTCTTATGGAGAATCATTAATAAAAAGTTCTAATTGATAAGTGGAAGTTGGTGAATTGGAATAATTTCTAGATGAGGTTTTTGAAGTCATAAGTTTTCATATCTTTGAGGAGTTGTAATATATTGAAGCTACTCTTTAATCAAATGAATGACAGATGTTTTGAACAAGATAAAAAGCTCCCTTCATCTGATCCCTTGAGATTTGACAAAACATACTACTTTGCTTGGATTAAGATGATCCAATCCTTATTGAAGGAATGTGGAAAAGACTATAGGACAAATGATTCATTAGTGAGATTGTTCTCTCAAATCTAGACACTCTTAATGATGTAGAAACGAGGAGTCAACATTTAATGTATTTTGTATGGCTTTCATTAACAAAAAAGTAAGCCATTAAAAATAGTAAGTTAGGTTGAAAAGGCCAAGCTCATTACATTAGGGAGAGGATGGAATTTTGATTGAAAAGTGAGCTATGAGATGTAGGAAGTCAATTTTGATTAGTCAAGGTAAGGAAATAAAAAGATGTGCTCATATTGTGGCAAATAATATCATAGTGACAAAATATGTTGTAAAATACTAGAATTCACAAGTGATACATATACATATCTCAAATTTAGAATCTCCATACAATGTTAAAAAAATATGGAATTGATAGATGACAAATTTTGTGCTCATTAATGAACAAATCAACACTATCAAAATAATAAGCTAGGTAGAAATAAATGAGTTCACTACATCAAATGAAAGGGCAAAAATTTAATGGAAACATTTTTGGTTTAGTCTTGTATAGATTGGCCTAGGTAGGATTCAAATTCATCACCTCATCAAAGTGGGGCTACCTTGACTCCTCCTTGGTAGGCTATCCTTCCACCATTGTTGAACATGGGGTTAAACTATGACTATTGGGTCTTGAACAATACCATTTTCAAGAACATCTATCTAATCCCTAGTATTGATGACCTCTTAGTCTCAAAGGAGTCAATTTTCACCAAGATTAATATGATATTAGTGTACCATTAAGTCTCGTTGAGACAACTAATGTCTAGAAGACAATCTTCAAGTACAAGGAGGAACTGTTTGAGTGGTTGGTGATTCCTTTTAGTTTGACCAATGAACCAACCATATTCATGTTGAAGACAAACAATCTACTCAAGCTTTCAACATGTTCTTTCCACCTTATGTTGGCATAAGCTCTATGCCAATATAGAGAAACACTCTTGGCATTAGGAGGATCTAGTACCTTGGCTACATTGTTGACCTAGACAAGATCCAATTTATTTGTATTGGCCTACCCCTAAGAATCTCATGGAATTGAGGAGTATCTTTAGAATAACTAACTTCTATAGGAGGTTTGTGTTTGAATTCAAAAAATAAAAATTACTAAAATAATAAAATAGGGTTCTTGGCGATAACTAAAGAGTCAACACACTTGGTAGTGACATGTCCTTAGAAGTTGAAATGGGTAGTTGACAAAGATAAACTTATTACAAAATTGAATATGTTTGTTAGAGTTATTTATTTTGCACCTCAATTTGTTGGGAACATAAATCCTATTCAAACCTTCCATTGAGATGACTCAAGATGTTTTATAGATCATTTCATTACCAAATTTAATGGATAATATTGTTGGTGATTAATTCCTCTCATGACATTATTAATAGTTGTATTTGTCATAAATAAATGAGAAAGGAAAATTTATAATTATAAAAATCTAGAGAGAGAGAGAGAGAGAGAGAGAGAGAGAGAGAGAGAGAGAGAGAGAGAGAGAGAGAGAGAGAGAGTTTTCAAGAAGACACAAATATTAAATGTTGGATACTAGTAATGATTTGATAAGACCTCTATAAATAGAGGCATTATGTAATGAGTTTTCTTATCAAGCAATAGAAATTGCTTTGATCACCAAGTAATGGCATGTTTATGAATGTTGTAGCATCCATATTTGGAGCAATCTGTGTTTCATTTTTTTGTGTGTTTGTCTCCTCCACCAACAAGGAATGTAACTCATATGGACAAGCTAGGACTCAAACCTAGGACCTTCCATTCGCTGCTAGAGTGCTCTACCAACTAAACTATTAGACCCTTTGTTGCCAGTCCATCATTGGTTCAGGCTTGGCTTATTTCCAACACCCCCTTAAGCCACACTACAGGTTCTTGGGGCTCCTATCTTAGCTCTAATACCAATTGTTGAGCTACAACTCATATGGTTCAGCTAGGACTCGAACCTAGGACCTTCCATTTGCTACTGGAGTGCTCTACCAACTAAGAGACTAGCCCCTTTGTGGCCAGTCCATCATCGGTCTGGGTGTGGCTAATTTCTAACAGATATTGTTATGGCCATTAGTAGTACATTATATAAATTAAATCTTGAAGATGTTGTTACATCCTTGATATTATAAGACATTAGGTGAAAATCCATGTATGATCTAAAAAAGGATGCCTTGTTTGTGAGAATTTTTCCCCAAGAGAAATGATCAAACAAGTTAGGAGAGAAAAATCTAAGTCTAGAGGTAAATTTAAATTTACATGAAGATGTGTGAAGGAAGTAAAATTGGGAATATTAAGTAGTGTAGATTTGAGGTTGACAAAGAGTAAGGCACTTGATGATGACCATTCCATAGAGATGAAGACTTATGTTGAAGTAGGGAATGTATACTAGGCATCTTCAATTACATGCTCATGTGATGATGCACAATTGATTGAATTATATGTTTCCTTTCATATGAATTCCCACAAGGAGTGGTTTTATGAAGAGGAAATATATAATGGAAGTGATATGTTCCTAGTATACAACTAATCATATAAAATTATAAGATGTGGAAGATTCAAGGTGATGTTTAAATATAGGACTAAAACACTCTCTGATGTTATGTATATATGATTTGGTGCCTAGGGGAGAACTTGGTGGATAACCCCAATTAAATAGATTTAATGAGGTTATGCTTGAAAATGGTTTATGTATGATAGAGGTTAAAATATGTAGAGCGCAATTCAACAAGGAAAGTGGAGAAGACAATTGATAACATGTGTAGAAATGTAACAACAAAGTTGTATTATGTAAGTTCTATATAATATTTGTGAGAAAATGTGTGATGCCCATGTCCTACTTGTCCATCTTATCTCTATCTTAGAATGTCTAACTACAAATAATAACAATGTACATTAATATATGAAGAGGGAAGATGAAATGATGGTTGAATAGAACCATTTCATATTTGCTTCACAATGGTTCTCAATCACTCAACAACCACAAAAGTTGAGTTAGGAATTGTGGTGTGACATGAGTGTTAACTAGGATGTCAAACATGCTAGAAAAACCACAAGGGCTATCAATCAACACCTAAGGTTTGTAGTAAGATCTAGTGACCTAGATCCTTGATTAGTTGCCCCTCCTTGAAGAGCAATAGTCTCATTGCATGTAGTTATGGAAAATGTGTGTAAAAATATTGGCAAGATGCACCTCTATAAACCATTTTCCCTAGGAAGGTTTTGTGGGAACACTATGTTCTAGATTGATCTTCATTTGATGAATAGTCTCTATAGGATTTGGGGTATACAATAGAGGTGAAAAATAATGGTGCAAGAGTTTTGGGTTGAAAACTTGATACAACCCAAGATAAGAAGGAAGATTAAGCTCGAAAGCATTATCTCCTACTTGCTTGGTGTTGGTGTAGGGTTTGTATTGAAGTGCATAAAGCTTGTGGTGAGGTTCTATTAGTCTTTCCTTTTATAGCTGTAGCTAGACTTGGTCACCAACTTGAAAGGTGTGTGGTGTCCAATGCTTGTCATGGCATTACTTGTATTTTGCATTAGCCTATTATAGAATGGTTTGCACTTTCTATTGAATGTGATAAACATGTTCAATAAAGTTAATAGCTTTTTCAACTTCCTTTTTAGTTGAAGTTGTTGCTATTGGTAGTTAAACAAGATAAGCTATGTCAATTGGTGCTAGAGGTTGGAAACCCAAGAAAACCTAAAAAAGGATTATGTGCTTAAGAGATGTGCAAAGATATGTTGTAGCTATGCCAAATGAAAGGGAGGTATTCACCCAAGTGCAATGCTTCTTTAAATTGTACACCCTAAGAAGATGCACTATCATCCTATTTACCACTTCGTGTATCCATTAGTTTGCAGATGTAATGCACTAGACTTGTTCAACTTTGTGTCTTGCATAGACAAAAGCACTTTCAAAAATCCATAAGAACCTTTTATCTCTATCTAAAAAGATATTTTTTGGGATTCCAAAGTTGTTCCAAACATGTTGAAACTAAAATTGAGTTATTTCTAGAGCTGCGATTGATTTCTTATAAGGAATTATAATTGCCATCTTTGAGAACCTGTCAACTACTACATAGACACAATCATTACCATGCTTAGTAATAGGGTAGCATGAGAGGAATTCCATGCAAACAAATTCCCATGGTCTCGTTGGAACTATTAGAGTTGTGTACAAACCTTGCTTCATGTTGACTAGTTTGGCAATTATGCGTGTAGTACAAGATGATATATTTGGTGACATTTTACTAGAGGTGTGGCAAAAAAAAACTTTTGCAACATTGTAAGAGTATTTTCAATGCCAAAGTGTCCTACAACCTTGCTAAAATGAGACTTCCATATTCACTTCTATCTCTCTACCTCATGTAGAATGCACAAGTGCCCAAGGAGGTATAAGAGTCTACCTTGCAAGTAGAAATTTAGAATTAAATTATTACAAAGGAACTTTTGATATATTTTAAAAAATCCATGTTAGATGGATATAATTCTAACCATACGTTGACCTCATGTCCACATGCGTCAAGAATAGAAAGAAGAGATTGAACCAATAGATAGCTCTAACAATATATGACTAGATTTACACTTCCCTTCTTATGCTTGATGTTCAAATGTAACTACTCAAGACAAGAACACCATTTTTGATGTTTACCTTATTGTAACTTGTGCAAAGTTTGCAAGAATTGAAGTGGCTTGTGATCTATGTCGATCACAATCTCTTTTCCCAAGATATAATGCCTCAAATGCTTACATGCCTGAACAATAGCATATAGCTTAGATTATATGTTGAAGGAATTGTGACTCAAAGATATCCTTGTATTCTTCTAATCCATGGTTCAAATTTGAGATCTCTATTGCTATTGTTGGAGGAATTGTGGTATGAATTGGTGCCACAAGGATATTCTTATGTTTAGGTCTCACCACCAAAAGCACAAACTTCTTACTAAAACCAAATAGCTTCTTGAATTGTTTGGTACTAATGAGTGATAGCTTAGGAACTACTTCTAGTAAGCAATATTTCTTATCACCAATATCTGTGAAAACATTTCTTGGCTTTGCTTCATTTACAACATTTTCATGGTAAATATATGGTTTCCCAAGTAAAACATCACATATCTCTAATGAAACTTGATGTAGGAGCATCCCAGGTTGAAAGACAATCTTGCATCAACCAAAAACATTTGTTTCTTTTCTTTTCTTGCATTTTAGTCAGTTCAATCTTAGTAGATTGCATCGTATTTCACCACATGATCACTTCATAGTTTGTGGCACAGGATGAAGACTCAAAACTATGTCATCTATATCATACCTAGATTTCAGGAGGTTTGCAATTATCTACAGAGAGTTATCACGATCAGAAGCATCATCAGGGGTCTCAGTTCAAAGCAGTCAGCATTCAGCTCTACGCATGAGGTTTGCGGCACCTTCCCGTTATGTTCGACACCAAATGAAACATCTCACAAGGTAGTATGGGACCAAAGGTACCTTCATTTAGAACCGCAACGTGTTTTCTCAACACGTGGAGCATCACCATATGATTCTTAGCCGACGTACATGTTTCAACAAGCATTGGGTTTTGGAACTTCTTAAGGTTGACGCAGATCATTCCTTGAGCTAGGAATTGGTATATAAGCATTCATTAAATGCATTAGGAAAGTAGTGAAGATAGTAGTTGATGGTTCTTATTAGTTGATTTGTAGAAGGCGCTACAAAGCCATATCTTTATGTAAGTTGTAATAAGTCGAAGGGTAGGCCTGTGAGCCCATTGTAGTCCGCATATTGCCAACATATGAAGATTGTAACTATTTATGATATTGAATCAATCAATTTCCATTTGTTGCTCCATTCTTTGTGTTTTCCATTGTTTTTACTCAAAGGCTGCATGGTTAGACAGTCCTATTCTTGGACCCTCCATCCATGACTACACCAAGTGGTTACAGAGAGAAGTTTCAAGTCTTGTGAGAGAGAAGGCATTCTGATAGATCTTGAGGTGAACAAATCACCGACTTGAGGCATCTTGCATGTGTTTGTCAACAGAGTGCCGATTGTGAGGCATGTGCAACCTTATAGTCAGATCACTGAATTGAGGTAGTTGCACCATATCCGAGGAAGAGATGCCATCGAGGAGGATGCCTAGTATGATCAATGTTGTCGGAAGAATGGAAGAAAAGTTAGAAATGATGAGAACAATGAAAGTCTAATTAGATGCTATAGAAGAGGATAGAAAGAGAGGTCTAAACCCTAGACATGAGGATGAAAGTGATGATGATGAATTAGGAGTTTGAGCTGCTGACCAATATGAGGAAACCCTAGAGGAAGAAGAGTTAAAGTAGGTAAAGATGTTGAAAGCTATTTCTAAGATTGGTAAGAGACCTAAAAGTAAAATTTCAAACTATGCGAGTAATTTGAACCTTGAGGAGTTGATTGATTGGATAAATGACATGGAAGAGTACTTTGAGTATGAAGAAATTGAAGATATAGAAAGAGTGAGATTTGCAAAAACTAAGTTGAAAGGACATGTATCTATTTGGTGGAAAGAAGTTCAATTGGATAGAAATAGGAGGGGAGAAGAGAAAATCATAAAATAGGATAAAATGGTGACAAAATTGAAGAATCAGTTCATACCTGTTGACTATGAGCTAGAATTGCTGAAGAGATTATAAAACCTAAGGCAAAAAGAGAAGACTGTGAGAGAGTACACTAAAGAATTTCACAAGATGATCATTAGGATTGGACATAGTGAAGCAAGCAGGGAGAAAGTGGCACAATACATTAATGGACTGAGAATGAACATCCAAGAAGAACTAAGCTTGGTAAGGATGACAATAGTGGAAGAGGCATATCAATTTGTTCTGAAGGTTGAAGAAAAGTTGAACAAGAGGTTTGAGCATAGATAAAGAGGTAGAGGAGGAAGATTCTAGAGAGGTAGAACACAATGCGGCGAAGGAAGATCAGATGTAGAGTAAAAGGAGAGTAGCCCATACTGCAAAGAGGAAAGAGATAATAATTGATATCATCAAGGGAGATATGACAGGAGTTTCTACCGCAACAATAGAGGAAGTCATAATTTGTGAGGCCTACTTTTTACACTACTGTTCATGAGACTATTTGCAGTGCCTTTGTTATTATTTTATGTTGAGAGACTATTGATTTCTGAATTCTGGATTATTGAACCTATGTGATTTTAAGAAAATAATTGTGCAATGATATTAGATGTTGTTTGAAAGAAAATGATAAATGGATATGAAATTGTATTATGATTTCAGTATGTTATAAGGTAGCATGTTTAGTTATGCATGTATTTGAATTGCTTCGGCTATGATATCTCTATGAGTTATTGACTTCAAGTTTGAGTGTGCAGGTATTACTAATGAAACCACATATATAGGAGACCATTCCCATATCCTAAGTTGTTTCCCTTGTGAGCCAATCTAGTTCCATGAGGAACTGAGATCAACCTCTTGTTTTAGAAAAATGTGGTAATGTTGTAATGTGTTATTTTTGCATGAGGTTAAGGGAATAAGGGCTTTTATCTGAATTACTTTTATTATGATAAGTGTTATAAGTTGATGTTTTGAATCTTGTTTTAACTTTAATTCTTTTTGACCTTTTTTAGGTGTTTTATTTGACTCTGGGAGTCTTAACTAGGTTTAAAAACAACCCTAGGTTGTACCCCTTGGGTTTAGGGACCTTTCTGACTAGGTTAACCTTGGGTTAACTTCCTTAGGGTCACCTCAACTTTGGGGTGAGGTAAAGTGACGAAAATTGGAAGCTTGGGGGACATGGGATGAGTGGAATCCCCACTCATGCCCACTTCCAAGTCATGGAGCACTCCATGATCCCCCTATTAATGGAGTGCTTGTCTCCATGTGCCTCCTTTTGGTGGGGTTCCCTTTTATGAGGGTGTTGTGTCACCCACTCTATGTTATTTTAAGTTTTCTCATTTGTAATTTTATTCTACAAGTGGGTTGTTAATGGGGAACCTACTGAGTGGGATTACATTGTTTTTTGACCACTAGGTTAATGGAGGAAGTGGGGGGGGGGGGTTGAGTTATTTATTCCCACTTGGGAAATTAGGAAAATAGAGAAATTAGTTTGAAAAGGAAGAGGAAGGGGAGAGGAAGGTTGGGTTGAATCTTGGAGGAAAAAGGAAGGAGATTTTGGGGAAGGAAAGAGAGTTTTGGAGAAGGAAGGAGAAAGGAGCTCTTCATCAGTTTTCTTCCATAATTGGCTCTAGAAGGTTGGTGTGCTAATCTAATCTCTTGTGTGATCTAATGTTGATATGCATGTTTGTATCTTGGTTGTTGAAAGAGTCTTGCTATGTCTTCTTGAGCTTTTCTGTTTGTTTATGGGTTTTGTTTGGGGTGTAGAGAGAGCTCCTTCCAGTTGGAAGGCAATGCTCATTGTGTTTAGGGACGGGAGGTGTGACCCCCCTTGGGTGTCGTCCTGGTTCTGGTTACATGATATGCCTTGAGGGCAAATTTGGTACTGTTTTTAGCCTTGAGGGCTTATTGGCTTTGAGAGCCTGTTTGGATATCCTTGGTTACTTGATTCATTGGAAGGCTTGAGGCCTTGTGGAAAATTATACTGTTGGCTTGAGGCCTTGTGATTTTATTGGCTTGAGGCCTTGTGATTAATTGTGAAAGGATGGCACCTAGAGGTAGAGATTGTCTACTCCCCTACCCTCCTGGTACTCACCTAAGCTAAGACTTTGTTATGTGTGTCAACCTTGTGGGTGTGTGGATCGTTGCTTGGTTGTTGCTTTATGTTTGTGATGTGGTTAGTCTATCTTACCTTGGATATGAGGATGGTCTCCCTAGCTCGGGGGTGACCCTCTTGCAGGTCAAAGGTAGGGAGGAGAGCTAGATGGTGGTTGTTGTTTTCCCTTGTTGTCTTGCAGATTACTGTTGGAGCTTGTAAAAAGAAATTGGAGAAGTTTTCTCTTTTTGAAGAAATTGTTTTATCCTATTATCTGTAACAAGAATCTTGACCATCATTGTTCTTTATGTAAGAATTGAAGAGAGATCATCTCTCTTGATATTGTTGTAAATATTGTTACCTTGGGAGTGAAGAAAATAGCCTCCCTGATTTTGTTAATAGTTGTGACTTTTACTTGGTTGTTACAAAACTTCATTTGTATGTTGGGAGAGGAAAGAGCTTACCTCCCTTAGAGTGTATAGAGTTGTGGAACTTTTACAGTAATTGGTCATCTATTGGTTTTATCAAAATGTAAAGTGATGTGAATGTTGTTGGTTTATATCAATGGTTTAAAATTATCTCTTGTTATATTTAGTGAAAAAGTAAACTGTACTGTACTATGAATGTTGTAAAATTTGCCTTGAATTTCAAAATTAAAAAAACTTGAAGTTAAGTTGCATTGGAAAGTAAATTTAAATAGAAATTTTACTGTATTAGATGTGTTCTTGAAAAGAAGAGTTCATTAGGTACATGTATTTAATCTGATTTTGTAAAAGTAATTAAAAGGGTAAATTGCTTGATAGAATGGCAAATAGAAAATACAAATTTAAATGATTAAAAGTTCTATTGATTTAATTGTTTACTCAAATTGCAATGTTGAAAATAATGTGAAAGGAATTTGCCTTGAGTTATCATTTTATAAATAGGGATGTATATTTATTATTTTTGCATACAACAATTTACTTTTAACTTAGTTGTGGAAGTTGGAATTCTGAATTATAAATACATTGTTGAGAGAATTTATGGAACTGAAATATATATATATATATATTCTCTTAATAAGTTTATTTAGATTGAATTTGAGAAAATGGAAATAATGTACTCCTGGGAATGTATATATATATATACATATATAAATATAAATATATATTTATATATTTATATGTTTTTTATTTAAATAGTATTAAATTGAATATAATCGAGTAAATGATATATATATATACCATCTTTAAATATTAATGGAAATTCAAAATAGCAATGAAGAATCGCATAGAGGAGATCGCGGTTTTAACACAGTAAAAAAAAGGGAAACGTTGCATATGGTGTGGTGGGGGTTTTAACCCCCATCGTATGCTTGCTACTGTGGGTGTGGGGAGAGGCAGAGCCCCACCCACACCCCACTATGTGGGATGTGGGTGGGGCTCTGCCCCTCCCCACATCCCCGTTCCCTTTCGAGCCGCGGCCTACCACAGGCCCACATACCCCGCCCTCTATACTTCATGGCCGATACACAGGCCTCTCTCCGCCGCCGACATTACCCTCCACCGTGCCATCTCCTCCACCTATGTGGGATGTGGGTGGGGCTCTGCCCCTCCCCACATCCCCGTTCCCTTTCAAGCCGCGGCCTACCACAGGCCCACATACCCCGCCCTCTATACTTCATGGCCGATACACAGGCCTCTCTCCGCCGCCGACATTACCCTCCACCGTGCCATCTCCTCCACCGAATGTGGCCACCAAAGCTCCGCCACCTGTATTCTACCCACCTCACGACCCTCCTCCATACATTTGGCCCTGTGCTGAGAGCTCCGCCACCGCCATGCTCTTTCCTGCAATAACACTTGGTTTACAAAAAGAGATTTCTTAGGTTTTTTTTAAACCCTCAATGATATGAGATGTTGTTATTAATAAAAAAAGATTTAAAAGGTTGGTGGGAAATTCTATTATCATTATTAAAAAAAAAAATTGTTATATATATAAATGTATATATATATATATATAACCCAATGTATGTATATATATATGTATCAATTGTAAATCCATGTGCTTGCCTTCTAGAAGATTTTAAAATATATGAAATGTATATATATATATATATATATAATATGTTCTTTTATAAATAAATAAATTTGGGTGGAGATCCCATTAGTAAATAAAAATACTCAATGTAGGTATATTATTAAATCAAATTAATTTGGAAAATTAAAATAGATATATATTTTATATATAAGACCATTTCTCATATTGGGAAGGAATATGTATAAAGAGTAATATTTGAATGACATTTAAGGGGTAAATGAAAGTCAAATTATTGTACTTTAACATTTGCTCGTTTGTAAGAAAATTGTAACTATGGGATTTATCCTTTCTGAATGAATTACCAAGTAGGAAACATAGGTTAACGTTTTCTTGAAAATTAATCACCACAGTAGAAACTGTGTTTGAACCCAAACGTTGCTAGTTAAACCGACACCAAACATAGTAAACAAAATATCTTCTTGCACATGCGAGTGGATTATTCTGTATCAACAACCTTATAGACAACTTTAACAGACGCACCGAGCACGCGTGCGCGTGCGAGGGAGGCTTTCGGAGTCGTTAGGGAAAATTTTTGATATTTCGTATCATGACCACATGACACATGACACGCGGATTAGCATGATGTGAACGCATGTGAAATGCGAGCATGACATATTTCTTACCGCAATGAAGGATACCAGAAGGGAGAAAGAGGGTTTGACAAGAGATCATTCAAAGGAACCTATTTCAAGTGTGGATGTGAAGGACATCAAGCATTCAAATGTCATCAAGGGAGTACTAACAAAAGGACTAAAAATAATGCAAGGGAAACATATGTGGAGGAAGAGCCAATTGGATCACCAAGTTCAGTAGGAAAATCAAAGGAGGGTGAATCATTGGTAATGAGGAGAGGTTTGTTGCAAGGCAAAACAACTGAGGAGCCACTGCAAAGGAAAAATCTATTTCGAAAAAAGATGCAAATTAGGAGGTAAGTGTTGCAAAGTTATCATTGATAGTGGAAGTATAGACAATTTGGTTTCAAAAGAAATAGTAAGGAAGATTAATCTAGAGAGGTTGAAGCACCCAAAGCCCTACAAGATAGCATGGATTCTAGATGAACACAAGATACTAGTGAGTGAACAATGTTTGGTGAAATTTCATATAAGATCTTATAATGATGAGGTATTGTGTGATATTATGCCAATGGATGTATGACATATATTGTTGGGAAGACCATGACAGTATGATAGAAAAGCAACACATGATGGGCGGAAGAATACCTATACTGTAACATTAAATGGGAAAAGACATATCTTGATACCTTCGGAAGAAGAGAGCAAGAGTGAAGTATGCGGCAACACTAGAATTTGTTTGGTAGATGGAAGGAAATTTCTGGATGGATTCCAAAGAAGTGCTGTACCCAAAGTGTAGAAAACACCACTACAAAAGGAGAAGAACCACCGCAGAAGGAAGTAGCAGAATTGTTGGCAAAGTACTAAGATATTGTATTGAAGAATGTGCCAGAAGGGTTTCCACCAATCCAGAGTATCAATCATCATATGGATATCATACCTGGAGCTAGTTTGCCAAACAAAGTGGTGCGTAGGATGACCCCAGTAGAAAATGTGGAGTTAAACATACAGATACAAGAGTTATTAAGGAAAAGATTGATCAAAGAAAGCTTAAACCCATGTGCGGTACCAACAATACTAGCACCAAAGAAATATGGAGAATAGAGGATGTGTACAGATTCAAGAGAAATCAATAAGATTATAGCCAAGTATAGATTTCCATTGCCAAGGATGGATGAGATCATGGACTGTTTGAGTAGAGCAAAATATTTCACAAAGATAGACCTAAAGAATGGATACCATCATATTAGAATTGGAGAAGGAGATGAATGGAAGATTGCATTTAAGACAAATGAAGGATTGTATGAGTGGTTAGTCATGCCATTTGGATTAACTAATGCACCAAGTACATTTATGAGATTGATGAATGAAGTATCAAAGAAATTCTTGGGTAAGTTTGTTATTGTCTACTTGGATGATATTCTAATTTTTAGTAGAACCAAGGAAGAACATTTGCGGCATATAAGACAAGTATTTCAGAGGCTGAGAGAAGAGAAATTGTTGATAAACATCAAGAAATGTAGTTTCATGAAGTCAAAGCTTGTATATTTGGGATTTGTGATTTCTGTAGAAGGATTGAAGATGGATCCAGAAAAGGTAAGAGCAATTGTTGAATGTCCAACACTTGTGAATATTGGAGAGGTAAGATCTTTTCATGGATTGGCAAGTTTCTACTGAAAGTTCATCAGGAATTTTAGTACCATATACACACCAATGACAAAGACCATGAGAGGAGATCGAAAAGATTTCAAGTGGAGATTAGGAGCACATAGTAGTTTTAAATTGTTGAAGCAAAAGGTGTTAGAGCAACTAGTGTTAGCATTACCATATATTTATAAAGTATTTCAGGTTGATTGTGATGCTAGTGGAAATACAATAGGAGCAGTGTTAATCCAAGAAGGGAGACCAATAGCATATTTCAGTGAGAAGTTGAATGATGTAAGGAGGAGATATTTAGTATATGATCAAGAGTTCTATGCCATAATTCAAGCCTTGAAGAGTAGATACATTATTTGTTGCCAAAAGAATTTGTGTTGTACACTAACCATCAAGCTTTGTAGTATTTGAGTAGTCAAGGTAAGCTAAATTAGAGACACATGAAATGGGTAGAATTCATGTAGAGTTATACATTTGTGTTGAAACACCAGAGTGGAAAGTCAAACAAAGTTACAGATGCATTGATTAGGAGGACCTTGTTAATAGAAATGAGGGTAGAAGTACTAGGTTTTGAAGAACTCAAGCACATGTATGAGGATGCTCTTGATTTTGCAGAAGCCTAGAAAGCATGCAGAGAACTAGTTGTGATAGACAGAAGTAAGTTGTTGGATTACTTCATTCAAGATGATATATTGTTCAAACAGAATCAATTGCGTATTTCACAGAGCTCAATGAGAGAGAATTTGATCAAGGAGAAGCATAATGGTGGATTAGTAGGACATTTTGGTATTGATTTGACAATAGATTTGGTGGATGAACATTATTTTTGGCCTCATATATATAAGGATGTAAGGAAGCTTGTTTAGGGTTGTAGAATTGGCCAAGTTGCAAAGGGGAGTAGTCAGAATACTGGATTGTATAAACCTTTAGAAGTATCGGAAAGACCTTGGGAAGATATAAGCATGGAGTTCATATTAGGATTACCAAGAACACATTATTCCATATTTGTAGTAGTGGATAGTTTCATGCCCACATTTGCCATGTGGTTATGACATGATAACCACATGTCATGGCCACAATTGACATGTGGTCATGACACGAATTACCAAAAATTTTTCCCTTGCGCGCAACATGCACGCTCGGTGACATGCGCATACAACATAGTTGGCTCAGCAACCAATGTCATGTGCATCACCCATAGGCGGGGAAGTCAATCCAGTTAGGGTTAATATGATCACAAGTTGCAACCCTACGATGATAGCCACTAGGGGGTTTGCGTTGTGAAATGCAACGTTGAGAGGGATGGATTCTAACACAGAATCCACCCTAGTTTAAAACCTAATGAGTGGGTCAATTTTGAATCAAATCAGAACCCAAATCAAATCACCTAAACATCAATGTATAGGGGGATATAAAACCAACACATAAGTTGATATTCGACAACTGCACTAAAATATATACATTTAAGCAAAAATGAGAAAATTAAATCGATATTCTAACCATGATTAATCCCCATTGAGTCAAGAGAAAATTGGGCAGCATAATGAGGCATTATTGAATAAAATAGGATACCTTCTATAGTGATTTCAGCAGCATAATGCCACCTCATCAGATATAGGAGGGTACAAAATTAAATTAAAAAAAAGATCCCTACTTACCCCTTTTTCTAAATTAAATTAAATGCATAACTTTCCCCTTCCCAACATTTTTGAATTAAAATAATAAAATACATAACAATACAACTAGAGATTTAAATTCCGAAATTAAAATATAACTTTATCAATCCCCCTTTTCATAATTAAATTAAATAATTTAAAACATAACTTCATTAAGGGAACTAAATTTCACTTTGCCACACAAGACCCCTTCTCAATAATCTTTTAACTAAATAAATGTAAAACCAATTTACTCTTCACTAAAGTCCTAACCCATTTAAAGTTAAAATTAAAAACAATAAAATAGAGTAAGGTGCACAACTTCACATTTTAAATAACCAGATAGCAAGAAAAGAAATTAAATAAATACTCTCTTCAAATAGAACAAAAGTCACCACCCACTAAGTGAAATTACACTCACTAAACCAGGTTTAATCTAAATAAGAACTCCCTAACACTTAGGGCACCAAACCCTAGGTTTGAATTATAAATACATCAATTGCTCTCATTTGCTCACAATATCAAGTTGAAAATGCTTTGTTTGGTTGCAGGTTTCAAGTTGAAGGCAAGTGGGAAGGTATCTCCCCAAGTGGGAGATATCTTCCCAATGAGGAATCAAGAATGTTTTAATGTTTTCAATGGCTTTACTATTCTATTCAAGAACTTTAAATTCTAACTCTCTATTTTCTTATCATGCACAGGTTACCAAATTTTTTTTACCTTTCTTCTATAACCCTCATTTCTATTCTTTTCAAATTTCTATTTGTTCACAAAGGTTGTGCATGCACAGGATTCTAGATCAATAGTTTTTTGATAGTTTTCAATATACCTTTCTAAGTTTTCCATCTACCCACTAACCTCTTTTTTTATAATTTTGAGATGGATAATATAAGCATTCTTAAAGTCATAGTTTAGAAGGTGATTCTAGGCATCCATTTTATGTTTCTCTCAGGTTATATATATATATATATATATATATATATATATATATATATATATATATATATATATATATATATATATTTGAAGAGGGAAACAAAATCATAATATATGGATATGCATTCACACCCCTAATTACATATATTTATATCTATATATATATTCAAACTGTTATAAATGAAAAGCACAAAGGAATAAATTACAGAGAAGTCAAGAAAACCATAGTGTTGGGCACTTACTGTGTATATGCCAATACACAGGGGTGCATATATATATATATATACTTGCAAGATTATTTAAATGCAAGGCTGAAACCATCGGTTAGGGCAGTGTGTAATACCGACCGAACCATTGTAGGGACAAGCCTTAAGAATGGCTGGCGGCCCTTATCAAATCACAAGCATAAAGATGCCCATGGAGTTTTAGAGGGGATTAATCCCCAAAGGAACATCCATAGGGGGAAGGGGATCCACCCTGCCCCGCCCAACGCTTAGCCAAACAGTCCACAGGTGCATGGGTTTCGGCCCCTGCGACCTACAAATGTCTCATACCCTAATCTTTATTCACTAACCCTACATCTATAAAAAAAATAGCTGTGCAATCCAAATGCCATTTGTTAACATTAACATAAGGTTGATCATTACTTCAAAAGGGTAAAATCTCTCTATATATATTTAATTATCTGCCGTAAAAACTATTATCCACTATGTAAAAAAAATAGTGGGTTATCAATTAAAATAGTGAGCTTATTCATAACAAGTAAAATTATATATAAATATCTATGTATATATCAATAGCCTATATATATATATGTATGAATCTAACCTTAATCTTTGTAATATACTCATATATTGAATACATGAGATTGTAAAGGGGTAGTAAAATAAACTAACCATACATGATTTTCTTTTGCTCAATAGTAAACATAAGAATTTTATTTCT